>JAUMJL010000704.1:0-1388545 GCA_033558185.1 Dromococcyx pavoninus | reverse complement strand
CTGAGGTTTCTTCTTAAACCCTAAACTCTCTTTATGTTACAAAAATATAAGAACAATTCTAATTTTATCCTGGGACACAACTAGCTAGAGAATCATTAAGAAAGTGCAGCTTTTAGGTGGAGAAACACCAGGAACTTATAGCAGATCATGAACGATGCTGTAAACCTCAGATGAGTGACCATGTTCCATATAGGCAAAATATTTAAAGGAAGATGTGGAACAACTTCAGAAAGTCCTTGACCATGTTTGGAGGAAAGACTGAAAAAGTAGGGATTGTTTAAGCAACAGAACAATAACCTAGGGGAGACAAGAAAATATTTAAATATTTAAAATGCTCCTAAGAAGAGGAATGAAACAGATTATTCTTGATGTCCCAGGTGAACAATAGGAAGTGATAAATTTAAAGTGGCAAGAGAGATTTCAGGTCATTGAACTTGATTGTGGGGTGAGTTAAAGGTGGGGTATTTTGGACAGAGTGAGATCTTTAAGTGCTGAGGGTTCAAAAAGCAAAACCAGGTAAACAAATGTGATTTTTTTCCTTCATTATAATCCTAAAAAAATATCTGAGCTGTGTTTTCTTCTTACTGCTAGTCAAATATTATTGTTTTGTGAAATGCAAAGAATTGTTAAATCCAGTAGGAAATGGCTTAAGACTAGCTGAACCTGGGGACATTATTTTTGTGCCTTGGAATTGTGCCCTTACGTATTTCCTGTTTTCACTTTTTGTACCAGAGACAATATGAGGATGGATTTCACTCCAGAATCAGAGCTGGTGACTGTCAGCTTCACTCCACATCCCACATTTCTGTGGAGGAATCTGTGTGTGCTTGAGAGAGGACAGGGAGGAATACAGCATCAGTGCTGGAAGAATGGTCCATAATTCAGTGTGGAAGGAGGCAAGTGGAAGTGGCCATTGGAGGGCTCTGATTGACCGAGCTCATCAGGGCTTCAAAACAGCCAATACTGCTGTCTTGTTCATTTGGTAACAAGCAATAAGAAGAGATGGTGTTGAAAGGGTCAGGTACAGAAGAGGATGGTAACTTGCAGACCATGTTATATACTAAAGCTCTGATTTCTTATTCAGATCGGCTCTGTTGTAATGAGAATAGGAAGCGGTAGAATTCAGTTGCTGATATGAAATGGTTTAACTTTATAAAGACAGAAATAGTAGCACAATTTATATATCCGCACTTCATTTTTATAGCTGAAACACAGCCATTCTTGGAAGACGTGGCAAATTGTCATTTCTTTTTCTTATACTAAAACTCACTGCAACTGTTTCCCCTCCTTGTAAAGTTAACAAGTACCAGATTTCAGACAGGAGAAGGATGCAGTGGAAATGTTCCTTAAACTTATCAGGTTTTGGAATGGTATAGAAGATGAACAAATATCTGATATTATTATCTTCTGTCTCTTTTCCTCCAAGCTGTTGCTGTGAGTAACCTCTTGCAGTTGAAAATGTAACCTCAGGTCCTTTTTCTCTGAAAACCAATAAAGCAAATGCTTTGTTTGAAATTTGTTTGGGATGTAGCAGTTCTAGTTTATTTAGAATGAACTCCCAGGTAGTGCATCGTATCGGTGAATATCTTCCTTGCAAGGTGGTGGGAGGTGCTGTCTAGGAAAGGACAGGAGGACTGGGCACAAATTTTTAGGCACTCCAAGAAAATGTGCTCCCACTGCTAAACTGTATCGGAAAGAAAGTGCCTCTTGGATATTGTCATAAGATTATGGGACCGTGCCACAGAAATAAGCATTTGCTCAAAAGTATTTTGAAGGTGTTTTTATGAACGTCTTTTTAGGAAGGGAAACAAAGCAGAATTTTTCATAAATCTCTGTAAGTTTAAGTAAAAGGAAATTGAACTCTGGCTGCCCTTTGGATAACAGGGAGAGGTAGGGTGAAGAAATCATGAACAGAAGTGTGTTCTGGAGAAACTGTAGTAAGCTGTGCTTTGAGGGAGAGAGTAATTTTCTGGGTAGGTAAGAGATGAGCAGGAATCAGTGAATGGAGATGTGTTTCAAGGATAGAAGTAAAAAATCTGCATTTGGTGGAGGGAAGTCAATATGAGGCTTTAGCAGCCTGAGCAGAGCAGTTTGACTGCCAAAGATGGCCTGTGGGACAAGAGAGCCTCTGGCACTGCAAAGGATGTCAGTTTGCTTCATTCAGCACATACTACCACACTCCAGGGAGTACTTTACAGGGCTGGAGGTGCTTGGACTGTGTGGTGTTGTTACTGTTTTCCCCTTACAAGAGTGTTTATCCATATGCTGCTGTAATTCTTTCCTAAGTGAATTTTATAAACAATTAGCAGACAAGGAACATTTAACATAAAATTTACATATGTACAGGTCCTTTAGTCCTGCTCTGGTGAAGTCGCATTGGATTTTTTAAACTGTCTGTGTGAGTTTAATACAACATTTTAGCACAAAAGGCAAGCTCCAAGCTGGCAGGAAAGGAGCACTCCTAATACACTCTTCAAATATTTCAGGTTTCTGTCTGTCTCCTTCCTGAAAGTAGGTCCTACAGTTTTAAGGGGAAATGAATGTTCCAGCTGATAAAATGCTACCTTTGAATAGTTGTTACAGAGTGATCTAGAGATACATCCCTTGACGTAATTCAGGAGCAAGCAACCTGTGCACCTGTGAATGATGACTGCTGGAAATCAAAGTTAATAAAAAGCAGTACTAAGTACACCCAAAATTGAATCGGTTTTGGCAGCAACTAAAATAATTGCTCAACTGTACACACACCAGGCCTAAGCAGTTAACGAATTAACTCTGCAACCTACAGCATGACACATAAAAGTGATAACAAAGAGAGTATAAAATAATTAATTTTCAGTAGTCATATGTGAATGTTTAATTTCTGCTTTGACAGGCTTCCAAGAAAACTGATTCAGCAATTTCCAGCTCAACATGTGGACACAAAAGACTAGAAAAAATAAGTGCAATTGAATGGGTTTCTCTTTCATGGGGAACATTTAAATATTAAAATATTGTTCCAAAAGCCAGATTTGCTGCTGAGGGTTGAGGTATTTTGCAATCCATACCATTTGAACGGTTCCTTGCAAGAGCTGTAATTTTGGTGCTTCATACTTACATTTTCCTCCAGACAGATTTCTGGTTCAACTAAACTTTCACCAGTGCCTGTAGATCATTCTATTGTCTTTTATGCAGGCAGGTGTACCCCAGTATTCCTGACAATTTTGTAGCTTACTTAGCATTTCCACAACAAGAGAGAGAATTATTATTCAATTTTGGTTTGGAGATAGCTGAGAGCTATACATTTCTACAGGAAAAAAAACCCAACCACATCATTTCCTGGTGGGTTTTTTTGGTTGGTTGGTTTTGTGGGTTTTTTTGTTGGTTGGTTGTTGTGGAGTTTTTTGATAATGTTAAAATAAAAGTTTTCTAGTGAGAGATAATTTTCTTATTTTTTTTCTGAGCGGACTCTAGGCCTTTTTTATTCCATGTATCCTCAATGCACAACTTTCTTTTAAGCTCACCCACACAACATAAACCACCTTGTTCTTGCTGAGCTGAGACAATATTTTTGTTATGGTCATGGACAAATCTGCAACATACATCTTTTTTTCTTGGATAGTTGTTCTTAAACTATGATCTGAAAAGCACACTATCCATGAACAAACCAGCTATAATGTTTACATGCCTTGGTAAGGTTAACTGTGGAGGACTCACCAGGAACAGGAGAATACAAGAAAGACATGTCCTCCTCTGAGCACTGTTATTACTGTGCAAGTGCTGTTCCTGGTATAGTCATACTCAGGCAGATCCAAGTGAATTGTGTCCTCTTTGACCCATAGATCTCAAGGTTATTAATGAAATCAGCATTGACGTATGTGTTTGGCAGAGGAGGACAGACGTACCCTCCTCAGGTTAAACTGCCCCTCACAATTTTGAAATGTATTTTACTCCCAAGATGAATATGGTTCTTTACAAACTGCACAGCTGGTAGAAATTTGGAAGAAGGTTTTCTCACATCAAAAGATTCCAAGAAACTTCATTTTCTGCTGGTACCTATCCTAAAGCTGACTACACACAAAATCATCCAAATAAACATTGAATGGGTTTGGTTTTAGAATATAAGAATTATAAGATACAGAGGAGGATGGTGTACAACTGTTCCCAACTGCGAGGTACTTATGCTGCATTTCACTTTTAGTTTCTAGATGGTTTATGGAGTCTCCAGCTAAATCTTAGAAGAGGAGAAAGAGGCAGACTGGCCTTCACTTCCCATTACTGGTCCAGCATGACTTGGCTTTCAGAGGAGAGAGATGGAAGAACCTGGAAAAGCCTAAACTCTCTTCAGGCAGTGGCAGAAAAGGTTTAAAGGTTTTGTTTTGCTAGAGCACCAAATACCCGTTTCCACATATGTGTGATCTCTTCGAGACAGATATAACGGTTACAAGGGCAGGAGTCAGTAATTCCTGTTCTCATACATCTCATCAACTAAAAACTCACTGAAAAGAAGATAGTTTTGTGCTGGTACTTGTTTTTCTGACTTTAGTACAGCCTTGTGTGTCACAAAACAACAATACAAATAAAACACAAGCAGCTCTTGTACAGCACAGACTGCACCCATTGGGTCACATTCAGCCTGTTAGGCTTCAAGGCCTGAAAGAGTATTATCTGGAGAAAATAAGAGTTCTGTCTGATGGAAGATGCAGCAAAACTGAAAGCACAATATGTGCAAATCTGCTGTTAATATAAAAAATATGTGTGTATATATATATATAATCTATATATAAAATATACAGATCTGGTGTTAAACTCAGATCTTATTTATGTTAGTAAAGAGTCTTGCAGAGTTATAGCAGCCAAAGATTAAAAATGTGACTGGGACTAGATCAAGATAGGTAGTGATAATGAGAAAATACACTAACAGAAAGTTATTAAAACGTGCAGAGATTAGAAAACTTAGATTCATCTGGTGTGGCTGGATCCCTAAAAGAAGCACCGTTGAATCTGTTAATTACTAATGGGTCAAATGTACAAAATAAGGAGCCTCGTGAGTCAAATTTACTGATTATGGAGACAGGTAAAAATTCATAAATGAGGAATAAAAAGAAATCATGTTTATTTTCTGGGGCAGAAGAATTTTGTTACAGAGAGGAACACCTTGCTGTTGCTGCATCTAGGCCATTAGCATTGCCTTGAGTTTGTTTCTGGTGCCTCACTTTCCCAGCATCTATGAGAAAAAAGTTGGAAGACATAGAGCAGTCATGTTCAGATTGAAATTGCTTTGGCATCTGCAGATAGCAATCTGATATCTTGACCTTTCTGCTCTTTTTTTCAGAAATGCAAATATGTCTGTTTGTCCTAATGACATTAAATCAAATACCAGAAAAAGAAACAAAACAACAACAAAAAAAAAAACAAAAAACCCCAAACAAACCAGAAAACAAGAGGAAAAAAAAGAAAAATGGTTTAAAGACAATTTAAAGTTCGAGCATGAAATAAAACAAAGTCTTTGCATCTTTGTGCAGAAAATCTGGTAGGCATTCAATATGCTCTGGCCCCATTCCTGCCAACCCATCCAGATGTGAATGTGTCTATAACAGAATTGGACAGAAGCACATACTTGCGGCTCAGCTATCTCTGTTTACAAACTGATGCTTTTGCTCAAACTGAACTGTCAGCATTTAACTCAAATATCTCAGGCAGCTGGCATGGCAGAGGTACCTGCACGTATTCCTCTCCTCATGGAGGAGAAAACCAGTATCTACCACAGCAAAGGATGAGAGAGTAGGAGACCTTGTATTGCTGGAGATAAATTCACCAAACTTCACCTGCAAGCAGTTTCGAGCTCTACAAGAACTTCTGTGTGGGAGACCCTTTCTGGCAGACCAGCCATTAGCTGTATGCCCGGCCACCGTGACTCCCTGTTTAACAATGTGGTAACTTTCATCCTCCCAGAGAACTGTTCTTGTGCTTATTGAAGGGTGAAGCAGTGACAAAAAATTCAACAGAGAGAGGACAGTTGTTTTCTGTAAGAGCAAAATGTTGATAACTTGCATAGTAACACACCTGCCTTGCAAGAAGCCTATTGCTGTCTGCCTGGTGCAAAAATTGGGAAGGATGTTTTGTCAGGAAATACAACAATCTTGTCATAATCTCAGCCGAGTTAAATAGTTGTTTAAAGTCAGGATATTAAGTCCCAGGTTCTTCATCTGCAGAAATTAAGAATTTGGCTTTCTAACTACTCTCATTTATGGCTGTTGGAGGCAATGCTCCCTAATGCTCTTTCTGCATAATTGCACTGTAAATACCTAATTCTGCAAGGTATTTAGCAATGTGAATGCCTTTAAGAGGATGACTTGAGTGGTGCACTCCTTGGGACTACTTCTCTTCTAATAGTGGAATATTGTAGTGATTAAGAATGCTGTGAAACTAGGTTTAACTCTCTTATTAATTCACTGTTTTTCCATAAACACAGAGACTTCAGGGACAGTGATTGCCTGTCAGGGAAAAATGAACCTGTGAATAAAGTGATTGTTCCATCATTACAGCATTTGGTAAAGGAGAATTGAAGATAATATGTACCAAAAAGGCATAAAACAACTGAATTGACTTGCAGAATCATGACTTAGTGAGCTACAGGCAGTGGCAGGTGCAGGCTTGGAGACTTTATCGTGTTGAACTACAAGTACACAAAATGACTCAGAATAACATGAATACAAACAGAAAAAGGATTCTATATATAAAAGACCTTTTCTTTAATGTGACTATTTGCCATGGATATTGGATTTAAGCCCAATTGTGACTGAAAAGTTAAAAACTAAAATAACTTCCTGTAGCGTTCAGAATATTGCAGTGAGATTTAATTCAGAAACTGTAGGAGGGTGGAGAGAATGTCATTTGTCAGATAGGACTGATAAGCAGCACTAAATGCTTCATTGATCATGCTGAGCTATCAGCTTTAGTTGACCAGAAGTTAACTCCAAGAGTTCACCACGTGCAGTTACATGTGCTAGCTTGAACCTGTTTATTCTAAAAATTTGTAAAATAAAGGGTAAAACGGAACTGACTTCCTTTGAAGAACTAATGTATGTAATAGCCAGAGATAATTTAAGCATTTCTCAGCAGAAAGGATATAAGGAACATCCACAAGGAGTGTCTGAATTACTGCACTATCTGAAGGTAGAGGTGCTCAGGCACATACAGAGGCAAGCAGTCACTGGGGTACATACATTGCAAGTATTTCTCTATCCTAGCACCAAATTACATTTTGAAATAACAGTAATATTTTGTCTATCTGTAAAAAAGGAAGGAAGCAAAGTTATTATCAGGTGCTAATCCCTCGTAAAAGTAATTCTGATTAGATCAGTTGAAATTCTTCTTGATCACAATCAGCAGATTAAAAATGACATCACAGAAGCCTCCTCTTTCAGAGTGCACGAAGCTTGTAATATCCATGATGTGCAGAAAAGTTGTCTCATGTTGACAATATGAACCCTGTGATAAAAGAACATTCCTTCGACTTATAATGGATAAATAATAGAAACTATATTCACATTTATTATAAATAATAATTCCATTACATTAGAAACAGACAAATAAGTAAACAGTTCACACAACCTTCCCATTTCAGCATTTCTATGCATTGTTTTCTACTGAACCAATCAAATGCAAATTACAGTACATGCATTGCAAAATAATATACTCACATGTGCGTACATAGAATAGGTAGAGTTTTATTAAGAACCGTTTAAGGAATGCAATAATTTTATATGGATTTTAAGAATTAAATGCGCTTTAAATACAAACTTAGTATGGTAAAATTATTAGTTTACTATTATAATTATTTACAACTTTAGTAAAGTTACCGACAATTGCTTGTAGTTAATTATTATGTAGTCATTTTTAACATACACAATTGTTTTAAGCAATATATTTTAATGCCATGCCCCTAGTAAAGTTGCCAGTTCTCTTCATAAAATGTATTGAACCCTGTGTCTTCTCACAGCTCCATGGCTGCAAGATGGCTGAGCTCTGGGAGTCTTTCACCACACACCCTGGTTAGGGATTCTGCCGAGCTAAGGAATCTTCACAAAACTTGAAGAACTTTCTTTTCAATCCAAAGGAGCTACTATGACTCCAGTTGTTGGCAAAGGCATCATCCCAAACCATAGCCTCCTCTTTTAGAAGAGTGAGTAAATGATGAACTTCCTTGGCAGAGATTTTCTCAGGGACAACATTTGCCCTGCTGTTTCAGTTCAGCATAATGTTGGACCTGATTCTCATGAAAACTGTGCAAGTTACCCTACTTTTCTTCCAAAATCTGTTTTTTTTTTTTCCCAGAGCAAAAACTGAGATCATGTTCAGCAACAGAGACACTCTGGTTTTTTTTGGGGGGAGATGCAGTGGTTTAGGAAGTGAGCACCCATTCCTCCAGGCTTTTGGGAAGAAAAAAGAGCAAAGCAGGCAGAAAAAAGGCTATGCACTGACCAAGAGTGTATATTGATTTTGTGTCTGACAGGTCACTGTGCCAGTCTGGGGGAGACACTGAGGACTTGTCTGCTCAAACCTTCTAAAACAGAAACCGTTCCCGAGTGGTTCCCCTAAGCTGACCACACATTTCTGCTTATCATGAACTGCTTAATTTGGCTGATAGTTCACCAGGGGAAGGAACCCTGAAATCAGAATTTAATCAAAATGTCTTAGTCCATTGGAGGGTTAGTAAAGGAGGCAATAATGGCAGAAGTTGCTGTGTTCGCCTGACACCACAAAAAATCATATTTGACCTTGGTTATTTATTATTTTGGAATCTATATTTTTCAGAGTAAATCAAAACTGTTTCTTCCCTCAGTTTTGTGAAATGGGTGAAAAGTTGAAATATACAAAACACAATGAAGTGTGAAGAGCCAGTGTGAGACTTTTCTGGCTCCACTGAACAGAAACACACAGATGATTTTGAGAAAAAATATTTCAGATTTTGACTTTTGTATTTTTTATTCTGTTTTGTTAAGGTATTATCGGATTATTGCTACTCCTGTTTAATGGAAGATGGGAAAGGTTGTGTCATAATGAAAGGAAAAATTAAAATGCTAATGCACATATTTGAAGTGGTTCAAGGAGAATTCCAGATTTGCAGACTAAAGAGTCAGTTCTCTCCTTGACGTGCTCTTGTATTTTCTTAGGGCACAGACCACTCAATTGCTATGACCTAGCAAATCCTGAAGAACAATTAACTGTGATCCTTTAAGCCCTGCTATGCCATATTTAATATGGTCAGAAGCTGAAACTTCAGGCTTTGTCTGTTTGCTTCTTTGAAATAGAAGCAGATAAATTATAAAATGTAAACTTTTTAAACAACTGATCCCTCACCATATAGTATGTGTATAGCATTAAGAAACATGGCTATAGATAAACCTGTTAATCCTATGATTTAAAGTGCATTATGGAGCTTATCAAATCCAGAAAATGAGAAGACCACTAGAAATAAAATGTGATAAATTGTTGTGTTTTCCTAGTAATATAAACAATGAGAACTTTCAGGAGACCACACATTAATGCCTCAGTCATCTCATTATTTCATATCCAATGATCAGTTTCATATGTTCTGCTTTTTCCAAAAGATGTTATAACAATGTTATTGATTGCACATTCCATTATCATATCTTTAATCTGGAACTCAAAGCAACTGTCTTTAGCAAACTAAGCAGCCTTGGAGAATAGAAAAAATAATTAACAACTCTAGAATAATTGTCCTCTGTCAGTCCTTCTTTCCTACAAATCATTAATGTAGATGAATATTTATGCTGAGGTTGACAAATATTTAACTCTATCTTCAATAGGCTAACATTTTATCAATTCTTTTAGATCTTCCCAGTCTGAAAGCTTTCAGTTTTTCAGGGGTCAGATGCTATATCGTGATCATTAACTGTTTTTCATTCATGTGTATATTTCATAGAATCATAGAATAAATAAGTTTGGAAAAGACCTCTAAGGTCATCAAATCCAACCATCAATCTATCAATACGTTGCACACTAAACCATGCCCCAGGCTGCCACCTCTACACATTTTTTATAAAACCTCCAGGGAAGGAGACTCCACCACTTCCCTGGGCAGCCTGTTCCAAAGCTTCACCACTCTTTTAGAAAAAAATTTCCTAGTATCCAACCTCAACCTCCTCTGGCACAAGTTGAGGCCGTTTCCTCTCATGCTATAACCTGCCACTTGGGAAAAAAAATATTTAACATATCATTGCTGCCACAATTTTATCACTGATGAATTGGGTGATCTTTCACCACCTCTCAGGATTTTTTGTCATTTTTTATATCTCATTTTCCTTCTATGCCCCCAACATTAGTTTTTAGTTTTCTGTTTCTGGAAAACAGAATGGTCTGTATTTTGTGCTAGCTGCAAGTTCAGTAAATTATATCCCTGTTTCTAGGCTCAGTTCTCTTTTCCTCCATTGATTTAAGTTATTTCAACAAATTTCTAAAATGTACAGAGGTTAACTGACAGCCATCACAAAGTTGAAAGCTCTTAAAATGCAGGCTTCTCTGTCATTAATTTCATGTCTTCATTGGCCTTGACTGTAGGTAAAGATTTATCTGTATCACTCCAAAGGGAAAAGCATGTGCATTGCTTTAAATCCACAGATGCTATGATAGCACACTTAATTACTTTTCAACATAGAGGATACTACTCATATGTTCATTCTAGATGACTTGGTAACACCTTTTCTTTTGAACCCTTAAAAATATAATGCACTTGTGTTAACTGCATTTGACCAACTGAAAATTGTTTTAATAAGTGGGCTTCTTAATACTAAATTTGTGATGTTTGGTGTCACTGAACCTGTTCACATCTTCTCCAAATAAAAGCTGTTTAACACTGAATGGGTAATCTGTAATAGAATAATGCAACATGCAAATATCTCATGCTTTTGAAGGGAAATCCACTGACAGCTCACACTTTAGTCATTGAATTCTACCAGAGTCATGTACAATTGTGGAGGAAGAAAGCTTCTAAACATTTAGTTACATGAAAGTGTGTATTTTAATTCTTTTAAGTCTTATCTATAGAATGGATGTAAAAAGCACAGCTAGCGATAAGAGGTCAGTGGGAGTGTGATTCATTAGTCATCAAAAAAGGAAAACATTTTTTAGCACGTGCAAGATGAAAGAATGACTTTTCACTGTGATCATCTGCATTTAATAAAAAAAAAAGAGGACCATAACCAAAAGCATCATGGAGCTCTGATAACAGAGAGCCAGTGGATCTCAGTGGAAGAGAATTGCATGCTGATGAGATCCTTGAAGCAGCTTCCCCAACTTCTCTTCATTGTATTTTCTTCTGTCTAAGCCGGTTGCTATTTATCTAAAAACAGAAAAGGAGACAGTATTCAGTGGTGTCTTCAATGAGGATGTATTTACACATCGTTGGAATTCAGCTAGAGGAAAATGATGGAACCATCTACTGCTGTTGTTCTGAGACATCAGGGCAATATTCTGGATGCCTCAAAAAATAGGATAACAGTGAAAGTTTAATTATGGTCTCTGTTGATTGCTGGAGGAGGAACTTACAATCCCAGAAAATATCAGAGAAACTGTAAAAGAAGACATGGGTTTTGACTGCCTTCAGAATTACTGGAGAAATGAAAATGATCATCTGCCACAACCAGCAGTATTGGAGATGCTGTGTCATTGTCCAGGTGTGGATTTGGAATAGGATCTGGGAAGAGGGGCAGAGAAAAGCCTAGAGCTATGACTAACATCACTCAATGCAGTAAATATTCCCCCTTGTCCTTCAATGGGGATCCAACTGCCATATTTTCAGTCATCTTTAAATGATGAAACCCATTTTGGATTTGAGTAACTGAGGGCAATGAATCTATAGATTGCACATTCACTTCATGAAAGACTGATATTAATTTATGTTAAAGAACTGCTTAGTGCTAACCCTCATACTATATACTAGGAATTCTTCCAAAACATATGCCAGAAAACACTGAATGCACACATAATTTTTCCTTTTTTTAATATTTTCTCCCTAATTTCTAGACCTCCTACCTTAAGTATGTGAAAACCCTTTTTTTTTCTTTGTTTTCCTAAAGAGAAAAAAAATGGCTTATAAAAAATACAGCCAGTGGAACCTTTTAGAAATCCTTATGAACTTCTGTCTGCTTTGCAGATTAATTATACTGCAGAGGGCCTGCAAATTGGGCCATCTCTCCTGCAAATTGAATCCTAGTAATGTATATGTGAACCGCTTTACCTTTAAATGAGGGATAGTTATAATCATCCCTAGAACAGTTCCAACCACATTATTAGCCAGTTTTTCTTTTTTATTTTCTTAAGAGCAAAAGTTCCGCTCCTAAAATTAGTGTTGTCATGACTTTATGAGATTCCAGATCACTGAGCTAGCAAATTCATTAGAGTGACTGACTGATTCACAGGGATCCTCACACCTCACCAGCATTCTTGGTAGCCTGGCCATCACCCGGCAGCCAAGGCGTGTGTCTTTTGTCTTAGGCAGTTAACAAAATCTCTCCCCAAAAAGACATTAGTGAATGTGTGTTCCTGAACTCTTTCAAGGACCATGGATGAAAGGGCCTGCATAAGCAGCAAACAAATTATTCACATCTTTATCTGCCCTGAAGAGGTGGAATAATCTGTGTTCTTCAGCTGGCAGTAATCTTTTGTATTTTATCAGACATGCTGAGCAGGTTTTTAGCCTAATCACAGTATACCAAGTCCCAGCAGAACGTTGTTCTATGCTGTACTATGAATTGCTGTACATAGTGAGAGTTTAAAAAAAATCCAACAAACAACTTCTTATTAATAATTTTCAAGGACTGAGAAGCTGCCAGTCTCAGTCTCCACACAGATGTTTCCTTCAGAAAATCTTATAGAAAATATTTTGAAATGTTCTTAGTTATTAATGTCTCTTAAAAGTCTTATCACTATTTTTTAAGTCAGTGATGCTATTGGGATGTCATTACACCAAGCATTACGTGAAGAAGGGAAAAATGGCATAATATTTTTAAACTGGAACATTTATGTATCTAAAACTATTTTCAGCATTTTAAAATATTAGAGGCTGTGAAGTTACTTATGTGACGATTGTTAGAACAGTTTGGTTTTTTTCCCCCAGAAAAGCAGTGATGAAGATATCTTCCTTGGCATTAGTTAGATACTATGCACTGGGATTCCATCTTTATTTCATTCTTAGAAAATTAGTACACCAGCCTCATATTATTATGCAAGCTCATGAATCCTATACTACATTAGCATTGTATCTTTGTTGTTTTTCATTAAACCAAGATGGAAGACTTAATATATACTGGGAACAGACATGATTAATTAGATAATATTATTTTATTTTTTGGGGTTTTGGTTCCTTTTTTTGGCCTTAGGTTGTAATTTTTTTTTTTTCTGACTGGTGCTATACTTTAAGCCCAACATTATTTTCATGATGAAGTAACTTAAAATATTGTCTTGACTAAGTCAGTATCTTGCTGGGGATTTAATGAGTGTTTCTGATTCTTAGGATTTGATTTGACCAAAGTTGTTGTGTTAAACAAGATTTTAATATGTAAATATTGTATTATATACGTATATGCAATATTGTGGGATTGTTTGTGTAATGTAGGTAATATTGTGTTTAATACTGTGATTTTAAACATTTTTTTCTGACTTCAGCACATGCCTCTCCTTCCTCAGCTTTGAATGAGCATTCAGATACTCTTTTCTGGTAAAAAAAAAGTCAACAGCATGTAATTTTGATAATAACTAAAAACAACCATTTTTAAAAACAGTTCTTTATTAGACTTTGAAATGGAGTGTTCAAGTGGGAGTGCAATCTTCATCTTCCTCTGGAGTCCCAGTTTTCTGCCCAGACAGATTCTCCAGAGCCCTAGATTAGTATCAGTGCAGCTCTCTGAGAGAGGAGGCTGCTCATGCACTGTTGAAATTACTTTGAAAACAGTGTTATCTTTCCATGTGATGATGTCTTATGCAGTCGTGACTGATACATTTTTGTAAACATTGGAAAACTTACTGGAGGCTACAAGGTAGGTAGGCTGCGTATTCCACAGGCTCATCACTGCCTATTACACAAAATACAACAATCACGCTGGATACTACAAAGTCCTTCTAGCAGGTGTGTACTGCCTTCATTGTTAATTTTTTTGTGGTACTTTCAATTTGCCAGAGTAACACCACTCTGTCAAATAAATAATCAGTTTTCAGTTGAGAAATGTAGTGCTGATTGCAAACTCAGTCTGTCAGATTCAGAAGTTTCTGAATTTCGCAAACTTTTTCTTAAGTTTGGGTTGAGTGTTAAACAAGTCTGGTAGGAACCAGATATAAATATCTTCTCATATTTTTAACTAGTTTCCATCAGGTTAACTCAACTGCTGTTGTGAGTAGATTTTTATGCTTTCTTGAACATAAAATTCCATGCAGAACTTACTAGCTTTGAATCTGCAGGAGACAGCTCTATTTTCCCAGTCCAATATAGGATACCCTGCTAACTGAAATGTCAGACTCAGCTGTGTTTGAGAGATGCATTAATACAATACGTATTCACATGGATTTAGATTCGTTTTGGGGCTTAGCAGGACCAAATCACTGAATCTCATGCTAAGATTATGACAGTTCTCCATGTTATGACTCAGTTACCGGATGAAACAGAAAGCTGTTTTCCCATCTTTTGTGAAATGTCAATGCTCAGTCACACAGCCATTACTTCTAGTTTTTTAAAGGTTTACATGGGTGACCAGGCAGGAAATTCAAAAGTATTTCTGTGTGCATTAAGGTCTCAAAAAACCCCACAAAAAGCCCTTCACTTTTTCAACAGCACTACTACAGCTTTTTTAAACTCAAAGAACTAGAGGTTTTTGGTATACTGAAGACACTAGAATTTTCACCTTTCACACAATCCAGTCTCAAAGTCACCAGCAGAAAAAGGATGTTGCAAGCAGTTTGTACTGCTGTTGATGTGAGATACTTGTTGATACCCAGATGTCTGAGTACAGACAGGGTAACAGCAAAGCTCAGCTTTCGAGTTCAGTGTAACAGAGAGCGCATTGAGGTCCTACCTGTCACATCCTAGGACCATGGTCATTACTGATTTAGCTACAGAAAAGAGTCTTACAGAAAAATAAACAAACAGAGGACTCCTGAAGGGACTTCAAAGTCTCCAATGTTATTACAATTTGAAAATGCTTCAGAGTAAAATACTCTTAGCTCTATTAAACATTTACAATTTAAGCATTAAAGGTGTGTATGTTGCTGCCTACTGATATTCACTGAAATTTATGCACCTGTAGATAAATAATACACTATATAATAAGGTTAAGATTGTAGAAATGAGTTTAATTGAAATGAGTAACCACTGGTAATTCCAGCAACTGAACTATTGTAAGTTGCCCATTTTGTTGCTTTTTATAGTCATTCTTAGAGCTGATGGTTTTAAGTTGCAAGACAGAAGGAGCCCAAACACAGCAATCTGGCATTTTTTATATGCTCAGTAAATCTGGGTGGGTTTTTCAATTATGATAGTATATATTAGAAACCAGAGTATTCCAATGATTTAGGATAGGAAGTTGAATGTGGGAATTATTTTTAAGTGCAAAAATTAGAGGAAGGTATTCCTGATTTCAAATTTTTTCAATTTTTTTTTCCAGGAAGGCTTTTGTTTTTGAAATGCATCAGTATTTTCAGACCAATCAATTAAAACAGAAAACAAAAAAAACGATAAAATAACCTGAAAATTAATCAGAATACTTTCCTTGAACTATAAATCCCTGTGGTTTATCTTTAGCTGGTGATTTTATCTGGTTGTTCAATTTTAATTTTAATCTTGCCATTAGTTTGACCAAATGCAGCTCAGGATTGCCAGGTATGTATTTGCCAAAACACAGCTTTTAGTCTGTAGAAATGGACTATCTTATCACTAGGTGAGAAGGATTTATAAAAAATGCAGAGTTGCTCAAGCATCCACATGGTCAAATTAATCTGTAAATACTTTGTCTGCTACCATAAAAACTAAAATACTTGCAGCAAAAGAACAGATGGAGACTTTACATTCAATACATCTGATTGTTATAGTGCAAAGGTTTTTCTTAAACTTTACCTGATATGTGCAGAGATATGATTAAGTAAATCAAATTTTCCTTAGGGAAAAAAAAAAAACACAAAACTGAAGTGTTTACATATATCCATTAACTTCAAAGATGTTTAAAGCTGCAAAAGTGTTTAATTACGTCATTGAATCAAAGTCTATATGAACATGTAACTGTTATTAAATTAATTGTGAAAAAATGCTCACACTCTATGTGACACTGAATTAATTCTTAAGATCTGTGGTTAATTTACATCAAAATTTTATTACTGTCAATCCTCCCTTACGCCATTTGTGAATTATAACTGAAATTCTTTTGGAGTATTAGTCAGGAATGTGTGAAGTGTAGTTATAAATCATATGGGACTGTTGAGCCTTGAAAGAAGAAAAATCTCAAGGACAATTAAACACTGTTCCAAGTCTCCAAACTTTTAACATATCAGCAATAAAGAGTTCTGAAATGGAATGTTATTATCTGCTTTTGTGAAATATTTTTGTCAATGAAGAGTTTTATAACCCAGTGGGAAGTTTTGTTATTTCTCTAATAAAACCATTATTATCACCTACATAACTGTAAAGGGTCAAAACAGTGTATTAGTTATTTCCTTGCTTTCTTAATTAAATAAATGTTGGTGAAAATAAGCAAGGAAGGAGGGGATATTTCTTTTTATTAATGGTATTACAAACTAGGCATATGTAAACTATTCAAATAAACTCATATCAGGTTTTAAGGCACCAAGACATAAAGGAAGAACACACTCCTTCTGTCGAGATGAAGAGACGATAGGTAGTTATCTACAATGGTTTACCTAGAAAGGCCACCACATAGCTGATTAACAGGAATTGTGGTGCATAGATTAATGAGAGAAGAAAAGGTAATACCTCTCTTCACAACTGAATGGTTTCTGCTGTGTCTTCTGTGCTAGACCTCCCTTGATTTTGTTTTCTGTTAATGTTTTCCCTGTGTTTAATCATTTTCATTATGAGTATAATCAGAGAATGATAGAGTATTGGCTTCCCAGACTATTGGATGGGTAAGTACACGAACCAAGATAGAGCACTTTCCTTAAAATTGTGTCAGACAGGAATATTGCTGCTTTCAGCCACACAGCACAATCGGCTGGAACAAACTGCAGAACTGTAGCTACAGCACAGGTAAGACTTCCACTGGATTTGGGAAACAAACAAAAATTCTTGCTTCAGAGGAATGCAAGTTTGAAAGATTTAGCTCTCAAAATATTTAGCCTTTAGAAAAGGATGTTGTAGAATGTGGACAGGCCTTTAAACACTACAAAATCAAGTTTGACCTTAAAAAGGGTGTAGGTGATGGGTTATAGACATGTCTTCAGCAGACTTCTCATTGTGCCCAGGCTTCTATTTATTTTCTGTTATCCTAAGTATGTCTGGGTAAAACTTGTATAGTACTGTGAGGTGCAGAAGATCAGATGCAGGCCATGCTGCCTTTTCTCTGCATAGCTGTGGGCCAGGAAAGAGTCTCTAGAAGCAACCAAAGCATCTTTCCTCCTACAGGCTTTAATTTTTCTCTCCCTGTTTGTGCAGCAAGGTCTGTCACTTACAGCCAGTAGCCCCAAAAGTGCAAGTCAGCTGTGGTCTCTTTCTTCAGCATGATTTCATTATTCAGGGTGAGTCACTCATAAACTGAAAAATATTTTTTATCTTATTTATTTATTTAATTTGCCTTGGTCATAGGGGTACTTAATAGTAAGTTAACTGTCTCGTACATATCCTATCTCTCTCTGAGCTAGAACTGGTCTAAAGTCTTCTTCTTTCCTAGCAAGAGAAATTTGCTAACATTAAACTCTGCTCGCATTGCCATTGTGATCATCATCTCTCTAAACAGTCAAATTGACACTTAGTTTCAATATTTTTCTAGCAATCATATGTTCCTGTTTGCTGGTGCTCTAGAAGTGTGTGCTCTTGCATTTAGTAGCTATTTCTTGCTCTTGCTATTTGGAATCAATAGCAAATCATGTTGTTGGGTGACAGTATTGTATGCAAATTGCTCAGCCTTCATTCATCTTCCAAGCAAGGACTTTGTACAACTTTCTCAGCTAACAGTGTATGTTTGATTTCCCCTTTTCCACCCTCCTGAAGAAATATATCTGTTATCTGAGGGGAGCTTCTCCACTCCCAGCACATCCTTTCCTTTCTGCATTAAGATTCTTCTTTCAGTTTCTATCCCGGCTCTTCAGAGTTAATTCAGCTGGAGATTAGAAATATGCAGTGCAGCCTAAAACAGACCTATGCAGGCCACATCCGTATGTAAAGAAGGACAATGCATGTGGACTTTTGTACATTCTGCTCCAGAGGGTGACATAAATAGCTTTACATTACAAATGCACTCTTTGTTTTAGTAGAGCAATCTTTCCTACTTTGCTACGCTTTGTAATTTTGAGTAGAAATATTCCCTAGTTTTAGACAGAACAGCATTCGTAGTTTTCATACTTTCAGAGTAGTTGAGGCTGGAAGGCAGATCATGGGCCTAGGAGGAGCAATTGCATTTATCGTGTCATAGGACCAGATGCTCTAACTTTATGCACACACAAAACCACTTTGATCTAGACTAGTAGTTTCCCAGTTGCGTATTTTAATGAATTTAAATCTCTCTTTTGTGTGCACCAGAAGAAAGTGCAATATCTTATTCCGGATAAAATACATAATAATAAGGAAAATAAAAGAGTATTGCTCTGAGCACCCCTGCCAGTTTTATCTTCCTTCCATGCTTAATCTTCAGAGCATTACTGAAGCTTCTGCAGCCAGACTATTGTGAGCACTGCCATAGTTACACAGACCCAGCTTATTTTTTTTTTAAGAAGAGGTACAAGGTGTTATCACATAAGGTACTCTTGAAACATTCCACATTCAACAATATAATTACATCTATACAGCAAACGCTATGAAAGAACTATTCACATCATTTGCTATTGCCAAATAAATTATAACAATTAAAACCTGAAACTGGAGAAACGTGTTTCTCTTTCTCTCTCACTCTCATATTCGTAAGAAAGTAAACTATATCTCACTGTTTTTTTCTTGAATACTCTGATTTGCCCCTGTCATCATGTCTCACTACTGGCTTTGGAATATACAACTTCTGTGATATAGTCTGCCTTTTAAAGGAATATCTCACACTGTATGTCTAAGGCATTACCAACCTGCACAGAGGTGCTGCCACTGAAAAATGCATCTTTTACCTTTCAGTCTGAAGTGAGACAGCTTCAAGTGAGTAAGAAGTTTTCCAGCCTAAAAGACTTTTTGGAGAGTGGAAGCCACCTCAAAACTTTCGTATTTATAGGGGAAATTTGTCCTTAGGTAGGGACTTTGATATATATTACCTAGTTAAAAAGCAAGCATTATTTAAACACAAGACATTCAGTTCCTTTTAAAACAAATAAATCTATCTAAATAGTCAAAGGCTAGATTTGCCATAATTACAGCAAAAAGGAAGTATAAAGAGGTCAGAAACAAAACACTATTTCTGCTGCAGTACCTAGAATCTGTCAATTTCCCTATAAAAAAAATATTATTATTGCTACTTTACAGATTTAAGCTGTATTATACAGCAAAAGGGGGAGGATACATGTTTTTGCTATGGAAGCGTTCTTGTAAGTCTGTATATCTATGCCAAATCTGCACAAACAAACAGGAGAGCCGTAACTTGTAGTTGTTTTCAGTTAAATTTCTTCCTGGGGACAGCTCGCCTTGTTCTGTTCAATGAACTGACAGTCAGCAGGATGAACTCCAACCAGAAGTCCACCACATCTTCTGCAAGGATGGGAAGTTGTGTGGATTTTTAGGGGACATGATTGTGCAGTCCAGCTCAATGACTATGACAAGATAAGAAAGAAGTAAGAGCTATAATCAGAAGCTTCAGGTTGGCCTTCAGTGTCAGGCTAACTCAAGTTTCAAGATCAGCATGGAAATACGTGACAGAAGTAGAAAGTGGTGCAAAGAAGCAGGAATAGAAGGGAGAGAGAAAAAGGATGAGATGTGCACAGCTCTGCATTGCAAGCAGCTAATCTTCTGTTGATGCCTCATCCCAAGTATCAACAAAAAAATAACAGGCATATTTCTGTTTAGTTTCTTAACATTATACACCCTGAAAATCTGTAGCCAGAATGCAAGCCTTTCTCCTGATGAAATTGCAGAGCCGGTGCAAGGACTGAACAGGTACAGAATTTTGGAGGATAAGTCAGGGTACAGGTGCAGCTTGGTAAAGGTGAGCTGCACAGGATGGAGCAGGACACCAGTTCTGCCACTGAATTTTCAACACAACTAGTCAGTGTACAAGCTCTACCAGAGAAACTTCCATGACTGTGACTTTTTCACGTGCTCAAAAAACGATTGATCATGTCACAGGTAAAAACTAATAGCATCCAGGGAAAATTGCAATTTGTGCTGGCTTTTCATATCCAGAAAACCTAATAAAGTTCAATTCTTAAATCTGCTTTGTTTTAAGTCTGTTGGATTGTATCAGTCCAATACTAAGGTCACCTGTGCACCTTTCATATCCTCTGGACTCAAAATTGCACAAATTATGAAATTCTGGAACATAACACCAAGGACATACCTCTGGCACCTGACTTTTAGCATAGTAGTTTGGTCATTGTGATTCTTTTGGATGAGGGGAGGAACAGAGGATAGTCTGACCTACTGATAAGCACGCTGTGACCTCAAAATGTAAAGGTGGCTGCTGCTGAGCTCCACAGCTTGATGACAAGGAGAAAATGTTCCAGAACCTACGAGCATTGGCCAAAAGATCTTTGAAAGCTGATTGCTACCCAGCCCTGTAGTGCACAATTATCCTTCATTCTGCAGAAAGTCAGAGACATTACTGCCTGCAGCCCATTGCTTCAAAGCCAACGGAACCAACTTTGCAAGAATATGCAATGTTCTATTCCACCGTGGACCTGGCATGTGTTTCCTAGCTAATTTAAGATTAATCTTAATATTGCTCTCAACACTCTCCTGAATGTTGGGTGGAGAGGGAAGTTGCTAGGTAGAGAGATTCATGTTAATTTCTTTGCAATTGTATTTCCCAAGGAGTTATATTAGTATGAATTAAAAAATCTTTTGTTCTTGCTGCTAGAGTTAAGGGTTTGTCTCAGTTTCCATTACGAAACCATAATTTTACGGATTTATAACTTAATAAATGAAAATTTTCTTCAGGCTACAATTTGTCATAGTAAAGTCTCAAGCTAAGGAAACCTTGTCGACAAAAACTTAAACATATCCAATTTCCCTGCTTTTTATTAATTTTTCTGAAATGGAAAAGTTAATACACATATATACATGTGTATCTATATATTTGCTCATGCATTTTGCAATTCATGAAATCAAACATTACTAGTGTATTAATCCATATGGGAGTCAAAATGACTTTTCTAACTGAAATTCATTAAGTCTTTTATTTCTGAGAATAGTGTGAACTTATAAACTGAAAATATGATTTTTATAAAGTCATTTTCAACTTATTCCTTCTAAAGTTCTAAAAAGAAAATATACAAGTTTTCTCTCAAGCATATAATCTTAAATGTAGTGTAGATCTGAAGTTGTCTCGGTAAAAACCATAAATTTTGTTCTGAAAATTTTTCGCATGGATTTTAGTCAAAAGCATGTTGAACCTGAAGTGTGTTTTCTGTTTCTTACAGCGTGGTGGTCTATTTTTATCTCTCTCTTCTTAGAGAGAATTCACTAGTTCTCTTAAACAAGTGGTGGAGATTGTAAGCCCATTGCCCTAAATTGAAACCTTGCTGGCAAATGAAAAAACTGTTATTTGCTCTGGGCTGCTGCTACATTTTTGGTTTGTGTACTCATTCATGCTAATTGAAAAGGACTGCCTTTGGAGCTCACTAGCAGAGTCTGTATCCACTATGCCTGAGTAATCCGGATCTCTCCACTCTTTCTTAAAACTATTTGTTTCCAACTAAAATTAAATTCTTTATTCTTTATCTTCCTTTTCTAAATAATTACTTTTGTTTGTTTCTTAGATAACTACTTTCTTTGTGAAAATATAGTGTACTCGGACTTCATTAAAGCATTTGACACCATTTCTCATAGAAACTGGCAGGCATGTGCTTGGACAGGCACAGCCTCTGCTGGTTAAAAAACCAGCTGGGTAGTTGGGCCCAAAGAGGAGTTTCAAATGGGGTCAGATTCAGTTGGAGGCCAGTCACAAGTGGTGCCCCAGGGTTCAGTGCTGAGTCCAGCTGTGTTCAATATCTTTATTAATGGATCAAGATGAGGGGATTGAGTGCACCCATAGCAAGTTTGCAGATGACACCAAGCTGGGTAGAAATGTCAATCTGCTTGAGGGTAGGGAGGGTCTGCAGAGGGTTGAGAATAGGCTGGATCGATGGGCTGAGACCAAAGGAATGAGGTTCAACAGGGCCAGGTGCTGGGTCCAGCATTTGGGACACAACAACCCCATGCAGCTTCACCTTTCTCCAGCATTGTCACTCTCCAGTTTCCTCCAAATCAAAGTTCCCTTGTCTACTAAGTCCTTTATTTTTCAATCTCACTTTTTGCAGAAGGTCTTAACAACAATTTCTCAGATCTATTGTAGGGAAAAAGGAAATTTTTTTGGAAGTATCATGGAACTGCCATGAAGAGCAACAGGAACATATTCTGAAAGACTAAAAAAAAAAGTAAGATACTTTTTTTTTTTCACCGAGCTACATAATTGTTTGTGAAACAGTATGGTAGTGATTTCCTTTAATTATTTTTTTTCTCCTTCTTAAGAAAGCCCATTTCTGTGACAATTCTATGTTATGAATCTGCACTGCAAAAAAAACGCCCCACAAAAAACCAAACCAAAACAACAAAAACCTGCAATTGACAGACTTTGGTTCATATATTATAAAAAAACCCCATTGTTTTATCTGAAATCAGCAACAGAAGAATAAGAGTGCAGGACTGCTGAATGGCAGCTGCCCAGACTGGCAGCCCAAACATGTGCGAAGAAATTATAATTTTCAGGAGAGTCAGGGAACAAGGATCCTAATTCTCAGCCATCTCACTCAAGAGAACATAAGAAGAGATTCAAAGGATGCTTAGCTACTGGCAATTTCTGGAAACCCACAAGGTGTTTTAGGAGTGATTCTTTAACACCTACATCTCACGGAGAAAACTTACATACCTGTACAATTGCCAAAAATGCAACACATGATCATTTTCTTATGGCAGTGTTTGAGGGGTTTATGTAGCAAAACAGTTCTCCTATATGTACTGGTTTGTGATTAACTATTGCTACACCACTACTGCACAAAAGCCTAGGATTTCATAGGCTCTCAGCTGATATTGGTATTTGAGTCAAAACCCACATCCATTGCTGCACTGCTACTAATCTGTTACCCAAGCCAGTCAGATTAAAGTCACCACATGATTACATTTATATATTCACGATCTATTGAAATATTTACAATAACATTTCAGCATTTTCGAGTCAAGAAGAATGCCATGGAACTTTTAGACCCTTTTTTATACAAACCTTGGAGAAATGTTTGCTAAACTCCAAGCAAGAATTAATTCTCCATTACTTCAGGGCAATATGTTCTGAATGAATGCACTGTCATATTTTGTGTACTTGGGCCACAAAGCACAAAGCACTTTTCAACTGCAGAAAGAAAGGTTGAGATTTTTTCAGTCTTTTTTTCTTGTAATAAAATGAGAATATAATCAGTCTTATTATCCAATCACTTTTTTATTTTATTTTACTGAGCTGTGTTACACACCCAACATTGTTTCCATATGTTCCTAAATTTCAAATAGGAATGAGGGATAGTGGTGGAAAAAGTGTAGGATCCCTGGCAGAATGCTTAACATATGTTAAAATAAAATCAACAACATTCCGAGATGTGCATATATATACATTTATCAATGGAGAGATTTGGAAATTGGCTTTGAACAAGCTGATGAGGCCACATTTGGAAAACCATGTGCAGTTCTTCATTCCCAACTCTGCAAAGGCTCATATAGAAAATAGGAGAATAAAGCATTTGGCAATGATAGAGATACAGGGACAAGAAGATAATGGATCTTCACAAAAGCCAGAGAAAATACAGTGATTTGACATTTCCAGAGAAAGTAGGAAATGCAGCAGAATCTCAATGAAGTAATGGTATGCAGCAGTCTAGGTGAGCAGTTATAAACCTGAAATAAGAAAATGCTAAATAAAGAAGCAGGAAAGTTAGGCAACATTTCTTTATAAGATAGTGAGCATAGTGTAAGAGATTAAGATGCTACGATCAGCAGCAGAAATGCCATTTAGAAAGTCTGACAGTTGTCAGAAGAGCATGGAGGTTAGTAAAGAAATAAAACCAAAAAAAGTAAACTGAAAGGATTTGTTGTGTTGTTGTCATCTCCATTAAAATTCCCTTCCTTCTGTAGAACGTACATAAGCAGGTGAACACACACCTGGACTGTGGACACTACCACTGCAGCATTCAGCACTAGAGAGACGGGTGAGAGAGGTGAGACAATGCTGCAAACGCAATTGGAGACTAACCAAGTGAACTAAATGCACCAGTATTCCTATTTTACAAGACTTTAATGCTTCTGTATTCAGTTATGGCAACAAATTCCAGCTGCTTCGAAGTCACCTGTGACTGACTCTGCTAAATAGATTCAGTGACAATCACAAAGGCCTTTCCCCTCAGCATTATTTCTCAGCAATTAGAAGGTACACCCATAAGTAATGGGCACCCTTATGTGTACATCACCACATACACTTACTTAGACTATGTAAGTGATGTACACCCTTAAGCAATGTGTATTCTTAAATGTACATTACTCCGTACCACAACATGTTCCCTAGAAAAAGTTTGCTATGGAGTCAGGACCATGAACGGACGGCCTGGCTGTATGGACAGCAGGTATTTCAGACCCATATGTGCTATAGGTAGTTGCCAATGGGAACCACAAAATTTCTCAGGACAGCCTTGGGATACTGCTTTGTTCCTGCAGCAATTCCAATGAAAACAGCTGCTGAAAAGACAATTTAATTCTGAAAACACCCTCTTCAAAATGAGGTGCACTTTCGTGCAATTTGTCTGAAAGACAGAATCAATAAATACTTTTCCCCTAATCTTTTGAATATAAGGCAGGTATCTAAAAAGCAGGGGATTGTTGCCAGTGGTTTCTTGCCAGTTGTCCTTTTTTTCCTTACACTGATCTCTGCACAGCCATGTTTTGGTCTATTTGTAAAAAGAATGATTTCAAGTCTGATATCTTACACATGCCATGCTCAGTGAGATATAGTTTAACTGCCTCCCTGGGTGCAGAAACAGAAGTATTTATCATGTCTGCTTGTGGTCTGACAAACTAAACTCCACTGTCCCTTGGGGGATACTTTTAGTTTAGGATGGTTGTCACAAACAGCTCTCTGGGATTAAAGCATTCTCCAAACAAAACAAATCAAATCCTGACCGTTCCAGAATGCAGCCTGAGGTCAGGCACTCATGTCTACATTATGAGGTAACATGAGGTGAGACCCAGCCTTATTTTAGAACACAAAAACAGTCAAAACTTGCAAGCTGCAGACACTGCTGCAGTCTTAGAAATAGAGCAGAAACCCAGTCACTCATTGGTACTGCCATTGCCAAAGACTTTCTTTCTCGTTACAGAAGTGAAATACTGTGAATGTCTGCTCTGTGCATGTAGTTTCACATTTTGGTGGTTGATGCTCCGGTTTCTCTTTCAACTGAGGCGTTTGAAGGACCATGGAGAGTCCTCTTCCTTCCTTCTTGCTCACAAACATTTTTGTCTCTCAGGAAAAATGCTACTGTAAATTATTGATACTCTCTGAATGGTAACACTCCTTCCACCATAATGTTCCACAAGCCCTTTTCTTCTCTCCCTTCTCTCATCTTGGACACAAACAGGTAGAAGCACCATCTGACAAGCAAATCTCATGGCTTCTGGGAGCAGGAATGGCTTGAAAACTTTTCCCAGAGATGAGATAAGAAAGATTCACCTGAAATTTGTGCATTCTTCCGCAGCCTGGACTAGGATCTCAGCTTTCCATGGGTTGTGCCATAAGCAATGATGTTCATCCTGGTTCAGCCATAACATCTCCTTTTGTCTTGAGAATATATCTGCGACAATACTCAAATTAGAAAAATCCTTGATGCTTTCCCCCTATTCACAGCATCACAGCATCACAAGGTTCGAAAGGACCTCTGAGATCATCAAGTCCAACTTATAACCCAACACTAACACCAACCCATCATCTAAACCATGGCACTAAGTGCCTTATCCACTCTCCTCTTAAACACCTCCAGGGTCGATGACTCCACCATCTCCCTGGGCAGTGCATTCCAATGGCCAATCACCCTTTCAGTGAAGAACTTTTCCTAAGATCAAGCCTAAACCTCCCCTGACGAAGCCTGAGTCCATGCCCTCCAGTTCTGACACTGGTCACCTGAGAGAAGAGACCAACCCCTGCCTGACTACAACCTCCTTTTAGGTAGTTGTAGAGAGCAATTAGGTCTCCCCTGAGCCTCCTCTTCTACAGACTAAACAGCCCCAGCTCCCTAGTTGCTCCTCATAGGGCTTGTGCTCCAGCCCCTTCACCATCTTCGTTGCCCTCCTCTGGACACACTCCAGCATCCTGACATCTTTCCCAAACTGGGGGGCCCAGAACTGTACACAGTATTCAAGGTGAGGCCTGACCAGTGCCGAGTACAGAGGGACGATAACTTCTCTGGTCCTGCTCACTACACTATTCCTGATGCAGGCCAGAATGCCATTGGCCTTCTTGGCCACCTGGGCACACTGCTGGCTCATGTTAAGCTTCCTGTCAACCAACACTCCCTGGTCCCTTTCTGCCTGACTACTCTCCAGCCACTCCGTCCCCAGTCTATAGCTATGCATGGGATTGTTGTGTCCAAAATGAGGCACCCGACATTTGGACTTATTAAACATCATCCCATTAGAACTGGCCCATCTCTCCAGTCTGCCCAGGTCCCTCTGTAGGGCCATCCTACCCTGTAACAGATCAACCCTTCTTCCCAGCTTGGTATCGTCTGCAAACTTGCTGATGATGGACTCAATCCCCTCATCCAGATCATCAATAAAGATATTAAACAGGACTGGATCCAACACCGATCCCCGAGGGACACCACTGGTGACCGGCCGCCAACTGGATGAGACACCATTCACCACCACTCTCTGGGCTCAGCCATCCAGCCAATTCCTAACCCAGCACAGAGTGCTCCCATCTAATCCACAGGCTGCCAGCTTCTCTAGGAGTCTACTGTGGGAGACAGTGTCAAAGGCCTTGCTGAAGTCCAGGTATACCACATCCACAGCCTTCCTCTCATCCACTAGGCGAGTCACATGGTCACAAAAGGAGATCAGGTTGGTCAGGCAGGACCTGCCCCTCCTAAACCCATGCTGGCTGGGCCTGATCTCTTGACCGTTCTGCAGGTGCCGCATGATTGCACCCAGTATTATCTGCTCCATGATTTTACCTGGGACCGAGGTCAGGCTGACAGGTCTGTAATTACCTGGATCATCCTTACGGCCCTTCTTGTGGATGGGCGTCACATTGGCCAACTTCCAGTCTTCCGGGACCTCTCTGGTGAGCCAAAACTGTTGAAAGATGATGGAGAGCGGCTTAGCAAGCTCATCCACCAGCTCTCTCATCACCCTAGGATGGATCCCATCCGGCCCCATAGACTTATGAGGGTCCAAGTGGCTCAGCAGATCTCTAACTTCCTCCTCATGGATTGCAGGAGGGCCATATTGCACCCTGCCCCCATCAACAACTTTGAAGGACCAACTGTCAAGCGAACCGAACAGACTTCCTTACTGTTGAAAACTGAGGCAAAGAAGGCATTAAGTACCTCAGCCTTCTCTGCATCTTTGGTTACTATATTTCCCTCCATATCCAACAAGGAGTGGAGGTCGCTGCTGCCCTTCTTTCTACCATTGATATATTTATAAAAGCTCTTATTATCCTTAACAGAAGTGGTCAATTTAAGCTCCAGCTGGGCTTTTGCTTCCCTGATGTTTTTCTACATGACTTAACAACATCTTTGAACATGACCTGGCTTACGTCCCCTTCTTTCCAATGGCGATACATCCTCTTTTTCTTACTTAGCTCCTTCAGAAGCTCCTTACTCATCCAGGCTGGCTGTCTTCCCCTACAACTCTTCTTACAACACATGGGGACAGCCCACTCCTGTGCCTTCAAGATTTCATTCTTGAAGTGTATCCAGCCTTCCTGGACCCCCTTGCCACTAAGAACTATTTCCCAGGGCACTTTCCTGACTAGTTCCTTAAATAATCCAAAATCTGCCCGCCGAAAGTCCAGCATCGATGTCCTATTCCTGCCTTTTCTTGCTACATTGTTTACAGAAAACTCAGTTATCTCATGATCACTACACCCCAGACAGCCTCCGACTACAACATCACCCACCAGCCCTTCTTTATTTGTAAACAGCAGGTCAAGGAGATCCTCACCCCTGGTAGGCTCACTCATCAGCTGCGACAGAAAGCAGTCCTCAATACACTCTAAGAACCTCCTGGACTGCCTCCTCTCGGCAGTGTTAAGTTCCATACCTGGAAGATTAAAGTCTCCTAAAAGAACAAGGGCAGCCGATCTAGAGGCAGCCTCCAACTGTTTAAACAACAGAAGATCCACCTCCTCCTCCTGGTGGGACGGTCTATAACATACTCCAACCAGGAGGTCAGACTTGACTGCCCCTCTGACCCTTACCCATAGGCACTCAATCTGGTCATCACCGATCTCAAATTCAATGGCATCCAGCGTTTCCTTAGTATAGAGGGCTACCCCTCCACCCCTCTTCTCGCGCCTGTCTCTCCTGAAGAGCCTGTAGCCTTCCATGGCAGCACTCCAGATATGAGAGTCATTCCACCACGTTTCCATGACAGCAACTATGTCATAGCTCTCCCGCTGAACCAGGACTTTCAGCTCCTCCTGTTTGTTCCCCATACTGCGTGCGATTGTGTACATGCACTTCAGTTGGGTTACTGATGACACCCTTTGAGATGGCTCATTCTCCACAGCAACATCTTTGGTGAGCCTAGTTACTCCCCCCTCCCCCTTCATACCTAGTTTAAAGCCCTCTCTACAAGCCCTGCCAGCTCCTGGGCTAGAATCCTCTTATCCTTTGTAGTTAGATGTGACCCATCTGGGTCAAGCAGGCCAGGTGACTTAAAGGTTTCTCCACGATCATAGAACCCAAAATTCCTCTGCCGGCACCAGCCCCTAAGCCATTTATTAAGAGCATGGATTCTCTTATTCCTTTCCGTATACATCTCTGCCACCGGAGGAACCGAGCAGAACACCACCTGTGCTCCCGCCCTATCCATTGACCGACCCAGCTCCTGGAATTCCTTTTTAACGACCCTTGACCCTCTTTTAGCTAGCTCACCACCACCAGCCTGGACCACCAGAAGCGGGTAATAATCTGATAGTTTAATTAGGTCCAGGAGTCTCTTAGCAATATCCCCTACCCAGGCTTGGGGAAGGCAGCAGACTTCCCTATGACTTGGATCTGGTCTACATATAGGTCCCTCCATCCCTTTCAGAAGGGAGTCACCCACTACAACTACCCTCCTTTTCTTTTTTTTCCTCGATGTTCTGACCTGTCTGACAGGCAAAGCGAAGTTAATAACCTCCTCAGGCGAGTTCTCTGCAATACTGTCCTCCACCTGAGCATCAAATTTCAGTACCCCAAACCTGTTCTGTAGGGGCAGCTGGAAAGGTGGCATCTGAAAGGGAGGTCTATAACCCCACGAGAACAGACCTGCTCCCAGTCCTCCTCAACAACCAGATTACTCCCCTTATCCTGTTGGTGAGGAATATGGTGTTCCTCTGCCTCCTGGGGAGGATTATTGGGAGGAGAGAGCATTCTACTCCACCAGTCTATCTCCCTTTCACTCTCACGGATACTCTGCAGCCTCTCTACCTGATCCTTAAGATCTGCAATCATAAGGAGCAGATCTTGGACCTGTTCACACCTCACACAGGTGTTTTTAGGATGGTCCTCAGGAACCACAAGCAGGCTGAGACATTCCTTACAGTCCTGGGTCTGGGCAGCCGCATCCCTTAATAGAGGCACGGTTTGGATAGCTACACTCCTCATAGCAGAGGTTTTGCCACGCCTGGTCACCATTGCCGCAGGGGAGTGGGAAAAGACAGCTACCTGCCAGAGAGTGCCTGCTTGCGGGAACTGCCGTGCAAACTGCCTCTACTGCGACCCTGTTCGCCGCGCTCCGGTCGCTGGTGCTCCCAAGGAGACGTTTTAAATGCCCCGCGGCTTCTTACGGGACCGCCCTCCTACCACGCGGTTGGCCCACATGACAGCTGCCGCTTCTGGGGTTCCAGAGAGAGTCGCTCTGCTGGGGTCCTCTCCTGAGCTTTTGCCTTGCACAGGCAACTCTCCACCCGCCTTGATTGAGCGCCCGGCTACAGTTCTACCATTTCTGCCGCTGATCCGCGCCGAATTCCTCGCAGCGCCTCATATCGCTTTCAGTAAGACAGCTGATAATGAGATTCAAAGAGAGGTATCATGTAAACCCCAAGGTGGATATTTGGTGTGGTAAAACATATCGTTGTCTGAAGCAAGAAAATACTTCTTTTTTCCATTCCTGTTAGAACTTAGTTATGGTCAGAGTGGCTTGGAAGTTCAGCAAACAAGCTTATTTGAAAGAAAATGGATAAAAAATTGCTGTATAAGACATACCATGCTTGTCAGCATTGGAGAGAAAGAAAAATGACAGGTTGATGGTAGGCTGATTTTGAAACTGATAAGGAAAGCTGGTAATTTGTAAAAAAATCCTGAAATTTTGAAATCTAGTAATAAGCTATAATTTCATGGGCTTTTCTACAGTATGCTAAAATTGCTTGTATGCAGGAAAACACAGAATTAAGTGCACAATTTAAGTCTCATTTTAACTTTTTTAGGGCCGGGTCTAAGCAGTACAGTACAGTACAGAGTTCTTCCACATCTCATTTGGTTCAGAAATGTGATATATCTACTTGGAGAACACAGTCCTGGGAACTGGGTGAGCCAGATATCCTTCCAGATGTTCCATCAACACCATTCATAAAACAAGGTAGCAATATTTTTCTCAGCCTCCTTTATTAAGATAAATTTTAGTACTTTTTAAGAAAATGCATCAAACACAAAACATATATATTTCTTTTAGCAGTGCCTCTGACCTTTCTGCAGAAATCCTACGGAAATCAAGAAAAATAAGGTCAAAATACGGCATACTCCAGAGCAAGCTGTTCTGTGCCCCTGCTCCCGCTGCTGCTTTCCAGGAACAATTTGGAATGAGCATGCAAATAGAAGTCCAGCTGTCACCAGTGCAGGCCCCAGGAGCTGTCTGTCTGCTTGTGGATTGGTGCTCAAACTGTGTAATTGCAGCAGTGTGGCAGACCTGTATTGTGACTTGGGAAGACATATATCTGGCAGATCACATTTGAATAGGCAATTTGAGGACTGAAATGTCAGCACAGCAGAGGAGTGTCCAGGAAGTTCGGCTTCTCATCAAAGCAAAAGGGGGGGTGGGCGGTGTTTGTGGCTGTTTTTAACAAAGTTTGCTCTGGACTCCAACTCTAGAATAATTCAATCATGTATTTAAAACTGTGCCAGGTGGCTTCACAAACTTCTTCAGCCTTTTCTGCTTTTGATCAGTGTAGTTCTGAATTGCTTTGATGAAGCAAGTGGAGAAAACATAGAGGGAAATGAGAAGCCTAAAACATTTTTGGATGTGAGCTTAATTGTAAATGTCAAGACACTAAGTAGCTTCAAGGATACAAAATGAGAAAAATATACATACAAAATGTGTTGTGAGAGACTATCAAAGGCATCCAGATGTAGGAAGCATTTGCTTGGTGAAAGGTCATCTAATCTGTGAAGATACAATTTTTATTCCCCTTCTTCATGTCCGTCATTCAGGAACGCCGTAATGCAGGCTGAAATAAAAGTGTACGATGAGACATAAGACGTACACTGGAGGCCTCTTTTCAACCAGTGTTTGTGTTTGGTTAAGCAGCTACAGGAAAGACCATTAAGCTGGCTGGATGAATATTGGATGACCTGTTAAAATTCTTGTTGATACAGGGCTTTATTTCACTTTCAGACTAACTTTTGATGTTTCTCATTTTTTGGAGGGATGGGGCTTTTTTAAAAATTAAAAAGATCTGTGCTTACGTACAAGCATTCAAATTCCTTCTCCCTCTAATCTCCAGTTCTCTAATTCTTTGTGAAAAGAAGCAAGTTTAAGTGCAGGCTGAGGCAGCATACATTGATGTTGAACTGGAAGGTTTCTGCTTTGAGTGAGGATGGCTGTCCTTTAAAAGCATTTTGCCCTGTTCGCCGGACACTGGATCTGGTGTGTTTGCTCTCCCACCAGCTTTCTGCCACCCTGCAGCTGAGCTGAGCTGGATGCAGGTTCTCTCCACATCTTTATTGGTTTCATAAAAAAAGAAGACCACATTTAGAACTCCTGCCGGATGAACTGCAAGTTGCAGATGGTAACCCTACAGGGAGGTGAGTGATGCACGGTGCACGTCTGCTTTTCCCACTAAAATCTATTGATTACCAATCCTCTCAACCACCATATGGTTTGAGATGCCCTCTGAATGGTGGATCTCATAAGAAGTTCAGGTACTAAAGCCCTCACTCTCTCTAAAATCAACTGAACTGAAACTGTTATTGGACCTTTAAGTGCTAAGTGATTTGGACCTCCCTGTTGAAATACTTGGTGCATTGACCTCTGCACTTCCTCTTCTGGCAGCCTGACATAACAAGCAAGGTGATTCCAGAGAGAGCTCTGTCTGGAGGTTTCTAAGTAAAACTGGTAGATAAAAAAGCATCAGGGCTGTTTTTACACCATAGTAGACAGTATTTCTGAAGTAAATCCATTCTGCTTTACATCGGGACTTTTGTATAATTACGCTGACATGAAAAAAGTTTTCTAAATTACATGAAGCAGCTAAGAAGAGGAGTAATATGTTCTTATGCAGGATCAGGTGTCTTTTTTGGTTACTTTTTGTGTCCTAGAGCTGGGGCTGATGAAGCACGTGTTTAGCGAGTTCTGAGGCCATCTGGCCCTAGAGAACAAGAAAAAGAATTTGATATTTACAGATATTTTGTGCCACACAATCTATCGTGCTCCTATTCTCTATAGGAAAAGTGAATAAATCAGTCCTAAAGTTCTCCTTCAGGCAGACATATTTAAACAGATTTTGACATATTATACCTGTTTATTACATTACATTTCTTGAGACACTTGTTAAAATCAGAACCACTCCTTCCCAAGAGCCCTGGATTTTGACTTGCAACGTTAGAGTAAGAATCAGTCCTTTCTTGCATCCTAAAATGAGTAATAATATAAATCAGCTGTTTAGCACACCTGCAGTGTGGGCTGACTGTGGAGGAGTCAGAGTAGGAGGAAAATTCATCTTCAATTACTATTTAAAATTATAATAAATCGGGTAGGTGCACAGCCTAAGTTTTCTTTCTGCTTTCTTGCTAGTATCTAATTTACTAAGTGGTCATAGCCACGACTATTCTGTTTTCTGGGTTTTGTGAGATTTCAGTACCACTCAAGCCAATTTTTAACAGACTCGTATTTAGTAAGTGCATTTATATGGAAAATGCTGTTACCTCAGCAACTCAGAAAATGTTCAAGGTTTTCCAATGTTGGGGTTTGGTTTCTTATTTTAAATACACATTTTTAGTACTGTTTTCTCTCTGTTTTATCTCCAAACCCCCAATAACGTTTCCATCAGATCTTCACTAAAATTGGAATGAGTTTTTTTCTGAGACAGAAGGTGGATTAAAGGAAATCAAGGATTTTTGTAAAACATTTCTTTCTCTTTTATTTATTTGGGTTTGTTTTCTAGCTATTATCTACTTCTGTTTTGGACAGTCAAAACTGAACGTTGCATGGACATTATCTACTGTTTTGACAGAAAGAAGTTTATAGTTCAGATAAATAAAACATGGAGAAGAGGCAGAACGGCCTTCAGTAGGTCTGTGTCAGGCCCCAAAGGATGCTAATTGACTCAACAAGCCTCAGCCAGGACCTCTGTAGCCCACTCAGTACCCTCCCCTGATCCCACCTCTCATCCACCTCCAGGTGTGCTTGCTTTCAGCTCTGCTCCTGTTTTCTTCTGTGGGCTCTGCATACGCAACATAGCATTATTTCCACTTCTATTCCTGGCCATGTTGTCTTCTGCACCTGGGTGGACCTGATTCAGCCCCCTGCATCCAAGCAAGAGACAGGAATTGTCTTGGTACATTGTTCTGTTTGTTTTGGGGTTAGCAGGGCTCTGTTCTGTGCATCTTTATAGGGATGTGGTTCACCATGGTCACTGTACATTTCTTGGTCTTCACAAAAGGTAAGTGTTACGGGACAGAGAAAATGAATCATGAAACATTGAACGAGCTAAAAGTTTGGATAGAAAGCATACTTGTGGGAGTTGTGAGATCTTACAGCGACGAAAAGAGCAGCATTCATTTCAGGTCCAAGACTGAACTCAGAGGGTCAAGCAGGAGATGTATCTGTGTCTCACTCTGAGTGTTTTTGTTTTTCCATCAGCTCACAAGAACTTTCCCTTGTAAAATTCATGAAGCAAAGCTCTCCACTCTTACCAGTGTCTTACCTTAAAAATGTAAACGTTAGGGTATTGTTTTTCCTTCTCATTCGTGTAACTACAAATACAAGTAGTTTCTGAAAGTTGGTGTTGCATATAGTACTGCAACAGATGTGTGGGTGCTGCAGCTCCGTGTGTCCAGGTCCAACCAGCAGTGAGGCTGAAGGTGTACTCCCAAAAATTTATTTTAATTTATATTTTACATGTTCAAAATAATTTCTTTATTAATAGTTTAAAACATGGATGATACAATGATAATGTATATTTGCTTTGTTCATCTGTGAGGTTAAAAGAATGCAGAGGAAGAATAGAAAGCCAATGAAACTTGACAACCAGACCAGGAGGACGAATGAGGCACAGCAAGTTATGATGGAGAAGGCACATATAGCAATTAATCACAAGAGTTTATATGATTTCTGAAGATGTTGATATATTTGTTTTGATGAAGAACTAAAAATATTTTCATTAACTAATGAAATCTTTCTCCAACCAGACTGATCTCAAGTTTTCAGTTTGTAACAACATTTCACTTCTGCGTAAGGTGTTTCTAAGGATAGTTCATACCACTGTAAAATTCAGATCAGCAGCATCTGTAGATTTAATACCATCCAGTTCTCTGTATAGTGCAAGAGCAGTTGTTTCGTTTATGTGTACATGAATACTAAACCAGTTCAGATTGAGCCCTACAAGCCATGAAAATGCCAAAGGACTGATTGCTGTTTTCTTCTTCTGAGATGCTGAGAGACATGGAAAGACACAAGGAAACAAATTTCTTTTTTTCTCTATTTTTTCCCTTTAAATACAAGAGACGCTGACCACTGGACATTTATTTAACTCTCTTTCCTGCTAAAAGTCTCAAATAATTTTGTGTGAAGGGTAAAGTAAATGCTTGTGACAAGTCTGTAATAAAGACTGAGACTGCAGATTTCTGTGTGACACAGACTGAAGCCACAGTAACTTCAAATCTGTTTTAAAAAAACCCCAGTAAAATGAAATAGTAGTTACTGAAATCTGGCAAATCATTGTCAAAGCAAGGAGAAAAGCATTTGTTCTTAATCCACCTTGTGGGTCTGGAAGGAGAAAAGGAGCCATTTGGCCATGCTTCTGCCTTCTGCAGGTAGCTGAGAGCTATGCCTACCCCTCTGAGAAAATCAGAACAAAGTACTTTGCATAAATGTTGTAGTATAGCATGCAAAGCCCCACAGATTTCCTTGATATCCTTCTTAGCCGAGATGAACCTCCAGGCTTTTGTGTGTGAGCTGGTACAGGAGAGTCCCTCTGCACTGAAACAGCTTCTCCAGACAGCTTCAAGTGACACAGAAGGACATATTCAGATTTACAGATAATCCTAATGCCCCTGACTTCTGATCTCTTCCTGTAACTGCATTGATGTTCCTCTCTCCTCTATAAAGCTACTCTTCTTTTGATCACTCATGTGATCAGCATGTGATCAGTAAGTACTTTTGACACCTGTTTCCGTAAAAATGTTGTAATATTCTAGATAGGTAATTTTATCCTATAAACAAGCAGATTGTTTTCACACTGAGCTGAAATAAAGCTTTTTCTCTCCAAGTACCACTAGCTGCCTCCATGCCTCTTTTCTCTCCCCTATGCAAGGTATCATGATACAGCAAAAAACTACTGCGATACAGCAAAAATATTGTCCATGAAACTCTCTATCCTGCAACTTTCCTTACATTTGGCAAACAAAGATAACTTTTTCAAATACTCCTTGATCGGGTTATTTGGGAGCATGCCTGGTTGTAAGCCACTGAGGTTCTGATGCAGACTGAAGGTCAGTCTCCTGAGTCCATATCAGGCTGCTTAACCTGGGAGTCTCAAGACATTCACCTACAAAACTGTTAAAACTTCTGTACCTGTGGTGAAGGAGCCAAGCCATGGGAGAATCTGAACCTGTTTCCTCTTCCTGCACATCTACTTAATTTGCCCTCTTTTTCTCTGTATTCAATTCATACCTCTGGTACTAGGAATGTAGTTTTTGTCATAGAAGCTCTTACAATTATACTGTAACAAAAGTCCCATGTTCTGACAGATGTGGCATAGATCAAGAGAAGGAAAATTATTTTTGACAGTTTTGCCTTTTGTTTTCTTTTTTTTTGTTGTTTTATACCCTTGCAACATTTGTGGGAACTTTATACAACAGACTAACAGACTGTGTATCAGGTTCCTATTTATTTCTGGGTTTTGATCTTGTGTCTATTTTACAATATTTATTGGTGTGTTTATTCAGTCTAAATGTCAGTCTAAGTTCCTAAAATCACAAGGACAAAGTTGTACCACATGGTGGTGTGTGTATATGTTACAGTTAATCAATGTATAAGACAAATGCTGAGGAAATTGACACCTTTCCCATCCTGTATGTACACAAAGGAAATGAATTATATCTGCTAAGAGAATCATTACAGCAGATTTTGAGACTTATATTGGTTTCAGTTATGAATTATCACACGTTCTTAGCCTAGGTTTCTCTACTACACATATTCACATATTCCAGAGGAGGGCAATGAAGATGGTGAAGGGGCTGGAGCACAAGCCCTACAAGGAGTGACTGAGGGAGCTGGGGCTGTTTAGTCTGTAGAAGAGGAGGCTCAGGGGAGACCTAATTGCTCTCTACAACTACCTAAAAGGAGGTTGTAGACGGGCAGGGGTTGGTCTCTTCTCTCAGGTGACCAATGACAGAACTAGAGGGCATGGACTCAAGCTTCGTCAGGGGAGGTTTAGGCTTGATCTTAGGAAAAAGTTCTTTACTGAAAGGGTGATCGGCCATTGGAAAGCGCTGCCCAGGGAGGTGGTGGAGTCGCCGACCCTGGAGGTGTTTAAGGGGAGACTGGATGAGGCACTGAGTGCCATGGTTTAGATGATGGTTGGTGTTAGTGTTGGGTTATAGGTTGGACTTGATGATCTCAGAGGTCCTTTCCAACCTTGTGATACTGTGATACTGTAAAGTAGTTCTTTGGACTACTGATCTTAAAATACTTTTAAAAAAAAACGGGGAATGCTGATATGGTTATTTTGCTCCTATAAATGCATCAAATTTCTTCTCACAGTTGCTGTAACTGCACATAATGATTGGGTCTTTGAATTCCCAGTATGACTATATAGTCAGAGAGCAACTAGAATTATATGAATTTGAATGTAATTTTCACAGAGTTTATGGTGGTTTGCATATGAGTTCAGCATGAAATCTGAATCTTGTTTTTGAGAAAATACTCTTAGTATATTATGTTGCAAACTTTAGTGTTGCCCAGCCTGTTTTTCCCCCTTTGGTTCAACCAGGTAGACCACAATTACCTTACACCAGCTAGTACCTGGTCTAGAAGGAAATTTCTGCCCTTATCCAGGAGAAGGAGTGGAGAGACAAAAACAGAACTTCAAACCAGTCATTACTGCTACTCAGTGCAAAGCAAGCAACTTAAACGAGATGTTTAAAAGCCAGTTTAGATCTATACTTGGGTTTTGCATAAGCAATAGCAAATGCATATCTTCTGTGCTTTATTTCACATGTTCTTAACACATTGTCACAATTACAAAATAACCTAGTTATTCTCATTTAATGACTCTTCTATAGTGAGAAAATTGCCTCAAAGTAATTCCGTAATAAAATATAGTGGATTTTTTTTATCCTGGAAATTAGGTGGAAAACCTAATTTTTATTTTCCATCAGTAATAACAAAACACTGATTTTTACAGGGTCTATTGGGATTACAGTGGTTTGTCTACTTAAAATGACATTTTTGGAAGTGATTAGAATTTGCACAATTTGTTGTTTGATAATGAGAATCCATATCAGGTGAAAAGAACCATTTTTCTATATCTGTAAATGCAGAAAAAAGGCAGATGGAGGATTTTCAGTAGACAATATCCCCAGCAAAGATACAAGACGTAAGCATACAGAGCATGCTTTTCAAATGTTGGGCTGCTTGTAAATACCCACTTGACCTGTGTTCTTGGGGTTCTTGTATATTTATATTTTAGGGAAAAAAAATAAAGAGATAAAACAGGGACATTCCTAGGCACTGGGAGAAGCTGATTTTTTCGGGGGGGAGGGAGGTCATGTTAAACATTCCTCATGTCACCTTGCAGGCTACCAAATAACTCTGTTGTTTCTGTGCCTCTGTAATTAAGAAAGAAGAAATTCACCCAATGTAGTTTAGTCCACTGTAAGATTTTGAGATGAACACTAACCCTTTTTTTTCAATGATCGGCAAATGCCAGGGGTAAAGTAATGACATAATAAAAGTATATAGCATCGCTAAGCAGACTCCTGGCTGCACTCTGCTCATCTCCTTCCAACAACTTTGATTTTCAGTAATTTTGAGGAGAGTCTTGAAATTTTACAAACCACAATCAAAGTTTTCTTCAGTTCTACAGAAAGAACCAGGAATCCTGGATCAGTGAAAAAAAGCAAGAGGCTGATTCTTCCTGTACAAGATAAGAGCAGTGTCAACCCCACCTTCAGCAGGGCAGTGGCTGCTGCTCTGTCACCTGACATGGTTTAAAAAAATATCCAAAACAAATGAGGGATGAACCTGCAAGGACAAGGAAATTCAAGGCAGACACATTTTTCTCTCTGAGTGACTAGTGGATAGTTTCTCTGATTGGCACACACAGAATCTTACCTGTTTTCTGAGGTCCAGAACTCTTTGGAGTTGCATTTTTAAATTTTTCATGATGCTTATTGATGATTGTTTTGCAGTTTTAAAATTCTTTATTCTGAGTAGCTAATTTAGGCTATTTTGTTTGGAAACTGCTTGTAAGCATCATTTCAATCTGTTAAAAAAACCCAAGCTCACAGTTCTTTTAATTTCAGAACAGCTGAATTCTTGAAAGCATTTTATGTTATGATTGGCTCTATGTTTGATAAGTTGAAGTCAGATTGCACTGTTTTGCTCTTAAAAGTGGGAATTTTGCCTCTCTTGAAACTATAGTATAATAAAATATTATATGTGGCAAATAATGAAAAAAATGCTATGTTTATGTCCAAATATTTCCCTTGTATAAACATTTCTATGGAGAATAGCTATTCCCACACCTGGGCTAGGAGGAAATTTTTGTGGAAAAAAACTTTTGTGGGAAAAAATCCTGTGTAACAGAGAATATTTCCAGTATAGTGAAACCCATCCTATATGGCAGAATTGGAAAGGCTCTAGAATTTAAATGAGAAAACATGGCTTTTTCAGTATTCAGGCACCTTTGCTATTCTAAGAGCCTATAGAATCTGCTATCTATTTTATAATTACAGGTTAATGCATAAAACACCAGAGCAGCCAATTTATCAAACGGCTTTCAAAAAACGACATAATTATTGCTTCTCTTTAATCCTGAAAATTAAGAAGTATCTACTTTTATGCTGCACTTACTAGGTCTACAAAGGGATACATCATGCTCAGAAGTCAAGGAACTTATCCTTGCTTAATATCATAATGAATGCTAGATCATGAAAATGTAATTTTTATTCAATTTCTCCAAGTGTTTCAACTTCTCAATTCATAATGAATGCACAGACCAGTCCATGCACATTGCATTTTATATATGTTTCAGTTTCTGTTGCCAGCAGGTGCTTCAGATCTACCCAAGATAAAGAAAACATTGCCTTTGTTGCAGTCTTCAAACAAATAAAAAAAAAATACTTCTAAGATTGAAGACTAATTTCTGGTTTTGTCACAAAAATAAATAAAACAGCTTATGACGCATGGAACACTTTACTTGAAATTAAATAATCCATTTTGTAGGATAATAAGGAAACTAGATGAAAAAAATTAAGAACCACTGACAATAAATTTAGCAGAACTGCACAGCAAAATGTATAAAATGCCATGGCCAACTACACTCCTGAAGTTGCTTATAAAAATTGTTTGAAGTAGCTTATCCACTGCACCACTGAGAAACCTATTTCAGTATTTTTCAAGTTAATGACACTCGTAATTCTGTTTTAGACACTCAAATTATTTATTTTCTTCATAGAAAAAAGTGTCAATGGCATCCCCTATGCTAACATTGTTCTTAGCCTTCTGACTAGGAGCCCTGCTATGGAAGGAAATAATTCATATTTAACCCAACATCACTGGAATATACTCAGTATCACAAAGACTTTACAAGACTACAGCTCTTCCTTTCAGTATTTGCCAGGTCCAAGTGAAAGACTAGCAGATTCTGTACTTGTTTTAGTTAAGTCAGCACTACTAAATAGTACTTTGAAATAGTTTTGATGCTGCATTTCTGATGGTTTAGGGATTTACCAGTCAGAGTCTGGTTGAGACTTGTGCTTTTGAGGCTGTCTGTGTCAATTTGGTGGTGCTTGGGGGTTCCCAGGCTTGGAAAACAGCCATGGTCACAACCCAAATTGTAGGTTTTTATAATAATAAGGAAAATTAAATTGATATATGCCATACAGTGGCAGTACTTTGACTTTTGTGGCACAGTTTTCAAAGAAATGGTCATTTCCCTCTGCAGGGTAAAATCATCAGTTTAAAGGAATACATGATATGTTTTGCTGGAGTTACTGGGTATTCACCAACCAGCCTGGACAGATTATATATACAAACTTAGCAGTTCTTTTGAGCTATAGTAGTTGTTATTATATTTCTAACTTGGGGCAAATGCAAAAGTGAGGTAGTTTGGCCTAGGCTACTCCTCTTTAAATCACCTCTCTATCACATGTGTTATCCCTTAAAAAAATTCCCAGAGGTTAATCCACCCATTTTCCATCTCATCACCTCTCAGTAGTTCCTGATCCCTTTTTCCCCTTTCATTTGTTCACATACCAAGGCTCCATTACATACTACAGAAGCGAGTTATCAGTTCCCATTTAGCATTTCAATGTCTGTACTGCAGTTTGCTATCATTTTGAAAGGTACATATAATAAAAATTGTCATTGGAGCACATTTGATATTTTTGGTACGGATTGATGGTCTTGCTGGCAGGCATTCAGAAAGTCCATAACTATGTGAGAAAATATCCTTTTGTACTGAGTAAATGGCTTTACTCTTTTGGCAGAATTGAGGCAGGTGTTCACTGGCATGAAGTTGGTGGAGGACAGCGGGAAGAGAGAATGCAGGGCAGTTCTTTCATCCTTATCTAGCTTTTGGCTTGATCTCCCCCAGCAGTGCCTCGTTTAGCTTTGGAAAGGGTTTAGGCTTTTCAAACATGCTGTGATGTCTCTTTCTTAGGAGAAACATCATCTAATGAGTTATAATGGACTTCTGCTCTGAACGCTCCATTACTGCAATTTTGTTTCTTGCTTAACTAACTCTTTCCAAGTATTGTGTAAAGAAACAAACTTGAATCAGTTGATTGCTCCTCCTTGTATACCTCTTGTTTTATCTGTATGTGTTTGCTGTTTGTTTTTTTTTATACTCATGTCTTCGTTGAGGAATTGTTTAGCATTTCTTTGGATGGCATCTTTTCTTTTTCTAAGAGCAGGCTGGCTTTCTTAAATCCTGAAAAAAAAGGCAAATTTTTACTACAACAGAATTAATGCTGATTAATGCCCAGGATGGCATTAAGCATTATGTGGACCCTTCAAGCATTTATGCAAGGACTTGCAGGACAATAATGTGTTTTGCATATCTACTGTCAGCAAGAGCAGTGAACAGGGTCATCTGTGGTTTTGCATTGACTTCTTCTCTCCAAGAACTTCTAATTTCATTAAACGTGATAAAAATATAATCCATCATGTGGATTTGCCATGAATTTCAGTCTTTCTGAAAAAAAAAAAACAAAAAAAAAATGCCCCTTTTCCCTGTTAGAAGACTTTACCTTTCATTTTCCATTAACTGTGACCTCTAGGAAAAGTGGTGCACAACCTTTTTTTAAAAGTTCTCTTTCATTCGTACTAAGACTGTTCTTAATTATTTTCAGACATGAAGGAAATCTTGCATGTCCAAAATCTCATTTATTTCCTCACAAGACATAGTAATCATTGTGCTACTTTGACAAAGAAAAGAGGCTGAAACTAGACAGGATAAAGTCTGTTACTTAAAAAGTTTCTGAAGAAGTTTTCTGTTAATATGAAATAAGAGTTTTTAAATTAAACCAACTTTGCACTCTGAAGCAAGATGGACTGCCAAAAAACGTACCTTTTAGCTGCATACATTCTTCTGTTACAACAGCTGTACAGTGTGAGCACCTTACAGTGCTGTAATATCTCTTTGCTACCAACCAATTTTAATTTTATTGGTATGTGCTTTGCAAATACATGGCTTTTGCGTTTTTGTGAAGTTGTAATATATATGTGAATCACTCCATCAGTCAAACAGACAGATCCTCTTTTAGTAGATCTGGAAGAAGCAATAAATCATGTAGGCTGGCACAGAAACATAACCAACTTGCCTCTTCCTTTTCATTCCCACACAAAGGAATGAAGCATAGTTCCACATTCAGATAAATAATAGTAAACAAGCAAATAAAAAAGCTCAGCACGCATTTATTTAGCTGTACTGGGGGAAGAGAGAGAGAGAGAAAAACAGATGAGATTATTGCTGCAAGATCCTATCCAAATTTTCCCAAAGTGCATGAGCTGTCAAGCAGAATGTCTCGTTTCATTCATACGAGTTAAGCTCATTTTTTTAGGGGACTACAGACATCTCGATATTCTATGCTGATTTGTCTTTTGAACAAAAGCAGGATTAACAGTACAGAATTAAGAGATTTTTAGATGTAATCTACTCTCTGAGGTTTTTAAGGAGAAAAAAATCAGCCACTGTTAAGAAGTTGAAAAAGAGAATGCATTTCTGGATGCACTTCTTTTTTGTCTGTTTGCTCATTCATGTGTTTGTGACAGATTCATGGTAGTGGTGTGACTCCGCTAAGAATGCAGCCTAGCCATAAGTGTTTAAATGTGTTGAACTTGGTTTAAATGTACACCAGCTGTAGTAAAACCACTCAGTGAGCACGTTACAAATTTTCTGAATACGCCTAAGAGAATAAGCATATTTTCTACCTCAGTTCTTGTCTACAGCAAAGCTCCTCACTACAAAGGCAAATATGGAATGAATGATTGGTTTTCCTGAGCATCCCTTAAGCCTGTACATCTATCTTGGTTAAGAGCTCTTGACGCCAGTGAAGAAATATGAGTCCTATCCTTGCCATGTCACTAACTGAGTTTCCTTCAGGTTAAAGAGTACAGTCAGAAGTGTTTTGATCCTACAACAGTGTTAGGCATCTATGTGTAAGACAGAAATTACAAAAACAAATTATCATTTCCTGATGTTAGCTTTATTTCTACTGAAACCTCAGGCATTTCACATCTGTTGTATATTTGTTTGCCATAATGCATCTCTTTTTTTCACTGGTGTGAAAATCCTTCCCCTCTTGGATAAAGTAGATGCACCTCTGTAAATTACATGCATTTGTTCATTTTTAGCAACAGAAAAAAGAATCTGGGTACTATTAATTTTCATTATGGTTTTAGTTTAAGAATACTTAGGACTAGGTATGTAACAAGAGTCAGAGATATGAATCCTATATCTCTAGACACAGAAATCGAAGGTTCAGATGATTTTCTGTCCTGCTCTGACATTTGAGAATTCTCATAATTAAGTGTTGATATTCACAGATTCAAACCCAAATGGCTGTCCTGTGAAATTATGCCTTCTACCACAAAGCACTAGGAACCAAGCTGTGTACAGAAAGAATAAGATAGTGTTTTCATAACTTCTCATGGGACAACAAATGTCATTCCCATGAAGTGAAGTGGTCTTGTGCTAGTGAAAGTCTCCAAAGTGACTCTGAGAAAATCACTCCAAACTGTACAACTGTATACAGCTACAGTTGTTGAATGACCCATTTAATTGTTACCCACTTGTCCAATGATGTAAAACAAGTGTGTGAATTCATACCATGGTTATGATGGAGCACAGAACATAAACATACCACAAATGCTTTGCCTGCTGCATCAGTGACAAATGATGCAATTGCTAATTCCTTAGTGTTCAGGCAGCCTAGAAGGACTCATTTTGGTTTCGAGTGAAATATAAGCAATCCCAGTTTTTCAGGGAAAGAGTCTGTTCTGCTAGTCAGGAAATTCCTTCAAAATAACCTGAATGCACAAGGAAAACTGAAGTCACAGTCTTTAAAAATAACTTCTTCCACTATGTTATCTGAAAAACATTAAATATCAGAGTTTGTCCCTGACTCTTCCCATCTCCCTGCTGCTATTCGTCTTCATGGCCAGCACAGAGATCAGTCTCAGTGGCAGCTGGTGCCTTGTGTGCTGATCAGTGACGTTCCCCAAGACGATATGGATGAAGCGGAGCCATAGCTGTCAGTGCCTGTAGGATGGCTGGCACACTGGTGCATGTCCTTTCAGACCCTGCCCTCCTCACACCGTGTGAGACGAATCCAGTCTCCACTGCTTTGCATGGGCACTTAAACAAGTAGAGGAAAGTTAGGATGGGATTTACTGCTTTGGGTTAACAGCTGTGAGTGAGAGAACAGAGAGAATGTGGACCACACTCTTCCCAAACATTGCCTAGGAGTGATGCAGAGAGACAGGCAGACCCCAGCCAAGCAAACCCCATATGCAGTAAAAATAAATGCTGAGCACTGAGCTCTGCTTCCATGGGAACTGCCATTATTCCATGTCCCTGTGTTCTTATAAGACTAGACCATTCACCAACGTTTTAGGCATGTTTTATCCTGTTTCATCACAAGGGAGTGGACTGTAAATGATCTCTTGAGATCCTCTTCACCACTGCCCCCCTCAAAGGCAGTGTAAGGTTATTGGCTTTACTGCCTGATGGAGCTCTGGCCCAGTCTGCAAACTGTGTTATTTTAGGTGGCTATTTGATACAACTTTAGACTGGCAAAGAAAGACATTTTAAAATTAACAATGATTATTACTTTTTTCCCCAGTCCTTTCTGCAGTGAGATATTTCTAAGCTTCTGCCTGCTGCAGCAAACACAACAGAGCATCTTTACAAGTTAGGCATTTAAATTAGCCCAAATGGGGCTCCCTATGCCCTACTTTAGAGGAGTCACCAAATGTTGTTCTGCACAAAATACAGTGAGAGGTTTTTTTCATCATCAAAATATTAATTCAGTAGTTTCAGAGGATATCCCTTCTGCAGTGAAAGCCAAGGTACAAATGTGGTTTATTGCTGTTTCGAGAGATATTTTCTCTTCTCTCACTCCTTTCTTTGCCACATTGCGAGACTTGAGATGCAAAAGTCCTCAATTTTTAACTCATCTTCACAGAAAATGTGTGTAAGCTCATCCACAGTTTCACTACTTTGTTTCCATGTAGGAGTCAAACTAAGGCTCAGAAAATGGCTGCAGGCATCCAGCACATACATATTTTTACACCTTTGCTGGTGTTTACGTGTAAACCTGACATCCAGATACACACTAGCTGTGTTTTGGTCTGAAATCCTATCCATGAGTAACCCCAACAAAAGGGAAGCAGCCCAGCCTGTCTCTTTGTGGCATTGTCAGGCTCAGAACCGCTTCCCTGAACCTCTGCCTGGAGCAGAGCCTTGTGTTGGCAGTGTAATGTGGCCCCAGGGTTGTCACCTTCAGAACGAGCTGCAGAAATCCTTCTCCTGGGCTCTCACCTCCTGATTGCTCCTGTGGAACCAGGGTCTATTAGAAACACTCTTGGCCCTTTACTTCTTTAGGCCTTTCCTCATCTATATTCCATATCTCATTTGCATCTTCTCACATTTCATAAAGATAAAGGGACAATTTGGGGGTTTTAACTTTCTAGTTTTAAAAGTCATAACTGCCTCCTTTCATAATGAAATCCATACCAGCTCTACGAATGAGTCAACGAAGCCAAAGAGAAAATAATTCAATTTTATGCGTTGCTAAGTGCTAGATTCATAAATGGCAGTTCTGCTATGTGAATACTTTACCAAACAACTTAAACAAAGAGTATGAAAATACTGTCTGAAAGTACGTGACATTATAAAACAAAACAGGATTATACTCTCAGCCTCACTGACTGCCTTGCCAGCTTCCAGGATTGGATGCAGAGATAGGATAAAAGAAGGTTTACTTACAGCAGTGTGGAGACCTGTATCTCTTATGCAAAGAGTAGGAATGATATTGCTTTGCAAAGCAGATGTTTTTGGCAAATGGCTAAAGCTTATTATTCATAATAACCCATACAGCACCTAGTTTCAGCACAGTTACATTGGAGTAAATGCTTCCTCTCATGTTTCTGACTCAGCTGGCATAACAACCTCTTCCCACGTTTTATATATATTTTCAGTATTAGCACTGGGTCTCAATTCTAACTGAATTAGAACTAGCCCAGTGACGCCAATACGACATACGACATATTGGATGATAATATAATTTCCTCTTTTTTCACAGTCTGTCCTTGTCTTCCTCCATCCAGCCCTGTTATGCCTTTATATTTTCTCCTCTTTCCCAGATTTGGGTCACACTAAGCTCCCCGTTTGACCTCTTGGCTTCAAGAATGAGGAAGAAGGGAGATGAGGTGGTGGTGGTATGTCCTGCTAGCCACCATCAGTGCTGTCTCCACTTGGCTGTTGTTACCCAAAGCATCTAGACTAAAACTAGAACCTGCAGGATGACACCTCCTCTGTGTTGTGCAGGTATTCCTTATGAGTCGACATGGCTCATTATTTCGAAAGGTTTTATCCTATGAAGGTTAAGAAACAGTTGTTTACTGGGAACTTGCTTTCTCCCTGTTACATATAGCTCAACAGTGGTAGAACTGAGAACAGATTTCAGCTTTTCTCTCTCCAAGCATGTGTCCCACACAATGTATATGTCTTATAGGGATTACATACACTGTAGGGAGATTTTCAGTAGACAAAACCTTCTATTTTCACCATGGGAATATACAATACCTATCAGGGACAGATTTGTGTGTTAATACAAACTGAAATAAAATTATACGTTGAGCTAATAATAGTTCTGTTTTGTCTGTTTTGACTTAAGTTTCTGGTCTCAAGAGAAATCTGGGAAATGACTGCGGCATGCTAGCAATATTAACCATTTTCTAGATTATTATCACTTTGATACGGGATTACAAAGACATATCTAAAGAGGTGGATTTGTTTTCTAGAAAGAAAATAACTTTTAGAGGTGACTCTCTTAAGCCTCCAGCTTCTCCCAGTTAAGGACAGAAAGCATGTCAACATAACACTGCACCTGAGAAACTGCTGGATAAGAGACAAAAGCTTTACCTGTAAGAAATAGAAACTGATTATGTTAGTGAGCAAGGTATATGGCTATTGAATAGCCAGAGTTGGTGGTCAGGATCTGTATTCTGGTAGATGTAGATCTAAATCCCTGCTTTCATTTTAGACAAGGCAGCATTCACAGTTTTCATGACACCTTGATAAATTTCTGTTGTTTGAGATAAACAAATACTTGTCTGTCATTGACAAAGGATCCTTTCCTAGACTTTTGCTGAAGCTGATATATTCATAATAACCGCACGCATCAGTACAGGTTAGGGGCTGACCTGCTGGAAAGCAGCTCTGCAGAGAAGGAGCTGGGAGTCCTGGTAGACAGCAAGGTAACCATGAGCCAGCAATGTGCCCTCATGGCCATGAAGTCCAATGGTGTCCTGGGCTGCACTAAGGACAGCGAGTCTTGCAGGTCAAGAGAGGTTACCCTCTCTCTCTACTCCAGTATTGGGCTTTCCAGCTGAAGAAAGACAAGGAACTACTGGAGAGAGTCCAGCAGAGGGCCATGAAGACAATTAGGGGACTGGAACATCTCTCTTATGAGGAAGGCTGAGAAAATGGGTCTGTTTATCCTGGAAAAGAGAAGACCAAGATGGAACTTTGGTTTTATATCCAAGGGACAGTTGTCAAGAGGACGGGGCCAGGCTCTTCTCAGTGGTGCTCAGCGACAGGACAAAGGGCAATGGGCACATAGCATAACACCAGAAGTTCCATCTAAATTAGGAAAAACTGCTTTACTGTGAGAATGACACAACATTGGAAGAGGTTGCCCAGAGAAGATGTGGACTTTCCTTCTCTGGAGGCATTCAAAACCCATCTGGATGCATTCCTGTGGAACCTGGTGAACCTGCAGTCCTGTTGGACTGCATAATCTTCAGAGGTTTCTTCCAACCCCCATCATTCTGTGACTATGCGAGAAGGTATGGGCGCAGACCACCAGCAGTAAGTGTGTTGTTAACAAATGCAAGTAACCTTGTTCTAGAGCTTGAAATGTGTCCTGATGTGTCTGGAGAGATTAGGGGACGGGATATTAGTATTTGGGACATAGAGCCTGCCTTATTTTTCTCAGTGATGAAGCCACAGAATCTGGAAAGCTGGCAATTGAACTGATTTATGGTCCGTCTAGCTCTTTGTCATGGAGTTACGTTCTCAGAATATAAACTGAATTTTTTTTGCTGTTTTCTGCCACCTGGCTGCAAATGCTTTGTTCTGTTTTGCTGATTTATTTTGCTCTGCTTGTTTCTTTTGAGAAAATGGTATGTGAAATACCATGCAAGCTGCTGACATCTCTTGATATGTCGTTATCTCAGAAGCCCCTTTCTTGCATACCAGTGTAAGTGAACCATTAAAATTTGTGGTGTAAAACCAGTACAAAGGGTCAAAGAGTCAAACTCAAAAAAAAAGCAAAAGCAATTTATACTGAACAATGACACATCCTGTATTTTTGCCTCCTTGTATGGGCCAGTGCAGAACGACGACGACTAGACTGGGTGATGGACATTTTTCAGGCTTCCCACACTCTTGTACTAAAAACATGCTGCAAAAATAACTTTATTTTTGCTCCAGCCAGCAACTGGAACGTAAACAGTACCATGCACCTGGTTTCACTGCTCACCAGTCATATGAATACTCGAATAGTACTTAGCCCAAGGCACGGCTTCACGCGCCGATCCCGCACCCATCCAATGCATAAAAGCTGAGATGTGCCAGACCCTGTGCTCCTCGCCAGGGGTCAAAGCTCGGTGACGCCACGAAGACCCCTCAATTGCTGTGACCCTGTGCTCGGTCGTTGTTGGGGAGCCCCGGGCAGACTGAGGTGATAAAGCGCTGTTTTCTGTCCTTGTACCGCGCCGTCTCTGCGCGTTCCGACCCGCCTGGGGGTGCATAGCCCCGTCCCTCACACCCGGCGCCGGAGGACACGCAGGAGCGAGGCCTTGGTGGAAAAGGCGAAGGGGGCAGGGGAGGGGCAGGAGCCGCCCGCTCCGCGGCTGCCAGCAGGGCCCCTCTCCGAGCCCTGGGGCCGGCAGCCGCCTTGGAGGCCGCTTTGGCGGCCCCTGAGGCCCGGCCGGAGCTGGCCAAGGAGGTAGACGGCACTCCGCCGGCGGCTGAGGCAGCGTTGCGGGGACTGCCCCTCGGCGCCGCTCCAGAAGCGGCTTGGGCGTGGCTGCTGCCCGGCCGGGCTGAGCCGGGCGGCCCCCGCGCTCCACAGCGAAGGGGCCACTCCGGGGAGGGAGCTGCAGGAGGAGCGGTGGATTTCCGGGATTACAGCTCGGGAAGTTACTCCTGCGCAGGCCGAGAGAACAGAGGCTGCTGCTGCTGAGACGGACCGGACAGGTCTCCGTGTGACTCAGAGAACGGGAAGGAGTCAAAGCCCGCGGCTGAGGCGGGCACACCCATGGGCGGCGCCGGCAGCCGCCGTGTGAGGCGGTGTGAGATGAGTGAAGTGCCTCTCGCTGAGTTGTGTGAGCGGTGGAGTTCGGGAGGGGAAACTTCTGCGTTAGCTTTAGTAGGTACTGCGGCAGAAGTAACTGTACTCAGCAGTGCTCTTTGTGCGCAGAAGGCAGCAATGCAGGTGTGTGAGTTGCCACTCCTGCTGTACGGGTGGTGCTGACATAGATAATTGCTAAAAATTCTCCTTTCTCTGCACAAGTATTATTAGCCCCTACTCATGAATATATTCTGGGCATTGAGGTGTTATTAGGACGAGACATTCACACCCAGCAGGGCCTGTTTTCATTTGGGCTCACACTGGCCATTCCACAAGTTTGTACGGAGATGCCCCAAATGGGATCAAGTAGCATTACCATTGCCTACTGCAGTTGTCCAGATCAAGGAGTACAGAATACCAGGAGGAAAAGAAAAGATACAGGAGACCATAGACGCTCTGTTGAGTGCTCAGATCATTCGCCCTGCTGTATTTGCTTATAATAGTACCATCTGGCCAGTAAAGAAGCCTGACGGCTCATGGCAAATGAGCATGGATTATCATGCAGTGAACAAAGTGACTCCTCCACTGACTCTTGTGATTCCTGACGTGGTTACCTTACTTGAGAACATGGGCATCTTACTTGAGAACTTGGGCAAGCTGTTACAGGAATGGAAAGCTGTAATTGATTTGGCTAGTGCTTTCTTTTCGATTGCTGCTGCACAGGAATTGCAACATCAATTTGCCTTCTGTTGGCATGGGAAGTAGTTCACATTTCAGGTACTACCACAGGAGTATGAGTATAGTCCAACCATTTGTCACCAGATGGCAGCTGCTGATTTACCTGCCCCACAGGCAGGATGCACCTTTCACCATTACATAGATGACATCGTGATCATGGGATCCTCGAAAGATGCTGTGCAGGAATAGGTGCAAGATTTAATAACAGCTTTACAGAACAGGGAGTGGGCAGTCAACCCAAAGAAAATAGAAGGGCCTGGAAGTAGTGTTTAGTGTTTAGGAATAACATGGTGGGGATAGACTAAAGCTATGCCTGATAAGGTAAGCCATACATTTCAACACTACCCTGGACCTACATCGGTACGACAACTTTAAGCATTTTTAGGCCTTTTAGGAATTTGGTATTCATTCATAACCCATTTAGCTTATTTAATTCCCCCCCCCCCCCCCCGCAGTGCCTGGTGAAAAAGGACAGTCCTTGACAGTGGTCCAATGAAACAAAACCAAGCAGTTAACTTAACTTAAACGTAAATCTCGAGTGTCCTTCTCACTGTGTATGGGTTTTTTCCTCCAGTATGTCCACTGCAACAGAGCCTTACGTTAAACACTTCTTAAGTTCTGTCATTCCAGGTGTCTGTTTCGTCACCAGTCACTCTCATACAAGGAGACTCATTTGTACATGGCATCCTTGTCCAAGGATCAGTTATCTCTCGTGTTGTGGCGATACCACTGGGTAATATCCTCACTAGCATTTGGATCCTAGCTCCGCACAAGCAAAACCAATATTGGCAAATGGGCCTGGAGCCACGGCTTTAGTGTTACCTGAATCTGAAGATATCCTATCGTATCTTCTTTTTCTTTACAGGTTATCCCAAAGACATTTGTAAAGTGGTGAGCGTACATACTCTGGGTTGGCATGACACATGCGCTGAATCTGCCAGAATATCTGGCATCTCACGTAAGCAACTGGGTATGGTTAGCTCAACAAACTGCTCATCTGTCTGCCTTCTGTATTGCAGGTGGTCAGTCTGTAGATGATGCACTTGCAACTCGTTGTATCGGTGTGCCAACTCCACTTGCAGCAGTACACATTGCTGAAAAGCTTCCACTTTTCTGCAGCTGCTTTGAACCTTGACAATATGGGCACCATCTCCCTATATCTGACACCTTGGACCTATGTTTTTATGTTGAGAGACGTTTCAACAGCTGATTATGCTTCACTTTTGTCAACGTTACTGTACCACAAGTGAATGTAACTAATAGACTATTAGAATGTAATGTTACTGTGAACGTTACCTATGCCAAAGCTCACCTTATATTTCCATTAGTTGGTTCATGCTAGTCGGATCCATGGCCTTCACCTATGTGCCTGCCAATGCCACCAGAGGATGTTGCACTACAGGTCGTGTGACATTCATCATTCTTCCAAATCTAGCACCCTCATGAAGAAGGTCTCAACTTGTATTGGATGAAACCTGTAATCCACACATAAATTTGCTGTCCCAAGGTCAAGCCCTAGGATTGCTACTAAGCCGTGTTGGCATCCTGAAGGTGGTCACTCACAGTTACAGAAAACTGGTACATGTTGCTTGTGCCTTAGCCCCAGGACTTAAATATCAAAAGCCATAGCCTTAAGGAGCTTGATGCAGTATGACAAAGTGTATTGCAAAACAGGTTGGTAATAGACTACCTCCTATTGTGACACAATCATGGCTGTCACGATTTAAAGTGATGTGTTGCTTTAATATCACAGATTAATCGGCTTCCATTGAACACAATCACACCGAAGAAATCCTCCGAAGTATCCATCAAAATAACAATGGGGCATGGCTGACAAACTGGTTTGGCTTGTTAACTGAATGGGTAGGCAATTTAATTTGAGGTGTTTTTCTTGTCCTCTTAAGCTTAGTCTTTAGTTATGTTGTAATATCCCTTTTATGTAAAATCCCTTATACCTTTCCTAAATGCTGTAATCACAATAAGTGGAATAGCTATAGTCATAGTGAGTAGGACAGTCTGAAAGATGTTCATTGCAGGGGTGGAGTGTATGGGCCAGTGTGTAAGAGTTATGGGGAGGCTGGGTGATGCATGTTGTTCAGGTTTCCCACACTCTTGTACCAAAACATGCTGCAAAAATAACTTTATTTTTGCTCTAGCCAGCAACTAGAATGTAAACAATATCATGCATCAGGCTTCACTGCTCACCAATCATATGAATACACGAATAGTACTTAGGCCAATCCACTGTTCACACGCACCGATCACGCACCCATCTAAAGCATAAAAGCTGTGCTCCTCACCAGGGGTCAAAGCTTGGTGACACCATGAGGATCCTTCAACTGTTGTGAACCTCTGCTCGTTCATTGTTGGGGAGCCCCGGGCAGATTGCAAGGTAATAAAGTCCTATTTCTGGCCTTGTACTGCACTGTCTCTGGACATTCCAACCTGCCTGGGGGTGCAAAGCCCCATCACTCACACTCCTTAGAGAACATTAAGCTGCTAGTTCTGAGTCCCTGTCAGATCCTGGGGTGTTTTTATATACAAGGTCAATACCAGGGAAAAGGAACAGTATTTTCTCCTGGTGGGCATTTCCTGGTTTATACATATGGCAGTTATATAAGATCATAAGGTGGCAAAGCATCCTTCTTCTACATGAATTACAGCATTGTTGGATTTACAACTTCCTGCAGAAAGTTTCTAGCCTGCAAGTTTGCTTCTGTGATTTTGATTGTCTTCTTGTCATTTCTTAATAACCTTGCATTGCTGGCATTATCCTTTTGTATAAACAGATTAAAAAATTTTTTAAGATCGCCTTCCTGCTTCTTTCTTATAAGTATTGCTAAACTTGTTAACTGGTTCCTGCTATTAATGAGAGGACAAATTAACAACTTTTTAAAATTTTATTTTCAAAATTTTCCTGGAGCAGAAGTAATTTTTTTTATCTGCTGTTTATTCACTGAGTAAGTCTCTTGTTACACAGTGTTTTGTTTTACTTATTTGCTCTCATGTGCAAGTCTTGCACTTCATGATCTAATGTGTGTTTTAAGGATCTGATCAATAGGTTATTATCTGTGAGATACTAGCATTATGTCACTTTCAATCTTATTAGTGTGTAGAAAACATTAGAAGCAAGGGGTCTTAATGTTGCAAATGATATCATCATTTCTGTGTTTTGGTACAGCTATTCTGCATTAAAACACAGAGAAAAGTTAAATGCATTCATTTCGAATAAAAGCATTAAATATTTATCAACCTCTACTAAGGTTTTCACTACATCCTCTACACTCAGGTTTTTCTAAGACTCAAAACATGTGAATAATGTGTATATTAGTTTTTTAAAAAGTTATTAAAAAACATTAGAAAATAAAGTTATTTCTGAATTAAAAGGATTTTTACTATTCTCTCTGTTGTATATCATGATGAGGAGGACCAAAACTTTCATTTCCTTCTCAACTACAAATAAAATATATTTCAAATTAAATACTAGAAGCTTGCAAAAAATAATGTTTTTCAGATAGCTAATCATCCAACTTTCTTTCTGCCATGAACTTCTGTTTGCTCTCTTGCTTATTTGAATCATCTTTCAAGAAGTTCATAGTTTGAATTCAGGGTGAACGTTAACCTCAGCTCTAACTTTGATTGTCCTTTTTGAAAACAGTGTAAATCGTGAACAAAATAAAAAAAATGGAAGCAAATCTGCTTAACGTCATTGGTATCAGCATTTTCCATGAGGCAGGGATCTTAGATGAATATTATTTGAAATATTCAGCTTGAGTTCTATTTTGCACTTAAGTAAATCAATTTGAAGATTCTCATTAGTTTGTATAAAATATGATGTTACTGTTAAATTTTGAATTCATTCCCTTTGTATTTCTTACAAACTTTTAGGTATTGCTTCTCCCATTTAGAAAAATTTTAACAAGAACAAGAAAAAAACCAAAAAAACCTTCATGAATGTGGCACATTGGGAAAGAAAGCTCATCTACTATGGAACCATAATAAAATACATGATCTTTTGTTCTCTGTTTTTCTCTATAGTCATTAGCAGTAGGGCAAAATGGGAAGTGGAGTACTGCTGTGATTATATAGCATTTTGTGGAACATTTTTCATTAAAGAGATTTACATTTTACAGTGTAACACAATTTGTTCTCCCTGTAATTATTTTTAAACTGTAGTCACAATTTGGGTCATGTACCAAGTTTCTGTGTTGTTCAGTGGTTGCTTGGTGAATTATATTGATGACTGCTTAAGCATGGTTTTTAACTAGTCCCTTTTACTGCAGTGATTTAATCTCCCATACCCAATGATTTTAATCTAGCCTACATTGCCAGCCTGTTTAGCTTGTGGAAATCGACAGCTTTTGAAGGCTTGCACAAAACACTGTGAGGGCAGAAAAACTGACAAATGCTGGAGGACGTGACATGTAAAATGAATATTTATTGGTGACAGAGAGTCCTAAAGGCACTTCACTCTGTACAGATCAAGTGTGCGTGATCTACAGCTGTCATTCAAAATGAGGATACACATGTTTATTCAGGCAGAGGTGAAGTGCAGTTATACCTTGGCGCATCATTGTTTTCAAAGATTTTTGTGGAAGAAGTCTGAAGATGGACACACATGTAATATTTATCTGGAAACAGTTAAAGCCAAATAGCCACAGGTGACAGAAAAGTAGAATCCTACAACCCACTACAAAGTTTGGAATTCTGTTACTTGTAGGATCTTTTAGCTGGAATATTTTTTGGTCCTAGTAAGTGGCCTGGATCAACTGCATTAGTCTGAGACACAGGCAAGTATGCTTCCTCTTGTGGATGGGCTAAACAACAGAAAACAAAATAGTCGCTTCTGGATTTACTAACAAAGACTGTTTATAGTCATCAACAAGAGGTGGATTCGTGTACAAGGTAGCTTGGAAGAGATCTAATTTAACTGTTCTTCACCAAATCCTGGAGAAATTTGTCTCTGCCTACAGACTGTAGAAGGAGCTCTGAGAGCATGGCCTCTCTGGGCTGAAGTAAAGGCACTATCAGTGCTCAATTCATTGTCTCCCTGTCCTGAAAAATTGTGTTAGTATAACTGCAATGTTATTGCATCATGTGTCCACTGATCAGAGCAGATCTGTCTCTGCATTGAGTCACTGGAGCCCAGAACACCAATCAGCAAATTTGGATGTGAATCCCACTGCTGGGGAAGACATGTATTTGTATGAGAATCACCTCTGCCCCGTTATATAAATAAAAGAGTATAGGTGGGGTTTTTTAAGGTGAAAAGATAATTCTAATTCCCACAGGTAGAGAGCAGTGTTGCAAAATAAGCCTGCACAGGCTGTATTGATATGCTAATATGACACAGAGATAACCATCCTAGGCTGTATGCTGAAAATTGTCTTGTAATGTCCTTTCCTTTCAGGTCTTTCCCCACAGCGTATTTTGGATTTGGAAGAAATTTACACTCTGCCATATCCATTTTGTTAATGGTTAGCTGCAGCTTTCCTACATTTATCTTTTACTTTGTAATTATGTGCTACCTTTTCATTGCTGCCTTTTTTCTTCTGTTGAAGAGACAGCACGTTCCTCAGGTGAGGTTCTGGATTCTTAATGTACTTGCTAAAGCATCAAGTATTTTTAACACAGCCTACTCATTTGAAAATATCTTTCTCATCCTCACTGGACAGCAAGGATGATTTAGTTTCTAAAAGTTAATAGCTTATCTGTGATGGACAGTGATTTTTTTTTTCATGGAAAGTGTAGAGGCCCTCCTTGTTCTCACTACATGACTAGAAACATGAAGCACTGAGTGTCGTAACATGACCAGTATTTTTGATTTACTCAGACATTCACAGAAGACTTGCCTACAGTGCAAAGCAAGTGAGTGACACCCCAGAGTTCAGGGCTTGGACATTTTAATTAGCTGGAGATTTGTTATGCTATTGCAGTGCACTAGAAGCAGTAGTTCTCAGTGCTAACCTATATCATATGACCTTCACCCTGCACCCATAACCGCCTCTGAAAGTTTTACAACTGTATTTTAGTAAAAGAAAACATATATTTTTCAGGAAGGAAAATCAATCAATCAAAGTAATGGAACAGAGAACATTTCTCTATAAATATGTTTGGAGTAGCGCTAAGAAAAAGAACAATAAAAGTGCTTCAGGGGATTTTAGGTACAAGTAAAGGGAATGTTTGTCCTTAGATGATACTGTAGTCTGCAGCTCTAGAACTAGGACATAATTAATAAAGGTACAGCCCAAAAAATGCCTCAAGTCTACACCACAGATGTTTTTCCTGAAAGTTTTAGATGTCTTTTGATTTTTTTTCTTTTAGTCTCCTGGCTATAGCAGTTGTTTATAAACGTTTAAAAAAGACCAGAAGCAACTCAGATGAAAACAAAACCTGGAAATAAAGCTTTGTGTCAATCTCTGAGAAACAGTGTAAAGAAAGTATTGGTGCAGATGCTTTCTTGGCTTCATCTCCATTAAGTCTTTGTGTTCATAGCTCACAGTGAACATGAAGTAATGCTACAGACCACGGCCCTGTCCCAGACCTCTCCGAATTCCAGGGAAAATGTTGCATGTCGGGTGTAAAGGAATTCAGTCACAAAGTTCCCCTATGATATCACCAACATGATGACATCAACAGCCCTTTTATTCAGTAAAATAACTCGCATTAGAGTTTGGAGAGGAGAAAGGGTTTCTTCATTTCCCTGCAAGAACAGGCAGATTTTTTCAATATTACAAGGAAACTAGAGGGCATCCTGGAGCTTCACAAAGTGGCCCTGGCCTTTGTGAAGTGTCTTTGGGTGTCTAGGTAGGACTGGCGGCTATAACAGAGGACCTACCAAAGACCCGTGTCCTCCTACACGCAGCTGAAGACTGGGTGGGATATTCCACCCCCTTGAGATGCCAGTAGGGCTTTGCACAACTGTCTTGTACTCTCTGTGCAGAGTCAAGGATGGTGCAATCCAGCTTCAGCACTTGCTTTTGTTCGTGTATTTTTAGTGTGACTAGTATAATAAATACTAGTTGTTTCTGTGTATTGTTCCTTTAATTGTAACGATGGAGTTTTTCCGTTTTACACATGGCAGAGGAGGTTAATGATCTGGAATTTCTCGAGCATTTTATCATAATTATATCAGTCATTAAATCTCTAATGAAAATTTTAAAAAATGCTTGTCTCACTGTGCTTTCATGCTCTAAGCTGCTCTGTACCTTTTCGTAATTGCTGAACTCAGTAGAAGCTAAGGATGTTAGACTTCATGCAGAAATGAGGTTGGGAGATCATCAGTGCATTTCATTAGTATCCTACCCCTAAAATTAGGTACTTTATAGGGAGAATTAGGGTGATGTCTCAAGAGTGACCTGGCTGGCAAGTAAGGACTTTTTGGGCACCATTTTTCTCAGTCAAAGGTTGTTTTTATACCTCTGGACATGTCACTTCAATATGTCTTCATTTTTTCCTCCATTTAACTTCCTTAGTTATTGCAACTGAATGAATTTCAGCATAAAACCCATAAACTCAGGAAAATGGGCCCTAGGTTTGTTGCTGTTACATGATAAACCTCTGCAAATCTTCAGAGCAATGCTTTGCCATTTTGAGACCACTGGGAATGTTTCTGGCAGTACGTAATTGTTATGATGTGGGTATATGGATATATTTTTCATTTTATGATCATCATAAGACTACTGAGTGTATGCAAGTTTTATCTGATTTTTATGTCTAGTGGAAGTTCAAATTATTTCTTCAACCACAGAAATTGAAAGCACTGAGAAAACAGGATTATCTTTGACAATTTTGTCAATCAACTAGATGTTTGGGGTGTGTCGTAAAGTGTCCCTTAGAAAAATTAAGAAAACCAAAACACCAATGATACACATTTTCATTGAAAATTTTTTTTTTTTCAGTTTTACACTTCAGGAATATAAAAAGAAAAATCTTGGAAAATACGTACCCTTTGACAACATATTGCTAGATACTTATTCAAAGAATAATTATAATCTGATATTTAAAGAAACTATATTTGCACATTTACTTTTAACACTTTGTAGTTTTGTTTTCTTTGATTTATTTTTTGGATTTTTTTAATTAAGTTTTTTATTGAAAATTCTTTTAAAATTAGAACCGTTACTTTTCCTTCTTTACCCGAAATTCCTTAGAGGGTACTAACACTCCTGGTATTTTCGTTTCTATATTTGCCCCTTAGTTTCTTATTGAGTGTTCTTCTTTTTTGCCTAACACAGCCAGCCTGATTTTCATTTCTTCTTCTTCTTCAGTGTTTCAACTTAGTCCTCTGAGATACTTTCCTCTGTGTTTATTTCCTCTTCCTTTTCTGCTTCCATAAGCATAGTTCTGACTCAATCTTATACTGGAACAAACAGAATATGATTTTTCCAAGAACTAAAGAAGGCCTGTTTGATTTAATAGCACAATTGGAACTATGCTATAGTCAGATTAGAAAGTTTAAAAGCAAGCTGTTATAAAAATATTAGAGTGATGTTTCTTCTCCAAGATTTATTCATTTCAGAACTGTGAGCAGAGTGTATGTTGCAAGACAAAACAAACTGCTGAATTTTATGACAATTCCAAGTTTACTAATAACTGAGTTCTTTTGACCCATTACAGAAAAATCCGCTGCTTTTTTTAAAATACTTAGACCACAGTGAAATTCTAAGGATTTCACTATTTAAGGAAATGGATGTGTAATTTGCAATTAGTAATAAACTTAGCTGTCATGTTTAATTCCACTTTAAGCATATAAATAATCTGGGAGTTTTCAATGTTATTTTACTGCTCCGTTTTTATTTGGGTCCATAGAAGTCTTTGAAGTTCGTGTAATTGCAAATACTTTGCAACAGATAATTTATATTGAATAAGTTGTTTAGTCACTGTATTATTCACATTCATTTATGGGATACTTTTTAAAACTAATTAGATATCCTTGTTTAGTTTCAAAAAAAAATGTAAGCCATTTTTAAATTCATAGTCACTATTTGAACTGTATCACCCAATAGAAAAAAGAAGTCATGTCACCCATTTCTATGATCTGTAGTTCAGAAAAAAATATTTCTGGTTTCTGTTAGGTGACTGATTGTGTTACCCAGCTTCAGGAATCTAAATATTGTCTTCTTAAGCTTTGCTTAAAACAAAGAGGCTTCTGCTAAAGGAAATTATAAAAAGAAGAGAATATTCAAGAGTTTCTCTCCACTGACCATGAAAAAGACATAGTAGAGCTGTCCTCCTATGTTAAGCATGTGTGTTATGTCTGAAGTCAAGAACTGTGATTGCCATCTCATGTTCCCACAAAAGTACATATAGAAACAAAGGTCATCTCATGATGCATTTGATCCAAAACACACACCAAGCCAAGTAACTATCTCCTGATTTAAATGTGGGTTAAAATTAACACAGACCTTGTTCTTTCCTGGTGAATGCTAGATTGCAGTTAGGATCTGAACCTGTGCTGTTTCACAGGGTAATGCAGCTCCTGTATTACATTGCAGAGAAAGGAGAAGAAAATGTGCCTTTTGGAGGTGAGTGTTAAACCAAGTAAGACAAAACTGTGTATATATGGTAGTTTGCAAGCGCAGCTTTTAGTCTAGATGCAGTGAAGAGAAAGAATTACCTCTAGTGCACTACATAATTATTCTAATCGACTTCCATTCCTAAACTATAATTCTGCCTTTTCTTGTAGCTTTTGACTTGTGAAAAGCATTTCTGTACTCAGTCTTACCAGGGAAGAGTGATGGACTTTCTGTATATATTTTGATGACAGGTCCAATGTCAATATCAGATTTTCCTTTTAGATTTGATAATTTGACATGGGTTTTATATCAAAATAATTCTGCTGGATATTGAATTAAAATATTTCTAAGAAACTTATCTGCATTTAATTCTGTGGTTAAAATTTACTAGTTTCTCTCTTTTATGTCAATCTTACCATACTATCTTTATGCTGTCTAAAATTATTTTAACATATAAGTAATTTAGCTAATTAATGTATCTGATAAGCCTACCTCTCTATTTTTATGACTGTTTTCAACCAAACTGGTGAAAAGTAACAACACTGACAATATTCTCAGAAATATTAAAAGACTTTGAAAGCTGTACCCGTGCCCCTAGGTGGGTGTAGGAGATAAAGTATCTTCTTTGCAGCATCTGATGCAGGGTAATATGGCATATATGCTTCTTAGAACTTCATTTCTTGCAGAGAAAGTATTAACTTTAAGCATTCATACATACAAAAAGAAGTTCTAGACTTGAATTGTTTGTATCTCTAAAAAGGCTTATGTGATATGAGCCTGGATTTGCTGGTCCTTACACTGGGGCTGGCGTGGTCAGTCCAATGTTGTTGTATTCCCCTGGTCCCTTCAAAGCATTGCAGACATAGGGAAGCCATGGTCATGCAAGTCAGTGTCAGGGCATTAACAGTCAACATCAGCAGGAAACAGAAAGTCAGAGGAAACAGTGGAGGGGAAGTTCAGAAAATCTTCTCAATCAATACAACAACAAAAAAACCTTAGTAGCATTTTTTACCCCTATTCTTTAAATGGAGAGATTCATGACGGCTACCTTTAGAAAAAGAAAAAAATCAAACTCTTTTGTTAGGGAGACAACTTCTGTCCTGACATTTGAAAACTTAACCTTAAGAAATCTTGTAGGAGTAGCCATCCCTTCTGTGGTACAAAGGCTGGTACATTTGTTTGTTTGTCAGGCATGGCTACCTTAAATTGCTTTCATGACAAAGTTTTCCCCTTCAGACATTTGCTGCAGGGATGCTAAAGACTTTGTGAAGACAGCAGAACAAGTTATTTGGAGAAAATTCTGAGTACAGTTTCAGAATTTTGGGAGTAGCTTTTCCTGTCTCACTCTTGCTTCCAGCTCTCTGCTGGCTCATGCTGCTGAAAATATATTTTGGACTTCATTGTCTAATAAAAGGGACAGTTTCTGGGCAGAACTGGTGCACTGGATTCTTGAAGCTTAAGAGCACCTGTTGTAAAAGGATGTCCAAATACATTTTCATTTTGTTGAGGCATCTCTGAATAATCTCACAGCAATTCCTCTGCTTGAAACGTCATCAGCTGATAAATCCCTGGTCTCCTACCCAGACCTCTTCCTTGGTGCCTGCCCAGACTCCCCTGACACCTCAGTTTCCACAATGGATGAGTTCAGCAGCAGAATATCCACCCTTTAGGAGAAAGACTCAGTAAAAGCAAGACATTTCACACCACTTTTTTTATGTTCAGTTTCACTGTCAAAGGATTTGATATTATTCACTTATTTAGGCAGGAAAACAGAAAACTGATGTCATATCCAAGTATAATACAAATTGAATATTCTCAAGATGTTCAGATGACATGCAGAGAATAGCAACAAGATGCTCAACAAGAGAAAGTGAACAGCAAAAAAGGAAATAACGAGCTGTTGTTGGAAGCTCCTTTTGCAAGGAAGGGAGTTCTGACACCTATGAATGGTAAGTGTACGTCCTGATCACAAAAAACTCTATGTCCACCATGGCAGATGAATTGAAAGAAAAATAGATTCTACAGAGACAGATGGCAAATAATCTTAAGGTTTTGCCACCACTGCAATGGGAGTAATGCAAGAAGATGTTGTAGCAAATAGTCTGGCAAAAGACTTCAGTGGCCTGGTGGGCTGTAGAGATAAGTGTTTGCAAAAGGAGATCACTCATTTGACATGAGTACACTCTGTGACAGAGAGCGAGATGATCCTGTTTGGCATTTGGTTTATGAGTCAAGATGGAAAGCACATACAATTTGGTTCTCAGCTCTTGCAAGAGAATAATACAAGCACAATGTTACAAGTCAAGTAATGACCAGCTGTCATGAGTGTTTCCTTAGTATTATTATCAGCAATTATTACTGAGCATAGATCTGAAATGTGTCACTCTTCCAGAAAAGAGCTTTCACTGCATGTTGCCACAAAGACTCTGTTTCGATCAGTCAATTTCTTTTGAGAAAAGAGAAAGGAGAGGGCAGGAATTCAGAAAGGCTTCTGACAAATTCTTGCTGCACACTCAAAAGTATTTTAAAAGAGCTTGACTGTTTTCTATGAAAAAATACGGTGTTATTAAATCTACTATATAAATAAAATACAGATTTAAAGTAAACATACCAAAAACATATTTTTTTCTTCAAAGCTTCAACTTTAAAATCTCACTTTTTAGTTAACATTTTTCTTCATGTTAAGAAGTTATTCCACCTTCAATTTACTCTCAAACTGGGAAAAAACCCAATTTGAGGTTGTCAAAATAGGTCCTGTAAGTAAATATGTGCTTCTCAGTCTCTTTGGAAATATATTACATCTCTTCCTTTCCCTGCTCCACAGTGCTTAACATCAGTGGGAAAGCTGAAAGAAAACTAACATTTATCCGTTCCATGAAGAAGACTTTCTTAAGGGATGTAGAAGGGAATGCTTTCTGCTCAGCTAAATATGGGAATTTTTGAACACATGCAAAGAAATTACCTCTCAGTCTGAGAGGTACTTTTGCCATTTATGAAGGAAATCAATTTCTGTAATGTTTTAACAGCAGTTTGTTGGTTGTTAATATATTTTTAGAAGACCCCCTTGAAAGACAATCAGCTGCACTTTAAGGGGCAAAAGTATTGCTTGTATATTTCCCAAGATGAGGAGGATTCCAGGGAGTCCAAATATTGACTGCTTTGAATGGGCTCGGTAGATCTAGTTTTTTGAACTGCTACTAACGGAAATTCGGATTCCAGCTTGGTACTGTGGCAGACCAGACTGGCACCAGCTGAAGGATATCTGCAGCATCCTCTGTGGCCCAGCTCTCTCAAGAACTCACAGTCTCAGAAGCTTTCAGGAGTGCCTGTGTTGCACTGAAGAACTTCCTTTTGCTTACAGAGGGCGTGCTGCAAAGTGTAAGCCCTGTGCCAGGGCTGCGCAAGTGGCAGGCGTGGAGGGTGGAGACATGCCACAGCAAATGTCCCGATTTCCTTGTGTGCCCCGAAGGGAGAGCCAGCACCCACCTGGGTGCAAAGCTGATCTCTAGCTTACGAGGTGTACCAGTAAAATTTGGGCATAAAAACGTAAAATTTTCAGTCATGATGCAACTTCAGGGACTATTGCGCTCATGTGCCCCCTTTGATGTGAAAGCAGGCTGAGGGTTGAAGCCACTCAAACAGATTACACTAGCCAGAAACATAAATACTCAAGAAAATATATTTTCCATCTGGCGGCTTGTTTTCCACGAGGGTCTCTTAATTTTATAAATCTCTCTCTTTGGGCAGTTATACACATAATCCTTCTTCAGTCTTTCAAAATCCCTCACAACAGCCATAGATTTTCCCTTTCTTTCCTTTTTTCCCCTGCCCCTGTCCCACTTGCTTTTCTTAATTATTCTTTCATCATTTCTGCCATGAATAATGATGCCTGGAGTATTCTCGAGACAAGGTGCTTCTCCTATTGCCCAAATGAAAGCATGGTTTTTAATCACAAGCAGAAGGTGCTTTTTCTCTCTCAGCTGCCTCTGATACAAACAACCCTCTTAGATATAGAGTGTATGAGACTTGTGGTATGGGTATAACTGCAAGTCATTTCACTGCTGTTTCCCACTGCTCATCAATAAAATAAAAAATAAGGAATCACTAGAGAAAGAATTTTTCTGTTGTTATGATGAATACTCAGAAGCTTCTCTGAATAAAATCAGATGCGGTGTAATGTAAAGACATTAAAAAAAAAAATAAAAGGGCAGTGGAAAGAAAGTAACAACAGACTATTTTTAGCCATTTCTGGAGAAAAGCCTGATAACATTTTTCACAAGACTTAACATAGAAGGCTCCTATGAAACCCTGTAGCTAAACCACAGGCTGGGTCTCTTGTACATGATCAAGCATATAAACCTGCACAGGTGCATGAGCTTTGCTAGAAAAAGTGAACACTGACCTGTATCAATAAAGGGAAAAGATACTCCAACAGTTAGCTTAACTCCAGTGCCATTGTAAATGTGCCCCTCTGCTATGATAATTATTGGTTTGTTTAGAAAAAGATGTGCCAAACATGGCCTAATGCATAACTGACTTAAAAGTTGGGAAAAAGAAGCTCCCTCAAGAAGAAAGTTGGTGACCTGGTTACATGGGTTATCAATGTCTGCCCAGAATTTTCACAGAAATCTCAATAAATTAACCGAGGTAGTCAAAGTTCAGTGCTTTTCCTTAGATGTTAGGTGCCTAATTCCCTTGGGTGCTTTTGACAACTGAAATAAAGAGACTAATTGTATTGTTAGTATAGGTTAGCACAGGGTTGTTCTCTCAGAGTGAGGAAGAAAATGAAATTTAATCTTAATGCTCCTGTTCTAAACATTTCTTAACATTGAATTCATTGTACAATTTTAGGAACTGTTCTCCTACATTAATAAATGGCCATTATATATAGGCAGGATCATTCCATTTCGTGGTAGAGTTTGAAGATTTTTTTTTTCTTTTTTTTTTTTTTTTCTTTTTTCTTCCTTTCCAAACAGGAATAAAATCAAAATCTTTAAAATTATTTTGGAAAAAAATGGAATAAAATACATGCATTTAATTGATACAGAGAAAAATAAACATCACCTTGATACATAAAAAAAATTCGAAAAGACTCTCAGATTTTTAAAAATACGTTGTGGCATTTTTTCAATTCACCTCACTTAAGAAAGGCAAATCAATTCTGCAAGTCTGTGGAATAGAGACTGAACTCTACCCTCTGCCCAGCACATGAAAAATCTTCTTTATTTTTATTCTTTATTATTTTACAGCCACGTTTTCTAAGTCATTGGACACTCTTTTCCATGTTTGACCTGCTACCAGAGAAGGACATGGAGGTCCAGAAGTCCTTCTTAACAATGAATAGTCTGGGAGATCAATGTTTTTGTTGGAAATGCAGACAGAGCCTGAGATAGTACCCTGCAAGAACATTAGCCACCGGTCTGCAGTTAAAGGGCAAAAATATTTGTAAGGATTAGTGACAATCCAAAAGAATTCATACAGATTAGTCTCCTCTTCAAGTGAAGGCGATAACAAAAGTACTACAGAATCATAGAATCACAGAATCTTCCGGTTGGAAAAGACCTTTGAGATCATCGAGTCCAACCGCACCCATTATCCGCTAAACCATGTCCCTCAAAAACTCACCTACCTGTTTTTTAAACACCTCCAGGGATGGTGACTCCACCACCTCCCTGGGCAGGTGTTCCAGTGTCTGACCACCCTTTCGGTAAAGGAATTTTCCTAATATCCAGTCTGAACCTCGCCTGGCACAACTTGTGGCCATTTGCCCTTGTCCTGTCACCTGTTACTTGTGAGAAGAGATCAACACTTGCTTTGCCACAGCCCCCTTTCAGGCAGCCATAGACAGCCATGAGGTCTCCCCTCAGCTTCCTCTTCTCCAAACCAAACAAACCTAGTTCACTAGTGATATATAAAATCCATGAACCGTTCAGGCATTTTTTTTCTTTGTAAGGTTGTGTCACGTACACAAAGGACTTCCCTCTCTCATCTGTCATTTGTCTGTTGATCTAAGGTGGCACATATTTCTCTGAGAAAATCTTATGTTGACAAATGTGGGAAGAAACTCTGTCTTGGCTGCCTTTGTTCAAAAGTATAAGAGAGAGATGGGGACAGGCTGGTGTTTTTTGCTGTAAAAAGAATCTCTTTGTTGTCTCAGTAAGTCATTCGGCACAGTCATGGGGCACCAGCTCAGTGAGGCTGAGAGCATCTCTCATTCAGCCATTATCATGGTGTGACTGGATCTCTGTGCTTGGGAAACCGCAAATAGTCTGTGATTTCTCTTGTGCATACAGTACTGGCTATGTCAGCTCATTCCCCTTCTCCAGCTCCATGTCTCTCAGTGTCTCCTGCTGGGCTGATTGGGAGTACTGGTTACCATGGATCACGTCATCAGGGCTCTCTCTTACAGGGGACAGTGCCTAGAAGGGTTCCTTTTTCTCCAACCTTCTTCTTAACCAGTAGTTATGTTGCAAATGCTTGAGGCATGTAAGGCTTGAAATCGATGTTTCACATCTGAACAATATGGGTGATGTATAACTTTCATTACATTTAATAGTAAGACCAAAACATTTGCATTGTAATTATCCTTCTTTACTCATTCCAAATCTTCTCAATTAGCTGCTGCACATAAATTGCACAGAATGACTGTCTTAACAGCCTCAAAAAAAGTCAGTAGAGAAAAAACAGAGGGATTTCTCTCTCCTAACAGTTCTCTTCAGATCACCTGTAGCTTTTAAGCTTCTGCCCAGGAGATAAGAAGAGCTACAGTTTGGTCTCCAACCACTAATCCTGTTTAATGCTGAGGTCTCGATAAAGCTACAAGAGGACATTATCCATCACTATAGATGTTCAGTAATTTTCATTCCAAGACAGATTGCTACAATGGCATACGTCTTCCTACAAATAGACAAATACAGCCATCTGCAAAACCCTAATGACAAATATATTTAAACCTTTCTTCATCTAATTAGGAGCATTTGAGAACATGCTTCTAGAATAAAGTTAGTACTTTTGTCTCCACTGGGTGTCATAGATTTTTAGTTTAAAAATACCTGTCATGATAGTTTTTATATTGTGGCACACTCAATGAATGAATGAAAATAAAAAGTTGGTTTATACTTTAGGGTTTTAAAGTAACCTTCTGGGAAATGAATGGGGTATTTCAGGGCAAGAAAAGGCTCTGAATCTCTGAGAGAAACAAAAGGAAGGTGGAGTACTAAAGGGAGAAGGCTTTAATAAAGGAATTATCTGAATCAACTATTTAATAGTTGAAAAAGTCTTTTCAGAGCTCTTTTTATGACATTTATTGAGGCAAAAACACAGAATCTAGGATTTTTGGTGTCTAAGGTAGGTAACACAAATCCCAAATACTCAAGGGAAGACTTAAACATTAAATTTTTAGTTCATAGTAAAAATGTAAGTGGGAAAATTTGCTTAAAATTAGAATCAAAGGTTAATATCCAGCTTTAAACACAGAACTGATCAATCATCAAAATATGAAAAAAAATGTCAAGTTTAAAATTCTTTAACAAGTCAGAGGAAAAGACAGGATGTTTAGAGGGTTTTGTCTGGATTTGGGTTTTGGTTTTTGGACTGTCACTTTGATAAATTGCTTGCTGCCACATAGCAAGTAACAAAACTGCTGCATAAAGTGTTGTGTTTCTGCTGAATGTTTAATATCCAAGGCATTCATTAACATTTTTCATTAACATCATTCAATAACAATTTACACTCTGCAGTGAGTAGCACCAGGAGAATCACAGGGCACAGCTCATTCTGTGCTACTGTGCCAACCCCACATTTATCAACACAACGAATGTGTCTCTGACATGAGGAGAAGCCCAAGTGACACACGAGACCTGAGCTGACGTGACAAAGAGGGCAGAGGAAGAACTGATCTTCTCTGCACTTTTTGCTGATGTCGATCAGGGCTGCTAATTAACAGGCTGCTAATTGGGGACTGGGTGGCTGGCAGCAGCTTGTGACAGTGTTTGTGATGCTCTTCGTTCAGGGACCTCGTGCTTTTTGTGCCTGCAGATGTCTATGGTGCTGGTCCCTGCAGCAGCGCGCAAAGTGACACATTTAGTTACTCCACAGTCACAGAAGCAGCTCCTCAAATCTACCTTGTGTACAAAAAGGAGGGAGAACCTTTATTATCATGTTGACAGTCAGGTACTTCCCCTATCCTAATAATCTCACTGTCCTGGTACTTGTCTTAATATTTGAAGGAATAAGCACCTTTAAACAATTATCTTTAAAATAAATAAATAAAAGCAGCCAGAACTTTTTAACCTCCTTTGCCTTTTTACTTTTCTATATCCATATTTATCAAAAATGTATGCACTCTTTTCACAGCCTACCAGTACTACTGGGAGCCGTAGGAGTAGCAGTGATGTCTGAGGTAAATACTAGGCCGGAATACATGATATTGTCTCCAACATTAAAACTAGACTGCATGCAACACAGGACACCTGTTTCTTACATTGGTAGAGGCAATGAGGAGAACATTTTATTTCAGTTTCCTTTCAAATCTGATCTTTTCGCCTCCCAGGAAGACCTCTGTGTCATATTGGTGTAACTATCAGAAAGCTAAACACCTGGTGTGTGCTCAGCATTCTCTTTATGGGAGGCATATTCCTAGAGACATTCATCCAGTGTTCAGATAGATTGGCTCATACAATGAAAATACCCATTTGTTCCTGTGAAAATGAAGGCATGCTATACTTCAGAATGAAAGACTACCATTGTAGATAAAGTAGGATAAAATAGGGATATACCTTCAAGTCACTGAAACTGGCATATAAAATATGTATGAAAACCTGAACTCTGCTTTCATTCTCTAACGTAGATAGATCCAAAAATAATTGTATTTAAGGTGAGTCTCATCATTGTTTCACCCAAGGAAGGAACTAACTAAACTCAGTGGTTTCTATGTGTTTGCATGTCACTGTTTGGGAGAGAATGAGATGGAAATTTTGCATGTTTTAAATTATTAAACTACATTGAAGAGAAAAAAGCCTCATGGAGTAAGACCCATTCCAATAACTGTGTGGTGGATTTTATGGTGAGATATCACTCAGGAACAGGCAGGATACTTCTGACACTGTCCTTCCCCTCTGCCTTAGAAGAAGGGAATAAACCTTCTATGGTTGAGACAGACCTTGGGCTACCTTCAGACTTTGATTTTCAAACTGCCCCTTGAATACCCATGAAAGTTCTCAGCATAAAAGCATTCAAGGCCACCTCACCTGCTGATGCCCTCTATATTTGCTTCATAACTTGCCACTTTTTGGCTTCTTGCTCAGTGTCCACATTACAGAGAAAGCTTGGTGGCTTAAGCTTAGGGATTTAAGTCTCAACATGCGCACTGGGTGCCCGGGCACAGGCTGCTGCTGTGCTCAGCAGTGTAGCAGCTATGTCATCTTTGCAGCTTGCAGTCAGCATCTTGACTTCACTGTCTCTCTGTAATTAAGGGGAAAACTGGGGCTGCCAGAACGAGGTATAACTCTGGAAAATGGGAGCAGGATGTCCTCCAAAATGTGTTCCAAGGTGCAGGACTCTGTCACTTCAATACCACGTCAGTCTTTGAACTAAATGTGTTTAAAATCTCAATGCCTTCTATGAAAACAGAGTCATCATGGAAGCCTTTCTTCTAGAGATGAATGAGACAGTTTTGCTCTGGGAATAAAGCATAAAAAATTAACTGTACAAACTGTCATATTAGGAGTAAGAAGCAATTTTTTATGTGATACTGAATAAAGGCTAAAATCAGCTTTTAAAGGTACTGCAAAGAAAAGTACAACTTCAGATTCACCAGGCAGATGTACTTGAAAATGAACAAAGTAATTGGCAGTACTGGCATAATTTGCTGGGGTTTTTTTCTCAAGGAAATAAAGACAGACAGAATGTATTTCCTCCCATTGCAGTTCTCTTTAGGAGAAACTCCTTTGACACCACTAGATTGTTTATCTCAGGAAGGAAAATTCACAGTATCACAGTATCACTGTATCACAAGGTTGGAAAGGACTCTGAGATCATCAAGTCCAACCTATAACCCAACACAACACCAACCCATCATCTAAACCATGGCACTCAGTGCCTTATCCAGTCTCCTCTTAAACATCTCCAGGGTCGGCGACTCCACCACCTCCCTGGGCAGCGCATTCCAATGGCTGATCACCCTTTCAGTGAAGAACTTTTTCCTATCTATTCATTTGTGAAGAAAAAAAAAAGATACTTGCACAGACTTTGTTCTATTTAAAACCTTCAATAACTGTGACATCTTCAGTAATCAGAATGATTTGTCATGGGAGAGCTGTAAATATTTTCCTCCCCTCCCACCACTACCTTAAAAGAAATACTATAAACAGTGAAACTTCTCCACAATAAATCTGCAAATACTTGTGTGTGAACCAGAAATCTCAACTGTTCCTTATTTCACTGCAAGAATTTTTGTGTTGGGACTGTTTCAAGCAATCCGAAGCACCTTGTGCTGCAATGGAATGCTGGACTCTCCTGCTCTGTCTCTGATTGCCTTCTGCAACAGGACTCACACTGGCAGGGACATTCACATTTCGACAGTATAACTACCAGCAGCTGAATGGTCAGAAAAAGTGAAAGCTACTGTAGAAATTTTTTTAAAGCTGTCTCTTCTTGTAAACGGAGGTAGTGACTGTTGAGTGTTACTGAAGTATAGCAAATGCCATGCAAAATTCCGGTTTGGGGAAATTTTATATTCTGCCTGTGAATATAGCAGAATTCTGGTATCAATCTGCTTCTAGAGATAAATATTCGGAGTCCCTAGCTTCTGTGTGCAGTTCTTGAATTGTGGTGAAAGGCATGCAGAACACCTACTTGATTGTTACATTTTTTGTAGCTTAATAATAGCAATAATAATAATAGGTGCTTAAATGGTGCATTTCATTGACAAGTCTCCATTTATGAAAGCATTCGATCCCTGTAGCTGGGACTTTAAACACAGTGTCTGTATGTTTTAGCCTTGTGAAATCGGCTTGGATGTAGATGTCAAGTCCTCGTATTGTGGAGAACCTGAATATTCACAGCCCAGGTGGCAGCCAGCAATTAAAATTAGATTGCTCATTGCTTGTCTTTACGTATTTGGATTTGGGGGGGTTGTTCCTTGGCAGTTTTTCTTCTCATGTTAATTATGACCTAAGCTGATGCAAACAAAATACCCATAGAGGGAGTAAAGTTGCATGTGCGTTTTGTGTATAGAGTTTTGTTACATGTAATGCATTCCTTAGAAATCTGCCCAATTAGAGTCTAGAAAATAGTGTACATATTTACCATCTATTTTCACAGGCTAAGGTTATGTTACCATTGGTGCAGTTTTCTGACATATTTGTTTCTTCTTTCTAATAATTATTATACAATTTTCGGAAGCATGCTATACTGCATTTTCTGTCCTTCTGAAAAACTAGTCATACATCCAGTAGATAGAGTGAAAGCAAAATTTAGAGCATATCCAAGAATCCTGCCCACAGGAAAAATTAAAATATACCTGTGATTATGGCTGCAGAATTGGTGGGGGGTAGCATGGCACATTTTCAGAGTCCTGCAGTGATTGCTGCTCTCAGCTGGTCTGAACTCACAACCCCACTGAATTCCACAGAACTAATGTATACCTCTCTGTGAATATAATGTGGCCGCCAAAAAAAAAATAGCTCATTCATTATTTATCATGTTAACACTTACTATTGATACAAAGATCATGCAAGAGGGTGACATAACTATTTTCTTTAATCTCATAAAGTAAAATATCAAGTCATTTCTAATTTTTCTCCTATATTTGGCATGGTGGCAGAGTTAAGGCTCTTAGCTGAACTTTGAGAACTTTAACATTAATCCCTTTTTCACTTCCATATGCAATATAATTTTGATGAAGGTAAGCAAAACCAGTAAAGCTGTTCTCCAGTTAATTTAAAATCAGAATTTTTTTCTAGGTTAGAACCAAAGGCTGTACAGCCACCTAGATTAAAATTATCTGCACTGAATTTCATGCTAGTGATTTCAAGTTCTGTTACGGTTAATTGGTCTGCTTTTTATTGGCTTCCCCCTCTCCCTCAGCATTTACTTACAGATTATTCATTTTTTTATATATCTGAATCCTACTGCCTGAGTTTAAATGTTTCTCTCAAATGACAATGATAGAAAAACCATCTTCCTGGAGGAGAAGAAGGGATAGAGATGTATGAAGTAGGATGTAGCTAGGGATGGAATTAGTAGTTTTCCCTGCTAGTCCAAGATTTATAACTTCTGCCATATCCTGCAACAAATTTTGAACAATGACTTCAGAAAACCACCATCTGAGGCTGCTGAAACTGCACTCACTGTGAAAGAGTCAGGCCTCTAAAGCCAAGCCAGTTTTCACATTATTTAAGATAACGGATGTTCTACAATACTTTGCTTGATTGGTTCTCTGAAAAGCCGAAAGCAGCCTCGGCAGTTATTTTCACATGACTCTAATGAAAAAAAGATTTGTTCAGCTCTCATCATTGCTTGAGAAAGTGAACAATAACATAAGAGAGGGAATCAGTTAAGGCTGCTGTGAACAGAAGCATCCAAAAGACTTGATCCAAGTGTTCCCTATGGTGGTTTTGCCAGTATCCACCTTCAGTTCTTTGTTTCTATTCACATTGTCAGGATTAGCTAATGTAACTTTCCTTCCATGCTTCCACTCCAAAATACTGAATAATTAACGAACAAAAAGAAGTTTTCCCTATAAAAGTAAAAAATCTTGTTCTTCAGTACAGAACATATAACTTCAGTAAAAACTCCATTTATTTCGCACTTGTAAACTCATTTTTCAAATGTGGAGAAAGTAAAAGGTACTCCTACTGAAGCATTGAGTGTTTTCAGGAACATCTCAGACTTAGAGCTCTGCTTTAGCTTTTTCTCTTGCATATAAACATGGGACATGGAGTCCAGTCTGACACATCACCACTAAAGCAGCCAAACTACATACAGAGAGTATTGGAATAACTTAACAGTAGAGACAAGCGTTTTCTTCCAAATTCTACAGGTCTTGCAGCAAAAGATAACCAGATGGCCAGTTCAGGAAGAGTCTATAGTAAGACCAAATTGCATCAGGTCTCCTAACAGCCAGAGGTTTTCTACCTGGAGCCTCACAGTGAGAAAAGCTGCTGCTGTATCAGTCCGTATTGTCCAAAACTAGGGAGTTCCATGAGATATAGAGTGGGAGCTGAGTATGGCTTGGAAATTAAATTTCCTAAGCATCAGGACTTCTATTTCTGCACCTGTTTGGATCACTTTCTGAACTGGGACAGATGGAATGGAATTATGTGAAGTTTAGATGTTTCAGGCTAATTCTCCACAGCAGGATGACGTTGCAAACGGCCACTTGCTCACAGAGGCAGGTCTGTGCCCATCCTGACACTGTCCTGTCCCTTCCCCATGTGGATTTGCTATTCCATTTGCTCCCACCATCAGCATTACTCAGGTGCCTGACCTTGGAACCAATCATTGGGACAGGGAGTCCCAATCCTATGCTGGAAGACACCTATGCTCCACCTAACACCGTGTTTGGCTGGAAGGCAGGTTTTGTGCCTGTGCCAAATAAAGCAATCGGAAAGTATCATACAGATATGACGAACCTTTTTCTAACTATCAAGCTAAATTTACAGCTAGTTTACATATTATTTAGTCTGTAGTTTATAACATTTTCTCTCTTGAATATACTTCGTGCACATACTTTATTTTTAGGCTTCATTTATTTCAGTTGTATAAACATTCATACATACTGAAAAGTAGAAAAAAAATCTCTTTACATCTGGCTAACCTTCCTGACAAGTTCTAACCATACTTGAGAGACTGTTCTATGACTCTATGATTCTATGAAATTGCAGTTCACATTCATGTACTTTACCCTTTTATCTCCAGACTTACAAGGAGTTTCAAAATATCACAATTTCCCCATTTTCAAGTCACAAATACATACTTTAATCTCTTAATTTTACTTAGTATCAACAGTTGAAACTAAACAAAGATAGATTTGAGCACTGATGTTTAGTGAAGGGAAAACAATTTTCAAAGTGGTTCAGCCATATAGTAAAAAAAGGATGTAAAATGTAATATATTTGCAATAAATTGATCTGGTTATAATACTATGCTCTAATACAGCTAACAGATGGAAAATAACATTAATATTTCTGTTACAATAAAAAGAATCTGAGACATGTATCAAGGGAAAATATAATATGTATGTTTACGCAAACTATGAAAATGTAAAACAGGTTTATAGCCTGAGGGTAATAATATGCAAAAAAATACTGACCTTGATATACTGCAGTGTCGTAAAATTGCAAGTTTTAATTAGCATTCCTGTGATTGAAGATCCTGAATATAATTATATTATGCAAGAACATTTGATTTTTTAATGAGTTCTGTTTTCATGTATATTACTAAAATGACTGTTTTTTCTTTTCAGCCATTTGTAAAAACTTTTGTTTGAAATATTGCACCAAAATGTGACACGTATCTTACTCTATAAAGGCTTGTAGTGTTTATGGAATGGTTTTGCAGTTTAGAAATTGCTTTATCTCTGCATTTGATTATAGTTAAGAAAATAAAATGATCAGATGGTGCAGAGCTGTACATCCAATAGTTTAAGCCGTTTTCAGCAAAGCAGTAAAAGAATTCAGCAAGGGTGAAATGTCCCATTCTGTCAGAGGAGAGTTTCACGTGCCTGCTATCTGCTGCTCGTTACCAATTTAATCACAGCAGTAGTACTGTCCTTCCTGCTGCTTACATTACAATAGCATCTGGAGGTATCATTGGAAATGGATGCTCCATAAGAAATTCGGAAATCATTGGACACACAGAAGAGAACTCCATTGAAGGCAACTAAATATAAAGGCATCATTTCCAGCTCTGAAAGTTCATGGGTGTCATTTCCCTACTCTCACATTCTTCCTTCTACATCTGCTGTGACTTGTGTGCAGAGCCTGACAGTCTGACTCCATGCTTTTAGTTAAGGAGTGCTTGGGGATAGAAGTCCTTCAGGGCTAGATTTATAGCTACAGAAGAAGACAGTGGTCCCATTCAGCAGCAGTGTTTGCTCAGTTTGCTGGTGGAGGGAATCGGTTCCCATGCAGACAGGAGAAGATTCAACTCTTCTTGAAATTGATCCTAAAGAAATGTTGTGTCATTGAATACTTGTTTAGAAACGGGCCTTAAGAGCTTATTCTGACAATATTTCACACTAAAAATCTCAGAATTAAAGAATCATTTAAGTTGGGAAAGACCTCTGAGAACATTGAGTCTACCTGTAAACCTAACACTGTCAAGTCCATCACCCATGTCCCTAAGTGTCCTATCTACTCATCTTTCACTATCTTCAAGGATGGTGACTCCATCACTTCCCTGGGCAGCCTCTTCCAATGCTTGGCAACCTTTTCAGTGAAATAACATTTCCTAATATCTAGTTTAAACCTCCCCTGGCACAACTTGAGACCATTTCCTCTTGTCCTATTACTTACTGCTTGGGAGAAGAGATCAAAAACCACTTCACAACAACCTCCTTTCAGGCAGATGTAAAGAGCAATAAAGTCTCCCCTCCTTGAATAACTACCTCTTTGAAACAATGATTGACATCCTTCCTGGGTGGGATCCTATTCAGACAGATGATTTCTCTAGTCTATTCTTTTTCTCTGTTTCTGTGTGAGGTGCCTTGTACTGGGGCTGGAGGCATTGATATGAAAAGAGAGTGCAATTATCTATTAGTATATCTTATAATGTACTCATTATAAGATGAGTATGTTGGGTCTTATCTCCACACACAGCAATTTAAATCAGTCTTCCAGCATATGGAGAGAAAATTTTAGTCCCAGGGTCTTCTGGGAGAATGGGCAACACTGCTTCTGTAAATCAATCTTACATTTTGATTTAAAAAGTATCTCAGAGGCAATATTTTTTTCCAGCTGTCTTTCCTGGTAATGTATTAAGAGATCACTGACCTCTTTGGGATCTTACATTTCCCATAGTTATCTCAAAGTGAGGTGTTTACTTTGATTTCTCTGCTATAGAGAGTGTGACTTCGGGGAATTTCATTCATGTCTTTAATTCCAGGTACTCTATAGATGTCTTTCTAAGCACATTGATTTCCTGTTTCCCTTTGGCCATAGTTTATGGATTAATTTTTGTTTTAAATGCCAAGCCCAACACATGCTCAGTTTTCTCATTCATCCTTATGATTTTGCTGCTTATGTTTGTCTGTTTTTTCACTTGTTTGCTTTTTTAAATGCTGCAGTATGGCACTAGGCACTCAGTAGAGATTTTAGGGGGTTGTTGGGTTCTTTTTAGCTTCCAGACTGCATGTAGGTGGCTTCTTTTGGAATGTCTTTTTTCCTTCTTTTACAAATAGCTTCATTTTTATGTAGCCTGCTTTTGCGAACAAGATCACCTCCATGCAGGATTTATTTGACCTGTGCTTCTGCTACGATAACAGATATACTGCCATACTCTGGTGGCTGTTACAGAGTGCATCTCATCTAATGTTTTGAACGAGGTCCCACAAACCACTCCAGATAAAACTTAGAAAGGCATTTTCAAGGAGAAGACAGTACTGCCTTTCTGAACAGTATGCATTGTATGGAAGAATACTCTGCACATGGCACCTTAAGGTGTTGATGCATTCTTTCCATAGCTAGCCAAAATATCGCATTTCTGCTACCTGATAGAATTTAGACTTTAAAAAATGTCATCACTTTGCTCAGAGGATCTGTATGACTTTAGTACTTAATATGAGGACCCCCACACATCCATACATTGTGGACTGCTTCTGAGATATTTTTACGCTTAGTGCAATTCTTTTGTAGATAGCATCACTGAGCATCTTCACCTTATTGTTCATGCAAATTTCATTGCCAAGTAACCTTATCAACTATCCTGCTGATTCTGTTCCCATGAAGTATCCCAAGTACTTGTTACGGCAGAATTGTCATCTGATGTCAAACATTGTAGTTCCTCTGTTTCTATTTTCTAGCTCAGGAAGTCACCCAAAATGAAATCACCTGGCATTTTACTGTGATGTGACTAGTCCTAGTGATCATGAATTCTCACCGTCTCCCTCTGCTTCTTGCTTTTGAAAGGGTTCTCAATGCTCCAGGAGCTTCTTGTGCAACATTCACTAGAGGCTGAAACACATTCAAGTTACTAGGCTTTTCCTTCTGAGAAGATAGTCCTCCTTAATGACTTACATCCTGCCTTGTAGCACAAGGAGTGCTGCAGCAAATCTTCTCCATAAGCCTCCCCTGTGAACTCCTGTTTCTCTCTGGTGCTCTGTCTCAGTTCGTCACATCAGAACAAATCCATCCTCTCACATACCACATGCAGATTAGACCTACTGCCTGATTATATTGTGCTTTGAACTTTATGCAATAGTCCAATTGACTCCTCACTCTTCTGATGAATCTCAGACAAAATTTTGAGCTTAAATACTACGGGAGTTTTAGTGAGTCTAGGTTTTAACTTTCACCTTTGGAGGAATGGATGAAAATTCTTCTTCTCTTCCTCTGTTCTGTCATTATTAAGACAATAAATAGCAAATGAGAACTGTCCAAGAATGTGAAGGACATGGCTGATGTCCTCATAACCTTCCCTTACTTGTGAGCTACCATCTTTGGTCTTGATGTACCTGGGCACTCTCTGTTCACTACTCAGGATAAGAGGTTCACCTCAACCAGCCTGCTCCCTCTGCTGTGCATGACCAACCCTCAGTTCTCAGAGCAGCCTCCACAGCCCCAACAAACTCCCAGCCACACATCCTGAGCAACCAGTCACCATCGATGAACTGGACACACCAACCAAACTCTGCATGCAGCTCTCTGCTTTCTAGGGGGCAGACCTTGCTATTCTTCCTCGCAGTCTCCACAGGAAAAATCTTCATGCAACATCTCTTCCTTGCAGCCCTTCTCATCTGAGACAAGCAAAGTTTTGGATAAGAGTTTCTCAGTAATTGGACTTTGGTTGTTCTTGCCTTTTATCTTTAAAAGGGATGAGTCACCAAATATACTGCCTTTATTTACAGCAGTTCTACATCATTTGGAGTTTAGTTTAGCTCCACAGTTAACTCCATGGGTGCTAACTAAACTGCTTCGCTAAGAAAAAGGTTCAGGAAGAGACATCACTGAGATCGAAGAACTTATTGCAAGTTCAAGTTCATCTCATAAAACTGGAGGATGGCTAGGGAGTACTTATTCACTTTAGTAGCTGTAATTCTAAAATAGACCTGTAGCTTTACTATTGTCTTTATAAAGATCTCCTTTGCCAATAAATGCCAAAATTCAGTGACAGATAAAATTATTTGGTGTAATAAATTCAAGTCATAAAATCCAAGGACTGCCAGGTAGAACCAGGTATAGGTTCATACATCAGTTAATTGTTGCTTATTTATTGATGAAATTATCTATCAATGGTGGCCGAAAGAGAATTCTTGGTGAGGACATACTAAAATCAGAAAGGCAGAGGATTATACTGCTGACATTCTTGCAAATAACTCATATTCACTGTGAAAATTCTAATTATTATCCCAGTGAATATGAAAAATCAAATCCTGCAGGTCCAAATGGAAACACTTTCCCCTTGTGTAAGTCTAGGAAAGTGAATTTCAATTAAAACAATCTAGAAGAACAGAAAATTGAGTACTTTATGACCTAGTGCTCACACATGAATTGGGGAGCAATATAACATGAAAAATAGGGATTATCTATTAATGTGAGAATAAATCATAAAAATTAAGACTTCAATATCTGAATAATATTCTAATGTACATGACAGAACTACCATATATCCCTGTGCCATAAAATTTTGTGAGAACTTTAAATATACCATACTGGCATACAGATCAATTTCTTCGGTAGGAGAAAAGTAGAACGTAAGACTAGAGAAAAATGAAGTGTTTGAACTCATTCATAGAACTTAGATGGATAAAAAAATTGTTGTGTTTGGCTGAATTATTCACAAAGTACAAATTATCTTTATGTCACATAAGTTTTTCGGCCATAACAACATCCTGTAATATTTATTATGGATCAAGTATCTCCATAAGCCATTTTTCATTCCTTTATTACTCACTATAAGTATTATTGATACCTATTGAGGTGGAAGGAAACAAGACAAACAAGAGTAACACTTCATCCATCACTGAATTACAAGAAATAATACTAAAAAAATGCAAAACAGTCAAAATTCTGTAATTTCCTCTAAAAAACATGTCGTGAGAAATGTCATCTGAAGCCATCCAAACAAAAGTGATTGCTATGTGTCTCAAGCCATGGCTAGTGACTAAAACCATCTCTATTCTTGTACTAGCACAGTAATAGCAGGTGCACAGAAAGCTCAGTGAAGTTGCTTTTACCATGTCACTGAATGGGTGGCATGGGTTAGTTATTCTTTTCAATCTTGTTGAAAAAGTACAGTAATGTTAGATCGCTTCAACAAAACAAAACGTTGTTTCTGATATTACCCCACATATTTCATGGTTTCCAGACTACTTTCGAGTTTTCTTCTGTGATTTCAGTGGGGAACATAGAAAGCACAGACTCAAGAAATGAAAAACAAACCATCACAAAACCAGTCTTTTTCATGCTTAAATCTCTCCTGCTAGACTCTACAGGGAATTGATTGTGTTTTCTTCTGTTTGGTGTAGCATCACATTTTATAATTTCTTCTCATATTGCAGTAGATAGTAGCCAAAGCAGCTCTGTGACATGCAGAAAGGGAATCCATCTTTTCTTTTTTTTTCACTATTGTCTAATTATTCTTTAACCATCACTTAACTCAGTGTGGTTGCACAAAGGGTAGGCACAGCACCACACAATTCTGTGCCTAATACTTACTAATAACAAGTAGCTTTTCAGCATTGAATGAATTATCTATGCGCCTGGAATCAAAGTGAAGCCAGAGGAGTTCGAGACAGTGGATGAGAGAAAAGGTCTTGAACATGTGGCCACAGGATGATAATAAATTCTAACAAACTTACACACCAAAAGGAGAACAACAAGACAAGTGCATTAGCAAGCAAGAAGTGGATTCAAGGAAGGAGGAAGATACCTCCATCACCCAATTCAAACTCTCCCAGTGAAGGACTTGGGATATAGATGACAGTCTGCAAATTCCCTTTCTTCCCCCTGCCCTGCTTCAGGCCAAACTCATCACCCTGGGAACTCACAGCCTGAAGAAAGAAATGGTAGAAATCCATGACATCAGAGGCAGTGAGCAATCTAAAAGGAAGTGTAAAACTCAGAGATAAATGATATGTATTCATGTATTCTAAAATCCTGAAGTTTCTCGCTTACATTCATTCAACTCTCAGGAAACAGCTGGAGCTCAGTAATGAAGGGGACATAAACAGAACTGTTATTTCGGAGTGACCTTTTAAATATTTTTCTGCATGGGAACACAGTGTGGTTTTACTCAGGATGCATACGGAAAGATTAAGCTGAAGTGAAAGTACGACATGTTTCAACATAGATTTGTCAACACAGGGATATTAAATTGGTTTTCTGAATGATGTGAACCTGCCTTAGCTAGAGGTGTATATTTAAGGGGAAAAAAGCGAGAAGCGTACAAGACGGTGCAGTTATTTCTCTGAGTTCTGTTTTCTTGTATAATGAGACATTGTCATTCCTTCATTTTTAAATTTTTCATAGGTCATCAAGGCAAGACAAAATCATGTCAGGTTATCATAGAATCACTGAATTATAGAACGGTTTGGGTTGGAAAGGAACTTTAAAGATCATGTAGCCCAACCCACCTTCCATGGGCAGGGACATCTTCTTCTACATAGGTTGCTCAAAGCACCATCCAGCTTGACTGAATACTTCCAGTGATGGGGCATCCACAACTTCTCTGGGTGAGCTATTCCAGTATCTCACCACCCACATCATAAAGGATTTCTTCCTTATGTCCAACCTAATTCTACCTTCTTTAAGTTTAAAACCATTATCCCTTCTTCCACCATTGCAGGACCTAGTAAAAAGTCTCTGTGTTTCTCATAAGCCTCCTTTAAATATTGAAAGGTTGCAATAAGGTCTCCCTGGAGCTTCCTTTGTCGAACAACCCAAACTTTCTTCATGGGAAACATCTTCCAGTCATCTGATCATTTTCCTGTCCTTCTTTTGGTTCTGCTCTAACAGTTTTAAGTCTTTCCTATGCTGAGGACTCAGAGCTGGATGCAGTAGTCCAGATGGAGCCTCCTGAGAACAGAGTAGAAGGCACAGTCTTTCAACTCTGATCTACCAGTGCCAGTGGTGTGATCTTGCAGACCCTGAGAATTTCTAAGAAAGCAGTGCAGGGTCAGTAATTCCAAAATAACTTAGATTTTGGCGTCACTCTAATTTAACTCTTACTGATGTAGTAGAGCTGGTTGGAAACCTGCATTGATTCACTGAGAACTATTTCAAGTAAGTTACTGAACATTTTTATCATGCAGAGAAAAAAAATTAAAAGAAAACAAAACAAGCACTCCAAATTTCTCTCTCTTCCTTTATGAATGACTTCAGTTTTGCCCCTCAAAATGCATATTATTCAAGAAATTTCTGATCTGTGTCAGGAATGCATTGAAAACCATTTGAAATAATTGTTCATGTTGAAGAACTTGTTCTAACAAACTGAAGATAAAAGTTTTTATTTAAAAATTCTCCCAAACAGTTCTGAACAAATATCTTTTAGGACGTTATTGTTTCTTACAAATTTGTAAAGCTGCGAGGTCCGGGGAGGGGAGGGGGAGGAAAAAGGGAAGGAAAAAGGATTACCGTATGTGCCATATATTTTCACTACTTCATTTGGCTTATCACTAGTGTATTGGCATTGCTTATGCACTGGCTGGGTAGCAGAGTCATACAGTCTTCAGCCTTAAAACCCATTCATTTCCCCATCCTGCCAGAATTTTCTGTTCTTTCCTCTGGAAATGGAAGATAAATTAGGTAGCTGTGTTTCATTTCTGCTAGGGTGCTTTACTTTGTTTCTTAAAAGCACAAAGAGATGCTGCAGCTAACGTCATCAGGGATGCTGAGTGCGAGAATAGGGAAGGCAGATGATTGACAACAGCAGAAATGGACTGGCTAATTCTAAGTGGATTTTTGTATGCAGAGCACTTACTTGCAGCATGTAAGTTACTTGTCAAAAACATTTAGTCCCTTTTAAAACAAGGACACTTTTGTTATTCCTCTTTATTTTTCTACTAATAATGGCCTATGTCCAGATTAAACAAGCTGGAGGAAATATGTAATTCATGACAGGGAGTGGAAGAGAAATCAAAGGAGATCTCCTGCACAGTCTTCCCATCACTCTCTTTCCAGAGGAGTATAGACTCTAAGTTGCATTTTCTTCTTGTGAGTCTAACCTCGTACCATAGTTTTGTCAGTGACAGGATTCATAGCATCCACATGGCAAACTAATTCTTTGCTTTTGGCATCCTATTGGATCACCCCAAGCATTTTAGCACACTAAGAGAAAGACTATATTCATGCAAAATTTGGAGAGTCAATAGCTATTGTAGACACATGATGTCACATTCCTTTTTAAGTCTGAGGATCTTTCCCTCCTCAAACTGCTTTCCCAGAGACATGCAAACTCCTTTCTGAATCTGTGCATCTCTATCACTGTTTTTCAAACACTTCTGAATCTGTTATCTCTATTTTTTTTTTTAAATCAGTCAAGTTTACAAAAAAACCCTAAGCTTGACAAGATGTGGAAATCCTCTGCTTTTTGTCCAGCGTGTCTCCTGGTAAACACTGTGGAGAGTTTCTATTTTTAAAGGGTATAGTTACAGCTATTTAAATGTGTACTGCATACTTAGGAGCCTGGTCACTAAAGGCTTCCAAAAAAGTCAATATCAAGGGGAAACTCCAGTATGAGATGATACAGTTCTGTTACTTTCAATTGCCTTTTCTTCACCATTGCTACAGAACATTAGTCAAACACTATGAGTACTCCATCGTCATTTTCTCTATCCTTTGTGTCTTTGTATGTGTACATTCCTTGTCCGGGACTGTACATGAGGAAAAAAAAATGAGTATTTTCTGATCTCTTTCTGTCACATAGGATGTATGGGATATAAATGCATAACAGGGCTCATAAGTATGATATTTTTATAGGAATTTAATTTTAAAAATCAATGCTATGTAAGGCATTCATAGAATGATAGAATCATAGAATCATTTGTTTGGAAGAAACCTTTGAGATCATCAAATCCAACTACTAAACCATACCCTGAGAAAATCATCTACGCGTCTTTTAAATACCTCCAGGAGTGGTGACTCAACCACCTTCCTGGGTAGCTTGTTCCAGTGCCTGACAACCCTTTCAGTGAATAAATTTTTCCTGATGTCTAATCTGAACCTCCCCTCTCATCCTATCACTAGTTACTTGGGAAAAGAGACAAATTTGCTACAGCCTCCTTTCAGATAAGGTCTCCCCACAGCCTCTTCTTCTCCAAGCTAAACAACCCCAGCTCCCTCAGCTGTTCCTCACAGGACTTGTTCTCCAGCCCTTCACAAGCCTTGTTGCTCTTCTCTGGACGTGCTCCAACACCTCAATGTCCTTCTTGTACTGAGGGGACAGGAACTGAACACAGTACTCAAGGTGTGGCCTCACCACTGCCGAGTACAGGGACACAATTACCGCCCTGGTCCTGCTGGCCACACTGTTTCTGATACAGGCCAAGATGCCACTGGTCCTCTTGGCCACTTGGGTCACTGCTGGCTCATATTCATCCAGCTGTCAACCAACACCCCCAGGTCCTTCTCCTCCAAGCAGCTCTCCAGCCATTCTACACCAAGCCTGTAACGTTGCACGGGGTTGTTGTGCCCCAAGTGAAGGACTCTGCACTTGGCCTTGTTGAACCTCATCCTGTTGGTCTCAGCCTATCGATCCAGCCTGCTGCAGATCCTTCTGCAGCACCTCCTTCAAGCAGATCAACACTGCCACCCAGCTTGGTGTCATCCGCAAACTTGCTCAGGGTGCACTCCATGCCTTCATCGAGATCATTGATAAAGGTGTTAAACAAGACTGGACCCAACACTGAACGTTGCAGAACACCATTTGTGACTGGCCTCCATTTACCACTCTTTGGGCTTGGCAATCTAGCCAGTTTTTCACCCAGCAGAGAGTATGCCTGTCCAGGCCAATGGCAGACAGTTTCTCAAGCAGAATACTGTGAGAAACGGTGTCAAAGGCTTTATTATAGTCCAGGTACATGACATCCAGAGCCTTCTCCTTGTCCATTAAGCAAGTAATCTTACCATAGAAGGAGAGCTTGGCAGGACCTGCCTTTCCTAAACCCATGTTGACTGGACCTGATCATGTCGTTGTCTTGCATGTACTGTGTGATAGCACTCAAGGTGACCTGCTCCATGACCTTTCCTGGCACTGAGGTCAGACTCACAGGCCTGTAATTCCCTGGGTCCTCCCTCTGACCCTTCTTGTAAATGGATGTAACATTTGATGACATCCAGTGGAGTGGAGCTTCCCCAATCAGCCAAGATTGCTGATAGATGATAGAAGGGGGTTTGGTGAGCAGCTCCGCCAGCTGTCTTAATACCCTTGGGTAGATCCCATCCAGCCTCATAGACTTCTAAATGTCTAATTGGCTGGACAGGCCTCTAAATATTTCCTCTTGGATTGTTAGAGCTTTGTTCTGCTGTCCTCTGACTTCTGGCTCAGGAGGGTGAGTACCCAGAAAACTTACTATTAAAGGCTGTGGATTCAAAACCCACACTGTGGAAAGAAAATAGAATTATGTTTATCTTGGGTTATTTCAGTGAATGTTCAAAAGACCTAATTTGAAATTTAAAACTGGAATTATGACTGAGAAATACTTAAACCTGATTTATAGAACTAGAAAGGTGCATAGAAACTTGAAAGAAATGAGTCTTAACTCAGCAAGACACAAGTGTCTGTTCTCACTCCTGCCTAGTCTTCCCATCTTTTCATCCTTTAAAAACAAAAAAAAAGGAAAGAAAACTCTGATTGTGTTGTAGAGGAAACACAAGGAAGATTTAACGCCTACACGTTATGAACAAAATTTTCCAGTTTAATTAGGAAAGAAGATGTACAATAATATATTAATATGTATTTTAAGATCATACAGGACACATACTATCATGTACTAAGATACAGATATTATATGTTACAAGTGAAATCCACATGGTATGGAAAGATATGAAAAGTGTATGGAAAGATGGGAACCTCATATGGTTTTTGTTCTGGAGATCCTTAAGGACCCTAGGGTTCTTATACAATGCATAGTCTAGTTGTGTTATTGGCCGATGCTCATTCTTGTCTACCAGTGCTACAGATTTTGACAATTTTTCGCTCATAATTAAGATACGCCTCTTCATAGTACTGAACGGACATAAAACCACCAAGTAAAAATTCAGGACAGACTAAAGGAAAACAAAAAGCTGTTCAGAAAAGTTGTCTTGGTGAAAATTAGAGAAGACAATTTGCTCAGCAGACCTGGGCCTGGGCTTTATCTCATGCCATTTTAATGCACACGTATTTTTGACACCCTGCCTAATACACCCTAACGTAAATATTTACTTGTTCCTTAATTCCCTACCATAACATGGACAACAAAGATTAAATAAGGATATTGAAACTCAGCTACTCTCTGTCTCAAGACTTTGTTTCTCTTGTCCTGGCAAAAAATGTTCTTAACCTAGGAAAAAAGAAAAAGGATTCCTGAAGCAGTGATTCACTTACTATTTCCATTTTCCATGTCTTTTCAGGTTTATTGTGCTGAGGCTGCAAGATAAGCAAGTGTTCATGCAGAGTGTTATCACAAATATTTACTAAAATTCTTTTCTATTAATCATGTTACTTGAAAGAAATGAAAATTTGTCTGTAAAAAAGGTTTTTTTTCCATTCCCTCCTACTTATTTGACATTTCATAAAAATGTTTTGCAGTTATATGGGCTGGTAGATTTTATACAACATGGCTACTAAATACCAATGGACATATGAAGATATGCTGTTCTTATGTCAATGGTGCTGCAGAGGTTGTAACAGAATAGCTTGTGAAGTAGTAAAAAGTGTAATAATCAGTCCATCCCAAAATTAACTGTTGTGTTCCAATATTTTGTATTTCTATGAAATTTACCTCAAGGAAAATGTTTCTCCTACTCATTTTTCCTAGCAGGTCTTTTTGAAATACATAAATTATATGCTAATTTAAGATTCTGACTCAAGAAAACAAATTTCCATATGTTTAATACAATGGAAAAGAGGAAGCTGCTTAGTCTTGTGGGTCCAATTTAGTGGATGCTGTTGAGAAAAGAAATTACTTCTTAGCTGAGGTTCTTTAATTTGCAATAGTTTAAACTTCTTGTTTAGATGCTCCTGGGGATGAAAAAGTTCAGGACATTTTTTCTTGTTCAAGCCAAAGCAGTCTGCTCAACTGGTAATAGAACAAAAGCAAATTCAGCATGTTTTCCCTTGCCTATTATTTAGCAATTTTTAGACAATTTTCATTTACATTCATTTTAATAATGTCCTTTGAGTCCCTATTATTAAACTCCGTGAAGTCTGCAAAGTCTCATAACTGACGTTGGCACTACTTTCCAGACTATCAAGGTAACAGATGTTGTAATTGCTTACATGTGTTATAATGGTGGACTGAGGTAGAGAAGAAATTGAGATTATCAAGTTACGTTCTTTTTATACCACTGTTCTTTATAGAAATATTGTAATTTTTCCTCCTTTAATGATTTGGATCACTTTTCTCTCTACTATCTTAGGTCTCTTAGGCAATATAACATTAAACTGAAGATTATGGTGGCTGAACAGAGAAACTAAACTGTCATTTTAGTGAAAGACATGAGAACGAAAGGCAACTTGCAAAAGAATTATTGTATTATCTTTGTGTAGGAGTGGAATTTGTGCTAAAGGCTTTTTATAAAACCTCTGTTGAGGCAAAGGAGTCACCAAGGACTACTAGGAAAGCAAGTAAGAGGGAAAATGAGTTGAAGAAATATGGGAGAAGTGAGAAAAGAATGTGGTGTTTAAAAATAAGGGAATCTAGTTCAGCAGCAGCTAAGCAAATATAGTATTTAGACGTTTGACCTGAGTGAGAAAACTGGGAGTGCGAATCAGTGAGTCACAGTCTGATAACCAGATCTTCCAGGGTGACATACGAAGTCTGTTTGTGTTCCTCTGCAAAAGGAGAATTCAGTATAGCACATGTTCTTCAAAAGCTCATCTACAATAACTTCAGAAGCTTCCCTTCTCAGGAAAGATATTGGACGCCTGTTTGTAGTTTTGCCCTACTATTCTCCAGTATTTAATAACACTGCAAATTCATGGCTCTGATTCCTGATATTGGATCCTTTTCCTAACAGTAGATGGTAGACAATTTCTGATTTACAAATTTGTTGGCCAAAGAGGTTGGTTTCATTCTTAAATCATGATATTTTAGGTTTCCATTAATAGAGGTGGTGACTAGAGTCATGGTGGGTTGACATTTACTTATTCTACTGTTATTAAAGAGCTGGTGTTGTGCTTGAACTTGAAGTCTGCTTCAAACAAGATTTACTATTTGTGGGACGGCAGTTAAAGCAAGAAACTGGTATTTGAAGCCCAACTGCAGTAATCAACAGGGATCAGAGTCTATTGTACTTCTTTGTGAGAGGTGAAAATAAGGGAGAAGGACACAGGAACAGGACAATGTGAGTGGAGAAACCAAAAGTGTGGACAGATAAGTATCTAGAAAGTCCTCACTTCAGCTGTTGGTTAAAGAGCATTATTGTATTGTGAGTGTAGTTTTACTACTAGTACTCAGCAATTTTTCATCCCTAATTGCAGCATCCGTTGGACAAAAACAAGAAAAGAGTGGAAGAGTTAGGCCTGGTTTTCTGGTTACTTTGGTTATTCATTAGTTTTAAATTTGACTTGTTTTTCCACCATTTGAATTGCACACATGCCTTCTTCAATTCAGAGGCAGTGTAAGTCTTAGTCTGCTGCTTCGATATATTTTGTTGCCTGTTATGTCTCTTTTCTTATCATTAATCCCTACTTTACAAAACTTGCTACAAATAATTACCTAAAAGGATTTTTAATCTTTATCTGAAGACTTTTATTTCAAAGTTCAGTTGGATGACCAGGGACCCACACATTTCTTACTTTTCATTTTGAGAGAATCTTACAAAAGTAGCTATTTCATTAAAGCCCACAGGAAAAATGAATACAATGGCCAGGCTACCAGACAGAATTTCCTTCAGAAATTACATGGATAGTACTATCCTGGACCATTTTAAAGGTTGTCTTCTGAAGTATTGCTTTTGATACTTAAATCTTTCATATTCTGACTTGTAAAATTGTACTCTCTCCTGCCTCTCTGCAAAGGTAAATTTCTCTTAGGCTGTCTCTTGAGTACTCAGAATGATGATTCTAATGTATTTAATAGCCACAAGAAATGCAAAACTGGACTATTCATATAGGCTGATCTTGTAAAGAAGAATTCTTTGTCTAGTACTTTGGCCATTTTCTCCTTTTCTCTCTCTTGTCACCAATTCTACCTTTATTGTCTCATGAAATATCTAAATGTTGAAGATTTCAGAGACCATGCAGTTCTTGTCAGCCTTGGTCTATTGCCTGGCAGTATGAGCCAAACCTCAGCTACACCTGCTTTTAAAACTAGCTCAAGCAAGTCCTTCCTGCTGCTGCCCTAGAAATAATAGCATTAATGGTGCTGTGAGTTGTCTGGTATCCCCTTTGCATTTTCAACCATGAACCAATTCATTTTATATTAGATTAAATCCTACAGATATTAGGGACCTTACCCTGGAAAGCAGAAATTCTGAAGTCTCTTCTTAGTGCATTAGATGGCTGGAATAACGTCAATAAAACTGACGCTACTGCAACACTCTACAAACGTTCCACTGGAAAAGTCTTTTGAACAAAATGAGACATTGCAGTAAACAGCATAAAAGGGGCAGTATTTTAAACACAAAATAAAATAACCCAAGACAAAGAGATAGGAATAAAAATAATTAAGATTTTCCCAAATGCACATAAGCTTAACTTTATAAGTACATATTAAAATAACTTCTATTAATGCTATTTCTGGCTTCCAGAGAAACTTGGGTTCAACTGCTTTAAAAAGAGGAATATGTTTTAGCTCTAGCTGAAAGCTAGAAACACATTCTTAAATGTACTACTAAATTATCTTTCCAAATGGTGTTGAAAATATCATTAATACGTTACTGACATTCTGGCTGAGGCTGAAATTCAACTAAATTAATGCAAAGAGGAAAATGTTGATACTCCACTGAAAGAACCTAGCTAAAGGAAATGCAAATTATCAAGACTAATGTTTCAAAAAAATAAGTACCCATCACAATAACTGAATACAATAATGTAATTTGTTTTTATAGCCCCAGTTAACATCATCTTTTCCTGTTCAGTATTTTGAAAGAAAAATATTTTTGAAAAATAATGATCCATGCTTAATATTTTGTTCCAGTTGCAAACGTTTTAATATGGAAACATTTGAAATGAACATTTTAATTTCTTCCCTACCTCTACATTTAATACATTTAAATAGGCATGTTTTGTATTATATTCTTACGGAAGTCAACAACAACTTGCTTAAAAATGCATAAAATTCCAGATTTTGCAATTACAGAGAATGAGGACAATATTTTCTATGGTATGTTTAGGCATTATTTATCACAGTTGTGTTCATCTGCACTCACTGAATAAACATACATCCTGAAGAGACGCATTTGTTCTGATTCAAGGACAAAGTCATAAATTTACAGCCATCACATTTCAGCTGCTGCAGGACCCTACCCTGATGAGATCGTTGTAAGGCTGATATTGCTCGTGTTCACTCCTGGGACTAAGCCAAAGCATCTTGATTTCAATGAGCTTTAGACTGGACTTTGGCTGCTGAGAGCGGCCGGAGCACCCAGAGACAGCTACAAGTATCAGAAAATGGCCAGCATTCCTCCTGATGAGCAAATGTCTGTGCTGGGTCAGGGTGATGCAAAGTGTTTCACAGCTGAAGGGGATCAAGTGGCAGGAGCAGAGTTTGGTGAGTAGGCTACTTACAGATGTATCTGGAAGAGCAGGGTTCTTTCAGAGCTGTCAAATCCTTTACTTACCACACTCTTCCTCAGTGCTGAATGATTTTGTAACTTCTTAGATCCCTGTATCCTGGCAGAAGAAGCCCTGCCTCCCGTTACACCAAGGACACAGTATCCTCAATGCTGGCACTGTCCTCCAAATCTAAAAGGCAGTGCCCTTATCTAGATCCCTTTTCAGGTCAGCCTGGTTCTTTCCAGAACTACACCGTATCCAGCAATTTTAAAACTCTCCTGTTTCAGTGCTACGTGACAGATTGCAAATCAGACTGCATAACTGACCTACCTACAACAGACAGGAATTTTTCCTCCAATAAAATGTTTTTTTTTCATGGAAATCATTGTTGGGCATACATCCGACTTGCAGACCAGATTTGGCAAACAATGCAGCTAACTGATGGGGAATGTGGGAGTTCAACTGTAAAAATTATTTCCTCCCTCAGCCCACTTACTTCTTATGCTTTCCGTATAATTTTTTGTCTTTTATCAAGGATTTTAAGGTTTGTCTCCTCATCTTCAGTATTAATTAATTCACTTATACTGTAGTAGCCAAGACCAGCTGCCATGAGTCAGAGGTCAGGATTCAAACAAACAGATCAGAAAGAAGGAATAAAAACATCATGGCCCAGGTTGGTGCATGTGATAGAAACATTTCATCCTGAACTTCGAAGAGATAAAGCAGCTTGACCTAGGGTAGTTCCATTGGCGGGGTTAAAGTCTTGGATTTAGTAAAATCTGTCAGTCACAATGATGTGGAGCTCTAGAAAGGGTTATTTGACTGATTGGTCATTTTGAGTGATTGATTTGGCACAGATTTTTTTGAGTCACTGGACCAGATGTCAGATCAGGAGCAAAGCTTTGTTTCCCTGTGGGAATTTACAACAAAGATAATCACTGGATTCATAAGATCTGACACAGACTTTGCTGCTTTGATAGTGAAATAGGACATTCTGCGCACAAAAACTGCGGAGATTGTTTGGATTCATATCCACAGCTACTGCTGAATTGAGAATTCAGTTTGCATCCTAGATGAGGAGAAGCTGATGAGAAATTGCTGATGAAGTAACATGTGTTTCCAGAAATTTCTACCACATATTGCCATTGACAAAAAGGTATCAATTTCTTTTTTTTTTTTGGCTAGAATTACTGTCTAACAGGCAGAGCAGTTTAGAATAAAGGCAGAAAATTGAGGAATCATTCAGTACAGAAAAAAATTAGTTGAAAATGAATGTAGCACAGAGGTTAAGATTAGGATTACATTTTAATCAAGTATTCTGTAATTATCTTTCATGAAGAATAAGAGTTAAAAGAACAGTTAGACTATGGTAAAACTTGAGATAACATGTATCAGCCAGCTGTAAAAGTTTTGCCGTTTCTTCCCCTCACCTTTTTTCAGCTTCCATGAAATCTGTTGTAAACTGCCGTATAGTTTTGGAATAATGTCTCCAACAATGGAAGATTTTTCGCTCATGAGATGATTCCCCACAAATACACAGTCATTTGGTATAATTTGCATGTATCACTCATAGCGTAGTTCTTTATAGTAAACCTGAGAAGGGTACCTGTTTCTTTTTTCTCTTATTGAAGTCAGATTTTTTTCCCTTTATGCATAATTATTTGAGATACATTTTAACTTCTAATACTCTGACTTTTTAGCATTCAGTTTGGTGAAAAAAAGCCTTCAGTCTTCTCCAAGAAAGAGATGGCTCTTTATTTCACACCAAAAGATGAACTCCTTGTCTGTTTCAGAGACCTCATTCAAGTTACATACACCTGCAAGAAATGAATAAATAGAACCACAGAAATCCATGAAAAAATTTGTTTCAGGCTCACTTGTTTGAAAACTGAGATATCTACAGTGGCATTTCAGATATCTATTTTAGTTCAAATTAGTTCATGTTGTGCAGAACAGACTGTGTTATCTTTAAATATTGTATTTCTTTTGTATTGGTAGAAATTCTGACTATTTCTGACAGTTCGGAAAAGCCTAAAAATTAGTGGATTCTGATTGGCAGAAATGTTCTTACTGTATGTTCAGGTTAGGGCGATTTGTCTTACAGTAAAGGAAGGAGTGAGCTGTTACTGATTTTAGGTACAGAGAACGTGGTATTTCTCATCAAAATGTCTCTGTGTGCCTATGGTCATGGAGACAGGAGAAATCATAAAAGCTTCTCTTGGGTTTGTATTTTTATTCAGCATTGTTTAATTGCATCCCCTTTTCCCACTGCGTTGTGATTGTGCAGCCTCTCAAAGACCACTTGTAAAGCAAATACTAAGGGACTGCTTGGAAGTTTGAGGTGGCAAAGTGCTGTCTTAACTCCTCTCATCATTTTACTGTTCATTCAGTTTATTGCTTATCCCAGTCATTTATTAGCATTTGTAGATTCATATTCAGTGATTGCACCAAAATAAAATGAGTAAAATGACATTGTGATAATTCTCATTGTGAACTATACAGTGTTAATGGTGACTGTGACTCCAAGCAGTGTTAATCACTGTTTTATGTAATTATTCAATTAAAGGGGGCTGAGAACAATGTGAAACAGGTTGATGACTCATTTACAAGATTGAATATAAGGACTATAGCATTAAAAACAAAAGTAAGAAAGTGCTGAACTGTCAGAATATTCTGTCAGAATAAATCAGGCTCTAGCTATGTGATCCAGTGCAAGTCAGTGTGGTCTTGCAGGAATAAATGGTGGCAGATGGAAGCATATATAATTTAAAACTTACAGACTAAGACTTTTTGGCTCGTTTTCATCCTCCCAAGATTTTTAATACTTTGATAAAAATACTCAGCCACAAGACACAAATTCTTCTTACCATTGTGCCTTCCCACTAGTGAAAAACAGGAAATTAACATACTCATACTTGAAAACTAACGACTTAATTCAGCAACGCTTTTAAGGCTCTCTGTAGGCTTAACTGTAATCAAGCTCATCAAAACTTTACACTGATCTGTTGGATGCTTGCATGCATCTTCCAAATACCCATTTAATCCTTGCATGGAGTTGCATTGATTGTATATCCTTTAGGTTCTCCAGTCTTCAAAAGAACAGGAGCTCCTAACTGAGCTAAAAAATCTTTACTGGCTTTTAGTAACAACAGGAGTTTCTCTGGTCTGATGCTGGCACAATTGCATTGATTTCAAGGGTGGTATGCAAGCTGAAAGTCTGGCCCATGTCTGAAAAAGCTGATAGAAATCTGTCTAGGGCTATGATAAAGGTAATCAGACTGCAATACCTCAAATAATCAAATGTTGCATATTATTCTGTGCAAGTTCACATCACCCTTTATGCTCTTGACAGAGTCACCACAAAAGTGATGCTGATAATGATGAAGAAGGGTATCTCCTTAGCTGGGAACCCTGAGAATTCCCTGACGGACCCAGCAGAAACTGCATAGGTGGTGACCAGTTAGCAGGGCAAAGAAAACTGGATAGGTGCAGAATGAAGTAACTGTGATAATGAGCTGATCTTACAGGAAATCAGGAATCAGCAAAAACTGCTCCAGGAACTGGTGTATCCACACCATAAAATTAAAAAAGGAATTCACTAAGTAATTTATTTCCCACCCAAAGTGACCTTCCTAGTAGTAATATTGTGATGATTAGTAGTGTGTGTGTTTGTGTGTGTGTATGCAGATATATACTTGTTTTTACTGATAGTATTTTGGTTGTAATTTATAACAAAGAAATTCTTAAAACCCCAGACCTACATGTCCTCATGTATTGCAGAATCCTAAAAACCTGAGAAGCAATGTTTTTTGCACTCCAAACTGAAATTATAAAACCGAGTTACTTCTACACTGTTCCCTTGAATATCATGTAAACCTCTTTGTAGTCCAAAACAAAAGTCACTGGTTCGGAGAAGGGTCCCTCAGTCTCTAGCAAGTGTTATACTGCAGTCTTGCCTCCATGTTCATCAAAGCTGATGATGAAGTGAACAGTCTTCAAAACTGAAGAATTATAAAAATTCAGAAATTGAAATAATAGAGTATAAAATCTGAGAGCTATCAGTTGACTGCAGTCAAGTTGGAGGGTTTTATGTTGTTCTTCTCCTGAATCAAAATAAACTGACTAGACTTTTTGCCCTTTGGGCTGCTGGGCTGAATTCAACAATTAAAAACAAGATATATGAACAAGAAATGGATATCCTGCATTTGTTGTTCTCCTCAGAGTAACGCAAGGAGTTGAAAGACAGGGATGTTTTTTCTTATTTTACTTTTTTGTTTTCTGAAAGAAGCTGTCCTTACTGTGTCCCCTCTGAGCTTCTTGTGCACACCCTGCTTTCTCATTGGCAGGTGATTATGAGACGGTAAAGAAAATTGACTATATCATAGTCAAACCCAGGACATATCCCTTGTCAAAGTCCAACCCTTTAATTCTGCACTAATTCCACTTGTGATTTAAAGTGAATGAATGTGAGTTTTGATGAAGTTCAACATCTTGGTGAAAAGATGCCATTTGGTTTCTATAATTCTTACTTTGTGTTATCATTAGTTCTTGCTTTTCTCTGAGCTAGTCTCATACCAAAAAAGTGTGTAAAATGTTAAGGCACTTTCCAGAGGTACATTACTACTACCATTAGTTATTAACAAGTAGAAGATCTCTTAAAGAATCATTATAAAACATAACCCTTACATAGTGCATAACTTTGATTTGAAACTGGTTATGGCAGCTGGTAGCAGTGTTGACTTTCACAGATAAGCACAAAGAAGAAAAGAACACCATCTGTTTATAGTATTCACAGTGCCAAAATAATAGTCTATCAAGAAATAAATGGTTTGCAATGTCTGTTACTACAAGCCTTGCAGAATTAAAATTGCTTTTATGGTTACCAGTGATGTGTGTGAAATGTAATAAATATCTCACATAATATTACAAATAATTTTGTTGATGTTCAAAGGAAGAATGGCTTGGCATGACTGAGATGTAGATCTAGCTTGTTGTTTAGCGCTGGCGTTCAATTACCAAGAAATCAGCTTTATAAAAGTAACTAATAAACTAAGAATTAATTATAGCTTCATGTGCAACACCTGCTTTGCAACTGCCCTGCAGGAAAATGTTCCCCACCCTACACAAGCAGTGTGTAGTACTGAACACGCTCACTTCTCAATGAAGTGTGAACACAGCTTTCTTATCCAGGAGGCCTCTTTAGTTCATTGCCATAAATTATTACAGTACAAGTTGTATTTGATAACCTACATATCACGCCCAGATGTGAAATCCAGTGAAATTATTGTGGATTTTGTCCTAGTAGTCTTTGGACCACAGTTAATACAGTTCACATCCATGCACTCATATCTTCTGGTGAGTCTGTATAGAAGAAGAAAAGAAGCCAAAACTAGAAAATGTCTCAGTTTCTCATCATTGTCTTTAAGTACCCATTTCTAATCTGCAGAATAAGATGTTGCTTTATGTGTTTGTCAGTAGCATCTGTTGAAGTATTAGGTGATGTTGCTAGTCTTTAAATCAGGAAAATAGATGCTGTTGCTTTCCTTCGTGACTTTAAACATCAGTCAGTCACATCAGAGATCACAAAGTAACTGAAATTCCTGTCTTAGGATATGGCCTTTCTAATAAAGCTGTTCAAATGGATATAGGAGAGAAGAGTGGCCTATGTTTTGTTGGTCACAGAATTTTATATTTAAAATAACTGCTTGTAAAAATAAATTTTACTTATAAATCAGTCTTCTGTTGATTATTACATTTTTTTATGATGGTAATAGTAACAGGATTTAGTCAAAAGATGTCATAATACAACACAAAACCTTTGAAAGCTGTTTCTTATGCTTGTTTAAAAGGAAAAAAAGAACTCAGGCTCACTCCAGGGAACTTAGCCAGAGCAAAAAGACCCCATAGAGCTCAGGGCTGGAACTCCATGAGGAAGAAACTCTATGGACACTTTTGTTCAAGGGGAAATAGGTTGGTTATGGTTTTCTATATGCGTTGAATTACTCATCTATGGCATAATCTGTGCATTCTTAGCAAGCCCAGCTCTTCAGACAAGTTCTGGCAGCCTGTTCTCATGGTTTTGATGAGAGCCATGGTCTCCCTGGTAAACAGGTATGAAAAGACGCTTGTACCTGCATAAATGTCAGGCTTCAGCTCCAAAATTACTCCAATCTTCTTGTGCCATTAAGAAAAGTAAATTTCATGTTGTTTCTGGCATTTCAGAATAAGAAACTCTAACAGTAATACAAAACTTGTTGCAAACTCTAGCCTATGTTGCAGAAAAGTGCAAACAAACTAACAGGCAGATTAAAAGGCTTTATTTCAAGGGTCATTGAACTGCTCAAGTGACCTAGAGATCTCTGTTTCTGGTGATATTCACTCTAGGTGAAACTCAGGCATTATGCCAAAAGACAGCATGCAAGTCTTCCCAGGACGTCATAGAATCATGGAATTGTAGAATGGTTTGTGTTGGAAAGAACCTTAAAGATCATCTAGTTGCAACTTCCAGGCATTTGTAAGACTGTGCATAAAGGATCAATGCCATGAAATTCAAAGCAGGGAATGCTCAGCTCCTCTGGGCCTGGGAAAGCCATCCAGCATGGCCATGTCTAGAAAAAATTCCTAGTGGAGCCTGTTGGGACATTAAGTGCAAGGAGTGAGTAGGGTGTTTATAAAACCCAAAAGGAGATTTTTTTTTTCCCCCACATTACATAGTGACACAGTAAAATGACTTGCTGCTGGCTGTTGTGCAGGTTAGATGCTTCTATGGGTTGTGTGAGTTAAAAACATCTAGGCAGGTTCATAGAAGACAAATCTACTTGAGGGCCGTAGAAGTACACAAGCCATAATTCAAAGGAGGCTACAGGATTTTACTGCACAGTTACAATTACACTGCTTCCCTCTCTTTCATGCTGTTATTGTGCTCTCAGTGCAGGCATGGCCAGAGAGAAGATACTGGCTAGATGATACTTCGGTTCTGATATTTTTATGACAGTGAAGCAGCCCTAAAATTGTTCTTGCGCTGATACAGGTACAGATGTGTCTCACTTTCTCCCAATTTCTAATTGTCATTTAGAAATTAGATGTCTGACCTTTGTGCTATTCTAATTTGCTTGAGTCCCACTGATGAGTGTTTACAGCCCATCAAACAGCACAGGTTCTACCAAAACATATCTGTTTTAGAATGTTTATTTCTCCTGTGTGTAAACAGTTATCAAACAGAAAGTATTCATAGGAGAAATAGAAGTTTGTTATAAAGCCGAGTTCTTTACATCCACAGCTATCTCAAATGTTCTCTTCTAAATGAAACTTCATTATTTATTTTATCCTGGGTCTTTTTGAGACCACACAAGTTTCTGGAGCATGAATCAGAAAACGCATATTAAAAGATTATGATTAATAATTATTTCTGTACACCTCTCAGCATCATATAGTAGAGGAGAAATATCATGAAAAAATTTGTAATAAACCTTCATTTGTTAAGCTGTCAGGCTGAAACTTTAGCTACCTTAACAAAACAGGTTTGGGGTTTAGTTTGCAATGATTGAGAAACATCTAAGTATAATGTGATGTTTTCTCATTGCATATAACTGAAAATGATATCACAGTATTTTGAAATGCTATCTAACCTCAGCGGGGAATTCATGTCTTTATAGCACTCTGAAATTAAATTTCAAGCACAAAAGCTACAACCTACGAAAAATAAATTCTCACGGTACTGAATGGCAATTTTGTCAAGTTGGAGAATGCTATTAGAGGAAAGTATTGGATCTGGCTGAGTTGGAGATAGTTTACCCCCATAGCAGCCCTCGTACTGCTGTGGTGGCTAGAAAGCATCAATTACACACCAGTGCTTTGCCTACTGCTGAGCATGACTCGCACAGCATCAAGGCTATTGGTCTCACACTTCTCCCTCACCAGCAGGCATGGGGTGGGCAAGATAATGGGAGGGGACATAGTCAGGACAGCTGACCCAAACTGATCAAAGGGCTATTCCATACCATTTGACATCTGCTCAGCAACAAAAGCTAAGGGGGAGGAGAGAAGAACATTCATTATCATGACATTTGTCTTCTGGAGAAACTGCTACACATTATGAAGTCCTGCTTCTTGCAAATTGGCTTAACATCACCTGCTGATGGGAAGTAGAGAATAATTTTTTTGTTTTCCTTTGCCTCTGCATGCAACCTTTGCTTTTGCTTTATTAAACTGCATTCATCCTTGACCCATGATTTATTTCCGTCTTTTCTCCCCACCCAGTCCTGCAGAGGAGGTGAGTGACAGGAGTGGCTTAGTAGGCACCTGGTTTCCAGCTAAAGTCAACTCACCACAAGTAAAGTGACTGATTTTCAGTAACTTTTAAAAAGGTTCAAATAATAAAGCATTTCTTCCATATTCTTAAAGACAGAAAAAGTTTTTGCAATAAAATTGCAAACAAAATATTAACTTTATGATGTAATTCCTTTAGGTTAAAATTATTACTGGAATATGACAGCAGTCTCATTAGAGTTGTGAAAAAACACATACATAAGGAGTGAAAAGTCTGAGTGTGTCTGTAGTTTATATGCTCTAATGTAAATACACGACTGACAAAGTTTATGCTATGTAGGCTTATGCAGATGAGAACTTTGCTCTATGGAACTAAAGATTTAAGATAAAATGTCTTGCTTGGCAATATAATTGTTTACTAAAGAGGTAGAGTTACATAACTTTCCAAAATCTGGAGTACAATTTAGATAAAGAAATACACCCTTCTTTCTCTGAACAAAAGCCTGGCAGAAATTACTTAAGAATAATTAATAAAAACTCTGCTTCCAATCACATCAGAAGCCTTACAGGAATTTTGATGTGACTGTTAATGAATACAATCTGTACAAATTCAGATGCACAACTGTATATCTAAGTATAAAATTTAATACATTTAAATAATTCAGGGAAAGAATTAACATACTATCTTCAATACAATGACAATTCTCTTGGAATTCTAGAAAAATTGTATTTTCATTATTCCTAGTCAGAATAACATAGTATTAATTTTAAAAGCTTACCAAACAGACTGTATAGTTTGAAGTCTATTTAATGCCTAACATGGCATTAAATGACATAAAACTCATGACCATATGTTTGAAAATTATACTATAACGTTCACTCAAATGGATGGCACCTCAGTGACTCTCCATTTCTGAAATATTTGTTAAGTATCTGCTGTGTTTCCATAGACCAAAACTGACATTTAAAAATGTGATCATATGTGAACTACGAAGGACCATATAGTCGGACTAGTGGAAGTGGAGCAGGATCTAGGAATAACATCCAGAGATGAATTCTTTGAATTTGTTCAATAAGAACAAATATAATTGAGACTTCCACTGCATTGCAAAGATATTTAAAAAACATGTAGCTTTTAAAGCTCTTTTAAAAGAAATATGTTTTTATAATGGCCATTGTAATATTTTAAAAAAAATAATTAATTGATATAAATGTACTTTGTGATTTTCACACCTTTCTGGCAAGAAGAAGCAATATATGAAGGGAATGCTTGATTTATTTAGAATACCGCCTGCTCTTGTTTTTAACTTCAACTAATACATTTCAATGTTCTATGTCAGCTAGAAAAGAGTGTGCTGCATCATTTAAACAACTCCTTAAACTGTCTTTTCATCTGCATAACAGTGAAACAAACAAATCTCTGGTATGGGTATCAAATATGCAAAAGTCTAGTCATAAACTCGAGGTATTATTTTCATTTTGAATGTTTGAATATAGCTTAACTACCTGGAAATGTGCATGTGCCATACCAGCATGTTCCTTTATGTTTTTTTTTTTCTTTTTTTCCCCTCATTGAAGCAGTGTCTTGCTAACTGAGCTGACAAATGCCTTACGCAGAGGTGATTACCATCCAAAAATTGTCCGGCCAGATTAAGGAGAACACAGGAAGTGTCAGAAAACAGGAATGGATATTCCATGCCTGATTTTCTTATCTGTTACAACAGCAATTTCACAACTGCAGAAAGGAGCAAACTCTTTCTATCAGAATTGCATCCTCGACCAGAAAGATTTTGGCACAAAATTACTTATTTTACTTCGTGGTGTTTCATAAAATCTTCTGGCAACATGACTTTGATTAAGGCTAATAAGTGGGTATGGCCATGGCAGTGCTTGAGCTCTGCCCCTTGATTTACAGTGCTGCAGAGACAAGGTCCTTATTCTTCCTCCTTCCTCTTTTGTCTTTTGTTTAAATGATGGATGACTGGCGTCAAAACCACTCAAAAGATTAGGAATTCTGAGTAGAGGCATCCTCGAAACTGTCTAAAAGGCCAGATGCAGCTTTTCTTCTGGATTCATTTTCTCTTCAAAGACTTTAACAATAATAACTAACAATTTTCTTTGATGTAATTCCCTCTACAGATATCAAAGAGCTTCCAAAAGAACTTAGTGTCACTTTTCCTCCTTCACACATCTGAGGCAAAATAATATCAGACTTGAACGTGAAAGAATGCAACCATGTCTTTGAAGACTGTTTATCCTATGTAACACGTTTTTTTTCTGGACCTCTTTCACTGTCCTTACAATATTCTTGTACCAATCAGACAAAGCAAAACCAGGGAAGCTCATACATGATGGTTCCAGTTTGGATCTTAGTTGCCTAAGGAAGATATCGCTCTGATAATGGAGTACTCTCTTTTTTTGCTTCAGACTTCCAAGGCCAGAGAAAGTGGAGGTCAACAGCCTTAGTGACCCCATTTCTAAATTAATTCCTCAGCCACAGAACCACATCTTACTACTTGACTTTCAAGTTATCATGATGAAGAGGATGAGGTTTCAGATTTAGCTCAATAGTTCAGCTTGCGGAGGATCAGATCTACTTGGCTAACAGCAGAGTAAAATTCATCAGTCCAGTAGTTGAAGTTACAGTGGAGAAGCACTACTACTTATATTTTTGCTAAATTTATCTGTCAATAACCTGTTAATGGCTCTAAAAGTGAGTCATAGCAAGTTCTCAGACATCACTTTGCCTATGAGGAGAACTCTTGGAGAAAGATGTGTAACACAGTTCTAATCATAGCTATAGGAAAGATTCTCAGGGGTGTTCATAAAAGTTTCTCTTTTGTTCTTGAAGAAATTTTCCTTTTTCTCTGGTTTGAAAGAAGGTAAAGAAACCATAATTTTATCCCAGGCTTTTCAGTACACCTTCTGCCACTCCCAGAGGCTGTATCTGTTTGGATCTATTTCAGAGGTTTGCTAACTTCTTAATATCTAGTCAAAAAAAATCTGTTAAACGTAGCTAAAAAAAAAAAGAAATAAAAATGCACATTGTGTTACTGCTAAAGATTTGCCTCCTTCATAGCAGAGGAGCACCCAGATCAGACCAAGAAAAGATAATGCACAGATATGATGCTGCGATAACAAAGTTATGGATCTCATTAGCCTAAATTTTGCATCCAATTTCCTTTATTTTCTGAAAGAATAACTGAGATAATCAACCTAAATCTCCTTTGCTTTAGAATTGTTAATTTCCTTTGGTTTGCTAGATCACTAGGAAGGTAAATATGGCTTCTAAAGTGAATATGTTTGATTGTCTGAATATTTTTATCCACCAATGGCTGTATTAAAATGGCTGATCTCAAATTTTTATGAGGCATTCAAGCTGTCTTCTATACCTGACCAATGCTACTCTGTGCTGTTACTGTCAGCCTGTGCTACTCAGAGGTCATCTGTCATACCTTTGCAGCACATAGGCCCTCTGTGGCAGACTCAGAGCTTGACAAGCCAGCCAATACTTGAGTTGTTTTATCCACTTCTTTTATAGACACTGGAAGACATACTGTATCTAAATTAGACACATTCATTTGCCGTGAAACACTGTGGGACTAAAATCTCTACTTCATCATATTCTGACACTCATTTTACCAGTTGAGTAGTTGAGTAGTTGAGCAGGTGTAAGAGCACAGGGAAGAGAACATTCCAGTCATAAAACAGCAAACTCAGAGGGACCAACTAACTCCTACAAGTTGTGCGGTACTTCTGGTCAGTGTTCTTCAGACACTGTGGTTCAAAACACTTCTAATATTATGAGAAACTTTTCTGTCTGAGAAAAGTTGAAAGAAGCCTGCAGACACTGAGAGGTTGGTTAAAAAGAAAAAAGGAAGAAAAATAAGGGGGAGAGATATCAAGACTAAAAGAAACTTTCGGTGAATCTGAAAATATCCTTTTTGAAAGCTTTTAAGTAGGTATAATCAAGAACAGGGCCAACACAGAGCCAACAAGGAGGTAAACTGCAATGGCTGCTACACTGTATTGACCTGAAATGTGAACTCCTGATATGCTTCAGATTACAAAGTTCAAGTTTCAACCATGGCTGTAAGCTAGAGACAGGAATATACAGTGTCCATTGCAAGTTCTTCTGAGGCTGAGTGCAGAGTGGTCACAGAAGCCACCAGCTGCTTTGAAATTACTAATTCCTAATTAGGAAGGCAAATTCTAGGCACTTCTTATTTCCAAGTTAAACTCATACATAGAAGAATTGTAACCCTAACAGAAACCCTAAAACTTAGCCCTAAACCTCTAAACCTAACCCTGCATCTTAGCTCTCCAACTTTATCCTAACTCTGATCTTAGCTCTAAACATAACTCTTACCTTTATTCTAAATCCTAAACCAAAACCCCAAGCCTAAGCCTGACTTTAAAATCTAGCCCTAATCCTCAATCTAAACTCTTAGTTTTAGCACGAAAAGTAAACTGCAATGTTAATCCTGGCCTTAAATCCTACCCCTAATTTTCACCTTTCTCTGTAAAAATTGTTTTGTTTAGAAAAAATTATTAGATTTCTTTTTTCACCAGTTCAATTACAGCAGCTCCTCCTGTTCAATGGAAAAATGTTATATCCTGAATATTGTACGGCATGGAGGATACTAAAATTTACTGGTAATTACTATTGACTTCAAAGACCAGTTTTTCTAATATTTTAACTGTGTTACTTCCCACAAAGAATGTTGTAGGCAATGAATAATAAACCAGATTATGTGAGTTCACACTGAATGTATTTTACCAAAGGGTCAGGTACAACATTAGCCTACTAAGCAGACTTCATGATTTCACACAGTCATGCAAGTAGCTCTAAGGCAGAGATAACATTATAATTTCATTTACAGAGCTTGAAAATATGTATTTTTTTAGATTGGTGCATGCTTTCTAGGATCACTTTGAGTTTATCAGAGGTCTATATTACCTAAACACAAAAAGGTTCTGATGGTTAAACACACAAGACTAGGAAATTATTGGTATGGTTTATGCATCTTTCTACATCTCAGCTGCAATGTCAATTGAGCATGGTTTACAATTCCACCTTACCAATCTTATGTTATAGTACCACACCTACTGCACCAAAGCTTTGAAACAGGGTCAGCTTCCTGTATGTCCTGGCTATGTTACATACAACGGTCAGGATGACCTTGTAAGAAACTTTCAGTACTGTCCTTGTCTGCTCTAGACTAAGCATAGTTTTGTTCAAATAAAATTAAGGATGTGATGTAGAGGTTGGAGATTACTGGGTAGGTTCCTTGCTTATTAGCAAACTTCAGTCTAGATAATCTCATTGGCAAATCCTTTTGTATTTTTAAAGTGTTCAGATTAATTGATAAATCAGACTACAAGAAAAGAACAGCACATGATATTTAGTATTTATCTGACAATCAAAAGCAAAGGATAAGGCCATTCCGGTCCCTTAAACACTTAAAATTTCTTAATTTTTTCTTTTTTTGAATTATTGGAAGTGAACATAGCATAGACAGAAACATTAATCTAAATGGCATAAATATTTGTTGAAAAATTTACGAAGTAGTTACGTGTAAAGAAAGAGAAAATTGTATCTGTTTCTTTTGCTTGTTAACCAGTGACAGAGACAGATGAACATTGGGCTCAGCATTTTTTTTTTATCTGGTAAGGCTTATTGTTTCATTTACTAAAACTTACGGTTTTGTTGATGGAAAAGTAGATGTCTGTTATAGAAAGTAGTAATATGCATCATAAAACTAGATAAAAGGCTTTTTTTAGTATTGCTCACTTGCACTTTTCAAATGTTTCCTCAGTTCAACAAGGCTGAATGTTAATTATCCAGATGATTTATTCTGTACTGCTGTAGATTTCAGGTCATGCAATTGCTGAAGCCATTTGCTGGATCCAGGTTTAGGATATATGTTCAGTGCCTTTTAAATGATCTGTAATGTACCAGTCATTTTTCAGCTATGTTCTTGACAAAGGAAATATTAACATTTCCACTTTACTGACACACCGCAATTAATATGAAGAACTTTTGCAAAACCTGTAAAAGGATCTTGAGATCTGGTAGGCTAGTGATTGAGATTGGAAGGGATCTCTGGAGGTCATCTGGTCCAAACTTGCTCAGGCAGGGGCACCTCGATCCAGTCACCCAGGACCACATCCAGATGGCTTTTGAATATCTCCAAGGATTCTGCAACCTCTCTGCACAACTTGTCACTGTGCTTTGTTGCTCTCATAGCGAAAAACTATTTCCTGATATTTAGGGGGATCCTCCTATATTTCTGCTTCTTCCCATTGCCTCTTTCCTGTCACTAGGCAACACTGACAAGAGCAATGCTTTGTATTTTTGTGCACCCTCCCTTCAGGAATTAAATCCTGGACCAGCAAAGGCTTCTTCCCAGGCCCCGTGCGGTTCCCGGCAGACCTGCTCTGTGGAGCTCTATGAAGGCAATGAGCTGCAAAGTGCATCATATGTCCCTATATCCCAGGTAGCTGAGAGAAATGGCAATTTCTAGTAAAATATAAAGGAACAAACCTACTACCTGCCAGAATACTCAGTTAGAGTACACCCAAAATTGTCTTTCAAATTTACTCAAATTTTATATCTTGTTGATAAATGTAACTGAACATCTTGATGAGTAGATTATTTTAGTTATTCCTGTAAGTACTCAAACAGAGAAAATGTTTGAACACTCTCTACCTTTGTTTTGAGTAAGTAATTTCTTAAGACATAATGATCATAGATGATGCTTATTTAACTATTGATAAGGACAAGGAAAAGACAAGTCAATTAGATTTTTTATTATGTCCTTGTGTGTTCTCATGTTCCTGTGCAATGAGTATGAGGTTTGTCCCACCTTCAGGTCTCTTGATTAGCAGGAATAATGACACAGTAATCTAATAGTTATGAATTGTTAGGATTAACAGCCTTGCCCATAGACTGTCACACATGAACTATTGTAAACATATTATACTGAAAAGCTAACCACAGAAACAGCCAGAATCAACCTAAGAGGATGTGAAACAGGACATAGAACCACTGTATATTGTGTTAGAAAATGGCCACTTAGGAAACACTTGATAATGAAACAGCAAACAAATCAAACAAATAAAAAACAAGAAAACCTCAGACTTTAATATCGCTATTGCCCAGTGGTTTCTTTGTTTGAGGACACTCTTTGGAGGCATCCAGCTTGAGCTGTAGTGTTCTTAATAAAATGTACCTTTATAGAGGAATATCATCTTTCAGCTTACTGACTGATTAGAAACCTAAAGTGGAATCCTGTTATTACATCTGGCATGCATAATTTCCATAACAGTTCGGCAATACTGATGGGGCTCTAGGCAACTACCACTGGACATACAACTGCCAGTATCAGGTGAATTCATCCAGCAATTTTGGAGATGGGAGGTGACAGCCAGTGAGTGTTAGAATTCTGCTACTAAATTCTAAGTATTCTAAGCCTGAGTGGATTCCAGTCGCTCATTGGAAGAGCACTCTAGGTATTTTGGGTCCAAATGGGCTAGAGAACCGTCTTGGAAGCATGCTAGAAAAGGTGTGCATGATGTGATCAACAGAAGGCGCATGAATTTGGCATATAGACATAGGGAACGTACCCATCATAGAGAAGGGGGTGCTCTTAGAGTACTAGAAAATTGAACAAAAATAGATGGCACTGCGGGTCCATCGGAAAAACACTGTGTAAGGAAAACTGGCCAGTAGTTAGAGGAATGGAGCTGTGGCATCACCAAGGAGCCTTCAGATTACAGCAATTGTCTACACTCTGGTAAACTGTAGAAAATTAAAAACCTCAGCAAATAGATTATTCCTATGTATGGAATAACTGCACATGTGACCACCATAAAGAGGATCGTTGAAAGTTAGCATTAAACCTCAAGGAAAAACTTCTGCAGCCTTCCTGAGTAATTTCACCAAGGCACCTGGACACTCTGATTCTTTATCCTCCTCCCTTTGAATTGCTTGTTAATTACCCCTCCCTTATTTGTCTCTGTGACAGTGTGTGTGTTGGTGTGTGGTATGAATTGTTCCTTCCCCTCCTCCAGCGCTACATGTATACACCGATTTCCCCTGGAACGTTAGGGATTTGGTTATGTAAGGGAGGATGTAGGTCAATATGCATCATTATTTTCCAGTACTGGTTCAGAATATAATCCATTCTGGGTGAATGTTAACCTGAGAGTTGTTCCATCCAGACAGACAGATAATATAATTTAAAAGTATGTGGAATATAGTTAGGGGAAAGTTCGACTGCTTGGCCTCAGGCTGATCCCACCTGCGATTATAACAATGAAACAGAGACAGTTGCTGAACAGTGGTTAGAAATCAGATAAATGTGATTAGAGTTTTCAAGAAGATAAGAGGAAATTGAACTAAAGTACAAGAATGTAGACAGAGGCTAGAGGAATGCTCCTGTGACTAATAAGGAAGATTGCAACAGGATTTGCTGACATACAGGGGAGTAAATTTCCAGAATTTTAGTGATTAATTGACAACAAATGTGTTTCTGGACCAAGCTGCCTCTAGTATCTGTAGGTATTTTAAGGATCATGTGCTGGTGTGGCAAAGAAAAAACCCGAAATATTTATATTACCTGGAGATTCTGTACTTATGTAGTATATGGATGATCTGTTACTTGCCAGTAACATACAAATATTACTTGAAAGACACTGTTTTTCTATGTACCCCTTTAGCAGAGAAAGATATTTTGCATCTCTTTCTAAGTTTCATCTACACTAGTAACAAGTAAAATATTTAGGATTTATGTTAACAGAAGAACAAACATTAATAGACCCAGAACAGGTCCAGGTTATTGTAGAGGTACTGACTGGTAACAGAATAATAACTGAGGATTTTTAGGTGCAGCAGGATACTGGAGCCCCTGGATGCCAGGGGCTACGGAAGTGAAGTGAGCTATTGACAAAATCTACCAAGGCAGAGGAGTGGAGACCATACGTTGAGGTCAAGAGAGAGAAAAGGCTTTCCAAGATATTAAGAGGAGCTTTAGCTTCTGCTCTGGCGCTGGGATAGCCAAATTACTCCAAGTCTTTTCACGAGAACAAAGCAGCCTGCGGAGCCCTTACTCAAAAGCTAAGTCGACCCTGCCACCCTGTGGCTTCTTACTCAACTGGATCCTCTAACGGCATGGAATAAGTCAATGCGTTAAAAAGACAGCAGCAACAACCACTGTTACAAAAAGGAGCAAGCCATTCGTTCTGGGTCGCCATAAAACCATGTATGACCTGCATGAAGCAGAACTGATTCTTAAGCAACATCCTACCCAAGCACTGCCCCACAAAAAGCACATGGCTAATAATTAACAATATTGAATGCAGACAATGTGCATATTAAAAGGTGTAATGTTTCAAATGCAGCAATGTTACTTTCTGTTCCTTCCAATGGTGAGGCAGATTGTGATTGTGAACCCGCTCGAGAGAATGTGGGAGGCTCCAGGAATATGTATGGCAGTAAAAAGATGTTGGAAGTTTTCTGATACAATAACTAAGCAGGAGGTTGGAATACAAACATGTCATTTGCCATTCCAAAGACTGCAAATTGGTCATGCTGACATGCCTCCTGTGAGCAGACAAAAGCACCTGTAGGTAATTGTGAACCAGCTCTCAGGATGGGGAAAATACTTTGGACACTGAAACCATTTGTGTTTCTGAAGGATGAAGGAGTTATGAATCTGAGTTGTTTCTGTGTCCTTTCTAGACCTACTTGGACATGGGACTCCTCAGATGCCTAGATAAGAAGACTGTCTGAGATGGTTAGTAAGGGGTTTTAACCCTCTAGCTTACAGGTGAAGTTGCTAATAGTCTCTGCTTGTTACCAGAGTGGAAGGATTTCAGCTGATATCCAAAAGTTGTGGGAACAAGTATAATTAATGTATAAAGAAAAATTGGATGATACTTCAGCAATACTGAGATAAATATGGTCTTAGCTCACCTCCACGGTACCAGATTCAGGAGTATGGGCAAAGCTAAATATTTATGGGTTATTAATTCCTATAACAACCTTTGTAAGACTTCTTGTTGGTATTCAGTTTTGTAAATTTTGCTGCACTGAACTGTGCTCACACTTTAGAGACATCTGTTAACTTGCACCGAAAACGCATTACCATGTACAAAAAAAGTGTGGTGTACAAGAAAAAAAATAGGTTTTCAATGGGAATATTTAATTTTTGACTGGATGATGTCTTTCAGACTATAAAAATACAAAAAAATAGGAAAGAAAATATGGTTTATATTTTAACTTGAATAAACAGACTTCAAGAGATTTCAGTTCAACAACTACTGACCAAAGTTTTGTATGTACTATTGAGTCTAATAAACAAATACCTCATTTCCTTCTTTTTGTAAAGCATCGTGGAAACCCCTGCTGGGAACAGCTTCAGCAGTATGCATTTCACTTATCTGGCTATCATGTGATCTTCTCTTTCCCCTACCTTACCCGTGAAACCATTCAGAGATAAACCAAGAACCATATTACAGACAAGAATTACCTTATGATGAGAAGTCCTGAGCCTCCAGAGACTGAAAAAAATGGCTTTTATGGAAGCCTGAAAATCAGCAGATGCACATAAAAATCTTTCAAAATTACCAATCATATTTTCAAATGGAAGGAAAAACTTATAAATATTCAGTGATCAAGAGTGTAAATTTGATACGAGCTATCACCTGGAACATGTGGCACCAGGTGTCTGACAAATGAAGGAGCGGTAGAGTTATTCCAGGAACACAAATACAAAAATACCAATGAAGATCATTGAAGGAATTTAAAATTTATTATTCAGAATCTGGTGGTCAATTAAAATTGTGCCTTCAGCACAGGCAACTCAAATTTATCATCATTAAAGCCAACAACCTATGTAATATGTCACATAGGACATTTCATTTGAAGTCTCAATTTCATATTTACTTAATACTAAATGATGAGTTAAATGTTGATTGCAAACTGTGAGTTTAACATGGTAAAACAATTTTCCAGTTTCATAAAAACCTTAATGAAACACTGTATCTTTTTGTTGCTTGTATTTTTGATAATACAGGATCAGTAAATACACCTTTAAGTCTTAAAATCCTTGCACTGTTTCTTCCTTTTAGCCTCTTATTAATCACTTTAGTTAGAAAGCATAAAAGCAAATCAAAAACCCTTTTCAAAGAGAACTATTTCATGACAAATTGTCACCAAACATTAGATGTACAGTAAAACACAACATTATTTTCAGAAGTCCTTGACCTTGAAAGTCTTTGGAGTACAGATCACTATAGACTAAGTTTGCTTCAAGCACTGATTGTGTCTGTTACCATTGCTTGTGTTTTTTTAAAGGAGATTGAGTTCTGCTTCAACTGGGATGCCTCCATGACAGCTTTTATGTTGACATTCTTGTTCCTTGTGCTCCCACTTTGTTTCTGGCAGTTTCTTATCTCCATTGTAGAGGCAGTATCCCATCACGAGCAAGTCAGAGCAAGCTCCTTATTTAACTTCCGAGTCCTCCGTGAAAGCAGCTGAAGTCATGATGCACTACATTCTCACTCACTAATCATGCAATTCACATGATTATTCTGTTTTCACCTTCACATACAGAGACCAAATACACTGTTGAAAATTAAAAAGGAGACGAGTATGCTATGATGTTTATGTGGAAAATGCAACGTAGTCTCAAAAGCAGCTATCCAGAGATAAAAGCAAAGTAAAATTTGTAAAAGTCGAGTATCTCTCAGGTGTAAACCTGGTGCTGAAAGAAGCATGAAACACACTCAGTGGGCTTATTCTGGTGAGAAGGGAAGGATTTTGTTTTCACACAGAGTAATGGTCACTGTGAATGACTGAATTCTGAACTGTGTGACTTATGGTAATATGAGTTCCTATTTTTTTCTGTGTTATCTTTTCCTGTGCTTTACTTACTTAACTTTTTGAAATGTAAAATGAAACTGCTGTTTTCTTTTTTTTTGGTTTTGTCTCACATCATCCAAACCAAGTGTACAACTTTACAGATTGAAAGACTGCTGTCAGATGTTGGTTCTAGGACCAGAACTATTGTCCTTTTCCTTTTCTAAATCACACCCTCTTTTACTTAGAGGAGATGAAAAAAAATTTTCTGTGACTGAGAAAGCTCATTTTAAAGATAATACAAAAATTAACAAAGCACAAAATCATCTTTGTGTCCAAGATAAAATCTTAAATCCAGCTCTAAGGGCTTTACACTTACTATTGTTAATATCTTTACCATTATTGTTATTTAATGATATAAGTGCTAGTTTAAATTTAAGTGAGATGAGACAGAGCAACAATAATCCTCTATATATGTTAGATATAGTATAGTAACTACCCACTACACTGTGTATTATTATACTGTGCATATAGACAAGAACAGTTATCATGTATTAATACAGTGCATATATATACATTATTCATGATTATCCATTGGTTTAAGTAGATGTCTTCCCAATGAAGAAATGAGATAAATGCCTATTACAGGAACCAACAGGAGATTTTAAATTAAAAGTGTTATTCCACCTCACAGTGACGAACTGGGGAACTCTGCATATACACGCCTTGTCCTGATCTGTCCACAGAACCCATAAAGTTCTGAACTCCTTTGTTTGCAGTGTCCCTATTGCTTCAAGGCACATAGTCTGGGGAGAGATCAGTCACTTCATCTCTCCCTTTCACCTCTTGTGTGGCAAACCTGAGAACACAACCACTGTTCCTCAGATGAAAGCAGTCTGTCCCACTACCATGTGCTTACCCTAATCCAATCAAAATGTGCACAGAAAGGCTTCACTTTACAAGTACAACTAATTTTCTTTTTCTTAATCTTGAACTGAGATATGAAATATTACAAGAAGTATTAGCAGCAATCGATTTTGACTATTACAGTGAAGGAAAAAAGAAAAGAATGCCCGCAGTGTAAGATCTTAATTCATTTATCCCTGTCACATCTCATATGCAGTTGGTTTTTTAATTTGAAAATGCAGACAAGAAAATACTCTCTTTATTCAGTATTCTTTTCATTTCACATGCAAGTATCTCAAATAAGAGAATTATTACCTGACTGACAGTACCATCTTGTTACTTACCCTGTCTCTTCAATTACATTTCTATGCAAGAGGCTAGAGTATTTTATCTAATGAATGTCTGGTCTTGAAAACTTATAAATAAAGAGACAAAATGTAAGATTTTCATCCTCGAGAGATGTGGAAGCCTGCAGTGCCATACTTGTAAATTTATTTAAGAATTTAAGGAAGCATAAACTGTCTGCATAGTTAAAAAATTGCAAATATTTTTTTTTCCAAAGCATTTCTGTAAATCTGCCCCAAGACAATCGAAAGATACTCCCTGCGCAAGGACACATTAGCCAGACATCTTATGGCTTCTAAATGAGGTGATTCAGTGTTTCATGGAAACCATGATCATAATACTTCATTCACTCATTTTTCTTTACAAGCAGAAATTACAGAACCAGACTGTCTCCTGAGAGATATTCTTTTTTTTTTTTCATCTAAAGGAACAGAGTATTTAACAACGTATATAAACCAGGCAGTTCTAGTAATAAAAGAAAATGGGTCCTGAGACCTTCAAATAATCCAGCAACACAATCTGGACTGCTCTGAGATTATTCTTGTTATTTACTTAATATGGAGACCAGTTAATACAAGAATAAACACCACCAACAACCCCAACAGCTAAACAATTTAGCTGTCATTGCTATATGCAAATACTGCTGCACTGCAAATCACAGGATTTGCTCTATTGTTATGATTGTATGGACATCATCAGGATCTGTACCCACACCTTGGCTGCGCTTCATAACTCCCTGCAATTCAAATTACCTGTAAAACACAGCCTGGTTAAGCTGTTAATATTTTAAATACGGGCAAGAGTAAAACAGATAGGGAACCAGGATTTCAAGAGTAAATTCAGAGTATAAAAACCATCATAATTTACCTCATTATGTATGGTAAAACCTTGTTGTGACCTGAAACCTGTAGTTTTCACAGTGGAAAACATACTGCCTATGAGAACTAAAATTGCTTTGTCCACTCAGTTTTCCTTCACATGCTGGTGCTATTTTCACAGTCATGGCAAGGCCGCAGAGGAATATGTAACGGACACACAAAATTTTTAGGGCTGCATTATCACTGAGGTACATCAACTTGCTATTGAAGGTGAGTTCTAAGTATAAGTAATATCAATTTTGTGACTAACTCTTGTAAAATCATATAAATGCTTCTGTTTGTAAGAAGGAAAGCAAAAATATCAAGAAAAATATGGACAATAAATGCAGAAGTGCTGTCAAACAGAATGCTTTTGGAGAAAGAACCTTTTCCTAAAATGGCTTTAATGAATGTTCAAGACTTTGAAAGTCAGTGGCTTTCAGTATGCAAAACCACTGATAACCAATTTAAATGGGTAATTTCTTAGCTTGCTAAAATGCACTTCTGGCGAAAAGCTACGGTCAGTCTGCAAAAATCCATCAAGAGCTTATAAAACTTGTTCACTTCCTGGTGATTGATGAACTCCAACATATTGTTTACAGAGAAACAAAGTAGGTGTTCAATTCGGGGCAAAAGGAGCAAGAGACAAAGATATAAAGTTAAATCATGGCATCTCACAAAGGATGTGCTCCAGTTCCCCTTTGCTATCACTTCATTGTTATTTGCTTTTTCTTCTATGATCCATATCTGTACAGATATTGTTCTGGTTTCATACTTTGTAATGCATAAATGGTAAAGGAATTAACTTAGAAAGTTTGGAAAAAAGGAAAAGCAGTTTGGAAATAAAGCATTTTTAAAGCCATGCACCCGATTCTGTCTTTTCTCTTAATGCCCAACCATTGTCTCTATTAAACACTGTTATATAATGAATGGCAACATGCAGGTCAAACTTTAAGAAAAATCTCAAAATTTTACATTTCATGGGTAACAAAGGTTACCTCTTAAAATTTTTATCTGTTTATTCTCACCTAAAACCACAGAATTTCTCTTCTGAATCCTCTACTTCTTGATGTCTTGCTCAATTTCTTATCCACACTATCTGCATAAATTACCTATAAATTATAGTTCTATATAAGCTTCCACACACAAACATAATGATCACAATATTTTTTTTAATAAAATTCCACTTGTTGACACTTTTAGGAAATTACTTTTGCAGTATCTTGTAAGACTCTGTATTTTGTGTTAAACCCAGAAAAAATGAAGAAAGATTTACTTACAAGGGAAATTTTTTTTTTACTTTTTCTCCATAAAATGCTGTAAAATGTTTCTAAAACAACTAGAAGCATATTAAAGTACTAATAAGGCCAAGTACATTGTTGTATTTGTACAAATGTTCTATTACAGGTGCACTGCCAGTGTGTCAGCAGCACTTGGGATGCACCAGCTGTCTGAGTGCACACGCGCTGAGCCAGGACACAAGGAATGGCACCAAACACACCGTGATGCTGAAAGGTTTCAAGCTTTATGTGGCAAAATCTTAGGCTTATTTTTGCAGCAAGAAGGTGTTCATACGATTTTATTTCTGTGACTTTCCTCTTGTGTACCAAAGAACAAGAGACGGCAGAGTTAAACTCTCATCCCTTCTTTTACTGAAGGGTTAGGTTCTCTCTCTTTCTGTTTTTTTTTCTACTGAAGGGTTAGGTTCTCTCTCTTTCTGGTTTTTTTCCTCCTTTTTTTTTAAGAAAATATGTGGAACCTTTGGAGTCTTCCCACATAGAAAACATTGTTTAAAATTCAATCTAGAAGTCCAAAAATTGAGTGGCAGTGGGGGGAGGACAAATATAAACTGTTTATTTTGCACTTCATCAGAGAACCAGGCTAAAATATGGATTATCAAAGAGGAAGTGTTAAAATTCTGGAATACTTCCCTCATGCCAAACCTTCTCTTTTTCTATTGTTTGAATTCTAGCCAGTGATTCCAAACTGATGATTTGTCAGTGAAGACACCAGGCTGCATGCTATGGTTTCATCTTTTATCTCTAATCAGACTGATGTTACAGGTCATGCCTTCCCCAGCAGGAAGAAGTAAAGGACTTGAAAAATGAACCCTGCAGGGCTGTGCAGGGGTACACAGGAGGCACAGTGGTCTTATCAAGGCTACAGCTACATTATTTTAACCATCTCGGGGAGACATGATAAAGACAAATCAGTGTAGCTTAAGCTCTGCTTTGTTTATGCTGCTCTAATTGCACCCAGTTTGACTTTTCATTTCAGATAAATTTCATTTTCAAATGAGGGAAGCATTAGTATGTTTGTCATCCAGTTGGTTTCATTTACATAGTTCTCCTTGTGTGCATATGTTCAGAGGAAGAAAAGTTAATTTAGAAAAATCCAGCAGAAACAGTTTTTCCCATTCACCTTTCTCTTGGGCTGTGAATTTTTGAGATTATCAGCTGCCTTTTCTGTTATGATGGCAGTCAAATTACATTCCCCTCTCCTAAAAGCAATTAAGACACGTTAAATAAAATCTACATAACTCTTTCCTATGGCTATTTTGGAGAAGGATCAAAATATAAAGGTCTTCATAGCAGTGTCTGGCATCTCTGTGTGCATGAGAACAAAAAGGTATCAAGGGAATAGAGAGTGTCTGTAGAAGGGCTTAAGGCCAGGGCCAAAGTTTGAGTTTTAAAGGTGTATACGTCATCCGGGGTGCTAGTCCTCCCTGTGACAGGTGTGGGTGGTGAGAGGCTCATAAAAAAGCTGTGTCTTTCAGACTTCTCAGAACAGGGAAATGCTGCACCCACTACTGACTTCAGGAAGAGGCTTCCTTCTGATTACTCTTTGTGCAAGTAGTTCCTGCATACCATTTAATCTTAACCATAGCAAGGGCAGATCTATGCATCTTGTTAAACTCTCAAAACATTAGAGAGAAATTTTCTACCTCTTGATGTTGTGTGATGTTGTTTCAGTGTTTCTGTAGCGAGTAGGGCAGAGACCTGTCCTGGTGAAAGGTGCAGGCAATTTGTGCCACCTCTGATGACAAAGAATAAGAATCACTATCGCTCCTTTTCAGTTATCTCAAAGGCATTCCCCAGACAAAATTTTCCTTTGAAGAACTGTTTATAATTATCAAAACACAATTAAAAATAGAGAAAAATGTTCACTATTAGTTAAATGCTAGTGTTGCCACCAATTATTCAACAAAGAAAAAAATAATGAAGTAGCCGAAACATCTCAAACTATTATTATCAGGAAGTATCAGTAGCAATTCTTATTTGTAATGTTCAAATTATCATTTAGGAATGCTTTTGTTACAAGTTCACTGTACAGAAGGTGAAGGTGAAGCACAGAAGGTGCGTGTCAGGTCTTTTCCCTATATATGGGGCTGTGATTTTGCTTTATTGGGTGGCCTGATAGACCTAATGAAAGTACAATGATCAAATCTGAATAGGAGACTTGTGAAGAGAATGAACAAACCATTTCTTTTAGGAAACACAAAGCAGGAAAGCACTCTGCATGCCTCACTGGCTAGAGTTCTGGTCCCACTGCCCTGCTGGCAGGCGCTTGTTCACCCTTGCTGCAATGGTCCAGCCAACTTCTTGCCCCTACCCCTGGCCTATACTCTCTCTAGCACACCTGCCTTCCCACCTCTCGCTGTCCACCTACCAGGGCTTCTCCTGCACAGGGCATGCTGTAGCATTGCCCTTGCCCAGCCTCTGGTGAGTTTCTGTCCATCCCCATACCCAGTCTGCAAAGACCCCTTGAGAGGATGACTGACCCTGTGCCATGTAGACTGCTGCCTGCTGCTGGGAATTGCCTGGATGTTGTCCGAGTGTGTCTCTCACCCAACTGGCACCAAAATTCAGCAATGCTCTTCCATTGCAGACCACCAAGAGCCTCCCAGAGAGCTCTATGCTTGTATTGCATTTACAGCATCTACCCAATGACGGTCATTCTTGTGACTGTCATCCCACTTGTAAGATTTTCTAGCTCTTGAATGACCTGTGGTACTTATTTTCTTGTCTAGATTTTTGAGTTGGGAAATCCTCTTTACAAAGTCTGTGACACTGAAAATAACACACCAAACATCAATTTTTTCTCTTACTGTTTCCAGACATATTTACTGTCTCTCCACTTACCCAGACACCTAAGTGGAAAAAATAGTTCAGCTTTCTGTTCGCCCTTGATTTCTCAAGGTTTCAAAGTCCATCTATGCACATTTCACAAGGAGAATTGCTATTTATGCAAAAAAGGAATAGTTTTTGTTCCTGAAATTGGACTTGGGGCTGATTTCTTCCAATTATTTCTACAGTATGTATCACTGTAAATAACAAATCTTCAAAGGTAACAAGGTTGGCATCTCCTTTTGATACAGTTGACAGGATAAAAATTGTGTCATAATTTTCTCTAGTCACACAATAGTTTCATACACATTCTGGACCATAGTTGTTTGATAGACAACAATACTGATACTGTAGTAAAACAAGCAGCAACCGCACTTTTCACAAAATTTGTTCTTTTCTGCTACCATTTCCTTTACTAGTCAAAGTGCTGTTTATTTATAAGGATCTGATTCCTTGAAAGTAAACCATTCCAAAAATCAAACCAAATAGTTGTGGGGATTAGTAAAAAGCATATTTTTATAGCAGCTAACTGTTCTAAAAAATATGGTATTACAAGCAACATATCTCAGAAACACAGAAAAAATACAGAAAACTCTAGCTCTAATAATTTGGATCCATGTGTACAAGTCTCTAGGCACAGGACTCTTGCATATATCCTAATTCCTCCACACTCAGTTTTCCAAAAGAATTGCTGTGAACATAAAGCCACCACATCTTGACTGACTACTGGTTATCTAGAACTTCCTTTGAGACCTCCTGTGTGAAGTGAGGTTTACTGCATAGCAATGTTCTGGAGACCCCAGGTAAAATTATGATCTCTAAAGAACCTAAAATAAAAATGTCTGTCCATTTTTTTATGGTATTTTCTATGTTAGCAAAGGAAACAGTATGAATGGTCTTATATGAGTTCCTCTTGCAATTTAATAGCCTGAGGTATATTTTCTGTCTATATAAAGCATTTTCATAAAATATCCAAGAATTATGAAAAATCTAGCCCCTAGATATGGAAATTGCTGCGAACCAGTTTAAGTAGATGAGGTTGGTCTAGCTGTATTAAATATTGTTATTTAAATATTGTTATAGGCAGTATTTTAATATGTTCTTATTTTTCTATACCTACCAGGAACAATCACAAGATATTTCCATTTACAGTACCCTGGACCAAATGTATTTCATGCTTAGATGTTTTTTATTTGCTTGAGAATTATCTGCATGTTTCATATAAAATCTTCTTTAATCCAAGTACATTTTCCTCTCAAATTAAATTTTGGATCATATCTCAGCTCCTGAATTCTGGTAACATTCTCTGAATAACTTGAGTAAAAAATGTACATGCTGGCTTAGAAATCATTTCAGTCAGAAACAGCATACCCAATAACAGAAGCAAGCAGAAGATGAGTGAATAAGAATGTTTCAATTTTCCCCTTTAAAGGATTTTTGCCATGCATTTTGTTCAGCTGGTGTTAAATGGCAATCCAGGATCTCTCATGTAATAGACTTGCCAACGTAAAAGGAAAAAAAAATAAGGAAGGAAAAAAAAAGAAAAAACCTCAAAGAATAAACAAAACAAAAGACAGAATAAACCTCTGGACTGCCATTGCATTACATTTCAATTTCATTAGTCCCATAGGATTTATGAAGCTGCAAATACTGCTTGCAGCATGAGCAGAGCATTCACTAAAAGGTATTTCAGTCAGATTTGGCCTCATATGCAATAGACAATACATTAATCCTATTAGAGAGGGACAATCAAAAGGGAGACCTTAGTCCACATGACATTTCAAGTTATTTTATGAGTGATAACACTTTTCTGAGTAGAGTCAAAGAAATATTCTGGGGACAAATAACTGTATTTGACAGCTCAGGCCATTCTCTCACAAATCTGAAACCAGATTCCTGAAAAATTCCTGTGTGCCACATCACCACACACTTCATCCCATCAGAACTACACTGTCTCTGTGAGTGGTACTGCATAGAGTGGCAGTGTTTTCTGATGTGGATGAGATGCATTGTTTGCTCCCTGTAGGAATCCAAAATCTAGGGGTCATGTATCTTCTCATGTCACCTAGACAAGTTCTGAATCAAATCAGTATCTCACACACACATGCTGAGTTAGAGAGGTTGTACAGGTACTGTAATGCACTCAAAACCTGTCAGACAGTGTGCGCTCCAGCCCCTCACCACACAAGCAGACACACAGAAAATATTTTCTAAATTATTTGGAAACATGAGACTTAAAAAACAGACAGAAATAATTTTTCTCTATTTTAAGGGACTTACTTGGAACTTCAGGCAGCTAGAGGAAAGTCAGTTATTGTGTTACCAAAGACACATTTGCACTGCTACTAGTGGTGAGATCCTAGGCTAGACATTAACTTTTAGGTCTTCTGACCCAACAAGGACAGGAAGCAAAAGCTCAGCAATGGTTCAACACGTTGCCCATGCTGATCAGCTATATCTCTTTTATTGTAACCTTTATGATACAATGCTGATGACTAAGAAAGTTAAACAACTGGGGTTTTTTAATAATTATAACAACAATTTTTGCAAATGTTTTTATGATGTGTAATTTAACATCTAAATGTCTAGATGGGTGGCAGAATAGGTATGAAAACAGTTGTGACTGTAATTATTCAGAGCTTTGCAGCTTTGTATTTCTTATCCTTTCAGTCACACCGCTTGGTAGGAAACATTGGCTGTTCAGCTGAAACATGCTTAGGCAGCCTCCTCTGTGAGATGTTTAGAAAATTACTACAAAGACACTATAAAAAATGAAATTTAAAAATGTGGTTTCCAGGGTTTTAGTTCACATGAACCTGAATTTTACTATTAACTTATTGTGTATTACAGTAACAGAGGGTGATAGGGTAAGGAAGGGAGTATGCAAGAGTGAAAAGAATGAATGTTTTAGAATAACAGACCATTAGAGAGGCCTTACATCCTTGGAGACATATGCTTTTAAGTTTAAGCCCAGGAATATTGCCAGCAGTGTGCCCAGGTAGCCAAGAAGGCCTATGGCAACTTGGCCTGTATCAGAAACAGTGTGGCCAGCAGGACCAGGACAGTGATTGTGCCCCTGTACTTGGAACTGGTGAGACCATACCTTGAGTATTGCGTGCAGTTCTGGGCCCCTCGGTACAAGAAGGACATTATGGTGTTGGAGCATGTCCAGAGAAGAGCAACGAGGCTGGTGAGGGGACTCAAGAACAAGTCCTGCGAGGAATGGCTGAGGAAACTGGGGTTGTTTAGTTTTGAGAAGAGGAGGCTGTGCGGAGACCTCATTGTTGTCTACGACTGCCTGAAAGGGGGCTGTGGCAGAGTGAGTGTTGATCTCTTCTCTCAAGTGACAGGTGACAGGACAAGGGGAAATGGCCATAAGGTGTGCCAGGGGAGGTTCAGACTGGATATTAGGAAGAATTTCTTTACTGAAAGGGTAGTCAAGCACTGGAACAGCTGCCCAGGGAGGTGGTAGAGTCACCATCCCTGGAGGCATTTAAAAAACGGGTAGATGATTTTTTGAGGGACGTGGTTTAGCGGATAATGGGTGCGGTTGGACCCAATGATCTCAAAGGTGTTTTCCAACCAGAAGAGTCTATGGTTCTATGAATATGTCTGGAGGAAAAGAAGTATTCTCATCATTTGTTCTCTGATATCTGGGTGAGATCAGCATCCTGCAAAGCCAAAACTGCATCCAGTTGATTTATGGAAAAAACTCTTGCATAAAATGTTTGAACAAAATCAAAAACATCTAATTCAGTATGTGCAAAGACAGATCTTCAGCCCTCACAATATGTATATAAATCCTCTAAGGAGTTAGATGGGCAAGAGAGGAACTACTGGTACTAAACAGTGTACGTATATGGCTCTTGTGCTGCTTTGGACAATCCCTATGCACCCAGGAAAGTACTTTAGAAAGCTCTTGGAAGTGTTCCTGAATTAAGGCCATGGAAAGCTCTTCCAGAGCAGGAGTTTTATAAGTAATATTTGTCTCAGATTAATGCATTGCACAAACTACTGCATTTTGAATTGTAAAGGCTATATGCAATCACAGTTAAAATTAAAGAATTAAAAATAAAGCATTAAAACAAGGACAACATGTCAGGGTGAAAATAACAACAACAAAAATAGTGTAGACTCAGACACAACAACATGAAAGTTGCTGGTGCTTACAGAAGCAAAAGAAAGCTGTTGATAAGGAGTACTACACTTAATTAATCTTTCTAAATTATGTATTTTGTCATAACAACAGTATAAAGGAGAAGAGCTATTTTTCGTATTAACTCAAAATCTGTATATGAATATGTACAGATACATAATAAGGATACAGTCTTTCCCCAAGCTCCCTAACAGCCCTTCCTTCGGCCCTGGCCTTTCCCTCTCTTTTCATCCCCACTTTCAGTTGGACCCAGCACATATGGCAGAAAAAGTCTGTTTTATTCTTTTCTTATACCGACTCCTCAACTGTCATTGTCACACAAATCTTAGGGTAAAGGGATGTAAGATATTTAAATATTCAGTGAGCCAAAATACTGATTTTGGGAAACACTTAAAGAAGACTCATGCACCATTTTAAAAGATGATAAAGATTGGTTTCATAAAACTCTCAGCATCCTCTACTTCAGCTATGTTTTTAAGAACAATGCTTAGGCAATGCCTACATTCTCATGATCTTGGATTTGCATCACTAAATATGCATTGGGTTTAGATACCATATAATTCAATCAAATCAGAGAGAAGATATTTCTGGGAAAACTGTCTTCAAGGCTTCAGAGGTATATTCTTCCCCTGAGAAATCATATGAGCCATTTCAGCATCTAGTATAACTAAGGAGAAAAACAAAACAAAGCAAAACACAACAAAGGAAATTATCTTTAATTTCTCCAGGGAATATCTATTGAACTTTTATGGTGATTAGAGATAAATATATGTCTGCACCCAACCCTCAAAAAATACAGGCATCCATGTTTGCCTCTGTGATAATAGTGACTATGCCCACAAACCAGGGAGAAACTCAGAGGTTCAATAGACCACAATATTTCATCAACCAAACCATGAAAATTAGTTGACTTGTTTTGGTTAGCAAGTAAAGAATTTGGATAAATACTATTTGGTTATATGCGAGAGATGCACATATTTGCCAAGGGTCGAAACTGACCATTTACAAGCAAAAATAATTCAGTACTTTGTGTGCCTCTTTCTTTCAGAAGCAGCATAGATGACCATCACACAGCTCAGCCTCACCTTGATATGGCTCCTCCAGGAGAGACTTGACCTATTGCTTTGCATCCCTGTGCTTGACCACACTCCTGTTTGGGACTGCTCCCATCTACTGTCAGCAACTCATCTCTGTTGCCAGACCGTGTAAGAACTTGGGGGGATCCTGAGAGGTCCTGTGGGACTGGTGGAACTGTTTGCCTTGTCACAGCAAATTGGATCCATAGTCACCCTTGTAGAAATCAGAGGTTTTAACCTCTAGCTCTAGAGATCCGTATGGGCTACATCCCATACAGACCAGAAATTGCACCTTTGGTCAGGTAACATTTGATCTAAAATCATTTTAAGACCTCTGATTTTCTATAAAAGCATGCTTTTGAGAAACATCTGTCTCAACTGTTTTCAGAAAAGCAACTGACCAGTCAAATATTTTTTTCCTGATTGTTATTTGAGGAAATGAACTTTTTCACAGAGTAATAGCAGACAGAAAATAACAGAAAGGAAATAATGAATACTACTTTTCCAGGATTAATTAATTAATTAATAATGCGCATGAGGTTCAATTGGCCAAGTGCGATATTAGTGAACTAAGCAGCTTTTAATTCCTAACTGTGAAAACTTTTCTTTTTGGGGATAGATAAATCTGAGCAGATCAATTTTCAACTTGGCTGAGTTAACTGAGGTGTTTGGAATCAGGTGTCTAAACAAATGGCTCTATTTTAAAATGTGCTGTGATTATTATTGACAAATGCGATAACGTATGAACTATGCAGCTTGACTATTTCAATAAGAGTATGTATTTATTTCTTTGCTTGTTTAAAAGTGAATAGTCGTTTGTGCTGTGAAGGCAAAAAGTATAAAAGAATGCTGGTTTTGGCCAGGATGGAGCTAAATTTCTTCATAGTATCTTGTGTGGTGCTGGCAGCTGTACGGGGCGCAGCTGTTGGCTGGGGTTAAACCACACATGGGGAGCAAGGCCAAGCACCTTCCCCAGAAAAGCCGTTATATCATTCAGATGGCGAAAAGTTTCAACTACAAATCCCACTTTCATTTTGTTCATTAGTACCGTAAACAAAACTAGCAACGGAAAAATTCCCATAGGCTGGCCACTACGACCACTCTCTTGAGAAAAAGTCTCCATCACTTTTGGATTATGAGAAAAGTAGTTCTGATTCAGCCAAAAAGAAACTTTCCATACCTCTGTCATAAAGAATTAAAAATGAAAAGGGGACTATACCTAGACATCCAAATCCTAGCATATGATACTCTGAGGAATGTCTGACTTAGTTGAAAACCTTTTTTTTGCTGATGGATGATGCCTAGGCTGGGTGCATTCTGCAGAAAACTGCTCTCAAGCATTTGCTTAAGCTGAGAGCCACCATGTCTATGTGCTCAAAAGGAGCTAATTCTGAACTCATGTACTATCGTTGTGTAGACAGTGTGCTTTCCTTTTGGGTTAAGAAAGTAATTTTTGATGCAAGATGTATGAATCTTATTCTTGGCCTCTATTTTTCACATAATCATAAGCAGATCATAAGGATACAATATTTTTTAAACAGAGAAGTCAACCAAGATGTGATTGTCAAATGCTGCTGTGTTAAAAACAATCTGCTTCTTCCATTACGCAACTTACCTTAAACCTCTAAAACCCCATTATATAAACAGCTATTTTATGAGAAGTATTTTGTAAACGATCAGCTGCTTAAGAAAATCTTCATTTCAGGAGAGAAAATTTGCATGATGTCTATATCTGTTTAAGCTTATTAATTGACAGTGGTTCCTCTGAACCAACAAGGGGTTTCTCACTCACAATTCAAAGTTCATCATGAGCAATAATCCTTACAGCATTGGATTCAAAGTATTTGCTGTTTGTCTTCTGGATCTGGCCTGCATTAAGGCTATTGATGAAGTCAGTATTTTTCAGATTACATATAAAATTGGAGTTCTGAGTGCTGATAATTCTCCTAGATTTCATGTTACTCCAAAGCCTTGGACAATTTCACTTCAAACAATAGTTTTGGGACCATCTAATTCTTTCCTTCCCTGAATGAATGTCCTTCAAGGGCGTCCTTGGAAATGGCCTGAGGCACCCTTGTGGCCTTCAGGCTATAGGGTAGACAGCTACCATTCAGCATCTCCTTGAACTCTCCAGCCTTGCCAGAAGAAGAAGAGGGTGTACTGTCTTATCTACAGCCTATTTATAAGTTGGGTTATGTTAAAGGAAGCTATGGAATACTTCTGTGGATCAAAAATCAATCCATGACAGGAGGTGGCAAGATTATAGCCCTGATGCCCTCCTGGGACCCCATCAGATCTGTGATAAAACCAGCTTCCACTCCAACCCACTCTGCCCTCGCCATGTGCTGCGCTACGGTGCGTGGCTGCAGCAGGAATTCCTGCTGCATGTCCCCAGGATTCTGCAGACCCATGGCTGTGCTCCCCAGAAGGCTGGTGTCACCACAGTGTGCAGGGGTCATGGAAAGACACGAGGAGAACAGGGAGAAACCAGAACCTAGACACTGGGTCAGGGAAATAGCAATTACTTTTCTTTTTCTTGAAGAAGCTTTCATGTATCCCTGCTATTGGCAAGGAGCAGCGCAGTCACTTGTGGGGCTGGGGAGAGTCCTGTGGGCCAGGGGCCCCCACCTCTGGGAGACCGCATGATTCCCCTAGCCAAGCTGGCTCTGTCCTGGTCTGGAGCGGAGGGGCTGTGGCTGCAGCCCCAGGCAGAAGGACTTTCTGCCGTCACATCTTCTGGCTCCTCCTGGGGCTGATCCTGCTTTACAGGGATGTGTGAAAAACGTTTTAGTTTGGTTTCAAAGACTGACACCCTACGGCACAGTTCTGAGACCGATCTGCTTAGTGATACAGCTGCGGTCCTTTCAATAGTGACCATGTCAGTCTTGAGTTCCTCCTTTCTTGCACCTAGCAAACAGTATCACAGTATCACAGTATCACAGTATCACAGTATCACAGTATGACAAGGTTGGAAAGGACCTCTGAGATCATCAAGTCCAACCTATAACCCAACACTAACAACAACCATCATCTAGACCATGGCACTCAGTGCCACATCCAATCTCCCCTTAAACACCTCCAGGGTCGGCGACTCCACCACCTCCCTGGGCAATGCATTCCAATGGCCAATCACCCTTTCAGTAAAGAACTTCTTCCTCACATCAAGCCTAAACTTTCCCTGACGAAGCTTGAGTCCATGCCCTCTAGTTCTGTCACTGGTCACCTGAGAGAAGAGACCAACCCCTGACCGAAAACCCGTTGCTCACCATTGCTTTAGGCTTTTTGGCTTGTTTTGACAATGGCATTTGCCATCATCTGTCTTTCTCACCTGCCTGACAGAGGTTGAGTTGATCGTAGTAGCTGCTACTACTCAAACTGAAGCCATTCCTAAGGATGCTTTCTGAATTCATGCAATACAGCACAAGGTGGCTTAGAACTGCTCTGGGACCTTGATGCGAGCAGATGGATCAGGCTGACTGTCCTTGGGTTTATTTTTGTAAGTCAAAATCGGTTACAGCTTGATTTCAGGCACTTGGTAGCCTTGTGAGGGGCAAGGGAGCAAGAAAGCTGACTCTGCACAGGAGTCAGATTGTCTCTCTGTGGAAATTTCTGTGTTAGTTACATGTGTGTCTGTGTTTTACAAATCAGTCTGAAGAAGCCAAGTCTAATAAAGGTTTTAAATTCAGAAAAGAGCAATTTTACATAAAATACAAGGTTTGTGTGTTCATTGTGTTGCTAGAAAAGAGCACATAGCTGGAATTTGATTACAGCTTTGAGGCCCTGGTTTGTCTGGTGGGGGTGTGGATAGCGCCAGCGGGGCATGGTCTCCTGAGCTGGTGAGGCTCATCAAGAGGACTTTAAAGGTTCAAAGGTTGAAAGGGGAAGGGATTACAACCAGGCTCCATAGATATGAGCCCAGGGGTGCTGTGCCAATGTTAGGAGAGAAATCAAAAGTCCAGCTCAAAGGCATTGCACCAGTGCACACAGCATAGGCAACAAACAGGAGGAGGTGGAAGCTGTTGTGCATCACCATAGCTGTGACTTAGTTGCCACCACAGAGACATGGTGGGATGACTCACATGACTGGAGTGCTGCAATGGATGGCTACAAGCTCTTCAGAAGGGATAGGTGAGGAAAGAGAGGCGGAGAGGTTCGTCTTCACAGTCTTCTGGCTCAGAAGGCTTGGAGCCCAGAGAACATCTTACCTTCCTATTAAAGACCGAAGCAAAGATGGCATTAAGCACCTCCGCCTTGTCCTCACCCTTTGTTACTACCATTCCCCTTGCATTCAGTAGAGGACGGAGATTCTCCTTGGTCCTCCTGTTGTTAATACACTTGAAGAAACATTTCTTATTTTCACTGAACTGGTCAGATGGAGTTCCAGTTGCCTACATGATCTCACCTGCTCCTTGTAGTTCTCCTGAGATGCCTGCCCCCTCTTCCAAACCTCATATATTTTCCTCGTTTTCCTTAGACCAACATGGAGCTCTCTGTTAAGCCAAGCTTTGGACAGTCCCAGCGGTGCTCTCTATGTCAACCGATGAAAATCCAAGGTGTGGAACTACTATACCAAACTGGGAGACGCCTACATGGTATGCAACATCTGCAAGAAGCAGTTCTCCTTCCACAACAGCACCACCACCATGCGGGAACACCTGGTCCAGAAGCACAGCATCCGTGACACCCTGTTCTCCCAACTCAAGGACGATCCGGCTTCTGAATCTGACTATGCAGCTCCAGATACTGCCCCGAAACGCTACCAGCAGATGATACCAGAGAACTGCTTGGAGCTGAGAAGGGATGTCATCCTGGAGCTGGTGCTGGAGGTGATCTTCCACGATTTGCACCCTCTCCCTATGGTGGAGGAGAAAGGATTTAGGCTCCTCTTTGGATTCCTGGAGCCAAGTTTTTCCCTCCCAGCTCCCATTCAGCTTTCCGACATGCTTCACCTCTGGTACAACATGGTCAGGCAGTGCCTGGGACACTATCTGCAGATGACGCAGGCCACCACAGTCTCTGTGGAATTCTGGGAATTCTGGCTTAGACAGACCTACTTGACTATAATGGCCAATGTCATTGATGGGGAATGGCAGCGGGCGCGATGCGTCTTGGAGATGCAACAAGCACACAGAGAGGAAGCAGAGAGCAGTTTAGTGGAGAAGCTCTACACTATCCTCTCTCAATTCAGCTTATCCAGTAAATCCATCTTCTGTGTTGTGCGGGACAGCCCAGCACGGCAGCCAATGGGCAGCAACTGGAAGACACGTACAGCTGGAGTAGCCTTTGCTGTGCCACTCGGAGCCTTCATCGCTGCGTCCAAGGTGGGCTGGAAGTAGAGCAGATCCAGGAAGCCTTGACCATCACACATGGGATTGTCTGGTACTTCCAGCAGGACTCAAAAGCCTCCAGCTCCTTGAAGAACAAGCTGGAAGTCATCAATAAATCCAAGCTTAAGATGGTGATGGACATGGCATCCTGCTGGATAACCACCATGGAGATGTGCAAGAGCCTGCTGGACTTGAAGTGGGCTATCATGTCCATCCTGGAAGAGCATCCCAAGGGTGCAACAGGCATGGCTGCCAAGCTCGAATTCCAAAGTAGAGGACAGGGATCCAGGTGGCTACAAGGAGAGATGTTCCAGTACTGCATCCCAGAGCATCTACAACATCCTTTTGGGGAAAGATCCAACAGAGAACATGCCAGAGATCCACCAGCAACTGGAAAATTACATTGTGGAGCTGATCTGCAAGTGGAGCATGAATCCGTTGGCCTGGTGGAAGAGCAATGAATGGTGCTTCCCGGCCTTGGAGCAGCTCAGCTGGCAGTATCTTGCCATTCCCACCACTGCTGTGCTGCCATGCCAAGATTTCACTGCTGGGGAAAGCATCCTAGAGCACTGCCGAGCTGTCCTGGCCCCAGAACAGAGTCAATGAGAAGCAGGAATGGGGGTCAGAATGTGTTTTGATGCTGGTTTGGGGTAAACCGGGATCGATTCCAGAACCTTCTGGTTGCAAATGGGTCTCGAAGTTAAAAATTCTCCAGTGTCTACCATGTGCTGTCCTTCTCTGTGTTCAAAATTCCCTGTGTTAAGGATTTCGGAGGAACACCAGAAACAGAAAGATGATGTCCTCGATATTGTTATGGTTTTCTTCCTTTTTCAGCTGCCTTTAGTGATTTTCTCTGGCTCTGCAAACACAGGGATCACCCAAAATGCAAACCAGATCTGTATGAAAACATTTTCCAATGTTTTAAGAACACCATATGCATTTCTATTTTATCTTTTTTCTTTTCTGGGAGCTGAGGACTCTCCTCTTCGAGGTGCATTGGGGCCTCTTGCAGGCTTGGGAGGACTTCTTGCTAAGATCTGGTTGGCTTCCTATTTCGGATGCGCTGGGACATCCTACAGGGCTGGTGAGTGACCTGGGGGCCAGAAGGCCTCCTCCTCGGGACACGTCGGGACCTCTTACAGGACTGAGGACATTCTTGGGAGATGGGGCACACAGGGGCCTCCCAGGCAAGTCGTCCCTGTCCTGGCCAAGAGCCGAGGAGTGGTAGCCCTGGCCAGAGGGACCTGCTACCACTGCTGCCTCCTGCAGCTCCTCCTGTGAGGAGCTACTTGGGCTCTTGGGCTCTACAGGGACACACATGGATTAGGGGCAGACAGGAACCCTGTGGAGGTTGGCCTCTGATGTGCTTGGCTGCTCATCGATGTTGGAGCCTGCGGGGCCACTGGAAGAGGCCAGGTGAGATTCGGGAATCCCCCCTCTGGTGCTGAAGCTGGCCACTGGGCTGTCCCACTCCTGCCTGGCCCCATGTATTGCCTGCAGTTGCTGACGCAGCCAGGGAAGCACAGGATCCAGGAGATGCTGATGTCTTTGGAAGAGTCCTGCCCAGACCTGAAACAGTAGGTGGTCCACGGATCCTGGCTGCAGAGCCCCTCCTCAACTGGGGACAGTGTCCCCTGCAGAGAGGACGGAGGGAACGCCATGAGGCCCTGAGGGCTGCTTTTAGCCAGGTGGCTGGGAAAGCAGCCTTCCTGGATGCTGGCAACTGGCAAGTCTTCAGGGGCTGGGGCCTCAAACTCTGCAAGGTTGTCTTCCACTTGCAGAATGAACCCAACACTCTCTAAGGGTCCTGCGCAGACTGGACACGCTGACTTCAGCCGTGCCCAGAGCTGGATGCAGAGCAGGCAGAACTGGTGTTGGCAGGGCTTCACAAAGCCAATGCTCTTCCAGGTATTGATGCAGATGGGGCATGTCCACTGTGCCTGCGAGGACATGTTTCACTCTGCTATGGGCTGGGATGAGCTGAAGATGAGGAGCTGCTCCCTCTTGCTGGCACCGGCACTGCCAAAGGCCGTCGTGCACTGTCAAATGGAGAGCGGCCATGGTCACTTGCTGTCCTGGGAAGGGCAGGGGCGGGAGAAGTTCCCAGGCCCCTCAAGTTCCCATCCCCACCGTCTACCCCACAGCCGGCCCAGAGGGATGTTTACCTTCACAGCTCAACTCCACTACTGCTGCTGCTGTGTATCCCACGGTGCCTGGTTCACGGCTGCCTGAACCGGGCAGGGCTGGGGAAACACAGGGAATGACTCTGGAACAGGCACCAAGACTGTTGACAGCAGCCTCCAAAGCACCACCGAGCACCAGGAGATGCTTGGCTCGACCCTCCACACCTTGCAGGCATGCTTGGCAGGAGTCCAGGCACGAGTCAGACTGAGCCAGGGTTGGGCAGTTCCTGAAGACAAGCAGCAAGGCCCATGAGGTCGAAGTTCATTGCTGAAGATGTCACAGCGCACCACCAGGGGATGTCTAACTCCACCACAGGGTGATGTTCTAACAGGCCATCCACTGCATGGCACTGACGCCATTGCTCATATATCTGGTGCTTCTGCAGTGCCACTCTCCACTCCATTTCCTCACTTGTGTCTTCTTCTTGCCAGTGTTTGTTTCGTGCCAGTCACCAAGACCTGTGCTATGCTTTCTCTGTAGCCCCCTCAGATGCCCTTGTACTTCACTTCTTCCACTCCAGTATCCTCCAAAGATTAAGTAACTTGGCCCTAGCTGCTTTTTCCCCCATCCTTCCCAACTTGGCTATGTCTGGTCCCAAATCTGGCATTTGAGGCAGCATTCCTTAGGTAACATCAAGCGTAAAAAACGTGGCAGATGTTGTGACACTGGTTTTCGTCACTTTGCAAAGCTCCACATCCCAATATGTCTCTGGTGCTCCCCTCCACTTTATCTGTGCATTTTGGCCACCTTTTGGGAACTCCCCTTCACAAGTTCTGAACTCCAGCCATCCTTCCCAGCGCTGTCTGAGTTTTTCCTGGCTTCCCACACCACCACGTGCAGCAGTTTCTGATGTTCAACACCAGTCTGGTCTGAAGCCGAGTCATTTGGCTGCAGCCATAACTCCATTAACCCACACCTCATGGTCTGACTGAAAATGAGCTGTCCCATCCTTAAAGCTCTGGTGAAAAAAGCCCGTCCAACAAAGTGTAGCAGGGAAAAAGAGGGAGTGCCCTTGTAGGAGTGAATGTCCAACCCTGAGGGTTCTTTTGCAACGGATAGGCATGGCCTACAGTTATACCACTGTGTTAGCTAATCCCTCGGGAAAAGCTTCTTCTTTATGGCTGGGTGAGGTAAAATCAAAAACAAATATGAAAAAGCCTGGAATTCCTCCAGTTATTCCTTTTCTCATAAGAAAGCAAGACACATTGCTGTCAGCGGGACAAAACCAAATCAAATTTTGAGAAAAGCACCCAACCGCTTTTGTGTTAGGGATTTCTGGGCTGCCATTGGTCCTGGCCCTGCCCAGGTCTCCTCAGTCCCTGCAACCTCCTGGCGGGTCTCTCAACAGCCCTGTCAGCCAGCACCAAATGGTCCTGCTCTGAGGTGATTTGTGCTGTAGGGGTAAGGTTTGTATGGTGGGGGCAGAGCAGTTTAAAGATAAATCATCCTCAAGTCGGGCACTGGACACCAGATGCACTGCAGAGCTGTGTCACACACCAAGAAATGCTGGAAAAGGCTGGAGAGTAGGGGTTACAGAATTAGAAATCATTATCCAGTTCCCTATTAAGTTGCACCAACTGTACCAGCAATTGTCCCACACAATCCTGCAGTGCAGGATGACAGCAGCAGGATGCCCCACAGAGGGACAGGCCTGTCCCAAAGCCTGGCACACTGAAGAGTTCTAGGAGCCAATTTCAGCATTGATGTCATTAAAGAGAAAGATCTTCACTCTTCTGTGATTTGTTTAGCTCAGTGGGGACTGGTGGATTTCCAGATTGCTCCTTGCAAAACTCATCTAATTTCAACGGCATTGCCAATGTGACAGCCAGGTCAGGACTGCAGGGTCCATGGGAGCACTTGAACACACAGCGGGAAGAAAGTCTTGGATTTTCCTGCGAGCAGGAGATCAGAAAGCAGCAACTTGTCAAATCCTATGGCTTTAAACACTGCCAGACTGGAAGGAGTCTGGCCTGAGACTCTCCAAGCAGGAGGAGCCAGATGGGGATGCGCAGCATCTCCAGAGGCTTTGGAATGGAGACAATCAGCTTGTAAAAGCCAGAACCAGCATGTAGCACTGGGTGCCCCAGTGCCATTTCCCAGCACCCAGGGCCCTGTGCAGTCCCGCACCAAAAACAGAGCTGAGCTAGGGCAAAGCTCACACACTGTAGGCACTCGTCCTGCATCATCAGTCACTTCCACTTCCTCCTGACACGACTGGAATCCGGCCTAAATGTCACACCTTCTATCCATCTAGGACAGCAGACTTTCCCAACTTGCTAAATAATCCCCACAGTAGGTTAGGACAGGAAAAGGCACCAAGGGAGGAGTATAGGGCTCGTCGGCTCTCCTAATCTCGGTCCTGACTACATTTAGCAAAAACTCCTGGCAAAGATCAGGGAGAGGAGGACAAGATGGAATATACACATTGCCTACCTTGAAAAAAAGACAAGGACAGTCAGCACATCCACTTGTTTGCATCAGGGTCTCAGAGCAGGCTTAAGCTGCCGTGTTTCTCCAGCCAGGACAAACATCCTTCGAAGGTCAGAATTGTTTGCAGCACACTTCTGATCACTGGTCATAAGACTTTGAACCCTTTCCCACACACCTCTCTCAGGGCCGCTTGCTGTGCCCCCACTGAAATAAACATCACTCATAAGCGAGAGCCCACAAAAACCAACACAGTAGCTACAAGCATCCAAAGACAGACAGGAGCCAGGCAAGCAAGGTCTCAGCCTTTTTTCTTTAAATGCAGAAACAGAAATACGTTCAAAAGTTTTGTACTACCATGAAAAGTGAAGTTGCTTCATAAAAAGAAAAAAATTTAAATGTCCCTTTTTGAAAAGTCCTTTTGTTTGGGAGCTGACATGGAAAGGGATTTCTTTTAAAAAACGAAAAACATACTTACGTACCACTTGCTTTCTTGCCAAGAAGGTGGTAGGGAAATCCCTTGTCATATGGGTGTGATCAGGAAGGCCCACAACTCTTCCCTAAAGATGTCCTCGTACAGACTTAGAGAGGGACCTGCACTACATGGCCTGCCTGCTGTGGCTCTCAGGGACTGGACTAGAAGCTTTTGTGCACAGAGTGATTGGAAATGCAGTCGTGATGTTTGAACAGCTCTTTGATTTTAGAGGCCAAAGAGGCTCTTCCCTGATGAGCAGGTGTGCTCCACAGCTCCTCTGGCTGTCCAGACAGGCAGGAGGAACAGGGGCATGAGTAAATATGATTGGAATCAGTCTCTTTTATCCAGAGATATTTATCTCACTGCAAGTTTGAAAATGAAGCTCCTGCAAGCAGTACTGGAAATATCAGCTTTGCTTTGAGCTATATGGAAAGTTTTTACCCTTAAGAAGTGCTGACTTGACTGGTTGTCACACAGCTGTCAGTGGCCCTCAGAGACAGCAGCCCTCAGACACTGATTGTTCAGTGAATTGTTTGGAAAAGTGCAAAGCAGGAGCTGCATATTGTGTTTTCAGCTCATTGTTAATATAATTGCCCTTTCCTTCTGGACTAAAGGCATGGTTTAGCCCAGAGCTCAGAGAGCTGGAAGGATGCTCTTCCAAAGAGCAATGAATCAAACATTTCAATAATCCCTGCAATTGAGGAAATAAAAAAAGGAAAATGATCCAATTCTTCTTCTTGAAAGTGGTTAATAACTAGCAGTGGTAATACAAATGTAAAGAGCGTGGAAAAGTTCAGAAGGCAATTCTGAAGAACACACTCCATTTCTCTGCACACTGCAAATAAATTCACATGTGAAATGGATCAAACATAGGTGTCAACAGTGAGAATGTAAACACCTTCCTGAATTTATGAAAGTTTAACCAGCTATATCGACAAAAACCAAACAGTTCCTGGACCTTTCTTCCCTCCCATCCCATCCCCTAGACAGTCAGTGACCATGGCCCCCCCCCCAGTGAAGGAGGACCCGTCTCCATCCTCATCCTGATCCTCATCCTCAGCAGGCCCCAGCCTATCCAAGCAGGAAGAGACCACTTCCACCAAGCTTGAGTGGTGCTGCCCCATCTGTGATGATGATCAAGGAGACATTTCCTACATGGTACCCTGTCACCACCAGTTTTGCTTCCCCTGTGCAATGTGCTGGGTAATGCAGAGAAGCCAAATTGCCCGCTCTGCAGGATGGTCACAAAGGCTCTCTTGTTATACCTGCAGTTGGATAATTTGCAGGATCATTTGGTGTTCAATATCATGCACCTCATAGAGCCATCAGCTGAAGAACAACAGGATTGGCAGAGGTCTGTGGGTCTGGTACCTGCAGCTCACATGGGTGGTTTCCGTCCTGATGTCTGGGCAGAATTTTTCAGCAGCCACCCCAATCAAATCCATCCCCTGCTGCTGTGGCTGCGACAGGAGCTGGTGCTGTTCTTTCAGAACCGTTGGTGAGAGGTGTCCATGAGAGAAACCATCATTGTGAGCAACCTAATCCTATGGGGGCTGGACAATGAGGTGTTGGTGCAGGAACTGCAGCCCTACCTGGCTGCAGAGACATTCACCTGCCAGCTCATCACTGCTCTTGTGTGGCAGTGAGATCCGTCAGCACCACGGTAAGGAGTAGCCCCACGCTGCAAGGGGGGAGGACGATGACCCTGCCACTTCCCAGGAGAGTGCTCCCACTACCCAGCTGGGCTCCCCTTGCTTGAAGGCTGTGACGTGTGGGGGAAGCCAGCTTGTCAGAGGCTGCCATCTGTGGGAGTGACCAGCTGTGGAAAAGGCTGTGCCAGCACCCGTCAGCTGGGGATCCACACCTCCATGCAGCACTTCTATGATCAGACCCAGGCACAGATGGGGCTGCATTCAGCGGGAGTGGCCACTGCGACAGAACAGATATGGAGTTATTTTCTCACCACTGCAAGTCCTGGCCAGATGCCTAGGCCAGGACCAACACATGCAGGTGCATTTAGCTCCTGTCTGCTTCCCCTGCAAAAGGTGATGGACTTCTTCAGTCGACTGCAGGTTTTTCTGCAGGTCCTGTGGGACAGAAAGGCCTGAGTAGCCAGATGAAGAGGATAGGGGCAGGCTGCAGTGTACCACAACTCTTTTATTTGCTTTTCTTAGTCAAAATGATGAATAAATGGTCAAAAATCTTTCATGCTTTACCACATGGTTCCAAGAATAAGTAATCCTCTTAAACGAGGATGCATTCGTGCAGAGTTCTGGCATTTCAGAAGACTAGCACTGTTTCCTGGGCTTCAGAGAAAATCTCTGAAATGCCCTCGTCTGGTGGATCTCTGCTGATTTTAGCACAGAGCTTGAGTACGGAAAGTTTGAAAACTTTCATTTTTTGGTTGCATGCTAAGTATCTCTTGGCGTCTTCCTCACTTCCCTACCATTTTTCACAAGTGTTTTCAGGTCCCCTGAGTGCCTTGGGATAAGTATTTCATTATGCGAGAAGTGCATACCAGGGAAAACAGGTTACTACCACAATGTCACTTGAACAGGACTGTTTCTCTCCTGTGGGACAGGGAGAAAATACAAGAAAGGCTAGAAGACTCATGAATTGAAATTATGGCAGTTTATTAGGTGAGGCAAAAGCTGCATGGAGAAGGAAAACAGAGAAGGGATCTGTTCACTACTCCCAATAATTAGCATGCTTTCAAGGTTGTTTTAGTAACAAATCCAAAATGCAGCATCTTACAGACTGCTATGAAGAATAATAACTCTATCCCAGCCAGATCTTGTACAAATTCCACTTCTTGTTCCGTCTTGTTTGCATGATGTTCAGCTTCTACTCAACACAACGGCTCCTTATCAGCCAACACCCCTTTCCCATCCTTTAACAGGCACGCTTATATTCTTCCCTTATTTTACAGACCACCCTCATCAAATGACTATGAAAGTCCATTGACTTCATTTAGTCCATGGGCCGGGCTCCAGCTGTTACAGTGGTCACTCAGGACAGGAGAGGTGGAGTGCTGTGTTGAGTTGTTGGGCTCCAAAGGCGGCTCAGCTTGGGTTACCACTGCACCTGTGAGGCTTGTCCTCCATTGGCTTGGCTGGTTCTTGCTCTAGTGCCCTCCACAGCTGTTGTAGTGTCAGGGTTTTGAGAGAGCTTTTCTCCCCTTGCCAACATGCGGACTGGTGCGGGATGGAGACTGCAGGGGCCGCGATTCCTGGGGGGCAGCGCCACTGGGGACACCCCGGGAAGAGGGTGTTGCTTCCCGGGCAGGCACTGCCTGTCACGATCTGTCGAGAAGGAGGATGAGCTCAGTTCGCGTGCAGTAGCTGAGGACAGCTGCCTACGGATCGTTGCCCCCGCTCCACGTGCGCTGTGCCGTTTTTCTTCAGAGGGAGAGAGAGAGGGAGGGAGTGCGGGCAGCACCAACTGGATTTCTCTGTGGAGTTTCTGAACTTCCCTTCCCTTCACTTGTCAACACTGCATTTCATCACTGCAAAACCAGCACTGCTTCAGCAGGCTGCACAGCAGGCATCTCCTTCTCCTGCCTCCTTCAGAAAGGGCTGACTCAGTCCCCTGCCCAGGACCCCAGCTTGGACAGTCCTGTCTGGATAGAGCACTCTTACCTGTGGTGGGATATGGTGATGGAAAACCCTTCCTTGAGATCCCAAAAGCATCCTTGAGACGCTGGGATTTAGCTAGTGAGACTAATATATGTGAAAAAGAAAACAAGTACCTGTTTTCAGAACCCAAGGAGATGGAGGGAAACCTCTGGGAGCCTGAGTCTTTCCATGGCCTGTTCCTTGGTCACACCTGGACATCACACTCAGTAAGGAGGGCTAATACAGGATAAGCCATGGATAAATGTATGCTTTAAGTTCAAAATTTGTTCCCCAAAGTGACTGAAGAAACATTTATGGACAGTGGGAATCATATCAAAAGCAACAAAAGGATTCTGATTGGTTTAAATGGTGACTGGAGTAAGCCTGCCTGTTACAAAGTAGTACCATACATGTGCTCTGTGATGAGAAAAGCGCAATTAGGAAGACAGAACTTGCCTCTGGTCAAGATTTTTATTTAATTCACGTACACAAATGCCAGTGGAGACGAGCAATGGTGTGTCAGTATGGTGAGAAAAGTAAAACCAGGGAAAACAGAATTGTTTGCTCAGAGTAGCATTAAGCTGCCTCAATTCAAGCAGTGTTTTAGAAGTCACAGTCATTAACAACAGGCTTATTATTTTAAAACGGTTGTTTAGTGGTGTCCCTGCTTAGCTGCCCCTCCTTTGGCCTGGCTGGCAGCTAAACATGGGGCACTTCTGGACCCAGTTCCCTGCCACAGGAAGAAGGGAAAGGGAAAAAGGAGAAAGAGAGGAGTGTGGGTTGGAGTCTGAAAGTAAAACAGCTTTAAAGGTACAACAATAATAAAAAGGATAATAAAATTAATAAGGAAATAATTAAAAGTATACCAGTGCAGAAAACCAGTCTTCTCAATAACTAAACACCAGCAGTGATGTTGCAGGACAGGCACGGGCAAAGTTCTGGGCTGAATTCAGCAGCAGACAGGAGCACGATTCAGGTAAACACGGACTGGGATCAGGAACAGATAGACAGATGTGGTCCTCAGTCAATGTTGGCCGTTGAAGAAGACAGCTCTCATGATCCCTCAGCTTTATACTAAGCATGTCATATATGGAATGGAATGCTCTGTTGGTCAGCTTTGGATCATTTGTTCTGTCCACCTGTCCCTGCAGGTGTAACCCTTTTCTGTCCCTTTCACTTCCAGCATTCCACCAGCTCAGGGGTGGCTTTGGTTTCCATAGGAATAAGTATATGCAATGGCCTTTCTGGAAACCAGTGACTCGTTGCTTGGGTATCATCTATAAATATTAAGTGTTATCACGTCTAGAGACAGCTTAGATGAGGTTTAGCTGGAAAGTCAGAAAATCAGTTCTGCTCTAGCTCAAACGTGAACAACTGGGGTATCAATGTGAAAATTAAAGGATTTATAACAGCTAGTAAATTATTCTGCAATGGCAATTTGAAATACATGACTGTGTCAATAAGCCCTAGATGTTATTTCAGAAATATTGAATTGAATTGAATCAGCTCAGAGTGGCCTATCAGCTGGAAGGTCCACTGGAACCTGAGGCTCCTTTGTTCAGCTGAACCAATATTAACTTTAACTCAGAGCAAGTGTTTTGCTGTTCGATTGTCAAACTGATAGAGTTGGAAAAATTCAATCACCTTTTGGGGCTTAAACCTTGAAATCTGGAGAAGGGCTTGAGTGCCTTTAAGGCTGGGCAGTTCTTCCTATCATATCATTTTCTTTAATACAATGTGGTACTTCTTCCAGCAGTCCACATACCATCTTTTTCCTTAGACCACCACATGTTTGATAATGTATCATTTTAAGGCCATAACATCATTTAAAAATAATCCAGTTAATTTTACAATACGATTAAGTGTTACTCCTTAGATGTTTACTCAGGAATTTAACATCAAGAAAAGGGTGAGTTTATTAAAAAAAAAAAAAAGTGGTTCTAATCCCAGCTGGAATTTATAAACTAAAGTTCAAAAGGCTATTTTCAGCCCTATTGCTTTGTGTTCATGAACGTGTCATGAAGCTTAAAACTTTCTTTTCTTCCCTGGCAATTTGTTACTCTTCTGTACCATATCTCGGACCTGTTTACAATTTGATTGGTCCCAGTTTTAAACATCTATTTTGAAACATCTGTTTTGAAGCACACAAGCTATGCAGACACAGCACAAGAAAACTTCAGTCTCTGCCTTACTGACCATGATATCAAAGAAAATCAGATGAACAGCTCCTGCATGATCTGAGAGCCCCTACATGTACATAGACATGTGTGCACAAACGCACACAAACTGTTAAATTTGCACAGTGGTAAGGAGTCTATCTTTTCTTGGCAAGGCAGGAACAGATTGGGTTTTTACTGACCAGCAGCACCACTGTCCAACAAACATCCGATGTTCTATAGTGTTGTATGCTGCATATTAAAGGTGCACTGAAGTGCACAGCTGGTGGGATTCGTGCTGGTCACAGGAGCTGCAGACACCCTCCCAAATTGTAATGTTTGCAGTTATTCCAGCTTTACCCCATTTCTTTGGCACTCACACACGAGACACAGACCGTTCATCCAGCGACCAATCAGTTCTGAAGTTCCCTGTCCAGGGCGGAGAACTCATCTCCAAGTCAAGTCATTTTGGTTTGTTAGGAAGAACTGCTTCTGTTATTACATCTTATCTTGCTGATGTACTAATTCTTAGCATGGTTAAAAATACACCAAGAGTTATACTAATCTGTATTCCATGCTGGGGCTGAGAAGAAATACAGAAGAAATTAAACCCTTACGTGTCGTCAATGAGATGATGCGTAGGATTTTTGAAGCTTGAGAAATGATGCCAGCATGGAGTCCAAGCAACAGATTGGAAGACTGTGCAGAGGCTTGTAACAAAAGAAAAGACAGGAAAAAAGTTGGTACATCCGAGCCAATACTGTCTGGGGAGACAAAGAGTTTGTCCCAGATTTGAAATAAAGCCCTGTATTACTATAATCCACTCTTTGTGAATTGTGTTTCTGTAGGCAAAGCACAATAATGCAGTATATTTCCAAGAAGAGTTAAAGTAATTTCTCAGATGCCAGCTTTTACAATATTACAAACTTCTATACAGGCACTCAGGTGAACAAATGGCATTATGTCATTCTCTCAGGACTGACCAGAGCTCTACATGATCCTTTTAAAAGCCAAACTGAAAACCGTTCTGTGGAGGCCAAAAAAAGACAATATTGCAACTTTTTCACTGCACACGTGCACCAAATATTTATTGTGCATATATCAACTGTTTGGGTCATTAGACTTTGAGCATGATGCTAGAGTCTTCTTGGACAACTAGCATATGTCAGGAAACAAATCAGATGATTTTCATTGCTGAGGAATGCTGTCCTCCGTGGACAGCCCACCTCCCAGCAGATGTGCTTGGAGCAGCATCATGTATTAAACCATTTTCAACTATACCAAGCAGCAAACCGTGGTAGCTGAAGGCCTGAGGAGGAGTTAAAGCCCTTCCTTTAGGAGAGGTGAGTCCCATCAGAGGGGCAAGCAGGGAAAGCAGCACCCCATACTGGACTTCTGCCTGCTACCACACAGCTGCAAGGGCCCTAAGTGAAGCCAGCCAAAGCTCAGCTGTGTGCAGCGTCAGGCATGTCCTGACACGCATGTACCCTAATGAAACTGCCAGCACTGTCTATAAGCCGTGGGGCACATAAGAAAAGCTCCCATAAAAGAGTTGACTTTGCTTCGAAGACTGTTTTGAGCACAGACAAGTCCATCAGTACCCTCAGAAAAATCCCACTGTTCAGGATTTCACCGTCATCTCCTTGCTTAACTTGTTTCCAGCCTTCCTGCTTCCTTCAATCATCCAGTATCAGAAACTGCATGCACTTAGGTGATTGTTTTATTATGACTTATAATTTGTAGAAAGCTGCATGGATAATCTACATTATGTTAAAGTGTAAATGATTTTCCTTTGTGCGTTCCACAGCTCTTCTATTCTCATTTAGCCACCTCAACCACGCGGCATTCTCATGCAAGTACAGAGAGCTCTGCAGCTTTCTGGTCCCATAATAAAGAATTATACACCTGCAGACCATTCTGTACGTGCACTGTTCAGACAATGCTTTTGCATTTTACGTGACATTCATTCCCCAACACAACGCACCAGATGTATACTGCTTGCAAACCAGGCCAAGTAGAATCCTTTATCAAATATGCTTGCCTGATTAGAAACTATGTGGCACAGCAACTAGAACTCCTTCCAGCCAGCCTCCTCCAGCAGCCCCACAGGCTCTGGTGTGAAAGAGGACAAATCCAGCATGTTGGAGACTGCCCTCTGCAAGACTCTCGCTCACCCCTCACCTCTGCCCATCCCTTTAGAGCAGGATCAGCCCTAAGAAAATCCAGAAGATGCAATGGTGCAAGGCCGCTCTGGCTGAAGCTGCAGTCCCTCCAGTACTGTCTGAGACAGGGCCTGTTCACCTGGGGACACGTGGTACTGTACAGAGACGAGAGCCTCCAGCCCATTGGACTCTCCCCAGTCAAGCAAGACCCTGTGTTGCTCCTGTAAGTAGCAGGCATCTGTGAAAGTTTTTTCAAGAAACAGGAAATAAATCCTTACTTCACTGAGCAAGTATCTGTGCTGCTTTCTCCCTGTTCTCCTTATGCATTTCCATTGCCCCCACACTCCACTGTGGTTGGCAGCAGCCTGCTGGGGAGCACGGACGTGTGCATGATGTGTCCCAGGGCTGGGCGCCTAGTGCCTCCTCCCACCCAGAAACCCTGCTGCCACGGTGCACCTGCAGTGCAGCACATGCATAGGATAGAGTGGGACGGAGGGGAAGCTGGTTTTGTCACAGGTCCCATAGGGTCCCAACTGGGCGTCAGCCCTGGTCTCTGCTGTCGGTTTATAAAAGTGGTTAGGATGAGCCTTGCCACCTAGTTAGGAAACCTTGCTACCTCAAGCCCTTTTCTTTGCACCCAACAGGATATGACAAAACAGGAACATCTCCACAGTAAAAAATACTCTGTATTCTTTGCCCCACATTAACACATCAAGTTATAAATATGTACTGAGAGGATTACAGAAGTGCCAGCCATCCCATAGGACAACCAGGATCTTGGCTGGTCTTGGGTCCAAATTCCTGCCCAAAGCAGGGGCAGCCCTGAGGTCAGATCAGGTGCTCTGGGCATTGTCCTGCTGGGGCTTGAAACCCTCAGAGTATTGAGATGGCACAACCACTCTGGGCAACCTGTCCCACGGCCAGACTGTCCTCATGTGGGAAAGGTTTCTCCTGACCTCCAGTCCCAACACCCAAGTTTCATCTGATGATGAGCACTGCGTGAGGCAGATGGTCCTCTGTGACATCACCGAGAGGTGGAGGATTGTGACCTCACGGCCCTTGCTACTTATCTGGAGGCATCGGCTGAGCCTGGCTCAGTCTGCTCGTGCCTGGACTCCTGTGAGGTCTGGAGACCTGAGAGAGGCTTGTTCTAGTGCTGCGGGGTGCTTTGGAAGCTGTCACTGGCAGCTCTCAGTGCCCATCCCAGAGGAATTCCCTGTGTTTCCCTGTCCTGACAACCGAAGGGCTTCCTTGAGCAGCAAAGGTGAGCTGTGGGGGAAATGCCCCTTTGGGTTGGAAGTGGGTTGGGCAAGAGGGCTCAGGGAGTCAGCAGGGTGACCTTCTGAAGGGACCTGGGCATTTCTCCCCCCCGTCCCGTCCTATCCCCAGAACAGTGAGTGACCGTGGTCTCTCTCCATTCCGCAGAGCAGAACACCTACTGCTGCATCATCAGCAATGTGGGACCTGTCCTCATCCTCATCCTCATCGCGCCCCAGCCGACCAGAGCATGAAGAGAGCACTACCACCAAGAGTGAGTGGTGCTGCCCCATCTGTAGTGAAAATCAAGAGGATATTTCCTTCATGGTACCCTGCCACCACCAATTTTGCTTCTCCTGTGCCATACATTGGATAGTGGAAAAGCCCAATTGCCCGCTCTGCAGGACGAACACAAAGGCTATCATGTTGTTGCTGCAGTTAAGAAATTTGGAGGATTATATGGTACTTACACTAACAAGCTATGTAGAGCCAGCAGCTGAACAACAGAAGCAGGGGGCTGCAATGCTGGTGCCTGGGTCTCACATTGGTGGCTTCCCTCCTGAGGTCTGGGCAGAATTTTTCAGAAGCCACCCCGACTGCATCCAGTCCCTGGAGCCGTGGCTAGAAAGGGAGCTGGTGATGCTCTTCAGGCAGAAGTGGTGGGAGGTGTCTAAGAGGGTGGGTGCCATTGTGAGAATCCTGTGTGAGCGTGGGCTGGACAAGGAGGTGTTGGTGCGGGAGCTGCGGCCCTACCTGTATGAACACACAGAGACATTCACCCACCGGATCATCACTGCTGTCGTGCGCCTGTGTGGCAGTGAGATCCTCCAGCACCAGCGTGAGCAGGAGCCCCGCACTGCAAGGGGGGAGGACGATGGCCCTGCAGCCAGCTCCAGCCCCAACGTTTCCTGGGAGAGCGCTTCCACTGCCCAGCCGGGCTCCCCTCGCTCTCAAGGCTGCAATGTGCAGGGGGAAGCCAGCACGTCAGAGGCTGCCATCCGTGGGAGCTCTGGACACCCCCCACCCAGATCCGTCCCTGCAGAGCAGCATCAGTCCCAGGAAGAGCGAGGGGAGGTGGTGGAGGCAGGTCCCTCTGCTCCTGGCCAGGACACCTTGAACGGGCGTGCCCAGCACCGTATGAAGAGGAGGGCCCCCAGCCCTCAAGACACTCCACAGCCCATCAAGATGCCACGACACTAGGAGTCCAACATCCATGGGGGTCACATACGCCCCCCATATCTGTCCAAACCTGAAGAGGAGGATCAGCCAAAGGAGGAAACGGGAAGTGGTCGCTGCAGGACCTTCCTCTCTTGACATTGACAACTCACTTGGGGGACACCAGCAGCCCCGGAAGAGGAAAGGCCCCAGCTTCCAGGTCTCTCCCCAGCCCTGAAAGAGGTTGCACCATCAGAAGCCACCCTCCATGGGGTTCTGACCATCTTCCCTCTGCGCCTCTCCCTGCAGAGCAGCTGAAGCCCCAGGAGGAGCCAGGAGTTTCTCCTGCAGAAGGTCCTTCTGCCTGGCACCCCCAGAGACAGAGGTCCCCGGACTCCAGGACCCTCCCCACCCCCACAACTGGCTGCGCTGCTCCTGCCAGTAGCAGGGATCCATAAACCCTTTGTTCAGGAAAAAGGAAATAAATGCCTATATCCCTGACCCAGTTTCTGAGTTCTGCTTTTTCCTCCTTCTCCTCATGTCTTTCCCTGACCTTTACTTCCTTCCGTGGGTGGCACCAGCCTTCTGCGGATCACAGTCACAGATATGCGGAGTAGATGCTTCTCTGGGAAATGATGGAGTCCCCATCACACAGGGGCTTGAAAACTGTGTAGATGTGATACGTGGGACGTTTCAGTGTCTGGATTGGCAGTGCTGGGGTAAGGATTGGACTCAAAGATCTGAAAGGTCTTTTCCAATCGGAATGATCCTCTGATTCTTTGATCCTGCCTGTTTCCCCCCACCCCCAGGGTGGTTCTTCTCCAAGCAACTGCTTGAGATCCTGGCCAAGTACACGTTCACCTCCACTGCGTTTTGCACAGCTGCACTCGACTTGCCTGACTAATGTACCTGCATGTGAAGGGGTCTTTCTTGGCTGGGGATGCTTCTCCTTGGGAGCTGGTACTGGTGGTGTGCTGAAGGGAAGGCTCTGTGTTCATGGGTGAACAAATGCCAGGAACTAGCTCTGCTGGGACTACAGGAGCACTTGGGGTGGCAGCCCTTGAGGGGTAAGAGTGCCATCACCTGGAGGTCACTTCTGGGAATGCTTTTCTTCTTAGCCATGGTCTCAGCATCTGGTGTCACAGCTGGTCTGCATTCTTTCCTGGAGACCACTGTGTGGTAGTTGCACTTCCTTGTGCTTGCCGTATTTCTAGGAATGAGGGATCTGTGCCCTTCGATAACCTTATCTGCTCATGCTCCTCTCTGCTTCTTTTCACACCAGCCCCATCTGCGTTTATATTTGGGCCCGTGAGGATGTTTCCCCGCTCTGGAGACCTCTGAGAGGACACTGCAAAGTACTACAAGCCTGAAACGGCATCCTGCACTACACTCAAAGAGCTTACGGGCTCACAGACCCTAGAAATACCACTCATGGCTCAGGTAGCCCCATCTGTCTTGCCTGAGTGTTGGGCACAGACCAGAGCTCATGACATGTGAGTGATGGAGTGGTGGCTGCCTTTGCTGTTCCGGGAGTCAAAAGCGATGATTCTCTCCCTTCCCCAGGCTCCACAAACTCCTGTCCCAGGTCGACTGAGCCTGGGGGCTTTTCCTTACGGAAAAGCTGTTATTTTTCCCTTTGGAAACACAGCACATATTTGTGGTGCCAGACTGTCATCTCTCGTCTCCTTTTCCTCTACTTCCTAATAGATTTCCAAACTCAGACATCAGAGAAATTACTTTTTGCTTCCTGGAGTTCAGGGAGCAGGTCTGGGGCCATCGGGAGGAGCTGCATCAGTGCAGTTGACTGATGTATGGCAACACAGAGCAGCGCATCCACTGCATTCTCAGGGAGGAGGAAATGGAGTTGCTCTCAGTGTTCCCGGACTGCAGGTCACTAAGCTGGAAAGCAGCTGCTGAGCATGTGGTTTTGGGGCAGCCCCATGGCAGGAGCAGAGCTGTGGGGTGTTTTAAAGGGGTGGAGGGAGGGAAAGGCCTCACTACACATTGGATTTTGCTGCGTGGGATGATGCAGAACCAACCTCCTTTCTCTTCCTTTTGGCATGGAATAATTGATGGCTGAGTGCACAGCAGCAGCAGCTGCCCCAGCAGCCTTCTTGTGCCATGGACCAGGCCGTTGGGAGGAACGGGGCTGGACGTGGGCTATGGGAACAGTCTGAGCTATAGAGGACATGGAACAACAGAAAGCAGACTTCACCGGTGCAGCAGAAAGCTGTTGTCAAAGTGGGATATGTCTTAAGGAATGCTGACGAGTAATAACAGTACAATCTGGAACAGACTGGTCACACAGCCTGGATGAAAAACACAGGTGCATCTCTGTGTGAACATCCAGCCGAGGCCGTTACACACACATCCCCTGCTTTGGCTCTGAGCTGAGTCTTGACCTCTGCCTCCTGTGTGGTTTAGCCTAGACCACTGCTGCTATGCCTCTGCTGTGTACCGTCTGTGGTCTTGCCTTACCCTTATTTTGGATAAACTGAACAGGTAGAGGTCTTGAGGATATTCAGATGCAGTACCTTTTTGTGCCTGTCTTCCAAGTTTTCTTGGTTTTCATAAGTAGATGCATCAATAGGACACAGACTTCTCGGGGAAGAACCTCCCCTTTTTCTCCTCCTTTTTATCTCTCGTTTCTACCAGAGAACTGCTATTGCTCTTGACACTGTCCCTTCCTTGCTCCAGTTGCAAGCCATCGATCTGCAGCACATGGGCTCCTATGTTTCTGCAAAACCAGCAGCCTTTGAGGCCGAACAGGAGCCTCTGTCACTGCTCTATGAAAAAAAATTGCCTAAAAAGGGCTCAGGCTCCCACAGAGCCCAGCCTGCCCCAAACCATGCCCCACTCTCAACTTGTCCCCTCAAGCACGTGGAGAAAAGTAGTTTCATTTGCTCTTCCAGCAGGTGGGAAGCTGGGAGCAGCCGCCTTAGACAGCCAGGCCAGTGACAGTGCCAACCACAGGAGGGGGGCAGGGGACACCCAGCTGGGCCATCCCGCCCCAGCAGACAGGATGTCCACTTGCCCGTCTCCAATTTCCCCACCTCAGCCCCTGTGTGGCTGGGATGGTGTTGGTTGCCAGCGGCCACAAGGCCCTCTCTGGGAGCTGGCAGCTCTCATGAAAGACACTGATGAGGCCTGGGTGCATGGTGGCCACTCCCACACCTTGTGGAATTGGCTTGGGGAGTGTGAGCATCCAGGAGCACTGTGACCAGAGTGGGAAAGCAGGGCATGGCATAGCAGCAGGGCCCTTTGGAATGCTGAAGCTCTGCCACCTCCACCAGGGAACAATGGTATCCAGGCAGCAGAAAGCCATGTTCTCTCTAAGCTCTGCGCCTGCTATCAACAACTCAGCTTCCCGGACAGCTCTGGTGGCAACACACAGCTATGCAGGTGCCGGGCTGCAGGGTGGGCTCTGCTCGTACGCCAGTAGTGGCCAGCAGCAGTGAGCACCCCTGCGAGAGGTGCACCTGGGCAGAGCAGCTACTCCATAACTGGCAGAGCTTCAACAACACACCCAGCACTGCCAGCCCACCAGTGAACCCTGTCTCTGAGCACCACATTCAAAGGACTTTTGAACCCCTCTAGGGATGGGGAATCCACCACTGCCCCGGGTGGCCTTTTCCAGTTCCTGGCAGCCCTTTCAGATCTGAAAGGCCTTTTTCAGCCTTCGCGATTCTGTGATCCAAGACCAGCCTGGGCCATGCTGAGCACTGTTCTGTGGTGGACTGCAACTCCTGGCATGTCCCATGGCTTAGCTGAGTCCCATGGTGGACTGCAGCTCCCAGAGCAGCCTGCAGTGCTGCCCAGTCTGTGTTGCAGAGTGGAAATCCCCACATGCTGAAGCGCGGGATGGGCGCCATACAAAGAGCAGGAGCTTGGAGTCAAAGACGTAGTCTCATAGAGATTCAGTCAATGCTCAATTTATTACTAAACATACACTGTTTACAAAGAAATTTACCAGGGTTCAACGCGACAGGGTTCAATCATCGATTGGATACATTCAGGTGTTCACACGCTAGCTGTAGCTTTATGATTGGTTAAATATACATCAGTACACATCACGATGTAGCTGAGGTAAGTCTGCTTGCAGTTAGCAAATTTCTTAGCAAGCTTCTTATTTGCAACTTTGTATCTCTTCTACTTATTCTAACCAGCTTCTTCTATCAGGCTTGACAAGGACGAAGTGTCCTTGTGTGTAGCCACAATAGGCAGGGTCATGCACAATAGACCGAAAGAGCAATTCATGGCCTGTATTGCTCAAAATATCATCAACAACATGCCATGCAGCGCTGCCTGGTCCCTGTGGCAGGATACAATTTCCAGAGAACCCTGTGATGCTGCCCAGTCCTTGTGGTGGACTGCAATTCCTGATGTGCCCCACGACACTGCCAACTCCCGTGGCAGACTACAACTCCTGGTATGCTCCACAGGACTGCCAAATCCCACAGCAGATTACAATTCCTCGTGTGCTCCGCAGCACTGCCAACTCCCATGGCAGACTATAATTCCCGGCATGCCCCACGGCTCTACAGGTGCCAGTGGCTGACTACAATTCCTGGTGTTGATGTGGGATTTTTGCAAAATGATGTGGCATTTTAGGAAAATTCAAGAATTAAAGTAGAAGGCTTTGTTTAGTGCGCTCAGCTATAGTTTAGGTATTTAGGTAGCCTTGGGCGTAGCTGTAAGGGGGGGAGGATTTTGCAATGGAGCAGCTTTTGCAAACTTAGCAAGGTTACGTACGATGCTTTGCTTAAAAAGGAGAAACTGTGCTGTGATGAGGAAGAAGTTTCAAGTCAATCCTCAGTAGAAACGTAGAAGTTTCTAGGATCCCTCGACAAAAACAATGGTTCTGTAGTTTGGAAGGAGGCCAGGACCAACTACGCATGCACTGAAGAGGAAGACACTAATGTTACTGATTTCTCAGAACTGATTAACATAACCCAGTCTCGCCTCGGGAATGTAATGAATATGTATGTCTTTTGGCAATAAATATCAACCATCTTTTTTTTCAGTGCGCAGGGCTTTTTGGAGTTATCCAACCTGCTGCCTGCTGACAAATACCTTCTTTATAACTCTTATCGAGTTAGAGTCTGATTCCACAGATCAGTGTGCCCTGCAGCGCTGCCAGGGCCCACAGTGGACGACAAATCATGATGTTCCCCAAGGCACTTCTTTGCTGGACTACAGTCCTCGGTGCACCCTGTGCCACGGTGTGTTCTTTGGCAGACTACAAACCCGGGTGTGCCCCACAGTGCTGCCACCTCCCATGGCAGGGAATCTGCCTGCCTGGCCCTGCACGGAGCTTCTGGGATGGGGCTGTGGTCCCATGGCTTTCTCTAGGGACTACTTTTATCTTTCTATTTGGGTCCCAAGTTGCGTTTATAGGTTCTGAATTCTCATTCTGCAACGCAAAGCCTCAATTTTAGGGCCTAAAGCTCCCTTTTTTCCCCCAAAGTCTTTGTTTTTGATTTCCTAAGCCTCATTTTAAATTCCAAAGCTTCATTCTCAAAGCCACATTTCTAGTCTACAAATCCACTGTTTCAGATAAAGCCTGCATTTTTAGATTGGAAAGCTTCATTTTTAAGTCTCAAAGCCTTTTTAAGGGGCTCAAGATTTATTTTTCCTTTCCAAAGTCCTAGCTTTGGCTTCCCAAGTTTTATTTTAGGCTCCAATCTTTATTTTTAAGGTCTAAATTCTTGGATTTAGAGTTCAAAGTCATAGTTTCAGGTTTGCAAGACTCATTTTCAGGGTGCAAAGCATCATTTTTAGCACCCAGATGGTTCCTTTTTGGGGAAACTAAAGCAAATTTTGTGGGTCCAGGCCTTAAGCGTTAGGGCTCAAAACCTCATTCGTAGTGTCCGGGCATCAGAATTCAGCATCAAAAGCCTGCATTTTATGGTCCAGCTCAATTCTTTGAACCACGGCCACATTTTGAGGGTCCAAATGCCGTTTTTTAAGGTCCAAATCCCTCTTCTAAGGTAGAAAGGTTAATTGTCAAGGTCTGAAGACTCATTTACATTTCCAAACCCTTATTTTCAGCACATTAAACATCCAGTCTATCAGAATCACTTTTCTTTTCAGCGATGCAGAAAAAACATGACGTACATGTGCCGGGCGAATGTCTTCTGAGCACACTCCAACAGAAGATCCACAATTTCCTCTGTGTCTGTGTGTGTTTAAAGCTCATTTGGATTTTGGTAGCAGATGGAGGGTGATGTTGCCTTTGCTGGGCATCAGTGGGATGCTCTGTACTGGGATGGTGTGCATTAATGGAACCACGGAATCCGTTAGTTTGGAAAAGACCTTTAGGATCCTTGAGTCCAACCATAAATCCAACATGGCCAATCCCACCACTAAACAGCATCCCAAAGTGCCACATCTACATGGATATTAAATCCCTCCAGGGACAGGGGACTCCACCACTTCCCTGGGAGGCCCATTCCAGTGCCCGACAACGCCTTCTGGGCAGGAATTTTTCCCAATATCCAATCTAAACCTCCTCTGGCGCATCTTGAGGCCATTTCCTCTCATCCTACCCCAGCTTCCTTGTGAGCGCAGCCCAGCTCCTGCCTGTCTGAAGCCTCCTGCCTGGGGCTCTGGAGCCTTTCCCTGCTCTCCAGACTCTCTGCAGCCTTGTTTCACTTGCCCTGTCCCCTTATCCTATGTTTTCCTGGCAGAACCTGACTCCCTGTTGGTTTTCCTTGCCTTTGTGGTCACAGAGCTGCTCACCATGGCCTACGCTGGTGTTGTGCCAGTGGGAAGATGGAACATGAAGCTGGCATTGCACTGCCTGCACGAAATGCAGGGCAACGTCCTGGTACGCAGCAGCTACCGAAATCTGGGAATGAAGGAACTGCCCTATTAGGTAAATGCCAAAGCCTGGATGAACACCCTGTGCTTGGCCATTTCCAACATCCCTGAGCACTGCTTGCCAAACAAATGCCTCCAGCCTGGCCCTGGTGAAGCTGCTTTGCTCTGCTCTGTGTTCTTTACCAAATCCTGGATAGAACAGAGGGCTTGGCATGTGCCACAGGGACAGGCTGGAAGTGACCCCAGCAGAGAGGAAACTTCCGCCAGACGTGATGAATCCCAAAGCTTGGTTCCAAGGGACCTCCCAGGGTCCTGTTTGCTTAAGCAGATCAAGGAAATATTTCCCAAACTTCAACAGGATGAGGTGATCCTGAAGTGCAGCTGTGCCCGGAATCGCTTAAGGAGCACCACACCTGAAAGCACAAATTCCCGTTTGCACCTTTTGGAATCTAAAGTCTTTTCCCATGAAATCCTGCAGGAGGTTATGGAACTGCTGTGCTGTGAGAGGCCTTGGAAGCCAAAATCCCATTCAATGGTTGATTATCACTATACAGGTAAAGAAACTCCCAGGCTCTGTAAAAAATGACTCTACTTGTAAACATCGTTTGAGTCTGGTGTACTTGTGTCTCAAACATCCTGTGTCATAAACATTGCCTGGGTGCAGGTCTGCGCGTCGCCTCCGGGGCTGTTCTGTGACTCCTGGCTGACAATGAGGGGGAGGTGTAGCGTGTCCCCCCCCCCCCCCCCCCCCCCCCCCCCCCCCCGCTCCCCTCGCATGCAGGGGCTGCAGCTGGCACAAGGGGGGAGGGGAGGGGGAAGAATGAGGAGGAGCAGCAGCAGCAGCAACAGCAGCAGCAGACACCCGAGTGCCCTGGGGCCCCTGAGCCTCAATTCCAGAAGCTTGTCGAAGCAGCTTCTCTGCATGCACAGCAAAACCACCACTCCCATGCTAATAGGACACGGACCTCCCCTATAAATAGAAGCCCGCCTAGCAGGCTGGTGCACACCCACCACCCCACGAATTGGGCTGGAGACGCGCTGCACAAGGGCTACAGGACCACGTGCTCCCGACTCATCTCTGTCTGTCTCTTTTTCCCACTCACACGCGTGTGTATGGACTCTCCCAGGACTTTTATGCATATTCTGTCACTTTACAAAGACTCCGTTAGTGTTATTATGAACTTCACAGCAGGCCAGTCCCTGCTGATTGGAATTTTGGAGCCAGCTCTGTCTGACCCTGCGTTTCACACAAGCAAAGTCTGCAAGCAGAGCTGACCCCACGAGAAGATCGCAGCTGTGCAGGCACTTCCCGGTGGGGCGGGTGAGTGCGGCAGAGCGACAGCTCCGCTGCCCAATCAGAGCACAGTAGTGTGGGGGCGGGGCCTTCAGGTCAGCCCCGTCCCGTGTCAGCCAATCAGAGGCGGCATCACCCCAAGGAGGGCTGGGCTCAGGCAGGGGCAGAGTGACAGCTCAATGAGCAATCATCTCAGGGGATGGGCGGGGGCTGCTGCCCAGGGACCAATCGGGAGACACATCTCTGCAGGGGCGGGGACTTGCAGAGAGAATGGGGCGGGAGAAGGGGTCCGACTGCCGGAAGGAGGGGAAAGAGAAGGGTGGGAAAGCAGAAGCGTGTGGAAAAGGCGGGGGGGAAGGGAGCGAGAGGAGAGGAAGGATAAAAGAGCAGTGGGCATGGGCAGAGCAGGAGGGACTGGAAAATCGCGGCAGGGACTGGGAAATCCCGGCAGGAACTGAGAACTCTCATCAGGGACTGGGAAATCCTGGCAGGAACCAGAAGATCCCATCAGGAAACAGGAAATCCTGCCTGGAACTGGGAAATTTCAACAGGAATTGCGAAATACCAGAAGGAATTGGGAAAATCATGGCAGGAATTGAGAGATCCTAGCAAGATCTGGGAAATCCTGGCAAGAATCAAGAAATCCTGGCAAGGATTGGGAAATCACATCAGGCACTGGAAAATCCCTGCAGTAAGGGGGAAATTGCGGCAGGAATTGGGAAATCCTGGCAGGGACCTGGCATTAAGCGGCAAAAGTAGTGACCGGTTTTGGGGCAAAGACAGGGGAGGAAAAATGAGATCGGGGATCAGAGAGAGAGAGTGGGAAGAGTAGCAAGGGGTTCGCATTTTATTGAGTGTGTCTTGTACATATACATTACTTTTCCCGTAAATTGTTTACATCTCCGTCTTCCTTAATTAACGTAAACACACCTTTAATACGGAATGCATAAGCTATGTCTTTATTGGTCTTTGGTGCCATCTAACATCCATTCTTAGGCATTTTCTCGCCTCTGGTGGTCGTTGTCCTTCCTCACAATAATCTTTGTCTTGTGTCTTCTAATAAACCCGAGACTTTCTTGGAACTTCTGTGCATGCTCTTCTCCATCGGCTGATTTCCAAACCACAGAGGCCGTTTAAACCGGTTCTGAGAGGGCCTTCTTCCTCTTCTCTATGCTTTATTTACCTCTTTGCCTTGGTAGAATCTCTTAATCTTTTACTGTTTGTAGTGCTTAACCCTCTATCAGTTAAGACAAACAACCTAAAGAGTTTTTTACAGTCTCTTTCTCCACCCCAGTGCCTGTCCTGGGGTGGTTCTCTGTGGTGGCATGAAAGACAGAGAAAAGACAGTGAAAAGAAGACAGAGACAGAAATTTACACAGACAATTACAGGGTCAGCATTTACCAGGACAACAGATGAGTTTTAGAAGAACCATCACAGCAACAGTCAGGAAAATCAAGGCCACCTAATAAACTGTCACAAGCACGCACATGTCCATTGTTTTCCTGCAATTTTGGCAGTACAAAGCTGCGTGCTTTTGGCCTTGGTGGTCCACGCGCTCTGCTGCCCTTGTCCACTTCAGTCCTTGAAGCCCATCTCTTCTGCCTCAGGGGAGCAGCTCCCTGGGGGAAGCGGGTGCAGGCCAAGGATTCCCTGTGCAAAGCGGCAAAGCAGACAGAACCCTTCTTGCTCTCAGCCCAGCAGTGTCCTCATCCCACATGGGAGCTGGGGATCCACACGCTGGATGCTCTGGAGGCACGCGGAAGCGCTGGATGCAGGTGTATCCTGAGTGGCCCCAATTGCTCAGCAGCTGGAGCAGCATCAGTTTGTCTGTGCCCACAGAGTCACCCTTGGGAGAGGAGGAAGAAAACCCTGAGTCCTTTAGAGGTCTTGGAGGCTCAGAGAGCCCAAGGACCACAAGTTTTTCTCAGGGTTGGGTGCTCTGAGGGCAAAGCACTTACCTCAAAGTCACATGTTTGGATGGTGTGGCTGTCATGGTTGTAGGTGATCAGCCCCAGGAGAGGGTCCTGCTCTTGTCCCTCCCCTTCAAGCCCTGTGGAGGGGAGGGAAAGGAAGAGAGGCAGAAAGGGAGAACCAGGGGTGGCCAGAGTGGGAGAACTGGAGGTGCTGAGCACAGCCAGGGCAGAAGAGGGAGATGGAAATGCAAGTGCACTTGATCTCTGCTCCTGGTCTTCCAGGCCAAAACAGACAAGCGGGATAGGGGCCAGTTGGGAAGGGTGGGAAGGAAAGCCAAGACTTAAACCTCCTCAATCCCCTCCCTCCCATTGTCTCCCCAAACCCTTCCCAAACCCTTTTTGGGAAGGGTTGCCCAGCCTGTTCCTCCCAGTACTGAGGTCTCTCTTCTGCCTTTATATTTTGTTCCTGATGCTGCTTCCAATCAGCACAGAATAGCCTGCGGGGGCTAGAAAGCAGCTACATGCAGAATATTAACTCATGCCCAAATTAAGTTTTCAGGGACCCTGACTGAACATATTTGCATAGGCTCATAAATTTTCATCTTATGGGTAAAACCCATGTTTTACCACCACGGGGCTGCAGAACTCCATATACAGTATGTAAAACTTCATGCTCTCAACAGCAAAAAGAGGCTGATAAAATCTTTGACAAACCTGGCTGTGTATGTTTGTACATTTACAGAGTTTGTTATCATTTTAGAGGCAATTACCAAGTTACAACACTCTCCAGGAGCTTACTAGTGTATATATGAAAAAAAATGATAGAAAAACTCCTTGTTCAGATGTTTTTGAAAACTCTAAATAGCTGGCTTATTTCAGAAGAGGCATCATTTTAACATCACAGTCTAAGTACCCATTACTACCAATGATACAAGAGCCTCTGCTCACGTTTCCCCCAGTTGTCCTGAGGCTGCCTATGAAAGGAAAAAAACCCTAATAACAGCAGAGAATAAACAAAAAGTTAAAGAGAGAAAATATGGTGATAGGAAGGGCCTGCTCATGCTTTTTTCCTATATGTTTTCTTGTAACTGGATGTTAGCAAGAACCATTAACTTGCTATGATGCAGTTTATTCATTTTGAGTCTTACATACCCCAAATCACAACAGTAGGACAACCAAGGTAGTAACTTTGTTCCTTACAGACAACCCACACTAATTCTGTTCCTTTCATTTAATCAGTCCTTTTTGCACTTCAACAGGTATCTCTTAATATATTCAAGCACATTAGAAAATCCAGGGCTTTGAGCAACCTGATCTAGAGAAGGTGTCCCTTGGGGGTTGGAACTGGATAATTTTTCAGGTCCCTTCCAATCTAAACCACTCTGTGCTTCTATAGAAAAATAACAGAGTAGAGATGTATCAATCTCTTCCCTTAAAAACAGTGATACATACTTTGTCTCCTTGAAAAGACTTATTTTTCTTTTCTAATAGCATGTGGCCACTAGACATAGAAACACTGAGCGGGTGACAAAATATACTCAGCAAGAAAGCCGGGAATGCCTTGGTACTGCAGCCCATTAAAAAGGGAAGTATTAGCTTATCCTTGCAAAGGTTTTGAGTACTCAAAGCTATGTATCATTGAAACCACTCAGATAACAAATTAAGTCTAACAAGTTCCTTTTAACAGCTTCTGTGAAGGACTAGTGAAGGAGGCACTCTTTCAGCATGTCTTTTTAACAGGCTGTATGAGCTCAACAAAAAATCAATAGGTTTACGGGTTTACGGGGGTTTAAAACATCTTACTGTACTTTTAGCAGACATCTTCTGTAAGATGCTGACCCCAGTGCAAAATAATCTGTGTACACAAAATATTTTCAAACTCTACAAATAGAATTTCATTACTGTTACTGCGATGACCTTTCTCCATCTGAATTGAACACCAGCTGTACCTTTCTACTACATAATGCTAGAAACATCTTCTACATCCTTAAAAGTTAAAATCAGGAAAACAGCAAATTTGTATCTTAATAATGAAATTAATTTTTTTCTTCACTTATTATCTCCATAGATCATAGCTTCATTTATTAAGCAAAAATATTTCCTGCAGGTTCAAAGTTACCTTATTCAGACCGTGTGGTGCTTGAATAGAATCTGGAAACCTATTTAGAGACTTCTGCAGTAAAGACGAAACAAGCCTTAATCATGGACTAGTTGTTTTTTGGGGGGGTTCTTGTGTTGGTTTGTTGTTGTTGTCATAAACTTATGTCTCATTGTTTAAGTATCAGAAGACTGTCAAACACTTGCAAGGTGTTAAACCAATTAAGTACTAATATTAATCTCCAAAAAAGCAAAAACCATTTCAGTACAAACCGACAAGTTAAAACACCTGTGTTTTCTTATTACTTTTGTCTAGCCAGATGTTGCAAAATTTCAATACACACACGTCAAATGTGACGCTGAGAGACATAGACCTAGATACCCAATCATTCAGCCTCTTCTGGATTTTATATACCTATGGCACACACTTAATTATGCTTTATCATTTTGGTATCATCCTAACTACTGAGAGCCTGAAAATTAATCGGTATGTCAGGTGAGAGCCTGAAAATTAATCGGTATCTCAGGACATGCTCCTCCTCTCCATCTGTGCCTCTACTTCCCTGCTATTATTTGAAAAGGTTTACAGTTTGATACACAACAAAGCATTTCCACAGCTGAGACACCATGTTATTTCATTAGGAATGCAAATAGCTCTTTCAGCCCATGTAATATAAACTAAATAAACATGCATACAAAATGCCTGCCTTTTCTGCAAGAATAAAGGTCCTCTCTCCCATAACAGCTCTCAAGTTGCAAAGAAATCTTATAAACACACTGCTGCATGAGTTATGCAAACAAACGACTGACCAAGCTCCAGCCCAGCAAGCAGAAGAGAAGGAACATTCATTTTGAAAGATGTGATAGCTTATGCTGAGTAACAGCTGCAAAGCTGCAAATTTCAACGCCACTGCATTGATAATCAGCACATTCTGAAGAAGAGGCTCAAACTAATAAGAGTCTGTAGATCAGCTGTAGTCCACAAAGAAGCAGCCAATTTTACTGTGCTGGTTTCTCTGTATTTAGCTGTTTATACAGATACCCAGGCATTTATTGCAATGCTTAACCTGCTATAAAAGGTGCAGTAATGTGCAGAAGACAGCCTATCAACCACCAGGGCAACAAAGAAACTGTTGCGCTCAAGGATGAGTAAAGGAAAGTCCAAGGAAGAAGGGCAAGAGGTAACAGAAAATCAAGCAACTGTCCTGTATGAAAAAAGAAAAAGCAGAAGAAAAACTATGCACAGAATACTGTAAGGTTAAGTTTTGCACAACAGTAAGTGTTAACTTTTTTGTATTTATTTGTATTAATAATATAATTATTAAAAAAGATATAATTACCTAAACAGTAAGGCTGTAAACAACAACTAAACCCCAATTGCTATAGTTTTAATAGGGAGACTGTTCCACCATAAACCAGAATGAGTTGTCTGTAAGCCTATGGTGATGCATACTACATATATATCCAAAAACCACTGGGTAAGTCTTTTCCTGCAGAAGCTGTTGCCATAAAATAGACCACGAGAGAAAGTGAGACACCACACAAGGCAGGGAACACGTTCCATTTACAAGACTGATTATCCAGGCTATTTAATGAAGTCAAGAAAAGTAAATGACTCTCACATCAAAGATCATTTGTTAAATAATCATGTAGTACTTTCTCACAAATATGGAAATCTAAGGGAAGGCAGTAATTCATAACACTATGTTCTCTGATGAAGGCTATATCGGTTGTGCCTTGAAGGCACAACTCTCTTCTGGAGCAAGGTTTAAGAAACCTTCAACAGTGGGCCCATCATCTCCTGAAGGACTTTCAACCACTATCCTCTGGGATTTATTTCCATTTTCTGCTGAAATCTAGTGTCCCTCCTCAGACACATCCCTGAGTTTTCCAAGCTTTCACCAGTGTAGTTCAAGCAACATTCAGAAACACCAATTTTGAAATACAAAGAATACAATTTTGGAATAAAACTTAGGCAATGTAGAAAAAGTCAATCAGAAATGAGTGGCTTGGGTCATGGGAGCATCTCTTAGGTGTTCATAAGAAGCACTAAAACACTAACATCCCCAATAGGTCTTTAAATTGCAAGTATACAGAAGTCTGCTGAGTTCACATTGCAGGAAGGCATCACAGTACAGAACAGCGAGTATGATCTGAGGAGGCACGGTATGCTTCAAGTGAGTGTCCTTGGTTTTCAGACGGAATAACCTCCACGAAGAAAGTAAACAAATGAAAAGAGATGCAATCTTAACAAGGTGGTTAGAAAGCACACATTTTCAAAGTTTACATTTCAGAACCACAACCATCAAAATAATTATTGGGGGAGGAGAAAGAGTGTTTGGGGAGCTGTTTACATCAGTAGCATGGTCCTTAAATTTTATTTTTGAAGAGACTGCTAGCTGTTACAGATTTTCAACAACTTTCTGCCTCCAAAGAGCTGACAGTGGGGGCCAAAGGTTACTTAGCCTTTTTGTAGGGTCATATTCTTAGGTTTCAGGTTAGATGACAGAAATTACCTCACTGACTCAGCTCTCTAGAGGTACTTACTAATTGCAACTAGCATAGGTTTCATTTTGAAGTCCAGTATTTTAAAATTAAGTGGTGAGAGGAGAGAAGCGGTTCCAGACACATCCTTCCAACAAAAACTTGTCCTCACCAAAACACACTGTTAGTGCTTCCAGGTATGTGAATGTTTCATTATAGCTTATTTCCAGCTACCCCCTGCAAAGGTACAAGTTCATCACCTGCCCCTCAAAATCAGCCTGGATCAAGATCCAAAAACTAACTGGGGACCAGGAGAGGAACTTAAGTTTAAAGTTGTGTAGATTGATAAAAACATATTTAAGAAATAAAACCAGACAATCAGGTAGGTAAGTACTGATGTTCTCTTAGACTACCTGTGACCAGCTTTGTTTACTTGCAAACATCACCTGTCTAGTGCTGCACGTGACAAAACCACCCAGCTCAGAAGGAAGTGGAGTTTCATAAAATCACAAAATGGTGTGGGTTGGAAGGGACCTTAAAGATTATCCAGTTCTGACCCTGCTGCCATGAGCAGGGACACCTTCCACTGGAGCAGGTTGCTCAAAGCCCCATCCAACCTAGTCTAAATCTTCCCTCTTCTAATTTAAATCCATTCACCCTCGTCCTATCACTACATGTCCTTGTAAAAAAAGTACATTATTGCATCTCCTGAGCAAGAAGGGAGAGGTGTGGGGCAATTCCAAGTTTCTGCTTCCCCAACTCATAGAATCACAGAATGGTTTGGGTTCGAAGGGACCTGAGAGCCCATTCAGTCCCAACCCCCTGCCGTGGGCAGAGACACCTTCAACTGCATCAGGATGCTCAAAGCCCCATCCAACCTGGCCTTGAACACCTCCAGGGAGGGGGCAACCACAGCTGCCCTGGGCCACCTGTGCCAGTGCTTCATCACCCTCCCAGTCAAAAATTTCTTCTTAAGATCTCATCTAAATCCCTCCTCTTTCAGCTTAAAACCGTTCCCTCTCATCCTGTCACTGCACTCTCTGATAAAAAGCCTCTCCCAGATTTTCTTCAGCCCCTCCAGATCCTAAAAGGCTTCTCTAATGTCTTCCCGGAGTCTTCTCCGTAGACTGCTCTGTACTAGTGGCGCACAGACCCTCCTCCCGTTGTCGCTACCTGCTGATGAAGCCATCGCCATCGCAGGTATGGAAGAGGTGCCTCATCCTCTCCTCCTTGCAGCAGCAGGAGGGGCAGGAGGCGAGGCTGCTCCAGGCACCCGGGATTCCTAGTCCCGGGAATGTGGGGCCGGCAGGGGGCTGGGGCACCGCAGCCCCACCTCCAGCTTGGATCTGGACCCACTGGGAGCAGCGCTGGCGCTCGAGGGCTTCTGGGGTGGAGAGAAGGAGATGAAGGCTCCCAGGTTCCCTCCAGGACTCTCCATCATCCTGCCTCGCCCTGGTGGGTCTTCTCTCCCCCGGCCTCTTCACAGTGCCAGAAACCAGTGGCCAAGCTAAAGCAGGGCTGCCCATGCAAGCACGGTTACACACCCCACTGCGGTCACAGAGTCATAGAACTATAGAATCACTGAGGTTAGAAAAGATCTCTAAGATCATCCAGTCAGTCCAACACCACCATCCCTACTGAACCATGTCGCAAAGTGCCATGACCACATGCTTTTTGACCTCTCCAGGGTTAGAGACCCCACCACTTCCCTTGGCAGACTGTTCCAGTGCTTCACTGCTCTTTCAGCAAAGACGTTTTTCCTAATACCCAAGCTGAACCTCCCCTGGCACAACTTGAGGCCATTTCCTCTTGTCCTGTCACTTGTTACTTGGGAGAAGAGACCAGCACCCACCTTGCTACAACCTTCCTTCAGGTACTTGTAGAAAGTGACAAGATCTCCCCTCAGCCTTCTCTTCTTCCAGCAAAACAATCCCGGTTTCCTCAGCTGTTCCTTATAACACTTGCGCTCCAAACCCTTCTTCAGCTTTGTTGCCCACCTGTGGACATGCTTCAGCACCTCAATGTCTTTCCTGTTCTGAGGTACCCAAAACTGAACACAGGATTTGAGGTGTGGCCTCACCAGTGCCAAATATTAGGGCATGATCACTTCCCTACTCTTGCTGATGACACCATTTTTGATACAAGCCAGCCAGCAAGCGCTGGGCAACCCTCACTCAATCTGGTGGTCTGAGAGTTGCTTGTTTTCCTCTCACTGGGCAGGTCCAGCTCTCTGCTTCAGGAGTGCTGCAGACTCTCTTCACTTTGTCTGGCCTGTGGAAGCCAAGCCCAGACAAACAACAAAACCCGACATTTTCAATAACCCTGTATTTGCACTTCAGGCTACTTGATGGTGTATTGAACAGGTGGGAGTATTCCAGGTGCAGAGCACCAGCCCTGCTTGATGCATCCAGTTTCTTTCCACTGATTAAATTTTACTTGAAAAGTACACTATTTGTTTCTCCACTCCAGCAATTCATCATCAGCTAGTGCTCTGAACTTGTTCATGGCATGTACCTCTCCCAGACTTTCTCTCTCCTTTGCAGAGACGTCATTTTCTTTGCAGTCTTCACGTTGCCGAAATAAAAATACTTTAATCTCACATGTATATGATACTGTCTTCATTTCCTTTAGTATGCTTGGCACCCTTTTCAACACCTAATTGAGTTTTAATCAATCCTCTTAATTCATGTGAAAAGAACTGATACACTAACAGCAACAAGGGCAATATTCATCTTTCATCCCTACTGAAAATGCCTATTTTGAAAGAGTCTAGAGTAGCATTTGCCTGTTACACAGTAGCATTATATTTCTTACTCTACCGTCTTGTGATTAATTAAGTCAGATAAGTTTTCCCTAACCTATTCCTGTACATGGAAAAAAAAAATTCTGTTATTAAGGACATGCATTTCTCTCATACTGCCAGATATTATCCTTCTGCTATTACCTCTGTCTTTGAAGACATCCAGTTCTTCCCACAAAGCAACTTAATCTTCCTTGATGTTGACAATGGCTTGTGAATATGTGAAGTCAGGAAAGTTATCAGGCTTCTTTGGTTGCACAGTTCCTTTCAAGTTAATAAGTGATGGCAAAAGTTGTAACCGTTAATATTTATTGTAACTTGATTAAGTCATCACAAGGCCTGGTGTTGTATTAGCTAAAACTAGTTGCAAATGCAAACATCCATAGACTCGCTCTGATATTCTCTCAGTCTCCCCAGATTCGGTTGCTCACGCTGGTTCTTACTGGATGACCAGAGAAAAGGGGTATGCAGCCAGCACACTTCCATACTCATTAAAGAGAATGAAAGCAGGGAATATATCAGTTATCTTTCTTCTTTCAAGTTGCAGTGTGTAATCTTTGAAGTTTTACATAATTTTCCATCTTTTGACCTACAATCCTCTTTTTCTTAATCTATGTAGGATGTTGCTCGTGTGAGACCAACTGTTTGCTGCGGCTCTTTGTTTTATATTGAGAATTGGGTGAGCTGGGCAGTCAGAAGGTTCTTTTCTTCAGCTAGATCCCATAGATAAGCTGTCAACACCACAGACAAGAATTCTTGCACACACTCTGCAAATATTCTACACGCTTCCTAAGAATCAAAGTCCTTAACCATACAGAGTCCTAAAACAGTGTTTTCTGATGAAACCACTAATATCACAGTATCACAGTATCACAAGGTTGGAAAAGACCTCTGAGATCATCTAGTCCAACCTATGACCCAACACCAGCACCCACTTGTCATCTAAACCATAGCACTAAGCACCTCATCCAATCTGGTTTGAAACACCTCCAGGAACGATGACTCCACCATCTCCCTGGGCAGCACATTCCAATGGCCATTCACCCTTTCAGTGAAAAATTTTTTCCTAATATCAAGCCTAAACCTCCCCTGACGAAGCTTGAGACCATGTCCTCTCGTTCTGTCACTGGTTGCCTGAGAGAAGAGACCAACCCCTGCCTGCCTACAACCTCCTTTTAGGTAGTTATAGAGAGCAATAAGGTCTCCCCGAGCCTCCTCTTCTCCAGGTTAAACAACCCCAGCTCCCTCAGTCGCTCTTCACAGGGCTTGTGCTCCAGCCCTTTCACCATCTTCGTTGTTCTCCTCTGGACACACTCCAGCATCTCCACATCTCTCTTAAACTGAGGGGCCCAAAACTGGACACAGTACTCAAGGTGCGGTCTGACCAGTGCCGAGTATAAGGGGATGATAACTTCTCCAGTCCTGCCACACCATTCCTGATGCAGGCCAGGATACCATTGGCCTTCTTGGCCACTTGGGCACACTGCTGGCTCATGTTGAGTTTGCTGTCCACCATCACTTCCAAGTCCCTTTCCGCTTGACTACTCTCCAGCCATTCTGTCCCCAGCCTATAGAACTGCATGGGGTTGTTGTGTCCAAAGTGTAGAACTTGGCACTTGGATTTGTTAAACTTCATCCCATTGGAATCAGCCCATCTCTCCAGTCTGTCAAGGTCCCTCTGTAGGGCCCTCCTACCCTCCAGCAGATCGACACTTCCTCCCAGTTTGGTCTGCGAACTTGCTAATAATGGACTCAATCCCCTCATCCAGATCGTCAACAAAGATGTTAAACAGGACTGGGCCCAACACCGACCCCTGGGGGACACCACTGGTGACCGGCCACCAACTGGATGAGACACTGTTCACTATCACTCTCTGGGCTTGGCCAACCAACCAATTCCTAACCCAGCACAGAGCACTCCTGTCCAAGCCATGGGCTGTCAGCTTCTCCAGGAGTATAATATGAGGAACGGTGTCAAAGGCCTTGCTGAAGTCTGGGTATACCACATCCACAGCCTTCCTCTCATCCACCGGTCAAGTCACATGGTCATAAAAGGAGATCAGGTTGCTCTCCCCTCCTAAATCCATGCTGGCTGGACCTGATCTCTCAGTCATTCTGCAGGGACTGCATGATTGCACCCAGGATTATCTGTTCCATAATTTTACCTGGAACCGAGGTCAGACTGACAGGTCTGTAACTACTTGGATCATCTCTAAGGCCCTTCTTGTGGATGGGCGTCACATTGGCCAACTTCCAGTCATCTGGGACCTCTCCAGTGAGCCAGGACTGTTGATAAATGATGGAAAGCGGCTTAGCAAGCTCATCTGCCAGCTCTCTCATCACCCTAGGATGGATCCCATCCAGCCCCATAGACTTATGAGGGTCCAAGTGGCTCGGCAGATCTTTAACTTCTTCTTCCTGGATTACAGGGGAGCTGTATTCCATCCTGACCCAAATATCAATGTAGCAAAGTCAGATGGAAAACACATTGATAAGATTCTCCAAGATCAACCTCCTTCCATCCTTGTGCTATCTGCCAAGCCTTACTGTTAGCCAGTTCTTACCTTTTTTCTATTTTTAACTGAACCCCCCCCCCCATCTTCTCTAATCTAGTTAAATTTCCCAGTTGGCAGTTCTTTTTTTTTTTTCATTTTATCACATGCTTCATGCTTCTTTGCAGACGAGGAAGTGATCCCTTCCTTATATTCTCTCTGCTCCTTGCTAATGACTTTTCTGAGCTAGTTATTTATACATTGAGTCTTTCCTGCCAGTGCTTCCCCTTCTGAGGGAGTAGTTGCAGTTAATTTTTGCATCTTCAAGTCCCAAGATAACCTAGTGCAGTATATTCTGACTTTTCCCAATTAAAAAAACCACTCACACCAGTTCCTCCTAGCTGATAGGAACAGCTGATATCCTAACTGTTGTATGACACACAAGACAGTAAAACCACCTGAGCTTGCTGGCTTGTATAGTGACCCATATCTAAGTATTAAAATGAAGATGTACCTCATTGTTTGGGAAGCAGTAATCTAAGGAGTAGTTTCCCACATTTTTGGTGCCTGCTATGAGTTACTTGGCAGTTGAGTCCTGCAGCCAAAAAAATGAGCTTCATATGGGAAAAAACATGTTTAAAACAGAGACCATGCTGTGCAGTAGAAGGTACAGTCCTTCCTGAAATGCATTCTCACTGTGCCTGGTGGGAAGGGTGTGTGGTATCCAGAATGTTATCAAGAGAGAACAAGGAAGGAGAGTAAGGAATAAGACCTCCATATTGCTGCTATCCCCTCTTGCAAAATAGTTCTCAAAAAGAGAAAGTTTGTGGGTTTTCTTTTTGTAGGTTTTCTTTTTGAAACTGAGGATCTTAACTGTCAATCTTTTTTTGTTTATATTTTCATCTAAGTTAAATGAATCCATAAATCTTCAAGAATAGATTATTTTCTTCAATCAACTTTCCGTAAGGCCCCAATTTCCAAATGCAAATATAAAAACAGAAAGCCATTGCAAAAATTAATAACAATGCTGTACTAGTACTAGCTGCATTTCTTCTCCAATATTTGTATATACAAAATCTGAGACCTCTGAAAGATAAGTATAAGTCACTTGATTTCCAGAGACGCTGGACTCCTAAGTCTTCCTACTAAATCAACAATAGTTTTAAGTTCATCTGATCTCTAAAACTCAAGATTGTCTCAAGTTAGGTGTTGAACAGGAGAGAAAGAAAGCCTCTGTATACTTATCGAGTTTTAACTACAGATGATTTTCCAGAAGAAAACAGAAGTGACTCTATGCAGAAAGCTGCCAAATAACAAAAATCAATTGACAAAAAAAAGAGAAAGAAATCCTGCTACATAGCTTTGACCCATAGCACTCCAAGATTAACCTCCTTCAAAGCCAACAAACAAAGCAACCAATCACTCAGGATTTCAAGCAGTAAGTTTTAATGAAGTAATGTTCCTTTAAGCAAGACAGAGGCTGTGCAATGCACAACTATCTCAGCAAGAGATACGCCATTGGTTAACAGACTTTTTCCCTTATGTCTCATAAATAAATAAAAATCAAACTGAGTAAGTACAGTAGAAGAGAGAGATGAACAAGAAATTATGTGTTGGTCTATGATACAAGAGGTAACATAAATGGGGAGGAGGCAATCATTGATAGCAGCAAAAGTTCTGGGGAACTATCAGTGTAAATACAGTTGTATGCAGTAAACCAACAGATATCCATTTTCACCACAGGTAATTTACTAAACAAATATCTCTGATTATAATTTTGTATTAGCTATACTTCCCTAAATACATTTAATTACATAACTCATTTTATGGGATCACTAATAAAGATAACAGCCAATACCTCTCTGGTTATCAATTTACCGTCATCCCTAAGATAAAAACATATCTCAGTGTCTTCTTTCGTAATCAAGGAACTAAAAAAAAACCCCATGAAACTTTTGCTCTTTCACTACCTTGATCTTTCAGAACAATATCAGCTCATTCATGATTCTAACATTGTATTTCAAGAGATAACAAGCATTACAATACTAAAATCTTAAAAAAGGTCACAAAAAGACTAACTATTTTGCAGTCAAATCTGACACAATCAAATAACACAGGTAGTACATAATGGATAATTTTGTTTCAAGAACTTACTTTACAGTTCTTTTCCTCTCAGTCGTGCCATTTTTTGTGGCATTTTATAGCATTCATGACAGAAAAAATATTCTGTAAAGTAAAAAGAAGCCAGTGAAAACTGCTACGTGATAAAAGTGCCTCTGAGGAGGGTAAAATAAGAATGCATAATTGTAATTGAACAGGCAAATGTATTTAATGCTTCTCATAAAACATATATGAGTATCTGGACATATGGTGATAGAAGAAAGTAATTAGTACTGTAGAAGTTATTTGTTTTGTGTAAGCCTTAGCCACAAAGTATTTCTGAGGCCAACCATGAAAAAGGGTTTAAAAAAGTCTTAAAAGTTGTTAATTCTAATAAGAAAATCTATGGCTAGCAATTTTTATTAACAGAATATGTATAAAGAATATATATATCTGTAAACTGCTACGCCTAAAAACTTGAATAGAAACAAAGACAAAAATTGTTTCATATATGTTTTTTCAGAATGATCTGTTGTATGTTCCTGTTGTCCTTCTACATCTAATATGGACCTGCGATGGAGCTAGAATGTGAGGCTGGGTGAAGATCTGTCTCCATGCCTCCTTGGCTCACAGACACAGACCTGTCTGTAAAGGTCTTTTCTCAAGGGCCTGAAAGAAGACATAGCTATCGGGAAGCTGGACCTGTGTCACTCCACCATGAGGCATGTGCTGTGCCACGCTAGTATGGGCATGTTTGGATCACATCTGCTTCGCAGAGTGTGTTGCTGCTGCCCCTTCCCAGTGCTGCTGCCTGCAGACAGGCCAGCTGGAGCTGGAGGGCAAATTTAAAGGTGGTCCATAACCACCCTTAATGTCTTTGGAAGTAAATTCAGCAAAACAGGCAACCAGTTTGCACAGCTGCCTGAAGATGTGGGCTTAAGGGAAAATTCTGTCTTCACTGTTTTTTTTCATACATGCAGTTTGCAATCAACTGGTTAGTGGGGCACAGCACTCGTTGCAGCACGCAGTGTGTGGGTGACAGCTCCTTGTCAAGAAAATCTTTATCCTGCTTCTCTGTAGCATGGAACAACTCTGTGTTCAGAAGATCCTTTTACCTAAATGCTGACTCCTCTAATTTGTATTAACAGTTTGGGAAGAATTATTTATTGGCTGTTTGAGGGTTTTCTTAGGTATAGTTACTGCAAAAATCTAGAGCAAAGAGAATTTAAACCATACTTAGTGCGCCTGCACTCCATTCATGTTTAAAATGTATTAGTTTACTGAGTCAGGCCTCCCTTTATTTTGCTAATATTTTATGAGTTCCTGTCTTAAGCTCCTGGAGACAAATTAAGCCCTAGTGTAGTGCTACCAACAGAGTTAATGCTAGCTGTGAATTCAGCCCGCAGCTTTATTTTCCAGCAGGCATAAGTCAGAATGATTCTTTCTTTCTTCATGTGTATCTTTGGTGTGTGCTTTGAGTCATGTCTTTTTATTTGAATGACTATACTTCCCTATTTTTTTCACACTTAATAACATTGGAGAGGCAACACATCAATGAAAGAAGTAGGCTATGTATTAATAAATGTGTTATGTAGGATGTGCTCAGGCTTCATTGAGCTCTTAACTGTATAAATGAGACCTAGCATAACAGCTGGTTATGGTCTCTGTGAGCTGTTATACACGTAAAATTGCAAATCAAGGTCAGAATAGGGCCTGAGGAATTATTTTGCAGATTCACGTGGAGTTTTTTTGTAGGAAGGGAAGATGCTGTTAAGACACAGAAATCGATAACAGATCTAGGTTCATGATTAAAGATTTATCATATGACTCTCATATGAGTTATGATCTCTCATTTATTACTGTTGATAGTAAAGAAGAGAAGAGGAATCCTTATAATGTTAAGGTAAAGAGTTAATTTTTCATAATAGAAGTGGTGTGCTGCAACATGACAGTACTGAATGTCACAGAAACAGCTATAAGGAAACAGCATTATGTGCTTTGGTTGAAGACGTATAGGAAGGTTCCTGGACTAAAAATCTGAGAAAATTTTAAAAGCAACCTTACAATTGAGAAAACCTTCAGCTCCAGTGCCAGTTCCCTGTGCAGAATTATGCTGAAGCAAACTTTGTGTACAACTTTGGTGTACAGCTTCGGTAAAGGCCTCTTAAAAGATATTTTCCGGGCAGCTCCATCAGATAGTGGTCATTCGATATTTCTTTAGTTGACCAATTAAGTTCACACCTGAGGAAAAGTTTGCTGTTCTCCAGAGCATTCTCCTTCAGACTGAATAATGCTTCCAAATTAGCCACCTTCATAATCCTGTCACATCCAAGAGGTTTTTATTCATATCATCAGCATGGAGTCAAAGGACAGCAGGAAGAGTCGATTGTTTCAGCTGAAGGGTTGTTTACTGATCTAAAGAATGTACAACACACCAGCAAATACCCCATAATGCTAAATGGGTGAACAACTTCCCCTTGGAGTGCCATCTTGAAAAAATACTTGAATTTTACAAAATCGAGGGCAAGTATTTCTTTACAGTGAAAAGTGAATACTTTACATTGCCAAGGACTGCAACAATCTTACCCACCTCAATTTACTGGCATTCAGTGAAATTCCATTGTTTATGACCAGACAGATATGAGTGGTACTTTTCTGGTTGTTGTCCAAAATATGGATCCGTTACCCAGAATGCAATAAGTCAATAACTACATCGCCGAGAGAGATTGTTTTATTCAGGTTTGTGCAAAGCGTTGGTGCTTGGAAGTTTTCCTCAAATCAAGCACACACCAAGGGGTTTGTCATCTTCATTTATACACAGTAATACAATGTTATTCATCATGCATGTAATCACATATTTACATGCAATTATAATAAAAGCCAAGTCATTCCTTGCACCTTCTTGCATGCTTCAAGTCTTTAGGGTGCCTGGTGGTTGTCACCCCTGAAATTACCTGCCAGTTCACCCATTGGTCAACTCCTCCCAGTCTCTTCCCAATTATTCTCAGTATCTCTAAACTGCTGGCTTAGAACTTCTTAGTTTAATGAAGTTCCCAGCTCCCCATTTGAAAGTCATTAATAAATTGCACTATTATTTAACAAGACAGCTGAACAAACTCTAATCCCATACCACAAAAATTACAAAAGCTAATCATTAACTGGGACTCGTCTTGTGTAAATCTCCTGCCTGTCTGATGATCTTGAGCTATTTCTTAAGATATTAAAAATACTATGGACTTTTACCAATGTAATCACTGCCAATTGTATGCTGTTTCAATGATGCAGACCTTAAAAGCCTAGTGGAAGGCTGTTGTCCCTGAAATGTTCAGGGCAAGGAAGCCAGTGAAGGGTCTGGGATTGTTTAGCCTGAAGGAGGCTGAGGAGAGACCTTCTCACTCTCTGCAAATCCCTTAAAGGAGGTTGTAGTGAGGTGGGTTCTGGTCTCTGTTCTCTGGTAACAAGTCACAGGATGAGAAAAAAAGGCTTCAGGTTGTGCCAGGGCAGGCTGAGATTGGATATTAGGAAAAATTTTGCCACTGAGAGGGTTCTCAGGCACTAGCAGAGTGTACCCAGGGAGGTGGTGGAGTCACCATCCCTGGAGGTGTTTAAAAGAAGGGTAAAGGAGTTTCTCAGGGATATAGTTTAGTAGCAGACATATACGGTTGGACTCAATGGTCCCAAAGGTCTTTTGCAACCAAACGGGCAAGGGCGGGGCCAGAGCGGCAGGAGGCGGGGCCAGCGGGGCGGTCCTGCCGGCGGGGTCAGCGCGGAGAGGAGGCGGGGCCAGCGAGGCGGTCCTGCTGGCGGGGCCAGCGCGGGGAAGAGGCGGGGCGTCTCTGGGGGCAAGGCCTCCCTTGTTGTCCCCGCCCATCGCGCTGACATTTCGCCGCCGCTGCTCTGGGTAGGCCGTACCGGTAGCGGTTGCCTTCCCGCTATCCCCTTTCCCCGCTGCCCTCTCCGCCTCAGCCCTGGCTGTCGCCCCCGGATATGTCGCAGCCCCGCAGCGCCTCCCTGCTGCAGCCCGGCGGGGGTTCAGGGGCCTCCGCCGCCGCCGGCCCCACGCCGGGCCGCGGCCGAGGGAAGTGGCTGTGGGAGATCCGCGTTGACGAGGAGGTGGAGATCGCGGTGAACCTCGCCCTGGAGCGGTTCCGCTACGGGGAGGAGAAAGGTGCGTGGGGCGGCGGGAGTCCCGTGAGCACCGGCGGTGCGAGGCCGAGCGCCCTTCCCTCAGGAAGGGTCCTTTCTGCCCGGTCCGATGGCTGCGTCCCTCCTGGGTGTGACGGCCCAGCCCCGGCCCGGCGCACGGGAGGAGGCGGAGGGTTTAGGTTTGGGAGTTGAGGACCTCATAAATACCGAGGTAAGAGGTTTAGATTGAATATTAGGAAAAAAAAGTCTTTACTGACAGAGTGGTGAAGCACTGGAATGGGCTGCTCAGGGCACTGGTGGGGTCTCCATCCCTGGAGAGATTCAAAAAACATGTAGCCGTGACAATAAAAATGCTGGCAAGTACACTCTTTAAGACTTGTTTTGGAGTTCTAGGAAGCAGCATCCTTTTATTCAGCGCAGAGGGAATGATTTCCATCAATTGTGTGATGAGACAAGAGCTGGAACAGAAGATATTTCCCACCTCTACACATATGTATAAATGTTCCCAGAAAACCTATGCACGTTCTCTTACTGCCCAAGGACTAATTTTAGTGTTATTATGAACTTCACAGCAGCCAAATCTCTGCTAATTGCAGCCTTGAAGCCAGTTCTCTGTCTGACCTTGCATTTCTGATAAGGAAAAACATCCTTCGGACAATATTGTCTGGGAAAGGCACTATTTCACCAAAAACATGCTATCAAGAACACATGTTGTCAGGGGGACAGTTTGCGTCTGACTTCCAAAAAAATACAGTACTTAGATGAAACTTTACTTTAGCCTAAATCAAAATAGTGGACTTTTTTTTAGTAACTACTTCCTGTATCAACAGAAGTTATTTCCCACTTACATGCATATGTATAAATTTTCCCAGAAATATTATGCCTATTCTGTTACTTTCCAAGGATTAATTTTAATCACAGCTTTATAGAATGGTTAGAGTTGGAAGGGAGCTTAAAAGATCATCCAGTTCCAGCCCCCGTGCCGTGGACAGGGACACCTCCCACCAGACCAGGCTGCTCAAAGCCCCATCCAACTTGGCCTTGAACACTTCGAAGGAAGGCGGTATATTATTATGAACATCACAACAGCCAAATCTCTTGCTAATTGGAGCTTTGGATTGAGTTTTCAGTCTAACTTTGCATTTCAGGTAGGGAAGGACTGCAGACAGACATGATTATAGAAGAGGACACATCTGTTCAGCACATACCATAATTAACACAAGAAGTTATTTCTTTATGAACAGTGTCTGCAAAAACATGTATTTGAAAAAGAGAATGTGCTATAAAGAAAACATGCTGTCAGAGGGCCATTCTGTCCAACTTTCAAAAAATACAGTTACTTAAATGAACCTTAACTCTACTTTAGCTTACATCAAAATATTCTATTTTTTGTAATAGTAACTATATGTGGTATCAGTTGTGGCACTTGATGACGTGGATTATTAGGCATTTTGGTGTTCAGCTGGACCTGATGATTGTAGAGATCTTTTCCAACCTTAATGCTTCTGTGTTTCTAAGAATACTGTGTCTTCCATTGTTATGTGTGCTTCTTTTTTTATCTTTCTAGAAATGGCATTTCCTTCTTCTTTTACTAGTACCGAAAGAGCGTTTGTTCACCGTCTCTGTCAATCTCTTGGGCTGATATCTAAAAGTAAAGGGTAAGTTGGAGTGTAATTTTTCATTTTTTTTTTCTTTTGTTTGTAGAAATATGTGGAATTGTATGACTAGTGTTAAAATGAGCCATGTTTCTAGGATACCATGCACCGTTGCAGGCAATAGTACTAGCGAAAAAAGTTTAAAAAGTAAGATCAAATTATGTATTTTGTGCTTGGCCTCATGTCTACCTAAAAAAACTTGGGACACGGTTAGTTTGAAGTACTTTGCCCTCGTAATGTTTTGTGGATTTCATGGGTCCACAAAAAAAAGATTTCTCACCAAGATCTGTTTTTCATGCCCAGCGATTTTGCATAGAGTCTCGTACCAGATAGATGGAGTGTTATGTGTAGTACATGTGGACTGTTGTAAAACTGTAGCAGCATTTGCTGTTCCTCATCTTTAGTGATACTTCATGATACTTGCAAAAACAGTGTTGGTTCTCTGATCTGTCCTTACTTATGAACACTGAATGTGTTGAACGTGTGGTTTTGTTTCGGAAGTTCTTTTTAAAACATAGTGCTGTTTGAGTGGAATCATACATCCACCGTGGTTACAATCTTGGAAGCCATATAGCTGTTTTTTTGCCACGGATACCTGAGACAATAAAGTTGGCTGAACTGCCATATCTTTACATCATATTTTGCGAACAGAGTCCTAAGAGAAGGGTGTCAGAGGTGCACAGATGGTTAGCGGGAACATGCTTGGGTTGTACAGTTCCTGTGCTTACCTGTAACTGGTCAACCCTGTTTGAATACTTGTTGATTCTTGGTAGAGCTTTGTGTCTCTGAGCAGCTCTTTAGTAGATTCTGTGGTATTTTTGGTGATTGTTTTTTACGGAATCATAGAATATCTCAAGTTGAAAGATTATGTATTATAGTGCGTATATATATACTATATATTATAGTATACTATAGTATAATATAAAAAGATAGATATCCTTATATACTGTAAGGATCGTGGAGTCCAACTCCCTGCTCCCCACAGGTGTACCTGAAGTGAAACCATATTACTAAGAGCATCATCCGAATGCTCTTTGAACTCTAACAGGCTTAGTGTCATGACCCCTGTCTTGGGAATTCTTTTCCATTGACCAGCCACCCTCTAGGTGAAGAACCTTCTCCTAATGTCCAATTCGAACTTCCCTCATGCAACTTCATTCTATTTCCTTGTGTCCTATCGCTGTGCACCAGAGAGAGGAGATCAGCACCTCCTCCTCCACTGCCCGCCTTGAGGAAGCTGTAGACTGAGATGAGGTCACCCCTCAGCCTTCTCTACTCCAAGATGAACAGAACACGGGACCTCAGTGACTCATAAGTCTTGCCCTCAAGACATTTCAGCATCGTGGTCATCCTCCTCTGGACACTCTTTGATAGTTTGATGTCCTTCTTCTGTTGAGGTGCCCAGAGCTGCACACAGTACTCGAGGTGGGGCCACCAATGCAGTGTAGAGTGGGGCAATCACCTCCTGGTTTTGGTTTGTGTTTCTTTTTTTTTTTTTACTTGTCATGTGTTCAGGGTCAGCAGCCTTGTTGTGGTGAGTTGACCTTGGCTAACTGGGAGGTGCACAGGCAGTTTGATCTGTCACTCCCCCTCATTACCAGGCTGTCAGGAGAGAGTAGTGTGGGCTGTCTCCAACAGGCTGAAGGTCTTTTAGGATGAACATTCTTCACACGGGCTTCAGGGGAATCTCTCCTCCAGCAGCTAGAGCACGTCCTCCCCCTCCCTTTTCACTGACCTTTGTGTCTGCAGGGCTGTTTCTCCCAGATTTTCCTCACTCCTTTCTCTTGCAGCTCTGTGCAGTGTGTTTTCCCTTTCTCAAGTGTGTTGTTACAGAGTCCCCACTATCGCAGCTGAGGTGCTTAGCTGTGCTCTGTGGTGGATCTGTTGGAGCTGGCTGTGTCCGTGGCGGGGTAGCCCCAGGCTCGCCTCAGAGAGGCTGCCCCTGCCAGCATGTGGATACCTGCACCCTGTACACACACCGCATTGCACCACCCCTGGGAGGGATGGTGCGCTGGGCTCCTAGCGTGACCTGTTCTCATTCTGAGAAATCACTTTCAAAGTGTGAGTGTGTCATTGTAGCCCAGCCACAAGACAGTTCACTTTCAAACGTGTTTAGAACAGTTCTTTGCATTTCAGCATGAGTTCAGTCTGAGAACAAATGCAGTGTTATGATTGAGAGTTTTGTCTCAAATTCTACATTGTAAATCTTCAATAATGAGCGTCCTGGGAATCTAAGTTGCTTTACTGGATTTTGTTAATACTTTGAATATTACTAGAAGGCTGCTTGTGTCTTTGCTCTGTCTGCTTGTTGATTTTTAACCTGTAAATCTCTTAAAGTACTCTAGAAATCAGGTTTGTGTAATACTTCTTAGTATATATTGAATGACTGTTGGAGCTGGCTGTCCTTTGGGAAGCAGGTGCAGCAATAACAGAAAGGTAGCAGGACAGTGTTATGTTATGGAGGCCTAATTGTAAGGTTGCACTGGGCATAGACATCCAAAGTGTGCAGTGTCTGTGCTGCAATACCTTGTATGTAGTAGGTAGTTTTGATTCTAGGTATTGTGGGTGCTTCTGTTATTTTGGTGTCTGTTATGCTACACAGGACATTATCTGGAAATTTCTAGTTATGACATTATATTTGAAAATTATCTCAAGCCATCTTGAAAGAATTGTGGACAAAGATCATTATATAGAGATAAGTAGGTTATTTATTCCTCAAATACATGTTTCTTTCCTCACAGAAAAGGAAGAAATCGGTACCTGACTGTAAGGAAGAAGGATGGATCAGAACTGATACCTGCAGTAAGGACTTATTGCTTGGCTCCCCGTACGACAAATATCATTCGAGTTTTATTTCAGAGATTCCCTGTCACAAGTAAAGAACAAACAGAACTTCTGCCAAAGACAGAGCGAGAAGGTGCATGTGCTGTTGAATCTGGTATGTTCAGTGAGTCTTCTAGTTTGGTTTTGTTCAAAATATCTATGAAAGTAAGAACTCTTTTGAATAATACTTATTTCAAGCACTGTAACAGGATGAGTTATTATGAATATGGCTTGTAAATGTGCGATGGGTTTGTCATTTTATAGGGGTGCATAGAAAGTCAGGAATGTTCAGTTTTATGTATGTTTTTTAAGCAATATTTTAGTAACATTTTGCATCTGTCCAAGTAAAGCGTGAACTTCTCTTCACAGAAAGCAGAGAAGCGAACAAGACAAGTGGACGACTCAACAATGGTATCCCCCAGGTTCCAGTGAAAAGAAGGGAATCAGAATTTGATTCTTTCAGGCAATCACTACCGGTTTTTGAAAAACAGGATGAAATTGTTAAGCTAATAAAGGACAATAAAGTTGTTCTGATTGTAGGAGAGACTGGATCAGGAAAAACTACTCAAGTATGTTTCTTTAATGGAATAAAAATATAACAATATTTATACAAAACTAATGCCAATTTTTCAATATTTATGTAATAAGGGACTTCTTTATGCTTTTTTTTTTAGGCTTTTGTTTTCCTATGCAGTCGAACGTCTTGTGTTCTAGTGCACTTTCCTGCTTCTGAAGTTCTAAGGCATCAGATGCTTACTGAAAGCATGTTTCTGCACAGTGTTCTGATAGATACTAACTTTTCATTAAAATAATGTAAAGTTTTGAAGGGAAGGTACCTATGATTTTGTGTAGCCCTTTTCTTTCTAAAACTAGTTCTATAGTAGAATATTTTTGTGTTAAAATGAAAGATTACCTACAAGTATTTTTATGGATTTCTCTGAAGCAGGAGAGAGATAATAATTTTTTTTTTTTGGAAACAAATTAAACTTAAAATCAGAAATTTATTTTTGCTGCCTTTCTATCCGTTCAAGTACATTTGCAAAGATACTCCTACTGTGAATTGTCTTGCAGCCTGAGTAATACTGAGATGCAGTTGGATTGTTTCATGGTAAAAAAGCTATGACTTTATCAAACTGAGAAGTAAATTTAAACCACTTCTTTACAGATCCCTCAGTTCCTTCTTGATGACTGTTACAAAAATGGGGTTCCCTGTCGTATATTTTGTACTCAGCCAAGACGTTTGGCAGCTGTTTCTGTGGCTGAAAGAGTGGCAGCAGAAAGAAGAGAAAAGATTGGCCAGACAATTGGTTATCAAATCCGATTAGAAAGCAGGTACTTACAACATATCTTAAAGTCAGTTGATCTTGTGTTGATCTTTAGTCTTGTGTAGGTATAAACTACAGTATATTTGAGGTACAGCCTAGTAAAAGCTTAATAGGTAAAGTATAGGTAGCATATGCTATGTCTTAGGTAATGGAATATTTAAGACTGAAAAAAGACAGGTTTCCTCCTTTATTTTTCAGTTTCATGTGGTAAGCTGTCTTACATAAGTGAATTGCAGGTGCTTTCTCTTCAATTCTGCTTGGGAGAGTGTGTGTGGAATTCCTTGTTTTACTTTCAGATCAAGTCTATACTTTCCTGTTTCTTTTATTTTCTCCACATTTTTAATCTGTATAAATGTATAAATCCAAAAGTTCTGCAAGCTTTAAAGAAAGGTAGGCAGACCAGCACACTGTAACAAATGCTGTAGAGTGAAAGTTGATAGAGGACACAAAAAGAAAAAAAAGCTCAGAATTTCAAAGGCAGTGATGAGGATGAGCATTATTCAGCAGTCTAGTTTAATTTACTGTTTAAAACATCAAGTGACACAAAAGTAGAGATTTCTAGGTCACCTGGGGAATTTGTTCCTAAAGCAGAGCAGAAATCAATGAAAGTCTGAACCTGTGTGCGATTTCTAAGTTCGTCGAACTCTGTAGATAGTGGGATTTCCAGAAATGGGCAGTTGTTGGCATATGAATAAGAAGGTGGAAAAAGGTGTAGCTCATTACGTTGTTACATGGATGAAGGTGTTGCATAGCTAATGAAAATGAATGCATTCGAGACACAAACCCAAGCTAAAGAAGAATTTGAATATGTGTACAAAAGTTCACAAGGCTATTAAGGAATTAAAAGAGCTAGTAAAGATGAATTTGAAATAAGGTGCATGATTAATGTGTGGGAGTGCTGTGCTGGCTGAAGAAGAGCAAAGTTTAGATCTCATTGTAGTGGAGAAATTATTGCAAACAATGCAGAAAATCCTGCTTAATAAAATCAGTAGATTCTCTCAGGAGAAGGAGCAGAAGAGAGATGGCAGTAATTCCAACTCTGGGCAAAGAGGATTGTGAGATGGAGGTATTTACAGTAACACAGGAGTACAATGTTTTAAGTTTTATTAACTGTTGGACAGCAGAGAGGATTTCTAGAAGGCTGTTGAAGAAGAGGGAGGAGTAGAGATGGGTAAATTACACAAGTTAGATGTGTTCCTTGAATCTAAGATGTAGGAGGATTTTTGAAAGGAGGAATGAATTCCAAACTTGGAATGAAATACAACTAGTGAGGTTATGAATTCCAGAAGAGAGCGGTGCAGTATGATACAGAGGAACTTCTCCGTACTTAAAGTGACAATGCTGCAGAAAGTGGCAATCTGGTTTTACTTCCACAGCTAACTCTGCCACAGGTACTAGAACAGTGACTTTTAAAGATTTTGAAGTTCTTGAAGAGAAAAAAAGTATTTGAAAATGATCTGCTGATTTCTTTGTGATTCAGTCATCTATAGGCAAATACAAAGACTATAGCCAACTGTAAGCTGAAGAATTGGAACCTGTTTTTCCAAAGCAGTCCACACTGAATTTTCCAGTAATATAAACAACATGGAGCATTTCTCCAAGTTCTGTTTCACTTGATTATTTATTTATGTAAATTTGAATCTCATTTTCTTAGTTAATCCATTGTCTGAAGTTTTGTAGCATAAGCACTAAGATTCCTTAGGAAATCTCTGGGAATAGGCATTGTTCAAAAATAAATAGGATGCGTGAATTCTTTGGGAGAACTATAATCTAATTCCACTTCTAGTGAGCAACTGTTCAATATTTTAATTTTTACCAAGAAGTGGAAAGCTAGCGTGCATTTAAATGGTGCGAAAGACTGAAGTATCTTCATGAACTGTTCCATAGGTTTTCTCCAAAGACACTGTTGACGTTTTGCACTAACGGCATGCTGCTTCGCACACTAATGGCAGGAGACAGCGCTCTGTCAACAGTGACACATGTTATTGTGGTAAGTGTCCTACTGTATTTCACGTGAGGCAGAGCAATATGCATTACTTCTTATTGGAAGATAAGATCCTAGTTGCCTTTATTAATTTGCTGAGCATTTAGAGTGTTTTTATTTGGTTGGAATCTGAATTAATCTTAAAGACTTGCTGAGTCTTTGTTATAGCACCGACTTTGGGGTGGATTTTTTGGTTTTTTTTTTATTTTTTTTTTGTAATAGTATCTTATTGCAGGTTCATGCCAATAATTAGTTTTGGAATCATAATGCAGTTGTGGAAGACAGAGCTCTAAATTTCTCTGAACTCCCTCAGTCAGAAAGCAGAAGAGCCTTAGGGAGGCTTATGTAGATACGGTTCAACATAAGTACATCAGAATTTCTTGTATCATGTATTGTTTGAGCAACATGAGGTTTGCAGTTCATTTGTTTGCCTGAATGTTTTCAAGGTAATGATTAGTCTTTGAGCAAATTATTTAAGCATTCACTGATGATGATGCCAATAATCCTGTTGTAGAATTTGATGTCAGTGGAACCAACATGTTTATTGCAAGATTAAACTTTACACTGCTGAAGACAGAGAGATGCATTATAATTTTAGGTGTCTGCCTGTTTATCAAAATGAGAAAAAGTGTGGGAATAGTGTATACATTCCTAACTTCAGCCTAAAAATGTTGTATTTGGGTCCCTGCTTCATCAGTTCATAATAAAAACCAAAACAGAACATACCAGCAAAGATGATTACTGTAGTCCAGGGCTGTTTAACTCGCAGCTCCTGCCATTTTCTTGCTACTGCTGCGTAAGGTGTGTCACACGCTGCACGTGTGACAGGCGCTGGCAGGAGCGTAGGAGCAAGGCTTGAGACAAGGTGCCAGGCTGGATAAAACAGGGTGGAGGGCTGGATTAGGCCCACAGACTGTGAGTTTGACACCACTGCTCTAGTCAGTCATGTGCCTTAATTGAGGATAAGCTTCTTGTGTGACTTAAGAGTTTAAGAAGTCTAACTTTTTTTGATTATGTGTTATACATCTCTTCAAAAGTTCATCAATTGTGAAGTGAGAATTTATTAAAATATTTGTAGGATTGGCAGTTTTTGTCATTATCTTGAAAATGAGATTCAAATATAAGAATTGAAGTTTAACCTCTGAAATCAAGGTATATATGGCTAGTGTGTTAACAGAGTGGACATTATAAATATTTTTGCTGTATGGTTTTTTGAGGTCTTTGTAAAACTTTTTGAAATATTTTTTTGATTTTTGATAGTTTTAAAAAAATACTTACGCTAGACTAACATGTTTTTGTGTCTTAAGTGTACCAGCAAATTATGTCTTTCAGTTTTTAAAAACGTTATTGTTTGTGAAGAGTTATAATCTCAAATCTGTGATGTTCATCTGTTGTTTGTTTGTTTGTTTTTTTTCCCATTTGTTATAGGATGAAGTACATGAGAGGGATAGGTTCAGTGACTTCTTGTTAATAAAACTGAGAGATGTGTTGCAAAACCAGGCTAACTTAAAACTAATTATATCTAGTGCTGCTCTGGATGCAAATCTCTTTGTTAGATATTTTGGAAGTTGCCCAGTAATGCACAGTAAGTATTTATTTAAAATCTAAAATCTGGGTATACCTGCCCTAGGTTTTATAGATCTTATTAAACTATAGCAAACTATTCTGAGAAAGAAAACATGATAAATATACTTCGAGTTACAGCAGTGCTTGTTTTTAGTTTGTTAATTTTTGTTTTTTATTAACTATTTGCACGTACTTCAGAGTGTTTTTAACACAGGGAGTTCTGTAAATGCAGGGATGTCCTGGCCCCCACCGTGTTCAGTTCAGAAAACGGGAGAAGATTCTAACAGTGCTGATCTGAATGCTGATGTAGACCCTAGGATCCACATGATTTATTTCAATTCATTCCGATAGATTCTAGTACTTCAGGCCTCTCAGAGATTGCTACTGTTTACTGGATAAAATACAGTTAACTGCACCTGGTCACTTCAGAAATACAGTCTTAGGCAAATTGTATTTTCTATTTTTAACGATTCTTTGTTTTAAAGGAAGTTATTGGCTGTTAACCCAGGTAAACAGTGAGAAAAGACGTAGCAATTTATGTTCATTTCTGTTCAGACTTGGTTATCTACGGTTAGATTACATTCAAATACAAAGAAAAGTTATCGTTATTGCTGCTTTAATTTCATTTGACTCATCTTCAGCAGAGGTAAAACATAAGGGTGTAAGTGTGAGGGAGATGCCTTTTTTTTTTAATTCTTCACCCTCTTGACTTGCAAGTTTTCTACGTGGGTCCTCTGGCACCTTGCAGTCCTCTTCCTTTTTCAACAATGATGTCTAAGTGTAACATGTTTCCAAAAGAAGCTTTTAAGAGAAATCCTTTATTTTCAAAATAACCAAGTAACTGTCTGCATGTCAGCCTTTTTTTAAGAAGCTTGACAGTCCCAGGACATGGGTAGGATCAATTTCTTGAGAATCTTTTCCTCAAATCATTGGTTTATTTTAGTGAATGTTTCTGAAGAAGCAAACAATTTTTTTTTTACAGATAGAAGCGTTTATTTCTGGTTCTCAGTTCTGAACTTCTGCCTAGTAAAATAAGGCTTGCAACTTGTTGAAGGCAGGAATCTGGAAATACGCTGTTTCAGTGTTTCCCGTATTTTTTTTTGAGGGGGGAAACCTTGCTATTTCTGAAGAAGAGAAAAGCCCTAGGTGATTTAAACTCAGGTATAGCAAATGTCTGCTAAGGTACCAGAGATTAAAATCTAGAGATTTTAATTCTTCCTGTGAAGAAGAGTCCTTCAATGTCTATAAATAAGGTCTAGAAAACAGTGATATTGAAACAGAACTCAGGGTAGGTTATCAGTAGGTAAAGACCATTGCATTTTCTCATTTATTAAGCTGTATGTGGTAAAGGAAGTCAAATTTGTCTGAAGCAATTGACGAAATTGAGAGAAGTCTAGCTCCTCATGTACTTCTCATGAAATAAAGTAGTTTAATTCAAAGGTGGCAATCTGCTTCTGGGATCTTGCACTAAAGCTGTATTAGTTGCTGTCATAACTTTTAATCCAGGTGGCAGTCTCACACAGTTAATTATTTTTTTGTAACCCTAAACCAAAAATGGCTATTTTCTTTTTCTCATTTTGATAACATTGCAATTAATAACTGTCAATTTTACTAGTATCTCTTGCTATAACACTGAATAGAATTGATGAGGTTAATGGGAAAACAAGGTACCCAGCTGGCATTTCCCTTTGAAATGTTGTTTTGTTTTGTGGCCCAGTAATAATAATAAAATGAACTCATTGAAGGTACTCTTACAAGACTTTTCAAGGAATGTAATAATTCCTTAAATCCAGCCCTTGTAATGTTTGATTCTCTTTTTGTGTCTACAAAAATGCTTTTTTAAAATTCAGATTATAAATGAAGTTAGGGAATGTCTAATACTTTCGGGATTGTTTCTACTTTCAGTACAAGGAAGACCTTTTGAAGTTAAAGAGATGTTTTTGGAGGATATTTTACGAAGCACTGGGTATACAAACAAAGAGATGGTAAAGTACCAAAAAGAGAAGCAGCAAGGTTGGTGCACTTCTTGTTAGGGTTGGCAATGAGTCTCCTTGATTGATTGAACAATTAAACAGGGTGATTCTCTGTTAAAATTCCAAGGTCAGAATATTAAATGAGGCATGATTAGATGACAGGAAGTATCTTTAAGCTTTCAGTGTTTACATTATTCAAGTAGATTATGTAACTTGAAAAATAGTAATTTTCTTTTTATGATCATATTTTTGCTTTCAGCTGATAAATGACATATTTTTCCTAGTTACTATTGAGTAGAATTGCATAATATTCGAGGTTTTGCCCACATGAAAACTATAGAAGTGGAAGATACTGTGTGGTGACTTTTGTGTGAAAAATTGAAGTGCAGCCAATAAAGAGGGCAGGATTTTGTACATCTTGTACAGAAATGGTTCCTGTTAGTAACATTCTTCAGGCATAGTTGTGTTCAATATAAAGTCCAGAAGCCTTAACAATCATTAACTTAGCATGGTTGTTTTTCAATTGATGAAGTAGATTTATTATTTGGGAAGTTTTCCTGGCAACGGAAAGTAAGGATCGTAGAGTGTATTTCAAAAACCCCAAACCAATATTAACCAATAACCAAAGCTCTAATATACAATCCTAACTGTACATTTATTGTATTGCTCAGCTGTGATCGCTGTCAATAGAAAAGTTCAGTTAAGGCACTGGTGTCCTGACTGTTTCTTCTACTTGTGTACAAAAATTAGTTGTTACATGCAAGAGCTATATCACTTCTTTTTGGTTTCTTCTGGAGAACGTTTTAGACTGAGAATTGCTTGGGAAATATTTGCTTAGGAAGCTTGTTTGAATGCAGTAAGTTGGAATACTGGAGACTCTAGGGAGTTAAGCACCCAAATGGTAGGGTTTTTTTACCATGTTCTTGTAGCAGATATTTATAGTGGTGCACTTTGGATACCCTTAATCTTGATATTTATATTGGACAGGTAACAGCATTCTCAAAGCTTGAATAGGTAAAACTTTATGACTTGATATAATAATTTTTTGTAACTGGAAACAATGTGTAACTAAGACAACTGTAAAACTCTTTTGGGAAATACTTTTTGCATCCTAGAAGAAAAACAACAAAGCGCTTTTACTGAGTGGTGTTCTACTCAAGAAAATAATAGCCAACTGGAATCTCAGAGACAAAGATCCGACCCAAGTGCGAGTGAAGAGTTTAATCTGTTGGGTGATGCTGGTGACAAGGTATTTAATGAGCTGGTAAATTTTTTCTTTTGTTGAAAAAGATGTTTAAACCTAGATTCTGTGTTATGTTATTACTACACATTTAAAAATGTTGGCTAAAGACATTGTTCTATTCCTGTAGAATTCCTGGAAGTATTTTAAAACATGATTTTTAATTTTTTTTTTTTACTAGCAATAACTACTCCAGCTGAAGTGTGCTTTTCAGTTATGATGGTTGTACATAATTTTTGTTTATATCGAATGGTAATAATGTCGTTGTTTCAAGTACTTGCATATGATATCATAAATGCTTTAACTAATATGTGAATGCTGTATTTCTGGTTTTTACTTGGAAAACTGTTCAAATTCTTCTTATCTAATATATGAGAACAAAGACAACGCTTTGAAGAGATTCATCTTCCAATACTTCTTTTTTCTTTTCAGACTGAAAAGGAAGTGAATTACCTTGAACCATGGCTAATAAAAGAAATGGATTCTTGTCTTTCTGACATCTGGTTGCATAAAGATGTTGATTCTTTTGCTCAGGTGTTCCATCTCATCTTAACTGAAAATGTCAGTGGTAAGTTTCTCATCTTATTAAATAAGAGAAAAACAACCACAAAATAACTTGAATTTCTGTGGCTACTTTGTCTTCAATTTCAAATGTTGTTACTTTTGAGTTCTGATGCCTATTGAAAAAATGAATAGGCTTAGAAGAATTAATGTTTTGCAGTTATTTTTTGTGGTACTTGTGTTAAAGGACTGACAGGTGTTATAAGACATCTCTAAAATAGTGTTAAATTCACATGAACTGACTAGTGGGATGAAGTGAGGAAACAAATTCTCTTTGGGCTTTGTTTTGAAAGTTATGTACTACATTTAGATGAAAAAAGTAGCATTTGTGTTGGTTTTGCTGATTCTTTTTTTTTTGTACTTCTCAGTTGATTATAGGCACAGTGAAACCAGCGCAACTGCGCTAATGATTGCTGCAGGAAGAGGCTTTCTGAGTCAAGTAGAACAACTAATCAGTATGGGAGCAAATATCCACTGCAAGTCATCCAATGGCTGGTAAAACGAAATGTATAAAATGAATGATTTATTTATCAGTATACCAGTGAAAAAGAAATTTTGTAACATCTAAACTGATTTGCTAACTTATCAAACTGCTGTAAGCTCTAGTAGATTTTTACAGTTTTAACTTCCGATATCACATTTTTTTCTGTAAAATCTGAATTGATTTATTAATGAAACAGTCTCTAATGTGGAATATACACTCTTGATTTCAGTGAGTCTGATTTAATACATGGGTTAGAAGAAAAACAGGAATCTTTCTCACTGGGTTGGTTGAATTAGACCTAAAATGTTTTGCTGTTCTTGTTTTAAAAGAGTAACCTATGATGAATTTAAAAATAGGGCATAACAGGCACAAAGATCTTTGCAGTATTATATCAGTAAATACGCTGTATCATGTTGAAATATTTGTGAATCTGTAAAAATAAGATTTTTGTGGCTGTGAATTTTGTCTTCATATAAACAGGGAAATATAGGAAATAATTGTAATATAGGAAGATAAAAATTAGTATTCCGGGAGTCACTTGAAATACTTGGGAAAGAATACAGTTTAAAAGGAAACTGGAGTGAACTGTGTTGTGAGGAGGGCAATTTCCATAACACATCAAAAAGCCAAATATTTTCACACATTTTGGAGAAAAGTGTTTGGAGTGTGTCTTCTCAGGGTGATCTGAAGGAGCTGGTAAAGGGTACTACAAAAAGACATGGCTTATCTCTGTGCATTGGTGTGTGTTTTTTTGAAGAAATGGCGCCTTCTTCCTTCTCATTTCCTTCTGTAGATTTGCATGTACTACTGTGTAAAACTGGATTCTTTCTTGGCAAAGAATTGCAGTAACCTAAAAATCGTAGTTTATACACTTTAAAATGGGAAGCTGCAGATCCAGCAATAATAGTACTGATTAAACAATCATGCAGAAATTGTATGCAGTTTTGGGTGCCACAGTATCAAGTACATCAAACTACTGGAGAGTGTCCAGGGGAGGCCACAAAGCTGGTGAAGGTTCTAGAGGAGAAGTCATGTGAGGAGCGGCTGAGGTCGCTTGGTCTTTCAGCCTGGATGAGACTGAAAGGGGATCTCATCGCTGTTCACTGCCTTCTCTCAAGGGAGGGATGTGAAAAGGGTGCTGATCTCTTCTCTTGCAATCTATGATAGGACTAGAGGTAACGGCAGGAGGATGTGCCAGAGGAGGTTTAGATTGGATATTAGGGAAATGTTCTTCACCTGCAGATGGGTGAGCACTGGAACAACTCCCCAGGGAAGCAGTCAGGGCACCGAGTCAACCAGCATTCAAGAAGCATTTTGGACAATGTCCTCAGTCACAGGGTGCAAATGTTGGGAATGTCCTATGTAGGGATAGGAGTTGGATTTTGTGATCCTTTTGGGTCCCTTCCAACTCGGGTAATTCTGTGATTCTATGAAATTAATAGAACAGTATGGTGTCAGTAGTCTCCTCGTGTAGCATGCTATTCGTATTTATCGTCTGAAGTGAAATTAAAGATTTTTATGCAACTCTTTCAGGATGGCTTTGGACTGGGCTAAGCACTTTAGACAAACAGAGGTTGTTGACCTGTTGGAGTCCTACAGGTAAGCTATTAATATGTCATAGAAGCAGTTGTGTAACACGGTGAAGGGAAATGTATGTTTTGTTATCTTTTATCCAGAACAGGTTTTAGCTTTTTATACTTTAATATCTGCAAGATATCGGAAGAATTATTTGGGAACGGGAATATTTTGAAAACATAGTTATTTGAAAAAAATTATTTGTATTCAGTATCAGAGGATAAATATGGTTCTAGTGGTGTAGGATTTTTTATATATTATTAGTGTTTATCATCTTGATTTGGACATTCCTATCATGATTATATATCTATGCAGGCTGTGATTATAGTAACTTAAATATGCAAATTCTATACCATATACTATTTTAATTTCAGATACTTATTTTGGAAGCAAGTCTGTTGTGTGTTTTTATCTCTATATTGTTGATGTGGGATAGTCATATTAAAGAAACTTCGTATGAGTAGCATGTCAGTAGGCCATCCAAGAATTTGTTTTTTATAACTTGGTTATCATAGTTACAGTTACCTATATTATTTTAATTCCTCTCAGTGTAGTTTCTGTTAATGTAGTACCTGCTTAAATGTTACAGGATGGAAGTTTTGGGAAAATACATTTCTTTCCAATTTTTGTCCTTTAACAGATAAATAAATGGTGTCTTTAGAGTTCTGTCGCATTTGCTTATGGTTGTATTTCAATGGAGTATAATAAAAGCAGAGTTAATGCTAAAAAGTGAAGTTGCATGCTTTACTGGGTTAATACTTACATCAGTGAACAGTAATAGTGTTGTGAAGATGCTGTTCCAGTACACTTCAAAATTAAAATTAGAGATAAGTAGTCTGGTTGGTCTTGATGTGAAGTTGAGTTGATGGTTGAATACATACCCAAAGCAAACAGTCTTGACTCTGACTTGTGTATTTGTATATTGTAGTGCTTCAGTGGAATCTGGAACTGTAGATGAGTGTTCCCTGGTCCAAAGAAGTGGTAGTGAGCTCAGTGCAGAGGACAGAGAACTGCTGAAAGCTTACCATCACAGCTTTGATGATGAAAAAGTGGATCTGGACCTGATTATGCACTTACTTTATAACATTTGTCACAGTTGTGAAGCTGGTAGGTATATACACATGCTCCAAATAAATCACTGAGGCTTCAGCTTCTGATAAATTTTATCCTTTTTTCAGTAGTATCTAGTAGGTAGAACTTTGAGTGCTAGTGTACCTAGTGTCATGTATTTGAAACAAATTTTCTGTTTAACTGCGAACCAATTTATATTTTAGGAGCTATTTTAGTATTTCTTCCTGGATACGATGAGATAGTGAGCCTGAGGGACCGTATTCTTTTTGATGACAAGAGATTTGCTGATAACTCTCACAGGTAAAACCTCTAGTTTATGTGGTTGTCTTGAGTCTTTATTTGTTTCTTTTAAAGATCCTTAAAAGGTGCTCTTTGTCTTGCATTAGATACCAAGTTTTCATGCTTCATTCAAATATGCAGACTTTAGATCAGAAGAAGGTGCTTAGAAGTCCACCTGCTGGCGTCCGCAAAATAGCAAGTATCAGAGGGCTTCATCAGATGTTATGTTGACCTACTTTGTCTTTGCTTTTATAGTTACTAGAGTGTTTGTTTGTTTTTTTAATTGCAGATTCTTTCTACTAATATTGCTGAAACCAGCATAACAGTAAATGATGTTGTATTTGTTATTGACTCAGGCAAGATGAAAGAGGTATGATTGTCTTAACCTGTCTTTGGGAAGTAAAATTCCTAGTATTATTTTAAAATACAAAATAAATTTATTTTGGAGATCTATTTTTTTTTAAGTAGGCTGAGAGCTAGTATGTGTCAAGCAACAAAACTCACTGAGAGGTTTGACATCCATTTGTTTTATAACAAATACTGTGAATAGCTGTTTAAAACCATGTAAAAGCTCTTGGAGGTTGATTTGGGTAGATGAGTTTTTGAAGGACGTGGTTTAGCAGAGGATAGGTACAGTTGGACTTGATCTCAAAGGTCTTTTTCAACCGGAAGATTCTATGATTCTAAGTTTTTAAGTGGGTTTTTTTGATGTGTTGAATGCCCATTCCCTTATTACTTGTTCAAGAAAAATGAGCTAGCATAATGAGGCAGTTTAAGACCTAGAATATGACTTAGAAAGTAAAACTGGATTTCAAAGGAAATATGCATACCAAATTCCTGAAATTCTCCAGTGATAATTTTTTTTTTGTAATTTTGGATCAAATATGGGGAAATAAGGCCATAATTTCGAGGTGAGACAAAGAAGAAAACTTTAGTCAATAACATTTTTGCTTGGTTTGTGATACCACATAACACAATCCATGTGTTTTATGGACTTTCAGTTACCTACTGACTAGAAAACTGTTAATTTAGGAAAATATATAGCACGATGGAGGTAGTATAAATTCACTTGAAACTAAGTAATTCAAAACATACCTATGTAAGAGAAGCTGCTAATGTTTATTCTTATCTTTTAGAGAAATTCTGTTGATTAATCATTAGTAACTTTTATTTCCTGTACACTATTGAGAGTTGGTTTTCCTTGCTTTGCTTTTATAGAAGTCTTTTGATGCATTGAGCTGTGTTACGATGCTAAAATTGGTGTGGATTTCAAAAGCCAGTGCTATCCAGAGAAAAGGCAGGTAATAAATGCTTCCTACTGAATTTCATTTTGCAGATATCCACTGTCCTGTATATTAAGGATAAAGTACTCAATGGAGGAGCAACTCTAGTGGGTGATATTACTAGCCCAGTCCAGTACTGTGTTGGACAATGGCCTACACTAATTCTCTTCAGAAGAGAAGGGTCAGCATATGTTTCCTTGCAGTCACTTCCCAAGCTGTAGAAAAGTGACACTCAAGAATTTCCCAAAGCTTACATGAGGTTGTTTTCCCCCCATGAACTTGTTATCCTTTGTCTTTCTCCCGTGTAGCACCGTGAGCCACAGTCCAGTAAGGTGTTTCACAACTTACGTGTGAGCAAAGGGCTGCCAATTGGTGGCTTTCAGTTAGTGGGCCCTCATCCCTATATTAGAAGAGACATTGTGCAGTGATTGTTTTTTCACCTTCTCCAAACTATTCATGACATAACAAGCAGAATCGTATTCTTCCCAACACTGGCTGAAGGCTAGGAGGATATACAGCAACAGATGTCTATGTTTGGTGATATGATATTGGCACTAACTTGCAGGAATTTGAGCGTGAATGTGAGCATTTGGTGTCTCTGTCCCCTCACTCACTCACAAGTTGTTTGGTCTTCATTCTACCTGTTACTCGCAGAGTGACTTCCAACTGTTTGGGGAATCTGAAGAGCTAAAAAATGAAGTTTATGACTTATATTCCTTACAGCAAAGGCAGCTGAGATATGGATTGATCTTAGGATAGCAAACACCCCACAGCATTTTATGTTTAGATAGGCCTTATTTATGTTCCTCCAGATCTTTCTATATGTATCTGTATGTATATGTATCTATATGTACTGTAAAAGTCTCACCTCTTGTGTGAGACTTGCACTGTACAACAGAACTAGCCATTTCTTAGACCTGCTTCTGCATTTCTCTTCTAAGTTTGTGTGTATGTGTGTTGTGGTGGTTTTTTTTTTAAAAAAAAAGAAATGCTGATTTTCAGTGACTTCTCTTATTTTGTTTTCAAGGGCTGGACGCTGTCGGCCTGGAGTCTGTTTTCATCTCTTCAGCAGGGTCCGATTTCAGAACATGTTGGAATTTCAGACTCCAGAACTTCTAAGAATGCCACTCCAGGTGAACTTTAAAAAAATGTATTCTCATCAAACTGTACTGTGGTTTTTTTTTCCCCCCAATCTTAATGATGGTTTTTTTTTCATTTAACTTGCAGGAGCTTTGTTTGCACACAAAACTTCTGGCTCCAGTTAATTGTCCAGTTGTTGACTTTCTTATGAAAGCTCCTGATCCTCCACCAGCTTTAATTGTGAGAAACGCTGTGCAAATGCTTAAGGTCAGCAGAGGAACAGATTTAAATAGGAATTGTATTTGTTTCTGTATTTGTGATGTAGCAATATATCTTACTGAGTTTTCTTTGCATTGAGACTGTTGTTTAGTTATGTAAGCATGCTCTGAGTTTTTGTGAGTTGTCTGTTTTCGTTTTGTGTATGGATGTGTTTTTCTTGTAAAGGGAAGAGAGACTGCTTAAAAATCTCATCTCAAACTGTTTAGAGTTTCACTCGATTCCTTAGTGTTTGGGAACTTTGTTTATTTTTTCAAACCTGGTTAAATTCTCCTCCCTCCTTTTTTTTTTTTTTGTATAGACAATAGATGCCATGGACCCATGGGAAGATCTCACTGAACTTGGTTATCATCTCACTGATTTGCCAGTAGAGCCACACCTTGGTAAAATGGTGTTGTGTGCTGTTGTTTTGAAGTGCCTGGATCCCATTCTTACTATTGCTTGCGCTCTTGCCTATCGAGACCCTTTTGTCCTTCCTACGCTGACCTCTCAAAAGCATGCGGCCGTGATGTGTAGAAAACATTTTGCTGCAGGAACATTTAGTGATCATATGGTGCTTCTCAGGGCTTTCCAGGTACTATTTTGTATTCAGAAAGATTATTTATTTTTTGTTTAGTGACTTTTGTATATATTGGACCCGTGCATTTGTGAATGAAGACTTTTTGTCAGATTCTTTGTTTATTTTTTCTAATCTGGTTAAATTCTGAACGTTCTGACAAAGTGCCACTTGATATCCTGCTACAGTGATAACTTAAGATATTGATCTTAATGTAATGATCTTATAATAACTTAACATAATAGTCCTTGTGTTAATTTAGGGAATGGGTAATGAGAATCTAGTATTTAATGAGAAAAGAAAAGTCTGGTCTGAGACATTTACTTTCTTTCAGAATGTTTTTTGCCTTCATTTTACTGATGCAATAAAAAAGTGCATTTTTTAATTTTAGCTAAACAAATTAATAGGCATATGTAAAAAAAAAACATTTACAGGCATGGCAGAAGGCACGCAGTGATGGCTGGGAGAGAGCTTTTTGTGAAAAGAACTTCTTGTCTCAAGCCACAATGGAAATCATCATAGGAATGAGAACACAGTTGCTTGGCCAGCTTAGAGCCTCAGGTAAGTAGCTTGGAAAAAAAATTTAACATAGTTGTGGAGTCAAGTATATACCTAGTACAAGTGCATACAAATTGTAAAAATAGTCTTCATTGGTGTCGCTTTGCTTCCTTGATTTGAAACGGACCAGTACGCATTCATGCTGGGCACGGTGCAGATGTTGGGGTGAGGAACTGGGGCTGGGAAGCAGCTAATCTAACTGAAAGTGCCCTCATTGTTCCACATGCCACTGGCTTTCAGTGTGAGATACGTTTACTTGTGTTTGTATGCTTTGATAAATTTTTTCCATAGGAAATGCGTTTGTATTGTAAAAAATAGTTCCACATTAGTGTAAAACCGCTTATCGGGAAGGATTTCAATATAACGTTTCTTCTTGGTCCTGTTACGAGTGGCCATGGTGAAAAACTGAGAAAAACTTGTGGTTTATTTCACTTGTCTTTTCAAATTCCTTTTGTGAAGCCTAGAAGTAGATTTTAAATACAAGCAAATAAAACACGTTTCTTGTCCTCGTCTTTCTTCAGGTTTTGTTAGAGCCAGAGGAGGAGTTAGTATTAGAGAAGTTAATACTAACTCTGAAAACTGGGCTGTAGTTAAAGCTGCCTTAGTGGCTGGGATGTATCCCAATCTAGTGCATGTAGACAGAGAAAGCATGGTTTTGACTGGACCAAAGGAGAAGAAAGTGCAATTCCATCCTACCTCTGTCCTGAGTCAACCTCAGTGTAAAAAGGTAAAATCACCTTGAACTTAGAGTTCACAAAAAAGAGCACTGTAATGTATCAAATGTTTTAGAAATGCCTCTTTGTAATTGCCAGTATTTTAAAAGCAACATATGCATTGAACACTACCTACCTAGAAAATATTTTTCCTGGCACTTGATAAAACAATTTTATTTGGTTTATTTTTCCAATATTATTTCATCAAAACTTACTTCAGTTTAGTCCTTCTACTAGATGGAATGAGACAGGACTGTAAAAAAACCCCACCCTAGTTATGATAAAGATATTTGGTTTTAAAGATATTTGGCTCAAAAGCTGCCTGTCAGAAAGGGACCTGGGTATGCTGGTCAACAGCGGCTGAACATGAGCCAGCAGTGTTTGAGGTGGCTGATAAGGCCAACAGCATCCTGGCTTGTATTGGAAATGGTGTGGCCAGCAGGAGCAGGGAATGTCTCTTCCCCCTGTATTCAGTCTTTGTGAGGCTGCAGGTTGAATTCCATGTTCAGTTTTGGGCCCCTCACTACAAGAAAGAGATTGAGGTGCTGGGATGTGTCCAAAGGAGGACAACTGAGCTGGGGAGGGGCTGGAGCACAAGTGTTATGAGGAGCAGCTGAGGGACCTGGGGTTGTTTAGCCTGGAGAAGAGGAGGCTGAGGGGAGACCTTATCACTCTCTACAACTGCCTGAAAGGAGGTTGTAGCAAGGTGCATGTTGGTCTCTTCTCCCAAGTAAACAAGTGATAGGATGAGAGCAAATGGCCTCAAGCTGTGCCAGGAGAGGTTGAGATTTGCTATTAGGAAAAATGTCTTTACTGAAAGAGTGGTGAAGCATTGCAACAGTCTGCCTGGGGAAGTGGTGGGGTCTCCTTCCCAGAAGGCATTAAAAAACATGGCATTTTGTGGCATGGTTCAAGTAGGCAGTGGTGTTGGGCTGAAGAGTTGACTGGGTGATCTTAGAGATTTTTTCCAACCTTAATGCTTCCGTGATGCTATGATGCTATGTAACAATCCCTCCTCATAATAGTTCTGCTCTAAAATTGGTTTTTTTATGATTTTTTTTAAAACAAATATTTTGTTTCAAGGTAGGATAATTTGTGAGTCTGTTCAAATTCTGTTTCACTTTTTTTAATTTGTGTGTATGAATTTATGTGTATATGAATATTTATGTATTTATTTCTACTTATATAAAATAAAAATATGTGAAAATTTAATTTAAATAGAAATAGAAGGTAAAATAGCATAGTCTTACTTGCTCTTGCACAGATTTCCCCAGCAAATGGGCAAGCTGCAGCCATTCAGGCTCTTCCGACAGACTGGCTTATATATGATGAAATGTCGAGAGCTCACAGGATAGCAAATATCAGGTGCTGTTCTGTTGTGACACCTGTCACTGTATCACTCTTCTGTGGACCAGCTAGATTAGCAAGTAATGCTTTGCAGGAGCCTTCATCCTTTCGAGGTACAGTGGGGTTTGGATTTGGAATGTTTCCATGGGTATATACTAGTATGTGATACTGAAGGCTTGTTTTTCAACAATATTTAATATATTCTTTAATATATATATTGGCTAATTCTTAAAATGATAGAGCTCTAGTTTCTGTATCAGTTCAGGAATAGTTTATAGGCTCTGTAATGAATGTCTCAGTTCTTTGAATCCTTATAGATTCATGTCTGTAAATGACACTTATGTGGTCAAAGAAATTGCACTCTAGTTTGTAATGAAATAAACAATGCAAACAAGATGTATAATGACAATACTAATACTGATAAGTGTAGTATCTATGTTTTTTCAAGACTAGTTCACTTGATGCTGTGAACCAGATTATTCAGACAGAATAATAATTTAGAAACTATCAATATGGCAAATATTGCTCCCAGCTGGAAAAAGCATTTTAAAGATTGTTTCCTACCGATAGCTTTTAATGACAATTAGCCATACAATTAACTAGAAGTAATCGTGACTACATAGACATTTTGGTTTTTTTCATTTAAAAGGTTTGCTGTAGGGATAGAAGGAAAAATAATCTGTCCTGCTGCCAATTCCCTAGAAATATTAGTTTGAATCTAAGTAAGAGTCCAAGTTATTTTTGAAGCTTTCCTGTGTTCCTTTTAAACTCTTACCATGCTTATGGTGATTGAATTGCACTTGTTAAATAAAAATAGTCCTACTTAATAGCCATATATATAAAAACCTTTTTTTTAATTGGTCTTTAAATATGTTGTTTTACTGGAAAATAAAGCATAGTGCAATGTGTGGTTTTGCAAACACCTTTAGGCAAAAGTTTGAGAATGGCATGTTGATGTTGGTGAAGAAACGTGACTGAGTCAGGTCATGTCAGTACAGATGCTTACATAGCAGGGCCATCAGCTGGTCTGGATACTTGAGTTCTGCTAACTGAAGCAAGGACTTTTCACTGAGATACTTGCAGAAAATAAGAAGTGGTTTTACAAGCCTTTACCTTTTAAAATAAAATTTAGAAGGAAAATGGGGTTTATTGCTAGAAAAATAATAGTGTTCAGGTTTTTGTATATAAGTGAAAATATTATAGAAATGTTTACACACCTTTTATATTTAAAACAGGGAATGTATTATCTAATGATAGCAGTGATAGTGAAATGGAGGACAAAACAACTGGTGATTGGGTAGTACTGAAGCTAGATGAATGGCTCCATCTCAGACTGGACCCTGAAGTAAGTAATGGATCACTTCAATGCTTGGTTTTTGTAGTGGGATATTTATGTTGTGTCTTCCCTGAAAGATTTCTGAAATATTTGGATGACCAAGAATTTTGTGTAAGGCTGGCTGTTACGGTCTATTTGGGTCTCTCAGAGTTATAGGACCGTGTACTCTATGATTTAACCTTTATTTCATGAGCGCATGAAGAAAGACAAACAGGGGCCCAGAGTAAACTACTGTGAGATTTCATTTGTTCACTATTCAGGTTATAAGGTTTTGCAACTTACAACTCGTAACTCTCAATTCGTGTGCCTATGAGCAAAAAGCGAAGTAGAATCAGTTACCCAGCTGACAGTGAGAGTGCTCATTCTTCACTGTCTTTCCTGGTGTGGATGTCCCCTTTATCACACGAGGAAGCAGGAGGGTCTTAACAGCCCAGCTGCTGTTGGATCTGCTTCAAAAGCTTTCTGCGTGACCTGGTGTCTTATAGCCTCTAGCTTGGAGCTTTGGTCCTTTCCATAGATAAGTAGATTCTGACAAAACTGCCAAACAAAAGATGATGGCTGCAGTAGGCAGCAAGGTGATGTGGCTGCATAATGGCCCTTCAGCTCCAAGGCCACCTGTCCTGCCTGTCTGGTACTGTTGCTTTGACTTTGATGGCACTGCTCGAGCACACATCAGGCCTTTGCATGAGCTGGATTAGCCAAAAATCTGAGCAGAAGGCAGCAAAAATATGAGCAGGCATATTGGCTGTTTGCATCACTGAGAGGATGACTAAAGTTGGATCAAAATGGAGCACTTGAAATTGGAATTGCTGGAAGAAAGTTACTGTCAGATTTTAGAAAAAAGAAAAAACATTTTGAAGATAGTCTTGAGGCCATTGAGAAGCTCTGGCTGTGGTAGGAGGTAGAGGAGTTTATGAGTTATGAAACACTCAAATTGATTGGCTCTAGTAACATCTTGTAGATGTGTTCAAAAGTGCGATCTTTTTTAAAAATAGAAGCATGAAGCATTTCTGATAACATGGGAATTAAATTATAGCCATCTAGATTCAGTCATCTCATTTGAGCAGAAGTCTGCATAAGAAAGTCACTTAAAACTCTTTTCCCTCAGGTGTGAAGGAGGACTGCAGGAATGCAGACTGAATTGAGAGGAAGGGATTAAAGCATTAATGGTTTTTCTTAAAAATAAAATTTTAATGTGGAAAATGAAAAATCTTGTGGATTTACAATACAATTTTAAGTTTAGTGCAAAGCTAAATAAAATAAAATGTTCCAAAAATGATCTTGCACCCAAGGAAACAAAAGGTAACTTAGTAACTTAGTTTAAATGTGGGGTTTTCACCCCCTCCCTGGCACTTTAGTCCTGCCTTTCAGCCTGGGCCCGCCAGCTGCTGCCTGGTAGGGAATACACAGGGTACACTTACCTGTCTGGTCTGATTTTATTAACCTTTAACAGATTGAAATTCATTACAGGCTGCTCCTTTACTGTTGCAACTCAGACAGAAGTGGCAGAGCTTATTTCTGCGTCGGATGCGAGCTCCTTCTAAACCGTGGTCTCAAGTTGATGAAATAATTTTAACAACAATTGTAGCTGCTTTAAGTACTGAAGAACAGGCTGCAGGTTTGCAGCAGCCTTCAGGAGTTGGTCAGAGACCAAGACCTGTGTCTTCCGAAGAACTTCCTTTAGCATCTACGTGGAGGCCAACCAGCAGCAGAAAAAGCTCAGCAGAAACTGAATTCTCTGATGACTCCTGTAATGCTGAAAAGTAAGATTTTGAGATTTCTAGAGACTGTAGGTTGTAGTTTATTTATCTATAAAAGCATCACTTCAATTTCTGCTGGTAATAAAAAGAAAGATACACTAGAAATACAATTGAAAGGATTGGTACTGTCCTATGCTGCACTGTAGTTCTGATTTTCAGTGAGAAGCATTTCATATGGCCATAATGGTCGTAAGTTGCGCCAGGGGAGGTTCAGACTGGATATTAGGAAGAATTTCTTTACTGAAGGGGTGCTCAGGCACTGGAACAGCTGGCCAGGGAGGTGGTTGAGTCACCATCCCTGGAGGTGTTTAAAAAACAGGTAGATGAGATTTTGAGGGACATAGTTTAGCGGATGATGGGTGCGATTGAACTCGGTGATCTCAAAGGTCTTTTCCAAATGGAAAATTCTGTGATTCTATGATATGTGTGCCTGCTGTTTAAGCCCACAGTCAGGAATATTGTCCATGAGTTGTGATAGCTGGGAAGAAGTAGCAGTAGAAGTTTAACTCTAGAATTAAAAAGCAGTGCCTGGTCGTATTTTTTTTTAGTTAATGTTTAATGTATTTTTGGAATTAGTGTAATTTATATATAGTCATGCAATAAGCTGATACGTAGAGATAAATTGTTCTGTGACCATTTATGAAACTCCTGGTATGTTGTGTATCTACCTTACTTTTAGAGTTTTAGTGAAATCTACACCTCCTGCATTTCACCACCCAAAGAAGTACAAAGAAAAAAGCCTCCTGCACTCCAAACGAACTTCAGATGACAGGTCAGATCAATCAACAGTGAAGTCTACAGACAGCAGCAGCTATCCTAGTCCCTACGCTAGTCCTTCTCCCACATCTGGAAAGGTAGAGTTCTTGTAAATTACTCCAATCTACAAAATTAGTAGAATTTCAGAAAGAAATTTGCTGTTCTCCTTCAGCAATTATCAGGTAGTATATTTATAGATTAAGAATTTAATTTAGATTTTAATTTTGAATGGCTGTATATTAGTTTTTTCTTTCTTGAACTTAAAATCTAGCTAAATAACGTTGTTGAGCTAGTTTAATACAATAAAAAAACTATTCTTTGCAGGCTGCTGAGGTAAAGCTAGCTAAAATAGAAAAAAAATTTTTTTTAAAACTTGATAATAACCAGTGAAGGTGTATTACTTCTTTTTTTCCTAAATTAGCATGCAGTACATGTACTTTTGGCTTTCTTAGTATTCTGCCCTCCTCTTTTTCTATAATAGCATACATTGATACTGATTCTCTTTAAGTTTTATGTTATGTGCCTTATTATGACTGCTTGCAGGTTTGTGATGGTTATTTTATAAAAGGACATTTTAATGTGGCTATTGGCATGATTCTCGCTATGTACTTGGATAACTGCAGTAATAGCAAAGGGATCACTGAAAGGAAAACCCATTGTTCCTCTAGGCACAGACTCATTGGAGGATTTAATAATTCCTCTTAAGTCTTTCAGGTTTTAAATTCAGCCAATGTAAAAGGGAGAAAACTTACTTTTCCTGGAGGTGGAAATGTGAGTAGTGTGCTTCAGGCTACAGTCTAGAATGATTTAATTTTGTATCATTGGAAGGCGTGTCAGACTTCTAAGAATTGTTGTTAATTGCTAGATTATTTAGGCCTGTTCTGTTATACTTGCTGGCTCTCCCTTGCAAATGATTTTTTTTTTTAAGAAAATGATTACAAATGTAAAATAGAAGTGAAATACATTCAAAACCAATTCAGACAGGACCCGCTTCTGTGTTTCTTGTAGAACCTGGGGGAGGTGTGTAGGAGTGCAGTCAAAGGATTTCTAGTTTTATGTGTGTAAAACTTCAGAACTAAAGCCTGGTTTATTTTATTGTAGTTTAATTTAATTTAATTTTTCCAGGGTTCCAAATCTCCTTCATCAAGACCAAATATGCCGATTCGATACTTTATAATGAAAAGTAGCAACTTGCAAAACATTGATATTTCTCAACGGAAGGGTATATGGTCTACTACACCAAATAATGAACGAAAACTAAATAGAGTCTTTTTGGAAAGTAGCGTGATTTACTTAATATTTTCTGTTCAAGGGTCTGGACACTTTCAGGTGAGTCCTTAGTAAATGCTAACTGTTAATTTTGGTTGGTGATTTAGGAGAGCAAAGCAAATGACTGTGTAGTATAGAGGTTTTTGCTTACAACTTCTGACCTTCTAATAAGTACAGTAGCAAGAAAACGTACCTGATTGTTGAGGAAAGAGGGCTTAATTCTCTGAAATATGCCCTTTTAGCTAGCTCAGTTTGTCAATTTAAAACAACATCAACAACAAAACAGAAAAATCCAAACGAAATAGCGGATTTCAACTCTTTTTCTCTGCATGCCAAAATAAATTTTGTAAGTGAACAAGAAGTTATAATCAAGTCACAGCTTTCTAAAGGCAGGAAACTGAGAGATGTCTTTATTACAAATTCTAATAAAATCCATTTTGCCTGAACTGTGGTTTCTAAAAGTTAGGAAGCTGGAAAGTTATGGCCATGATTCTTACACAGCTATGTTTTGGCTTCAAGTTTAGCAAGGTATTTGTTAACAATTTGATGACAAATTTATAGCCAATCTGAAGCTAGACTTGACCTGGCAGTGCACAGTTGCTGGTTTGCTGTGCTGTAGAGAGGGCTAAACTCAGTTGTTCCAGGTAAAGAAAGTTCAGGGTACCTCTTTTTATATATAAACTATTAATAAAAGTCAGCTAAACTTAAAATCTAATGAACTGACCTAAGAGCAGGTGTTTTGGTGATACCACCAAAGGTTTACAGTGAGATATACATATGATAAGTTGGCAAATGCAGGTGTAATATGTAATATTAGAAAGCTTGGACAAGGAAACCATGAGGGAAAGACATGCTGAAGTCAGGAGTGTAGATAGTGGATGTTGCCTTGCCCTTCCAGTTCTGACAATGCACTGGACATTCATGGAAATGTGAGATTAACGCTCCTGTTCTCCTCTAGTGAGTGTCTCTTTACTTTACACTTTTATTTTTCCTCTGTTCCATTTATTTTCCTTTTACATCTGGCTCGCGCTATGTAGGACCATAGGTCTTACAACATGTGTTACAACAGTAGTTGCTGTAAACTTATGTAGCGCCCAGCATCTTTTGGACTCCAAAGTTATGTCTTAAACTTGCGTGAATAGTTCATAATTTGGGTGTATGGTGTTTTGTTTGTTTTTTGTTTTTTTTGATGTGTGCACAGGTAGGAGTGTCCATTAAAAAAATCAGAAGCAATCTCAGATTTGGGATTTCTTTCGTTTTCTTTCTGAGTGCTTATCTGGTTGGAATTTCTTCCCACGTCACTGAAGAAGGAAACAAAACCAACTTTATTTGAAGAACAGCTAGACTCTTAATTCTATGTGAAAGTCTGTTAACATAGAGGGAACATGGTATGGAAGGAGTGTATTTCTGCAAAAAATATATACAACTAACAAGGAATGGACCCTTATGTGGTGGAACATTGGTGGAACACTGATCTTGATTCTTTATACTTCAAATATTTTTACAACACCTTTTTCAGCCTCTGTCTCAAAGCTTAAAAACCTTTTTAATGTTAATTGTGAGAGATAAACTGAGAACGTTCTCTGTGGTCAAACTCTAAAAGGCATATTTGAAGTGAAAAAACATGTAATACTTCTTACTAGATTAGATGGATGTATTTTAAAAGCTCCAACTTCATGGGATAGAGAGACTAATTTGAAAGTTTCGTAGGAAGTCTGGTCATTTATTAATTCCAACGTAAGCATATGTGCTCTGATAATGTCTTTCATATTTCAATATTTGCTCCAGGGTTTTGCAAGAATGGCTTCAGAGATAGGGTGTGAGAAAAGTCAAGACTGGGGTTCTGCTGGTTTCGGAGGTGTATTTAAGGTGGAGTGGATCCGTAAAGAAAGCATTCCTTTTCAGTTTGCACACCATTTACTGAACCCTTGGAATGACAATAAGAAAGTACAAATAAGCAGAGATGGCCAGGTAAGGTTGTTGTCTTCTCAAGTCTGTGTTACGTGGTTTGTTGCTTGACCTTGATGTTTCTCGCAGCTGTCCTCGTGTATCTGTTGATCTGAATGATGATTCATGGCTACACGTTGTACATTCTGCTAATGCATTACCGTGAAGTAATGGAGGCTTTTCCTTGCTTTATATGCCTCTTCAAAAAAACCAAAAACACTTAAGGTCGAGTGCTTCCAAAACAATTTGAAATTTTGATTCTGGAGTTTTGTCCTCTCTTTGTTTCAGATTTGTTCCCCAGGACAGTCTGTCACACCTGAATAACTGTTCATAATTACAGCTTTGAGTTTCCTATAAAGAATGAAGAGAATCTTGATATTTCAGATAGAATAAGGCTTAGGACAGTTCTCCAGTATTTTAAGACTAAATGCAGCTACAAAAAGCTGGAGGAGTTGGCATAGGAGTGTTCTGTGAGAGTTTCAGTGTTCTCCCCAGTCCCCTCCCAAAGTATCTTCCTTATACAAGATTCTAGAGCTAAAATCATCTTTTCACTACTTCCCTAAAATGTTTCTAGTTGTAGGAATCAGGGTAGGAACATACTGTAAGAACAAGAAAAGGAATGTACCACATACTGCAATTAACAGGGCCTCTTTGGTGAGTGGCTCTTAAGACCTAAAGAGTCTTCGCAATCTTAAAAGTGACTCATTTATATTAATGTCTATGATTCTGGCAAGAGCAACCTCTGACTTGCCTTTCAGCATTCTCTACCACACTTGACTGAATTAAACTTAAAGGATGTGAAGAACAATTTTTAGTTAATAAGTTAAGTGACCTGTGGAAGGTACAAAGTATATGGTGTGTATGTTCTCATATGTGGTGGTGGCGTGCTTACTCAGAATTCTCTTCTTAAGAACTGACATCTTACCAGGAATGAAAAAAAACCCTTCAAACAACTAGTAGGCCAGGGTTGCTTATAAAACTGTTTATTCCCTCTTCAGCGGTACTAAAAAACCTTCCTGTGCAGGGAGTTCTGTAGTACGTCTTGATAGCAAAAGGAATGGACTCTTTGAGAAAGACTGAAAGCGATCACCAGCAATTTCCTCTCACGATTTTGTTATAAATGGTTTCTGTATGATCAGTGGTAGCCATGCAAATAATTTCTCTAATTTCCTGCTCATTTGTAGGAGGTGGAACCACAGGTTGGAGAGCAGTTGCTGCAGCTTTGGGACCATATTCCTTTGGCAGCAAAATACTCAACTGATTGAGCATGCTGAGTAATGTGATAGAGGTAGTTATTTCATGCATTACTTGCTCTTTTTATGATTGAGGAAAAGCTATCTGTATACGATGTATCATTACAGTACTGACTTTCCTTTGTAATTTGTGGAAGAACAGGTACACTTAGAACTAAATATTCTCTTCCTTTTGATATTTTTTTTTTAGCTGTGGTTGTCGAAACATCAACTATAATCAGTAGAGCCAGCAGCGTGCCTACTACATAAAGATGAAGAAGAAGGTGAAGCAACAAGCTCCTGAAGATGTTAGTGAAGCTGTGCAGCTAGTAGTGAAAAAAATAAGAGGGTATTAGTTGGTTTCGGTATTTCCTTGTCTTAACAAATCTTATAATGTTACTCACCAGCCTGTTTCTGACTGAATTATTTTTTTACAATAGTGTGCAGTTGATATTTAAAAAAATTAAGTTCAAAACTAAGTTTGAAACAATGTACCACATGTAAGTTATTCGTGGGATAAAGTGTCATAGCTGACAGTTAGATACACAGTTCACATTTAAAGCTTTCTCAACACAGTAAAATGTGTAGTGTAATAAGAACTAATTGATTTTGCAGTTTGCTTAAAATAAATACATTGAGAATAGATGTCTCCAGATGTACTGGAAGATGCCATAAATATTTGTTGAACTTCTGTGTGCACACTGCGAGAGCAGGATATATTCACACAAAGAACTGGGCAGCTGGAGAATGTAGAATTTTAGTTTAAATACATAAGCAAAAGGAGCATGAGACTTTTGAGAGTGGATTGGTCCAATGTGTGTGTCCAGCTTCAGTTATTTTTCACCTTTGAAAGGGACTTGCAGTCTGGCAAGCTGAAGCAGTCTTTCAGAGGCCTGCTGCCAAATGGTACTCTAATAGTTCATTAACTTGGGCATTATTACAAGATTTTTATTTCTTTCAAAAGAAAAGATTACTAGTACAACTTTCTTCATCTTTCAATGTAGTCTTGATGCTTTCTTCCTATACCTCTTCTTTCAGTTTCTTTCTTCTTCTTCTGTACTGCTACTATTTTATTTTATGAGGTTCTCCTCGGTTGCTAACTTACTGGTATAAAATTCAGTCTGCTCACTGTCAACACTACCTTTGCGGTCATTCTTAGACTAAACCAAGAGCTTTCTCTGTTTCTGAGCCTATACTTACGGTTTTCACATCTGCTAAAAATATTGGCACAGTTCATAGTACCCTGTGTGTTCATTCTTGTGTTGTGTGTAGAGACTTCCAATACTTAAACAGTTGGGTTTGCCTTTGCAAGCCTAACTAGGTCCTTGTAAGGCTAGTATTGCCTAATACAGTATTTCTAGAAATGGTGGATGCAATGGAGCTGTGAGGCTTGTGTTGCCTTATACGATATTTCCAGGGCTGTGCCCACAAAGGAATGTGTTGCCTTGTACAGGATTCTTGGGCCCAGCCTGTGTACACCAAGGACAGAGCTGGCACCAAGGGGGAGCAGAGGTGGAATATAATGCTTAGATAACAAGCCCAAATAGTGCTGCTGCAGCTCAGTGGTAAAAAGAATAGTCCAGCCAGGGAATTTGCATTCCCCAAGGTCATTGACTAGTCTGGGTCACTTGTCTGAAGAAGAGGTCATGCCCTGCTGGCTGCCTGCCAGCCATGCAAGGTCTAGCCTAAATGTTAGGTCTAGCCCAGTCTTGGTAAATTACTTGGCTGCTGTTGTTATGACCCAGATAATTCTGCTGCTGATCTGTATTTTTCCCTGTACTGTTGGGTAGAGATGAGCTGTTTTATCTCTGAAGCCTTTGGTCTGGTGTCTGTCACAATATCCTGAACCGATAACTCGGCAGGGCTGCCTTAAGCCCTTCTACTCTAGTGTCAGAGGTGGGATGTGGGACCCTGCATCATTATCAGCACCTGTAGTGGGTGCCTTACGTGATTGTTTTGGGACCTTGCCTTGCCCATGAATGTCAGATTGTGCTTTGATTAGAGGAAGTCAGAGAGACAGAAACACAAAAGGAAAGTTACCCTACTTATATCTCTTAGCTCACTGCCTTAGAGATCGTGAGCAGCGTTTGAAAAAAGCCACAGCTTAAGCTAACTACCCACGAGAAGAACTGGAGGACAAGCAGGTGAACACTGGGACTCTCATAGAGCAGAAGATTCTAGGGCCTACCTGTAGCAAAAGATGTCAGGCTGCCGTGGATAAACTAGAGCAATGCGTGGTCCCCCAGGTAGCAGCATTTGTCTGGGAAAAACTCGACCATTGTCTGGGCAAAACTAACAGTAAATATATCTATATATAACCAAACACAGAACAGAACAGAGAGCAATGCTGTAATCCAACCCTTTAAATGAGTAAAATCCTATCTTTGCTCGTAACGATGCAGTTGTATTTCAAGGATAGCAGGGGGCACTGCTACACCTCGGGGGGGGGGGAGTGGGGAGTGGTGAGAATTCACTCCCCGGTGATGCAGGGCTCCGAAAAAATGGCGTTCAGGGAGAGAGATGGTGATTCCAAGGGAAAACAAAACTCACACGGGGGAAAGGCAGTCGCAAGGGACGGGGTGGAAGTCCTTCTCCTGGGCAGCACAGAGACTTTCCTTGTCTTCCTATCTGAGAAGGGCGCCAGGGTAGAGGAGGAGGAGAACTCCAGAAAATCCACAGAAAAATCCAGCTGGCACAGACCACACTTCTCCTCTCTCTCTCCCTCTCCTTCTGAAGAAAAACGGCACAGCGCGCGTGGAGCGGGGGTAACGATCCTGAGCTGGTTTGAGCTAGCTTCCTGTCAAAATCTCCAATGCTCAGCAAAAGTCCCCTCGCCCCCTCCCCACTTTCCCTCAGGCAAAGGAAAAAAAAACTATACAAACTTCGGAAAAACAAAATCACACTAAATATATTGCACTTCTATATTTAACTATACACAGCAAGGATATCATGCAAAACTCCCAAGAAAGGCAAGAGGGGAAGGAAAAATGGGAAAAAAGGGCAAAAAAACCCAAAAACTAAACAGGCATGCACAGCTGAAAAAAAGGGGGTAACTAACAAAGTAAAGAACTAGCAAAACCTCACCACTTCCCTTGAGGAAAGCAGAACATCTAAATCTGACCCAGCACTCTCCCCCGATACGTGGGCAGACTACAGCAGCCACGGCAGGCATCAGCTCCAGACAAGACCAACGCAAGGCACCTCCTGCTCCCAAGACTCTCCGGAAGAGAACGAACTCTCTTAGCTATTTGTATGTTGTGTTGCATTAAAGGAAGATATGGAATGCTTGCGTGGATCCTGATCTCCGTTGTTAAGGAAGACCTAAAAAGGCCATTGTTAAGGATGACCTGAAAAATCCAAAAGCCAACTCACTACAGATCCAAAGGGAGTTTTCTTCAGCTGCCCACACAAACGTTTTTCTCCTCTTTCCTGCTACAGCCCGAGAGGATGTGCCCAGCCCCAGAAGCCTTCCGGGGGTGTCACCAGTAGTGCTGTCCCTCCCTGAGCTCGTAGCCCCGATCGGTCTGGCCAGGCCGGCTGGCCGGCTCCATCCTGCCCCCAGCAGGCAGCATGGTGGCAAGGGGAGAAAAATTCTCGGGAAAACCTGGAACTACAACAACACTCAAAACTTAATTTACTCTTCCTTAATTTGTAAATGTGTTCACAGTGATCAGACTATATACGGTTGGTTGCTTCATAGCAGATAATAGCAGATATTTTAAAACAAGGTTCACATAATTTTCCTTTTTCTGCATGTCTTGTTTTAATGATTTTGATGTTGAGGATAAATCCACGCTGACAGTGTGGCCAGTTACTTAATGTGATCTTTTTGGTTCTAATAGGCTGAAAATTTGTTGTTCAGTTGTACACTTTTTCCTTTGTGTATTTTGTGCTTTCTGTCCTTTTCCCATGAAGTTGTACGTAACTTCATGGATGTGCATTCAGGATTTCTGTTAGCATCTGAACTCAGGAAAGACTGTGTCAGAGATGAGTAGTGTCTTGAGAACAGATCTTGGGGATTTTTTCTTGAAGCTACTGAAGCATCAAAAGTTCATCTGTTAGGGGATAATTGTGCTGGTTTTAAAATGATGGTAAAAAAAGCGCTTACCTCTGTTCTCTCTGATTGTGTGCCGAGTGCCGCAGTGTATCAGCACTTCCTAGTGACTGCTGAGACCACCTTTACAAGGCAGAGTCAACCACTAGTTGCTATTGCTCATCCTTTGGACTTAAGTCATTCAGCAACAATAAAAGATAGTCTGTAAAACTGAAGGTAAATGCTTTTTCTGTGAGCAGCAATACTGCAACCTGTCTATGGCACAGTCTGCAAGGAGCATCATAGAGTGTATTTTATATCTATAGTAGATGTAAGTGTTTCAATAATTGAACAGAATTCCTAGAAGAGGTTATTTTGAATGAAGGAACACAGAACAATAAGATGCATAGTAATCTTGTTTTGCTGTTCAAAGTAATCTGCAGAAATATTTTGTTTCTGGATAAAAATACTGCCATCCCTTTTTCAGTGTGCTGGCATTCATTTTTCATCTGAAATGAATAAATGTTTCTTGATAATACCATATTAATACACAATTCTGAATTTCTGGCTGAATGCCTACAATAAAATATTCTACTCTTGAAACTTGGAGGAAAGTGACCTTGTTTTCTCAGGTAAGATCCTTTTATTTTCTGTACTGCCATCCATAAAATTTTGCTAGGTTTCATCCAGTGGATATAATGGTATCTTTGTGGCCAGATGTTACTTCAGTTAAATCCGTGTGAAATGTATGTATTGTTATTTCACTGTACAGTGATGAATTTTCCAGTAGTTTTTTTCTGAAGAATCCCCTGCTCTGACTTCATGTTATGTCTGTAAAGCCACCACTTTGCATGTTTTGGAAAAGTGCTTTTTGAGCCATCAAGGGCATTCCAGTTTACTGACACTGTGGATTCATGTTTTTTGTTTTCACTCAGGATTTTGTCTCGCCCTGGTCTCCAAAGAGAGACTTATCTTGGTAACCATGCTTGTGATGATACCACAGATCATCCATCTGTGTAAGAGCTCTCACACTGCAGCTGTGAGCTGGGATGCTCAGAGATGCCCTGCCTGCCTGATAGTGACTAAATGTGATTATACCTGAAGTGAAAACTAAAGCATCATAAAGGGCAAGGAGGTGAATCTGAAAAACAGAATCCTTGTATCTGATGACAAATGAACTATCACCATCTTCTGTGCAATGGTAAAAATCCCAGCTTGGAGGTTGTCAGCCAGGAGTTCGGTTCCTCTGCTTTAGAGTAAATGAAATTCATGCACGCTAAACAGTTGTCTTAAACACTAGGAAAGAAACAGAAATAGAGCTATGGATGATAGAGCCACAGGTTTGCAAAATTTTTTCGTACATGAGCAAAGCTGATCCGAGCAGAGCTGATTCAGGACAACTCCAGTTATGTTCCTCAAGACTGTAGGTTAAGAGCTTTGCAAGTGGCCAGTGTGAGAAAATGCTGAGGTGTACTGTCACCTCAGGAATGTATTTCTGAAAATGCGGTAAGGCTGGCAAGCTATTTTGCCACAGACAGAATGTAGTCCTCTGTGAACTAAGGTAAGTTTCTTGAATATTTTTAAAATATTTTTTAGTCTAAATTTGCTTATTTATTGCAACTCTTTCAGTATTGCATTTTTTGCATTTTTGTTGAACTGGTATAATTTTTTTTCCATCGTTGTATGGTTTAGCAGTGGACGGGTACGGTTGGACTCCATGGTCTCAAAAGTCTTTTCCAACCAAGTGATTCTGTGATTCTATGATCACAGCAGTTTCTTCAAGTGCTTCTGGGTTAATTTTCTACTGTGGAATTTTTTTGCAGCTTCCATTTTAAATACCTGATAGTGAGTGTTGTCAAAATGAAATAAAGCAAGCAAGCAAATTTTTCTGGGTTGTGGTTGGATCAGTTTGTAGTTACCCCTAGGTATTTTGTGTTTAGAGTGAATTAGAGTAATGCCTGCAGCTACTGTTTTCTTTTTTTCCTCATGGAGCTGAAGGGATCCAGAGCCTTCTAGATGTATTCAGTCATGTCTTCTACTGTGAATAATATTAGTAATTTGTTTCCTGTTTCTCTACATTTTTCTACTCACACTTGGCTGCATTGCTTCTGTCCCTTTAGTTATGATGATCTGCTTTCAGCCATAATTGCTGCTACCTTATTGCTGTCTTTGTTGCATCTTGAAATGGGTACCACATTGCTGGAAGTAGGTGATGCTTCTCTAGATTAAAAGCTGTAGGTGTTCTTACGATTCTTTTTGCAAATGTTGAAAGGGTATCACCTAAAACTAAAGTATGAGTCTGGGTTTAAAGACAAATCAGTTCTCAGGAAAGAGGGAATACCTTGCATCATCTTAGAGAATAAAAAGTTAGAGTCCTGAAAATACTAAAAAGCAAGGCACGTGATTGAATCCAATAATTCAGAAAGGAGGCGCTATTTTTTTATGTCAAGTCCAGAAGGAGTTTTAAAGATAATTCCATATCATAAGCATGTGAAGCGATCATTTTTTACATTGTGTTGTGTAATGCATGGCTCTAGGATTCCCAGCTGATCTTATAACTTTATCTGTATGAGTGGGCTTATTGCATTTGGTATTGTTGATGTATTGAGCAAAGGTTGTAGCTCAAGGCTCTTCAATAATGTACCACTTTGTTCAGTCTATAGGGAGTACGTGGTGAAGCCTAGTGCAATCAATTAAGACAAATGAATAAAATACCTTGCCAGAATTGCTCCTATATGGGGATGTTCTGGATGCTGGCAGAAACTGAGAGTGAAATTGTGACATACGTAAAACAGATTTGTTAACTTCTGCTCTTGTAAAACATTTTAATAAACTTTTCAAAAGCGAGCTGTGTGGAAAAGGGTACTGGCACTTTGTGTGCTGTCAAGCTTGCTGTGAATTTCGGCTTATACTGTGTCCTGTCAAAATAGGAGCACAAGCCTTCCTTTTTTGATTGTTTTCATGGCTCTGTTCAGATTAAGGAACCCTTTCATACTGTCTTGGCTTAAAAGAAAACTAAGATGCCTGTCGGGGCTAGACAAGACAATCACCACAACCCTTTTGCAATCAATAGACTGTAATCGGGGGGGGGGGGGGAGGGAGATTGTATAGGAAAAGATAACAGTTCTCAACTACAAATATATATATATTCTTCACTGAAAGGGTGATTGGCCATTGGAATGCGCTGCCCAGGGAGGTGGTGGAGTTGCCGACCCTGGAGGTGTTTAAGGGGAGACTGGATGAGGCACTGAGTGCCATGGTTTAGATGATGGTGTTAGTGTTGGTGTTGGGATATAGGTTGGACTCGATGATCTCGGAGGTCCTTTCCAACCTTTTGATACTGTGATACTGTGATAACCAAACACAGAACAGAACAGGCAGCAACGCTGTAACCCAACCCTTCAGACGAGTTAAGTCCAGTCTTTGCTCCTACGGTGCAGTTATAGCTCAAGGACAGCAGGGGGCGCTGCCGCACCGCGGGGGGTTGGGGGAGGAAACCTAAAGTCACCCCGTGGGTCAAATGAGTCTGAGAAAATGGCGTTTAGAGAGAGAGGCCTCAGAGGTCCCTGTCCCCCACCAGTCCCCATGTTGGCAAGGGGAGAACTATTCTCTGAAAACCTGAAACCACAACACATAGTCATACCTTTTGTATTAGTTTAAATGCAGTTAAACTCTGTCTTGCAGCTTGGCAAGGGTAGCATTTCAGTGGCTGCTCCTTCGAGCAGTTTAGCCACTGTTAAGTTCTCACGTGCCCTAAAATGATACTAAATGACCCCAGGGACTTGGAAGAAGTGACAGTCTAGTAGGGAGGGAAAAGAAGGGCTGCAGGATGCCTTACAAACAAGCTGTGAAGCTTCTGAGAAACTCATGAACTGATGCTCTATCTTGTTTTCCTTGTTACCTACATTGATTGAGTACAACTGATTAATGTATATGTGGCGTGGAGTTCATACATGGATTTCTGTAGGTCTTCTGCATTTAGAGGTACTGTGCAAATGTTGCCCAGCTTTGATATTAGAGGACTGTAGTAGTCCTACTTATATTGCTTTTTAGTCTGATGTTCAGGTATAGCTTAGCTACTTTGTTCTGCTTTCATTCCTCTTTCTAGCATTGAAGCGGGATAAGGTCAGAAAGTAAAAATGTGCCATGGTACATTTACCCAAAGAAAGTACACAGAGTCTACTACTTTGTTTTCTAGTCCTAAATTTAAAAACTTCAGAAGATGTGCTCTTGTCAGTTTTCATTTAAAAGTCAGGACAATTTGGATTGAAGTCAGAGCTCACAGGTACCCTATTTTAACACTCCTGAAACAGAAATACTTCAGGAAATGAGAGCAAGGGAGCCTTTCACTTCCCAGGCAGATATTCAGTAAGTGCTGGAGCTCATGTGTACAGGGTTTTTTCTAATCAATGGCTCTCCCCTCAGTGATGAATCAAGTGAGCAGCTGATGCTGTCAGGCTTTGATAAACATGGACACGAGTTACAGGAAATGCCTGTAGACTGAAAGTTCACAGCAGTCTGTGTAAAGCAGAAGAACAAAAGAGTAAATGAAGTAGCTCTGTTTACGCTCCTGTAAACACCAATACTATGTTCTGTATTAGGGAAGAGGTTTCTTTAACTCTGGATAGGTCAAAACTGATGAATTGTATGTAGTATCAGTGGTGAGACATCAGACAAGTAGTGGTGGTACTGGAAGAAGCATTCACCGTGAAGGAAAATAAACACTGGTGTCATGAAAAAAGGTCTCTGAAGATCCTTCAGAGCAGAGCTAGGTGGAGCAATTGACTAGCATATAAGCTGTTGTCTGCTGGGGGCTGTTCTAAAACAAAGACCAGATTTATTAGTAGATGCAAGTGAGATGGCCTGTCCCCAGGAAAAGCTGTGAATTATGGTAAGGAATTTGTTTAGTGGCCTGTTGCTTTGCATCTAACATGCTCATCCATAAGTTCTCACTCCTCTAAGGAGGAGGATGACAAGAGGTACTAGGCTGCAGGCAGATTTTAAAAGATATGTCTTAACGGTTGTTCTTTAAGTATTTTAAGGCTTTAAATAATACTTTTCTTGTGTAAACATTACTTCTGTGGAACACTGCTTATCTGCAGGAAATAATGGATTTGAGGATGGTTTTACTGAGTAAAAAAGTCAGGTCAGGACAGGGTCAAGATGCAGTTCCCAGCCCTGGTGGCTTCTCTCCATGACCTTGTATAATTTGATAACTTGCTTATAACTTCCAAGCCTCTTAGTGAGGTGTTTATCTTTATTGCTTGTCAGGAGTTTTCTAGAGAATGCTTATGAAGTGCCTCTTATTAAAATACCGTGTATAAAAGTTTTAAGGTTTGTTTTTTAGCTGTCAGTCCCACAGAACATGGAAAATGCAACTCCTTGCCCAGCTGATGCGCAGAGATCATTAGGCTTCTCCCTAATAGTCTGAGCTCTGCTTCTTGCTGTTTCTGTTGTCCTAGATTGCTGGCAACAGAATTTTTCCAGAGCAATTTTGGTTTACTTTTCTTGAGCAGAGGCATCTCTTAAAGACACCAGAGCAGGCAATTCCAAAGTGTTGGAAGACAAACAACTGGGGTGGAAGGCAGATGGGCTGACCAGAGGTCTTCTTCTAGAACCTAGGTGGAAGAGGAAAGTGTACGGATGTTGATATCAAGGAGATATGAGATGAGGACTGCAGAGGCACTGTTGCATGACCAAAGCTCAATTAGAGTTCAAGCCGTCCAGCACTGTGGAGGACAACAAAAAGGACATTTTAAAATATGTTATCAGTAAAGAGAGGATCAGAGATCACATTGTTCTGTTGCACTATGAGGTTGGTCACTTCACAAATAAGGATGTAGACAAAGTGGAAGCATTTAATACTTTCTCTGCCTCTATATTTATCACCTGTGATGGGCCCTAGGACCCAGAGCCCTGGGTTGGAAAACTACGGCCGAGGGAATGGTAAAATCCCAGCCAACCCTGAACTTCTTCAAGACTTGCTGCTCCAGCTGGATGTGCGTAAATCTATGGTGCCCAATGGGATTCATCCTGGAGTACTGAAAGAGCTGACTGGTGCTGTCATGGGACCCCCTCCTCCATTATTTTTCAGTGGTCTTTGGAGCTTGGAAATATCTCAGTTGACTGGAAGCTGACAAATGTCGTGGTTTTCAAAATGGGTAAGAAGGATCCCCCTGGTAATTACAGAACTGTTAGTCTTACTGCAGTGCCTGGTAAAATTATGGAGAAGGGTATTCTGAAAGATACTGAAAAACACTTCAGAGAAGGAGAAGGTTCTTCACTGAGAGCATGGTCACTCACTGGAACAGTCCCCAGGGCAGTGGTCACAGCACCAAGCCTGTCAGAGCTCAAGGAGTGTGTGGACAGCGCTCTTAGTCATATGACTTAGTTTTCGGCTGTCCTGTGAGGAGCAGGGATTTGGACTCCATGATCCTTATGAGTCCCTTCCAACATAAGACAGCCTACAATTGTATGATTTTCTCTCCTTTTTTTTTGTGCTACTCCTGTAGGAGTGTCACAGTTTAGCCCTGACCCAGCTAAATTCAGCAGCTAAAATTGTGTGCTTGGGCTCCCAAATTCCAGCCCTCCACCCACAGGGGAAAGGGAGAGGAAAATGAGAGGAAGAAGGCTTTCAGATTGGAAACTAAAACTACAGCTTTAATGAAATGATGATAGTAATAGTAATAATGATAAATAATCAGAAAATAATGAAACGTGCAAATATTCAAGATCGCACCCCAACCCCACCCCTCAATGACCATAGGTTACCACATGCGCTGTAGAGCAATCCACAGCTAGGAGGGAGATGAACTCAGGAACTGAATTCAAGGATGCATGGATCTGGGATCAGGAACAATCAGACAGACGAGATCCTCACCAGACATCGGCTGTCACAGAAGAGAGTGAGACCCTTGTGATCTGTCAGTTTTATACTGAGTATGACATGTATGAGATGGAATACTCTGTTGGTCAGTTTGGGGTCACCTGTCCTGCCCACCTGTCCCTGCAGGTGTGGCCTTTTCCACTAGGTCGAAGATGGTGTTGGTTACCAGAGGCATAAGTATAAACATTGGCCTTTCTGCCTACCAGTGTTCCATGTTATCACTGCTAGAGAAAAACTGTCTGAAAAGCATGCAGTTAGCTTTTAGAAGATGTAGTTGCTTTAGACTAAGGCTGAGCCACAGTCAGGAGTAACCCCAATTAACTCAAACCCTAACATGGAGTTAGTAACTAGGTTTTCAAGAAGACGTAAGATCAGTTCTCTGTGTGTTGGAATGGCGTCTGCATTTCTGCTCTCAGTGGCTGCTGTAAATAGACAGAAGAGACATGAGAAAGCTTGCTTGAGCCTTTGCAGTAGTATGTGCTAGTGCTATTTGTAATTATGTTAAAACATGTACAAAAAAAAAATAGGGTTCACAACTCTAAAGGCTCATGACTAATGCTACTGGATGTTCCTTTTTGGGCCTTAACTCTGGTGCAGCCTCATTAGAAAGTGAGGTTAGACCTAAATCAGGCTACTGCAGGACCTGGTGCAGTCACCAGGGGTGTGAATGGCTCACTGGATCAGAAAGAAGGAAAGGTAAGATATATCTCAAGATTTGAAAGAAAAGGAAGCTTTAAGCACTAAAGAAAAGAAAAAGGAAAAAGTTTAAAAAAAATTTATACTTGTTTTAATCTTGAATCCAGAACTGAATGCTCTTTTGCACGAAGTAGGGCTGATTAAAATCCATCCTTGTCTGCTATTTTTTCCCCTTGGGATAGGTTTAGTTCTACTTCAGCACTTCATTTCTATAAAAATGGTGAAGATGGCTCACAAGAACCCTGTATTTGGACAACAATCAAATCCTTGGCCTGCTACAACCTCTCTCTGCCATCCGAGGTACAATCCCTTCAGAAACGGGCCTTCCCAAGAAGAGGCTGTTCCTTGCAGGTTCTGCTTGAATCCACTGGTCTGGCTGAGGAAGCAGGTGGCTGGAAAGTCAAAGGCAGATTTTCAGCTGCACTGCAACCATTCTCTCTTGAAATCAACTATAGGAAAACTGGCTCTCCGAATGGGAATATTTTCTGTCAGCTCTCATTAACAGAGTTTTATGTGAGTTAGTTGTTGAGAATGCCTGAAGTAGAGAAATGTAATGTGAATGAGAAATGAACAGAAGACCCCACAGATCAAGAAGTAAAAGGAACACTTTTATTACTAGAGAACTCCAACACAGCAAGCTAAAAAAAAAGTTTTAATTGCATGTGGACAAAACTCCCACAGGAAAAGCAAAAATTAATTAGCCAAGGTAGGTACCTGATCTGCTCTTCTCCCCCAAGTTTTGCAGTACGTACCAAGTGTATATATGTATATTTATTAGCTTTTAGTGTGAGAGTGCAAAAGAGACTGTGAATAATTTATTAACGATTATACAGAAAATCAACTGAACGCACTTTTTGACACTTATATGACTGATTTCTGAACATTGTGCACAAATGAAAATATATGAGTTTTCCACTGTCTTAGTCCTGCCTGAATGGCTCATAACCTCTTCATTATTTTGGATCACACTTGGACTACGTTTGATGTGAAGCATTTTATGAAATTATTGGAAGTCTTCTTTTCCAACTTTAGAATTTTTCCATGAGTTGTGAAGGCTGAACCTTTTGGAGCTTTTTTCTGCTGCTGAACCTTGGGTGTGGATGTATTTGGAAGATAAACTGTTGATAGTATTCAAGGTTTTCTCTGCAGTTGAAGAAAGCAGCTACTACCTGATGAGGGAAAATGACAATTGAACCTCTTCTTTGAGGACTCCTTATTTGCCTTTTTCCTCTGCTGCTTCTGAAGACTGAAAAACCTTGCCCTCCATCACTCATTTTGCCACTTCACTGGAAATGTGGTCGCTTTTGGTTTTTGATGAATACTCCAAATGACAGCATGTGTCACCCTGTCATCTATGAGGACAGAAGCTATTTGATTTTCCAAAGATTTCTTTATCTCTTTTTTAAAGGGAAGCTGAATAATGATTCCTATCATCAAGGCAAAACACTGAGTGACATCTGCGGAACAGTAATTAAGAAAAAACATGCGCGGGATGGAGTACAGGCACTGGAGTTGTTTCTGGCTGACATTTCAGAAGCCTTCTCATTCCTTGAGCTGGGATGGGAGAGAAATGGCAGCTCATTAGCCAAAGAATGCTTTTTGGCATTTATTTTGAAAAAGGCTGTGCTGCTACTATCATCTCTGCTAATATGTGATTTGTCCACATCACTTCTTTGTCTTGGGTAACGTGATTTTTATCTGGATCTGACTGCAGGAATATGATGAGGAGAATCTTTGCCATGAAGTGAGGACTGAGGGTGGCAACATGTTTCCCTAAGATTTTGCTGAAGTAGATCAGCTCTAGTACTGAAATTGGAGAAAGGAACTCTTAACCTTGCAAACGTGAGCTCTATGCACTATGAGCTAGGAGACTGAGCTTATTTAGGACATACCATTTGGTTGTGAAAAATTAAGGTTCTAGATGTGTTCCCTCTGACTGCCACCCTTTCTCTCAGTGTAATCAAAGTGGTAATTTCTTTTCATTAACATGGCATTTGGAGCCTGCTTGCAAGCGTTATGCCCCGAGAAATAAATCTATTTCTTTGTAGGAGCAGAAGGCGGAATGTGCCTTTTTCTTCCTAGGTCTGAAACTGGCTGATGTTTTGAAGGGAGTGAGAAAATTTGTATTAAGTTTTCAGCCTCTGAGTGTTCCCATTGCACAATGTATTCTGTGTTTGGCATAAACTGTGGATTTTGTGAACTGATGTCTTTCTCTAACCTCCAGCCTTTGCTTTTATTTTTTTTGTTTTGGTTTGTTTCTTTTTTGTTGTTGCACTGCTGAAGTTGGAGCTGTATGAAGCATTGTGCAATAAAACAATAGATAACAGCTTTTGTATTGATCTGACCTGAGGTGGCTCTGCAGCAAATCGTTCTGCAGTGTCCTGAAGCGTTTTCTCAGTCCTCTGTATACTGTGATGTAACTATTCACAATTTAAGGGAACCGGAAAAGTTCGGGTTTGGTTTGCATTTACTGATGGAGAGAAGGTGTTGAGTGGCAGAGGTAGAACAAAACAGTGTCTCTGAATTTGGAGGCACCAGCAGAGGGGTCCCCATCACCCGCACTTGTGAAGACAAGTACAGCATGGAGCTGAACTCCAATTCTATGCTGGACCTATAGGGAGTTTCATAGTGATTTCTGCTCTAACGTGTTCATTAAAATATATGCCTCTGTCTTCCCTTTACTTACACATATTCTGTGAATCCTCCTGCAGCTGCACTTTCTTTATCCTCTGCAGGGGAAACTGGTTTGGCTGGGTTGCAAGTAATTAGTACCAGATACAGGCAGAGGTGAATCTGGCTGATGCACTGCTCCTGGAGGTGCCAAAATCAGCTTTCTAACCTGGCTTCTTTGGTACTGGTCGTAGACCCAATTGAAAGTGAAATGTGGGAAGAAGTCTTTTGTGGTAGAAGAAACAAACAGACCTTCCTAGAGAAGTGTGGTGAAAGCTTAGAGAATATCTGGTTGAGGTTTCTCAGGCTTGTGCTAGGGGAAGGAAAGGGTGCATATGCCAGGATACAGTAGGGGAGTGATGGCTGGAAGTTAGTCCAAAAAGCTAAGTTGTGGTTGTTTCTTGCTGGAGCTGTTTTGTTTTTATTTGAAAGTTTGGGTGTAAATCTTATGCATTATTTTATTTTGTTTGCAAAGAAGCAGGTTTTTTCTCATTGTCAGAAGTTTCTAGCTTCTGTTTTGTTTGTGCCACTTGTGACAGGTATCATGTGCTCTTACCAAATCTTTGAAAGTCAATTAAATATGCATGTGCACATCTTCAGCAAGGTAAGCTGGAAGAATTTTTAACGCTAGTGAAAAAAATGTTGAAATAGTGAAAGGAGAGGAAGTCATGCATTTCTACCTCTACTTGACCCTCCTCCTTTCTCTGGATTTCAGCAGAGGCTCAAATAACTCATGATTCTTCACAGGGGTGCTTTCTCTCTGCTGTTTCCTGTGGGAGACTGCCAGCTTATTCTGCTCTGGATATTCCCAGACTTTGCACAGTCTTAAAAGACAGAACAAGCCCTTAATTGTGTAGTTTGACCTCCTGAACAACTAATTACAAATTAATAAGGTTAGTGAATAGGCTTTGTTCTGGAAAAGCCAGTTCAGATTATTTTAAAATTAATTTATTATCATTAACTCCTGAAGTTTGACTTTAAAGCTAGTGCTTAGGGCAGAGGAAGCCAAAAGAAATAATTCACTGTACTGAGTGAATGAGAATATCACCGGGGAATTTAGTTTTATTGAACAAAGTCTGTATTTTACCTGACCACTGAAAAATACGGTTATCATCACAGGGTAAGACTGTGATACCTTATCTTAAAATAAAACTGATCCGTAGCGTGTTGCTGGAAAACCTCATTGCAATTTTCAATTACTACTTTTTGGGAAAAAGAATTTGTAGTAGGAGTGTATTTATTTGTAGGCTTAGACCGAAGTGCTACTCAATAGCTTCAGGAATGTTTTTGATGGACACTACCAGTGATGTGTGCTAAGTTGTTTTATCTGCTTTCTTTAAAAAATAGAATGTGTACATTTTACTTTTGTTGAGTATAGCTAATATGACTTAATTGTAATGCCTCCTAAATATATAAAATTGAGTTACTGGTCTCAGTCAAATTCACAGTGAAAAGCTTGTAGTCTTGCAGGCAATAAGAAAAAGAGATTCTTTTGAGTCACTTTTAAGAAGTTCAGAAATATAAGGATAAAGCTGGGTATTTAAACTTACGTTTGGCCCTATTTTAACAGACATTTATAGCAAAACAATGATGGTTCAGTGGGCCTCTGGTTTCTGAATGCAGCTTTCTTCATAGAGCATCCAAATGGCACCTTTATTTCTTACCCTCCTTTGTTTCTTGTTATCTGCTCCTGCCATTATTTTTAATCGCAGTGATATATATGCAATTCCCCCTGAAAGGATTCATCCTGGGAGCTGCAAGAAAAATCATTCACAAGACTTTGGAACAGGGCCAGGAACTGAACTTTATTGGCAAGAAAGACATAAATATGGTTCTTTCAGTGTACTTCTAACCAATGAAAGAACTGGGGAGAAAATGCTTTAGCAAGCATTTTAAGAAGCAAAGCACTTTACCGATATGCTGGAGTGAACTTCCCTAGAAACCCCCTTGCTGTTGAGGTAATTTTTCCCAGGTTAAACTGACTGTGAGGCAATTAGTCTAGCTACTCCCTTAGCTTTGGCAGAGACTGGTGAGGCTGCTCAGCATTAGTTATAGCTGTGTTCAGTGTCTGATCAAGCTGAAAACTCCAGGTATGTCTTACCTTTGAGAAATGATGTTGAGAATTGGCTTTTAAATGTGTGTTGTCTTCAGTTTATGTTCAGCACAGGATAATACTCATGATTAATTTTTCAGGTCTATGAACACATCTTCAAAAATCTGGTTTGATTCTTTTTTTTTATTTAAATATTTGGAAAAGGTAAAATACAAAATACAGGTTACCTCAATAAGTTTTTTTTTTTCTTGTGAAATTACCCTGAAGGTGAAGAGAGCTGTAGTCGTGTTATGGCCTCACAGAGAGAAACTCTGTAATAACGTGCTATAATATATGATTGACTTGGGACAACTTTGCCTACAAATGATATCTCTATCTTGATTCTTTGATATCTCAGAGCCAAAAAATAATATGAGAAAGAAAATATCCATCAAAGTATATGCAGTGATGGTAAATAATGGACTTGAATTCTGTAGTATGTGCAGCCTAGTTTGAAAATATATGACATGCAATCAAGTTATCATCTCCAGTGACCAGGTCTCACTGGTGGGAAGGTTTTCCTAGCATGATCTGACTTTCCACCTTTTTAATATTTTACATTTTAATTTTATTCTGATTTTATCTAATATAGCTGAACTAAACTGATCTGAGACAGCATGAGATAAAAACCTAAGTTTTCTTATCTAAGACTATAAATATTGCTACTTATCATTTAATTGACACCTAAAAATCTTGCATTTCATTAGGAAAAGCATTTCATTTCTGCTTGCATTTCATTTCATCTTACTTAGGAATTTCTTCCAATGTCAATAACAATGGAGAACAGATTGTTCTCCATTCTTATTTTCATTTTTTTTCCTACCAGCCTTCTCTTTTCGAGTTCCACTAAGTATGATTTCTGGAAGCTTCCATGATTTCTGGAAGCTCCCATAATCACTTGCTTATCAACACTAGGTGGTGATGTTCTGCCAAGAAAAACTTACAAAATGGGATGTACAGACTCACGACTGAAGGACAAAAAAGACCATAGAACATAATGATTAATATTCTTTAATTGTTGTAGCTTTTTCTTTATATTGTCGTAAGAAACTGCAAGTCTGGAAAAAAGCTCTTGCTGGTCATTTTGGTTCAATCTGATGAATGTTTTGTTACAGATTTTATTTAACAGGGTGGGGGTGAGGAGAGACTGTATGTGAATAATTACATCCTCTGTCATCAGTCAGTTAGCACTATTGCTGCTAAGACCTTGTGAAGATTGGTAACATCTGATATTGCGTTTTCAAAGCTAGTTTAAAAATATACTTGGAGCCAGTTTACGGAAGGGAGTAAAGAAAGTGCTGAGCTTGACATATGGTTATGCTAAGTTTCTGTTTTGATGAAAGTATTTGTTCTGTCTTATGCTTCCCTGATCTATAAGGATGTAGAGAAGTGTTCTTCAAAACCAGGATGGTTGTCTCCCTTAAATAACAGGATAGTTGTTGTTCATAACACAGGGAATAGTGTGAAGGGGACTTGAACTTTCAGAAGAACCATCTCTTTATAATTTCCAAATAGTGTTAAAATCCCTTCAATTTCACCATAATTCCCTCATTTCCAGTTGTTCCCCCAAATTTTGATCAGATGATGAGTAGAATTTGCATTTCCAAAGCATAGCATAAACCTTGGCCTTTGCCTTTGTATTAAAAAGAAGCTGAAAAGACACGCTCATTTCTATTTTCTCTGGCAGTTTCTGCTTGCAGCTTATGTTACAAAACTTGCAAAAGAATAAAATGTGAGTTTGGTCCTACGTGCCCTTTGATATATGCTTCTCTGTAGCCTGCTTCTCCTTTTCTAGCAAATACACTTTTCCTTAGACTGGTTCCTGCACCTGCAAAGGTATTTGTCTTTGCAGTTTCCTTAATATAGATTAAGAGGGAGCAGAAAAACACTAGAAGCAATGAAATAATATAAAAATCTTCTGATTAGTCATCCTTGATCTTGTGGGTTATCAGACATTTTAATCTGTGAGCATCGTGACTAGACAGAGAGGGGAGGAAAGAAATATTCTCCTGAGTCCACAGCAACGTGTCTAGAAGTTTGTACGTCTTTTGGGAATGAGGCATGTGCTAAATGGTACTACCAAAATTTTCCACCCAGAGCCTGTTCTTGAGAATTGCACTCCAAAACTAATTTCTGGAATCTCATTAAATAAAAAATGTCTTCTCTTATCTCTGTCCTTAAGAAATGCTTCCCAAGAAAGCATTGTTAAAGACAGAAAACAACAAATGCTTAAGGACTTATACAGAAATATGGCTATTCACCAGCCTTATGAAGAGTAGAGTCAGTTTTTGAAATGTCAACAATAGAGAAGGGAGAGGGAAGGGGCACTGGGACAGGTCAGTGGAAAAAGCTTTTAAGGTCTAGTGATGTCTGTGAGAGTTGTGGGGTAAACAATAAAGCAATCAGCATTTCGCACCAGCAGAGCAAATACCTAGTGTAAATGCAACTCATTTTGACAAACAAGTCGATATAGGTTATTTCGTTTGTGCCACTACTAATAAGCTGTGTCAGCACAAGCAGTCTTGCTGTGTAAGCTCTTTCTGTCCTGTGAGGGTTTGTTAACCTTCTCTGTTATAGACCAGGCCTTTTACAGGAGCTTCTTTCTTGCTTACCAGCAGCACTCAAGAAATTAAGGGAGACCTTAGTGACTTAAAAATTTTCATCTAATGAGCTTGTAGACAAATTCTCCATTTGTCCCTCTTCAATGTCGTGACTACTCCAGCATCTATGTGCCAACATTGATGTGGATACTGATGATGCCCCCTGATGTGGAGGTAGATTCTAGGTCAATGTTAAACCATACTGTGTTAGTTTGTTTTTCTGACTCTAGGAAATGTACACACTGTGAGCAGCTCTACAGCTCTAACTGCCCCAGGTGAAGGCTGTTGTCTCTTACTTATGCCATGTCAAATCAGGCTGCAAAGGGAAGATTATTCCTGAGTGGAAAGCACAAAGATGCTTTTACCAACTATAAGTGGAAGACAAGAGGGCTGTAAGAGAGGTTAAAATTATCCCAGCACTGTTAATACTTAAGAAAATACTGGAGAACTGGCAGGGCACTGTGGATCTCCTATAGAGATCTCTGTGTTTATTACAATTTTTCTAATTCCATGCTTTCATTTTACAGCCAGAGTCATACAGGAGAGGCTGAAGCTTGTCTCTCAGTTTATCTGGGTTTATCATGTCCAGCAGGTGAGGGCCCAGTATTGCAGGTAAGAGGAGCATTTAGCAGGAGTCTGTGGCTATCCAGCTCAATTTTTACTTAACTAGAAATCATATTTAATAATAAAGTGAAACAGCACTTGATAGCACATTCGCTTTGCCAGTAAACATTTTAAAACCACAGACCAGCTATGTCCTTTTGAAAACTCTAATAACCTTCAAAATGCCCTTATTTATAAGAAAAATCCGTCACATTTTCTGAAAAAATAGTCTTTCAGCTGTGATTTATGAGTTAAGAAGCATGCTTTGGTTGAGAGAACATTCATATTTATATATGAAAATTGTACTGCCTCTACGTGACTGAATTCTGTAAGTTTTTAGTTTCACAGCTCTTTAATGCTGCCACTTAGAAACCCTGCAGATTCCACATCTGAAGTGAATGCAAATCAAATGTAATTATGGTAATATTTTAGGTTCATTTTATTTATCCTTGATACAAAGCTCATTTTTAATGTATTTAATCATGCCACAGTTTTTTCCTTTATTGTGGAGCATTAGGAAAAAAAAATTTGTGACTCCTGGTTGTACTGTCAGTAAAGCAGCTCTGCTTCTTTTGTATGCTAGCAGAGTAGATCTCAATAATATTGATATTGCTTGGGTTTTATTGCAAAGTAATAAAATGCTTAAGCCTGTTAACTATGTTGGTGGTGTATTCAGCTCTCAAAATTCAGCAGATCCTATTTTAAAAGGAAAGGAGGATTTGGTCATTCAGTAAACTTAAGAACTAGAAATGACCATCAAGAGCACTGTAATGCCAGGGTTGTGTGCAGGTAACTGATTTTGGTTTGGTCTTTTCAGGTGATACTGTGTAAAACTGCTTCTGAAAAATCAGTCACAAAGCTCATTTTCTGCTGCTGCTGGAGCAATGGAATTATCATTAGTTTTCCTAATTTGTAAGTTTTAATTCCCCCTGGATACATCTGCACTGTAAGCCATTTCGGAGTGCTGATCCCAGTGCAGTCGTTGCGGGAGCTTGTAGATGGGGTGGTCCTGGGTTGTCTGGTTGCAGGGGGCAGACCTGTGCCTACAGCAGAGTTTCCTGCCTACAGCAGGGTGGTGAAACCAGCAGCAAGACCTTTCTCTTAGTGAAAATCACAAATACAATGACAGTGTAGCACAGGCTCTTTGCTCACTGGAAACAGAATTCGATATTAAGCTTTACAGCTGTGGGATTTCAGATTTTATGAGGGCACTCTCTTGGGGTCTGGGATGGAAACACCCACTAATTTAATTCCATTTCATATAATCGCTGTTGGATGGTGGTTCTCCATCCTTTGATACAGGCCAGCTTTGAACTGGTGATACGAAGCTAAAGGGTTCTGCACATGAAAAAAGTCTGTTGCTGTGCTCCTTCCTCATACTTTTCAGTCATGTATCATGTTTTACACATCCAGTCAAGTTAATTATAGAGGACTTTTATGGATTTTCATTGAATCATAGAGTCACAGAATGGTTTGGGTTGGAAGGGACCTTAAAGCTCCTCTAGTTCCAATGCCCCTGCCATGGGCAGGGACACTTCCCAACACACCAGGCTGCTCAAGGCCCCATCCAACCTGGCCTTGAACACTTCCAGGGAGGGAGCATCCACAACTTCCCAGGGCAACAGGTGCCAGTGCCTCACCACCCTCAGCGTGAAGAGTTTCTTCCCAATATCTAACCTAAATCTTCCTCTTTCCAATTTAAAGCCATTTCCCCTTGTTCTGTCACTCCAGGCCCCTATAGAAAGTCCCTCCCCAGCTTTCCTGTAGCCCCTTCAGGTACTGGAAGGATTCTATGAGGTCTCCACGGAGCCTTTTCTTCTGCAGGCTGAACAACCCCAACTCTCCCAGCCTGTCTTCATAGCAGGGGTGCTCCAGCCCTCTGATTGCTCCAGCCCTCTGGAACCATTCCAAAAGTTCCCTGTCTTGCTTATGTTGGGGATTCCAGGACTGGACATAGGAGTCCAGGGGGGTTCTCACAAGAGCAGAGTAGAAGGGCAGAATCACCTCCTTTGACCGGCTGGCAATAATTCTGATGCAGCCCAGCACACGGTTGACCTTCTGGGCTGTGAGTGCACATTGCCGGCTCCTGTTGGCTCATGTGGCCATCTGTATATACAGAAAAACAATTTGAGGAAGATTTAAGATCAGTCAGCTGTACCGAGATAATGTTTTGTAAGTTCCTTTTGATAAACTAATAATGTATTTTACAAGGGGAGAGTGATATTGGCAAGATACTGGGCTTCATCTCAATCTCTTTTTCCTCTTTTTCTTGACTAGTTTGATTTCCTCAGCTGGGAGTCTAATTCAGTGTAAGGTCTGTATTACCCAGCAGGTAACTCTGAAGGCAGGTGAGGAGAGCTACAATCTGGCTGCACAAGTGACAAGTGTTGTGGAGAAAAATGTAGATAAAACTAGAACAAAGAGTTGAAGGTTTTTCCCAAAACTTCCAAAATCTCTTGTTAGTATAGAATAAGCTTTGTTGGAGATCTGGAATGGAGAGAAGAGCTAACATATTTTCTGTATATTGTTATAAATTGAAAAATGACCGTGTTGTGCTACCCTCTATAGCCATGTCACCTAAGGGAATCCTGTAGAGCTTTTGCTTCCTGACAGAGGCAGTGCATTGATGCTGACAAGGCTTCTTTCTGAATTGAAGTTCTCCTGTCAAAGTGATATTTTGCTATTAGAAGTGGTGCTTGTGATACTGAAATGTTTAAACTCATACTGATCATGAACCCTCTCTTTTCCATCTAGCACTTTATTCCTATGAGGTCAGCCAGCCTGTCACAGACCAGGCAGTAGTGAAGCAGTTCTTGCAGGATGATCTCCCATCCAGGGGCACAACTCTGCAATAACACCTGATCTTGATCTGGATTTGTTAAGTGTCTTGTGAAGTGGATTAAATATTCCAGAAGAACTTTTTTGAATTAGTAATGCTATGTAATCCTCTGGCTTCAGCTCTTGTAAATGGGACATAATAGACTTAAATCACATTAGAGAAAAATTCAGAAAGTGGGGTTTGCATGGTGGCAGGCTGAGCAGTTCTGACCTATGAGGTGACAATAAAGCAAACCCAAGGATTTGTTTCCTTCTGGTGTGTATGCACTGAGATGTGGAGTGTTTTTTCATCGTTATCCCAAGGAAACATAAAGGGAAAGAAGTCAACATGATTTTCTTTCTCTTTGTAGCTGAGGAACTGGAGTGGCAAGTGCAGCAGAATGGGAGATGAAGAATGGCTCCTGAAGTATATTCATGATCTCTACATGACTGCATGTTTATTATGTTATTGTCTCATCGCCTTTTGACACCTTGGCAGGACTGATTCAAATGTCAGTTTTTCATATAAATGAATGACAGAAAAAGTTAGAGAAAGGAAAGGGAGCTGAGCTGGAGGGGAAGATGAAGGGGAGATGTGGCTGCTGCAGGAAATCAAAAGAATTTTTTTTGCAAATTGTTTGGCAGTGAGGAGGGAGTGCTTATAGCTGCTTGTGTTGTTGCTGAAAAGCTTTTGAGTTTAGTAATTGGAGGCTTTTAATTTGTTTTCTCAATGCAGGTAGGCCCTGTGTGACACATAAATACTGTCCCAAAATGTAAACTTTCAGCTCTGTTGGAGATTACATCCCACAGTGATAACACCGGGCAAAGCTGGCAGGCAAGAGCACAGCCCCCAGCATCTTTCTTGGCCCCTCATCTTGGAGAATTTAGAAACAAATTGGCAAGGAGAGAAGAGACTGGTTGTTCATTAGCATTGCTTTCCCTGATGCCTGGCTCTTCAAGGTGGTTTCCAATTCAAATGCTTATTTAGGTACGAGTATGCAGGGTAATAGACATTTCTTCTAGTGAAATCTCAGAAGGTGGAAGTCTTTCTAAATGTGAGTGATACAACTGAATTACGAAAGAAGCCAGAAATATTACATAGTGATGCCAGGGACCTTTTTTTTAAATGTAAGGTATATTTTCTGTAGGAGACTGGAAATACTTTTTTTTATTATTTTTTAGAAAGATGAATTCCTTTCATGCTTAAATGTGCTGCTTTACAACTAGCATTTGAAAGCAGATAGCTCAAAAATTATTCTTAGGATTCAAAAGTGTCATATAGCATTCATAGATTCCATGAATGAGCCTCTTATTGGGGTGATTCCCTCTGCCTTCCCCCCTTTCCCCCCGCTTCTTTCAGTCTGCGACAGAAAAGGCTGTTCAGGGTTTTACAGAGCAGCAAACAGTATCACCAAGAAACAGACAATTGATAAGAGGTTGCCTGGGAAACCCTGTGCACACAGATTTTCATTCTGCTGCATTATGCACTTGTAGGTGCAATTATTTACAATTAAAAAAAAATCCTCCTGTGGGCCCTGTGAAGTGATGGGGAAATTATGTTCTGTTCTCCAGAGAATCTAATCCTCATTTTTCATTTGATTTATGATCCTCTCTAACAGGGGAGGAGTGGTGGAGTGGTGGGGCTGTTCTTTTCGCAAAATACTTGCAGCAATATAAATTCTGCTTGAGACAGCAATATGGAAATATGCTGATGACTGCTTTAAATGCAGCTCACGTATGACATAATCTGCTTGCCAGTGGAAAAACCCCACCAGCTCTTGAGAGAGCCTTGCTCTGATCAGAGGGAGTAGATTATTCCTTCAGCTTTAATAATTCAAACTCCTTGTCTGCCGTATAGGGAGTTTTCCTCTTGCCTGGAAGATACATGATGCTGACTGGGCAGATCCCCAGTCAGCTGCTCGTGTTTTTAGTCATAGGATTGTTCTTGAAACTATCTCTTCAAGGAAGAAAAAAGAGTATTTTTATGCTTTTGTTTTTAACAAGGAAATCCATAGGGGATCTAAAAGATTTATGTTGATTTCCACTCTCCAGTTACTTGGGACTTTTTCAACAAATAACGGAAACAAATTAGGTTTGACTGTTTAAATTGTGCTAATAGTGAAAGAGTAATCAAACTAATAAGTAGGCTGTGTCACCTGACTTGGTACCCTGAACTTCCTTAACACTCATTGGGTACCCAAAGTGTTTTCTTGATAGAAGGTTTGATGCTAGAATGTTCCAAAGGAAATAAATGCAATTTGCTGTGTTTGGTGTGTGTTTCTGTGTGGTGGTAACATTTTACTGAGTTTCGTGCTGCAGGATTTCAGCTCTTATGACCCAAGTATCAATAGTGAAACCTCAGCAAGCCCTGCAGTCTACCAGTAGCCTCTATCTTTCTTATATCAGCTCTCCAGTAGGTGCCTGGTCTCAAACCAGCTTGGCTGAGGTGGAGAAGGACAGTCAACATGTTTCTGAGAAGGGAGCATTAGTCTTGGCCATAGCATCCTTCCTCCAGAGAAAAAGGTCTGTGACACAGATATGGTAAAAGCAGGGAAAAAAGTGGTGGTGGTGGAGAAGCCCTCCATTCAGTCCAGATGATTTTGGTGTGTTGATGCACTGCTGAGGCAGCCACAGGGGGAAAAAAGCTTCCCGGGGCCTGAGAGCTGTTTTGGTGTGCTGCCTCCTGCAAGCCCTTGCACGCTTTGTGGGGGCTGTTGTCTCATAGCACAGGGTGGGGGCGTGTGCGTTGGGAGGTCTGGATCTGTGCACAGTCCCTGTGTGTAAACAGGGGGACTTGAATAAGTGGGGCAGGAGGGAACGATGCACCCTGTGCCACGTACACAGATTTTATTTACAGCAGCGGAGCATCCCAGCCTGCACAGCATCCTCAGGTGATGGGCAGGGAATGAGGGAAGCCTGTATTGAGCAGCGGTTTCTTTCTCTGCGTTCTCGTGCTTGTATGCTCTGGCTTGCAACTGCAGTGCTCTCTTGTGCTAGTCAGGGCTGTGATACAGCACCCTCCTGACCACACACCCTTGAAAATTGTCTGTTGAGGTGAGCACAGCGGTGAAGTGAAGTCAGAGCGATGCTTAGTGGCTTTTCACAACACGCCACAGCAGTGGTTCTCTGAGCGCCAGGTGACCATCTGCTGTGGTGGTGGATGAGAGCTGCTGCAGCACAATGTAACAGGGGTGCCACTCAAGAAATGAGGACAGCTATCCTTGTCCTCTTTGCAAAGGCAATCTACCAACAGGGACAAGGAGTACACCAGGAAGTGCAGTAAGTCAAAAGGAGAACAGGGAGTGTTTCTTTCTCCTCCATTTCTCTTTCTCCGCAAAATCTACTTTCTGCCCCTGAGACTGTGTGTATGCTCAAGCACTCTCTTTCCTTGCTGTCCAAAGGCAACAAAGATCAAATCCCAAATTTTCTTCTCTAAAAGTTAGTTTTATGCCAGATGACTGATAAAAACAAGGCATTTATGTTATTTATGTTTTAAAAAGCTAATAGCACAGAATGTAAATGCTTACAGATGACAGTCAAATTCAGTTCTGTTGCTATGCACAAATTTAGGTTCAAGGCTATGTAGTTCCATGTGCTTCACAGAAAGGAAGTGACATTTCAATTTGTTTAAAATCCTTGTTTGCATACAGCTATTATTTTAATCTGTTAATTTTTGACATGCATTTTCTCCAGTAAATGGATTTTTTTTTGTTCTTGGTAATGATGTAATGCAAAGATTTGTTTTCCTTATATTTATAATACATACTCAAGGGGAATTGCAAATTACTAGCAACATTGCTTAAGCAGAAAAATTAATTTTAAGACATATTTACTAGAGAACTATTGAATTAGTTCACGTAATATATACCCCACAATTTGATATTGCCTTCTGCCCTCTCAGATTTACAAATATTAAGCAGATTAACTTGATCATGCAGTGAGCTGTGCCTGCAGTTTTCTTTTTTATGGAGAGGTTAAATGAAACACAACAGAACGGCTGTGGTGGCTGTGGTAAGGGAGCAAATCTGTGACTGGTTAAGAAAGGAATCTCCTAATTCCCGTGCATGTACTCTATCCCAATGATGACACTCTCTTCTTAAGTGTCATACCTGTCCTTTTTTATATGCTTCTTCATGAAAGAAACAGAAGCTGCAGGATGCTTTTTAATAGGGAGTCTTTCCTCATTATCCTCCTCCAAGGATATTTATGGTTTAGCCTGAACCCACCTCTTCCATTCCCTCCTAGAGACTGAAGGTGTGAAATATAATAATTCAAAATCTCTTACATGATCATTTCACCTCTGCCTGTGATGCTGTTCTCCCTGGCCTGCCGTGACAATTGATGATCGCAACGGAGAGGCAAATTCAAACGTTCATTGCTGTGCACCACAAAGCATCATCTTTAAGATCTCTTATATGGCTTAGGCAACATCACTTGAAGAACTGTGGAGAAGAAGGGCATGGCAGCCTCTTGCAACAGCAGAATTCCCTTTTCCTGCATAAAGGGGGGAGTCAAACTATCCTATCACAGAGCAGAAATTGCCATATGCCTTGGGCTGCTTGCGGTCAGTGCCCTGGAGGTACTGCCTTTTCTGCTCATCTTTGGAACTTTGTCTTTTCCCTCCTGCCTTTCCTCATTGCATCTTCTGAACTTTCAATGGTGCTGGCTTTCTTAAATTTTGCTCTTATAATAGCTCGACTTTCACAATTCTTAAACCCAGAAACAATACATATTCCTTCCGCTGCTCCAATTGTTTATTTGAGCAGTTCTTCCTTTTGCTCACTCTTCCCCCAGCATTCACTTGTGTTTTGTGTATTCAGGATCGTAACTACAGAGGTGGGGCTGCTCCGTATGACTCTACAAGGACACTTTGGTTACTGGACTAAAAATAGTCTTCTCAGTGTTTTCTGTGTGATATACGGAGAGTACTGTGTAAACCTTGAGGTGATGTCATCTAACCTAATGAGTTTAAGGGCAACTTCTAGTAATGCATCATAGCACATAATAAATTTATCTCTGCATTGTAGTTATGAATTCTGCTGCCAAACTGAGACAAAACACCCAGCAACAACATTACATGTTAGAAATGCAAGGGTTAGAGATGAATCTTAGAATGTACTAGAGAATCAGGTTTGACCCTGAACTTTAAATTTCTGCAGGTTTGTTTTATTATTTTACTTTTTTTCCAAATAATTAAAAAAAAAAAGTTGTCAGCCAGCACTGATACAACAACATGCAGCTGAAAATGTTGAATTGGCATGAAAGCTGAAGTACTGTTCCTTAAAAGTGCTTTTGGGACTGGCAAAAAGTGGAACTTTCTTGAAGCTGTTAAAACTCCCCGAAGTTTTTGAAGATTCAGTAACCTTCAGAAAGGAACTGTAAGTAGTAATGTAGTGTAACCAGTGTAATTTTGTGTGGATTAGAGAAAAATGGTTTTTGGCATGTATTGTTAATTTGCAGTAAGTTAATCTTCAAACTATTCACTACATACACCAATATAAATACTGATGCAAAATACACTTTTATGTATACATGCACATACATAAGTTTTCAAACCACATTTTAAGTTTAGTATGTTACTGCCTAGTATATTACTGGCTAAAAAGTAATTAGGTTACTAGGTTATGTAGGTTAAAAGGTAATTAGGTTACTAATTAGGTTATGGCAATCTCTTTTTGTTTAAACTTTGGCATTTTCAACTTTCTCTTACCAAAATCTGTGAGTGTGTTTAGGTTTTGTTTGATTCAGTATTTTTGTGCTTTATTCCTCAAGAGCAGAATGTCACTTTCACTTTCCTATCTATTATCAGAAGTGAGTGACAGTACGTTGCTATAGGTAAAAAATATTAGCCAAGCAGCCAAATGGTAGAGAAAAGTAGGAGAATCCAATGCTAATATATGTGTACCCTGAGCTGGATCATCACAGCGTAACTTCAGGCTACTTTTGTGTGCCTGAAACAGAGATGAGAGTCTTCGCTTCTGAAGCTAGATCAGAAATTCAAGTGAAGTGGGTAACAGCTCTGAAAATAAGTGTTTGGGAAACCATCCCCACCAAAAACCAGTTGTATCTAGTAATCCTCTCTGCCTGCAAACTCTCTTCAAATGTATTTTGTGCTAAGATCTGAGGGTTGTAGACTGATGGAAATATTATAAATCTAATAAAAACAGAAGGCAAACAATTTTTCAAGCTGACTATTGCCATTTTCTATTTCTTACGTTCCTCACCCCTACCCACTTATTTTGTCTCCCCTCTGTCTTCAAACCATTGCACCATTAGTGATAATGGGCAAACAACTCTACAAAACTTAATGCAGGTGCCTTTCTTTTAGCATGGGTCCCGTTGTCCTGGGCCATCTCCCATTCTGAGGGAGGCATCAGAGCTTCCTCAAGATGCCACTTGCCAAAAGCTTGTCCTGCTACATCTCTGCTTTTGCATGCCTCTACTACCCTTTAAGTATAAAGCCTTTTGCTGTTAGGGGAATAAAATGCATCTGTTAGACTTCTGTTTTGATATTTTGCTTGATTCAGTTACAGAAGATGTATCTCCCGTTGATAAGTGACAATCATTCTTAATCTGAATTGTCAGTAAAGGGGAGCATTGTTTTAGATATCCTAAAATGAAAAGTAGTGACTAGTTAGTCACTTTCAAAATATGAATCAGTGTTTCTCCCTGAAATAAACCAGCTCACATTTACATTTGTATTATTTAGTAATATTATTTTACAATATTGTTGGTAAAGTTGTGAATCAACAGTTTCCCTCTGAGAAATTAGAGCAAAGTACCTTAAAGCTGCCTTTTTAGACTCAAATTTTGTGTGCTTGTCTACCTACTGGAAGGAACAAGATGAAAGTTAGAGGCCTAGGGTCCCTACGGGGTAAAAAGAGTGAGCTGGGTAGCTAAGAATAGGATATGAAAAACCCTATAACCTTTCAGACAATCCTTCATTTTTGTCCTACTTACAGAAGATCTAAAAATGATTCCTTCCTTCTCTACTGAAATTCTCTGCATTGCTGCATACTGTTTTCAGCTCTTTCCGGTCGTTTCTCAATCACAGAAACACAGTGGATTATATATTTTGATTTTGTCTTTCTTATGTGTTCAAATCTCTAAATGCTTTTTTTTGTACTCATCTTGCCTCTTCTCAGTTGAGCCACACTGTTCTTGAAATTTTGTGTCCCTGTTGAACACACAATGGGGTGCTCAGCAGAACACTACTGACAACAACCATGTCGATGTGACCCACTGTGGCTTTGTGGCTTTTCTGTCAAGCTTCTGCTGATGGCAAACATTGCAATACACAACCAGATTTGCTCCAGCTGAGCAACTCTCACCCATTGGAGCTGCCCACTCAGACATTTTGGGGAATGACTGTGTAACAGGCTTGACAGATATTATACTTAACGCCTTAGAGCATTAAGTAGCTTCTTCCGCTGGTTCAACATTCAGTAATTTTAGCTATCCAGTAAAACAAAACAAGCATCTAATATGAAAGCAAGCACTAATTCCCTGCAAAAATGCCACTGGATATTTAAAATGTTTATTAGAAAATGTGGTAATAAAAATAAGGGAAAAGTAGAGATCTATTTTTATTTCAATACACAAAGCAGACTGTTTCTCAAGGTGAAAGGAGATTTCAATTGTTTCTCGAGATGAAAAGGTAGACTATGTCATACAGTTACCGACTTTGACTTCCATTCAGATTTTAATAAACAGAAAGCACTGCCCTCCATCCACAGTTCTGTAGCTGCAGGCTGAATATTTGTTCCAATTTTACATTGGAAATTGTGAGTAGACAGGTTTGAACCCAGGTAAATCTTTGAGCTCTGTAGTATTTTAAATTTGGTCTGAATGCAGAAATGAAAAAGTTTCTTTTGACCACCACCACTACTGAAGAACTGACCAGGTGGATGCTCAGTTGGCACTATGCCTAGCAATGAGGTGATGCAAGGCTGAGCCAACGTCCCTCTAGTGAACGTAAGCCAGAGTTCCCACTTTTCTGAATGACCACGTGGTCCAGAGCAGTGCATAGACAGAAACTTGAAAGAACACATGTCCTGATATTGCCCCCCAAAACTTAGGAAATATAATTTGAAAAAATTCTAGACTTTGTAAAGATATAACAGAAATTGTGTTGGCACACTCATTAATATAGTGGAATTAGACCTCCCTCCTCTTTATTTGGAACTTTTAAATTCCAAAGGGAATCAGGAGGCATGTGCTTCAGGAACACGTAGCTGCTATTGAAGAGTCTTCTTGTTCCCTAGTAGAGTTTTTCACAGATTATTTCACAGAATATTTTCACAGAATAAGATGGAATATACTACAGCAGCAGGCCATTACATCCCTGGTAATTTTGGGATCTTTCAGTCTATTTTGCAGGAAGTGTCAATCTCTACATGTGAGAAAAATATTCCTACCTTTTACTTTTTAGTGCGCTTCTCTCCAGTTCACTAGTTCTGGTAGCTGATAAAGGAAGCTTCTTGCAGAAAGTTCCCATATACCTCAGCCTGGGTAGGTGCCAAACTGCTCAGCCAGCAGGCTCAGGGAACTGAACCCTATAGTGTGCTGAGCCTGAACAAATATCTCCTGCCTCTCAAGCAGAGCTCACGAGTCGGGCTTGTTGCTGTGCCGACTGTAGCCATGCAGCTTTAGGATGGTTTGGGCAGGATAGCTGAAAATGGAGAAGGGCTGATTTTCACAGAATATACCATGTAAACATATCTTCAGTGGATCAAATTCGGAAAGAAAAAACCCTTCTTATTATCTCTGGTTTGCTTAAGACTGAATAACAGTTGCTATTTTATTCAGTGTTACACACCCAGCTGAATGCAAAACCTGTGTGTTGCTACAGAAATTAATAGGACAGCTTGAGTCTCAACACATCCATATGGGATGCTTACTTGCAACTTTTCAATTAAAAATATGCAGGGAAAACAAAAACCTTCTGTTTCACAATACTTCTGCAAGACAGATGGGGAAGGCAGTCTTGCTTCAGAGGGACAGAAGTATCAAGCCCACAGATACACAGCCATTGACAAATGTGACATGAGGAACCACCGACCCGAAGCACTGGGCTCCGAAAATAGTCACAGCACATATGACTTGCGTGTGCACCAGGAGGATTACAGAGTGCGTCCCAACATATGCAACACAGCTCCAGAGGAGGGGCTCTTCTAGCATCTTCGTGGCCAGGAAGGCCCAGGGTGTGCCACACACCATTGACGCATGTGTGGCTGCTCTTCTACTGCCTCCTGCCTTTGTCTGAATAGGTGCCAGGGAAAGGGGTGTCCTTTTGGCACCAGGCCCTACTTTCTCCCACCTCCTGCCCTCGCCTGTCGTATCATATCTGTCATGGAAGTGACCCCCAACAGCTCAGCCACCTTACAGAATCACAGTATCACAGTATCACAAGGTTGGAAAAGACCTTTGAGATCATTGAGTCCAACCTTAGCAGTCATGAAGCCTGCCTGACCATGAAGCAGCCAAGAGAATCCGCTCAGGACAGCCTCGCTGGCCCAGGGCTTTTATTAATTTTGCCCGCCCTGTTGTGTGGAGTTGGTAGGACTCCAGTGAAAGCCTGCAGCTATACTGGAACAGCATGAAATGGGCACTGGGCACATTCCTGTGCTGTTACCCAATAAGCATTGGTTGATTCCACTTCTTCAGTTGCACTGGCAAATTTTCCTTGCCCTGACAGCTTCACGGATTACAGATTTCTTCGTTAGAATACTTTCCCTTTTTTTTCTATGTAAAATACTGTGCAAAATGATAATGCCATTGGCAATTTCTGAACTTCTGAAATTCTGCTTGTCTGTAAGGAAGGGGATAACTTTGTGGCATTTATTTGTTGACCCTATAGGACTCCTAGATGCATAGATATCTCCTGAGGATGAGATGGCTGGGTGAGGTGTACTTCCGTTATCTACTTTTAACCCTCCATGCCCCAGCATTTCTCTTCCATGCTGCTTGCAGAAAACCTGGACATCCTCTGATTACAGGACAGGAATTCCTTTGCAGAAACCTATAGTAGCACAATTAATTTATGAGTGCTTTGATGGTGATAAAACCCTAGTATTAAGATTTTGATTTATAGATGGTCCTTATGGCAAATATACTGAGCTATATATTCTTTATACCAAACAAAGGGGAAAAAAGCGAGAAAAACAGTTGCAGTGCTGTGAAGTGTTTTCTCCTTCCTTTCAGGGGCAGAGTGTTTTCACTGCTTCAAATTTCAATGTGACTGTGACTTTTTGGAAACATACATTTATGGCTGTTGACTTTCAAAGACTTTATAGAATGTAAGGTTTATTTTCAAGCTACAGTGTTCAAATCTTACCCAGGTGAACTATGGAAAAGGTGAATACTTTAACAAGTTTTTGTGCAATATATTGAGTGTGTTGAACCTAGAGCTGATGGGAAGTCTAATGCTGGCTTTGTCACTGGCCTTATGTCATTTTGGTAAATCATTTATACAGATCTATGTCTGGTTTGTCTTCCTTTAAATTAGAATAATATCGCAGACCTGATGTAAGGATGAATGAGTTGCATATTAGCAGGGTGATACTTCAGTAGCATGTCAACCTATTCCTAGAAACTGAAACACTGAAGACTCACTATTTTGTTCTTCTGTAATCTGTTCCAGGCCACTCTGAGTGGATATAGTCAAAACATGCACTTTTTAAGTGCTTATTTCAAGCCAGCAGCTGGCATTTGATCAACAGATAATGTGGCATTTTTAAACTTGCTGCCTTCAGGAAATGCACCTACACGCTTCTGTTCCCCAACATCCCTGCACCTAGGTTCTTTCACCTGACCTAATGAAACTTTCTCCCTTTTCTTCAAAGTGAAGGTTATTTATCTGGCAATATTCTACTTACACATATTTGTTTTGATTTGAAAAGCGTATTTTCTAGTTACGATCTTACAAAGGAGTCTGAAATATATGTGTAAGACTATAAGCTTGGACCTTTAAGAGCTAAATGCCCTTCTTCCCCCCCCCCCCCCCCCATGCTCGGTGTTCTGTAGTGAAATAGCTCTACTTCAGGTCTCCAAGGGCAAAACAAATATTCCTTCCCATACACAGGCCTCCAGCTTCTTAATATGTATTTCACAGGAGCATCTTTCCCCAAAAAGAGTGGTAGCACAAAAAAAGAAGATAAATTAATTTGTTAAAGCCATAGAAAAATATGACGGTCTGTAGAGCAGTGTGATCAGAGATTTTTTTTGTTATAGCCATGACTGAAAGATCCTGTTGCTGAACATGATGTTTTGTTCTCTATAATATATCTTGTGCTTTCTGGAAAAGATTCCACCTAAGTAAGTCAGTGTTTTTGAGTTTTGAGACCAGTTGAGGAGACTCTATGTTATTGACTGATAAATTTGAAAGGTGATATTTGTCAGAACCTGTAGAAACACCTGCTCTGCCACATGAGGAAAGGATTGTAAAGATTTCCTGGATCAGGTATTTTAATTTTCACTCTGTAGGTTTGTAAATTATTTTTCTTAATTCCAATTAATTCTTTATCAGAGCAATGAAAAGCTGATTTTTCAAGTTAGTGGCTTTCTCCTGACTTTTTATTGTGGCTTTTTTTAGTGGCTTTTTTCCTTTTTATTATTTTTTTTTAAATTTGGTTATTTACTGCTAATTGGCAGTGGTAATTCTCCGTAACATACTGACCTTCTTCATGGCAGATGCAGCACGACAGAGAGAGTCCCAGATAGCTTTCCTCTGTGCCTCATTGTACTGAGAGTGCCTTTATGGCTTCAGAGTGCATGACCTGGAAGATGCTGGTGGGTGGCTGTTTTACTTGTGAAAAACTGCAATGAATGGGAAGAGGGGATTTCAGGTCAGAAGAAATATGAGATGTGAGAGCAATATTGGGTGGAGCAGTGCCTTTTCAGGTTCCTCAGCACTGTGAGATTAGTACGTCAATGACGATTCACAGCCCTTGCTCCTCGCAGTCGTTCATGCACATTGCAAGCTGATGAGAGGGCATTGCTGCAATGCAGCTTCTGGGAAACTGCCTGAAGTTTTATAGCCAAAACAAGTGACAGTTTGCACTTGCCTCAATGAAAATGTCAGGGGCTGGGTCAATCTAGGAGAGGACACACCAAGAGAGTCCCCTATGCAAAGAGATTCACGCTGTCAGTGCTGTGAGTTGAAATCGGAAGTGCTGCAACAGTGATGGCCACTGTTTTGTTCAATGCACTGGGAAATATTCAGAGCTAAAGTGAGCTTCTCTTGCTTGACCAAATGCCATTTTGACAGGGCTATAGCAGATTCGTGTTCTCTGTTCTGCAGGCATGGAAGGACCTGTGAAACACATTCACCTGGCTTATAAACATCCTCTGCTCAAGAAAAAAACAGCCACGATATCCTCAGTTTATCCCCACCTGAACCCCAATCAAACCCATATTTCTGCGTTGGTCTGGAGGACATCAGGAACAGCATTTACAGGTTCAATGAGACAGGTGGGCTCAGTGCACTAGCACTGGCTTTTTGCCTTATAATGTGTTCTTTTTCTTAGCTCAAGTGGATTTTGCTAAATTTCCCTTTACTCTTTCCCATACTGAAGGCTATGTTTTGAACTCTGGAAATCTAAATGATCTTGGCTTCTCTAGACTTTCACTGTGGTCAACAGGGAGAGAAGTTCTCATCCTAGGAACCAGTGTACAGTGCATTATATTTTCAAGTGAAATTTCCTGAAATTTAGGGTTTTCTAAACTGTTCCTTATGAGGAGAAAGATTAAGGATATTCAACTTTCCTTTCTCATCTAGGATGACATCAAGTTTACTCCATATTTATGTATGAATCCATATTTATAAATGTCTAGAAATTGTGGTTGGACCCAGACTTTTCACAGAAGTTGACTTAAAATTTCAAAGCAAAACCAAAGTCTGGATTTGCTTAAAGTTTAAGGATGCACAAGTAGTTTTTCAAGCCTGAAACTTCATCCCTGGTTACACTTAATTGGAACTTTAGTTACGATGAAGAATGAGGGATATGTTTAACTACAAGATGTTCCTACCAATTGGAGAATTCCCTGGGAGGAAAACCAAGAAGTCATGTGTTTTATTTCAAAATCTTGCGTCTATTTGTTTTATTAGAATAAACTTCTTCCCAAAAAGAGAATGACAACAACACATTAAGTCAGCACCACAGGTCCTGCATTTGTTTCTGTGATGTGATGGAATAAGGGACTCATGAAGAAGGAAGAAGAACTGAGTAAGGTATGAGTAAGTAATTGTAGGAGGGAAAACTTATTCCCTAGTTTGTTTTTTTCAAGTTTTTATAGCCATGGCTGCGTGTGTAAAATGCTTCTGGAATATTATTAAATGGTCTTGCATTCTGAGTTCATAACATAGACATCATGTGATTGGTTTTAACTCTTACCTGAAAAAGCTCTCAGAAAACTGAGTCCTGTGTGTAATAGAAGACAACTTCAATTAAATGAATTAACTATTTATACAAAATTTATTACTGCGAGAATAATGTACTATGTACTAAAAGCTGTTGTCATGGAACAGTCACAGTGTCTGCAAGGCATTATCTCAAGATAATAGAACAATTTTTAACAGGTCAGAAGAAGACAAGAAAAGGTCTGGAAAATTTAACTTCTGGAAGTCAGAGGGTAAATTTAGGAATCACACATTTTAGTGCATATGGAATTGTGCTGCTGATAAATAGTAAAATATGTACAACATTCTGTCTTCTGTTCCACATGCCACAGTTATGGAGGTATAATGTGGGCTTCTTGTAAACATAATAATGAAATGCAAATTTTAGGAAACTTGAAATTTGGATGTGATCCTACCCAAATGTCACCATACAGACCCATTTCTGTTATTAGGAAACTCATATCGAAATGTCTCCAGTATAACAAAAAAATCTGTGTACAGTTCATTTCTGCACAGAATGAGCTCAGGTTTCTCTAAAGTAAGTTTTCAAAACAGTGGCCAGAATTCAGCTATGAATAGAATAGCACCTTAAAAATTAGGAAGTGCCAGCTGGTGTCAGCTTTAACAATTCCCTATCCTTCAGGTTTCAGGTACAGTTAAGCGCAACAGCAAGAGTTTGAGTCTTTGATTTGAGAGTATGCCTTGTGTCAGAAGGATGTAATTGAATATATATTTTCATCAAAAGCAAGACAGACATTAATTTGTCTAGACTTGGAAGCATGAAATATTCTTCAAGGTTAATTTTTTAGCCTATTAACGCTAACTTGCTTCCTGGTTTATAAAGCAGAAATCCATTAATTTGCTGAACATTCTCATGTAGTCCATTGTGTATCTACTGAGAAAAAAAAATGGGACAATATTTGAAGGTCATTTCAACACGTGCTTTTCCCAGTTTGTCTTCTAGGTGGGTTTTTATATGTAAACTTGAGGTCCTGTGTCTGTTTTTTTCACAAATTTATTATATTTTGTTTTATTTTATGTTGGAAGTGGAGAGGGAACTACTGAATCTGGAGGATGTACAAAGCTGGTTTTAGCACAGTTAAGACAGGCAGTTGTCTGTGGCTGCAGGTTGCCTGGGCAGGCATCTGCTTGACCTGTGCTGTAAGACAAGAGGAGGAGAAGCCTGTGCTGCCTCAGCAGTTGATACCTGCTGCCAATTTTTTTGTTCTGCATGTCAAGAAATATGTTAGTGAACACCTGCACAACCCAAGACACCACAATTCCTCTTTCGTCCATTGCTGGCAGCAGAATCTGCTCGTGCTTAATTCAGAACCTCTTCTCAGTCTTTGCAACCTTGTCTCTTCTTCCCTGTTCATGATGGGAGGACCCTAACTCTGGCCCAAGCTCTCTGAATCCTCAGTGGTGCTCCATCAGACTGGAGATCCAGGAATAGGGTAGTGGTTGTCCAGTGAAAGAGAATGTAGTCATTGTGGGAAGATGGAGGTTTTGAAGAAAGACTGCAGAGGTGCTGATTGGGTCCTTTTTCATTATACATTTGCCTATGCTTTTCTTTCCCCAGAAATACTGTTGGGTCTGGCTCTGCTGGTCCAAGAGAAAAGCAATATCAGGCTTAAGCTTAGTATGACATTGCAGAAACTCAAGACACTGAGAGAAATGAGTTTGCTTTAGTCTTCATGAAAATATCATTTGTCTGAAAAAATTGACTTTAACTGTTGGAAGATGACTCAAACTCACCACCTTTAATTTCTCAGTTAATGACTGAGAAAGCTTGCAGTTGTGGGAGTTGATTCTTTGTGTAGCACCATGAACAGCATTTAATATAGATTGACATTACTTATATTACTGAAGTAGAAAATATGGTCTTTTACTTTTACTTTTCTACTTACTTAAAACACGTACATAATCCTTCAGACTCTTGTATGTTTGAAATGTAAGACACTAGGTCCTTCTCTTTCCTTTTATTTTGACTCTAGTGTTTCAGAAGATAGCAATAATCACTGCAATATTTTGAATCCTTATTTCAAGCTATACCAGTTTGCAGGCTATTTGCTGGGTTTTAAATTTGAGCCTATCTTTAGGTTTTTCAAATCGCTGCGTTCTGTTGTTATAGTACAAGAAGAAGAGCTGCTTGATCATCAAAACTGAGTTCAATAACCTGAAATATATTGTAAAATTGTTGCAGTAAAAATAGTATCATACTGTTTTGTTTAATTTGAAATGAATAGATCACATGAGAATCTATTGCATTTTAATATTAAAGTCACATTCTATCAGTTGGCTTCTGAAGAAGGGACAATTTTTTTCTTCCAGTTAATGTTTTTATATTCTGTGAAGCACTTTGGTTGCTGAAGTTTCATCCTGACTGCCTCTATCCACTCTACAGAACTCCACTGGATGTTGTTTTTAAAAAGAGATAATTGCATCACTGAATTTAACCTGATGGTAGAAGTATAAAGCATCAGCTCAATAATTAACTAAAAACTACTAACGACATTAAACTTGACAGAACTCAAACAGACAAAAAGGGTTTCCAGGAATGGGCAAAGACATTTCTCCCAAGGAAATTCATACTGAGAGAGAAGGCAGGATATTTTGCAAAGCAGAGAAAGAGATCAGGGAAAACTATTGCCTTCCAGGAATTTAAAAAGAAAAAGAAAGTCCCCTCAAAAAAAGAGATACCCTTTTGATGTTGACAGGAGGGAGTGCTACAGATGTGTGAGACCTCATCAAGCAGTATCAAGTAGACCTCACCAAGCTCCAGAGGTCCTGGAAAATTGCATAGTATGGGACTAAAATGCAGAAAAAAACAGATGATCTTAAAAATTTGGTGTGGCCATCAGACCAACAAAGAAAGAAGATGAGGGAAGATCAAGAAACTGCTGTAAGCAAATAGTGTTTTACAACTTTTTTCAGCAAGAAATCTTGTTTTGTAGGAATATGAGGATCTCTGTGACATACAAAGGATGGCTTGCCTGCTGATAACTTCCACATTAGTAGTAAGGAATTCAATTCCTGCATGATAAATGTGGGCCTTGGACCAACCCTGAAAGTCAATGGGGATAACTGGGTAGTTATGTTATCACTTCTTAATATTTAAAATTATTTTGTGGACATATTTGTATAAGAAATACAAGGAAGAATATGTGTTAATAGATAAAGTTTTAAAGTTAGTGATGCTGCTATTTAAGGAATAAATTACGGTTGATATTACTGAAAGGTGGTTGAGTTGCTGTTATTGAGGAGACATTTAAAATAGTTAAACTATGTTGAATTAGAATGATTAAACATAAAAAAGGCATTGCTGCCTGTATCAAAGATACTGTTACACGTGATTAAGAATGAAGACTGCATAGATAGCTCTTATGTATCAGTAGATTCACCTGAGAACAACAAATTGCTCCTTACATTCCTGTTGGTAATATATAGGAAGAATGACTGTCATTGTGTTTGATTTAAACATGGGCAACTTCTCATATAGTTAGAAACTTCTTCAGAGTTTCTAAAAATGCTATGGTTATTTTATTGGCTTAAAATTATTCCAGCCAAATTCCAGGTCAGATACAGGCTGTTGTTAGATGCAGATGGTAAAATTACAAAAGGTGGTTATGGGGTTTGGTTTTGTTTTTTAATTAGTAGGGCAAATAATTCAGATGAAGCAGTCTAATTTTGCATTAAAATGCTAATACTCATATGTGAAACTTGAGGAATTTACTGGCATCTACTGCATGTGAAATAAACCTCACTGAGAAGCATGATCCCACTGACTAGACTGCCATGGCCTAACTAGTTGTTTCTTGCAAGTTGGTTGAAAAGTTTTGTTTCTTATCGCACCAAAAGAACAGCTTTTGATGTTGCAAAGTCAGGTGATCAAAACTCAGCTGGATCAAGGTTGCCTTTATACATTTTATCCCTCTCCATTTTTCTTATGATTTTATGTTAAGAGGGAGTATCTAACTATAGGCTAACCTCTTGTCCTGTTTTCCTCTGTCTTCCAGCCTTTATCAAATGAACAGAATGGATGGTGCATGCTTCATGAGTAGTAATACATTATCTATCTCTCTTTTTTTTTTTGGGATGTATGCTTTAAGTAATTATTGACTAATATTAAATAATTCAAGACATATGATGTGCATTTTTATAGCACTTATGTGCATCCTAAGCATTAGTAAATCTCAAAATTCGTGAAAGCTGAAGAGACATCACCATCCTCATTTTTTAAAACTGGGGTATTGAGGCTATTGAGAGTTAATAGTCTTCAATACCCAAGGCACCCAATATGTTTTGTAGAGTTCTCAGCATTATGTGGCAGTTACTGTAAATAAATTGCAATTAAATGTTGCCTTCATTTTCAGGCTGGAGTACTTATTTCTTCTTTAGACCAAACTTCAAAGAAAGGCACTGTGAGGAAATTTACAGTTTACAAGAATTTATCAACATGATCATACATGGCCTGTGTGTTTGCAGCTTCCCTGTAGAAAACCCATGACAAGGAGAAATTTTCTAATCATCTAATCTTCTAATTTTCTAGAATCTCATTTTGTAATTTTAAATTTAATATTCAAGGGCAATATATACTTCTCTTCCAGAGATGACCTGTGTTGTTCACAGAATCAGAAGAACCTTCTATTCAGAGCCAGGTCAACATCAAATTTAGTCCAAGCTACTTGGAGCTTTGTTCCATAGAGTTTGGAAAACCTCAAAGGATGAAGATGCCTAATCATCTTAGGACCACCTGTTCCAGTGCCTCTCCACTGTCAGTACTGCTCAGGCTGAGCACCGAGTTCAAATCGCAGGACTTTGAATTTTTGACCCAGACCAAACTGCCCTCTTGAGGTAAGACTTCTTCATTGCAATAATTCAAAACATTTTTCTTTTACAGTGTCCGATTTTTGTAAACAAAAAGATACTATTTCTTGCTGTTAGTTTTTTAATCATTTGTAAACTGGACATTTTACCAGTCATTAGGACTAATCCTGTCTTTGGTACCCTGCTTGTGTAACACAGCTGAGTGCAATCTATGCTCTTGTACAAGAGAAGGATGAGAGCTAGTCCCATAAGGAAAGGCAGATGAATGCATTCCTGATTCCATACATTGAGTCGTGTAGACTTTGATAAGCAGTGTTTGCCTGGGTTTTCTCATGCATGAAATCTTTGCCTCTTCCCTGGTTGTTTTCAGTGCTCTGCCTTTCCTTAATGAAGGCTTAGCTTTCTTTTCATAGGATCTCAGTGATATTGTCATTTGAGTCATGCAAAGGCTGATTTCTCATTACATTTTAGAACTTGGGCTCAGCTATTAATGTATTTTTTTAACTGTGAAAGTGTTACTTCCATAATCAAAGTTAAGAGATTTCCAAAGCAATGAAAAGCGGATATGTGTGTAACCAAATGAAAGTGCACTCCTTTTCACCTTTTCGAAGTCTATCTTTGACAATAAACCACTTATCTTTTTATGTATTTCTTCAGTTGGAAACTAATAAATCATGTCTAAGGGCCTGACTTTTGTTAGTGAAAACTAAAGTAAATTCTGAAGCAGGAATGAAACTGTTGGTCTCGAGTTGAAACAATTGCGGCACAAGTGTATTTTTATATTACCTTGTGATTGCCTCTAATCTTGTCTAAGTAAATAGGGAATAACTCCACTGACTGAGAAGAATTAATGTGTTTAAAAGCTGTCAGAGGTCAGGACCAGGCTCTGTTTCTTTATCCTATATGGAGTGCTGATGGCTTTAGAGTTCATGTATTTGAATATTTTAACGTTTTTGTGAATATCACTTGACTACTCCATTGTAATATGATTGGCCTCTTTTTTTTAAGATGTATTTCTGCACATAACGAAGATCACTTTTTACTACCGTTAATTTGTTAATTTTAGTTCCTCCCTGTGTATACCAGTGCCTGTGACAAAGGTACAGTGCGTTGGAGAAAAACCTCTGCATTTTTTTGTTTAGAAATTCCTCACGTTCCATTGCAAATGCACACTTTTATGTTACTAACTGCTTTTATTCTTCAGTTAGTTAATTATTTAGGAAAAGAAACCGTTTAGTGTGCAAATATTAAGTATGATCCTAGGTAGCAGCTATTAATTCGGCAATGTAGAAATGTGTTGTTGTGGTTTTTTTTCTACTTGTGTTGCTAACTTGTATATTCCTTTTTGTGTAGGTGGCAGAGAACCAACCAGAGGTTCTGGACCTGATTGTACCTAATAAGAGGCTTTGTTTTGTTTTAGACAGAAGACTACACTGAATACTAACATGCAGTGAAGTCTCTGTACTGCAATTAACACACTCACAAAACTCCTGCTGAAGTTAAACAAATTTTGAACTTAAGTGGCTTGTTTGAGGGCTGCTATTCAATCATTCTCTGACTTGGTTGAAGTCAAGAACTTTAATTACTGGTCTTGATTTTGAGATTTACATTCTGTTGTAGGTAAGTTAATGCTGCAAAATGTAACTTTTCGAACTTTATCTGTAATTAAACCAGGCTTATTTTCAAAACCAACTGGAATCATAATGATGGCTGTGTTGGTGGAAGGTTTTGACTCAGGTGTTCAGCTGCAGAAGAGAAAAGGAGAAACAATGAAAAATTTAAGACAAGACTCTGAGTAAAGCATTTTATTTTTGTGCACTAACAGCAGATAACAAAATGAAGCTTGTACTATAACGTGTAACATGTAAGTGCTAAATGAAGAAAACAATGTTAAATTATATCAGAAATTAAATGAATAATTAACCTTAAAAGTGCAATAATAGCAAATCCTTTAATTTTTGAGGCCCACAGCTGGAGTTCTTGGCAGAGTATTACTGGGATGAAAAGCCTGAATGAGATTGGAATAACTTTTAACTATCAGTCTTAAAAGAAAAATAAAACTAAGGACATCTTAGGTGTAGTGTGTGTGGCTGACTGACTGTGAGAAGGAAGACAGTCACTGTGTTATGATCCCAGTTGCCCGAGTCCTATCCCTGGGATTGCCTGCAATTCTCTGTGCAACCTCCATGAGAATCCAGGTGAGGTAGCTTTTCCATCAGTACTGAAACAGCAAGCAGAAATGCCTGCAGCAACTGCATGCTCGGCCCTCTGCCAATGGTTTTTGTTCCTGACACTTTTACAGGATGTCATTGCACCCTTACAGATGTGAAGGAGGGGCCTTCTGAGCATCTACAAACACTTCAAAAGGAGTGGAGGAAAAGTGTTTACCTGTGAATGCCGTTTCCCAGTGTGGCAAGTGTAATGGAAAAGGCATGAAATCCCAGTTTTTCTCTGAGTCATCCTTCCCATTTTCTCCATTGACCACAGATATCTTTCTGGCTGGTGAGACTTCTCCACTTGTTACATCCTCACTCACACTGGTCCTCCATTGGCTTTGTGCAGGCAAGGACTTTTTGATGATATCTTTTATGCCTTTGTCCCTTCCTAGTTGTTGGCCTATACTTGAGTTCTCCACAGAAAACCATGAACACCTGAGTGATTTCTAAGGAAAATGCACCATACAGTGATTGGCATTGTTTAGGGGAAAGGTGAAACACTGGAAACTTTCAAATGCCTAAGAAGAGATTGGAGCACATTTGGTGTGCACATTGAGTGGAATTCTGGTTTTGTTTCCTCTGAGAAGAAGGTGTTTTGTAGCTGCAAAGACTGCTTTATGGTCTGGCCTGGCATTTGGAGACAATGGGGGATTTGCTTTGAAACTTCATCCCTGCCCCATGCCAAAACACATGTACAGATGCAGCTGTAGTGCTTCAGGGTCTGTGATGCTGGGCCAGAGATGGGTGTTACGAGAGGCAGGTGGGATGGCTTATCTGTCAAAATCATGTCATGAATGAGTTGTGGCATGTCTTAATCGCTGTCAGGGAGATTAATTATCAATAGTTTAGATTCAGATTTAATTGCAGTTGGTCAAATAGCATTTCTTGTTCCTTGTTTGTGGTATAGTAACGTCTGTGATCTGCAGTGCAACACCCAGTGGTTTTTTACTATCATTGTGTCCTAAAATAGAGGCTAGCATTGTGCTTTTCAGCTGCTGTGGCTTTAGGGTCCCGTTGACCCTGTTGGTGCAGAAGTAAAAGAGGCTAACTAAACATCTTGATGTGGGTCCAAAGATAAATTTGCACTTCTCTTCTTGTACTAAAAGCTGCCCTCACTAAACCTAACCGTAAATGGATGCTGGAGTGCCCATACTGGAGTCTTAAAGGAGCAAGGTGGCATGTAAACTGCAGTATTTCCTAGTGAATAGAGAAACACTAAGGCATACAGAACTAGGGCTAGATGTTGGTTGGATGTGCTGTTAAAAGTTAGAGTACTTCTTTCTCATAGGTCAAAAAATAATGTTTCTGGTAATATGAAATTTTTTTTGGTATGCCCCAGGTGGAGAAATATAAGCAGACAAGTCTGTAAAATCCTGTTTTCCAGGGCCTCCTTGATTCTATAAAACTTCAAAAAGTAAAAAGCAGTGTAAACTTTATAGTCTAGCAATAAACCGGTGGTAAAATTGTAGTCAGAACTATGTGGAATCATATAGTCACGTGGTGAAACTAAGAATCTTTTTTAATTTCATCAGAACTGACACAGAAACACATTAGAAACTCAATCTTTTTTTTGTATGACTGTTGTCTCCAATTTGTGGCAACTCACACATTTATTGCCCAGAAGAGCCTCTGATACTGCTTGTGGTTGCAGGAAATTAAACACTATCACTGGGGTAAACAGGGAAAGCAAACTATAATTATTTGATCCATGTAGCTGGCCTTGGACCAGCTCAGTTAAGTCTAAACCAGTGTTAGAATAGCTTAAGTACCATTAGATGGCACTCAAGAATATGCAACCAAGCACTTGGATTTCATTGTTCCCGTTGAACATATTCATTGTGAAGACTTCCACATGTGCAACATTTTGTATAATGGTAAGAGTACTGATTCTCATAGTAGAAAATATAAGGAAAGCTTGCCATATGGAAGATATGTTGGACTAATTAACTCCTACTCTCATACACAGAAAAATAGTAAGAACATAGGGAGAGATGACATCATAGCGGGGGTCTGCTACAGGCCCCTGGATCAGGCAGAGCAAGCTGATGAGGCATTCTATAGACAGATAGGTGCAGCCTCGTGTTTGCAAGCCCTTGCCCTCGTGGATGACTTCAGCCACCCTGATATCAGTTGGAGGCACAACACAGCAGGGCACAAGCAATCCAGAAGGTTCCTGGGATACATTGATGAGAACTTACTTCTCCAACAGATAAAAGAGCAAATGGGGAGATGTGCTATGCCGGCCTCGTTCTCACCCACAGTGAGGGGCTAGTAAGGGAAGCCTTGGCTGCAGCAACCATGAAATGGTGGAGTTTAAGATCCTAAGGGCAGTGAGGAAGGCATACAGCAAACTCACTACCCTGGACTTCAGGAGGACAGACTTTGGCCTCTCCAGGGATCTGCTTGGTAGGGTACCATGAGATAAAGCCCTGGAAGGGAGAGGCGCCCAAGAATTCTTAATATTCAAGAATCACCTCTTCCAAGCTCAGAAGCCATGCATCCCAGCAACAAGGAAGGTGAGCAAAAATGCTGGGAGACCTGCATGGATGAACGAGGAACTCCTGGACAAACTTTAACTCAAAAAGGAAGCCTACAGAGGGTGGAAGCAAGGGCTGGAGAGGTGGGTGTTGTAGTTTCAGATTTTTCGGATATTTTTCTCCCCTTACCAACATAGCTGCTGGGGGACAGGGACTGCTGGGGCCGCAAATTCTGAGGGGGGCAGCATTATTAGTGACATAAAAAAATGACCCTATCTTGATGCATGGTGAGGAGGAGAGACTCTCTCTGTGGTTCTACCACTGTGATTGTATTGTTTTGAGGCGTATTGGGTGACAGCGTAAACTTGGGGAAGTCACTGGAATATCACAAATCTGAGATTATTCTGTTGCTCCAACAAAATAAAACAGTATGCATCTTCCCCATTGTCCTTAAAGAAAATTTAATCATAATTTTACAATTTTAATACATCTAAATGTAGGACAACACTTAAACTTTTTTTCTGCTTGCATCTCCTTATTATGTTTGGTGAGAAATACATTTTTGAATTTGATTTATAAACATCCAACTACCTTAAATAAGTTTGGGTATGCATTGTTTTAGTAATCTGAATATTTTTTGTTTCTGTAAAACTAAGTTAAGTGGAAGAGTGATACCGCAGGCGCATTGGTGAATGTCCTGTTATTCTCAGCAATATCACAAATTTGCTTGAGTTTCCTTCAACTAGAAAACTGAGATAGGATGATCTTGTGAAAATGTTAAAGACCTTCCTGAGGTTATAATGCAGTATTTTACACCATGTTTTCTGTGCCCCTTAGTAACTGAAGAATGTTATGACCTCCATTTTAATTATTTAAACAACTACTTAACCTAAATTTATGTAGACATATATAAATGTTGTATGCAGGATTTGTGAGACTGTATTTTTGCAAAATCAGACATTAGGCAAAATAACTATATTGGTATTGGTAGGTGTAGCTTTCTGCATATTTTAAAAGTTTGGAATCTAGGTCTTTCATGTGGGGTGGAATATTCAATTTCCCTGATGAGGTCACTGAGATGTGATCCTACTCAGGAGTTATAAACTGTAGATGCTATAGTGGGTTTGGAAGGCCTGGTCTGTAAGATATCATGAGGAAATATTTGGGAGGGATGTTGACATGTGTGACCATTGTATAAGTCATGTGCTACTCGGTCTAAGGTGTTGAGATAGTTCTGACTGCAATTCTGCAACTGAATTGGTGAAGGTGAAACAGGGGTCAGTTTCTCTGTCTTAGAAGATTCCAGTTCCTTCTAGAAAAATGCATAGTCATCTTGTATACACACTTTTGTGTAAGAGTTCTTCATCTCTGTTTCAAAAACCTGTGTCCATCCAGCAGTGTACTGGTTATGTTTGCCAGGATCACATCTATGAATGACTCCACTCAGGGCTATTTATTGTAGCATTGCTTTTCTCTTTGAATACACTTCAAAAAAGTGGGGAGACAATTTCATTGTGTTATGATGTTTTCTTTTTTTTCTTTTGTGCAAGAAAATGCACTGCAGTATGATTACAGGTAGAAGAACGAGGTTTTGGGGAACGCTTTGTGAAGGAACTGGGAGGAACTGGTTTTCTTGCCTTAAGTGAATCACGCCAATTTTGCTTTCATTGTACAATGTATGGAAAGCAGAAATAAATGTCTTTCTTTTGATCAATACTTCTTGCTCTATGACCTGCATGCAAAGCGTGCTGATTGGTCTTTGTGCTGCATTCAATTCACAATGGGGAAAAGAAGAATATTGATTAAAGAAAAGATAATTAGTTCTGGGCTATGCTGTTACAGAGCTAAAACCAAAGTACTTAATTTAGGATTAAAGGATTTAGACTGTGCAGCACACTGTAGGAGAGTCCCAAGTACCTATTACTTCTCTGGAGAAAAAATCGTAAGTATTGTTAATAATCTGTCAAATGCCATATTACAATGACTGTATAGACATCAAGTACAGGCAAACCCCTGGAAAGATTTATACTTAGGAGCTGGTGACCCCTGGAGGTCCTTTCCCACCAACATTTCCATGTTTCTTTTACACAGCTAATATTCGCAATAAGCAATTTTGAGAAAAGTCTAGGTCAATATTAGAAGAGAAACCACTTAGAGTCTAAGCTGGAATGAGGCTGCAAAGGGTCTGCTGAAGGAAGAGGTGAACTGAAAAAGTAGTTGTCCTCTGAGAACTTTTGTACCCTGGCCATGGCCGGAGACCTTGTGTCAAGGCTTAGCTCACATCTGGTGATAGGGGCAGGATTCATGGTAGATCTACGTTAGGAGAAAGAAAAAGCCTGGAATTCCAGCTGTGGTAAGGCTCTTAGGTTCTAGTGAAGGAAAAATTCTTAACTACAAATACCAACTCTTAAGCTATTAAATCAACTATTAAAACCAACTAGGTCTAGTGAAGGAAACTGTCATTTCACCTATATCACATTTAATCTGTGCTGAAAAATATATTGTATTGCTGTTATTACAAGAACACACTTTTTTTTGCAGATATTTGGTTTTGACTATGTTGGAAAAGCCATAAAGTGGTGGCACTGAATAAGATTTCGCTGTTGTGTTATTTTTATTCCAGGCACCTACTTGTCTTTCTAGGAATTTTGGAATTACAGCAGGACACCAAGATCCTGATGGCTACCTGTAGCAGCCTTTGAAAACAAATGAAGTTAACAACCAATTTTGTTTCAACTGGTGTCTTAAGCTGGGGTTTGGGGATTTCTGTTTTTTTACTGTTTTTCTTTAATTTTGCTATATCTCGGAATTTCTGTTAAACTTTCAATATCTGTATGGGTCTTGCCACAATGCAGCTTAACGCCTACAACCATTGTTTACCTCATTTAAATTAAACAGGAGATACTCAGTTCAGTTTTTCTTCACCACTCACTTGTCTGTTCAAAGTTAAGAAAGCGAAGGAGGAATGAAAATGCAGGAGCTCAGCTGCAATCTGCAAAACTGCAGATTCCTACAGTATAGAAGTTTCCACCTGACCTACTTGTTGTCTTGTCTAATTTGCCTTTAAGTTCACTGGAGAAGAAAAAGTGTATTTGAAGGGTCTGTCTCATCTAGTGGTAAAGGAAAGATCCAACAGGTTGTAGGGAACCTGACCAGATCACCACTGCACATTGAGGAGGTGGTGATCTGCATAACATTTAACCTGAGTGGGTGAGCTGTGCTGCATGCATATCCCGGTGTCAGGGATGTGCTGTGTTTCACACATTCCTGGGCTTAAGGATGATCTCAACCAGGTCACTGGAATGGAGGATCCCGCAGGGAGCTCCCACTGGCTATCAGAGATTACCCCACCTGTCTGGACTTGCCTGCATCTAACAAGTGCAGCAAGAAGTCCTTATGTGAATATCCTTCTTGCTTAACAGTAGGAATGCTGAATAGAATTGTTTCCTTGTAAGAAAATTGTATAATAGCTTGAATGACCCAAATAGGGGAAAGGTTTCTATGGAGAGGGTCTGCACAGCGTGCTGTGAGTGGCTTGGAGATGCTGCACCACTTGGGGTTCTCAGCATCTAAAGGGAAGTAAGATTATGGTCTACATTATTGTGTTTTTCTTCAGTGTTAGCTCTAATAAATGGCATTTTAAATGAAGGTTTAAAAATCTAAGTGTCTTTCTTAAAGGAATCATGACAGATCATCACCTCCTGATGCAAAGTGCAGGGGTCAGACCAGCCTTGTTGTGACAGCAGTCAGTCATCTCCACTGCATGAAGAAGAGGTTCTAGAATAGTAGCTCAGAAGCAGAAATCTGTGCTACAGGCCTCAGAAATTAAGCTAGGTTTCCACACAGCAACTAGAAAGAGTCCAGTCAATGTGTATGGACATTCAGTATTTGACTTATTGATTTAAAAGTATATTTCAGTAAACTGTCTTCTCTTTTGTATATTTAGCACATCACAAATTACTTAATGAAGAATATAGAATGCTGATTTATCTACTCTTACTGGGTCCTAATTTTAATCAAAATAGGGCTTGACACAAATGTGCAAGAAGAAAATCTATATAAGTAGAAATAAAGAATAATGTAAATTTTTATTTTTAAAATAAAGTTATTATAATAAATATAGGGAATTTGTAAGCAAAATTTTTCAGTAGAGATCAGATATCCTAGGCAAAATGGCAGTTTGCTTTAATCTTCCCAACTGCTGGTGAATTTTTAGTTAAGAAATACCTATGCTTAGAACATTCTCCAAACTGCTAATTGCCTTTAATCGTTTTATGAAGGGCTCATAAAAACATAGGTTGGAAGGCACTTGAAGAGCCAAAAACCTACCTTCTGCTCCAAGCAGGACTACTGCCAGCACTACATGAAATCAACTATGGTTTTGCCTGGCTGGCTCTTCCATTGCCTTGCTGTATTGTGCTGCCTCATAGCTATGTTTGTTCATAGCTATTGATAAGTCAGGTTTCAATTCAGCTAGGAAAATGCATTGTAGCTATAGGAAAAAGGAAAAGACAAACCTCATTGAACTGGCAGGCAGGCAAAGCAGTGACAATCACCCAATGGCTACTTCATACTGGTATTCCTGCAAATGCTGCTCATAATGCATGTCTGTCCCTACAGATCAGGTAATATCTTGTCAGAGTGAAAGGAAGGATAATGATTTCATAGTAGACTGTACATAGAGACAAACTGATGTCATGCAATTGAGAAAAGAAAAATGATGACTTGGGTAGTACTAACAAAAGTGATGTTTAAAAACTGAAGGACAATTCTTAGGCTTGGTGTTAGTGAAGCCTCAGCTGAAGTTGTGTGACTTTTTTGGCACCACTCTTAATTAGAAGATAGAGAGATTAGAGAATGCCCAGGAGAACAGTCAAGAGCCAAAAATGATAATTTTATGAAACATGATGCAGGAGAAACAGTTCAAACTAGAGAAAAAAGAGGGAAGAGGATAGGTTTCAACTATGTGGCAGATTGATACTAAAGAGCGATCAACTACAGCGAGTATCAGTTAAGAGCTGAGCAGGAAGAAACTGATTGAGTTGCTCTCATGGAGTTTAAGGTTGGATATCAGCTTTAGATGTGGTTACATTATGCCGTTATGGAATCATCATCACAAAAGGTTTTTAAGAGTGGACTAGCTAAAATCTACCTCTTCATGAGACCATGCATAAAATAAAGAGGTTGTTTCCTTGCAGTCCAAGAGCTAGTTGGCTTTACTGTGATTTCTCTGAATTTGAAAGAAGGAGTGGTTTCAATATCAAGCCAACCCATGAGCTGTATGGGATCGTCCTCTTCACAGGTACTTCAGCTTAGCATCAGATTTGGCACATCATCTGGGAGTATGGCAAATAACTTAATCTAATGTAGCTAAACAGAACATCATGGTCCTTTTGACATTATAGCAGTCTGAGGTGGAAAACATTCAGAGAGCTGTACTCAGCTAAATTTTCTGGCAAAATACTTGTTTGTGAAACTTCCACCTCTTGGCAGCAGCTGGGAACAGAACCAGCAGTACCAGCCTGGATCTGAGTGCCCTCCTCCCATTAGTTTTGCTTAATTTAAGTATCCATCTTTTGGAGTAGCTCATCAATACTGCCAGGTTTCTTTTGTTTTAATGCATTCACTGTAATCCAAATACACTCAGTTGAAGAGGCATTTAAGTTCTTTTTACATGCATGTTAATAATACATTGAGTGTTAAAGATGCCCTAGTGTGGTTCATCCTGACTATGAAACAAAGGGTTTCATGCAGAAACTTCATACTTCCTCACTTGCATAGCAGGAAATTAATACAGAGGCAAAGATCTGCTTGTGCAATGTTCATTGCTATATTTGTAACTTTGAACACAGCAACTCAAAAAAAAATTAATTAAGTACTAAGTGTAGTTTTGCCCCTGTATGCATGGTCAGTCTAAGAGATGTTCCATTCGTTTACTTCTGGTTTTGTTTTTCCACTTTGCAGAATGAAAAGATAGGAATACCAAGTAGACCTGGTGCTTGTCAGGTATTTATATTCATAAATACTTCCTTGGGACTATCCTTGGTGGCACCTTGCTAGGGTACACCTGCTTTATTATCTTTTTTTAGTTCTGCAGAGCAGACAGCTTCTGCTCTGTTCTGCCATTGATGTCAGTCTCCATGGCAGAAAAATATTGTCACTGTTAGAATGGCAATGCAGTTTCTCATTCTCTCTCCATTGTCATGAGCAATTTCTCATTAAGAATATATCACCTACTTGGATTGATGAGTTTGGAAGATGGAGAATGCAGAAAGAGAATTTGACTTAACAAATTGTCTGTCCTTGTTTACAGAACAAGCTTCCCACGCATGGCTGGGTATTTGCACTTAGCGTGTAAGTGGATGTTATGTGTGCGACTGAGGGATAATTGAAACTTTTGGGTAATCGGTTTTCATAAAGAGTAGTACACACTTTCCAAGCCGAGGGGAATTTATAGAATATCTCCAGAGCTTGAATAATCTCAAAATGTCAGATTAGAATTTTGATAATAAGAAGTTACTTATTAAAAGGAAACATACACCATCAAATGAAGTTATTTACCACTTATCCCTACCAGGAAATTGTAAGTGAAATATACTGTCCACTAGAAAAGAAGAGCTCTTTGTCTGAGAATCAACAATTATAAAACTTTTGGAATGAAAGTAATAATATATTGTATTCTTATTTTAAGTACCAAGTATAATTCCCAGGACTAAAGGAAATTTCGCTTGTGGGCAGCCAATTAGCCACAGTGCAGTTTCAGTGCAGTACAGATTCTGCACTTACAAAACAAGCTCATTGCAGTTTCTCTTCTGAAGAGGTCTGAGGGGTTGATATGATCATAGGCTAAAGCCATTAAAAGAATGTATTATACCCTATGAAAATGCAATTTTTTCTTCATCTAGGTAGCTCCCTGTCACAATAATAAGATCCTCTTATGTTTTTTCAATGTGAATAACAAAGAAAAATCTATTATTCTTCACGGAGCATGGTGGCAGCAGTTTCGCACTCTGGAAATGCATAGTCTTCCTCATTTCTTTTCTTTAGATGTAACAGCACAGTGTAGAAATCGGAACAGTAGAATGAGATGGAAAACGATCTCATTTTTTCTTAGTGTATTTTTTTAAAATGCTTATTTGACATACTACATTTTAAAATCTCTGTTGATAAAAGTGCTTATTCTTAAGTTAGTTGTCATTTAAAAAAACTTGTGGTCATTTATTCATGAACAGAAAATTTGGTGGTTGCTGATGGCACAGAACTGTGGCTCAGATGGCACAGATCTGATTCTTAGCTATGCTGTGAACTTCTTTTTTGACCTGGCAAATTATGCCTTCAGTTCCTGCCAGTTCTCATGGAGAGTAAACTGCTGATTCCTGCATATCTCCATGTGGACCTAGGAGATGGGCCACAGGGAGGAAAAGGAGAGAGGAAAAGCCTGTATCCTGCTGTGTCTTACATCACCATAGACAAAATGGAGATAGTACAATTGCTGTATTATATTCTTGCAATATCCCATTTATAACTTGGAACAATTACTTGGAGCAAAATACAATCTCTGGAGCAGCAAATATACTGTACATTTTATTGTCTTGTACTTGCTCTTCAATACCAGATTGCAAAGCAGCAATACTCGGTTAGTACTGGGCAGAGCTCATGAAGGGTATTGTAATGTGAGCAGTAACAATCAGAGGGGAAGGAAGGAGCAAACATACTGCAAACTTGTGGTAAAATAGCATACTAAAATTTAAAAGAACTATACAAAATAAAAAAGCTTGGGTTTTTTCTATATACTATAGTTTCTGTGGTTTTCTATAGCTTTTTTATAGTTCTCCAATTAAATCCACATGCAGGTGAAATCAAAGCACTCTCCATTGGCAAATAAGAAATGAGGGCTGACACGACAGCTCTCTTGTGTCCCCCATTTTAATTTTCTTCCTACTTCATTGTGATCACCTATGAGCAAGTCGAACACTCATTTGGAAGTCCAGGGGAATAGATAATTTTTGGATACCATGACAGCAGCAAATAATGCCTAAAAATAGTTCTTATGATTCTGTTTGATTTAATAGAGCTATATTTTATTCAGGCTTTCTGCCTGGCTCTAAAGCTGACAATCATTTGGCTGTCACAGTAATCTTTGTGCAAAGGTAATTTTGGTCTTGAAAGGAAAGAGAGTTGCCATGGTGTAGGTAGCAGAACTAGGTCACTATTTCTGAGAGGAATCACTGGAACATATTATTTAATTTCTAGTCAAAAGACTTGGACTGCTGGGTTGTCCTTTTATTTACTGCTGAATGACAACAATATTCAACGTCAGGGATAGAGGTTTCTAACAAAGTTCAAAAAGAAAAAAATATGTATTTCCTCTTCTTCCTTGTTGTTTTTTTTTGCAATATGAGATTGCACAAATAAAACATTTTTATTTGTTCAGTTCATCCAAAGAGATGACTTTCTCTCCCAGTCAAGAAATAAACCAGGAATCAACTGGGATGTTTTTCTACTTCATAATAAGAGGTAGTGAGACAAGCAGAATCCTCTTGGGAAGAGGCGTTCAGTAAGAAGGTGTCCTGGAGTCTAGAAAAAATCTAACTTGGGGCTTGTGGACAGATACCAACTTGTCACGCTGGGCTCTGTGCAGGACAGCTGCATAAACTGACTTGTAATTTATACACGTTTTTGTGGAAGATGAGAATCTAGTCCTGTCTGTGTCCTACCTCAGGAAAGAGCACATACCATGATACCAGAACATATGCTTATTTAACCTTGTGGATGTTGCTGAAATTTGTTGGATTTCTACCAGCTTTGTGTTGAACAGTCACCATTAACTAGAAGAGCCATAGTCTTGAATGCTGCAGTTGGGTATGATGTAGCTAAGTTATCTCTAGCTGGTGAAATAGCCTTGCATTGGGAATTCAGTGCTGCAGCATTCTTTAGGGACTGGTGATGAAAAATGTTTCCAAGAAACACTGGAATATTCTAACTTGGGCATTGTTTCAAAAATTTATCCAATGAGGAGTATGAAAACACCACATTAAAAAAAAAGGGGTTTTTTTGTTTTTTTCTTCTTTACACTTTTTCTTTGCAGTCAGAAGTTCTCATGATGAGAAGCCTTTGTGTGGGGGAAATCTTTTGTAAAAGATAGGAGATATCCTTTAGATTTCTTTGTGGTTTAACCGGTCAGGCAGCCAAACCCCACCCTGCACATGATTCACTCTTTCCACCTGCGGTACGATGGGGGAGAGAATCAAGGGGAGAAAAGTAGAATTCGTGGGTTGACATAAAACCAGTTTAATAGGATGGCTAAAGAAGAAAAAGAATAATGAAAAATGAGTACACAAAACTAGTGATGTACAATGTAATTGCTCATCATTCCTGAGCAGTGATCCCACCTCCAGCCAACTGCCCCCCACTTATATACTGAGCACAACATCACGTGGCATGGAATATTTGAGTCAGCTGTCTTGGCTATGTCCCCTCTGAGCTTCTAGTGCACTTGCTTGACAGTAGAAGAAGAAAAGTCCTTGACTTAGTGCAAGCATTTCTTAGTAACAACTAAAAACATTGTTATGTTATCAATAATCTCTTAGTAAATCCCTTATACTGACTACAGCACTATACTGACCACTAGTAAGAAAATCAGCTCTACCCCAGCTTAAACCAGGATAGATTTCTCCAGTTACAGCTTTTATTGAAGGCTATCAGAGTCTAGGCATGAATTTAAAATTCTTTTAAGTGGTTTTAATCTTTCTGGGCTATGCACAACTTACCAGTAGATTTAGGGAGCTGTAATGAAGAATTTGATAATTGCAGCATCCTTCCACTGGTCTAACACATTCTGATCTGTGCTTACTGACTGCAATTGCAGCCATCAGCAATGTAGTGTAGACAAAACGATTTTCTTTTGTGTACTATTACAGTCACTATTTGCTACAGCCATGAAGCTATGCATCCAGTTGTCATGGCATCTCTCTGTGTCTCGAGTTATCTGTTTCCTCGTTAAATCCTATTTCAGTGTACTTCTCATGTCAACAAAGATAGATGCAGATAACCCCATGAACATGACTTTCCTTTCCTTTTTGTCTCTCGGACTGAATGTGTTTCCCCCTTCAGGACACAGCACTCCACTCAGAAAAACTGATTTCTGAACAGGTGTAATCACATACATATGTGAGGATAACTGTCAGATAACTCTTCTTTTAAGTGCAGAAAACTGAATAAACTAGATATAACTTGAAAAAAACTATCTCCTATTTGCAGAAAACTAGTAATGTGAGAGTCACTTTTCTTCAAAAGAGGAAATTTGAAGAATTTGTATTTGCTGTCATGGCAAAATTATTAGCTGATAAAAAAGGGAATAATTGAAGGTTAAAGGTTATCATTATGGTTAACAGCAATGCTAATTCACTTTTAGTTTTTCTGGCTGAAACTGAACTCTCCTGTTTCTTTCTGAGTTTTAGGTCCTAAACTGTTTTACAGTTTTAAAACCATAATAAAAACCTACTGTTTCAGGCAGTTGCTGAGCAGTATTTTGCCACAGCTGATTCTCTGGTGGCCTCTGCATGGTAGCAATTAAACTAGTCAACTGGTAAGTAATGGGAGATTGCTAAAGTAGTTAAAAGTTTTGAATACACTGCATTGCTGTCCTGATAATCTAGCTGTTTGCTTGTATATCTATGTATGAGCACAACCCTGATACATGGTTACGGATTGATATGTGTAAGTGGAGCTGGTGAATTCTGGAGAGAGGCCACTTTATGCTTAGATGAACCCTAACTGCTGGACTGTTCCTGAGGGAGCTGTAAGACCTGTTCTTTTCATGATGAGGAAAATGGTCGGAGTCATTGAACCACAGGAGAAACACCCTGCTGTATACAGAACTGCCTCTGACTCCATCCTGTGTCTGGCTAATTATCTTCTGCTGTGTCATCCTTGTGGTATGTGAATATTTCCCCTCTGTATAAGAGAAAGTAAGTCAGCAATTGATATTTTTCGTCAGTGTATGAGTTGTATTCCCTTTCAGCCTGAGTATCTCTTCCAGGCTGTGGTTCTTTCAAGTAGTATGGATATAGATCTATGTTCAAGAAATATTTCCAAGCCAAATTGAACAAAGAAAACAGCAAAAGTGACTGAAATGCAGCTCTGATGTTGGTTTTTTTTCCCATAATGGATCCTGATAGAGATATTTTTGGCTCCATCCACAGATGCCTTCACAAGTGTCTGGATAAGGCAAGCTGGCCAGCAGCCAGAATGAAATATTTGGTCCACCAGAGCTGTTTGTTTGTCAGATGTAATCAAAATGTGCAACTTGGTTGTGTTCCCAGCTGTCTTAAACCATCTGACAGGGCTGTGAGTGGTACAATTTTTAATTTAATTCATAGTAAAACACCTGTATCTTATTTCTGTGTTGTGTGCTGGTATCAGGATGTCCTTGGTACATCTCAGGAAGATTGTTCTATTGTCTTTGGGGCTGCACACAGGGTTAATGTTCTTGAATCTATTCCAATGAATTTGAATCAGTTAGGAAATAACCGCTAGTGCAGAGATCAGTTGTCTGTCTGAGTACTTTTACATGAGTGAGCTGTGATAAAGAGTTAGCTGCTTGGAAAACAATAAATGTGAAGACATGAAAAACAGCTTTGCGTCAGAAGAGTGTATGAAGTCTACATGTGTTTTATTGTTCTAGACCTTGCTATGATAGTGTGAGATTTCTTTTTGAAGTCAAATTTTTAGGCATTTTTCAGGTAAGTTTTGCTTCATTTTGAGGTAATTACATACAGAGAAATACAAAAGTATTTAATATGTTGTTGATCTGCAATAAAGAAACTGCGTCTCAGAGTAGCATGGGAGTGACTGGTCTTACTTGTTGTACATAACTATCAGTCAGTATAAATATTCTTAAAGAAGTTATGTATGCTTAGTAAGTACTGAGATATTGTTATCCTTTCTACCTGTCTGAATTTACAGGATTTGAATTACAGGTCACTCCTGATAGAAGAAGAAATTCAGGGCAAAGTCTTTTTTTATATATATTTGCAATCCTTTTTTTAAGCAGCCTGTGTGTTTTAAGAGATGAAGCTTGTTACCATGATTACTGCAAAGATCTTTCCTTCCTTGTAACATCAGAGTTTCTTCAACCCCTCAACAAATAAAACCCCCTTTTCTAGGCCTCTGTATTTTGAAGTTCTTTTCTTTTTTTTCCTCAGTTCTTCCCTGTTCCCTTTTCACTTCTTCCATACAAACCCCACTGCCTTTATGTAATGTTATGCTTTCTCTGCTTTCTTCTTCTATCTTGTCTCCCATTTCAATTGGATAAAATTCTTGAGCCAGTCCCAAATAAAGGTGTTTGCAAACTGTAATGTGGGTCAGTGCTCCCTCTCTTAATCCCTGCCATTCCTCCTTTGAACCATCACAGATAATACAAATGAGAGTCCACAAGACTTCCTCTACATTTAATATAATAAAAGAATCGAGTTTAAATATTCCATCAGAACATTGGACAGAAGACAGGAAAACACCAATTCTGGATCAAGTCCACTCCCTACTTTTAATGGCAGGAGAGTCACTTAATCTTCTTTGTAAATCGTCAAATGCAGTCCAACGTTAATCTGACTGTTGGACTCACTATTAGTGGAAGTCTGGTTAGGACAGTTTTTACCTAGACACCTAATATGCATTATCACAGTATCACAAGTTTGGAAAAGACCTTTGAGACCATTGAGTCCAACCTATGACCCAACACCAACTCATCTAAACCATGGCACTAAGCGCCTCATCCAATCTGTTTTTAAACACCTCCAGGGACGATGACTCCACCATCTCCCTGGGCAGCGCATTCCAATGGCCATTCACCCTATCAGTAAAAATATTTTTCCTAATATCAAGCCTAAATCTCCCCTGATGAAGCTTGAGACCATGTCCTCTTGTTCTGTCACTGGTCGCCTGGGAGAAGAGACCAATCCCTGCCTGCCTACAACCTCCTTTTAGGTAGTTATAAGGAGCAATAAGGTTATAAGGAGCCTCCTCTTCTCCAAGCTAAACAACCCCAGCTTCCTCGATCGCTCTTCATAGGGTTTGTGCTCCAGCCCCTTCACCATCTTCATTGCTCTCCTCTGGACACACTCCAGCATCTCAACATCTCTCTTAAACTGAGGGGCCCAGAACTGGACACAGTACTCAAGGTGCAGCCTGACCAGTGCCGAGTATAAGGGGATGATAACTTCTCTAGTCCTGCTGGCCACACCATTCCTGATGCAGGCCAGGATACCATTGGCCTTCTTGGCCACTTGGGCACACTGCTGGCTCATGTTGAGTTTCCTGTCCCACATCACTCCCAAGTCCCTTTCCACTTGACTACTCTCCAGCCATTCTGTCTCCAGCCTTTAGATATGCATGGGGTTGTTGTGTCCAAATTGTAGAACCCGGCACTTGTACTTGTTAAGTTTCATCCCTTTGGAATCAGCCCATCTCTCCAGTCTGTCAAGGTCCCTCTGTAGGGCCCTCCTACCCTCCAGCAGATCGACACTTCCTCCCAGTTTGGTATCATCTGCGAACTTGCTAATGATGGACTCAGTCCCCTCATCCAGATCATCAACAAAGACGTTAAACAGGACCAGGTTGAACACTACTGGTGACCGGCTGCCAACTGGATGAGACACCATTCACTATCAGTCTCTGGGCTTGGCCAACCTAGCAATTCCTAACCCAGCACGGAGCACTCCTGTCCAAGCCACGGGCTGTCAGCTTCTCCAGGAGTCTAATATGAGAAACGGTGTCAAAGGCCTTGCTGAAGTCCAGGTATACCACATCCACAACCGTCCTCTCGTCCACCAGCTGAGTCACATGGTCATAAAGGAGATCAGGTTGCTCGGGCAGGACCTGCCCCTTCTAAATCCATGCTGGTTGGACCTGATCTCTCAGTCATTCTCTAGGTGCCGTATGATTGCACCCAGTATTATCTGCTCCATAATTTTACCTGGAACCAAGGTCAGACTGACGGGTCTGTAATTACCTGGATTCTCCCTACGGCCCTTCCTGTGGATGGGCGTCACATCGGCAAACTTCCAGTCATCTGGGACCTCTCCAGTGAGCCAGGACTGTTGACAAATGATGGGAAGCGGCTTAGCAAGCTCGTCTGCCAGCTTTCTCATCACCCTAGGATGGATCCCATCCGGCCCCATACACTTATGAGGATCCAAGTGGCTCAGCAGGTCTCTAACTTCTTCTTCCTGGATTAGAGTGGAGCTATATTCCATCCTGACCCCATCCACCACTTCAGAAGGCCAGTTGCCCAGTGAACAATCTGTCTTAGTGTTGAAAATGGAGGTAAAGAAGTTATTAAGAACCTCATCCTTTTCCTCATCCTTAGTTACTATATTTCCCTCAGCATACAGTAAGGAGTCAAGGTCATTGCTGCCCTTCTTTCTGCCATTAATATATTTGTAAAAACACTTCTTGTTGTCCTTCACAGAGGTGGCCAATTTGAGCTTCAGCTGGGCTTTTGCCTCCCTAATTTTCCTCCTACATGACTTAATGATATCTTTGAACATAACCTGATTCACCAGCCCTTTTTTCCAAAGGCAATACACCCTCTTTTTGTCACTTAGCTCCTCCAGAAACTCCTCACTCATCCAGGCCGGCTGTCTGCCCCTAGGGCTCGTCTTACGGCATATCGGAACAGCCTGCTCCTGCGCCTTCAAGATTTCATTCTTGAAGTACCTCCAGCTTTCCTGGACCCCATTGCTTTTAAGGACTATTTCCGAGGGTACTCCCCTGACTAGTTCCTTAAATAATCCGAAATCTGCCCACCGAAAGTCCAGCGTGGACGTCCTGTTCATGCCCTTCCTTGTTTCATTGTTTATGGATAACTCGATTATCTCATGGTCACTGTATCTGACCACAACATCACCCACCAGCCCTTCTCTATTTGTAAACAGCAGGTCAAGGAGAGGCTCACTCCGGTAGGCTCACTCACCAGTTGTGACAGAAAACAATCCTCAATACACTCCAAGAACCTTCTGGATCGCCTCCTCTCAGCTGTGTTAAGTTCTCAGCAGATATCTGGGAGATTAAAGTCTCCTAAGAGAACAAGGGCAGCCGATCTTGAGGCAACTTCCAGCTGCTTAAACAACAATAGATCCACCTCTTCCTCCTGGTCAGGTGGTCTGTAACATACTCCAACCAGGATGCCAGTCTTGATTGCCCCTCTGACTCTTACCCATAGGCACTCAATCTGGTCATCACTAATCTCAACTTCTATGGCGTCAAGAGTTTTCTTTATATACAGGGCCACCCCTCCACCCCTTCTCTCTCGCCTTTGTCTCCTGAAGAGTTTGTAGCCTTCCATGGCAGCACTCCTGTTATGAGAGTTGTTCCACCACATTTCCGTGATAGCAACTATACCACAGTTCTCCTTCTGGAACAGGAGTTCCAGCTCCTCTTGTTTGTTACCCACACTGTGTGCATTAAGTTGGGTTACTGACTTCACCCTTGATAATGACTCACTCTCTACAGTCACATCACTGGTGAGCCTGGTTACATCCCCCTCCCCCTTCAGCCCCCATTAAAAGCCCTCTTAATGAGCCCGGCCAACTCCCAGGCTAGAATCCTTTTGCTCTTTTTGCTTAGAGGTAACCCATCTGGGTCTAGCAGGCAAGGTGCAGTAAAAGTTTCCCCATGATCATAGAAACCAAAATTTCTCTGTCGGCACTAGCCCTTAAGCCATTTGTTGACAGCATGGACCCTCTTGTTCCTTGCAGTATACATCTTTGACGCTGGGGGAATTGAGCAGAACACCACCTGCGCTCCTGCCCCATCTATTAGTCAACCTAGCTCCTTAAACTCCTTTTTATTTACTCTGGAACCCCTCTTATCAAGTTCATTGCTGCCAGCCTGAACAACGAACAGGGGATAATAATCTGAGGGCTGAATTAGATCCAGGAGTCTCTTAGTGTTATCCCATACCTGGGCTTGACGAAGGCAGCAGACTTCCCTATGGGATGAGTCCAGCCTACATACAGGGCCCTCTGTTCCTTTTAAAAGGGAGCCACCTATTACAGCTACCCTCCTTTTCTTTTTAGTACTCGAAGTTCTGACCTGTTTGACAGATGAAGGAAAATTGAGAGGTTCCCCAGTCAAATTGTCTTCATCACTATCATCAACCTGAGCCTCAAATTCCACAACCTCAAACTTGTTTTGTAAGGGCAACTGGAAAGGTGGCATCTTGAAGGGAGTCGGAGGATGGGAGGGAAATCTATTACTCCCATGAGAGTAGACCTGCTCCCATTGCTCCCCAACAACTAGGTTCCTTCCCTCATCCTGTTGGTGAGAAATACACAGTTCCTCTCTCTCCTGGGAAGCATTACTGGGGGCAGAAAGGGTGTGACTCTACCAGTCTATCTCCCTTTCACTACCACGAACGCTTCTCAGCCTCTCCACCTGATCCTTAAGCTCTGCAACCATAAGGAGCAGATCACTGATCTGTTCACACCTCATGCAGGTGTTTTTTGGATTATCCTCAGGTACCACGAGAAGGCTAAGGCATTCCCTGCAGTCCACAGTCTGCACATTTGCATTCCCCAATGGAGACACTGTTTGGATAGACACACTCCTGGTAGCAATGGGTTTGGTTCGCCTGGTCACCATTGCTGGTCAGGGGAGCAGGAAAAACCAAAAGTAAAGAAAAAAAACAAACAAATCACAAAACAAACACCCCTACCAGAAGAGCACCTGCTCACCCTGCCTGTGCCAACTGCCTCTCTGCAACCCTGTTTGCCCACTCCTGCTCGCTGCGCTCAGGTTCACCACCTTAATAAACTGCTGAGCTGTGCTCTGGTCACTTGCGCTCCCAAGGAGAAGTTTAAATCTCCCTTGGCTGCTGCCAGGACTGCCCCCTGCATCGTCAGCCACCCATGTGACTGCTACCGCTTCCGGGGTTGCGGAGAGTTGCGCTGCCGCGGTTCTCTCTGGAGCGTTCCTGCTGTCGATCCTCGCTGAGTTTGCCCATTCATTTCTCCTGAGTGAATATTACCCATGAATGTTTTTTTACCTCTCTTGTTTTGATCTAAGTTTGTATATTAGAGCAAGAACTGTGTTCTTGTTAACTTCTGTATTTTGTGAAGTATGACCAAAATAGACCTCAGTGGTACAGTGTAACCTCACTGTAGTTCTGTGCAAAGGTACCAGTTTTTCCTGATAGAAATAAATTTTAATATTTATGCATATAGTTTTTTTACGCTTGCTGAAGAGTATCCATGGATGACATATCTTGGGTTTGCGTATACTTTTTCACTATTTGTCACATTGTTGTTCATAATCATTCAGTGGTTATACAGCTCTTTCTTTTCCTTCTACAGCTGCCCACTGATACATATCCTGTAACAGAAGTTTCTCTGTTTTCTGAATTTTCATACTGGTACAAAGGCATTTTGTGTCCCACTCTCTGATGCTTTTTGTATGACTTACAGTCCTTCTCTGTGTTGAAAATGCTTTGTGACACCAGCAAATTTCATGAACATGCTATTGCTTTCTTTACCCTTTTCTTTACACAATTCTTATAAGGCGCCTGTCTCCTTGCAACCTGATTTCTTTTGGACTATGAGGCTTCTCTCACCACATCAGACCACACCACTCTCAGAGAATTTTCTCCTTCAATTAATTCCTTACCTGCTCACAATTCTTTTTTTTTTTAACTGGCTTCTTCACGTAAACTGTTTACTTTGTAATACTTCATAGGGAGTTGTTTTATGAGTTTCAGGTCTAGCTCAGTTAATTTTCTGTGTTTTATTTTCCTTTCTTTGTTGTTAGCATCATGTTTGAGAGGTGGGAATTAATTGGTTCCCGTTTAGTGTTTTTCCTTCAACACATGGAACTTGTCCAGTTTTATTTTCACCTACATGGGGTAACACACCATACCTGAAAACCAGCCCAAATGTTTAGTGACCTTAAATTCCTCCATCTATGCAGTTTCTCCACTGTTTTTGCTCTTCTACTTCTATCACTAAGGGATCTTTTATTTTTTCATGGATTTCATAGTCAGGCTGCCCTTAGACATTTGAGATGTAATTTTGTGTATTTACTGGTCCCTTCTCCCCTAATTTGCAAGCCCCGAAGTTTCACTTTTTCTAGTTTAAAAAGAAAATGCTGATGAGAAGAAAAACCTTGTCTGTACTTTGATGTATTTCAGATTTATTCTTAACTGACCAGAGACATTGCCATGAAATAAATATATCTGATTCTGAGTATCATCTTTGGCCTGACTATAAAGATGAGTACAATTATGTATCAATATAATAGTGTGAAATTAGTTGTACAATTTGACATTTATGGTGTTGTGATTTGCCATTAATATTTCCATTTGGTAATTACAGCTCAGTATAACAATTCATTGACATTTTATTTTAATAAGTAAGAATCCTAGGTATTTCTATGAATTAAAAATTCAATAATGTTTCTACATCTTATCAGTATGATGAATCCGGTCTATTACTACTAGGTTAATAGTGCTCCCATTCTCTTTTTACAACATGGAAACAAAATTGGTTAATTCTTTTATTAGGAGTCCATTCTCCAGTGGAGAGTGTTGAAGAACATAAAAAAAATTCTTCTCCATTTTTGGATTCATAACTGTAGGAAAAGAATCTTGATAATTAGACTGTATAATGCAAGTCATTAAAAAAGGTAGTTACATTATTTTCAGTTTATGAAAAGAAGTTGTGAATTTCCAGAGCATGAACACTGGTGTGGTGGTAATACTTTACCTCTGATAAATATTGTAGTTAGATAGCTTAATTTATAATGTTTATAAATTTGAGATAGCCAGTTAAAATGCTGTTGCAATAAGATGATCAATAAGCACTAGTTTATCTAGATTATTATTAAGAATATTTTAATTATAGTTATTTATAGCTTTTTTCCTGGGTCAATACAAGAGACACAGTGATGAGATGGTAGTCAAAACTTTGATTTCAGATGAATGAGAAGTTAAGATTTGAAATGCTTAATCAAAGCGGGTAAGTTGAAAATTAAAGAAGGCAGGTTTGGTCAGGAAGAGAAAAGTAGAATTACTGTATCTGCTGGAAGTTAAATCCTGTAAACAAGTAAAATTTTACTGTGGTCTGAGGAAATTCAGGTTTACATTTTGTTTGTTTATTTTTGCATGAGATACTTTGATGCATAATATATAGGTGAAAAAAAACCTCTCTAGGTCCTCTTTAGTATTATTGTGGGAGGATCACAGATTTTAGGGACAGTTAGCACAAGTAGCCTGAGACTTACAGCCAAAATCTGAAATGTAGGTTCTAGGTTCCCAATTTGGTCCATTACCAAAGGAGAGTATCACTGAAATTCAGGTATGATGAAGATCTACATTTTGGTAATGGGGAAATTCAAGTTGTATCTAATAAATACAAACTAAAATGGCATGGTGAGCGTTCATGGAAGAGTGTGGTCCAGGAGAACTTTGAAACTAACATGGATTGGGCAGGTTCTTTGTGCCCCATGATTTGCTGAATCCATGCCATCTTAATCTATAATAATGGCCCAATTTAAACAGGACAAGTAAACACAAATAGAAATTGAGAAACAAATTTGCAACACATGGGAGGAAACAGTTCTTTATGCAGAAAATGCTAAGCTTTTGTAATGACTACAGAGGTGAGGTTGTTGTGGAGGCAGTTTGGAGGAAAGAATTATGGACTGTATGGTATGATGATTTCAATGTGTTAATAATCAGAAATGACACTGCATGGCCTTTCCTTAATATCTTAGGCCAGGCTTTCTTTCAGGCTGCTGTCCTTGCGTGCCCCTAGATGTCTTTTACAGTACTGTTACTTATGTTCCTGGACTGCTTGTTATCATAATGCTGCCAGAGATCTGGTCTCCCCTGCCAACCATTCTCCAGTTCTATTTCCTTTTCTGAGAGGAAAGTAAATGATGTAAAAGCTGCTGAAAGAACAGTTTCATCCTTATCCCTAGGAGTTTAGAGATATATTTCAGTTGATGTTCAGATTTACTAACTCAGCCACAACAGAAGAGAGTGAAGTGTGATCCTGCTCAAACAAGTTACAAGCTCCAGGTGACTTTACTTTTAAAGCATTGTATTACTGAATCATAAATGAAATGGAATATTTACTACTTTGCCAATTTATTTTAAACACTGTGTTGAATGTTACATTGCAGGAGTTCCCTGAAATATTTTTAGCTTAGTTCTTCGCACTTCAGATGGCCTGTATGGAAATACAGACTCACAGGAGCTCATTATGGAGGCAATTTCTTGTACATCCAAGCAAATTATGAAATCAATTAGGAGCCAGAAGGGAGTCTGCAGCACTGTAGATAAAGCAAATTGAAACACTAACATATGGATTCTTTGTATTTCTAATTTGCTCTTTTCACTAACATGCAATATATGAATTGGTGGAGAAGCAAAATCAATCCTGATAAATAATGTAATTATATACATAAAGGGTTTGTAATTAAAAAGAAACACAGCTGCTATTTGCAGATTTATGCTTATGGAAAACTAGTATCTTCCAGTATTATTTTAGAAAATGCCTCTATGATTTGACACAGAGGTGTTCCTCTGAACAAGAACCTATGGTTTACTGCACTTGTAAATCACTGTTAAAACAATGAAATATGGAAAGCAAGTGAAGGAACTTCTTTTGTCACTTAAATATACCCTCTAAGCAGGCAGCAAATATGATAATTAGAAGTTCTGACCAACAGCTGGGGATTGACAAAGAAACAGCTTGTTCCTGGGAATGTCATGTTCATGAGCTTGAATACAGCTGCTATTTGGACTCTGCATCATTGCTTACAAGTGAAAATGGGATAAGATTGTTTCAGATAATAATTGGTTAAAATTCCATTTCTTGTGAACATTTTCAATTAGTTTCCTAAATGCTAATATTACTTTGTGACCCTGCAACTCCATAAAAACCTTCAGCTTTCAAAGTATCTGAGATTTTAGGAGTATTATCTTACACTCATCTAATTTTCAAATGCCTTCAGAATGGACTTTCTTAAGTGTCTTTATGGTTATGAAACACAAACTCATTTGCTGGTCAGCAGCTTTCATGGGTGCTTGGGTTAAAATGAGAAGTATTTTTCAAGATTCATCATAAAGTAGTTAATATGGGGAGCACGGTAAGGAAAATGTATTCCCTGTTGAATTTATGCCAGTTTTATTTATGAGAGTCCTGATGTTCATGAAGTATGGCAGGCTATCTTCTGCTTCAGCAGCAGAGGAAAGAGTAATGTATTGCCACCTCCATTTGACAAAGCAGTATTCTGGCTTGTTTTGAAGAATCTGGTTTGCTCAGTGCTTAAAAGACAGGACAGGTGGCTTGGTGATGACTGGTGGTAGATCCCTGATTTTTGGGAAAGGTTATATATCAGTGGTTACAAAGTAGTTGAGGAAACCCCTAAGGTTTTAATAAATCCTCAATTTCTTGGTTCCATTTCATTTTATGGTATGATACTGAGATTGAATCATATTTCTATCAGTTTTGCAACACTATAATTTCTGTAGTGGTGGTGATAATTTTAGGTGCCCCACCCACCTTTGAGAATGCTGACTGCAAGGTTGAACTGATCCTGCTGTAAGTCAGGATGGGAGCAGGTGTCACTGTGCTTGTGGGATGTGGAGAAGATAGGGAGGGCAATGGGTTGTGTGATGGCTGTAATGGTCTCAGGGTTTGCTTGCAGTGGAGCAGGCCAAACAGTCAACTTCCTGCTTCTATCTATCTGAAGGGTCTGGAAGTTTTTTTCAGGAGGTAATTGGATTTTTTTTTATTGTAATAATTTTAATTTATGTAAGATATCCAGCTCTGTGGGTTCTTCTGTTTCATGTAGGTTACTGATTGACTGTCACTTTAGATTATTGTTTGAGTGGTAGCAAGCTGGCTAAAGTTCAATCCAGGTAAGAGAGAAGTAATTTTGATTGCTTCCAGGGACCAATCAGTAGTAACAGACTAAACACCAACTCCATCACTACATGGTTGGTTGTCCTTCTCAAGCCTACTTTCCCTTAAAAGAAGGAATAACTTTCTTAGCCCAGCTTAACCTGATGAGGAGATGAGCAAGGATGAAAGATTGGCTAAAAACACCTTACGTGTTTAAATGTTTAAATACATATAAAAAGAGAAGTATGATGCTTTCATAACAGTGCTTGGCTTTCTAGTGGTCTGAATGATGAAGCTTTGGAACACTTTGCAGCAGAACAATGTGATGTGTCTGTCCTTGTATTTCTTTAGCAAAAAGAGGGCAAGGTCAGAAAGAAATAGGTTGCTGCTTTGAACTAGAGTGAGCAGTAACATACTTCTGGAGACACTTTTGTGTGGTTGATGCTGCCTTGCAATGACTTGAGAAGTGCCTTGGTTGCTACAGAACAGTCAGTCTTCCTGTTCCTGTGTACAGAGGGTCATTTTGACTTTTAAAAAATGAGGCTATTACTATTTATACAGTTTTCAGATACGACATTAAATACAGTCTCCAGCTGCAAAATTCAGTTCCTGTTTCCAGATTCCCCCAGATTCCAAGTTGCTTAACACACTGTGTGATATATTGGAAAGAAAGTACATATGACAACTATAGCAAGTGTGTGAAGCAGGAGCTTTTCTTTGCAGTGGCAAAACCAGGCAGGTATTTGGGGATGTATATGTGTATAAATAAGTCAGCCAGTCATTTACAGACAGTCAAGCATTTACTAAAGGAATACAATATTTAACTTTACCATTTATGTTTTTAATAAAAAACCTCAAAAGTTCTAAACAGACTTCTAAGTTTAAATATTAACAAAATGAAGGCAATTAAAATAAATGGTAACATCCTCCATGAAACTGGGAGTAATGAGATTTTTTTTGTTTGCTGAAGCTCATTCTGCATGTGAAATTGTCTCAGTTTGAAATCAGGATTAATGGTGTCCTATATTGTCAAGCATTTCTAGACGATAAAGATAAATTGCTGTAGATTGAGACCACATATTACAAACATACGACATATTACAAACAAAATACTGGTTGTTTGTCGTGTATATAAAAAAATGAGAATACATCTTCACTGCAGGTTCTTTTCCCTGTAGAAATATGAAAATTTACCAAAGGATGAAATATAATTGATCTTCGAATGCTTGACAAATCAAGGACAGATTTATGAACTGTTTAGAATAGAATTAGAAAATGTTGGCTTTTGAAAGTTGTTTCCGTGAAGAGAGTTTGTGTTTTCATCCCAGTCTTAATGGCATGCCAAGAGCAGGCTGTGAACTCTGAAAAACTAATTGCCAATTTTAGATTGGTGCAATGACCTTGATTCTGTGGTGTAATAAGAATCATTAAATACAGGTGTTGATGGTTGATACTGTCTCTGCTTATTAAAGTCAAATAATTAATATGAAATTGTCTGTATGATTGTTCCTGTCATAGACTTAAGAATTGAGTTCTGAAAATGTTTACATACAAAAATAATTTAGTACAGAAAGAAATCTTTCCTTGTGAAAAAAAGTAATTGGAAATCGTAAATTTTATAAAAATTATCCAGAGAAATATATTTTGGCTACATGGAATTTAGTGAAGGCTTTATATAATTATACTCAGCCCCCTACGTTCTTAGATAAAATTGTGTTACTGAGGAGTCAAGAAGAAATCTAACTTTACTCTCTCACCCTCTATTAATTTCAGCTTTGTTTTTACCAGTATCTGAAATATGCAGCTCCCAAACACTTAAAACAACTCTGCTGTGTTCCTGCCTGTTTTATTCTCTTTATTTGATTTATTGTTTTATTGAAGCCTGTGAACATGTTGCTGTTATAGAGTCTAGCTGGGTAACCTCTTTGAAAGCTCGCGCAAATGCAGTAAGAAAGCACTGCATTGTCTGTATTGTCTGTGGTTGGAGTTGACTCCTTGTCAGTAGAGCTGGTCTTCTAGCAGTTAAATAGAAGGTTTGTTGGATTCTAGTTACTTTAAAGAACTCCACCCAGTGTTCAGAAACTGGCACTGGGTGAACGAATTTTTTATAGGTAAATTGTGTTCCTCCTCCTCCTGACTGCCCACTAACATTACTGAAAACATCAATTATTCCCACTGGTTTGTAGGTGGAATTGTCACTTTTTATTTGAACATAGCAGTGTTAAATGGTGGGAACTTGGTGAATGAAAAGATTTATATTCACTGCCAGTGTTTTCAGTTGGAAAGGAAGATGCTGCTTTTTACACTTCTGAAGAAGTGAAAGTCAGCTGTGTAACCACAAATTAAAGAAGATTAATAGCAAACCGATAAAATAATATGTAGTTCCAAAGAGGCAGTAACTATTCTGTCTGTACATAGTTATGATTCTCTGAAACTGGTGTCACATGAATCAATTACCTTTACTGTATTTCAAATTTGATGTCAGGTTTTTTTCAGTGTTGCTGTGTATGCAGTTGAAATGCACTGTGTGTGGCTTCTTTGCAAGTGAAGTTTTAAAACACATATTCATAGAACATCTTCCCATGAGAGTATTTTCTTTTCTAATTTTTAAAGCTGATGAGGTCCAGTTTCCACACAGTGGAGTTCCTAAGATTTGAAGACCATCCTGGCATGTGGAAGAAACCTGTGTTTTCTATCTTGTTCTGCACGATCTGTTAGGGTACATAAAGGACCTACTGGAAAAAACATGGGCTTCCAGAAGAGGTTTGTAGGCTACAGGATTATCCTGGAGCAACTGAACATTAAATTTTACCAAAATAACTGCCTGGGAGTCTTCTATAGTTAAAAATTGACTGGACTAATTTTTCATGCTTAGTGGAACATGTCACAAAAGAATAAATACAAAATATAAAAGGCCAGAAAGAGTTTGAAGAATCCTGGTGGAAGTTTAATTTGTTTTTCCAAAACTAATTTTCTAAGAGAAATGTATGCTTTCTTCTGGGTAGGTACTGGTGAAAGCTCTCTGACAATGTGCTTTTTTTTTTCTAACTGAAAGGAAAAATGTGTATAAACCAATGGTAAGGAAGACTCTTCTGAACCTCACTCTTCTGAACCTGTGACTCTGGAGGACTCAACTCAAAGACCTTAGCTGTCCCTTCAGGGCATAAGTGTGAAAGCAATTTTTATTCCTGCTAAAATGTACTCATTTAGAACCACCAGACAGCATGGAAAGTATTCAGTTTTTGGCGCAGATCGGACCACAAATAGTAAAAACTTTCCTTCACAGCTTTTTTGGTTAATTCTATACATTAATGATGGCACCATCTACTGTGCAACTCAGTGGTAAAAGTACCAGTAGAGGGACAGGTTTGCACTTGTCCCAGAAGCCTTCAAAAGGAGCCATTCCATGGTCTTTTGCCCAGCACAGATAAAATCACAGTCAGCCACTTGGCATTCTGGTTTTGACTGTGTTGCCTCCTGTCTGTATATTAGTAAGAATGGCTTACAGTAATTTTCCTAGCCCAATTTCTTTAGAACTAAAAGGAAGGAGATTTTCATTCTTATTGCTTAAAAGACTTGACCTTGGTATGGATAGAACTGGTTTTAGTTAACTGTTCTGAACCAAATGGATTGGGAAAACAATGTTTTCACCATTTGAGAAATGTTAACATTTAATCTCCCTTTCAAACTGGAATGGAAAAATCAAAGTATCAAAATGCTTCAGGGAATAAAATATGTTTTGAATAAGGAATGTCTAAATGCATAATTCAGACTTTACTTCAAGCAAAAGAAGCTATTTCAGAACAATATGTTTAGAAACAGTTGTTTGCAATGGCAAGTTCTTTTTTTTAAAAAAAAATATCTTTTAGGTTTGGTTTTCTGGAGTTGGAAAGAAAAATCAATATTTTTCATAATTTTGTTGACATGGTCAATAGAAGTACTGTCTTTAGACAATGTGATTTTCCATAGAAGAAAGTCGTGAAGTGTTAAATTTCACCTAGCTTTTAGCACTGAAAATTCTGGATGGAGATTGCTTTCCCGGGCCATCTTGGTGAAACAAAAGAACAATAAGCTGGCAGTAAATGGATGATGGGTGAAGCAGAGCTCCTTCAGTAGAGTAACAACTTAATGTTATGTGTTTCTTCAATCTGGAGAATAGTCATGCAGGTATTCTTCATAAGTTATAAAGAGAGCAGCATCAATTCACATACAGAAAGACTGTAAGATTATAATATTTAGAAGTAGCATCAGTTACAATAAGATTGGTCAATCCATCTCTCTTTTTCAAAAGTGATGGTCTGTTCCCAATGCATACTGATGTTTTCATCAGTATTTCTGAGCCAAATACTACTGGAACAATGGAGAAATATTTGTGAGATCTGGGAAATACCTTATGCCAGTACAGGCAAGAGACTTATTTTAAGATGCAGCAGACCTTGTTGAATGGGCAGAGCAAAGTCCCTCAACAATCACTCTGTCTTATGTTAAAAATGAAGTTTTAAGTAACTGAGTGTTTCCTTAATTTTGAGAGGGTTTTTTTCCTCTGCAAGTCAGGAGCACTTTATAAGAGTGTTTCGACAGAACTGTACGCGAAGATTAAGTCTTTTCTCTAGCGTAATATTAAGTATAAACGCCTAGCAGGGATTGCAAAGGTGGAGGACAGAGTCATGTTGTTAGTGTGTTTTTACTGGCCATGTCAATGCTTTCCTTCCAGTGTCTCCAGCTGTGAAAATAAAATTAGAAACCTGGTATTCTATTAGTCAGTCTTCCAAACTCAATACAGATCCTCTGTCCTTCTACTAGCAATGGCAGTGCCTTATTCCTGGGCTGCAGAAACCAAGAGCTAGAGCGCAGGTGCACCCCGCTTGGGGCTTTTACGACCTCATGGGGAAGGGAGATGTGGACAGGAGATCATGTAAGGCACAGGCTCAGGGAGAAGCAGAGATAGAAGCCCCTCTGCTTTGATTCGCCTGATAAGAGGTGAGAATGCCTTGCACTAAACACTCAGGGAATGCTCTGGTACTAGCAAAGGTGTTGTTCATTGGACGTTACACCCTTGGGGTGATCCATGTCAGTTATGAGTGCTTTGGGGAGTTCTGTGGGGAACCCTGGCATAGATGCATTTTCCAGTGCGCATTATTAGTCAGAGACATGCCAAGAGCTCCTGAATGCATGTCAGGCTGTAGAAATGGCAATGCCATCAGTCCAAACTGTCTTTTCATCTCTCTGAGTCTTCTTATGTGTGTGTGTGGACTTCGATTGGGATTTGTTTGAAGGTATTTAAGAAAGTGATGACTGCCACCAGAAATGACACTGGGGGCACTTGTTCTGATCTGACAGAAGAAAAACCATACAGGTCACAATAGTAATAGAGACTGAACTGTGTCATTTTTCAGTCTGTCACTTATGCCACCCCCCAAAAACCTTGTGTCGTCTCTGGCTGCCTTCCTGACAGAGCAAGAGTACGGGAACACAGACCTTGCCTCCTTGGATCTATGAACTGTTTAGTCATTTCTGGAAGCAGGTGTCAAAAATCCATCCTTAGATGAATAATTTGGCAAGAAAAGCAGAGTAGTGATCTGCTCCTAAACCTAAGTGTGTTTTGAAACTTAGGTCGTGAAATGGGAAAATATGTTAGTATGTATTTCTCAGTAATTCTTATACCCACAGCCAGAAGTTGCAAAGGTAATGAAGAATTTGCTATTCAATTTTGTATCGTACATAACTTCCTTCTTTTATCTATATAATAAAAACATATATCCATGAATTTAACAATGGAGACCTTATGTTGAGGCTATATGTCAAATTTAGAAGAGTAACAAGACACTGAAAAAATAACTGTTGTTAATAATGGGGGGGAAAATGTAGGTAGAAATCAGACCAGAGAACATACCAAGGATGTGATCACACAGCACACTATATTCTGTAAGATAACGATTGCCTGAACTTAACTTTTATTTCCTTCTTCTTCCTCCCCTCCCCCTACTGCTGGGTGTTTTCCTGAACCCAGACTTAAAATTCATTCTGTGTCATGATAATGAAATCTTTTGTTACAGTAGACACTGCCATTTCAGTAAACACTTTCCATGGGAAGAGACCCTGTAGCAGAGTATTACTGATGCATAACCCACATTCAGTAACTCTGACAGAAAGCTCAGCATGTGCATTTTGACCATGATGAAAATTTACCTGGAGAACATTTAAGAGCCTAACTGAAGCTGTAACATAGGTTAAATTCTTCAGTTTCCTAGTTATGAGATGAAATAGAAGAGTGTATCTTGTTAATTCTCCAGCTCAACAGACCAGGTACCTTTTTTAAGACTGTCTTCCTCTTACAGCACCTGAGAACCCAAAAAGGAAGTAAGATTCCTTCAAAGAAACTTTACCAATGTACATCCATGCGTCTTCTAGTATTATAACAAGAAGAACTATGAGATAGCATATCTCATATTTACCCGTAGGGTTTTCTGAAAACTGTCTGGCTATGCAAATCATAGTATCAGACTGGAGGACCCCAACAAACTGTGATGCTGAGCTTATTCTATGGGCGTAGTGCTTGGAAGGAGAAGCACGACCTAAAGCTACTGCTCTTGTAGGGTAGGGAACACGCACTTTTCCTGAGTCCGGCAGCAAAGACAGCATCTCCTAAACAGCACAGAGGGAACTGCACAAATTAAAAAAAATACCTCCCCAAGTTTCTTCATATATCGTATAGTGTTTGTTCCCCTATGTAATGCAGCAAAATTTCTTATGAAGCAATATAGACTTCATTAAGTGACTTCAGAACCTCATTGGAAATGTACTGTTTGTTAATAATATATGAAGGCAATGGTATGTGCTCCCAGCAGACTAAAGGAGGTCTAAACTTGATGACTTGTAGCCTCTTAAAATGTATCTGTTTACCATCTCCTTTCCTGAAAAATATTTTAGGACTACCTCCTTTTAAAACACCCATTAAAATACCCATTTGTTCTTAGGAGTTAGGCACAATGTGGCAGAAAAAAAATGTAATTATCTAAATAGTTGTTAATCATGGCAAGCAGGAAGAATATTTTACTGATTTCTATGAGCTTGCTTTCTTGAACAATGTTTTAAAGTAATGTTCTGCTCTTTATAAAGGGGTGGTTATGGAATACCTATTAATCAGGACTTCACTCTATGTCATTAGTATGTTAATTTTTCTAGGTATCTTTTGATCCTCTCACTCTGCAGCAAAGTTTGGCAGGGGGATAGGCACAAACAAATGTAAGCTGCCTGCAGCTGACTCTCTGTACATATAAAGGAAAATAAAGTGATTAACCATTCCAATCCCTGTGAGAAGCACTAGAAATGACAAAATGTGCTACACAGACACTGGAAATATAAATGTTCTCCTGGCGGGAATGTGATTTGGACACGAGTATGTAACAGCTTCCTGACAGCCAAGAGGTGCCAACTTCCTTGACCGTCCAAAGCCATGTGCCAGAAGCTCTAAGGACAGAGTATGAAAGTAATCTCACCCTGGGATCCTGCTGCCATCCTCGGGAGCCTTTGCTGGCTTCCTTCCTGCTGTGTCTGGTAGAGGGAATCCTGCAGTCACTCCCATTAGTGATCCCACACTGTCATAGCCAGTGTCGGGGCTTGTACTGGAAATGCTTAGTTGCTAGTCGATTGCTGTGAATTGGCTTTTCAGAAAAGCTGGGAAGTCAAGTAACTGAACAACTAAATCATTTGGTCTTTTGGTCATAGCTAGCATTAAAAAGAATCGTTAGGATATAAGGAACAACCTGCTGCAAATCTGTAGTTTCTTATAAGCTTTTCTGTCCCTGAGCAAACAAAGGAGAAAATGTTGGAAAATTCCCAAAGTAGCAATGAGAATACACAAAGTCTCCCAAGCAAATACATTTTAGTTAGTCTTTGATGATGTAATGGATAGTAGTAGAGCTAAAAAGGGATTGTCATTGTATATTTAAGATATATTTTAAAACTGTTTTTCTGCAACTGCATCTTGAAAGCATTTTTTATGGTACTTTTTTGAGGTAATGATGGCCATTTTGTTTACAAAATGGTACTCTCAGTAAGATAAAAGCAATTATACCAAAAACTAATGTTAGAAAGAATGTATTATTTTATAAAAGTTAGGAGATGTTGTTATTAAGCACTTGATTACATGATTGAATAATATTTTTCCACAGAATTAATGTTTCTTTTTGTGCGCAAGAAAGGATACTCTGAGGCTTAATTAGGATTTTTTGGCAAAACAGGCTGTTGTCTGTCAAAGTGCTGTCTCATTTATTGTACAATCTGGAATATGTGTAGCAGAGAATGCAGGGAATAGCAAGGAAAAGCGTGATCTAACAGTTATGACAGTTCAGTGCTGCCTGGGAGTTCTCTATCTGTGTTGCAATGAAGATGGGTAGCATTTGACAACATTTTAGGAAATCGAAGAAAGGGAAGTGCCAGTTTAATAACAATTGTGATAACAGCCCTACTGTTTGGGTAGTCAGAATTTTTCTGTTTCAGGTTTTCTGAACCATATGTTCCTCCATATAAATAGAGTAATGCTTCACTCGTTAGAAATTATCTGTCTGCTCTGAGCTAAATATACTGGTGATTATGTAAATCATAGAATCATAGAATCTTCTGGTTGGAAGAGACCTCTAAGATCATCAAGTCCAACTGCACCCATTATCCGTTAAACCATGAAACCATGTCCCTCAAAAACTCGTCTATCCTTTTTTTAAAAACCTACAGGGATGGTGATTCAGCCACCTCCCTGGGCAGCTTGTTCCAATGCCTAATCACCCTTTCAGCAAAGAAATTCTTCCTAATATCTAGTCTGAACCTTCCCTGGTACAACTTATGGCCATTTCCCCTTGTCCTATCACCTGTCACTTGAGAGAAGAGAACAACACTCACTCTGCCAAAACCTCCTTTCAGGCAGCCGTAGACAGCAATGAGGTCTTCCCTCAGCCTTCTCTTCTCCAAGCTAAACAACCCCAGTTCCCTCAGCCGTTCCCTGTAAGACTTGTTTTCCAGCCCCTCCACCAGCCTCATTGCCCTTCTCTGGATGCGCTCTGACACATATCCGTTTTGTACTGAGGGGCCCAGAACTGAACACAGTACTTGAGGTGTGGCATCTAATTGCCCAAGGAGGTCTTTAACCAAGTCTTCTTGGAACACTGAGGGTTCGTTTTCGCAGTCTTCTGGCTCAGGAGGCTTGGAGCCCAGAGAACATCTTTCCTCCCTATTAAAGACTGAGGCAAAGAAGGCATTAAGTACCTCTGCCTTGTCCTCGTCCTTGGTTACTACCATTCCCCTTGTGTCCAGTAAAGGAGGGAGATTGTCCTTGGTCTTTCTCTTGTTATTAACATATTTGAAGACGTGTTTCTTATTGTCTTTAACTGAACTGGCCAGCTGAAGCTCCAGCTCAGCTTTAGCCCTTCTAATTTTTTGCCTACATGATCTCACCTGCTCCTTGTAGTCCTCCTGGGATGCCTGCCTCCTCTTCCAAAGCTCATATATTTTCCTCTTTTTCCTAAAGACTAACAGAGAGCTCTCTGTTGAGCCAAGCTGGCCTTCTTCCCTGCCTACTCATTTTACGGCCCACAGGGATGCTCTGCTCTTGCACCGCCAGAACTTCCTTCTTGAGGAGCATCCAGCCCTCATGGGCTCCTTTGTCATTCAGAAACGTCTCCCACTGGACTTTATCAAGCAGTCTTCTAAACAGTTTGAGGTCTGCTCTCCGGAAGTCCAAGGTAGCAGATCTGCTGACCCCCCTCCTTACTCCTCCAAGAACTGAGAATTCTGTCATCTCATGATCACTGAGCCCTAGGCGTCCTCCAACAGTCACCTCCCCCACAAGGTCCTCTCTATTCACAAACAGCAGATTCAGCAGGGCACCTTCCCTAGTCGGCTCACTCACCAATAATAAATTAAGTAAATTAATTCATCTGTGCTTTTAATTTTGTTTTCTGAAGTACCTTAGACACCTAGAGCCTTCAGAATCTGTCTGTATAGTTAGAAATCTTTCTTACATTTTTTCAGGAACACTAACTAACATTATAAGAATATCTTCTCCAGTAATTTTGAGGTTTCCAAGTCCCCTTCCATGGCAACTCACACATTTAAAAAATAATTTACTTACTTTCTATAATGCTGAGTGAATATTTGGCCAAATTCTCAATTTTCTTGAACACCCTTACTGGCTAGAATAAAATACTAGAATAAAGCAGTTACGTCAGAGTAAACAGCAAGAATAAATAGCACATAGTGATTTGCATGTTTTGGATCAAGACAGAAGGTGAGGGTTCCTGGATGTTACTAAAAGAAGATTAATGCTTCTTTAGAGTTGACTTTTAAGAGAATTTTTTTTAAGATGGTGAGAAAAAGCTGCTGACATTATTGTGACTTCACTTTTTTTTTTGAAGGATCTCAGGATAGGGGTCTTGGAAAGGTTATGCCAGTACCCTTGCACAATGTCATCTCTCCTGATCTCCTCTCTTTGATGTAGTGACCTCAAGGAAGAGAGCTTCCTCTTGCAAGTGTTTCTTGATCCTTCTTGAGGAAGCAAGGAGTGGCTGTTCTTACGGAGCAACTCTTCTCCATGAAATTAAACCCTTTCCACTGTACAAAGTGCAAGCATTATAAAACTGATACACAGTTTTTTTAATAGCAGACATCAGTAGGCTCCTTTGTGTTGGCTGTTTATGTTCTTTTTTTGATTTGTATTGGCAGCACTGATTTTGTCCCTGCAGTAGCTGTTAATCAAAGAAGTGCTGCCTGTCCTCCTGTCCTTCATCATCTCAGCTTTGATTGATTTTTTGCATAATAATTCCAGACATCCATTGGTGTGTAATCACTCAGCGTCTATTCCACATGGACACTCAACATTTCTGTAAGAGGTTTTGTTTACACATTAAGTAATTTCCTCTCTGGGCATCCAGCTGTACAGAGCATACAATTATTATAGGTAATGTTTACTTACATTTTAATTTACAGGCTGCTTTGCTGCAAACTGAGCTTCTGTAAGTAACTGTCCCCACAGTACATGAATGTATGTGTTTCATTCAAATATAGATCTCTTAAAACATCACTCTGTTTTTGCACTGATGAATAAATTCTCCCTGAGGGCAGGAGGCTTCCTACTCCAGTGCAGTTTTTCACACAATCTAGGACTTTATTTTGCCAGTGCATCACAAGGACACTGCCACTTCCCAGGTTTTTTAGATTGTCTAGCCCAAACTGGAAAGAAAACAATATGTAGTGGACGTAAAAGGATTTCCAGTCAGTATAAGGTAGCGAACCTCGGTTTAGACTGTGAGAGGCTGTTTCAGCAGGGTATCCATATACAGTATAAATACCCCAGATTTTCTAAAGACATGGTAAATTTCCAGTCTCTGGACTAAGTCTCTGTCCTGTCTAACAATTTCTAGACTTTTGTCTGGATTAAGGAATGTTTTGAGTGCACCACAAATGAAAAAAGAAAAAAAAAAGAAATGATAAAACTACTAAAACCAAAGAGATTGTTTATTGAAGAAAATAATCATAAGGTGTAAGAGAAAACACCTATTGATCGTCTCAGAGAATGAACATTCTGGGAAATGAAATCCTCCATAAAGATATAATGGTTACTATGATCTTCAAAATAGTAGTTTGCCAGAGGCTTGTTATACTTCTAAACATTATTCAGAGAAAAATAAGAGATTTGTGAAGAGAAGTTGGAAGCCTCTTTGAGAATTTCTGACTGCAGTAACGGGAAAATGTTATTAAAATGAAAATAGTGGTAAAATGACTAAACACTTTTTTAAGTTAAGCTCAAGAAGCAGGTTAATTACATGCAGATCATAAAAAATACAGTGCAGAAAATAAATAAATAAAAATAATTAATGTTTTGAGTTCCAGTGGTATTTTCAGTCAAGGTATTGAATCTGGTCACCGTTTCTGTGCTTAAGTGATCCTAACACTTCCCATATGAAAGGGAGAACTTGTTATTTGCTAGAGCTGCATACACAAAATAGAGCTAATGACACACTCATTAATTTTTTTTTTTTGTGTGTGTGCTGCATTTAATGCTGATTTAAATGCCCCGTGGCAGCTGGACTAGCTTGGAAAGCAATGGCTGGTGTGGGAATTTGTGGAGGAGTGAGGGCTAGTGATATTTCACAGTTACCCACTCTAATTGTGGAAATGATGCTTCCCCAGATATGCTTCTATGTGAAGTGGAATTAGATGCAGATAGCTTGAGTGCTATCTATAGTCCTGTTGACTGTACATGGGAGCAAGGGTAAATATCTCATTGGTGAATGTCTGTTTCATAGATACCTGAAGTTAGATGAAGCAGATCCATCCCATCCTAAAATCTGATGTGCTACATACATTAACACGGTACATACGTATAATATGTGTACATATACATAATGCAAATATATATAATTTAGTATATACATGTGTGATACATGTATTATATAGACAAAATATTACTTGAGTAATTAGTAATGATTAGTTATATATATGATATATATGTACATTTATATAATGGGTAATTCTTCTGCTATTAAATAAGTATGACTAGTATGTGGTTTTATTGTTTTCAGCTGCAGCTGTCATGTCTTTTGAAAAAGGCTATATTGCCTGTCAAATGTTTAAATGTTTATTTTCTCATTACTCTTTTCCCTCTTCAATGATGCAAATGTTTGTAGATGCCAGTCATTTATATGCAGCCTCTCGTTCTCTCTTCCCACCAAATCATACCTTGCCAATGACATCTCCATTTTTCTTTGTGACACAGTATCACAGAAATTGAATCACTGTTTCATAATGGGATCCTCATCTTTGTGTGGAAAAGATGCTGCTAACAAGGCATTCTTTGTGAGGATCAGAGGACTTTGGACCAGTTTGTCGGCATATAATAGCCCAAATGCGATGATTGCAAATGATACAGAAGCTTTGTCATTGCTAGGGCTTTTAAGATAGAGCTGAGTGTAGGTTCCTGAAATTGGGAGTAACAAATTTGAGAAGGAGTTGAAGTAGATCTGAAGTTGATCGATTGAGGAAGAATGGCACATTTGTATTGTCTTTGTCCAAATATTTGCTCTTTTTTTTTTTTTTAAATGCTTGCAAGACCATTATGTGTACCTTCCAGTAAATAATAGGGTCTCATTAGCTTCTAAATAAGCCTCTCTTTATAATTGGAATATAATCAAGCAGCATTTTATCACAAGAGTACTCAGAGGCAAGCTGTACTCTGAGAGCTTTCCATGATCTATTTTCTCTTTCCCTTTGTGTGGGGTTTTAGAAGACCAAGGACATGTTCAGGGCAATCCAGAGCAGCAGGACCTTAGTCTGGCTAAGGCATAGAAATATCAGCAGGCCGTGCAGGAATGTTGTTGCTAGGACACCTGCAAAAGGAATTTGGTAAGATAAACAGCCTAGCAAGTGAAAAACAAGAAAGGGGGGCGATGCACATGTGATTGAAACTAAGACCTTGAACAGGATCTGAAACTTACAACAGAGATGGATGGACAGTAGAGACTGACCGATTGTAAAGAAGCATTATTTGAGTGAACAGCACATGTTAACCAATCGTTCTTATTGTTATGCATGAAAGTAGATAAGATAGACTATATAACCATTAGCAGTAAAGCAATAAACTCAGCTTCTGTCTGATCACATTGATCGTGTGACAAGTCCGTGACTTCCGCGTCAACACCTTTGTTTTAGAATGCTGCTCTGTCACTGAGCTGTGCCCTGTTTGGTTCTGTTATAGGTAGGACAGCTTTCTATATATTATTTGTATTGTTGTAACTCTTCATGTGCAAAATAACAATTCTACTGAAAAGAAAAAGGCAAGAAAACAAACCCATTGGTTGTTGACACCTAGGAAGTGTCAAACAAGTCTTAAGTTGTATTGATTAAATTTTCAATTTTGTCTACCTGGACATAAAGTAAATTAATTCCACAGAAGAACTATTGATTTGCCATGCTGTTGGAAAGAACAAAAGTTTAAGTGTGTGGGATATTTTTAAGATTTTTTTGGCAGTGCTATGTAAGCAAATCGAGCTTCCTGAAATAGAGGAGTTTCTTCTTGGAAAATGGGTTTCTCTCAGTGAACTTAAACTACCTTGCTAATATGTTAGGAGGACAAAGTTACAAATGCCATTTTGGCACACCCAGTAACACCGTGTAAGCTTGAGTTATGGATCTGAGATTAGCAAGGCCTTTGACACTGTCCCCCACAGTAGACTCCTAAAGAAGCTGTCAGCCCATGGCTTAGATGGGAGCACTCTGTGCTGGGTTAGGAATTGGCTGGATGGCCGAGCCCAGAGAGTGGTGGTGAATGGTGTTTCATCCAGTTGGCGGCCGGTAACCAGTGGTGTCCCCCAGGGATCGGTGTTGGGTCCGGTCCTGTTTAATATCTTTATAGATGATCTGGATGAGGGGATTGAGTCCATCATCAGCAAGTTTGCAGATGATACCAAGCTGGGAAGAAGGGTTGATCTGTTAGAGGGTAGGATGGCCCTGCAGAGGGACCTGGACAGATTGGAGAGATGGGCCGATTCCAATGGGATGATGTTTAATAAGTCCAAATGTCGGGTACTTCATTTTGGACACAACAATCCCATGCAGAGCTACAGATTGGGGACAGAGTGGCTGGAGAGTAGTGAGGCATAAAAGGACCTGGGAGTGCTGGTTGACAGGAAGCTCAACATGAGCCAGCAGTGTGCCCAGGTGGCCAAGAAGGCCAATGGCATTCTGGCCTGCATCAGGAATAGTGTGGTGAGCAGAACCAGAGAAATTATCGTCCCCCTGTACTCGGCACTAGTCAGACCTCATCTGGAATACTGTGTACAGTTCTGGGCCTCCCAGTTTGGGAAAGATGTCAGGATACTGGAATGTGTTCAGAGGAGGGCAACGAAGATGGTAAAGGGGCTGGAGCATAAGCCCTATGAGGAGCGACTGAGCGAGTTGGGGCTGTTTAGTCTAAAGAAGAGGAGGCTCAGGGGAGACCTCATTGCTCTCTACAGCTACCTGAAAGGAGGTTGTAGTCGGTCAGGGGTTGATCTCTTCTCTCAGGTGACCAGTGACAGAACTAGAGGGCATGGACTCAAGCTACGTCAGGGAAAGTTTAGGCTTGATGTGAGGAAGAAGTTCTTTACTAAAAGGGTGATTGGCCATTGGAATGCGTTGCCCAGGGAGGTGGTGGAGTCGCCGACCCTGGAGGTGTTTAAGGGGAGATTGGATGTGGCACTGAGTGCCATGGTCTAGATGATGGTTGGTGTTAGTGTTGGGTTATAGGTTGGACTTGATGATCTCAGAGGTCCTTTCCAACCTTGTCATACTGTGATACTGTGATACTGTGATATTGTCTCTGGATCTCAAAATATAAGGCTTGTTGAGAAAATGTGCTAATGTTTTGAGCATGTTGTGATGGGTGCTAAAGGAATAACCAGAACATGGTGCAGCCAGCCCAGCCTCCCAGTGTGTCTGTTTCAGGAAGAGTTCTTTTCTTCTCCAGGTAAGGAACAGGGTTTTATTAGCTGGAGCTAACACCACCACAGAATGCAATCTTAGCCTAGTGGTTGGGTTGAAAGTAGTTGATCTGCATCTCTCTATAAAGGGTGGTGCCATCTAATACTTCTTTTTTGTACTAGTCTGTCCATGTAAAAAAGTACTTGTATTATAATCGTTTACACATACCAGAATAGTGTCTATCAATTGCACTCAGCAGGCCACCAGAGTCAGTTATCTTCAAATTATGAAGTTTCCTTAATAAGCTATTCTAAAACTTTAAATGGAACTCATTTTCTAAGTTGAACGTTCAGTTATCAGCAAGTGATTTTAACAGCTATAAATAAATATTCTTCCACTTGAGTATACAAACACACAAAAAATAGAACAATTGGAAAATACTTTCCAAAGAATAGATTGTTTATTTTATAGAGTGTTCCGAGTTTCCTTGTCCAAATGTAGATTTCCAAAATATAACTCTCACTAAAATCTTTTGAGATTAATGGTATTTAATGCATTTTTGGGAAAAAAAAACAAATCCAAATAAACAATAAATTTTAATTCAGAAACTATGTTCAGTCAAAAGATGTTGTCTTTTAAATATTATAGTTTTATTAAATTGTAAATTTAATAATAAAGGACATATGTTTAGTTTTCTGTAAACATATTTTCTCTTCCTTCTGAAAAATATTGAGTAGTGGCATTTGAGAATATGGAGCATTTATTTAGTTTTCCTGGATATCCCTGACTGTGGATACATAGAATTTTTGATCATGTCCCATTAGGTGTACATAAATCCACAAAGCACATCAGCAAGCCAGCATTCATAGGGAAAGTGTTAGTAAATACTGACCTGACATGCATTAGTATTCCTTTTACAGCTTTGTAATTCTGTTAAAAAAAGGAATCAAGAGAGAAAGCGTGAGAATCTCTTTGTGGGCTGTGATAACAGGGACTATATGTTCAGATGCCCTATAGAACATCCTTTTAAAAGGACTTTTCAGCTTGTTCTCGCTTCCTCTCCTTATCTCTGTCCTTTAGGGGATGGTGTCCTTCAGCGCCTTGCTAGGCAAAGATTTTTGTTCAGATACAGTGCAGGCAGGGCCCAGCAAGTGAGAAGGTGCTTGAACTGTGACACATTTGTCAGAATATCTCACTAATTCCCTTCAGATGTTTGGAGCGTGATTGATACAACTCAGTACTGAGTTCGCTCAGGTCTGCCTGACTTGCCTTGATATTCATGGAGACATCGTTAGAAGTCAAAAAACAGCACTGGTTATTTATCAGGAAATCTCTATTTCCTGTTATTTTAAGCAGTGCAAGGTAGGTGTAGGTAGGATTGAATAAGGGAAAATCTTTTATTATTCATACTTTAAGGAAGATTGAATCCAATCATTAGCCAGAGTAGATAAGCAAAACTTCTTTGGTTATGTCCATAAGTACTAGCAGTGAAGATATTGCTCAGGGAGCCCATATTTCAACTAGACCTTGTGTGGCGTGGGAGAGCTATGTTGTTACAAGAATCCTATGCGTTCTTCAGGACATGATGGTAAAAAAACATTGACTTCATATCACCTCTACTTTTCTAATCTATGTTTCCAATTGCATATGTCTTGTCTGTCTTCTGTTCTCCTGGATCTTATCTACCACTTGCAAATACATCCAGGCTTTGATGTAATCCAAGAGAAACGTTTTCTTGTTGTGAATCTTAAAATGGTCTGTTCTTCTGTCTCTTCAAATGCTGAAGGATTGCTAACATGCTCCCCCTCTGTTGGTTATTTTCTAACTAAAACACTGTTAACATTAAGAAAAGTGTCTTAGGCTAAACGTGCCCAGAGACACTGGTAAACACCAGTTCAGTCCCAGCAGTGCTAAAAAGCTTGGGAGGTGAAGACACGTATGGTTTGAAACCAACAGCAACATTATTTGCAGTGTGCCACTTATGTGCTACAGATTCCTTAGAACTATGCTACAGTAGAAAACCCCAAAATTTTCAGTATACGTACAAAGTGATTTCCCCAAGTAGTGAAGGACAGCACCAAAGAAGCTTTTTTTTCCAGAATGCAGGCAACCAATGCATTATATGGAAGTAATTTTGCCGGCTTTACTTATAATCGCCTCTTATTGCTATTATTTAAAAAGCCAGAGATATGAGATAATCCTAAATACAACATTACACTTTTGCCCAGCTCACAGAGATAAAACAAGATGCATTATCTGTGAAATTCTTTGAAAAATTTACAAACAAAATTAACACATAAACTGCCACATGAACTTATTCATGTGTAAAATTGCTTTATACAGATTTTATCGGACACAGCTTCGGATTGAGTGCTTTCTAAGCCTAGTGATAGCATTGTTTAACATCTCTTAGGCAGAACTGTGCTGGCGCTGGATTAGTGATGGACTCAAAACCAAATACAGCTGATTTAAATTACCTTCTCTCAGTTCATAGTCAAACTGCTTGGAAGTCTGCCAGAATTGTTACTTAATTACTGCTCCAGTGAAGGGAAGTTGAGTTTAAGCTTTGCTAAGAATGTCCAAACAGAGGACAGATGGTCCTCTGGTTAGTACAAGAGTAATTTTCCTTTTGCATTTGCATTCACACTCAAAAAAATACTTCTGATTCCTGAAGCGTGCAATGATTACTAATGGAAGCACTTAGAGACGAGAGTCCCAGAGCTCTCCTTTCCCCTGTTGACCTCTCAAAAAGCTTTTGCACCTTCTGCTTTTTCTACCCATTTTGGATTCTTAAGCTTCAGTTTTGTTTTTTTTTTAAAAAAAACCCCAGTATTGGAGGACATCCTGATTTCTTTTATTGTGCTTTTAATGCTTGGCTCTTGCTTCCAAAAGATGGTAAGAGAAAGAAATTGAAGGAAGTACCTGAATGCAAGACTGGTGTTTTCTGAAAAGTGTAGGTGGATGCCTGATTGCCACTAAAGAACTGGGCTGAGGAAGAAAGCTGTTAGTATTCACTCAAAGAAAGAAATGAGTCATGCCATTATTTATTCTGCTTTTCTGTGAGAATCAACAAGAAGCAAGAATGATTAAAGGCTTTTGATCTGATGACTCTGAATTATTTTGAACCACATGCTAGTATTTTGGCAAAACTTATTCTTTTCTCTGTCTGAAGTAGAGGATTTGTTTACTGTAGAGTTCTGATAGGACAACTCTACTGCATAAAATCAAAACTCACATTTTACCAGTGAAAACCAACATTTTCTTAAAATATTTAGTTTCCAGTGCTGTTTACAATAGTGAGCTTACCCTTAGGGATGTTTTCCTAGAGAACAAAATTCAGGTCTGTGCTGTTCGGCAGCATGACGTGTAGGTGGTACTTAAGTTTTTCGCTAGCTGATTTCTTCTTCATCATTTTGAATGGGCAAACATTGAATCTAGCTATTTTACGTGCTGATTTAAATTCAAGTATCTTTCAGAGAACTCTTCCATACTCTTAAACCATTTTAACATTGGAATCAAATCTGCACACCTCTTTGCTTCAACAACACCAATAAAGTTGCAATTTGTTTTTTTTTTGCAGTTGACATCCTTACTCAATGATAAAGCACAAAGTGAATCACATTGAACAATCTGTCAATAGGTAACCATTATTTATGGAGAATTTTTTCTCTTACCGTTTCCGAATTTGCTTTATTGTCAAGGTTTGAGGGCTATTTACTTCACACACCCTTAAATCTGGCTCTTCACAGTAATGTAAAAGAGCTGAAGGAAGACTTGCTGTGTACACTTGAGCTTTTATATACATGCATGCAAAAATTATCTTGCTTTACAGTTTGCACAACAATTTTTTGATATATGTGACTTAACATCTTGATCATCTTGCACATTTTTGAGACATTTTGTCAGAGTACCATTGATCTGACACGTAGCCAACCTGCTTCTTCCTTGATAATGGGGAGTGCATGCCTCAATAAACAACGTGCTAATTGTGAAAACCAATGCATGCCACTATTTAGTGGGAGGAGAAGTTACAGGTCACCTTCTGTATGTGTTGTGCAACCCTAATCACCTTGCAAAGGTAAATCTTTAATGATTGCTTCCAAAATGCCTTCAATTGCCGGCAGTGCAGACCAGAGTTTTGTCTGAATGATTATAGGAGAAGGTCACAAGTCAACTTTTTTTTTACACTGCTGTAAACTAAAATATAACTAGTGACCAATGCTTGTTCCACAAACCAGCTTAAAAATTTCTGAAGAGTGGTGCCAAGGCAGTGGGATCTACCACAGTCAAACAGATGAGTAGTATTTTTATCTGCTCCTAATTTTTCTCAAAATCCTTCCAAAGTTACGTGCTTTTTTCTTATTTCACAGCATAACAGCATAACAGATACAATAATGTTTTGTCTTAGTGTCAGTTATCTTTCATTTCCTGTTTGCCTCCATATAATATTAGAAATTATTTTCTTGCATTTTAGTTTGTCAGACCTTCACTGAAGAATTTGGAATACTTATTATTGTTATATTATTATGCAAAACTCTAAAAATCTTGTAAAAAATATTTAAAATTATTCCTTAAACTCTATCCTTTTCTTATATCTGGCTGTTGTGTCATATAATATTTGCCAGGTGAAAAGCAGGCTAAAAATTCAATTCTATTTTTTTTCTAAATCTTTCATAAGTTTTTTGTTTATCATCCCTGTTGGATGAGCTTAATTTTTTTTACATCGTTCATCATTTGCTCTGAAAACTGCTGAAAGTTCCTGATACTGCTTATTTGATACCTACCTGAAGTAATGTAACCTCATTATTAACTGAAGTCTATAATATGATAATGTAGTTGAGTGTTAACTATGATAACGGTGGATAAGCACAGAAAATCTCTTCACAAGTTTGGGGATTAAGAAAAAGTCTTTAGTGTCCTGTATTGGTCTTAGAGCTGTCAAATGGGGGTGTTTAAAGGTGATATCATAACTGGGTCTGCATCTAGACTCACTGACTGCATGTATATGTATGTGTCTGTGTATATGCACAGTACACTATGCAGTAGCCAATACTTGGTTTTCCAAGGGTCCAGAAAAGTTATCTGAAAGCAGTTTAAAGGATGGTCCTTTCACCATGTTTCGCTGTGAGGAATGTACAAATAGTTAGCAAGAATTAGAGTTTCATTAGGACATTTCTCTTGCTAATGGTGGAAATACTAGCTTCTTTATTGTTGCTGTTATATCTCCACTGTTACTGGAAAGGGGTAACAGGTAGGTGCTACAATGAGTCTGAGTGGTATGTACAGCAAGAAAATTTAAGTCTCGCACTTCCTGGATCCAAGAATTTACATGGATCCTAGTTTTCTTCACCTGGAAAATTTTCCTACATAATCTTATGTTAATTAATTGCACTTCAATCAAAGAAGCTTTGTTATGAAAAGGTTCCGGTAAGATGAAGACTGAAACTGGTGCTAGGGATACATTTTTCTGCCTTAAAAAGCACGTGGACAAAATTTCATTAATAGAGAAGTTAACAGTAAAGAAAGTGCCAGCGACTAGCTCAGTATATGAAGTGCAAAGCATCTGGTTGCACAACTTGTCTTTGTAAATTATTAGAGAAGGTATTTCCTTTGAACATTTATGCTATTCATAATCTTGTAGAGCAAATAAGAATAGTACTGAGTTGCCGTACCAACGAGATAATCCCAGTTTTGCTCAAGATGAAAGCCATCAGTGACAGGATCTGTATTTTTTTGGCCATGAAACAACTGACTGAAACAAAAAGCTTCTGTATGCTCTGTCCATCATCTCTAATCATTTATATTCTGCTTCTATTCAAGTGTTTTTTAAAGCTTACAGAACCAAATAACTCATTCTTCAGTTTTCATTGAAGTCATATTTTGCATGTTTGACTTCTTACCACTGTTGAATATTAAGATATTTGAGTTTATTCCTTATTCCACGGTTAATGGGCTGGAATCAGAGTAATGACATAATGAAATTTGTCCTTAGGTATCTAAAGGGAAGAAGGTACATCTATGATTAGAACAAAGGTTCTGGAGAATTGCAATACTTTTCTGTTTTCATCTGATCAAAAAAATTGCTATTTTCAATTAATTAACATGGATGCCTTCAACAAACGTGTGCTTAAATTTACAGAAAAATGTTTGAGGCATGCAGCCATTGTCATAGTTACCCTAGAGATGAAAACAGGTTATTCACTGAATATTATGTGCAGTTTCTGTTCTCCGGACAGAAAGCAGAGTATCCAGCAAAGATGAGAACAGCATCCTTATGTGCTTGTTTTGTACCTTCCAAGGCTGTCCTAGGACAACTTCAGTTCTGTTCAGGATTTACAACAGCACCAAGGGTACCCTGTCCCAGTTCCTAATGTCTCCAGAGGACAGCATGCACAGCTCTGCTAGCTTGGGTAGATAAAGACTTCTGTTCTTTTGTGGTTTTCTGCCTGCAGTTCATCCTCTTAATTACCCAGTATTCTTTAAGGGTAGCATAAGGCTGAACTGATAGCTACAAAGCATTTGAGATTCTTGCCTAAAAAAGTCTATTTAAACTGGACCTGTCCTGAACACATGGGAATGACAAATATATTCAGGCAGTTGGGACTTGCTAGGGTGCCTGGCAGATGTTTTCCAGACGGTGATTCCCACGCAAAACGATGTTCCTGGAAGAGGAGGGTTGGGTCAAAAACATTCCAGTGTCATTAAGTCCACAACACTTTCATGGGATTGTCTAATGGACTTGTGTGATAGAGACAAATGTATTGTTTGTACAATTTAATGATGATTTCCAAGAGAAACCTTCCTCCAAGTTTAAGGTTTCATGCCTCACAATTTCCTCTGCATGTTGCTTTCCCAATGCCCCTTTCTGCAACAGAGCTCTGTGAAACCCAAAAGCTTTTCTGTGTGAAAGTGAAAACTGAGACTTCTCAAGATATCTTTCAAGGTAAATGGTGATTTCCTGGGGATGAGGGTGGAGGAGTTCTGCTGGCTTTTTTCCAAGACCAAACTGAGCAAGCGCTGAGCAATTTGTGTCTGGTCCTTGCATGTCTGCAGTCATTTCATGTCATTCATGTACTCTGAGCAACAGATGTCATTTTGGATCTATCTTGTCTGACCAGTCATGGGCATAATTAATTAAAAAATGGATCTGGAACTAATGTGTTATTTTTCTTCAGCTGGATCTGAAATTGCGTTGTGATTTTGACATGTGCTGAACCCAAAACTGTAGCAACCTTAGTCACCACTGAACCTAGTTTGGAACAAAAATATATAGGGTTTTCATACACCATTACTGTTCTGCTTCACTGGAATTTAAAATTTTCGTCAGCAGGATGTAACAAATGCCATCTTTATTTAACAATATCCCTTTTCAGATTGTTCCAGAAAACCAGGGTTATTTTTAAGTTTAGCACTGGTAACACCTTTCTCTGTAGTTCTACTTGGCACTATGTGTCTTTCTGAGCTTTTGGTAGAAAGTAGTTTAGGCCACAGTGGAGGGGTTTTAACAATTTGTATTCGTAGCAACACATTTACAGGAACCTTCAGCCCAAGTATTTCTGTAATACTGCTGTAAGATCATTCTGGAAACAAATAAGCCTGTGTTTACTAAGTCTGTAATGGTATGTTATGCACTTCAGAGAAGGCTATTTAGTTTGAAGTTGAAATTTGGTTTGCTTGTATAAATGGAGAACCAAGCAGATTGTACCCATGTCTTTGTGCAAGCACAGTCATTCAGAGTGGCGTGTTGAACTTAAATGTGCTTTGGCTTTCCAAGTTCAGTGGAAATGAATTGGAAGCGTGAGTTTGAATAAAAGTGACCTTCTCCCTTTCCCCTTTGTTTCTGCTGTTAGGCTTGAAGTAAAGTATCAGAATTCTTTGAATGTATTGTTTGTCCCAAGATTTCGTATAAGGCAGTCCTCCATAGGCATTTGGTAAACTCACACAGTTCATAATTGTCACAACCTTTTAATTCATTTCCATTAGAGGGTAAGAACTGAAAGAACTAAAATGTGACGTGAGAATAATGTGAGATTCCTTGATACGTTTTTAGTTGCTGAAAAACTTTCGCACTTTTTCTTCTTTAAAGGTAGGTCACTTATTTTAAGAATCTTCAGTCACTTTTATTCCTTCTATCCCTTCTTCTATTTTGGATGATCTTTTGCTACAGTTAATTCCCTGAAAACCTTTAACAAAGAACTGCCCAAGAAGCAGTTATTCTCAATGACCTGGTTTTGTACTTTTTCCTTTGGCTTACGAAGAAAATCAAGTAACTCATGAAAGTTAAACAGAGAATGGATGTTTGGGAATAAAATAGTTCTCTGGATCCTTTGTAAAAGTCAGGATTAAATCCTGACTACATTTAAGTCAAGAGAATTTACTGTTGACTTGCATTGAAAAAGTTCCATGAAGTATGTTGTGCAATATTTGGAGGTTAATTATAGTCCTTTGGCCAAGACCTTTGCTCATTTTGCCATATTCATTCAGTTTCAATGGACTGAAATGCTCTTAATTTTCTACTGAGCAGATGTGCTATATTTCATTGATGTCATATTTCACATGAAAAAGTGTTTTTTTGTAAAGCCTGCATGAAGTGATTCCCCTCCACCACAGGCAGAGTGCGTACATTAATTATTAAAGACAGCGATACGATTCGAGATCCCAGTGTAAGAAAGCAATAGATACAGTAACTCCAAGTGCTGTCTGTCATTTAAAACCCTCGTATATTTGTGCTAGTACTGAATGGATTGGTAAGGAACCAGAGACCAAATCCAAACAATCCTCTCTTGGTATGGAAAAGTTCAGACTAGAATTCCAGCTATGATCTGTGTAATTAAAATCTGCCATACCATTTTTTTTTGTTGTATAGCATTGCAATTTGAGAAGTAGAGAGGAAATAAGTTTAAACATCAAAGGTTGACTGATTCCCCTAAGTCTTTTGACTTCAGTTTATTTTGTAGGTGCTTAGAATAGTGTCAAACAATAGCTGAAAAAATTACACCCTCAGGAAAACATTATTTCACTTATTTCTTCTCCAGATAGGTTTATGGTCACCAGACAATCTGCCAGCTTAATATACTTCTTTCTAAATTATTTGTACTATACAGAGGAGAAGATTATGTAGGTTTTTCCTCCCTTTCTCTATATGATGATTAAAAGAGAAAACTATATTCATGAATACATAAGCCATAAAGCCTGACTTTATAAGACTATTACTGTTGCTCTACAGGATAGATGTGCTTTCTGTACTAAAGTCAATTTTCTTTGCAATTTTGCACAATGTCTTTTTAAATTGTTAGTCTGAAAACACTCCTTTACTTCAGTCCTGCTTTTTATGCTCTTTACAGTGCGCCTTTATTAGAAGAAAGGATGTTTATAGAATATTTTCTTTGGGAGAACTTAAATTTTATTCACATCTGCTTTGAAGGCTACAAAACAATATCATCAGTTCAACGCTAAGGTTACCTTAGGCTATGCAAAGTTAACAGTACAGCCCTGAAGAAAGTGAGGACATGTCTTGGGACACACTTTTGTTCTAACTCTGAAATTAATTTGCAGAGCTAGGTATATAATAAACCTGCATCTTCAGATTTATCATTTCAATTTTGGCAAACCAAAAATAAATAGCATAAATAACAATTAATATTTCTGTAACATTTGAGACAATATCTTATGTAATTTTTACTGCCTGTCTCCAACAAAAGTCACCCCATGTGCCTTGTGAGCCTCTTTGTTCTTGAGAACACTCCTCAGTTATAGAAATATTCAGTGATTTTTTAGCTATTGTAAACAAATCATCATAATTATGCTGACTGACAAAAGGACAACTAATTGTCAGTTACATGTTCTCAATCTATTTCTGCCATCTGAACAACCCCAATTCATTTAATCTTTCTCAGGGGTCATATTTTCTAGATTTTAATACTACTTTCATTGTTTTCTGGGGTTTCTGTTACTGCATGGCTTACTGTGAGGTACGGGGTCTTTGCACCCCCAGGCAGGTCTGAATACGCAGAGACAATGCAGTGCAAGGTCAGAAAATAGGATTTTATCACCTCGCAATCTGCCTGGGGCTCCCCAACAATGACTGAGCAGAGGGTCACAGCAATCAGGAGGATGTCCATGGTGTCACCAAGCTTTGACCCTGCGAGGAGCACAGGGTCTGAGCCATCTCAGCTTTTATGTGTTAGGTGGGTGTGTGATCGGTGCGTACAAACTGTGGGTTCACCCAAGTACTATTTGTGCATTCATATGATTGGTGAGCAGTGAAACCAGGTGCATGGTACTGTTTACATCCCAGTTGCTGGCTAGAGCAAAAATAAAGTTACTTCTGCATCATGTTTTGGTAGAAGAGTGAGGGAAACCTGAACAATGTACGTCACCCAGTGTCCTCGTAATTCTTCTGCACTGGCCCATAGACCTACCAAAAAGGCCTTTTGAACACTGAATGGAGCGAAAGAATTGCTTTACATGTCATGCAGATTTGATTCTGTTTATACCTTTCAGAATGTTTTTTGACAGATACTCAGCTTTGGGGATTTTCTTCTGCAGTGCTGAACATGTGTTACATCGTAAATTATTTATGCCTACAATCAAAATTTTGCATTCATCCTTTTGTATTATATCTTATTCTTGAAGATTGTTTCTGTCAATTGTCCAAGAGTGAATTTTGATTTTCAATCTTTCTACTCAAGTGTAAACCTGAAATGAGATTTTTGAGTGTTGATGGAACTGCATTGCCATATAAAGTATGGAGGGACAACAAGAAAAGGGATGAGTTTGCTACTAAAGTAGTACTTTCCTGTGGGTGGACAAAGAAGGAAACATTTAAATCAAGTAACAGCAGTTGCATTCAATTACTTTATAAAATGGATCTAGGAGTCAGAATATTTGCGATAGTGAAATTAAAAGAATAGGAAAATGCAGAGCCATTAGCTACTGAAGACACTTGTACATTTCCTCACACTATCACATGGAGCATTGTAGGGCTGTAAATCATCTTTATTTCCTGAGTCAGTGTCAACCAAAATGCTTTCACTAATCATGCATTATAAGTATTTGTCTTAAATGTGGAAATCGTTGGGGAAGGGCATAGGAGGTTTTCTTTGACTTTTCACCCTTCATCCATCTTTTTATGTGCTACTCGTCCCTTTCAGCATGGGAACATAGTGTTTCATCTTGCTTTCCATTTGGTCTGTCTGTGCTCCTTCTTGCACTTCTTCTTCTGAGACTCTCTGACAGGGCACAGCAGTTTCCATCTTTGATGCCCCATGCAAGCAGTGTTTGCCTAGAAATGGAGGGAGAGCTTTGAGCCTTTCAGGGTCAGACTTTCACTCTCCCATTCACCTGTGTATGTGTTGTCTGTTCTGTGAATAGAGACAGAAGCTCCCTGCCTAGTCAGTACACCCTGGGTTATCTGCTGCAGGTTTTGTCTAAGTAGGACACCAGATAATCTGAATATGGCAAAATAATTCTGCACCACAGGCAGAAGCAGATCCATGCAACAGGCACTATGGGTAACCTTTAGTTTATTTTCAAAATTTATTTTCAAAATTTATTTTCAAAGCTGAGATAAAATGACAACATTACCAGAAAAGCTAAAGGCCCAAAGACAAACTGGATATATGTATCAGGGTAAGGACATGGTCTCCTAAGTCTTTTGCTGTCCCTTTAATCATTGTACTGTGCTTTCTTCCATTTTCCAGTGTGGCATGATTTCTTGCTGAGGCCAAATGCAAACTTCAGCAGGGAGTGGCAAGAAGGATAATGCTGATGAATATGTAATGGGATAGTTCTGCTTGAACTCCTAGTTAAAGCACATAAATTAACACTTACGTCTTAGGTTTTCTTTCAAATTCAATTAGCATAAATAGAATGCATGAAATTGAAAGCTACTCTGCTATTTATTGGATGCTCACAGATATAAAACCCTCAGTGTGTGTAGAACCATGAATAAAACATAAGACAATGCTGGGATGTGATCACATCATCATCTACTGTTTTTTGTACTCTATGTTGCTCATATTAATATTTAGATGCATTTTGGAGTTGTTCTGATAAACCCAGCCTATCACCCAATCTAACCCTTTCCTATGTTAAGTAAAATACAGTATCAAATACAAAGACTAGATTTTCAATAATTAAAAGGAATAGTTAGACTTAATTTCTCTGCAAAGAGTTCATCAAAGCCAGTCTGTTACATGGTAATGATTCCTCATAGACAACAGAACCTATCGTGTTTTAATTATTATTCCTTCCTTAGGATGCCTTAGTTGTTTTACAAGTGAAACAGTTTTATGTCCCTCTGTTATAGAAAGTAAAAAAGAAGTAGCAGTGACATATGTAATTTTCAGATCCTATAAAATTCTGGGGTTTTAATTTCTTATTTCTATATACATTTTTAGGGTTTGGCTTTAGAGTTTATTGTTATTGCTTTGCATTTGGAAATGAGGGCTTGTTTTTGTCTTTTAATGTTTGTGGGTAATGCCTTGCACTAAAATAAAACTAGACTGGATATTGAGGAAAGAACTTCTGCATCTAGTATTACCAATGGAAGCACAGTTGACTTCTTGACCCAGTGGTCCAAATGCCAGACTGGGCTGAAATTAGAAAACAGGAATGTAAAGTGTAAATTGGGTCAAAATTACAATTCCATTTTCTCTGGTAATTCAGAAATGCAAGCATAGTTAGATCAGAAAACAATCCACCTGTGTTGCTTACAGGTAGAAGTGATCAGTTTCAAAAACGTAATTTAGAATACTGTCCCTAATAATTATGGTGAATTAAACTGGTCAATTTGTAAGTGTTTCTTGCTTTTCTCTCCATAGACTAGACCAGTAGAAAGACTAATAGAAGGATTAGGTAATTACGATGTAATTTTCACTTCAACTATACCAGCAAACTTCGTGCTAGTAGGCAGATGCCCTGAGTGCTTATCAGCGAGGGAGAGTGGTCCTACTTGTTGTCTGTGGCAGAAAGCACCAGGGCAGACTTGAGGATTTTGGAGCCAAGAATATAGGAGATCCGAGGACTTGTTAAGAAGTTAAGCAACCTTTCCTACACTTTTAGGCAAGGAGGAACTAATTTATCGTTACAACTTCTCGTACAACAATAAATAAAAATGTGATGTACAACATCTTGATACATTTTCTAGGGATTAACTGGAATCAAACTGGGAAATAGGCAAAATCTGGAGGTATTGAAATGGTATCACAAGTCTCTGGACCTTTACCCTAACCAGAGGTTTTCTGCAGCCTCAGAGAAGCTCATGGAAAGTTTTGAAAGATGTTTTTATGTGGATAATCCCCTTATCATAGGGAGCTAAATGGAAAGGTAAGAATTCAATTTAACTACTAATAATAGATATAATCCTCTACTTCTGTTATCCAGATAAGTGTTTGGATCTTTTAAAATTCTAGGACCATCAAATTTCTATTTAAATATGCAAGACTAATTGCTGTGGTGCCGCCATCATGGTTTTAATTTCCAATAAAACAAAAGTGGTGCAGCAATTTAAAAAAATACTTTCCGAATAATTTGCCAGCTTGCATATGCCTACAAGAGTACATGAACTTGTTATTTTATGGTCATTTTGTGGATCACTCTTTGATGCTTTCCTCCCTACTGTGTGTCTTATGGGGTTTCAGGAATTGAGAAATACTACCTTTACTTTCAGTCTAACTATAGAAATTATATATACCCATCATGAAGACCAGCGCACAATTGTCTAGATGAATAGTCATTCTCCTAAATTGCAATAAGGCTAAAGCAAAGTTAATTACATAATTAAGAATGCCGAACACTTCTGTTTAAAACAAATTCTGACATAGCCGTGTCTGCAGGACCCAGGTGGGGGGGATGGAGGATAGCGCCTGGGTTGCTGCAAAACCTCCCATAACTGGGCGCGAGAGGATGGGCCGAGTGCAGGGACATGATCAACAGCCCTAAAAGAAAAGAGGTGACCCGTGACTGATTTGTAATGCATTGCTATGTGAACTGTTGAACCTGTAACTTCTGACGGTGCTATTATTAGTAGAAATGTGCTTTCTAATTCTCAATACACAGACTGTGAGAAAATGCTTCATGGTTGCCTTATCAGTATAACTGGGTTGTGCCACCTCAATTGTAGCTTCTCTAGCTTCTCTTCTGCCCTGGTGTCTGTTGTGGAAGCTCTGGAGGTTGGCTACAGCAAGCACAAAAATCCTTACCGCAACCTAATTTGTGCTGCAGGCGTGACACAGGTGACCCGTTACCTACTTTCAAGAGAGGCGTAGAACCAGGATGAGCAGAGGCTGAGGCTCTGTCCCAGTTGGGCCCTTAGCCAGCAGCTAAACAGCAGGCAGATTCTCCTCTGAGGGCAGAAGATACAGCCCCCTTTCTTGAGGGTCAGTGTGAGGAATGCCAGGCACATGTGCAGCTTGCCAGCTGGGTGATGGTCCTGAGGAGCGTACTGGGTGTCAGAGAGGATGTTGCAGTTTGCATTTGTGTGGGTTGCAGGTCTGGTGCCGCTTGTTGGTAGCCGGCTGAGGGGTCTCAGTTAGAGCCCACAGCAGTGCTGTGACGGTTTGGGCCTGGAGGCACCTTGGGCATGGTAGTGTAGTGCCCCGTTAGGCCTGCTGGATCTGGATCCACCTTCGTGGGTGCTTCCATCTTTGCTGGCGGATCCACTTCCATGAGCTTATCACCACTCAGTGGAGGGCTGGCCTTCATGGGCTTGACTGGCCTGCAACAGGTGCTGCTGCTCCCTTCATCAGCCTGCTTTTTGGGAAGTGGAGGCATCCTCAGTGGCTCAGAGAATGTCTCCTCCTTGTCCCCGTAACTGTGGGCTCTCACCTGGCCTGGTAACACTGGATGGCACAGAGCACGCAGCCAGCAGCACCATAATGTGTTGTGCAGGCTCTTTGAAGGGGAAGGTGCCATTAAAGCTCTTACTGTTAACTTGTTGTTCATCACTACGAATCATTTTGTTACCTTTCATTCTTTAACAAGTTAGTTTACCTAGACTTGTGCAACTCTGTTAGAAATTCAGTGTCTCAAGTGGGTATGTGAAGTTGACTTTTTGCATGATCTGACTTCTTGGGGAAGAAGAAGATATCAGATCCTCTCCTGGCCTCTTCCCCAGAGCAGGGAGTCTCTGCAGTGCAGAGGGCGTTTGTGAGCCCAGATCAGCAGAGGCTGAGGTTCTGCCTGGGTTGAGCCCTTAGCCAGCAGTTAATCAACAGGCAGCTGCTTTTCCATCCCCCCTCTCTGGTGGAAGGATTGGAAAAGGAAAGGAAAAACCCATGAGTTGAAATAGCAAAATTTTACCAATTCAATAACAGAGAATAATGACTAATGCTTCTACTGCTAAACCTACTAATACTGCTACGTGATAATACTGCTAATAATATGTTCAAAAATAATCTTTCCTGCTCCCATGAATGGTGACAAGTTCAGGATGGGTGCAGAAGGCAGAGGAGACGTCTGCCTTTCGTGATGGTCCCTGTGAGGAAGGCTCCTCTGCAGCCCATCAGCTGGTCCTGGAACTGCTTGTTGGCAGCTGGCTGGGAGGGTGTCAGTTAGAGCCTCCGCTGGTCTACTGTTGGTTTGGGCCTGGAGGCACCCCAGGCATGGTGCTGGAGCGTCCCATCAGGCCTGTGGGAGCTGGATCCACCTGCATGGTCTCCTCTTGCTCTGGTAGTAGATCCAGTTCCATGGGCTCCGCTTCAGTGGGTGGTGAGCTGATCTCCATGGGTGTCTCATCACTCAGTGGTGGGCAATCCTTCATGGGCTGCTCGCCACTGAGTAGTGAGCTGAACTTCATGGTCTTCTTGTCACGCAGTTGTGGGTGCTCCTCTTTTAACCACTCTTCACTCCATATCCACTTGAGTGCCTTGCCCCGGGTACTGCTACGCTCGCCAGCCAGCTGCTGGTGTTGTGGAGGCACCTTGTTCTTTCAGGGATGGTCTCCTCCCTCTTCCAGTTGTGTGGGCTCTCAGCCGCACTCTTGTGGTCCGCAGCAAGCAGAAAACTCAGTGTCGGAGTGTGGAGCTGCCCAGTGAGCTGTGGGCCAGCTGCTGGGGTGCACTCTGGAGTCCCAAGACAACTGTGATATCACCAGCTGCAGGTGCTGGGGTTGGACAGGGCCCATGAGACCTTTCTTCAGTTCAAGAGTACTGTTTTAGGTTACATAATTATTAAAGGCTTGGATAAATACTCGGAGTGTGACCTGATTCCCTCGCCTTGCCTCCTGAGACCACCTGGGCAACCATCACACCTTCCCTCGGCTCTGGGTGGCTTCAGTGCCCGGCAGGACCCGGGCGGGGAGGGCAGTGCCCAGGCTGCTGCAAAGCCTCCCCCCACCGGGCCCGAGTGGATGGGCCGAGCCGGGAGGGGGCGGGGCCCAGCAGGAGGTAGTGGGGCCTGGGGGCAGGGCCGTCTCCGAGCCCCAGAGCCGGAGAGAGGGTATTCGCCCCCTCTGCTCCTCTCTGTAAGACCCCCACCTGGAGTACTGTGTCCAGTTCTGGAATACAAATATAAGGAGCTTATGGAGGTGTTGGAACAGATCCTGAGGAGGCCCCGAAGATGGTCAAAGGGCTAGAGGACCTCTGCTGTGAGGACAGGTCCAGAGTGCTGGGGCTGTTCAGCCTGGAGAAGAAAAGGCTGCGGGGAGAGCTCATAACGGCCTTCTGGTACCTGAAGGGGCTACAGGAAAGCTGGGGAGGGGCTTTATACCAGGGCAACTAGCGATAGGATGAGGGGGGATGTCTTGAAATTGGAAGTAACAATTTCTACAAAGTCCCCTCTGGTAAGAGCAAGGACGGCGGTATTGTAACATCCCTTATCAGGTCAGTGACGCTTGCATCCAGGGGAGAAAGTACTGTTACCTCGTCAACTTTGAATGATGCACCCAACACGTCTTTGAGAGAAACAACTACAAACCTGTCTAAACCATGGTTAATTATAGTTGAAAGTATGGGGCTGAGGGAGTGGATTTGTGTCTAACTTTGCTGAGTTACAGAAGGGGCCCACAGACTAGTTTGGGCCAGAAGATAAGAAAAGAGTTAGCTTGCCTGAAACATCACCTGAATTAGTGGTGGCGTGGACAGCGTGTGAAGAAGGTTTGGAGGCCAGTAACTGATAAAGGTGCAACTGGCCAAGAGTTACCTTCTTCTGTGACCTTCCTGCTTCAGAGACATCCAGTTCAGGCTGTAGTAAACAGACTGTGACAGAACCTATGATTTAATTCAGATGGGACCCTAGGACATGTCTCTGAATCCTCCCAGCTCAGAAGTCCACTAGCTGGCAGACAGGTGAATTCACCTGGGACCTTTGGTGTGGAAGATTGCAGAGAGAAAGATTTTTAAGTGCCTGGCATAAAAAGGGGGATACATAACTTCCCTGTGTTTTGCTTCTTCCAGAATCCATGTTCTAAGTACCCTGGGAATTCATCTTGTGAAGTCAAAGTGCCAGAAGCTGAGCTTGAGGTATTGTGTGGCATGCTTCTTTTCAACAGTCTTTGCCTGCTCATTACTAGTGTTCTGATGATACTCTCAAAGCTCCTCTTGCTTTGCAGACAGTTGGTCAAGTTCAACTTCAGAACGTTCTGCACATATAAAACTTCACTATGTGTTGCTTTTCCCAAAATCCTTTAGTACTGTCACTCAATGCAACAGAATTTCCATGTTCTAACTCCCCTGGGAATTGATCTTGGAAAGTCAGTGTGCCTGAGGTGGAGCTTAAGGAAATGATAGTTGATGTTTGACATTCATGGATAAAATGAAGATTACTGTTCTAGATGATGTTTTTCTCTCTGTACCAGACACTTTGAGGACTGCTTATTGCATGCCCAGTTCTTCAATTACGCCCATGAATGTGTTTTTCTGCTCTTACAGTTAGATGAACAGTGGTGCACCAACTTGTTGAAGGAGGGAACTCCTGCTTAGAAGTGGTGGGAAAGGAAGATGTGAAGTATTTGTTGGCTGTAGAAAGGCTTCTCCGGTGCTTCCCTGTCAGAATCCTAAGTGTGCAAAATATTTTTGCCCTGTTCCTCCCTTGTGCAATACTGAAGAAGCAATGAAGATGAGAATCGGCTTTCACTGGAGCACAGCCCTGTGTTGGTCCCTTTCCTCTCCATTGGATAAAAAGGTATGGATGTCCATGTTCATTTCTTCTAAAATACAAGTTTAAGATATAGAAGGGTGTACAATGTAGAAAGTGTCTTCAAGAGAATCTGTGGTTATTTTCTGCGGAGATACTACCAAATAATGATGCATTGTGCTGACAGCCGTACTCCTCTTTTTATAAAGGTAACTTGTCTTGTTTGATTTTTCAGTTCTATCCTATTCACTTTTGAAGACAGCAGAAAAGAGCTGGTTCTTCTCAGCTCCTGTGCTCAGAGACAGTAACAGACAGGACGCTAATGGAGATTTTAGTTCAATTCCAAGCACAAGAAGAAGTGTTTGAAGCAGTGATCCTTGGTTCCCAGTAATGATCCTAAACCAGAGCAGAACAGATGGTGACTGTGAAGTCCTGCACCGTCACGGCATAAGTGACAATTTTGTTTAATTATTTTCTTACATAGTCAATAGGGAGCTACTGCATCCTTGTATATAAAGCTTTTCTTCCATACAGTAAAGGCCTATTTGTGTCTAACTGAAAGCTATGTATTAATGTGATGTGTCTGATTCCTAATCTCTATCCTAGAGAACAGATTTTTCAGAGGGTTGAGGTGGTACAAGACTTGCTAGTCAGCTGTATAACCTTGGAAAACAACTTTGTCAGCATTGTAATACTAAATGGGCTTAGCACTAGCTGGAAAGTGGCTTCCCATGTCCCGTGATCATCATTTGTCACTTCTATGTCCCTCACAAGTATGACTGAGAAGAAAAGCTCCTATTTTTCACTCCCCCCCCCAACAGTGATTGTTGCTTTGTGCTTCTTTTGCCAGGACAGATAGGGTAGATACTGAACAGGGGAATGTTTGAGGCACGGTGTGACCATCTCAAACTTGATTTGATTAAATGTTGAATTAATGTGCTTAGTGGGCAATTTACACATATTGATCCAGTTCTGGATTCCTTATACATTTTCACAGTGCGTGGTTGAACCTTCTGTAGACAAATACTCCTTCTGGTTTCTTCTGTTCCTTCTTCATACTGTTCATCTACAACTCCTTCCCAAGTCTGTTTCCCTAATATGAGTTATCTAGAGTTCATTTGAAAATAGCAATGTTGCCAGAAGTCAGTACACCTGTGCCAACATAGAATGAAGGCCAAGGAAAGCATGAAAAAACAAACAAACATGACCCAAAGAGGTGAATTGCCAGATTTTTTTCAGTTCTGTCAGGTTAGCTTGATATACATAATACCACCTCTCCTTGCAAACCTTGACTTGTTCATATCCTTTAACTGTCACCAATGCATTACTACTACAATGACAAATTCCTTGTAAAACCATATTTTCCTTGACTTCTATGTGGCCAGGAAGAACTGTACCATAGACTTGTAAAAGGTTAATGGTTCAACTTCAATTACATTAGGAAAACAATCTTCCATTTCAATGTAATAATAAAGTGAAATGTTTGTAATAAATTTTAATAATTTCAAAGAGGCTGTATTAGTCTTTGTGTAAAAGTAGCAATCATTTCAGAAATCAAGGAAACAACCAAATAAACAAGGAAACTGGATATCTGAATTATGTACAGTATTAGCGTTAGAAATGCATATTGTAAAGAACACTCCAAAAATATATTATACACTGTTTAGTCTGAATTTCTAGAGACACTGCAATGAATTACGAAAAGGGCTTTATCTGAAAACTGTTTCTTACTCTTATCATTTTAAAAGAATATCTTTAGGTCCATTCTGAACATCTCATTACGTGAAAAATAAAGGAGTTTTTGTGCAGCATATTCAATATCTACAAATACCCATCAGTCAACAACTGTTTCATTTATTGGCTGAAGTATCTGTCAAATCTGAACAAGAAGTAAAAAGCCTGGTGCTTGTGGACATATGGTATTTGTTTCTGCTCTATAGAAATATACAGGACTGGAAAATGGAAGAACTGAAATTTAGTTTTTCCTTTTCCATTAAACTAACAGGGTATACTGTCTTCTATCTTTTCCTGAATTAAAAAAAAATTACCTCGCTTTCTCGATCTTTGCACTATTTCACAGGGTATGAAAAACAATCCATCTGAACATTGTTTCTAATATTTCTTTACTGATTACAAATCCGTAATATAGCCATGGTAAGGTATTGATTTCTTGTATGCATATTGGCAAAAATATTTTGCTGTGCAGGACTCTGTGATGCTAAAATCATACCTTATGACTTTTCAAGGTGAATTTTTTGAGTACTAAAGCTTATGAAGAGATATTTGCTGTAAAATTTTCAGGAAGTAATGAACTTGCAATCAATACCTAACTTCTGTAAGAAGATGTGACTGGGGGTGAAAGAGAGTGAGAAAATGTGCATCTATTTGTCTCTTGTTAAAGGAAAGACATGGGAGCAGTTTCCTGCTTGCCTGCAGGGAAGAGAAAACATCCCTGTTAGGAGGTATTTTTCTTCAGGTTAGTTACACTATGTCAAATATTCGGAGTGCAGGGAGGATCTTATTATCATTCTGAGTCTGCAATAGGTGATGCCGGAAAGTACTGATATGCATGAATTGATTGAACCTTTTCAGTGCCAAAACAGTGTGAACTGGTTTTGGGATCCCTGTCCCTGAAGACGAAGGGCTGTCTGAAAGTACTTGCAGAGCAAGAAGACCTTTCCCTGCTGCATAAAGGAGGCTTTCACGAGCTTCTCCCTTCCCAAGGGGAAGTGGCTGCCTGCAACATTGCAAATATGGGTAGCAGACAGGTGGAAAAGGTACTAATGCGTATGTCTGTGTGGGGAATTACATCCTGCGTGGCACTGAAAGTAGAAATTTCCTCTTAGTAAAAGACAATCAGTGGGACTTCGGGAACCTATTTATTTCACAGTTTGCTGGATTGTAGTTTGTCATTCACACAGCAGTTAAATAATGATTTCTCTATCAATGAATCACTGGACTGGATGTTAGCAGATGAAAGTAATCTACTTAGAAACGATTTGTGTGTATGACCGGTAATGGGATGTTCCTCCAGTTCTTTGCTTACTTCTGAGGAAACTATCTGTTTTAATAGCTTTCTTCATGCATCTGGCAACATCAAAGTGGAATTGAATTTAATGCTGAAAGCTTATCACTTGCCTTCAGTGGTGTATTTCTTCTTCAGCATGTTTACCTACCTCTTTGCTTTGAGCTGTATGTGCTGCTTTTCTTCAGTAATTGCCAGTGATGAAATATTAAGTAGATAAAGTGGGAACTGATGAAAACAATGAAAAACCCTTCCACTTCAGTTAATGGAATGACATGGTGTTGTGAATGACATGGTGTTCACAAAGTTGTGAAAGGCTTAGACAACCACTCCGAGTAGGTGGGATAAGTGGATTTGTTGTAGTGTGGTAGACTCTCTGTTACTCTTCCTTCCCATAGTCATACTGTGGTAAGGAGTTAAATGCAGAGTGGCTTCAAGATCTCAGATGGGTGTTAATTATGTGACCTGTATTTCTCTTCAGGACACCGTGGTTTTGCATTTGGATCTGGACCTAAAATCATAATTTTTAAGTGAATCACCAGTTAACCTCAGGCTTGCTAGGCCTGATAGTAACACAGTGTAGCAAGGCAGGAGTGCAGACAAATGCCTTTGCTTGCTTCTGGAGTATTAGTGTGGTTTGAGGGCAACTAGCGAATCACCTGTTAGATGTTCTGCTCCTGTAGTGCAAGGCTGCAGCCAGAAAGAGCACAGGTGTGAGTAATCTCAGGATGTATGCTTCTTGCTCTAGGCTGCTCCTTTGTAGGCAAGTGGGGTAAGTTTAGTGGGAACCTCTCACTGTTACTGCAGTTTTAGATGCACCCAGGACAGTCAGCACTTGAGTAAGAATGGAGTTTTGATAGTTAATTTCACAGTAGGAAATCTGGTAGTAATAGTTGTAATAAATCTGTAGGACAAATCTTGATGGCAAAATCCTTTGTGGTGAAGCATCCTGATGTGCACTTCCTGATTGGCCTGGCACCAAACAAACAAACAAAAAACCCACCATACGAGAAGGTTTCCCTAATAGTTAGCAATCAGATTATTTTGCTTGATTTTTCAGTTGGTACAGACTATGTAATGGAGAACAAGGAAAGTCCAATCATTATGATGTCTAAAATTACTAGTATTTACATCCTTGTTGTTCAGCCACCACTAAAGTTGCCTGGAAAAGAATGTCTTTTAAAGGCACTGTTTTCCCAAAATAGGAGAGTGTACTCATACTCTGTATATTTTGAAATCTCATTAAATTTCACTGAAAGTACATTTTTTATTACAGTAAATTAGACTGATATTTCACTTTGATAAATACGCTTCTTCAATTTGGCAGAAACAGAAAGATTAATTTAACAGCAGATGTAGCTTGGACTGTATTTTATTTTTAGCTTTTAATATTGATCAGTTATAATTAATCAAGACATCCTATAACTTTGAGTCACGCCTTCAGAAACTTGGGATGGACACTGCTATCATTTCTTTCTCCTGTTACCACCCAAACCAGTGAGATCCTATTCTTCAGTTAACGCAACACCACAAGCGTAATACAAGCCATTAAATCATATGCAAAAGAGAGCAGAGAAATTAATGTCTCATGTTTCAACGTTGAACTCCACTTCTTGCTCTGTATGAGGGACTCTACGAATATGGCTTAGCTGAGATCAGAGACTACTTCCTCCTAGCAGAAGCTGCATTTTTGCACCTCGTGAATAATTGTTTCTTGTTCCAAGGAGAGTACTGTAGTTAGCCCTTTTTTTTGCTTTGGGAGATGACTTCAGAAAGTGCTGGAAAATCAAGTTAAAAATTTATGTTGCACATAAAACTTCCTTTTCCTTCCCTCACTAGCTGCCAAAGTGTTTGTTGTCTTTAAAATTAAATTTGAACATGACTTTTCAGATATTCTCCTGAGATTTCTATTCAACGTCTGTGAATATACTTCAGGTTTCCCTGACTTGTGGCTGTTTGCAGCCCACCCCACCACTTTTTTTGTTGGTTCTTTTGAGGAAACTATGTACAAGTTTTGGCTTTAATTCTCTTCAGCTGTGACTCGTCCAGATCTGCTGCCTATTTGTCTTTGCAAGTGTGAAGGCAGATGAAACCAAAGTCTTGTTTTTTTGCCAGAAGTGTTAAAACTTCAGTGCTTGTAGAAAAAAATTTTTTAAAAAAAGCAGTTAAGAAGGAGGCCAAAGATATCTTAAGAACCTCTGAAAAACTGAACATAACAGAATACTTTTACTTAGTGAAAAATTTGAAGGCGGTTCTTGAGGTTCACCTGAAAGGAAGAATTATTTAGGTAGATTAGTTTGCCACCTGTATGTTGATGTGAATACTAGACGCATGGAGATGTTATATATGTGGAAAAATTTATTGCCTTATCCTGTATTCCTGCTTTCTAATCCAGATTTCTTGAGTTCATTTCATTGTCAAAACACTGTAAAAGAAGTATTGTGGAAAAAATCAATCTGTCACAGAAATATTCCTCTTTTTGCTTGTGTTCTTCAGAGCAGATCTACAAAACAACTGAGATGACATGAAGTGGTAAAAGACATTAGATTTTCCAGCTCAATTTCTTTCACTAAAAAAGTGTGGATTTAATTGCTGTTGTCTGCAACTGTTAGCTAAAATGAATGTAAAATTTATCAGTTATTCCAGTTGATCTCAGCCTTCAAAAAATAAACGTATAAAATCTGAAATTTTATTTTCATTTAAAATGTTCTTTGACTTTATTAGAAAGGAAAGCCTAAACAGAATAATTGATTTGAAGAAAATGTGTTTTTAAGAAAATGTGATTTTAAGAAAAAATCATTCTAAACATTATTCTTCTTCTTGAAATATGTTAGATCCTAGACCAGCATAACTTTTCTACATGTCAAACTGAATTCTCATAGCGATTTCACATCAATAGTGACTTTCTCTGTCAGCTGCAGATGTAAAAAAACCCTAGAAAAATATTTGTCTTTAAAAACAACAAAAAATCTGCTTGTGGGCACTTTCTTGGGGATGAGAGCCTCAATCCAAAAAAAGTATTTTGACTTCCAGTTCCTAGTTAGTGCTGTAGTTTCTTTATTTTTAATTAAACTGGGCTTTAAGCCATGAGGGGACTTAAGAAACTTTCACAAAAACAGGGAGGAAGAGAAAGTGGTGCCAGCATCATTATAAGATGGCAACTATGACATTTGACTCAATGCTGGAAGTTTGAAGAATATGGCTTTGAAAAAAGCAGAGATGAGATATAGTCTCAGATTTTTTTGGGAGCTGGATGCATGATCCATCAACCGCACAAAAAATATAACATTTGTTTCTTGTCTTCCTCTTCCCTTTAATTAAAAAAATAAAAATCCTGAATTAGAATGAATTAATATAAATTTAAAAATACTAAATCAAAGTGGGTTTATACATTTTTTATTTTAATAGATATTCTAATTTATTCTCTGATCTTTTCTTAAAATCAAAACAAAATGTCCAAAACTTTTTCCTTCAGACAGAGCATAGCCGCTGGGTGGGGTTTAGTGTTCTGAGAACACACATATTTTACAACACTTGTAAACAGATTTTTGATTCCTCTTTGTGATATGTATCCCTTATAGCGGAACTGGGACCACAGGAACAATCCTCCATGTCGTGATAACTTAGTTATAAAAGATGGAGTTACTGCTTTGGAACCAAACCACGAGTATGCAAAAAACAGACTACCATGTCCTGAAAATGCTTGTGCATTTTTTTTTTTTATCTAGACATTGGGAAAGTTGCGTGAGTCTGTTAAACTTTTTGTTAATGGTGTATAACTGTTCACAGCCGAACTTGAGGCTGGCAGTAGCTGAGGAGCAGTGCTATCCCTTAGAAACATTATTGCATTTGTACTTGGACAGGTAGTTTTACAGCGTCTATGGACTAGAGAATCTGTGGAGCAAGCATGACAAGAGACATTAACAAAATCATCTGTGAAGAAAAGAAAGGGTGATTTCCAGTGCCTTGCTATGGTAAAGAATATTAAAATACCTTCTCATGATAGAAATTCTTTATAGTACTATGATAACTAGTTCGCTTTAATGATAGACATACTTTAAATGTAACAGAGGAGAAGCCATTCAGTAACAAACTCTTTCCACTGGAAAGTAATAATCTAAAATTAATGTAATAATAGAGTAAAATTATTCTAGCTATCTTTAGATTAAGAAATGTGTATGTTTCTTTACTGGTTAAGGCAATGATTGTCCTAAATGGTTTTATCTGTCATTTATGTGGATTGCTGGATGGTGTTCTTGCACAAAGGCTCTGAGTGCCTCTGTCACAACTTAGTCATGCCTAAACAGAGAAGTCAAAGAAATGCTATAAGGTACCCTAGTTTAGGTTCACTAGACTGGGCTTCAGTGTTACAGTAAGGTTTCACTTCTCTGGCAACTGTGATGACAAAGATGATGTCTCATCTAATATTCAGCTGATAAAATAAGAAGTCATTCTATATCCCATTACCCATTCCTGCCATAAATTTGCAAAGACTGAGCTTAAAAGTAGTTAGGTTTTCTGCCTTGCTGTCAGCAAAAGCTGACACAGAACCCCACTCCTTCCCACGTTCAGTTCTGACAGTCCCATTGAGCTGAATTATCAACTGATTGGGCAATGAGTTTCCTTTGCTGAGGTACCTAAACTCAGTAACGGTTCAGGCCAGCACTCGGACAACATGTCTCAGTATTGTTTCCTCACCAAGGGAAGAAATAAAATATCTGCAGTTCTGCAGTGTTCTCTTAAATAGGATTTGATCCTGGGCAACTCATGATGGTCTTAAATTATGAAGCACTGCAGTGAAAGCCCTTGTGTATTTCTATTATCTTGAGACGGCTACAATGGTTCTTGATTTTTATGAAGATCATTATAGTTAGAAATGATTTTGCAGATCTCAGTTGCTGGGGGCCATTTTGAAATACCTGACATGGTTCTGTCAAGTACAGAAATACTGATTATTTCTTTTCTGATAATCCAGTTCTCTTAAAGAGTCTCTAACTTGGTGAATGTAATTTTGAGGAATGTCACGTTGGTTACTTCTGGAAAAAAGGCAATAAATATGTAATCTCGTTTTTAAAAATCTCATTTTTGTCTCTGCAATCTTATGGCAGTGAGTTCCAAACATGAATTATGTGCTGTAAACAGAAAGCTACAACTCCAGTTGTTCACCACATTGCAGTTCTGAGTTTACAACTCACATCTATGCATATCGTTGTACAGAAAGCAGGTCTTCTATACCAGCCCACAGCAAGGAAAATGAAAATATGTGACTCATCCTTTTTCTATTAAAATAAAAATACTACTTAGCATGTATATAACTGCACGCTCAAAGCCTTTTACAGACATTAACCAGTTAATCCTCATAACAGCACTCTGCTATGTTTTGTCTACAATTAGAGGCAATACTGAAAACCACATGCTGTCTTCATCAATTTGTGAAAGTGGAGTTATCAAGCATCAGCTCTGGGTTTACTCATTTGCAGCAGTACACTGCAGCATTTCCCTGGCCTCCAGTCCTCTGGTAGAAAGCTTCCATAAATGTTCCTGCCACCTGGATCCTGACCATATAATTAGAATCACTTCATATTCCTGGTAACTTTGGAGAATAAGACACAGACAAACAAATGAGTAAGTCACACCAGTAATTTGTGATGTCCTTGTGTTTTCTAAGCTGGTTAAATTACTTGTGAATAAGAAATAGGAAAGACAGTTGTCATATGAGCAGAATAGAAGCAAGTTTTTTAATAATGGAATTTCCCATTGTTTGTAAATTCTGAATAAGACTGACTTTTTAAATTTGAAAAATCAGAAAAAGAAATGATAAAAGGGCCTTGTCTATGAAATTATTTGAGATTGCCAAAAATTCTGAAATACTAAATTTTTAATAACAAGAAGATGAGTGAGCTAGTGAGTCTTCATTACATATCTGAAAGATATTTCTGTTTTGAACTGGGTAAAATGCGAGATTAAAATTAAATAGTCAAACAACAAAATAATGGTGAAAAGAATTTACAGCATGTAGCTTCCAGTTCTGTTTTTTTACCTTGTTCATAATTGACATTGTACTCTTCAGCTTTTTTAATCTTCCTCTCATATCAAATGCCAAAAGCAGCTATAACATGCTGTCCTTAGAATTATAAATATCCCAGTCTTGAACTGTGAACTTCTAGATAGCAATTCCAATTGCTTTGGCTTCTGCATCATTTGTTTCAGTTCACTTCACTGCTAGGTGAAAAAGTCACCTGAAACTCACCCATTACCCTTTTGGGATTCACTGCAGTATTCATTAGCACTTGAAGCACACTGTGACTAAAATTAAGCCTGCAATAAACAGTGCAAAAATGTTTTTGTTCTGTTTTTTTTTTTTTGTATCTTATGTGACATCTTTCAAAAAAGACAAAGCTTCTTGAAGTTAAAAAGCATGACATTTAGTAGTGAGTCTGTTCTTATTTGAGGGTTCGATTATTGGTATACTTTTATATTATCTGAAATAAATACCAGCTTAAACTGTGTACAAACCAAGTAACAGATTTAGGTTAAGGTCTACGTGTTGGAGGGTGTTTTGAGATTTGTCACACAAACAAAGAAATTTTTCAAATCCAAGGGAGAGTTGAACCTTGTATAAAGACATTTAATTATATTCAGTATCCAAATCTATTGTTACAACTTCTCATGAGCAACTGCTTTGTTATAGAAATTGCTGGAAGTTTCTGGAATTCCTCTAGGTAAAATCAGCTTATAATTACCTGCACTTCATTCTGTTACGAAAACCAGACTACTTCAAAAAACTTACCAAATATGCCAGTCTTTGTTTTTCACAGGATCATGGAATGGTTTGGGTGGGAAGAGACGTTAAAGATCATCCAATCTTCTTTGCCTTTGGTAAGGACACCTCACACTGGATCAGGATCCCCAAAGCCTCATCAAATGTGGCCTTGGACACCTCAAGGACCAGAGAATCCACAGCTTCTCTGGACAGCCTGTGCCAGTGCCTCACCACCCTCACAGTAAAGAATTTCTTCCTAGTACCTAATATAATCTCCCCTCTTTCAGCTTGAAATCGTTCCACCTTCTATTACCCCTGCACTCCCTGATACAGAGCCCCTCCTCAGCTTTCCTGTAGACCCTCTTTAATTACTGGAATGCTGCTATAAGGGTTCCCCAGAGCCTTCTATTCTTTAGGTTGAACAAGTCCAACTTTTAAATCTCTAAATAGAGTTGGTACTACAAGAAAAGGAGTCACTGTTATATAGAATACACTACAGCTGCAGAAACTGAATTTTGAGCAGCAAATCCTTAATAGTTTACACATCTGCAGAGAATTTCACAAGAGAGAGTACCCATGGTAGTAGGCTGCACAGGTTATTTGGTGGTGTCTGGGCATCCTGCACAGCTGTTGACACCAGTAGTGCTTGGCTCTCAGTCATTTTGTGTGGCATAAAGAAGTGCTTTTCCTCTGGCAGTTGCTGTAGACTATTCTGTCAGAATTTCTGCTAATCTGTTAACCCTGTGCTGTCTGGGATACAACAGAGTAAATATGAACACAGTGTTTTGGAATGTCAATGGAATCACTGACAATCCCCATTTCCTTACTATAAAATTAGAATATGTATTAAAAAATAAGTAGATGTCTCTAGAACTCTTTATGGAGCTGTAAGGAAACATGTGAAAAAGGGGCCAGTGCATAAAAGGGAGATAGTCAATGTGTGATAGTTTTGAAGAAAATAATGGTGCTTTAAATGAAGAAACAATCTGGGTTATTCCTTTTTTCTACTTGGATGCAAAGGGCATTGTATCTTTGAATAAAATATTGTTAGATAAACATATGAAGACATCAACTTGTACAGGTATTCTACCCTGAAAGTATAGACGTTTTTAATTAGCATGGGATGGTTACTACTATTCAACAATAAAAAAAGCTTTTCTCTAGACTCGTGAGAGCAAAATTGCAGACTGCTTATATAAATAGAGGCATAAACCAAAGTGCTTATTAAGGTAGCTGGTGTTCCTTAATATCATGTGCATTTGGCACTGCACAACATCAGTTTATTTGACAGACTGTTCATCTCTGTACTGTATGCAAAATGTGTCCTTCCTGGTATTGAATTTAGAGAAAGAGTCATGAAAATTGTTGCAGTATCAATTGGCTATTTGAACTGATTATACAAATATTCTCAAGATTTACATAAAAGATTATGTGGTCATTGAAATCTCCTGCAGTTTATAATTTATTCACTACTTTCCTCTGCATTATAAACAGATAGTATAAAATAAAAGAACAGCTGGCAACAAAATAAAAGTCCATCATTTTAAAATACAAGTTCCAGGAAAATTCTGCTATTGCAATTGCAAAGCTCAGGAATAAATTTCACAGGTGAACTGAGATTCCTTATTTATGATACTGGGCTATTCTGTTGAATTGTATTTGCTTTCAGGCTTGCATTCTGGAGGAATGACTAGAAAGCAACAATGTTGGAACAGATTCTTACTTTTCATTTATGACTGAGAAGTTTGGATAAATTTAGGCTCCAGCCCAACTGCAGGACTATTATAAGGACATGTGTGAATGATTACTAGAGTAGAAAGGCATCTCCCAGTGCTGCAGGAGCAAGATTTTGAAAATATTGCTAAGACATTCTGCAAACCATGATGCAGAAGTAAAAACATTTTTATACAACTCTGCTTGTTTTGTGATGTTGCTCACTTTAATCCGGATTCTTACCTGATTACCCTTGTTATGAAGGAAAGGTTGTAGTATTGAGACAGATATTCCTCTGAGGTTAAGAGGCTTAGCCCTGTGACGGCATGAGTTTAGTATCCTTATACAAGATGTGAGTTTCTTTTTCTTCTAGGTCACTTTGTTAAAAAAAAAAATTATTTAACTGTTCTTTCAATGAATGTATAAAAATCAGCACAACAGGGGATATTGAACATGCAGTGATTTTTTTTTCTTAGAAAAGGCTTAGAATAATGTTGCATGTTCTAAAAGGATTTGAAAATATTAGGACTTCCATAACATGGTACAGAAAAACAGAATGTAATAAAAGTGTTCAGTAGTTACCTGAAGTATTACAGAATTGTGGCAGTGTAGGGGGATCTGAAAGGAATTGCAGTGCCATACAGTTCACGTAACCATGTAGAAACTCAGAATTGTAGAGAGGTTTTGTTGGAGATCGTCTATGTTGTATTACAGGAACAGATTCTTTGGTTAAACACTTTGGAAAATACGATTGTTTCATTTCACTGTACTACTTGCTTGGTTATTTTTAATTGAAAACCTTGGTAGTAAGGATAATTTTTAAAGTACAGAGGTGTATGAGATCCTGTCAGGTCATGATCCCAGCAGGAAGGCCTTGGCTATTGACAGGACAAGTTAGTATGCATGTTTCTGGGAGGGCGTGAACAGACCTGAAATGGATGAAGACCTGAAATTATGTGTGGCTTGATACTTCAGAAACAATTAAGAGATTAGATTTGTAAATGGAAAACTGCAGGAGTCTAACTGAACAGTAACTTGCCAATGTGTGGTGACATTTAAAAGAATATGCAGTGAGTTCTGGGAGTCAACACACTTAATTTTTATCTGCTGACTGAGGGAAAATTATAAAAACACACGAAGAGTGCCAGGAATTTAATTACAGAGGCCTGCCAGTTGCCTCTCTGCTTGAGGTGAACACTTTCTATTGCCTCTTTTGAATTTCTATATAGTCTACTGCAGTAAAGCAGCTGTTAGGGCTGGAAATGTTTTGGTCCTGACAGATACGTAAAGACTCCAGAGAAAGTAGAAAACTGAGTGTCATTCAGCCAGCTTCTGGGGTCACAAAACCAAAGTTCTTTTGTATTTCACTAGTAGCAGAATACAAAGAGTCATTTACCTTACTCAGGTTTTATACCAGCGAAGGGAAGAGGAAACTCCAGTTCAAATATCTCCAGCGAAACTGAGAAGACTATCAAGTTATTTTGTATATTGCATGCAATAATGTTGTCTTAAAAGCCCCAGAATAAGCAAGGAGAGCTTAATTTTACACCTCAGTCTATCTATAATATTTGAAAAATCTGGACTAATATCATGGACTTCATCAGAGTCACTGCTTGTATATGCCTGATGTGTAGAGCAGCTGAGCTAAATGAACAAATTCCTATTCTGTAGCCAGAAAATATGTGCATGATTATCACAGATAAGAATTTATGAAACTTTGGTTTAACAGTGATTTAGAATTTATGAAGGCAAGATCGCAAAGTTCCTCTTAACACTTAATTATCAACTGATTAACAAAGTGATTAAAACCATGCGTTACAATAAAATTAATCAGTGACTTAATCAGAATCAAAACAATTAGGTTCACTTCTATTGACAACAGGGTGTAATAAATATGTACGCAATCATAGAGATATGGAAATATGTATGCATACAAAGATATATCAATATTTAAGCATAAGAGAAGTATGAGTCATGACAGACAGAGAGATGCTAGCCTGAAAATTTCCCTCTTAAGGTGGGAATACACACATGCAATATACCAGCATTCCCAACAGGCAATAGTCAGCTCTTGAGGAGGGAAGACTTCGCCTAAGCCGTTTCATTTGCTTGTGTTACCAAATGAGACTGTGCATTCCACCTGAGAGGTGTCCCAGCTCAGGGGTGATTACTGGTCTCAGCCTGCTGCGATCCGGAAGAGCTCAAAGATGTAATTGTGTACTTCCATGGTTTTGACATAATTTACAAAAATGATATATTTGCATATTTTAATTTTGATATTTCAGCATTGACTTTGGCTACACTTGGAAGATATACTACTGGAAATTTCTATTAGTTGCGTCAAACCACTTCACTTGGGCCATGATACAGGTATGAGGTGTCTGGTGGGGGGTGCTGACCAATGGTCAATCTCTTTCTCAGGCAAGAACAGGGCCTCTTCCCAGGCACAGAGGACTCCAAGGTTACTGGAGGAATGCCTGAGTGCTCTGGATCACTGCGTTGTGACAATGAGTATTCTTTCCTCCGAGTGCTGGTTGAGATGATTGATCACCCGTCCCCATCTTCAGGAGATAAGGCAGTCTTTTTCCCAGTCACAGCAGTTTCAGGTAGGCTAGAGGACTGCCTTCACATCCTGTATAACTGCCTTTATACAATAGGAATTATCCCTATATAGCCTGTATTCCACTGGATCAGATAGTAGCCCTGAGCCGCAAGGTACTACAATGATATTTCATTTAATTTAGGAATCGTGCCAAGAGATTTCTGAGGGAAATATAAACATGAACATTAGTAGTTTACTTATCTTTTCACTGCCACAGTGTGGCAGCATGAACACAGCTGTGTAGTGGAAGAGTTCCTGGTAAGTGAAGTCCTGGAAAAACATGATAGAAGTAGTATTCTATAATAGAATAAATAAATCTATGCTCAGACTCTAAAAGAAGTCTACATTAACAATGAAGGAGGAATTAGCTTTTTTTTCCAGATGAAGAAAGCAAGCATTCAACGGCTAAGACGAAATTACTACTTAATTGTATAGCACAGACAAAGAGACAATAGAAAATTAATGCTCTCAAGCCAATTCCTGGGTATTGCTCAAATAAGCGAGCTATAAATGCCTCTCTACATATTGAAGAAAGCATTGTGGAGGCAAAAATGGAATATCTTCAAGGACAGCATAAGGTCTTCTAATTAGACAATTGATTCTGCTTGATTCTCTAAAATAACATCATTCTCCTATTCCTGCCTCCTCACCTTCTACTAAAAAGAGTGGTTTACACTTTTTACATGGATATGTTTGGAAGAATTGATTTCATCTCAGATTTCTGTGAATGAGGAAGGGGGAAATCTGTGCAGACCCTGTTTTTACACAGAGTCTGTCATCTCCTTCTGATCCAGGCCACTAACACAACACTAAAGACAAGGTGAAGAAAAATTGCTGCTATCCCAGAATAGCTCAAGATGTGCATAGGCTGAATCTGGCCTCAGCAGAATAGACAGTATTGTATTATTTGCTTTAGAAACCACTAAAACACACAGAAAATACACGTGCTTGTTTTTTCTTCCACATGCAAATTAAAACAGAGAACCATGTAGTGATTGTGGAGATGACTGTCTTGTTATTGATTTAAAATTAGGAAAACCTTTCACGTTTGAAAAAAGTCAGGGAGGAGTTACAGATACAAGAGGATTATAGGAGGGATGGGAAAGGGATCTTAGTGAACTGTCAAGGAAAAGGAGGGCAGGTTTCACATTCCCCGAGTGGAAATATGACCATAGGAACATGTACTCTTCAGGGTATTTACCAAAAAAATGCTTTCTGCTTGCACTATTGAGTGGTTTGATAAAGAGGGAAGTAAATGCTAAAGGACAATGCCAGATCATTTCAATAGATTTTAGTTTTACAAAGCTACATATAAAGTACTCTTTCTCTTAGAAGCCTGAAAGCAAGTTATTTTCTGCTGATTTTGACAGTAGCCATTTGTCAGATTTTCTCCTCTCTAGAAGAAAGGTAAAAATAATGATTGATGAATAATGACATGGCTATAATCAGGCAGTTATTTGATGTGTACAGTATTCTATTACATCAAAACATTGGTATTTATTTGTTATCATAATTAATGATGACAGCTCATGTCTTGGAAATTATAAATTGAAAGACGGAGATTACACAGTATATTTAAGAAGTCTTGAAGTCTGTTAATGCCAGATGCAAACATTGCTGTTCAGACCTTAGATTCTATTACCTGGACTTCATAATGAAACAAGCCCTAATAGAACAAGAATATATAATATAAACAAGATGTAGAAAGAGCAATCACCCAGTTCAGTTCATAAATTACAGTTCTGGAAGTTTATGTTCAAAATCTTTGAAAACCATCACAAATTGTTGTTCTTTATAAGTAATTTAAGCTTTCCTTGTTAATTTCTCTTCTTCATAGTACCCCATTTCTCCCCCTTTTACTTATTCAACCATCTTTCCACATGTGGTTCCACTTCATGTTTTTTTGAGGATCCTACCTAAGAGGCTACTAGCTGCAGAGGTCTTTCAAATTCTTCTTTTCAAAAGTGACCTGGTAGCTCACTGATCTCCCAGATATCTGCACATGAATCACGCTTGACAAATTACTCTTGAGTTATTAGGATACAACATTTATGAACAGCTGTTTGGGGGGCTTACTGACTCTAGCTGTGTTCTAAGGATAGGTTTTCTGTTCCTGCTACCTTCTTGTATTCCTCATTGCACTCCCAAAGAGCTGCTTGTTTTTTTTTTTAATTGAAGTGAGTGATTAAAGAAAGAAAGTGAGAAAATGACTGATCAAAGACTGGAAGGGGGAAAAAAAACCCTGAACTGTAGAAAAATCAAGTTCAAAACAGAATAGAGCATTGTAACACTGTTAAAGGAAATAATATGGTGTTTGGAGGGTTTTTTTGCCTAGTCATTAAACAGTACCTCTTTATGTAGTTATTTAATATTCTATTCATTAACCTAAAATATCTAGGAGGATTTCTATGCTAATAGGTAGGTAGATTTCTAAAATTTACAAAAAACTGAACATGCAAAGAGTCCCTTAATTACAATGATGGAAAAATAATTTAAATGAAGGTCATGGTCCAGATTTTAAGATACTTAAATTAGTCAGTTTTTATGAACTTATTAAAATAAAAAGCTGATGCATTTTCATTTTGTGCCTCCTTAGTTTGAGTTTAAGTACAATCTTCTGTATATTGCCATGTTTCTCCAGTATTTTGACAGTGTTTCCTGCCTAATTTAAACCTTCAAACACAGAGATGTAGGGAAGAGCAGCATAGTATTGCTTCTGGCAGTACTGTCAGAGCAGGTGCACAGGCTTGTGAAAAGGAAAGCCTGCGCTGCTGTGTAACCGATACAGTCTACATGACTCAGGTGTTTGAATTTGTCTGATATTCCATAGTAAAAAGCTGCTGTAATAGCTTCTGCTGTGAACAGCCTGATTTCTGAAAAGCTTCACTATCAGAAGAGAATCACATACTATCCTCTTTGTAAGGGGTATAGGTGTTTCCTCTGGCTGCAGTGTAAATCTCCTTCACCAAAGCTTCAGAGCATAAGTTCTGATTCCTGCTTTCTGCATAAAATAAACATGAGAAAAAAGTAACCTCCACTATAAACAGATATGTCAGATGGATACAACATCTGATATACACCAAAGTATAAGTATTTCAGGTAATAGAGCCCTACAATATCCTCTGTTGTAGAAAGAGACATCCTAAATGAATGAATTTGAGTGACAAGGTTACACATTTAGCAGGCTTCTACTGCAGAACTTGACATTTCTGGCATAAAGAATAATGCCACTGTACATGAGAAAATAGGAACAACACAGAGTCATAAATTTACCAGAGATTTCCAGAGATGGTAATTGCAGAAATTAAGTCCCTATTTATTGAGCCAAATCTATTCTTTTGATGCTAGCACAATGGGCCTAGGAATGGAGGTCGTATGGGTTTGGAAGGAAGAGTTTCATAAAATGTAAAAAGAAAGAGTGTTTAGAGTAAGTAATGGGCAGGAGGTCAAGAAGCTTAAATAGTGGAAATAAAAACTGACTAGGTCACATAATTTCATAACTTGTACCAGTAAAGAAAGTCAACTGAATTATGCTATTGAAATGAAAGAAATATACCAGCAAGTACATCCCAGAATATCAACTAGAATATCTCAGAATCAGCAACATACATCTGCTGTTAGTGGAGAAATGTCTGATCCTGAATATTTGCCAACTGGATTTTGAAGAGCCATCAGGAGCAGGCATTGTCCAATCCTGCACCGCATGTTTAATTAAACTTTCCAAGTCAAGGTGTTTGCTGACTCCTTAAGAAAACTGGTAATCTTCATCCTGGAGAATACACCCAGAATTGCAATAATAATAACTATCGTTCATTAATTTGATACAACAAAGCGAGGCATTGGCTAGAATCCCAGCAGAAAAACTAGATTTTTTTTAGCACATGAATGAAGTTATCAAAAACACCAGAACAGTTATTTAAAAACAAAAAATGCACTTTCTCTTTTTGTAAGATGTATGAACTGTGAATGTTGAATTAATACAAATTAACTGATTTTTCCATAAAAAAAGACCTGACTTATACAACAGTCATTGCTTTAGAGGAGAGAAAGCTTTTGATACAGATGGGTGGAGAATTCTGCTTTAAAAACATTAACAAATATGCAAACAAAGAGAAATTTTGCCAGCAAATTTTCCTAAACAAAACATATTACAACTGATGTAATAGAGTAAAAAGCTTGCTTCACTGCTGTTCTCAGCAGGCTTGGCTGGTATATACAGATAAGAACAGGTAGTCTGTTCTTTTAGTGTGAATGTGAAAGTGAAGATCAACATGACCTTTTTGCCAATGGTGTAAAATTGGTTGCAAAATGTAGTATAGGAAATTTCCAGCTGAAATTCTTGCATGCCACATTTGAAGTTGCAAGAAAATTTAAATCTGTGAAGTTGAATTTTGTCATATGAGTTAGCATGATGTTTGCAAAACTGCTTAGCTTGAGTTCAGCTCGTCATTCTTTCCTTACTCTGTCTTTTCTGAAGGGACAAGAAGACTTGTCTTTAAAGTCCAAAGAGTCAACTTCAAACTGTCCTTATTTACATTAGTTTTGAAGTCTTTTTTGTTCTCATGGTGTGACTGTATCACAGTATCATAAGGTTGGAAAGGACCTCCGAGATCATCAAGTCCAACCTATAACCCAACACTAACACCCACACTAACACCATCATCTAAACCATGGCGCTTGTGCCTCATCCAGTCTCCCCTTAAACACCTCCAGGTTCGGCGACTCCACCACCTCCCTGGGCAGCGCATTCCAATGACCATTCACCATTTCAGTGAAGAACTTTTTCCTAACATCAAGTCTAAACTTTCCCTGATGAAGCTTGAGTCCATGCCCTCTAATTCTGTCACTGGTCACCTGAGAGAAGAGACCAACCCTTGCCCGACTACAACCTCCTTTTAGGTAGTTGTAGAGAGCAATGAGGTCTCCCCTGAGCCTCCTCTTCTTCAGACTAAACAGTCCCAACTCCCTCAGTCGCTCCTCGTAGGGCTTATGCTCCAGCCCCTTCACCATCTTCGTTGCCCTCCTCTGGACACACTCCAGCATCCTGACTTCTTTCCAAACTGGGAGGCCCAGAACTGAACACAGTATTCAAGATGAGGCCTGACCAGTGCCATGTACAGAGGGACGATAATTCTCTGGTCCTGCTCGCCACACTATTCCTGATGCAGGCCAGAATGCCATTGGCCTTCTTGACCACCTGGGCACACTGCTGGCTCATGTTGAGCTTCCTGTCAACCAGCACTCCCAGGTCCCTTTCTGCCTGACTACTCTCCAGCCACTCTGTCCCCAGTCTATAGCTCTGCATGGGATTGTTGTGTCCAAAATGAGGTACCCAACATTTGGACTTATTAAACATCATCCCATTAGAATTGGCCCATGTCTCCAGTCGGTCCAGGTCCCTCTGTAGGGCCATTCTACCCTGTAACAGACTGCTTTTATGCTTTGTGTCATAAACAACAGAAGCCATTACAGTGCCTGGTTCTTCTGTTTCAACAACAGTAATATTCTTGGACAAAACAGTGCTGGCCACTAATACAAAATTGCTGAAAGTAAAGAGTTGATAGAGAGAAAAAAATACCATCAACATACCCTTTCCAAGGGGTAAGTGTTGAGGTTGAAGTTTTGCTGCAGAACAACCTGTTGCAGCCCCTATGCTCTATCAGTTTCCTGAGAGCTTTATACATCCTACTGACTTGTATCATCATGTTTGAATGCCTCCAGCTATGGAGATGAGCCATAGTTTTGATTTGAAAGGCTTGCCTTATCTGAATTCATATGGCCCTGGATAGTTAATTTTACATGGAGAGGAACTACAGATGATAATAATTTTACTGCCTGTCTAGCGAAAGATTTGCAAAACAGAATATTTCTTTATACTGAAATTATTCTGTCAGATGGAATGTATAAAACTGTCTGACAACTATTGTTGGTTACTCCATACATCTATGTACAATTAGCATCCATGGGTTTTTTCCTCCATTTTTTTCCTGTTATTCTTAATTCCGTCTCTGATAGGTCTTAGTTAGATTCATTCACAAGCAATAGGTCTGAGTTGCCTCAAAGCAACCACAACATAAGGAGTAAGAAATGCTCAGTTCCGTGAATAGAAATTCGAGGAGGTTATGTGTTGTGGATCTGATCATTAATATAAAGAGTGAAACCAAGGAGGAACATATTTATATTCAGAGTAGACATTAGGAATTTTGAGAATTCAGGCCATGATGTGAAATCTTTGCAGAATAATGCCATTATCCTTTTACAAAAACGAGAAAGAACCATCAGTCAAATGACAGCTTTTCTTAGAATGATTGGGAAAATTCACAGCATCCAGCAAGAAGTGTCAGAACTTACCACCAAGCAAACTCAATAATCATAGCACTTCAAGACTATGCTTTTTTTGTCTTGCACAAAAGCAAGGCTTCATTCCCTTCATTTGTGAACAGTTTGAAGAGACTGTTTGTATTCCCTCTCTTTCCCTGCCTCCTTGTCCCTACAGAGACCTCATTAACAGAAACAAATGGCTAGTGAATGTCCTGATCTTGAATTCTTGTAAAGCTCTGAAATTCAGAGGCTAAACTTCATTTCACCAGAGGTGCTTTATGTCATGCAGAAGATGGGTATCAAAAGGAAACAAGTGGATGAAAATTCACATGAAACAGCTTTTTTCTTCTGGCAGAAGTAGGCAGCAGACTTCTGTTTTGATATATCACAAATAACAAGGCTACACCATCTCATTCATTTCAGTCACCTTTTTTTCCACTTCTGCTAAAAAAAAAGTATGCTGCAGTGAGCAGTCCTTATGGTGCTACCTGCCTTAGACACTTATGCTTCCTCTGCAGGTGGAAAACCATGGTGTAGTTCAAGAACTAGTCAGGAGGCTGCTGCCTGCAGCAGAAGAGGGTTACTGAAACCTGTGATGAGAGCAGAAGAAAGGAAACTTCAGGCCAGCTCACAAGTAGAACCTGGGCTGTCACTGATTCATTAACAAAGCAGGTACAATTTTTTTTTTAAGAACTCACTACAGCTAAAAATCTGAAAACTCATCGGGTTAAACTTAGATCCTGCATCATAACACAGGGTAGAGTATTGCTGACACAAAACTTACTTAGAGCTTTCCCCTCCTATTTGCCAGTTTTGTCTAGCTTCTGTCTTTTAGTTTGTATTGATTTACATTTATGCTAATGATACTGTGAGAACCTCAAATAGTTTCCCAAAATAGGTGAATATCATCCTGAAAAAAATTGCCTTGATACGTGTGGAGTACTCATAGGGAGTAAATTCAGAAACATATCTTGTCCATAAGCAATTATAATTAGTAATTCCAAATTGTTCTGAATTATGGTGACATTGGCAGTACATGGCACTTTGTGCTTATGTTAAAAATAAAGAGAAACAGCCACCTCTATTTGTTTACTCAAAGTATAATTCCAAAATATCTTTTCACTTTCTCAATGGTATGTTCGTATAACACCTTATGGTTGTATTGGTGTCATAAACATGCACATAGAGGGTGTCTTCTAGGAAAAAAACAGTGCTGCCCTGAACAAATGCAGAGTCAGTAAATCTCTCACACTGTTGCTGAATCTGCTAGGTCTTGGGAGAGAGCAGAAGAAATAAAACTGCTTACTACTTTGCCTTCCTATCTGATTCACAGAAAGAAGATTTATTTCAGAATGTTAGCGTTTGAACATAAAGTTTAGAACTTAAACAAGAGAGAAATTTTTCAGATGCTGAACATCAAAAAGCCTGAAATTGTACCCAGATTCAATATACTGCAAAGTATACCTCTGAAACAACCTTCTTATCGTCTTTTTCTGGACATTTTTGCTCAAGTGTCCATCTTCCCACAAGTGCAGATGGAGAAGTTCCTTTTCTTCCCTTCCTACCTATAGGTGGCCAGATGCTCATTTTGCACCTCCAGCAACCCATTTCAGATAGTTCTCTGCAAGGTTCACCAGTTATTATTTGCAAGGGAGTACAAGGCACCCAGACTTTCCAGATCAGGCAGTATTTTATCATTTGTGAAAGCAAAGGTTATTCCACAGGGCCCACACTGCCAATGTTCAAATTTACAAGTGTAGTGGAGGACACTGGCTACTCGCTTTCTGTGGATAACATAGAACTCTTTAAATCTGGTGTGTACGCAGCATTAAGAATCGCATAACAGAATTGTGGAATGTACGTTTTGTGGGGAGCAGGGAGGCTGTATGGAGGTGGTTTGGTAGCACTGAGTGTGAATGTTGGGTACCCAGTTTTACCTTGTTTCTGATGCTGGCAGGACTGCTGAGGTGAGGTGCACTGCAGTGATTCTGTGAGTGGATTTAATGGTTTGCTTGGTGTGTGCACACAGATTTCCTCAGTCACTGCTCTCCTTGCAGAGTTATTCCACAATAAGCAGGGCTGGTTCTAGATACAGGCAGAGTAGGCAGCTGACAAACTCAATAAATTGCTAGGGACCATGAGATACTAATGTCCCATTATCTAGATTGCCTGTGGCAGAGTTGGAAAACCACAGTTTGCAAACCTCCTGCAAGCCTGCCTCTAAACATGTGCAACTGGTGGTAACTTCTGGGGGGATCCCTCCCAGAAAGCATCCTTGTCCTTCTCCTGCAATTTCATAAGGTCTGTTTTACAGCCCTTCTTCTAGAGTCATGACCCCTTGGGCAGAAAAAATGACTTTTGTCTACACCATTGGGAAGACTTTATCGTGCAGCGCACTTTAAGATTCAGTGCTCATTATATAAACTTAAACAATACAGTAGAGGGCATCTGATAATGATTGTAGTCATTAAAAATAGAATTGTATTTAATAGGAGGAAAAGTTAACTTTGTAGTGTCCTAAATTTATATATAGTATGTCTCCATATCAAGCATTCCAAATCAAATTAGGAAGATTAATTAAGTTTTCTCATTTTACTGCCCTAATAAATTTAATTATAGCATTAGAAAGAAAAATTTCTTCAATCTTATCTGCAATCCAGAAACAATCAGAAAGGAAAAAAAAAAGGCCAGGGGCTTTTTCTATATTCTGTGCATGTTGCCTGTGTATTACTCTGGTTAAAAAGTTCTCTTTACTTACAATTATTTTACCCTGCAAAAGTTATCATATTGGCCACAAACTGCTAAGTTGCAGGCAAATTGTTAATGAGACAGCATATCAAAAGAAAATATGTGTACCTCATGTTTAGAAATCCAAGAAGTAACAGTTATTTTCAGGATAACGTATTTGGCAGCCAAAACTAAAGTGATCTACGGCTCTTTTCTCAAATTTTTGTACTCTTCCTTCATATGCATTGATAATAAATCCCTTTAAAAGTGAATTGTCTTGCTTGGAGTATTCTATTGATCAGAAGAAAACTTTGAAGCAGCAGTGCTTTGATAGAGTAGGACTCTTCTCTCTTCTGTAGAGTAAGCAGCTTTATGAATTTTGTTTTCATCTGGATAATACAGCAAAAAACAGGGATTTATCTGTCTAAGACTCTTGCTTCCTTACATAAACTTTACGTGAATGTCAGTATAAGATATTTTTAAAGCAAAATTTTTATGTTGGCAAATTCATTCAGTATTTTTCAATAAACATGGAAGTTCATAACATAGATTTTTTTCTAACTGTAATAGCACAAAATGAACAGTAAATATATATTTGGGTACTTGTCATGTGGTTCTTTTTTTATTTGAATAACTTATGACAATGTAATTTTCCTCTGATTTGGCCATCAGTTTCTCAAATGTATCTCCTACATTGATAATAAATTAAGCTTCTTGATTGTCTTTTAAATTGTCAAAATAATAGCCTGTCTCTAGACTATATGTAAATCCTTTCTTATCAGCTGAGTTTGTTTCACCTGTTAGCAAAGTAACATTAAAATTGTCTCAGAGGATCCTGGAGACAATATTTTTGGATATGAAATGTCAAAGACTGTCACAAAAATAGCACTAGTTCTAAAAGTAAGCTTAAAACTTCCTTTAGTATAATTTAGTTTATCTGGTTTCTAAGGTGTGCTTATTTTCTCTCTTTTTAATTATTTTCTGAATGATGGACAGATTTTAATCGCAGAGATGAGGTCTAGAGCAGTCTTCACAATCACCATGCCACTGCATTCCTCAGAAGTGTCCTGAGCATTGAATACGCTGTTTTTGTTGACAAGAATTGAGCATCAGTCATGCCTTGTGCTGTATCCTCTTGAGTTTCTGGAGTTACGAAGGCATAATTTTCTGAACAGATATGCTGTTCCTGAGGAGTCATACCTCGAGCTACCAAAGGCTTTGAAGAAAGGAGACAATAGACAACAGAAGAAACTTCAAAGTAACTGCAAAAAGACAACCAAGAAAATAATCTGAAGTACTGTTAGATTATGTGCTGATTCTTTAGTGCTCACATGTGTAAATAATTCCACTGTGAAGGCACAAAATCAGAATTTGTATTTATGTGACGAACGAATGTAATTTTCTAATAAGCAAACAGGGTTTTTTTCTATGCCAAAATCAGTGCGTTTTAACTGAGTAAGTTTTCTTGGTAAGTGTGAAATGATACAGTTCACTGCGTTCAGGAAAGAAGAGTGTATTTCTTCTACTAATTGAGATCTTCAGGGATGCAGAAGAAATAAACACTTCTGAATTCAGATCTTAGCACGTGAATTAGAATTCAAATAAATCAGAAGGTTTATTTTATGCACTGCTTTGCGACATTTTACTTGAGTTTATGTTTTCAGTCAGTGAGTCCCACCTCAGTTTTGTGCTTTGCAAATATGCGTGTGTTTTCTTGTCTGCTGTGAACCTAATGAGACTACTTACAGTTGATAAGTTTAACGTGTGTAACCATTTGCAATGTTTATTTCTCCTTTTGGTTTCTATTTCAAAAATACTGCGGTTCAGATTTAACTGGAACTAATTTTATGTACATGAGATCATTCCTTGATTATAGCCCAAATCTTATAATCATTGTTTTTAGTGTACTTGCTTTTAAGCAAGCAAACCAGTAGAAGAAAATGTGGGCTGGACATATGTTTACAGTTAAACAAATTAGTTGCTCTGTGAAACTTCTAACCTCTTTATTTTACCATGAAGTTTATCAGCAGTGGAGAACAAAACAATATTTTGTGTAGGAATACAGATAGATGTTCTTCTCCAAGGCTTGTACTTCACAAGACCTCCAAAACACTCTTGCAGAACAGTCCAGAATTTGAAAAGTGAGTGTTTGTGTGAAGAATCAAAGATTAAAAGTAGATGGTATTTCAAAAAGCTTTTTCCTAGCAAAATTGTCTAGGGAAATGATAAACACAAAGGAAACAAAATAACTCGTATTTGGACTTACAGACTTTTTTTAGCCTTGGCCTCGTGGTTTATTTTATTGGGGAATGTTAGTTTTGCTTTCTTGCATAGTGGGATGCATCTAGCTGTGAAAAGCACTGCGACTGGCTTTGAAAACACTGTTTTATTGCTGGTGAACAATTAAATGTACCAGATACACACAAAGAGCTACTGTGAACTTCTGAGGCTTTTAAGATATAGAGGATGTACAGGATTTACTGTGTTAGCTCAGGAGAAGGTGAGCTCATCATCACTGTAGGACAGAAATATGTGCATGATGAATATATTTCAGTTTTTTGCTTTCTTAAAGGTCTACGAGTGCTTAATTTAGAAAAGCAGTTGAGTTTCTTCTTAAGTTGTGTCAGTATATTTTGGTTACATTCATTCACCTCTCAACAGGCATTTCTTTCTTTGCGCTTCATGTATAGTAACTCCAAAATTTCTCTCCTACTATCTCAAGGTATTGTTCAATCATCTTTCATCAGTGATTGGCTTCTTGGTCTGATTTTATCCGTTATTATTTTTTTTCCCATTTGATTTTTATTCAGTATGTTGGTAACCATACTACTCAATGTTGATGGTATGAGGTGTCATTTGGAAATATACAAGCTTGTTGTTTGATTACATAATTTGTCAATCTTTGCTGAGAGGAAAGCCATAGATCTGCCAACACTACTAAGAACATCTAGATGAAGCAAGAACATCAGCAGAACCTTTCTTTGAATGACAGTCATCAGTGGCCAAGTAATGTACTAATGTCAGATAATTTAAGCATTATCAGAATCAGGAAAGGCATCTTACATCTGCTTACATCTGCTTTAGAAGTAGCAGATTTAAAAAAAAAATATAAGGAAAAAATTTGTAATAATGGTTCAGATCGTGAGTGAAGCTTCTAACTTCAATCAGTCATTTTCCTCTTTTCTTTCCCTCACATTTCTTCTTAAGCCAGATAGAGCTCTGTTATATCTACTTAGCTGACTTACAGTGATCTCTCTTCCTCTCTTCCTTCCCCTAGAAGGCAAAAAGTTCTACGTAACTCCAAGACTTTAGGCAATAAATACAGCAGTTTGTTTTAACTAGCACGTTAAAGGGCACTCACATAAATTCATGCAGTAAATAAGAAGAGAATATCTTTGAAAGTAACAGGATTCAAGATAGACCACAGCCTTCTTCAAGTGACATTCTTTCAACACAGTCTTTCTTTTGTAAGGTAGTAATTTGTTTCCCAAAGAGTCAACAATCTCATTGCTGGCATCAAATTGTGCTGACATTCCCTCTTGAGTCTTAACTCTGCATTTTATGAAAACTTAATTAGATATTGGCATTAACAGTCCTGTGGGGATTATTTCTGCTGTATTTAGTAAAGGGATTTTACATCTGTTTGGTGTCATTAATCTCTTTCTTATTACAGTTACTTGATTTTATTTATCTTTGAAGGCGTGTTGTGTCTATGATCTCATTTGATTGGCTGATCATGTTATGCAGTCTGCAGAATTTAACAAGTCCATGCTAAAGTACTAGACAGTGTGATTAATTACTCTGCTTATTGATATGTTGAGTCCAGCTCGTCCTTATGAGACTTTTTTGAGCTTTATGAAAAATCTATTACAACTGATAGGACTGGAAAGGAAGGCAGCATGTGTTTTTTATCTGTCCTTGCACCTTTCTGTGACTTACAAATTTCACTGTTGCTCAATATTTAACTGCTGGTTTGTGTTGATGATAATGTTGCTGGCTTGTTGCCATAGTCTGGGATCTTCTCCCACTTTTAGAAGCTTCTGGATGATATTTGTGTATGTATTTACAGTTTAGCCATTGCTTGCATATTTCAAGATGTTACTCTTCACATACTTGCAAACTTAAGTGAAGGTTAGATTCAGCAACGTTCTGGATAGTCTAGCCCTGATTCGGTGAAGGAGTTATTTGCATGCACTGCAAAGCTTTGACTCAAATCTCAACAAAACCTGTATTTATTTTATATGTACCCTGGATACACATATAGACTGGGGTTTGAGATGCTGTAGATCAGCCCTGCAGGGAGGGACCTGGGGGTGCTGATCAGTGGAAAGCTGAACATGAGCCAACAGTGCCCTAGTAGCCAAGAGAGCAAACATGTCCTGGGGTGCATCAAGCACAGCATTGACAGCCGGGTGAGGGAGGCGATTTTCCCCTTCTGCTCTGCACTGGTGAGGCCCCCCCTTGAGTACTGAGTGCAGTTTGGGGTGCCACAATATAAAACGGACATCAAACTACTGGAGAGTGTCCAGAGGAAGCCACAAAGCTGGTGAAGGGTTTAGAGGGGAAGTTGTATGAGGAACAGTTGAAGTCACTTGGTCTGTTCAGCCTGCAGAAGAGGAAACTGAGAAGGGATCTCATCACTGTTTACTGCCTTCTCACAAGGGAGGGAGGTGAAACAGGTGCTGATCTCTTGCAACTTACCATAGAATTAGAGGTAACAACAGGAAGATGTGCCAGAGGAGGTTTATATTGCATATTAAGATGAGGTTCTTCACCTAACGGGTGGTGAAGCACTGGAACAGCTCCCTAGGGAAACAGTCATGGCACTGAGTCTGCCAGTATTCAAGAAGCATTTGAACAATGCCCTCAGTCACAGGATGTGAATGTTGGGAGTGTTCTGTGTAGGGATACAAGTTGAACTTGATGATCCTTTTGGGTCCCTTACAGCTCTGGTGATTGTATGATTTTGTGATTTTAAAATTATGTGAATCTATATTATGCTCAGGCATGGCCTTACGAAGGGAACGGAGCTAAGGGGCGACTTTACTGCCTTGAATTGGCTTGTGCTTGCTAGAGAGTACATAGTCTGAAGTAACTGCGTTCCCTTAGAATAAGTAGCACGGCTTGGTTCTCAGTAGCTTATAACCAGCCCGGGTACCAGGGCAGGTTTAGACTGCACAGCTAGCCCTGGAGAAGATGTTGAGTATGGTCCCTCAGGTTAGCCAAAGCATTCAGACAAATCCTACTGCCTTGTGACTGTCCTTTTCTGTATTTGTCTGTATGTCTCGACAGCATACCCTCTGGCCCTCTGAAAGGAGGCTGTATGCTCTTTCCCAAGCAATTGATTGAACGTTTTCTGTCCCTTGTCTATGAGAAATGAATGGGAAGACTGTCGCCTGTGGGGTGGTCTTGCCAGTGTTTTACTTGCAAAATGATTGAATTTCTCGTTAAGCTAAAGCACAGCTCTGGTTTTAACCCACAATTTCAGTCTGTCAGCAAGTAAGTTGTTAGCACACACCAGCAATACCTATATCTAGTCTAGAGATACTGATTAGTGTCTTATGCTCTCATTCAGTTAAAGGATTTCATGATTTTCAGAAATCTATGAATACCTTATGCACATTTGATACACAAATGGAATGTTAAGTCTTACAGAAAATAAGTAATGCCACATTTTATTTTGGCTATAAAATATAAGAAGTTATCTTGTGAATGAGCTATACTTCCGTATGTTCTCAAATGCTTTGGTTTCAAAATGTTGATTTATATTGTAGCTAGCGTATTGTGAGGTAGGAAACACTGACACAAGCCTATCAAATAATGTTCAGGATGTAATGTAGTGTGGTTATTGGATTTAGCCAGTGTAACAGCTGAGCCTGCTGCAAAACTCTGGTGTTCACATTCTTCCTAAAACTTGCTTTGATAATTTTGGAGATTAAATGAGAAAGGATGTCAAGGAAGTACATCCATTTTTTATCTACCTAACCATCTGCCTGTCTGTCTGTCTTTCTATTGACTTAGGTAGTTTTTCTGACCTTAGCATCTTTGCCTTAGAAAGTTCTTGACTTTCCTGTAAATAGCAGAGAGAAGTTTGATGTAGTAAAAGCAGTGAGCTACCCAGAAAAATGAGTAGACATTTTTTATCTGGTATTGTTCTTGACTGCAATGATGGGGGGGGGGTTATTATTATTTTTTAATTATGTGTGTGGTATGTTTGAAGCTAGAATCTTCTTGAAAGAGTAAGAGCTAATTCTAGGAGATAAGGCAGTGTTGCAGCAGAATTCATTTTTCTGATGTCTTGACAGTAGTTGAGGAAGACCTGAATTTTCTTTCATTTTCTGGCCTATACACATTCATTAATGAAATATACCCCTTAACTCCGAAAAAGAAGATGGTGATAAGTACAGTTTCTTCCTCTTTGCTGAGGCAAAGATTCTGTAAGTGCTTCTGGGGTATATGTAAAAATGTGTGCAATTACATGCCTTATTTTAATTGTGAAAAAACTTAATTGCACAACCAGTTCTTGTTCAGGACTACTTTGTCACTCTTTATGTTTTTCAAGTGAGTGAGATTCCAGACTTCTATTATATCATCAATCTTAGCCAGCCTCCTGATGCATTCCTAATACTTCTGCCCAGTAATAATGATGACAGAACTTATAACAGAAAGATGATTGTGTTTCTGGAATTCACAGGGACTGTAGTCTCTGCATGAAAGAGAACAACCTGTTGCTAATATCTGTGTTACATTCTTCCCTTTCTGATTACAATATAAATCAGATATCTTGTAAGAGCATAGCTATATCTGAAAGCATTAGCATTTTTAAGCTTCACAGTTTCACAGTATCACAAGGTTGGAAAGGACCTCCGAGTTCATCAAGTCCAACCTATAACCCAACACTAACGCCAACCATCATCTAAACCACAGCACTCAGTGCCTCATCCAGTCTCCCCTTAAACACCTCCAAGGTCAGCAATTCCGCCACCTCCCTGGGCAGCGCATTCCAATGGCCATTCACCATTTCAGTGAAGAACTTTTTCCTAACATCAAGTCTAAACTTTCCCTGACGAAGCTTGAGTCCATGCCCTCTAGTTCTGTCACTGGTCACCTGAGAGAAGAGACTTGCCCAACTACAACCTCCTTTTAGGTAGTTGTAGAGAGCAATGAGGTCTCCCCTGAGCCTCCTCTTCTCCAGGCTAAACAGCCCCAGCTCACTCAGTCACTCCTCGTAGGGCTTGTGCTCCAGCCCCTTCACCATCTTCATTTCCCTCCTCTGACACACTCCAGCATCCTGACAACTTTCCCAAACTGGGAGGCCCAGAACTGTACACAGTATTCAAGATGAGGCCTGACCAGTGCCGAGTACAGGGGGACGATAACTTCTCTGGACCTGCTCGCTACACTATTCCTGATGCAGGCCAGAATGCCATTGGCCTTCTTGGCCACCTGGGCACATTGCTGGCTCATGTTGAGCTCCCTGTCAACCAGCACTCCCAGGTCCCTTTCTGCCTGACTACTCTCCAGCCACTCTGTCCCCAGTCTATAGCTCTGCATGGGATTGTTGTGTCCAAAATGAGGTACCTGACATTTGGACTTATTAAACTTCATCCCATTAGAATTGGCTCATGTCTCCAGTCGGTCCAGGTCCCTCTGTAGGGCCATCCTACCCTCTAAAAGATCAACCCTTCCTCCCAGCTTGGTATCGTCTGCAAACTTGCTGATGATGGACTCAATCCCTTCATCCAGGTCATCAATAAAGATATTAAACAGGACTGGACCCAACACCGATCCCTGGGGGACACCACTGGTGACCGGCCGCCAACTGGATGAGACACCGTTCACCACCACTCTCTGGGCTCGGCCATCCAGCCAATTCCTAACCCAGCACATAGTGCTCCCGTCTAAGCCACGGGCTGCCAGCTTCTCTAGGAGTCTACTGTGGGAGACAGTGTCAAAGGCCTTGTTGAAGTCCAGGTATACCACATCCACAGCCTTCCTCTCATCCACCAGGCGAGTCACATGGTCACAAAAGGAGATCAGGTTGGTCAGGCAGGACCTGCTCCTCCTAAACCCATGCTGGCTGGGCCTGATCTCTTGGCCGTTCTGCAGGTGCCACATGATTTCACCCAGTATTATCTGCTCCATAATTTTACCTGGGACTGAGGTCAGGCTGACAGGTCTGTAATTACCTGGATCATCCTTACGGCCCTTCTTGTGGATGGGCGTCACATTGGCCAACTTCCAGTCTTCCGGGACCTCTCCGGTGAGCCAGGACTGTTGAAAGGTGATGGAGAGCAGCTTAGCAAGCTCGTCCACCAGCTCTCTCATCACCCTAGGATGGATCCTATCCGGCCCCATAGACTTATGAGGATCCAAGAGGCTCAGCAGATCTCTAACTTCCTTCTCATGGATTGCAGGAGGGCCATAATGCACCCTGCCCCCATTAACAACTTCGGAGGACCAACAGACTTCCTTACTGTTGAAAACTGAGGCAAAGAAGGCATTAAGTACCTCAGCCTTCTCTGCATCTTTGGTTACTATATTTCCCTCCACATCCAACAAGGAGTGGAGGTCGCTGCCGCCCTTCTTTCTGCCATTGATATATTTATAAAAGCTCTTCTTATTACCCTTAACAGAAGTGGTCAATTTAAGGTCCAGCTGGGCTTTTGCTTCCCTGATTTTTTTTCTGCACGACTTAACAACATCTTTGAACATGACCTGGCTTACGTCCCCTTCTTTCCAACGGTGATACATCCTCTTTTTCTTACTTAGCTCCTTCAGAAGCTCTTTACTCATCCAGGCCAGCCATCTGCCCCTACGACTCTTCTTACAACACATGGGGACAGCCCACTCCCGCTCCTTCAAGATTTCATTCTTGAAGTGCATCCAGCCTTCCTGGACCCCCTTGCCACTAAGAACTATTTTCCAGGGTACTTTCCTGACTAGTTCCTTAAATAATCCAAAATCTGCCCACCGAAAGTCCAGCATCGATGTCCTGTTCCTGCCTTTTCTTGCTACATTGTTTATAGAAAACTCAATTATCTCATGATCACTACACCCCAGACAGCCTCCGACTACAACATCACCCACCAGCCCTTCTTTATTTGTAAACAGCAGGTCAAGGAGAGCCTCACCCCTGGTAGGCTCACTCATCAGCTGCGACAGAAAGCAGTCCTCAATACACTCTAAGAACCTCCTGGACTGCCTCCTCTCGGCAGTGTTAAGTTCCCAGCAGATATCTGGAAGATTAATGTCTCCTAAAAGAACAAGGGCAGCCGATCTAGAGGCAGCCTCCAACTGTTTAAACAACAGAAGATCCACCTCCTCCTCCTGGTGGGATGGTCTATAACATACTCCAACCAGGAGGTCAGACTTGACTGCCCCTCTGACCCTTACCCATAGGCACTCAATCTGGTCATCACCGATCTCAACTTCAACGACATCCAGGGTTTCCTTAGTATAGAGGGCTACCCCTCCACCCCTCCTCTCGCGCCTGTCTCTTCTGAAGAGCCTGTAGCCTTCCATGGCAGCACTCCAGTTATGAGACTCATTCCACCACATTTCCGTGATAGCAACTCTGTCATAGCTCTCCCGCTGAACCAGGACTTCCAGCTCCTCCTGTTTGTTCCCCATACTGCGTGCGTTTGTGTACATGCACTTCAGTTGGGTTACTGATGACACCCTTTGAGATGGCTCATCCTCCACAGCAACATCTCTGGTGAGCCTAGTGACACCCCCCTCCCCCTTCATATCTAGTTTAAAGCCCTCTCTACAAGCCCTGCCAGCTCCTGGGCTAGAATCCTCTTACCCTTTGGACTTAGAGGTGACCCATCTGGGTCAAGCAGGCCAGGTGCTATAAAGGTTTCTCCATGATCGTAGAACCCAAAATTCCTTTGCTGGCACCAGCCCCTAAGCCATTTATTAAGAGTGTGGATTCTCTTATTCCTTTCCGTATACATCTCTGCCACCGGAGGAACCGAGCAGAACACCACCTGTGCTCCCGCCCTATCCATTGACCGACCCAGCTCCTTTTTCCAGCTCCTGGAATTCCTTTTTAACGACCCTTGACCGTCTTTTAGCTAGCTCACCACCACCAGCCTGGACCACCAGAAGCGGGTAATAATCTGATGGTTTAATTAGGTCCAGGAGTCTCTTAGCAATATCCCCTACCCGGGCTTGGGGAAGGCAGCAGACTTCCCTATGAGTTGGATCTGGTCCCTCCATCCCTTTCAGAAGGGAGTCACCCACTACAACTACCCTCCTTTTCTTTTTTTTACTTGAAGTTCTGACCTGTCTGACAGGCAAAGCGAAGTTAATAACCTCCTCAGGCAAGTTCTCTGCAATACTGTCCTCCACCTGAGCTTCAAATTCCAGTACCCCAAACCTGTTCTGTACGGGCAGCTGGAAAGGTGGCATCTGAAAAGGAGGTCTATAACCCCACGAGAGCAGACCTGTTCCCAGTCCTCCTCACCAACCAGGTGAACAATACTTTTTGTTTTCTGAGCTAGTCAGTCGTGTAAGTATTTGCTATGAAGTAACATCTCAAGAGACTGTGGTAACAGTAAGTTTGGTATCAATATTTTCAGTTCTTCTGAATTCTTTAATCGTGGCTTTCTATAATGCTTTTTAAACAAACATATTTTTTCTGTTTTGTGCTTTCTTTGGCTTTATGAAGGAGCTGGCCACTACAGATACTGTGCAGATTAAATTCAGGAAGAGTGACATAAATGCATGAATTTATTCTTGATTTTGACTTCTAAGGAGGACAGTGATTTAGTCTTTTCTTGAGGCAGAGAGTTATTGTTCTGGCCTTGTGCATTAGAGTTGATTAGAAAATGGGTTACAGGGATTTTTCCATGTGGTCAGAAACACACAAACTGAAAAGAGAGAACATTTTACTTCAAAACTATTTTGATGATAAATATTCCTCCAGGCCAGTTCCCTTCCTGTTTTCTTTCCTTTGTTTCTTTATTCTCATGCTTGCTTCTCATCCTGCAATTGCATTCTAGTCAAATCTGAAATATCCTTTGTTCATCAGGTCTGTTCTCTTTCAGCATCGTGATTTTTTCCTTTATAATCTCTTAAAACTTTTACCTTCTTATGTTTGCAGCATTTTCCAGTGCGCATGATACAATAAATATGGATGCCATCTCTATGACATTCTTAAAATCCCCAGTAAAGATGGTGACCATGTTTACCAAACAACCTAGAAGAAAAATAAGTTGGTCCTTTAAGACTGAAACACTGAGAAAACATTCAGAAAACAACTTATCATTTTCTTTTTTCCCCCCTGACTCTCTGTCTTTTCCTGGTTTTGCCAGGTAGGAGTCTGTCTGTGTTAAAGTACTAGTTGCACCTTTTCCCTTAATTTTTCCTGGAGACGTGCTTTTGAATAAATAACTTTGGTGTTTGCTGTGTTTGGGGTGAAATTACAGTACAGTCCCACTTGCAGACATCTTGGTAGCAGACATCCATTTCGCCAACTGTGATGATTTAAAATATGTCAGTTTCCTCTCCATATGTCTAGACCTCAGAGCATTTCTCCATTGTCAGGTCTAGATAAGCTTTTGGCTCAGCTCCTGGTGCAGTCTTGTTTAGACATGGACATATTGACCAGTCCAATTTGCAGTGGAGGAAGGGGAGCACCGTGATCACTGTGTGAATACTGCAGGGCTGAAGAGCTTCAACACATTAAACCCCTAGAGCACATGACTTTTAGGTTCTGTTCCATCTTCTCAGAGGAAAATCTTATTGCTTCTTTTTGCCTCCAGTTTGGGGGCAGAAAATCTTATTGCCCCCCCCAGTTTGGGGCTTTGTTGTACTTTTTCTTCTCTGCTAACATTAATCCTTTGCATTTTAAATCTATTCTAGATTCACATTTAAGAAGTTGAGTAGCTTGACAAATAAAAGTCTTCAAAGGTGTTGGTGTGGACATTTTCAATTAAACTCTGGTGAATGAAGCTTGCTGTTATAGGCATGTTGGGGAGGCAGTCCATAGAAAAACAGCAGAATAAAAAGCATTACCAGAATAAGCATAAAAATAGTACAGCTGCTACAGATACACAACCCATTCAAAAGGTAACAAAGGAATAAATATTCTTGAAGTTATGGAGACACAGATTCAACTATTTAATTTATAAACCATTTAGAATGTCAAAAATTTCTTCTTGCTTTTTAAAAATTTGTTATTGAAGTTTCTTTCTCCTGTATATTTCAATATATGTTGCTTTTAGAAAGAACTTGAATAGAAAATCTTAAGTTTTATTTATTGCATTTTAAAAATTTAACTTACTTGTTTCTCATTAAGACTTCACTTTTTAATGAATTAAAGCCCTAAAACTTTGGAGAGGGATTCATTTAATTTTTTATAGTATACTTCCTTTTCCAACAGTGGTTAAGAGTACATAGTCCTGATTTACCCCTCCCTTGTCTCCTTCTGTCCTTACTGATGCACAAGAAAGTGAAAATTCATCAGCTTCAGGCTGGACTCAATACAGTAGCTGTTTAGATATTGCGTGTTTAAGTATCGGGTAGAATGTGGATACCCTGGATTTGGTATGCAGAGATCAAGCTCTGTGTTCCAAGGAATGCTTTTTAATGATTAACATCAGCTCGTCAGATATACTCTCCATGTCAGGGCATGGGATGATCTTGAGATTTCATATTTCCATTGTGTGGACCAAAGCCCTAGTCCATTAAATACTTAAGCCTCTATTTTAACTATGCAAAAAATTTTGGATTACTTGCATGCTTGAGTAGGAGACTAGAACAAAAGTATTCTTACCTTTACACTTCGGGCAATTAACTCCCCTCCACACTGTTTCTTTCCAGTCTTACATGTGCATTTGTCTGTTGTATTTTTTTGTTTTACATCTGAACTGAACTAAAACTACAAAGAACTGTGGGGCAGACAAAGTGGGGTTAAGGTGTCTCTTAGCACTGTAGTAATTTTTAAAATGAAGGCTGAGTTACTGTTAGATAAAGACTTCCTAGAGAAAGACTCTCAAGTTCTCTCTTTATTAGCATTACCTTATTTTTCTTCTCTTAATTTCCCTTATCTTCAATAATTATAATCCCATCTCCAAGTCAAAGGGCAATACCTGTTCTTCTGTGTCACTGGAGAGATTAATGTGTTTTTAAAAATTGTGTGCATGATTTCTTTTTCTGGACTTGTTCTTGGGAGGTGTGCAAGAACAGACTTAATGTTCCTTGAAAGTCATACTGATGCAGTTGCACACAAACCAGAATATTTATCTCCCTCCCCTCATCTTCTGTACCTTCATGGGCAAGAGAATTCTCCTGAGGTGAATCAACAAAGTCTAACATTTATATTAGTGATTGTTTTGCTAGCTAGTGTATGTGATTAAATATAATAATAATGATGAAACAGGTCTTTTTGCTAGGGACCATGCAAAACAACAATAACAATAATAAAAAACTCCTTACCACGTAAATAATTTCTCTGGTTTTAACCTAGACTGAATGATGTTTTATAGCACTGGCTGACTTCTCATTAAAGTTTCTGATCTTCAGGTCTCTATTTCTTACACCAGTTTCAACCTCAAGTTACAAATATTTGCTCTTCGCAAAGTTTCAGTGAAAAACAATCCAGACTTGAGTCAGCAGAAAAATATTTTGTAGTGCCCATAGCAACCTTTTGTGCTTTAGCTGCATTTGAATAAAATTTGCTTCTCAAGGTTCGACCAAACATTTCAAAGGAATGACTGAAGGAGAATTGTGTATCCAATGCTGTGATGTTAAAGAGAGGGCATGGTGCCTTTTCCCATTAGTATCTTTTATGATGAAGTTGTCTATGAACTTTTCCAGTTGCTCTTTGAAGCTTCTGATACCATCTGCCTGAACACTGCAGGGCAGCATGCTTTATTGAGAATTTTGTTTTCTTTTAACAATGTGTGAAGCAGTTTCTGTTCTCTGGCAGCCTACAGCCCTTCCATATGGTAGGTAAGCTTCAGTGTAGTCTCACCTATCCCCTTTTTATGTGGTCTGCAGCTCCAATTCAGTTCTCGTGCTCGCCTATGAAATTTCATTTCTGATCTGTTGTGCTGAATCCTCCCACTTTGATCATAACCAGTTCCCTCTCATCATTGTGAGTTAGAGCTGTTACCATGCCTGTCGCTTGGTCTTTCCATGATATCTAAATTTAAGCTTTCTCATCTCCTCTCAGCTCTCTCTATGTTGTCTTCTATTCCATGAATATTCTTGCAGATTCTCTCCATTTTTTGCTCATCTTTATCTTTTGGGGACTTTACCCCCACCCCAGAAGTTCCACTCTGCCAGCTTGTAATCTTGTCTTCTTTTGTGGCCTTTGTTTTGTCTCTGGGCAGCTATACGTGTGCTCCTGCTCTGGAGTCAGTCTCACTGTGTGGTCAGGACTGCATTAGGCATTTGTTCTGCCACCCTCGTGTGCTTTTACTTTGCTTGATAACAAGCTGTACTTCTCCCTTGCTTCTTTGCCACTATTAACTCACTCAAACTACCATCTCCTCCTGCACTTTTCCCTCTGTATGGTGTGTTGCTGAGATATCATACTGATGTAGTGCATCATACCTGACCTCTTCCCAGCTCATCTTTCCTTCATCTTTTCGTAGTTGTTTCTCTTTTACTCCTCTTCAGGTTCTGGCAACCAAGATGCCAGTATTGAAGACTTTTTCTGCAGAATGTTTTCTCATGCAACCACGCAGCTGAAATCTTTAGCCAGGCCGTTATCTCCTTACCATTTACTTACAACAACAGGCTTTTCTATGGCGTTGAGGAATACTCTTTGCAGCAGTGCAGGATGCACAAAGGTCAGTTTTGACCAGCTGCTCTCTCTTCACCTCTGTGAGTTATTTCTGTACAATGTACATGGACCATCTTCACTTCCAAAGCACTCTTGTTTCCTTGCTTATCTTTTGTTTGTTACCTGTTATTAAGAAATTGAACCCTGCTTCTGAACAGGCCTTCTTAGAAGTTATACCAACTTATGAGATTTATTTTTGATAGACTAGTATTTCCAAAAGCTTGAGTCAAGAAGGAAAAACATATTTCTGCCTTTTGAAACGTTGATCTTTTAGAAGTAATATTGAAGTGAATTGCAGAAAGAATTTTAATCAATTATTGCTTTCAACTTTTGTTTCCTCAAAGCTGACTAATCTGGTGCAATTATCACAAATGCCTCAAGTATTTTATTAAACACTATTCTAATTTGCCACAGCTGTTTGTCTGAAAACTCGGCCCTCATTTTTTTTCTACTCATGCTAGTCTTTACTTACTGAAAATTAGTAGACCTTCTGCTGGAACAGCAGGAGAGCTTGCTGTGGGTCCATTTAAAGAAGTTGATTAGGTTACCAAAACATTATAGAGTAGCAGGAACAGACTTAACTTCAGAGTTTATCATTACCAGTACTAATAGCTATAGTTTTGTAAATTAGGTTTAAAGAATATTGGAGGGGTTTTTTGTACATGTACTCATTACTAGAAGGGAAAGAATTAAGGTGCTGGAAAGTCAGGTGTTATTCATGTCTATATTTCAAGCATTGTGTAATATTCAACCAGTGCTATTTCTAGTTGGTACGCAATAACGGGAAACTGCTGACATAAAAACTTACTTGAGTACTTCCTTGCTAAGAACATCATTTTTGATTGGGTTGAAACATCACAATATTTGTGACAAAGAAGAAACTTCCAGAAAGCAAACATCCAATTCAGAAAGATGTCTGCCCTCAGTGAATGTTTCTCCATCAAAGCCTTCCTATTTGCTCTTCTGGGAAAGCTGCAACACTTTCTGGACATGGTGTATAAAGAAATCATTTGGACAGTTACAAGGATTCTCTTTTTAATGATTTTCTGCACAGGGGGGATTTTTAGGCTGGACGGAATCCCTGTAGAAGAATTTATTGGAAGTTATTAGGAAGACAGCTGCACTCTGTTAGCATTTCCCCCTTTTATGCCTTGTCTATGGACTTGCTTTGAGATGTAGTCTAAACTGTGAAAAGCAACCTGCTTTTCTCTACAAAGAGAAACAAAACTTTTCCATCAGCCTGTACACATCTGTGAGACAATAAGTGGTTCAATACCTGTTGCTCACAGTAGTAGAAGAGTGGGGATTACATATTGAAGGTCTCAAGCAGAGACAGTAGAAGCCATGGGATTGAACAATGCCCACTCAGGACTTCCAAGATGTGACCATCTCCTGAGGATGGACGTTGTGAGGACTTTCTCTTTGCATCAAGGAGTAACCACAGCAATAACTTGTAATGTTTCAGTTCCACATGAATGGTAAACGTTTGCTTTCAGTGTAACCCTCTCTTAATCACAACAGCTTTTAAAGATGCCTTTTCTTGAGGAAAAGTGTGGCACCCTTATTGTTGCAGAAATGCTGCTTCAGCATGTTTTGACGATGACTTAATTAATCAATAATTATGCCTGTGGGACAAAGGCTGTCTTCTTACTGGAAATATCTCACTGGCTGTCTAGTCAATGGCTAGGACTTCATTATCCTTCTGCTAGTATTTGGAGTAAAATTTGCAGAAAATTCTGAATTTTGGGTGTTGGTTACATGCTAAAGAGCTGAGTGAGTTCACTGTTACTCTGACGTGCAACTGTTTTGTTTAGGTTTCTGGTTTTGTCAGTATGGTAAGTATCCCTGGCAGTTATAAAGTAGAATTTTGTAGTTTTGAAATACAGCAATACTATGCAAAAAATTATTTTATTGATGAAATTAGTCCTTGCTGGTGTTATATATTTCCATATAACTAATTCTTCCTGGAAGTATCAGTTATATTAAGAATTTACCATATACTTCTGCTTCTCTATTATATGGGTGATGGCTAAGGCTGAAGAAATTTGCAAACAGTTAATTCTCTATATTGTATTGAATTCTATGAACTATAGTTCTTAAATTTATGTAATGATGGCTGAAGGTCTAGGTGAGAACCTAACATTTTTATAAATATAAATGCATGCATGAATAAATATTCTATTTGGGGACCAGATCTTACTACATCTAGACATGGTGAATAATATTTTACTTAATAAAATATGCGCTTACATCATACAGATACCTTGTTGAGCAAGAAATCATTCAGCTGCGGAAGGTTATGTGAGTTCGCTTCATTACTCTGTGTGTTCATTATGAGTGTGTTTGTCTTGCTTCATGGTACATTTGGCTATGCATTAAACTTAATTTTATGAATTGATAAGTTGTCCTTGTTTTGCTGCTGTGTAAAAAGGCAGTTTGCTAATTGGAGCACTGAATAAATATTATTTATATTACTACTGTGATGGAGTTTAGGCTTCGGCCTGGTTTTCATTTGAGTTACTAAGCAGGTTATTATGGTGGCCTGTGATGTATCTTGCACTTATGCTTAGCGAAAAGGAGTTTAGAAAGGGAAAGATGGCATAGCAATTGGCAGTAAAAATTTTGTGCTAGTTCAAGCATGAGCTTGAAGCCTGTTGAGGTGCACGGGGCCTTCCATGGCTATTATTGGATCCAGAGTGTTAATGCACATGTGCTAAGGAAATTTACCACAACCTAATTAATTAGTGGGTGCAAAATAGCAATATTCTGTATTTATTCTGGCCTAATAGGGAAGGAGAAGAGGTGATCTGGTAGGTTAAGTTCAGAGCGTGGCAATACATATGCTCTCATTTATTAAGTTTGTTCACTGTGACAATATAGAAGAAAATGTGAAGGTGCTCACCTGTATTTCACTCAAGTGTAGTGTAATATTGTTATGAACCATTACAGATTGTTCAGATAGGGTTTCCTGTGGACAGATACAAATATCACAAATTTTGAACTGTATCATATGTGTGATATTTTGAACAAAGATAGAGTCTGTTTTGTTATGAAGTAAAACTTCATGAGCTATTGTATACAGGTTTTTTTCTGGTTTTGCTAACGTATCTGCCCTTCTTTTCATCTCCCAGGGGACACTGCTTTTGCAGGTGCTTCCTAGCCCCAGCTTTGTCCTGAGCTGGTGCTGCCCTCTAGATGGGCACCTCTCACAGATATGAGACTCACTCACTGGGCTCAGAGTGTTCTGTGATCTTCTTGTTAACCACCTGATACATCACTTTTCTCTGAAAAAAACCCCCAACTATTTCCTCCTACTTCTGGAAGAATATTTTGAGGTCCAGAGATCAATACAGAATAGGCCACAAACTGAGACATTTATAAGTATAAATGATACTGTTTTTTGAATACATTTTAAGCTTTTGCCTTTTTTTTTGGTAAATACTTCTGTAACACTCTAAAGAAAAAATTCATTATTATAGAGGGTTTCACAGGAAACAGGGAAATTCTCTTGCAGGCATTAGGAGTGATACATCAGACCTAACCAGAGTTAAAACAAATTCAATGTTGTTTATTGGAATCTACCTTCATGTTCATATTCAGTCACTAAAGGAAAGCAAATGATTTGCAAGCATTTCACTCCTTATATCAGCCACAGAACTGAAAACTTTGTGTCTTCTGCTCACAAAATTCTGGTGTCTGCCCTGGGCCAACTGGCATACACTGTTAACCAAAGTATGCATAGATATAAAGAAACTGATTGCAACATTTAAACATTTAAGGATGGGTAACAAATATCAGTTTACAAGAGCTTAGTAAATGTATGTTACTGAGTCAACTCCTTGCGTTTCAAAAAGAATTATTTTATAAAAAATAGAAAACCCACTCTCATTGTTCTGTTATCTGTAGGATTTATATTAGTTTTCTGGGATATTTTGAAATACTTAATAAAATCAACTGGTTTCCAGTTCCCTTGAGACTACCTCGCCATCTTAATTGTTGATTGAACTTGAAAATGTATAAACTTCAGGGATATTGAAAAATTTGTTTGAACTGATCCATTTCTTTCACTACAAATGTAATACAGATATTCCTTGAGCTTAATTAACAGCAGTTGCAGATGAAATGTCATGGTTTTACTCTTAAGTTTTATATTTGAAGAAAATAAATGAAAGGACATCTTTTGCTAGTAATACAGTATTGATACATCAAACTGCAATAGGATAAACTTCCTTATTACTTTGCTATGAGATGAACTACCATGACTTATGCCTGAAGTTATTTCAGACTTACATGGATAGAAGTGATTTGGATGTTCTCACTTGCTGGCATAGATCATGGTTATTCTATAAATTTGGTAAAAAAACTGCAACAGCAGTTCTGGCTGCCACATGCTACACCTACTGTAATATGAATTTTGTTCTCAGAGATCTTGTTTTCATGGCTGAAATTTTTAGGCTTAAACTGGAAAAGAATCAGGACCTAGTAAAATTCAGAAGGAGTTAGAGGAGGAACCAGAGCTGTGTGAACAAAGGAGAATCTTGAAGAATGACTTAAGTGTAAATGGGAAAAATACTTCGTTACAACTGGTGTGCAAAATTGAACGTAAAATGACGTGAAGGATGGGTACATGGCTAGCAGTCAGTGTTATTCATTCAGTGGCAGGGCAAGAGAGAACTTTTGCCAGTCCTGAGAAAAGGACCTTGGGGTACTTGTCAACAGCCAGCTGAACATGAGCCTGCACTGCCCAGGTGGAGAAGAAGGCCAACAGAACCCTGGCTTGTATCAGAAATACTGTGACCAGGAGTACAGAAATGATTGTGCCCCTATACTCAGTACTGGTGAGGTTGCACCTTGAATACTGCATTCTGTCTTGGGCCCCTTAGCACAAGAAAGACATTGAGGTGCCGAAGCACATGCAGAGAACGGCAATGAAGCTGGTGAAGGGGCTGAAGCACTAGTGATAAGACCAGCAGCTGAGGGAAATGAGGTTGTTTAGCTCAAAGAGAAAGAGGCTGAGGAGAGACCTTATTGCTTTCTACAATTACCTGAAAGGAGATTGTAGCAAGGTGGATGTTGGTCTCTTCTCCCAAGTAACAAGTGATAGGATAAGAGGAAATGGCCTCAGTTAGACCAGGGGAGGTTTAGATTGGATATTAAAAAAAAATTATTTACTGAAAGTGGTGAACATTGGAACAGGCTGCCCAGGGAAACGGTGGAGTCAACATCCTTGGAGGTGTTTGAAAAGTGTGTAGAAGTGACAATTCAGGACATGGTTTAGATGTTGGGCTCGCCAAGATCTTAGAGGTTGTTTCCAGCCTTAATGGTTCTATGATTCTATGCTTCAACTAATACCGGATCCTCTAAGTACCTGAATTCTCTTTCTTCCAGTAATGTGTGTACAAACAGGAAATTCCTGTAGTGCCTCTAAGATAATTTACAAAACCATAGATTTTATTAACTGGCATTGAGAAACTGCATTCAGTACAGACTACCAATACCGTTTAACTCTCTAATAAACTAATTGACTTCTTGTAACAGACCTGCCACTTATTTTCCTGCCTTTCCACCTAAGGACTCACTAATTTTCAGCAGATAATGGCCAAAGAAAATGAAAGCAAATTTGTTCATGTATAGCAGCATTATGTATTCTCATAAAATGATTATTTATTTTCGGTTTTGCTTTGACTATAAGCAGTTGGAAAGACCTCTTTTCTACCTAAGTAAATATCAGGTATAACAAACTGCATGAAAAATGGAAGTTCCACAAACTGCTGTTTCGATTATGTCTCCTGTCTACTAATCCATGCTAAGGTTATTCAAAAGAATGAGGATGTCTGAGTACAGCAGAATGGAATTGGTTCATGTAGTAGCAGAATTGAACTTGATCGTTATATACAATTCTGTTGACAAATGCAGTTGATATTAGTTTCTGTTCTTTTGGCTGTACTGATGAAGAGATCACCAAGGGTCAAAATAAAAGGTATTTATATATGTTTAGTAATATCTCTTCACGTAAATTGTCACACCAAAATCCTGTTGAGGATGGTAAGCCAAAATCCCATGTTTTATGCCTAGACCTTTGAACGGCCTGTGTGCTAAGGAATAAGTGATTGGTAGTCTTGTCAGTTACTGTGATACTGATGCAGATCAGCTTGCACTGGGCATGTTGCAAATTGCCCTCGGTGGTTCCCCCTCAGTGGCACTGGGGGATGGCAACACTGGGGCATTGCGGATGTGAAAAAAGCTATTAAATGTAAACTTCACTATTTATCTTCATACTTACTTCTTTTTCACAAAAGGATCACAACAGTGTTGTGTCTCTACTAAATTAATTAAAAGCTCTCTTACACTTTCTCTCCATTACTTGATACTGTTCTGAGGATACCACCCTCTATAACACATTAATGAAAAATAGCAGGCCTGTGGAGTTGTTGTTTACATTTATTATTAGTTCATACACACAGTACTAAGAATTAGCGCAATTTATATGAGTGGAAAATGTCACCTAAAACCCCTGTATGGATGAAATCTAACTTAGCCAAGACTTCCATGAAGGCAGCACAAATACTCATGCTATTACACATTCTTGTATGTAGTTAGGTAAATTCTTCTTCTCTGGTATAGTTTTCTGAAAGGGAATTTACTTAGAAACTTTGTTTCTCTTATCAAAGGGGACTTGAGCTCACCATGTGGGCAGTCAGGCAGAAGCATGGTCTGAAGAAATTTGTTTTGTTTGCTCCAGGCATAGAAACCCAGAATTTTAACAGTTATTTTGTAAAGCTTGCATTTCAAAAAGAATCTGTAATTCTGTCATTGTCTAGAAGCAATTGTCACAGTCTTACTGTCCTGAGGTAAGGTCACCGGTCCTTCCTATGCGCAACTAGAAGAAAATAAGCAGAACAATCATTAAAACCTTACTGAGGTAAATGCAGAGCTTATCTGTGTTATATAGAAGATATCTATCAAGGTTTCAATCTTTTTGAATGGCAGTGCAAAAAAAACCCCAGAACTGATCCAATGACATGCTGAAATTTAACTAATATATTTTGATGCAGTGCTGATAAGTGATGCATTAGGGGAAAATGGCTCACTAAAGACCTTGAAAGATAAGTGATAAAACCAACCTGTTACTCTCTTTTTTCGCACATTTATGAAAACAGTGGAAAGGAGTGGTTTATAAATAATGCTCTATATTCTTGTCACATCATAAGATATCACACAACACACAAAAAAAGCATACTTAATTAAATTTGAAGGTTAAAATCTTGCTTTGTTTCACAGGATTTTTTAATTGTAGTAAAGTGTGAGGACAAATGTTTAAAAATACATCTGTAAATGCCATAGCAGGGTGCTGAATAGAGTAGAGCTATTGCTTTAAGTTAGACGTATTTTACAAGTGGAGAAATTTTTTTTTTAATTTCACAAAACATAGTGCAAATAGCAGGATTTTAGATTTTTTTTTCCTCCCCAAGACCTTTCACATTTTTTATAATACAGTTGCTTGGAGAGAAAGTAAAAGAAGGAGCAGACTTGTTAACTAAGTTATGTTTTCATTGCAATTAGATAAATCTTCTAAGCCTGATCTATTTACTAACAGGTTTTTTTGCATATGTGCGTGCATCTCTGTGTGAATCTCTGATATGAGAATCTGTAATGTAAGTGTAGACTAATTTTTTCCCAAATGAACATTACAACTGGAATGTGAACAGCTGAAAGCTGCACATACAAACATTTTTATGCACGGTCTGGCATTGTTTTGCACTCAGTCTTGCAGTAGACTACAGGAAATAAACTCAAGTTTTACATATGCACGCACACACATATATAAACTCATATACTTGTATATGGGAACTTGTATATATGATAGCCAACTCTGCTTATATTCAAGCCAACTCAAGAGAAATATAATTTTAGATTTCTCTACAAGTTCAAAGCCAGTACCAATTTTGATTCAGTTTATTTTTTAAGTTTTATCTGACTAATCTACACTCTTGCAGCAAAAATCCAAGTAACTCGTTATTCAGATTTTCTAGTTTGAAGGAAAGAGCTGTAGTTCAGCTTAACTTTTTTTGGAGGGATTTCAATAATAGCTAAAAGTCAATGGAAAAGGCAGCAGTGCAAACACTGGATGCAACATAAAAGAAAACTGGTGTTAGTATTACCATAATTTGCCAGAAAGTATGTGCCTTAGGTCTATAAATAACAATATTGGCATGATAGTTTATCTTATATGTATTTAATTTTTTAGACCAACACGCAAATCATTGAATGGCATGTTGAATCCTAAATCTTGTTACTTTTCAAGAAGCTTTCCAGAAATACCAAAATGCTAGTTTCATAATTCTTACTAATTTTTACAGTTTTGTTAAAGGAATAGTGTAATAAGAGACATGAGTCACATGTATCGTGCTGTCTTTCATTCAAAGCACGTAGAAGTCAAGGGAAGGACACATAGTACTGCTTGGGTTAACTGCACAGATGTCCTTTAGACACCTGGAAGCTACATGCATTGAACAGGATAGGAAGTTCTTAGGTATTTGGTTTTAAAAATAACCATATTGTTTCCTTTAGCAGTAACTCTTATTCTGCATTAAACTTAAATTACTTCAAAAAGCACCCTCAGGAGTTCATGCACAGCAATGTATACAAATGCCACCTACACTGTTCATGTGAGGCTGCAAAATTTCCTTCCTTAAACTTTCCAAAAATGGATGCTGTTTCAGCTTTGGTTTTGTGCTTCTACCTGGTCAAAACTGAATAGCAACAGTGATGATTGCTTGGTTTACAATCTCAAGACTGCAAGTTTCACTGTTTGGGTCTTATAGGGGTGACAGGTATTAAAACAGCAATTATTATTTTTTATGACAGAGAGTGTTTTGTTCTGAAAATATAACATGGTAAGTAACTTACAGCTGGCCAGTTTTTCAGACAGGACCTATCTATCTGTCTGTAATGTACTTAGAAACAATATCAGATAGTACAGTAATCTACATCTCCAGTCTTTGCTGTTTCTTTTTTCAGGTTAAGATTTAAAAGACTTGGAAGAGAAAAAGAAAGAGTGAATGAAAAGAGGGTTTTTTGATAGTCTGAAACAAAGCAAATGATAATGGAAAGCATAAACAACCTCTTTTAAAGGTTTGTTTGATGTCTGACTATGCCAGAATCTTCTGATCAGAGTTCTTTAATAGCCAATGAATTAATTATTTCTTAGATTTGTGTAGCACAAGAGGAATATGTATGCTGTCTCAGGATCTTTTGAGCAGACAAAACATTGTTGATGTCAGGAGTATCAGATTTGGCCATTGCCTTTATAGTGAATTTGATGCACATTTTATTATAGCAATGGATGTAGTAAGTTCAACTGTTCAACTGTGCATCCTGGGCATTCAGGGACAAGACACTTATTTTTTTTTTCTGTTCTCTTTTTGTTCTAAGCAGATAAACACATTCCCATTTATTTCTATTTTAGAAGTCACTAGTTAATTTGTATACCTTTTTTTGGACAATGACTCATTTGGTTGGCTTGCTTGTGAAGCAAGAATGGGAAATTGTAATTACTTTTGTCAGCCAGTTCAGTTCTTTGTCCTTGATTTGCAGCAAGATGTGAATCAGTCATGCAGCATCTTCTGTAAGGTTATTGATATGCTGCATCTGCACAAAGGTGAATGTATGGAGATGGAGTTCAAAAGCCCAAAGGATGAAATCATTGTGAGAGAAGAGAGATGGGAAATGAATTCTGTTCAGAGTGAAAACCATTAAGAAATAATCCTCTAACAGTTGGACAAAATAATATTAAGATTCAGAATAATATTTGTGTATTAAATATTGGGAGTAATACCTTAGAAACATAAATGGGGCTTTTCGTGGTTATGGTACAGTTGTGTGCATGCCTTATTCTCTGTGCCTTGATGTCAATCTGCTCATTGCAAGGCCTAGGGTATTCTGTCTCAGAGCTGCCTGACAGCAGGCAGTGCCTGCAAAAACCCTTCTGGAGAACAGTTCCTCTGTTGCATCCAAGCTGCGCTTTAGGCATGCGAGACATCTCCTGACACTTTTAACAGGAGATTCCTCTGGACATTTAGTTGTTCTCATGGAGTTGTGGGTAGAGGTAATTGCCTGAGTGTGTTTGGGAATTGCAGGTTGTGCTGCCCTCTGTGATGCAGTTCTGTGGACCTACCTACACAACTTGTCTGTAGGCTGGGCAGTGGGGCCAGGTGGAGAAGAGCTCCGCCTTTGCTTCCCAATAAGGGACCTCGCTATAGACCACCCTGTTCAAAAAGAGAAGAGGCAGCAACGTCTGGTACCACTGCTCTGATTTGTGGCCTCAGGCCAATTTACAGCCTGCTCTTTCACTGCATGCACATAAGGGATTTTACTTAATATAATCCTATTAACACATTATGTAAAATCAATGTATTTGTATGTATGTTTCAGTGTTTGTAGTATTAGATGCTTGGCTTGTAAGCATGCCAGAAGGCAGAAGAACAAATATAATTCATTGTGCAGATAATATAGCTTAACACAACCCTGAATGGAATGTCAAAGCCAAAGGGCCTTTAAAGATGGCCTTCGGCCATATTGACAGTACCAGAACTTCTGATTGCAAAATGGTGTCGCTGCTCACTACAATTCTCTATTGGTCACATTTTGCATCTTCTGAAAATAGTCAGCCCTCAAAATCGATTAGTAGAGGTAGAATTTATTAAAGTCATCTGAACAAGGAAAGGTCAATGACAGTAGAAAAAAGCCCCAACAAATGCTATGTTAAATATCTGTCAGTTAAAAGGAATATAATGAATGTATGCTTTCTTGAGACAAAACATAGACAAGGGATTAAGATCTACTTCTTACTGTAAAACTTCCTGAAGAATGACAAGAAAATTGTGTGAAAAATAATAGATACTGGTCATTAATAGTTCATTTCATAGAAACCTCGGGTTCTTAAATAAGACATATGAGATATTTGATTAGTATAAATATATTTTAAAGGCTTCACAAGCTATCATTATCACAATGATGCAATTCAGATACTTGTCCCCTCTATTTAATTGTATATATACAATACAACATTCCATGAAGGTTCTAGCCAAATGACTGATAATAACTTTGTACTTACAGAATGTCCAATGTTTGCAAAGAAGGACTGTATTTTGAGTTTAGTCATTGCTTATCTTTTAGCTTCCTAGGAAATGGTTTGTGGGACTAGTTCCGAGTCCCACTGACAACCAGCGAACATAAATATCACTGCTAATATTGTATATTATTGAGATATCAAACCAAAGTTACAAATGTTAAGAAAATACACTGAGAAGCAATACTAGCTGTGTTATACAAAATCAAACTGAAAAGTGTTGTCTAAGTTATGCTTGGTTAAATAATCCAGAGACTTGTTAACACCAGGAAACTGATGGATGGAGTATGTCAAATGACTATAATATTCAGAGTAGCTCCAAAAACTGTTATTAATTCCTGGATATTCAGTTTTAGAGTTTCAGTAGGGTTCACGAACAGTTGTTTTGTCTGAATATCACTGCCTCACTAGTTACCCCTGAATGGCTACTCCAATCATTTTTTCAGTGCTGGGAAGTTCAGTAGAGCTATTACTCTCTTGGCTGCTTCAGGTCTTCAGAGTGCTAATTCCAGCAGTCTATATGTCTAAGGCATTACAGCAAAAGAATGCTTGTGTTTCAATCCCATTTTCTCATGATAAGCCCCTCTGTGTCTTCAAGCCCAAATTTTTCATAGGTCTTCACTCTCTGAGTCAGCTGTTGTCTCTTTCATGTTTTCCCCCTCAAATACAGTACTAGTAACACAAGGATTCTCCAGGGGAGAAAAGCAGCAGAACAGAAGGCACGTTGACTTGAATGGCTTTCAAGGACATTTCTCTGAAGAGTATTTAAGTTGCTGCAGATCTAACTTATCAATAACTTTCAATAGCGATTTTTTGGTGAATTCAGAGAAACTTTAAAGTAGTCTGTATGGGTATAACCTGGCCATTGAGAAGACCATACTAAAGAATATAATGCTCAGTTCAAAACTCTCCTGAGACTATTGCTTATCGGTGGTTTTCAGCTTGCAGATCACTAACATGTTTTCAATGAAACTTCAAATTCTTCATATAAAAATCTCAAGTCTGTGACTAATCATCTTGATTCTCATTCCTTTTTTTCTATACACTCTCCAAAAGTAGTCCTAGTGACTTCCTCTCCCAGACCGCAGTGTCAGAGCTGAATGTATCAGCAGCCTCTCCCTGCTAGTGGAGGTTCAGCTGCCTGGGACAGAAGCCATCTACAACAGGGCAGCTGGGTGTCTGTGAGAAGCCCTGGCCAGGGATCTCACCTTCTCTTCACTTGGCATCTGCTTTTGGAGTGAGGTCTTGCCTTCGATCTCTGTCTGAGCAACATTGCAGGGTCTCTGTGCCTACTCCCACACTCTGACTCTGACTTGCTGACTTGGCTCCCTGGATTGACCTCAGACCTGCTTCATCTCCAGGACTGGTGTTGCAGACACAGGTCCCTTTGCCACGTGGGTCACTATTCTGGTCCCACATCACTCTCCTCGTTAAGGTGTGGTGGACCTGTGGTTTTGTGAATGTGTCATTGCTTATGCCATCTTTGTGATGCATGGTCCTCGTCCATCTTTCCTTGCAGAGCTGCCTGCCCTTGCTGCTTCCAGAGCATAGGAAACTGCAGACAAGACCAAATTAGTCTAAAGAACTGTAATATACAGAGGATAAGCAGAAGTGCCTATTAATGCATTCTGCCCAAGAATGCAGTCAGGAAAAAACAAAAGAGATGAAGAAAGAGATATACTTTATTAGTTTTCTTACAGTAAAGCATGTGTATCTTCAAAGATTTGAATGTAATTTTGATAGTTTTTGTCATTTACGGTTTTGGTTTTATTTGGTCTTGCCTCTGGAAAGATGACTTGGAGAACTAGCTATTATATAAAAAAGTTAAGTGATTTTTTTCTTTGAACTTTTTCTTTTCTTATTGTATTTTTCCTCAGCTGAAGCTTCTAGAAGGTAGAGGAGAACCATTATACATAGAAAATGCAGATGGAAATACCATGCTTCATTTGAATTTTATCTTTGACATTTCCCTTTGAAAGCGACAGTACTTGGATATTATCACATGTTAGCAGAGGCTCACAGTAATTAATATGTACAAGAGAAGACGCTAACAAAACAAAAAAGAGGATAGCTTGCAAATATTAAACTGAAAATGTTCTTTGATATAACCATTGATGACACCTGCTCACAGAAAAACTGCATGCTCACCACTAAAGGAAAGAGGGGGTCTAGATTTCTCTTAAATTCTTAGTTCGAATGCTCTTACAACATAGGGACACTTGAATTCTACTCATGCTAAATTTTGAGTTTACTGATCAAAATTGATGCCTGCAGATATTAAGCTTGAGGTCAAAGGAAACTTGTTTTTTCAGAAATTTTTCCGAAATTTTAATTTTTCCTTGTATTCCAGAGTTGCTGTTGAAGGTTTGTTGAGATGGCATAGAATAGTAACTACATGTCCCACACGTGGATGCAGCATCAGGTTACCAGAAAGCTGAGAAGCCAGGAAGGGTCATCTGGCACCTCTGTTATAATGTGACACTTCGGTAGGGAAAATCTGATGGATAAGTATATGCATATGCATAATAGTTACACATGCTAGAAATGCTCCTTTCTGAACAACAGTGAAACAGATGCCAGGGTTTTCCTTAGGTCAGTTGTGCAAAGATATCAAGGGTTTTTAATCCGTGCCAAAGTCTTTCTCTGTTTACTTTTTTTTTGATGACTCCTTTGTACCTAATTTAGATCTAAGAAACAAATTGAGAGACTGAGGCAAAATATTGAGATGGGCACTAACATTGTCTTGAAAAGACCATGTTTGACAGCTGAGGCTGCCACAGCCCAAGCAGTGAAGTTGTCTGCAGTCTTCAACAGAGCAATAAGGAAGATTTAACACCTAAATAGCAACTTCCCCTACCACATTGACTCCTTGCAGTTGGATCCACTTTATTTATTTCTGTAATCCTACCATAATCCTCACACCTGACTCTTACCTTCTTCAGGGGAACTGAATGAGAAACTAACATGAACTGAGATTTATCCTGTGATTGTGATCTACGCGACACCTGAACTGAGATGGTGGCTAGTAGAATGACTGGGATACAAATCTTGGAAGTTTTTTTCGTATTCTTTGGATAAGTTATCTATGAAGATAGCTATTAAAGCTATCTGTAGGTAAAATTGGTGTCAATTTTAGATTCAGACTGTAATGATAGTCATGACAATAATTGTATGATTGAATGTATCATTAATATACAAAGTAATTTTTTCACAACCCCCAAATGATGTGAAAACAGATTGCTTTTTGACCTTCAAAAATTATATAATACTAACAAAACTACTTATAATCTTTAATAAGTGTTCTTGTTATCATAACTAATTTAAAATTCATTTATAATCCCTTTATCCATTATGAACATTGTAATTATTATGCATGCTTTAAGTTGATAAGTTCTCTGTTTAAGACTGATTTATACTTGGCAAATTTCTCTAAAGTATACCTCCTTCCCCAGGGGAGTACAAATATAACTAGCAAATTTATGTATGGATAAAAGTTCTACTGATTAGCTTACTCAGTGCAGTGAGAATAAAGCATGTGCAAGCTGAATAAGAAAACTCTTAGGTGCCCTGACCTATTCTGAAATGACTGTTGCTGTTGATAAGACTATTAGAAATATTCAGAACAGCTGCAATCTGCACTAGGTATGGTTACAAGGAGGAAATATGTGCAGCAATGTCTCCCTTAAAGAGAAGGCTGGATATTTATGCATTTAGAACCCCTCATAGTTCAACATAAACAGTGCATGTTCAATCCTGATCACCCAAGCATGGTTTCAACAACGTAGTTACGCCTGTAATTATTTGATTTACAGCTGAATCTCGTTAGCTACCCTTTATGTTGATACAGTCTTAAAGGAATGGGATTTTCAGATTACACTGATCATTTTATAGGATGATTTTGAGATACTGAAAGTGTGTTTATTATTATTCTGTTTTCTGCTATTTCTGGAGAAATCACATGCAAATTAGGACACACTTGCATCAGGTTATTTATACTCTCTCTGTGTCTTAACAAGCTCAGCAGTAATACTCTTCAGTGCAGTAGTGTATGCATGGGGAAATGTTCTCGTGTGTCCTTCCTTTGGGGAAATAAATGCTTAGGGCCACAAAAACGGTGGCTGCAGAAAAAGAGCCAAACGCAATTCGTATATTTTACAAATGGACTGAAGTAAAATTACCTGCTATTTTAATGGTTGTAGTTCCCTTTTGAAAAACTCTTTCCTTTTCCCTTTTTTTTTTGGAGTGTAAAGCTCACCTTTAATTTATTTTCCAGTTCTGACTCAGGATTATGCAAAGTAAGTAAAACAATGAGAAATGCAGAATGTATCAGTGCAGGATTAGTTTTATTTTTTCAATACAAAACAATTTTTTTAATTATTATTAATTTTGGTCAGAGATACTTGGAAATACAAACAAGAACCTTCAGTGAAGAAGTTCTATAGGAGTCAGGTCTGAGCTGTTCCTGCTTAGCCTGCAGCCTTAGCATCCAGCACAAACTATAAAACTTTAATGTGAGTTATAAACAAGCATATTATTTCCTGGTAAATATTTGTTTGATCAAAAGAGTATCTGATAATCCCATATTTATGATTGAGTCCTAATAGAATGTCCTTAATTTTCTGAATAGCACAGAAAAATTATAGCTCAATCCATCAAAGTAGGCAAGTAAACAGGTTGGCTAAATGTTTTAAACTGACAACATGCTGAGAACCTTTTCAGTAAATGTCTCGCTCAAAGCTATTAAAAGGTGCAAGTACTTCAGTGAAGTAAGTTATTGCTCTGCAGAGTATTGGAGTGTGATGATGGAGGAAGAACGGCTGCTCCTTGGAGAAATGGTTGATGCAATCTGGGTATTTTTCTTGGTTACTGCTGTTGGAGTGTTTGTATACCCTTATTGATGATCACTCCTATGGCATGTAACCACAGCCATATAGAAGTAATTAACCAAATGAAAAGTGTATTAATGAGGTGCTTTAGACCCTCAATGAAAGTCCAACATTTGTGTTTCTTATTCTACTACTGAGAAGAAAATAGGCAGGTGGTGTAGGTAAGAGATGTTAGTTTTCAGTTTCCTTTCTTGGCTTCAAGGTATGCCAAAGGTTTTTTAATAGGTGGTAAGCATTGGCTGATGTTCACTGATGTTTTCCTGCACCGCTCTCTGTCATGAACACAGTCATTGTCTCTAGAGCTGTGGGGCTTTCTAGTCTGTTGTTGCAGCATGTACTGGATACTCATTTTTTTTTAGTAAAAAATTATCCATGACCACTTAAAATTATTTTATTTCCTGAAATATTATTTACCCATATAATTCAGGATTTATATTTTAGTTGCCAGAGGTCTTCTTTCACTTCAGTTGTCAACCTTCAGTTGGGAATAGAAAAGAAATAAGGATATGAGAGCTGAAGAGGTGCAGGTGGAAGACAGGTAGGAGAATTTGATAGCACGATGCTGATAGAGAGGCTTGCCCCTGATGCCCCAGCTTTTTAACAGCCTTCTAGCCACTGTGATTTTTTGTTTCACACCCTTTTGCCACTGGACTTAGCCTTGATTCCATGTGATATTCGGGGAGTCGTGTTCCCAACTGCCCACTCTTCTTTTCTTGATTAACCTCTGGGAAGCAGACAGTGCAAGTGACACTGAAGGCGTTTGTTAATTGAACGTGAAGAAACCCTGCCAGCCTGGTGGTTTCCTTGGCACAGTGCCTCGTGGTAGCAGTAGCTCAGTAGGTTGAGTTTGGTGGTCTGTTCTCTCCACCACTGCTTAGCTGGGAGTCTGTGTAGGAGTCAGAATATTTCAGAGACCTATTCTCTCCTATCTTTTGACACCCTCATATTGCATACTGACAGTTGCTTTCAGAATAAGTTATCTGTCCCTACATCTTTCTTGTACTTTTTACTTCCTCCAGTAAAGTTCAGAACTGAGGATCTGACTACAAGTATTCCCTCTTTGAATTTGCCACAGTCTTAGCTGCAGTGCAAAGGAGTTATATCTAGGGAAAGGTTATTGCTGGGACCCAGATCCTGTAGCACCCTCCTGTCCCATAGGCCTTGTGAGATGGTGGAGAAACTGCTCTAAGAGGCAGTTGATACCCTACTGCACTGGCAAGGTTTCCCTGGCATGACCTTGTCCAGTTGTAGGCACAATGCTTAAAGAAAGGCATTGACAGATTGAGGAGGGCACCAACAGAGGAGATCCAGATCAGGAGACAGCGTTGATGATGATTAACTCTCCAGCAAACTTGAGCTCTAAGGAAAGGATGAGTGAAGCGCAGGAGCTGAGAGGACATGGTCTTTCTGCATGTACAGATGGTGGCAAAACCAATGATGATTATCTGTTCTCCTTGCTGAAACAGGATGTAATGGGATGAAATCTGTGGCAAGGTCCATTCAGACCAGGTGGTAAGAAAAATTTTCTGGTGACAAAATAAGAAAGTGCTAGATATATTGGTGAGATTGGCCAGAGTCTCAGTTTTTGGGAACCTATGAGAACAAAGGAGCAAGTGCTTGCAGAAACGCACACAGTAATAATCTCAGAGCAGAGCAATGGAGGGGACCTGAAGTGGTCACCCTGTTCTGGCTCATGTTTATCTGATAAGGTCTAGTAGAAACAGTCGAGGTAGGAAGGCAGTGACTGTAGCTCCTTTTCATAAAGTACTCTCTGAGAACCGAGTGGATAAATGGTAGACTGTTAGCTATGGTCTATGAAGGCATACGTTCATGCTTTACATCTGCAGTTGAGTACATAGAAATTCCTGATTTTTTGTATATTTTTGAATTTGGAAAAGGGTATCTGAGACCAGCTTTCTCTCTAACCCAGATTAGGGAACATGTCGGGATTACTGAATACTTCCCAGCCTAAGACACTTTGCAAATGGTTTATATAGTGACACAGATGACCAGCTTCAACTGACAGTATCAAGAGTTTCCAAACCTAGAACAAGTCCAGTGGTGAAAGTATTCCTTCTTCAGGCACTGTCAATAATGAAGCACACAGTTGAGCGACCATAAAGGAACATTGTGGGTAATTATTGTAACTAACCAATAATTACTTCTTCTGATCTCATTTACTCTCTCTTGCTGTTGTTATTCTTTGCAGGTTTGTTTCAGGTTTTGTTTTTATCTCAAATAAAAACACTGGCATCTTGCTGATGTAGAATGGGAAGTGTTTTAATATTTCTGGGACCAGGAAGCAAACATCATGTTCATTTGCTGCCACAATTTATAGTCACACACAGAGTATATTTTCATTTATTTCTGTGTTTTCATGCTGTCTTTATTTCCTAGTTTTTAAAAAAATTACTGACTGATATTTTTCAACCTTGAAGACATGTAGTAGACAGAAATACTGCAATGCTTTTGCTTTTGTTGCATCACTACATGTTTGTGAGTACTGGTTTTAGAACAACATATATCAACTCTCGTCTCTTTTTCAAAATACCTCAAAATACCAAATCCAATTAAAACCAAAAATAAGATAATCAAAAAACAGCTGAGGGTTGTGAGTTCCAGAAAAACATCAGAATAACATGTAACAAACAGCAGGACATACACGGGGTTACACTTAAAAAGGAATACAATTACCATTCTGGATTAGATGAATAATTCATTCAATTCAGGGAAAACTGCCAGAAATTACTCAATGGATAGTTACTGGAATAACTATTTGTCTTGAAGAACATGGGTTTATATCTGCTCTATTTTGTTTGCAAATGAACCCTGTGGAATTTCTCATTAGCTGCATCGTAAAGACTTTCTGAGTCTCACAAAGTGCTGTTTCTGGCTGTCTTGTGGTCCGAACACCAACTAAGATATAGAAAAAAGTTTATTTTTATCTGTTTTGTAATATACTTGACTTCATCTTCTCCCAGTTATTCACTGCTTTTACATCTATTCTTGTTCCTTTCTCTAATTAAGCATTCCCAATTTATTCCTGTCAATTCTTACACGTGTCTTTGCCTCCAACTGGATGAAGTCTAGTTTTGCTTCTTGTGATCTGTGGCTTAACTATCCCTTCCTCTCCCTTTACTTCTCCTTTTGGGAGAAGTGTAGCTAGATTTGGACTGTCACTGTACATTGCTTTATATCAGACTTTATAGGGTAATATTTTAGGTATTGTTCCTTTCTTTTCGTTTGATTGTTTTCATTTCTTTTCATCACTGAACAGGGGTATTTTCATTCATTTATCAACAAACCTTTACTGTTTTCCCATATAGTTTAATTTAGAACACAGCAATATGCTTAGAACCATTTTTTTCCCCTTGGGTTATTTTTGTCTCCTTTGCTGGATTTTTAACAAATATTTTTTACAATATATTTTCTCAAAATACTTTCTAACCCCAACTAAGATTTTTAATGGACAATTTTATCCTGTTGCTGGCCATGTCCTACTCTTTCATTCTGTCATTCCCAGCAATTATGCCGCTAAGGCTAGCAGGACTGGAGAACTGTCTCTTGTCAAAAAACATGCTGCCACTTCCAGAACAACACCAGGCACAAACTGGCCACTGCCAAGAGCACCCATGTTGCTTCTGCTGCACACCTTTCTGCTCCCCTGTGTTTTCCCTAGCACTAGGGCACATCTGCACACTGTGGCCCCCACTTTGGACTCTCACTGCCAGTCAGTGCCCATGTAGATATTTCACAGCAGAATTTTCTAATAAACTTCGAGGTTAACAAAGAGCAATTACGTTCCAGAGGGCAATGGGTGAAATGATGGGGACTTTTCCAGTGGCAGAAATCCCTTATGTTGCTGAGCCTTTGACATCTCACTCCTCAGGGACTGCCAGTCCCTGCCTTCACTTGAAGGCAATACAGTGGTTGACGCTGTGGACAAACAGGGACTTTGGCAAGGAGCAGCACAAGTTGGTTGTTTCTCAGACCACTGGTGTGAGAAGACCCTCAGCCTCTAGCTATAATCCAATCAATACCATAGCATACCATGAGTAAACTAATAAATAAACCAGGACACTCACATGAATACAAACCAATATTCTCCTTTCAGGCAATAACTCAGCTTCCGTACAGGCTATTGGCAATAATCTAGAGTATGAGGGGGGATACGTTGTTGCATAATTACTTTGTCAGCAAAGCAAACCTAATTTTGTTGATGTATGGGTTGAGAAGAAAAACTACTTTGATTTTCAATGCAGTCAATCACCTACTACTATCATTAAGCTAATTTAGTATGTACTATTTATGTGATCTTTCCTTGATAAACATAATTGATAGACCAGAATGAAGTACTGAAAGTTTAGTAGAAACATGAAGTGTTTCATCCAAGGTGATCTATTTTTATTTTTTATAATAAATAATAAAAATTAAAATAAAATTAATAAAAATATTTTTTAATAAAAGTTAAATTTTATGGGATTATATAGTATAACAATTTGGCTGTACTAAAGTCTTAAGATTACCATTTTTAATGTTAACTTTTTTCAATCAGAACACGTTTGCTGCTGAAAATTAAAAGGAAAGAAGTGATCAGCATCACGAGTTAATGGCAAATAATGTTTTCCCACAGCATTATGCCACTTCTGAAAGTGTCTCCTCTGCAACAGGAGAAAAAAGAGATTAGTAGATTAATTTTCTCATATCTGTTTATTTAGCCAGATCATGAACTTTTCTACTTTCTCTTTTATTACAAAATGTATTGCAGAACAGTTTAATTCTATAACTCAAGGCATTATTTCCATTTTTAATGAGTTCCAATTCAAAACCTATCCTTTGATAAAATTCCTTTCTTCCTTACACATCTGGCACACTTTAGATGGCTTTTCTTAGTTAATATTTACTTAAAATATAGGTCTTTGCATTTTTAGTTAACAGTTCCTACTCGCATATAGTTTTCTAGAAGCCACAAATCAAATACTTCCTTTGTACACTTTCATTAACACAAAGATATTTCAAATTAAGCAAAGGAAAGAAAGCCATTTGGTAAAAATAGACTGACAACAAAATGCAAGCTATGCACTCATAATAAAGCAGCTGATTTAGATATAAACCAACCAACCAAAAAATGACAACCCTAAATCCAAATGCTTTAATGAAGCTGAAAAGGAAGTACTTAAGGAAAAGTCAATGTAATGGAAAAATATACCTTTCATGAAGACTAAGAAAGACAAAAATAATAATACAACATATAAACAGAGAATGACATAAAACCATATTAGTTGGTCTAAAGTTAGGTTAACAGCAGTTAATATTAGCAAAACTTGAGATTCCAGCAATAGAAGAGAAAAGACAGCCCTGTGCCAGAAATAGAAATCCCCACAGTCTGCTGATAAATTGTTTCACAAGAAACTTTTCTAAAACTACATTTTCAGAATGGGAAAGTATCAGCAGTGGTTCAAGGCAAAGAATGAGAAAGGGCTGGGTTTTAAACTATGCTAATGCTATCTCACTGTGTCCAGGGAGTTCCTTATGAAACCCTCTAGTGTTTAACACAGACAGTTGTGGCGTTCCCTTTGCTTTTGCCCAGCTGCTGCAGCTGGTGAAGCCGGAGGAAAGCAGGGCAGCATCCTCATGGTGTGCCGAGGATGCAGGTGGTTTGGGGACCCACACAGGAGTGAAAGCAGGCTTGCAGCTGGACAATACAGGGGAGGCAGTCTTTCCCTGGCACTCATCGGGAAGCGGTGGAGTTCATCTATTGAAACTTGCTGAGCAGAAAGTGGAAAACCATATCTTATCAGTGAGGTATCTTCTGTATATCTGCCCTATAAGTGTGTGTGTCAATACCCAGGTAAAGATGATCTTATTTCTTTTTTTCAGAATGTATTATGCTTTTTACCAGTGAAAGCTACAATCCATCAGAAATTATTTTCCTCCTAATTAAAGGTAATGGAAGGCATATCGAATAACTGTGGAAGATGTGTTCTGTTCTGTCACTGGTTAGGTAATGAATAATTAGTTAGCTAAGTTTCATAACAATGGTGACATAATATTTAGTCTTTTAAGGAGCAGCAATTAGAAAAGTACTGTCTGGTCAACCTAACTCTGATTCTTGGAAAGACACAACGAAAAAAATAATAATCCCATTTGTGAGCACCCGTGGTATAAATCATGTGATAAATAAATTCAATTAAGCAATGTAAAAAGTTGACAACACAAAACCCCTGCATGAATATTCTTAAGATCTGATAATCAGGTTAATATGATTTTCTTCTTTTTCAAAGCATCTGGCTTACTGAGGAAGAAGGAGAAGTGATATGTGGCTTGTGCTGCCTCCATACCAAATCTGAAGGTATTTTGTGAGGCGCTCTTCACATTAATAAAATGATTTTTTTTCCTAAATATAATGAGTTAGAAATCAGTTATTCCCTCAATGTTTGTCATGGCTTCATATCACAGTATCACAGTATCACAAGGTTGGAAAGGACCTCTGGGATCATCAAGTCCAACCTATAACCCAACACTAACACCAACCATCACATAAACCATGGCACTCAGTGCCACATCCAATCTCCCCTTAAACACCTCCAGTGGGTCGGCAACTCCACCACTTCCCTGGGCAACGCATTCCAATGGCCGATCACCCTTTCAGTGAAGAACTTCTTCCTCACATCAAGCCTAAACTTTCCCTGACGAAGCTTGAGTCCTTGCCCTCTGGTTCTGTCACTGGTCGCCTGAGAGAAGAGACCAACCCCTGCCTGACTACAACCTCCTTTTAGGTAGTTGTAGAGAGCAATGAGGTCTCCCCTGAGCCTCCTCTTCTTTAGACTAAACAGCCCCAACTCCCTCAGTCGCTTCTCATAGGGCTTATGCTCCAGCCCCTTCACCATCTTCGTTGCCCTCCTCTGAACACATTCCAGTATCCTGACATCTTTCCCAAACTGGGGGGCCCAGAACTGTACACAATATTCCAGATGAGGCCTGACTAGTGCCGAGTACACGGGGACAATAACTTCTCTGGTTCTGCTGACTACACTATTCCTGATGCAGGCCAGAATGCCATTGGCCTTCTTGGCCACCTGGGCACATTGCTGGCTCATGTTGAGCTTCCTGTCAACCAGCACTCCCAGGTCCTTTTCTGCCTGACTACTCTCCAGCCACTCTGTCCCCAGTCTGTAGCTCTGCATGGGATTGTTGTGTCCAAAATGAAGTACCCGACATTTGGACTTATTAAACATCATCCCATTAGAATCAGCCCATCTCTCCAATCTGTACAGGTCCCTCTGCAGGGCCATCCTACCCTCTAACAGATCAACCCTTCTTCCCAGCTTGGTATCATCTGCAAACTTGCTGGTGATCAAAATTGGAGATCCCTCCCAGGCCTTGATAATTGGATATCAGTGCTTTCAGTCACTGATCAAAGAATGCTTGTAAGGCAATGAAGCACACAAGTCAGTAAAATGATGCTGGTCCTGAGAGAGCAAACACTCTCTGTGGTACTTAACTGGGGAGAAATGTAAGGAAGAAGGAGGTATAAGAGTGCTGCTCTTTTTGGGACTACCCAAATGCAGCTATAGATGCTGTCCTTTTTGAAGAAGCAAAAACTCTACAGAGAGTTATGGGGAAAGCAACAGGAAGTGTATGTTTAGGTAATGCTGCCTGAAGCACTGAAAACATCGTGCAGGGAATAGTGACAGTTCCCTAAGTGCTCTACAGGGAAGGATAAAAAGAAATTGACACAATCTGCAAGAAAAGACTTACACTTTATAACATTTTAATGCTTTCTAACTCTAGATGTTGACTTCATACAGATGAACAGCTTAGACAAACTGCTCTCTGAAGCAGTCTGACTGTGTGGATTTTGTATAGAAAACCAGGTAGAAATCTGTTCATTTTTCTGCCTGTTTCTTTATTTATCAAATTCCCTTTAGTACAGTAGTTACTCCTGTGAGCCTACCACTTTAGTTTCAATTCTTTTGCTTTACATTCACTCATCATATTAAATGAACAAGTAGAATGGTACTTAACTAATATTTTGAAATTAAGTTCTTTTGCTTGGGAAGAATTGGGAGATCACAAGAATTTATGAGAAATGCAGCGCATTATTTGGCAATGTAATTTCAAGGGAATTAATATACGTAATGCATTCTTTCTAAAATAATTTGTGATTATTCTTCTGAGGGTATCTTGTTCACCAGACTGGCGTATCCTTTGACTAAAGTTTTTGTCCTGTCAGAACCAGAGATTCTAAACTAAAAATCTAAGATATTCTTTGTCAATATTTGTACCTGGAGAATTACATATTCCCACTATCTGCCCCACAGTATATTTGCATTTAATACGTAACTCTTAAGATCATAAGATATAAACTACGTTATTCATTTATTTGCACTTTCTGCTTCCATGCACACCTGTGTTGTCTATCTACCCCCAAAATTATGTCAAACTATTAATTTTTTAACAGCAGAAGGCCATCATCCCACTTCATAATAAAGATATGTCCTGAGATATGAATTTGAGCATGTTCTGAATGTCCAGTACTCCTTCAAAGGACAGTAATTGGATTCAATTAAGAAAAAGCAAAGCTATATGAAAAGTTAGATGGGACTAATCTTATAATGTCAGGGACTGATTCTCTTCCTGGGAAGAGTGTACCCACTTGTTCTAAAAACAAACAGAGAATTGCCTGGAGTCAAGGAGAAACAAATCTATGAATTGCTGTGGGAAATAAAATCTTTGATCATTAAAAGTAAAGAAAGCCTATGTGACTTATTGAAATACAGAGTCTTTAATCAGTATTCGATTAACAGCTCTTTCCACCAGGAAGCTGACTGCTGTATTATCTGAAAAGTAACAGCAGTTCACCTTGCACAATACTGACAGGATCTGACTTCATGCAAAGCACTTTAAAGCGAATGGGAAAATTTCAGAAGTCAGTGAAATCCAGAGAAATCTGTATTGTTTACTTGATGAGGAAGTCAAGAACTGATTTTTTTTAGAAAAAGAGGTAATTTACTTTCCTTGTCCATTCTGCCTGCTCTTGAGCTACAGCTGATTAAGGGACAATTGTGCTCATTGATTTATTGAATTTATGACAAATGGCAGACTGTTCTCTGGACCTCAAGTCACCTTTTTCCTTTAGTTTTAAATAACTACTCATGGCCAGACCCTGTATAGCTCACTCTACGTCCTTGCAGATAATTTTCATTGATAGTGCATCTCCACTAAAATCAGTGAGGGTACTTAACGTAAGAAGGGTGACAAAGAATGATAAAAGCCGTCCTTCACTAAACAGTATCGATATTCAGGGTCACAGTGCATGTGTAGTTGACCTTTCTCCAATGAAAGTGACAGAAATGTAGGATTACCCAAAAGCAAGTTTAAGACTTATCCAAAACCGAGAGGAAAATTTTATAGTTAAATGATCCACTGTTTAGTACAACAGAAATAATTAAAAATCAGGATCCTTCGTAACACGTAAAATACAAAGGTAGTCCTCAAATACAGAAGAAAGGAACATAGAAAAATTGTTTGTTGGAGATGGGTTAAAAAGCAAATAGACATCTCTTGATGACACAAAGACAACTAGCTATGCATTAGTTTTCTATCCAGGTGTCCTTTGCACTGTGCAGAAGAAAGAAAAGAGATTAAAAGGAAAATGGCACTCTAGGCTGTTTGTCATGCAAATGTTTCTGTAGCCAATCTCCTCCTCTTCAATAAGCTGCTTTCATGTCAGATCTCTCCTGTAAATTCCTCTTTTTTTTTCCCCAATTCCTCTCAGCAACAGCAGTTGACTGACCCTGAAAGTGATTGTTGTATATCTCTGGAAACTTCATTAGTATTAATCCTTAATCCTTGCAAACAAGTGACCGTTTTTCTTCTTCACCTGCTGCTTTATCTGCCTTATGGGTGTGCAACTTGAACTGACAGGTTAGTACCTCAGCTGGAAATGGAGACTGAATGAAATAAACCTGCCCCTCTTGCACTCCAACACACAAGGAACTCTTGCAGCGACAGAGGCAAAGGCAAACAAGAAGACTGTGAGTGGCAGAGGTCTTACCTTACAACTGGTCACCTCATCCTAGGGACAAGAGCTCTTTGGGGACAGTCTCATTCACCCCAACAGCTGGAGGACGAAGTGTCATAATGAGCCCTTTTGAGCTGATAGAGAAACACAACAGGTAAGCAGAGAATAATGTTATGCTTAGGGAAACAGAGTTTGCCAGTTAGGTGCTGTTAAGACCTTGAATATTTTTTTCAGGCAAACACTTTAAACAAGGGAGAAGCAGATTACATAATTCCTACTCCTTTCTCACCCTTCTTTTAGTATTGAGTAATCAATTTTTCTTTAAGCTTCTCCAACTTCTCAGTTAGCTGATGTTCATTTAATGTAGGTGTACTTCACTTGACATTGCAAGTATTTCCTTTTCCAAATCTGCATTTCTGCTCCACATTGAGCTGAGCAGGACTACCTAGATTGTGGTATGCTGTTAAATACAAATTTAAGCAGTTGGTTTGGAGTTTTACTGTAGCAACTGCAGCTTTGCAACCTTAGAAATATATTGCTTACCTTTCAAATAATGAAAAGAGTGCATTTATATTATAGGTATGCTTAGGGTTAGTGTCACATCTGAATTCACGGTGTGACCTGATGAAATACAAGTGGCAGATAGAAAATGTTTCCTTTATTTTGTATTCCCTTATATGACTTAACGTTTCACTCAAAAGGTAAAGACAGGAACTTCGAAAGATTTTTTCCCCCCCCATGCTCAATTCCACTTGTGAATAGCAAGACTGAGGCATGACCTGTTAAGAAGTGTCATGAATAAATGGAAATGGCAAAATACATTCTCTTGCTAGAGGTGTTTGGGTGGTGAACGTTGTTCAATTAAATTCAAAATTAGGTGAGATTGTCAACATTGGGTTGCTTACAGAGCTGAGTGTCTATGCCTTTCCTTCTAATTGTTCTGTAAAAACTTTATTGCTAGTGATCTTAGATCTTTTCCAGCGCATTAGCATATTCTCCAACATGATTCCATTCTTTGATTCTTAGCTATTCACTCTGTCTTGTAGACTCAGCACAAGCTTATTGTGACCAAACTTACCTTGATTCTGTTGCCACTTTTCCATGGTCTGTTCTAATTCACAGCTCTTACACATCAATATAAAATCAATGATTTCTTATTGCCTGAGGATACAAAAATGAAAGCTTTAAGACTATGTTTGTAATTTTTAGTCAGCTGAGAATGCATTTTAAAATATTTAATTTGTAGTAGTGGTTAAATGTCCTGATTGCATGTTCCAGTATACATCCACAGAAATAGATTAAGGCCTTTTTAGTTTTTCTTGGTGGAGTACATTATGATCAAAAGCCCAGGATACCTCTGTAATGCTAACATAATCAAGAATATTGTTAATAATAACCTCGCACCACAAGTGATTGTTATATAAATACCTCTATTTTTATGTAAATACTTCTATTTTCTTCCCAAATGTTACCACCGCTGAAACACATCTTATTATTTTTGTAAGCAGTCTTGAAAATGCTGAAACACAGCCAAATTTGCATGAGGCAAAACTACTGAAACAGCTGATCATTTTGGCCTTTTCTCTTCTTTTTGGCCTTTCATGGATGCGTAACTTTAGTCCATAAACACACTTTTTTTACATTATCATCTGCTGTGGGCTAGGTTGCTACCCCATGTATACCTTGAAAAAATAGTCCAAGTGTTTGTGCCCTAATAGAAAGGCACAACGCACACACTAAACCAAACAGATCCTGAAATTATGGGACGATTGAAATAAATACTTAACAACTTGCTTGGCAAAATGACTGGTTTTGCCTCTGCTTACAGGGAAATGGAAAAAATGATAAGAAAATCCATGTGGTCATTGACTATTTGCACCTATGTGTCACAGTAGTTTCATGTTTGTTCTGTCCTAGTGGGTAACTCATATGAGATTAAAAAGCCAAGACATGCGTTTAGGCTTGAATGTTTGTCTATGCCAGTGTAATTATTACTATATCTTTTGGAAGTGCTGTGTGTATCAATATATACAGACAGTGACTTGTGTATTTTGCGGGTATTTTTTTCAATTAGCATGGCACTAGAAAGGATAAAGAAAAAAAAGACTTTTTTTCCCAATATAAATGGGACAATTTCCATTGTAAATAGGAATTTTTCCAAAATCTAATATAAATATGAGGATTTCTTCCAGAAAAGTACTTACTGTAGATATATTAGTGAAATTATGGTTACTTTAAATATACTTCAAAAATACAAATACAATTTGATCTGCGTACACTTTCTGCCTCTTCTGATCCAGATAGAAACTAGTTTTCAAATGTATGTCATAGAAGTTAAAAGTTTCTCTATCTTGTCAGAGATGCCTACATGGCAGTAGTTTAGAAGGCATGTGAAAATTTTAATAGAAAATAATTTGTTAAGTATTTTTGCTTTTCCCATGCTTTTTTTGTGTAAGTCATGCCTTCTACAACAGCTAGACGTTTAGAGTGAACTGCAGATGATAAATTTGAGTATAAAAATAACGTAGCATTATTCTGACATGACTGTTTGACACTCTGCAGATGCTATTTGCAGGAATGTTTCTGATGTGGCTTGTGTGTCAAAAGCACTTACTGAAATCAACTGTAAGGCCTCTTAAACCCCAATCATACTGTGCCAACACGCTGCTTCCTTTGAATTCTGTTGGGCTGCTGGGGGTCAGGGATTAGTCACAGCCTCAGGGCTCTTGTGGCTGTTCTCTGTCCCTTGGGGGGGTTTCTTGTGCAAATCTATATGAAGTGAGACTTCCTCCTGCAACTGTATCCAGTGGGAGGGTAGAGAGCTTGCTAACAATAACATACACCGGGCTGGGAATCCAGAGAGCTCTTTTTTTGTTCTTGGCTGTGCTCTCATGGATTGCTGTGTGACCTTCAGTAAGTCATCGTGGTGAGTTAGTCCTGGCAGGCTGCCACGCTCCCACTCAGACGCTCTCTCGCTATCCCACATCAGCAGGAAAGGGAGAGAAAGTAGGATGAGAAATCTCATGGGTAAGGACAGGGAGATCATTTACCAATTAATGTATTGGGCCAAACAGATTTGGCTTACAAAAAATTAATTACATTTATTGCCAATTAAAAATAGAATAGGATGGTGGGAAACAAAGACAAAAATTTAAACAGTGTCTTCCTTCAACCCCTTTTCCTGGCTCAACCTCACTCTTCTCTTTTCCTTTCCATCCAGCCCAGGGAAACAAAGAATGGAGGTTTTGATCAGTTCATAACAGTTCCTCTCCGCTGCTCCTTCTTCCTCACACCATTCACAGTATCACAGTATCACAAGGTTGGAAAAGACCTGTGAGATCATCTAGTCCAACATATGACCCAAAACTAGCAACAACTCGTCATTTAAACCATGGCATTCCCCTGTTCTAGCATGAGTCCTTCCCTTGGAATACAGGTCTTCATAAACAGATACAGCATGGGCTCATCTTCATCTGCTGCAGTGTGCACAAATGCTCTGACATGTGGCACCTTGTCTCACTCCTCCTTCTCAGGCCTTGGTGTTCATAGTTATTTTACACATGATTTACCTGATACAGTCATGTAATTATTTTTGCTTTGCTTTATTCCTCCTTACATTTTTATTCTTCTGTTCCTTCATAGAATATTTGGAAAAGAGCTGACAGAAAGCCCTATGTTAGTGTTGTTTTATTCCATGACTGTGGTAAAAGCAATTGAAAGACATTACGTTACATTACATTATAATAAGTTTATTGAGAGCCACAGGTACTTTCATCTCTCTAAAAAGGAAATCTAATTTTGGACAGAAGCCACTGAAAGCTTTAAACTCTCCTTTAGATAGGAAGTTCTGATGATTTTTAAAAAGAATGCTGAATGTGCTTTGCAATATAATTTGTCAGACGAGCACTTGCAGCAACAGCTTGCTTTCACCAGAGCACATGATAGTGGTATTTAGATCTCTTTTCTCTCAGTTTTACCAACTACCTAAAATGCTACTTATTATAAAGTGGCATCCAAGTGGGCTTCAGATTCAGTACCCTGCTCTGATGCGCAGTGGCTGAGCAGCCTACAATGGACTGCTTGAGGTCATGGCAAATGTCTTCAGGCTCTGGAAGCGCAGAAGGATATCTGCGTGTGGGCACAGACCTGTTTACTGTCTTACATTCCTGTATTCTCACTGGGAGCAGTGCTGGTCTCTGGGAGCCAGCTCATGCTATCTCCAAAGGAGGGCATTGACCAGGAAACAAATTGTAGCCTGAATGGTTCAAAAATGTAGTGTAGGAAATACTAACTTATATAATATTATGGCTGAGTGTACTACTCTTCTGAGTCATTTTCTAGACACACTACATGTGTCTGAAACAGTACTGTAAGAACCTCCTGCAGGCATCCTGCACAGGAGACTCTTCAACAAAGTAAAACTTGTTCGTAGAATTTGCAACTTCCAGGAAGTGTGAGGGACATTGAAATTATGTCACTATTTGAAGTTGAGTCAGTGGCAGGATAGATTTCTATCTTGATAGAGATCCTTAAAACTAAGAAGACCTGAGACAACAGAAGTCCTTACCATGACTCTACTCTGCATTGCTAAAATTCATGCAGAATTCTAAACGAATATTTATTACAGCGACAACTTGGGTCTTCTTCCAGTTGGGAGACAATCATTTTTCCCAGTAGGGTAGAAGTGAGCTGGAAACTGATGGATTTCTTCCTATGGCAATTCTTGGCAGTTCACTAAAGCCTTGAAGATGTGCTAACTGGTACCAAAATTGATGTGTTGGCTCATTGATGGATTTAAATAATCATTAAGTGCTACAGCTGATGTAAATTGATAGATTTTTAAAAGTAAACACTTAAAAGTACTTTCAACTTTTTTTTTTTATTAATACACTAACTTTTTCTCTAGAGATATTCTTGCTTCTGCTGTCTCAGACAGGTGAAACAGTCTGATCTTTGCTCTAACAAGGAAACTTCATTAGTGTTAAAAAAAATGAACATCAAGGCTCTGGGCATGAAACTTTAGATACTTCTGATCTCAGTGACAAAATTTTCGCTGACCTCAGGAAGTTCTAGGTGCCCTGTGGAAGCTACTGACTTCAACACAAATATCTTTTCAGAGGAATAATTCCCTGTGTTTCTTGTCCAGTGAGTGATCCTTATGTTCTGTTTATTTCTTTCCTAAGCTTCACATCTATCTGCTGAATTTTGAATCCTTTTTCATGTACTTTTTTTCTGTCTCACTCAGTTATTTTTTCATTTTTCAGGTCTCATTCTGCTGAAACATTCTACTTCCATTGAAATCATGATATCTTCTAACTTTTTGTTATGCTCAGCAATGACATGGATATGTCAGAAGCTTTCCCATATGCTCAGGATGATATTTTATCTAGCATGTTGACTGAACAGAGCATCAGACTTTGCAGAAAAATTGAAAGATGCCTTTGACACTTAATGTTGAGGTGTAAGCGAGGTGCAGTTGGAAGGGAAACAATCTGGAGGAGTGAAAGGAGGCTCAGTGTAGGGGTCAGAGTAACAAACTCTACAGAGACACTTGGCAGACCTTTTGGCTTCAGGTATTGGCATAGAGGGAGCACCATTGTCTCAGATAAAAAAGCTCAGCTCTGATATAATATTTATATTATTTTTTTACTCCTATCTTTGAAAGAAACACAAACAAAAATATTTATTTTCACTTTGATGGGTATTGCATAAAGGAATCATTATTGGGGAATATAGTGGTTTCACCATCAATTTTCTAAACTCTGTCTATATAGAGAGTACTTTCAATCTCAGTTTTTGTCTGAGCACTAGACTGTTGATTTCAGTAAGTCTTCTGCAGCAGCTTCCACTAATTACCAAGTTGTATGCCTAGTATTTCTCACAATGCTTAGCCTTATTGTATAAAATATCAGTTGCAGAAAAGGAGAAAGGACAGCAGCTTTGCCCCTGTACTTAAACTTGCAAAGTTTTCTTTGAGTGAAGGCCATTGGAGAGGCAAATCTCTAAGAAATAATTTCTGAATAAACAGGTAAGTCTGCAATTATTTTTGATAGTTTTCTTAATACTGATATAGCTAAGTGTAACTGGGAAGATTTATGTAATCCCCACAGCTATGTTCTTCAACTACCCAACATAAAAAATGAAATAAAATTATTATCTGTATAATTTTTGTTAATGTGGGTATTCAAGGGCTTTCTCTGGACAGAGAAAGTATTGCCTCTATGGTAGCCCTGAACAACGGGGGCATGGCAATGGCAATAGAATCTGAGACCATCCTGAAACCAAAATCACTTTCTTTTCTGCTGGACTTGTTCTGACAGGTAATCAGATAAAATTTCCATTGAGTTTTGTTTTGCAGCTTATCTTCGCTGTTTATTTCTAGGTTTAAATGATTAGTATGGTGTCAGTCTCTAAGGCAGCATCAACTAAATGGATGGTGCCATTAGCAGAAGCTAGTGTTGATTAGAATCTGTCTTATTTGTTGAAGTCTTGAGTGGTCTTTTTTTTTCCCCCTCCTTTTCATCCAGTTCTCCCTTTCTTTCCTATTGCAATGGCCAGGTACTTTTGTCAGTACGAGATTCTCTGTCAAAGTGCCTGGAGTCTAAACATGAAGTGTAACAGGCTTTTATATAAATGAGTTTTCTTCTGATCACGTTCACGTAGTATTAACATAAACTTTTTATTTTTTACTTTAAGAACACTCTCCTTGAATAAAAGAGAGATGTCCTTGAGGAAATTAAAGGAAACTGATACTTCACGATGAACTGTAGTCACTTTCATAGCTGCAGTTTGCAGAATAAAGATCACAGGATGATACAAGATGATCTTATGTGTATTTTGTTCAGGAGCCTCTGTTCTGCTGTGCCAAGCCTTCTTTTCCCAGTGATCATAAGCCTGCAGGCTTTCATTTTTTGTTACATTTAGCAATGGTGCAGCTGCACCACACGTCCTCAACAGTGCAGGGAGCTATTTCCTACAGAGCGCTGGCTAAGGTAAATGCCTGACATTGCTAAAGAAAATCCTGAGATAGAGACTTGGTGGCAAGTGATAATAGATGTACTAAAAATGAACTAACTGCAGGGAAGCAAGAGGTTTGTGGGAAGTTGTACCACTTCAGGATAACAGTAAAGTTCCTGACTTCACTGGCTTGTTCTGTGACTTTGGAGAGGTCAGTGTTGTGCCTCTCTGTATTCTGGGGGAAGTACACTGCTATCTGCAGTAGTAGAATGCCACTAATTCTATAATAAATGTGAAAGATTATGCTTCCTTTATTTGTTTCTGCATTGAAAACATGGCTAAAGTGAAGGTTTTCCTTTTTTTGCAAAGCATTTTTCAGCTCTCTGAATAAAATGCAAAATTGTGGATTACCAGACAACTTTGTCTATCTTTGTTTCTTACTACATTCACGCCTTTTTTTTTACTATAACTGTATGTACACGCTGTTGAAATATCGTGATTTCATTTTCAAATCTTTTGTAAAACATCTATTATTGTGTCAGTAATTTTCAGAGAAGGGAGAGGGTGACATGAGAAAGAGTAGTGTCGTATTGTTTTGCCTCGGCTGTCTCATCCTTCTTCTCTTCCAGCCTCTGAAGGAGTGTTCGTCAAGAAGGAACTGTGATGATCCTCACCTGCTAAGTCAGTGGTAACACAGGATCCGGGTGGGAATGAGCCCTTGTCCTTACTGATACTCACACTTGCCTTTGCCCTGAATATTATACATCTCTATCTGGGGAGTTTAGGAGAAAATAGAAGTGAAACAGATTTACTGGGCCACGGATACAAATTTACTGTATTCATAACAAGGTATTTCATATAATCCCTTTAAAAATATGATCAAACCCCATCTTTGAACTGGCTAGAGATAGTGATAGCAGCAACCTCTTGGATGCTTTCACTTTTTGACTCCCTTATGGGTTGCAAGTCCTTTTCTGATCTCCAGTCTAAATGTATTTATGGTCAATTAATCCAGCCCTTCACTCTCTCTGATGGTGGTTTCGGCAAAAGAGTGCTCTGAATTTTTCTAGCAGTAATACTAATTTCCTGTGACCTTTCCATCCTTCAGTGCTATTGCTAACTGGGTAGCTGCAAAAAACAACTTTTTCCTTCTGTAAGGAAGCTCTGCTCATGAGTCAGGTTTTTTTTTTAATTTGTGACTGCTTTCAAGAGGAAGAGAAAATTGCGTAAGGTCAAGAAAAGAGATTCTCAGTGATGTAGTTATACCATCAGAGTTGCAGTTGTCTCTTGTCACATTACTTTTCAGCTGATTCTGTGCTTGTAAGTAGTGTGTCCTGGTAGTAGCTGACAGGGTTAGTGATACGGTACTGGTGTTGGCTTCTGTTTCTGGAGGTGGGGTGGGATTGTTTCAAAGAAGCACTATTCTGGCCCTCTGATCTGAATGTCCATTAGTAGCTGGAGTATGCTAGGCAAGTCCCCAGAGGGCTTTTACCTTCCCAGTGTTATCAAGAAGGAATATGGCTTTTATGGTCTGAGCCTGCTGCATGTGGAAATTCTCTTCAAAAGCACACTGCCCATCTGGCCCACAATGCTAATGTGACTATTTCTTTACTCCTTCTTAATATGGAAGGTTGACAGGGACGTTTGTAAGACTGGTACTGCCCTCCTGCAGGCTTGAGGTGATGCCCCCGGAGTACTTGACATGCACTACTTGTATTTTTGTGAGTGAACCCTTGGGCGTACGAGGTTTAATTGTAATCAGTTTGGGGACATTCTAGTATTTCTTCCAGCGTAAAATGTAACTGTGAAACTGTGTCTGCTGATTACCCTCTCAGCTGAGGTTTTGTACTTGATATTTTTAATAGCATTATTGATAGGTTTGGTTCTCTGTGGGTTTTTCCTTTTTTTTGTTTCGTTTTGGTTTTCTTTTTCTTTTTTTTCCTCAGGCTGTGCTGTGACCTACTGAGTTTATAATTGGAGACAAACTGAAATAGTACCACTGGAGACTGCAGCCATGATCTCATTAAAAGTCAACATTTGCTAATAGAGAAAAACTGATGTTGAAAATGCCTTTAGGTGGAAATTCTTAACAAATCAAGTTCTCTATATTGATCACTTACATACCTATTAAGGCTGCATTTCCTTTTGATAATTCATCAGTTTACTGTAGAAATGCTGAATGAAGATGTCAATTTTTTTCAGACATGTCATTTAGAAGTGGAATAAGATTCCATTATTTGCCATGGAAACAGAAAAATGAAGGGCTTGTAAGTCTTGATTTTTTTTCATACTGCAATTAGTATTGCTACAGTTTAACTGTCCAATATCTATGTTGTTTATTGTGCAGCCTTTTTTTGGGTGAATAAAAAAAAAATCAATGAAAACAGGGAAAAAATGACCATCTGGCAAGTAAGAAGGTTTAATTAAGACTTATGGTATTTCAAGCATTTGCGAAAAAAAAGTAGGAAAAAAATTCTTCTTGGCTTCATGTAGGACTGCAGATTTCAAGGCATCTGAAAGCCTTTAGGTGATGGTCATTATCTTTAATAACCAGCCTCCTCAAAGAATTGGTTGAAAAGGTTGTTCTTAGGTGCCTGACAGTAGTGCCCCAAATTGTTAATGAAATAACTTTAGAACCACCTCAGAGTTTATTTTTAGGTTAATTGAAAGTCAAAAAATTTTTCTAAGCTGTTTATATTTTCCATGAAAGATGGGCACAAGCTTCCATGGAACTGGCTGTTGTTGTCAAGCCCAGCAAGGCATTTAACTTTGGGCACAGAAGCAGCATATTCATTCATAGAGGCTGAAATGCACTGGATTTCTCACTGCCTAAGCTGGAGATGTGAGTTGAGAACTTTATAGGACAGAGATTTAATGAAGCAGGGGAGAAGTATTCCAAGCGATCAAGGTTATCCAGGAAAAGTGGTGAACTCAGGACTGAAATGAAAGACTAGTAAATGGACGGGGTTGCAGAGAAGAAATGACATTTGAGACCACTTTGGAATAGAAAGTGTTTTGAGATACAGCAGAAGGTGAGGAAATACTAGGAGAGGGGAGATATAAGGTTGGAGATTGAATGAATATGGAATGAGGTGCACAAACCTGTCTTTTACCTCTTCCACTACTCATGTGGAGTGGTCTGTGTAGGAAAACAATTTTTTGGTCAGAAAGAAGTCTTAGAATGACAGAATAACTGAATGTTTTGAATTGGAAGATTGGAAAGGACCTTTAAAGACCATCTAGTCCAACCTTTCCACCATGGACAGGGACATTCTTCACTCGAACATGTTGCTCAAAACCCCATCCAACCTTACCTTGAACAGTTCCAGGGCTTCTCTTGGCAACCTGTTCGAATGTTTCACCATCCTGACTCTAAATATTTTCTTCCTTATATCTAATCTAAGTCTAATTCTTTCAGATTAAGGTCATTGTCCCTTGTTCTGCCTTTACAGGCCTTGGTAAAAAGTGTCTCTCCCCATTTCATTTAAGCCCTCTTTATATAGTCATAGGATACAATAAAGTCTTCTTGGAGCCTTCTCTTCTCCAGGCTGAAAAACCCCAGCTCTCTCAGTCCAGCAAAGGTATTAAATCCCTCTGATCCTTGTTGTGGCCCTCCTCTGGACCTGTTCCAACTGTCCTATGTCTTTTGTATGCTGGAGACCTCAGAGCTGGACACACAACTCCAGCTGGGTTCTCCCAAGAGCAGAGTAAAGGGGGAGAATCTCTTCCCTTGTCCTGCTAAACATACTTCTGTTTATGCATCCCAGGATATAACTGGCTTTCTAGGCTACAGGAGCACATTGGTGGCTCATGTCCAGCTTTTCACCTGCCAGGATACCCAGGCCTTTTTTTGCTCTCCATCCATCCATCCATCCATCCATCCATCCATCCATCCATCCATCCATCTCTCAGTCTGTATTGATACTGAGGATTGTGTGGACCCAGGTACAGGACAATTGCACTTGGCCTAATGAAAGTGCAGTATAGTTACCACGAAACATATTGTATTGAATTAATCTTTCTCAGTTTTAATGTGTACTTTCTTGTTACTGGCTTCCTTATCAGAACATAGAGAAATAGATTGCACAAGAGTGTAAGGGGGAGAGGACTCATCCCTGATAAAAAATTCTTCTTTGGGTAGGTAAAGTGTTTTTGTAGATGTAGAAATGATTCTCTGAAAATACGTTCCTGAAATAGATTTCAAAAATCCCATTGACTGTGAGACATAAAAAAAGTAACAATGAAACAACATTAAAAACAGGGGCAATATTTAGCATCAGGAATTATTTTTCAAAAGTGGAATTTGATTTTGGTAAGAGCAGAGGTGTTTCAGACTTTGGAGCAGTAGTTCAGTTCCATGCTGAAATATGAATTTCTAGATGATAGTGTATGAAATCCTTTCCATAATGTTGCATTTGACAAAATCCTCACTTATATGAAGAAGTCCTGGATTTTACTTGGTTTGTTTGCTTCTGTACTGGTTTTCAGGCCCTCAGCTAGAAATAAGTGATGACATAACCTCAGATTTTAATTTGTCTTTGCTCCTTCAGAATGGACTTCTTTGTTTTGCAGTTTCACAGCATGATAAAGTAACTCATCAACATCAGTCTAAATCTCCTAACTGATGTTCTCTGGAGATTAAGCCTTAGGCAAGGATTTCCTCATATAAAAGAGGTGATGAAAAACCTTTAATTACTCTGTAATTGTGACTGAGTGAATGGAACAAAGCAAGGTGAACATATATAAAATGAAAACAAAAAAAACCTTTCTGTAATAGAAGTATAGTGAAAGCATCTGTCATACTGCAGTAGAAGGAAATAAGTTAAAAATTCAGGTAAAACTGTTTATCCAAAAAGGATTCATTCATTATGCATGTCAAAGAATAGCCTCTATACTTAATTTAGTAGGAATAATAGGTATTCTAGCCTTTTATTTCTAATTAACGAAATGTTCATGGTACAGGCATAAATGACTCAAATATCAGTAAACACAGTCTTAAGAATGTGAAGGGAGGGTTAGACGACAGAAAAAGCGACATAGTGACATCCAATCTAACATATTCTGGTAGCTTATCCAAAACCTTCTAAACAGAATGCTTTCTGTAGGTTTTTATATTTAGCCTTTCTGACAGAGAAATATTTTTAACTAATGAAAAATTACTTTCTAAATTTTAGAGGCCAGCCCTATATTGTTGTAGATAGCCCTAGTTTCATATAATGTAGGCAGTAGCTGTCTCTTGAAACCTAACTTCTTGTCATCACTATTGGTATTGGAGAGATTCTTTAGAGAATTAATGCTATGCTACTTAAGAAAGCACCCCATTCCCTCCCTGCAACCGTTTCCTAACTGAGAAAGCTATTCTGTTAAACACAAAAGCAACTTGAATCCTTCATTTCCACAATTAAACTGAAATCACTAGCTGAAACTTTCACAGACTCAGAACTTCAATCTGGATGCAAGCCAATCACTACTTTGCTTTTCAAATATAGAACAGACATTTAGCCACAATATGTTTTAGAAAAAAGAAATGTTTAAACTGCTGTTGCATTTTGCACAGACATGAATTATTTCAAGTGTCTGCTATACACAGTCCCTATTGAAAGACTTTGGATTTTGGTCGTGGTGGGGAGTAGGTTTTTGGGTTTTTTTCTGATTCCTTGTATATTTAGTGTGGGTGACATTTGGGGAATTGGGGAATTTCTGGGCTACTTGGCCTACTTGCATCAACTGCTTTCTGTGACTAATATCTATCCCCTTCCTCTGGGTGAGATACAGAAGGGAACCCTCTAACAGGTTAAGAATTGGGTTTTATATTCCTTTTGATCAAAGAAACCTTGGGGTGCACGTGTGATGTGTATCAGAGCTCCCTCACTTTAGGATGAAAAAGAATCTATTTCAGGTTTTTTCCTACAGATTTGGGTGGAGGAGCTGTACTTTCAGAATAGTACAGAATACAGAAAGTACAGAATACAGTACTCTGAATAAGTAACTAAGGATGTTGTAGGAGGAGACTGGTATAAATGTTCAATATTTCCCTTATAACTGTTATGTGTCTGGACCGCAGCAGATTTAATTGAGAAATATCCTGGTTGTAGAGTTTTGAAAGAACATGGGTTTAGATTGGTTGTTTTAGTGCTTAAGTCGAAATTGGCAGAAAGGCTATTGCTGTGCAATTCCCTGCCACTGAGAATCATGTCTGCTATGGACTAAACCTGCTCTACTGTAAAGGAAAAGGGCTGCTTTCCTCTCTCACTGTTTTCTTTCCCTCTGCAGCCCCCATATCACCTCAACTAACTTCTTCCCCTTATCATGGCATCTCCCTCTAACACTGGGTTCTGGTTCTGATGGAGATTCACCTTGAAGTGTCAAGGCCAGGAACCTGGGAATCTGGGAGCCTGATATGCAGCCGACTCTGCTGGGACCTCCTCTCCCACTTTATGGTGTTGAAGTGAGCTCTAATCAAACTCTCCCTCTCTGCTGTTACTCACATTAGAGCTTGAAAAAATGCAACTATCTGGGGTCCATTTATCATAGATAGGCTTTACTCTCCCTCCTTCTGCAGGTGATACATGTGAAAAATAGCATCAGCTCCAGTGCCTTTTTGAAGCTCATGCTTGCTGACTTCCACTATTGCAAACCTTCAGCTTTATATCTACTCTTCATGCATATAGAGTGTGCAAACCTAGAAACTGTGCTGGGAAGGCAACTCTGTCATTATGTTATTAAAAGGATTACCTCTTCCTGCTGTGTGTATGTTTCTGGGATAAAACAGGGATGATGTGGATGAGAGAAAGGGACATCTCATTAGCCTTGAGTGCACTGTGAATGAGACGGTGCTCTCTAACAGAGTCATCGTGAGGCACAAGGGGTGTTTGTGACTGCCAGCTGCAGAGGGCATGTGGCATGGCAGGGCACTCAGGCACCCTGGCAGGGGCCATGGGACAGACCTGGGTGGAAATGCACCGCCCAGCTGTAACTCCAGGGAGCCCCGACTGCTCCCGGCACTGCTCTGGCCCATGCTAAGGCCTGACACTGCTGTTCAGTCTCACCCAGATTTCATTTGCTGCGGTGCAATTAGAGAACTGCACTGGTGTGACTGGAAGAACAAATTAAATGAATCAAGCAGACATCAGAAAGCACATAATCCTAATGGTAGAACTAACAGGCATGACTGAGCAATGCATATATATACAATTCCAAATATATAAGATGTTCAATAAAGTAGAAATCCATAATACCTTCTTGTTGCCAGGATTTCTCCTCTTGCTGTTATTGGAGGATGCTTTAATAACAAAATCAGGCCACAGTGCTAACAATTTGTACAAAAGGGGTAAGACTGTGAAGTCTGACAGTGTTCTGAAATGAAAATAGTTTTTTACAAGCCTTCTCCTTGTTCTTCCCCACACTGAATCCACTTTTCTGCTGTTTGTGACTATTTTATAGGTATCTGAAACCTTAAAGTCCAAGAACAATCTGGAACCTCCAAAAATGTATAGGTGTTTTATAAATCTTATTTTAACACTAAAAATTTTTAGAAATCAAAGCCCAAAGAACAATAGCAGTAATTTTTTACCGTTTACTGCATAAGTCATGCCTGATGCTTCACTTACATTTTCATTTAAAATGATAAATATTTTGTGAATAAAGCTGGTAAATTGCCTTTCTTGACATGCATAGACACACTTGAAAAGTGCAGCAAGGGATGATAAGATTTTTTTTTACATGCCATAGCTATAAAAAATCTATTTTAGAGGCTTGTATGTATCAGCATTTCAAAACATCATTTCCATGATGCATTATCACATTCTACGAATCATCTGTTATCACTGATAATCTTTTATCAGGCAATTTCCATTTCAAAGAGTTAGTCTTAATTTTTTCAGCTTCCTCTTATCCTACTCTTACATCCTTCACAGAAAATATTTAAAGGACATTTATTTTGAGACAAAAGATAAAATGACCCAGTGCTACTTTTATTAATGTACTTTCATATACAAGGATACGGACAAAAATTTACTCAGCATAATTCTTAAAAGTCATAGCGTAACCTCTTTTGAAAATAACTTTATTCTTGTTACTGTTCAGAGTTCTGTAAACAACTGAATATTTTGCTGCAATATGTTACACAATATGTCAAGGAGCATCCAGTCTTTTCAGACTTCTCTGGTTATGAAGGCAGATTTTGGTCTCATTTCACACTTCTTTATGGTAGTGCATTCTGCTTTTCTCTGTGGTGTTTGTTCTGGTTTAAATTTTGTACCAAAGATGAGAAGAAAATACCAGTTTCTCCAAAGAAGCCCCTGACATCCTCTAGTTATACCTTTCTTCACAAGGAAGTCTGTGTTTAAAAAAGGATTTATGAGTCTAGATTTCTGCAGAAATATCTAAGCCCAGAATTAAGATATTCAGAACTCTCTGCTCAGTTTCTGCTTATTCTGCAGGCACTGAGGCATTCAGCATTCTTCATCCACTGAATCTCTGTGTGGACAGTATTCAGAAGTGTGGGTCCCTCTTTTGCTTAAGTTCCTTTGGGTGCTTCTTGCATCAGTATCTTCAAACAGAATCATCAAAGAAGCTGGTGGGTTTCCCTCCTGTCCTTAAGCAGCTCAGTATGTGTACTCTTTCTTTAACCCATAGAAGAGATTCCACACTACATCTCATACCAAGTTGCTTTACTTCCTAAGTTACAATGTACTCTGGTGGAATGGCTCTTTCTTACTCCTATTGAAAGTGTTCCTTTCAATGCCGAGCCTGCAGCAGGATGACCATTGGAGTATCACTGGAATAGCTGTTGTATCAGCAATGCTGTACAAAAACAGACTCACTGGGCTTGGACAATGTCTGAGGTCCTTCTGAAGGGTGTGTTTAAATTTCATTTAAGTCGTTCGTATTCCTTCTTGTAGTCTAGCTGATATTCATTCTGTTTAGTTTACTGTCATTTCAGCCTGTCATGCCTGAAGTAGAATTAGTGACTTATATAATCTTTTCTAGCTTCCACCTCATGGAGTTATTTAACAAATAAAGTTTTTTGTTACTCTTCTCGTCACTGATAAGACACGTGTGTGAGTAACTGAAAATAAGACTTTGTTATGCTGGTTCTGAATGACAAGCAACGTAAATACCTAAATCCTCCCCAAAAGTGTACAGACAGCTCGCAAGAGGAGTTTGTCTCTTGGCTGGTGACAGCTTGGGTAGATTTTGCAGTGGTTTCTCTTGGTTGAATTTCCATCTGGCATCTCCCTCCCTGTCCCCAGCTCCAAGGTACTGTTCTTGAGCACTTTTATCGGAATTTACCGTTAAATCTTGGCTCTGACTGGGTGGGAGACCCATGCAGATGTGTTCTGGCTCACAAGAGTGATCCTGTACTTTGTTCTTCCCAGGGAAGCTGTTGCTACTTTAGCTATTTTGGTGATTTCTCACCCACCACACTGTTGTGCTGCCGCTTTGCAATGCAATGCCCATTTCTCCTTGAATTTGTTCCTTGTTTCCTTGTAAAGGGGCAATGTAGCAACAGGCTGCCAGGCTGGATGTGTGGACAGGACAATCTCCAGGCTGTAATGCCTGAGAGCAGTACTACTTCGTAGTCCATTCACGCAGCAGTGATGCCACAGGAAGTACCTACACAAGAACAGGACAAGTCCATTTATACGTACAGATCATTTCATCCAGCAGTTTACAAATAGTTTACATTTAATATAACAACTCAGAATTGTTCCTTTTCTTTGTTTAGAAAGTAAAAAAGGAAGGAATGAGCCCTACAACAGTGATTCATTATAACAGTGGGATGTAGCTGCGTATACAGACCACAACAAAAAATGAGGACATACAGAATGATGTGTCCAGTGGGATAATATGGTGCAATTACCAACTAAGTTTGATGTATTGGGGTTTTTTTGTTTGTTTGTTTTTAATAAATGAGTTGCATTAAGACTAATAAAAGGAAGGATCTGCTCTTCTTCTATATACTGATTCTTAAATGATGGTGAAAAATAATAGTAAAAGAGAGCTGAATAATAAATAACGGACATTTTTCAAAAGTCATGGTTTGTTTATGCGAGAATAATTTGCTCAGGAAAACCTGTTTAAAACAGAAAAGACATACATGTTGCTACTGGTTAGAAGCTGAACTATGGTGCTATTAGTACTTCCACCTCGTTTTCTGTGGGTAGGCCACTTTGAATCAAAATAGTCTGTGGAGCCAAAGGTCTGGGTTGACTCCAGTTAGCTAAATAGGATGAGTTTCTCTGAACATTTGAGCCTAGTTTCAGAGCAAGTCACAGCATATTCACCAGAACAAGAGAGAATTAGTAGTCATTTGTTTTCTACTGTTTTACAGAGAATGAAATACTGAAGGGCACTTAAGAGGTTCCTCAGTATCACTTTTTTACTGCTTGTAGCATTGATAGGTTTGTCAACAGTTTTTCTCGCTTTACCAATGACCTTTCACTTTTTTTTCCCCTGAAGAATGCTGAGTGGACCATCATTCAGACTATTTCTGCTGCTTCTTTGACACCTTCTCTCTCCTGAAATCCACCAAGTGAAGTGCACTTTTCTGTCTAATTGGTCTCTTAATTGTGCAGTTTACAGTGATGAAAAACTTGAGGTTATGCCTCAAGTTTTGAGGTTACACCTCAAATGACTGAAGAACAGCACATGGCACCAAAATGTTGGTTAGTGTCTGATTTCTGTCTCTAGAGACCAGCACTAGGGCAGAGCCATCCTGTGTTAGGCACTGTCCTCACACAACACTGAAATTGCCCTTACCTGTGAGAATTACTCAAGCATAACCTGAAGAAATGAGCAGATGTAACAAGCAGGAGAATGGATATGAAACAACATCAGAATAAAATTGGCTGGGAAAGTAAACAATGGTCAAAGCACACCATCTGCTTTTCTGCAGAGGCTACAAATCACTGAACAATGGCTGGAATGAGTTTAAAAGCATTTGAAGAAAAATAATTACTGTTGCTGTCATCTCTGAGCATCTAGGGAAGAATGGATTCCAATTGTATCCACATCTTTTTCAATAACTCACGGGTTATAACAGTCCAGGCCTATTTTATTCAAATTGTTTATATTTTTGAACCAAATTTCTGATGGCCAAAGCAGCAGCTATGTTTACAATTCAGAGGCACAGCTCTGCTGTCAAAGCTCCAGGAAAAGCAGCTGTGTTGGAAAACTTTCCATGAGCCAATGGCAATTTCTTCCTTTTCTGAAGAAGCATGGCTCAAAACTGCTGTGACTTGTGATTTTGCTTTTCTTTCTCAAAACACGTGGAGCAGGTGGTCATATGTTGAATGGAAGCAATGTTAACTGAGAGGCACATCACTGAAAATGATGAGAATAATGTTCCTCTGTTTCTTCTGACTGTTTCAGATGGAATGGGATTGGGATAGGATAAAGAATCAATGCTGCCCTTTGCTAATGGAAAATCATTTTTTATAGCAAGAATTATGACAATGACAGGTACTATGAAGTACTCCCTTCCTTCTGAAATGTGTCAATGACCCAAAATTATGGAGCAAAATAGCACTCTAATTCCATGTGACATACTTCAATGAGATTATCACTGTAGTTATTAAGATCTGCCATAACATTATAAAGATGATACCAAAATCTGCTGCATAGTGTATGTATTTGATGCAATCAGTTCCCTCTGAACTGCGAGCCTAGTGGTAATTTCCTCCTGCACCCCACTGGATTTTTATATTGTGAACACTCAAAAACTGCAGTGCTGCATATTTGTTATTGTCATGAAAGACAAAACAATTGTATTGGTTCTATATTCTTAAAAAGGGTTGCTTTGATCCCTAGTAAATTGCTTTTGCCATGTATGACTCTAAGATACAAACAGTAGAAATCAGAACTCAAAGTAAAATACAGTTTTCTATCTCAGTACCATTTAGGCACCACTGAGCTTAAGTGATTCCGTTCTTTATCTCCACTCATCCCCTAAAGCCCTCTTGTAGGTGTATTTCCTCAGTTATCTAGAAAAAAATTCCCTCATTTGTTTATTTTCTAGGCTTTTTAAAATGAAAGAATGTAATAATCAAAACATTAGAAAACTACTGTATAACACATGGACAGAATTGTAACAGAGGAAAGTAGGAGTATGCAGAAATCCTCAGGATTTAGGGCACTTGTCTCTGGAAGATTTTGTTTTCTGACCTCTGCCAAGCTGTAAATATTCAGGCCATATCATACTATGTATTGCAGTAAATAATCATCAAGGGAACAGTTTAAATTCCACCCTCCTGCTTTTGTATTGTATCAGCATTATATATTTGGGTATTCTGTAATTTTTTGTGGGTTTTCTTGTTGTTAGTTTGGTAGATTTTACTGTTGAATTAGATCCCAAGGATCTTATCAGTTTTCCCAGTGCAGTCTGTTGATGATCTGCTGTTATGCCATTGGCTCTGTAAGAACCTCATGTATTTTCACTTCTGATGTAGCCTAATAAAAGAAACTTACTTTTCTATAACAATAATGTATCGCTCTTCAGAGAGAGTGCTGTTAAAAAAAACACTTTTTTTTACACATGCATACCTCACAAGGGCCCCATTCCTACCATCTACCAGCATCTTTTATTGCCGTATGCCTCAGATGAAGATCTGAGACTTATAGGGGTTGTTAAAAGAATTGACATGGAGGATGTTATAGGTGCTATGTTTTATTACAATTCTGAAGCAATAAAAGGTAAATAAAATTTCCAGATTGTTTACTTCTAGAATGCCTAAAATCTATGATATATGTGAAGTGTAAACATCGTAAATATTGTTCTCGGTTTTCATACTGTGAGTTTGAAAATTAATTTTTATACGTATTTCGTATAAAATTCCACTGTTGGTAATCCAGGCTGGTAGTGATGATATTAATAGGATAAGTTCCAGGGTAATCAAAAAGAATTTCAGGGCACTGAGTAGATCAGTCCATGAGACAGGTACACAGGTAGTATTTGCTTCAGTTCCTGTAGTGGCTGGAATGAATGGGGAGATGCATGAGGAGAGAATTAGGAAAGCCTACCTTATCAATAGGTGGCAAAAGGATTGGTGCCACGGTCCAAATTTTGGTTTTTTTGATCATAGGGCAAACTCCATATTACCTGGTCTTCTTAAATCAGATGGGCTTCATCTGACTAGGCAGGGCAAAAGGGTTGTTGCTCATAAGTTAGTAGGGCTCATCAGGAGAGCTTTAAACTAGGTCTGAAGGGGGAAGGGATTGCTTTCAGGCTCTCCAAAGTTCAGCCCAGGTGTGATAAGACTGAATTCAAAGTAAAATAAACAGCGCAGCTGAAGTGCATGTACACTAATGCGCACAGTTTGGGCAATAAACAGGAGGAACTGGAAGCCATCATGCAGCAGGAAAGCTATGACGTAGTTGCCATTACAAGAAACGTGGTGGGACGACTTGCATGACTGGAGTGCTGTCATAAGTGGCTACAAGCTCTTCAGAAAGGACAGGCAGGGTAGGAGAGGTGGAGGGGTGGATCTCTATGTTAGAGAGGCTCTTGACTCTGTAGAACTTGAGGTCACCAACGATAGGGTTGAGTGCTTGTGGACCCGAATCACAGGGAAGGACAACAAGACTTACATCCTGGTAGGAGTCTGTTATAGACCACCCAACCAGGATGATGAAGGGGATGAGTTATTCTACAAGCAGCTGGACGATGTCTCAAAATCGCCAGCCCTTGTTCTTTTGGGCGATTTCAACCTGCTGGATATCTGCTGGGAGCTCAACACAGCAGAGAAGAGACAGTCTAGGAGATTCTTAGAATGTATGGAGGATAATTACCTGCTCCTGCAAGTAAATGAACCTAACAGGAGCGGGGCCCCACTAGGTCTGCTATTTACAAACAGAGAGGGACCGGTGGGAGAGGTAGTGGTCGGAGGCCAACTGGGGCACAGTGACCATGAAATAATACAGTTTTCAATATTCAGGGATGCAAGGAGGACCACCAATCAAACCTCTATGCTGGACTTCCAGAAGGCAGATTTTGACCTATTCAGAAGACTGGTCCGGAGGTGATCCTTCCCCTGTACTCAGTGTTGGTGAGGCCACACCTTGAGTATTGTGTTCAGTTCTGGGCCCCTCAGTTCAGGAAAGGTATTGAGGTGCTGGAGAGGGTCCAGAGAAGAGCAACAAAACTGTTGAAGGGACTTGAGCACAAGTCCTATGAAGAGAGGCTGAGGGAGCTGGGGTTGTCTAGCCTGAAGAAGAGGAGGCTCAGGGGTGACCTCATCGCTCTCTACAACTATCTGAAAGGAGGTTGTAGACAGGTGGGGGTCGGACTCTTCTCCCAGGCAACCAGCAACAGAGCAAGCGGGCACGAGCTTAGACTCTGCCAGGGAAGGTTTAGGCTGGATATCAGAAAAAAGTTCTTCACAGAACAAGTAATCAGGCATTGGAATGGCCTGCCCAGAGAGGTGGTGGATTCACCATCCCTGGAGGTTTTTAAAATAAGACTGGATGTGGCACTTAGTGCCATGATCTAGTAATCATGATAGTGTTGGGTTAAGAGTTGGACTTGATGGTCCTGGAGGTCTCTTCCAACCCAGATAATTCTATGATTCTATGATATGTAATTTATTTATTTATTTGTTTGTTTATTCTAATTGTGAAAGTCAGGAGAAAATATTTATGGAGGCTAAAAGGATGGCTTCTGCAAAAATGTTTAACATTGGCGATCTCTTAGTGAACTGGAAAAACTTAAAAAATGCTGCCTGAGTCCTGGCTCATTTTTTGCCTTAATTCCACAATTATTTAATACAGTTAATTATAAAAGAAGAATAAAACAGTATTAAAGGAGAGCAATTTTTTGGTTCTCCAAAAGCGTATGACAATTTACTCTCTGAGCTCTTTGGTTTGTACATAAGAGTGCCCTTGGGCTGGGGAGAAATCAAAGTTTTTTCTTCACATTCCCCCTGCTTCTACCCCAGTTGTGTGGCGTGACTCAATAGGGTAGATAATGTGAGAGGAGAAACTCACAATTCTTACATTTAATCCTGTTTCAAGTGCAGGCTCTAACAACTGCTGTTGAGTCTCAGATCTTTGTTTCCCATATTGCAGACATATTCTGTAATTCTTCAGATGAATGTGTTATCTGTTCTGACATAAAACTCATCCTGGGCCTATAGGAATTTCAGTGTTGCCTGATGTAATTTATAATTTGATTTTAATTTATCTTACTGTGAAAAGGAAACTGTGAGAGTTTTTGCTGAGTAAGAAGAGAAAACTCTGTCCTTTCTATAGGAAATAACAACCACTGGGAATTTTCCACACAAGCAGGCTTGCTGGGTATCGGTCTGGACATTACAATTCCTTAAGCCTTGCAGGGCCCTGTTTGGAAGTTTAATTGTTCTGTCAATGCATAAGGCTGTTGGAATTGCAAGTGCATCTTATTTCCATCAGAAAATACTGTAGCCAGGTTTAATTTGATCTGTTACTATAGATAAAAACATTTTGCTTACTGCAGTGAATTAATTTCTAATATACTGGACACTTCTTCCCATGCAACTCAGGTAGGGCTGAAACAAAATCACTGAACAGCTTTCACACAAGTGTAGAGTGAGGTAAATACGTTGAATATGTGACTAACCAAGAAATCAGTTCCCATGGTAACACTAACTGCTTGACAATCCTTAAGCTTAGTATGCTACAGGATCTGTAATGGCTATTATTATTATTGCTATTGTTATTTTTATTTTTATACTGCTGCTGCACTAAACTATCCTAGCTCAAGATAGGAGCTCCACTGTGCTGATAATGTGTGAAAAAATGTGAAAGTATATGTAGTTCTTTGGGACACATATGGTTTGCTGAATTGAGGAAAAGACAAAACAAGTATGACGAGCAATAGGAGGGCTTCATAGCTAGCAAAGCACACAGCATGATGAGCATTCATTATCACTCCAGGTTTTTTTCCCTGTCAAGTTGTAACACCCTGTGCTCTCTTTGCTATTCTTTCTGTTTGCACTGTAGCTGCAAGAAATATACCCATAAATGTTTTGCCTCATCTTTTCCTCTCATCTTTCTTCCTACTTCAATTTGGTGGTTTTTAAAAGACAAACAAATATCCATGAGCTAGTCTTCCATTCTTCTTGGAAAAAGACTTCTGTCCACGGAGTGCCTTCAGGAAACTGTGTTTGTGGTACCTGGCAAGCTGCCTGGCAGGTTATGTCAGGCTTTGGGCTGGAACACACCTTTACCACCCTGGAAATGAAGTTCTAGTTAGTGAAAACAACCTGTACAAAGCAAGTAAACAAGCAGTCTGATAGACCTTTTGCATAAGGCTGGACTTGTGTGTATTTGTGATAAAAAATCACACATGCATCTCCAGGATATTATTATCCTCGCTGGAGATGTGCAGGTCACTTTAATACTCACAGATCTAGAGTCAACTTTAGACAAACTTAAGCCCAGTTTCTAATCAGATCATACCAGATGTTAAATCAGCTTGTACGCTTTCCAATTTACAAGGAAGTATAAAATTAAATTCAGAAAAATTTTGCTACTTAGTGGATGTACATATAATATTTTTATATATTATATTATATCACATCACATCACATCATATCATATATCGTATCATATTATATCATCTCATATATCATCTGTAACACATACTATTATACAATATAATAAATAATATAATTGACTGGTGATTACTATAAGGATTTTTTTGACTAATTTTACTCTCAGAGATGAATAAATCTGTGTTTTCTGACACTCTTGGAAATAAAACCATAATAAAGCATGTGTGAACCTACCATATGAGAATAGATATGTGTTTAAAACTGCTTAAAAGCCATACATTTTCCCTTTAAGGTTTAATAATTCTGTCTTATTTGATGATTTCGAAAGAAGCTCTAAGGATAGCATAATTTCCAGTTTTTGGCTTTGATTAGCTACTTGATTCTGTTGCCAGTATTTCTGCAATAACTTCATGTAGACTTTTTTGAGATTTTTTTATAGGTATATTTTTTACCATTGATCTAATTCTGAATAGTAAAGAAACAAAATTAATCTTGAAGATTTCATTTTACTTTTCCATTTGTTTAGCCAGTTCTTCCTTTATTTTAATCTAATTTTTCAAATTGATTCCTCTCACTATTAAGAATAACCTGATTTTTCATCTCTTTTCTGCAAAGAAACGCTAGTTTATCACAATTTCCAACCTCGCTATTGTTAAATAAACTTGGCATTCCCTGGCCACCATTTAAGTTTCATTTGCCCACTGTGTATTCTCTGTAAACACGTGGTGTTCTTCACGCCAGTGCTCTATAGGAACTGGATGTTTGTACACTGTTCTACTGTACCACCTAAACACCATACGTAAGGGGGACTAAATCTCTTTATCCCTCTTCTCCGCTACACTGGGTGTGAGCAGCTACGGGGTGCGGGTTTCGCTCCCTGATTCTCCCTGTTTGTAATGTTGGCTTAGGGTACTACCATGGAGCTACTGGTACTGTCTTAAAGCAAAACCTTTGGTTAACTCAAATTTGCTATTTCATGTTCAGTAAAGAAAGGAGTTTGTGTGCTGGAAATTTTGGTCCATTGAGTTACATTTGTTGTTAATGTAACATATTTTGGCATTTGTGTTAAGTTAAGCTTTATATGGGTCACTAAAGACAAAAGGAGGCCACCGTCCTGTGTGCATGTGCATGGCTTTACAACAATCTGTGGGATGAGGCTCATAAGAGAAAATGGAAAAGAAAAAGGATTAGTCTGCAGCAACTTTGTTTAGTGGGTTGCAAAAGGCTCCTCTAAGTGACTGTTTCATGATTTAGATGGTAGAATTAAAAGAGTTAAAAATCTATCAAGCCTTACTTGGATCTTAATTTCAGAAATGCAGTGGATTAAAAAGCTATTATCCGAGGATTGTTTGTTACTAACTCTTTGCCAGAACCTAAAACAAATGGAAAGGATCTTTACAGTGTTCATCATGCTGTATTTTCTCTCTACATGCAATAACAACAAATGAACAAATAAAAGATTTCAATTTATTTTGCTTAGACTAGGAAGATGCCCTTAATATTTCTCAATGTTTCAAGTACATTGCCTCTGAAATTTTTGTGGAATCAACGTTTGTGATCTGATTTGGGAGTGACATTCATTTGGAAATGTCAGTAAAGTAGGTGATTTCCTGCTAGCTTTGGTGAAAGTGTAGGTTTCATGAAACACAATATATATTAGCTCATTCAAAACTAAAATGTTGAACCTAATGCTCCAAATGCTGTGATATAAAAATCGGCACTTTTCTTAGTGCAAATATGTCTAGGTTATTTTCACAAAGCTTGTTCTAATAAAACAGAAACACTTATCTCATGCTTTTAACACAACTAGAACTTTAAAACTAACACGTGCATTGTCCCATTGGTAGAGAGAAGTATGTTGAATTCAGATTCTTTGGTCACACTATTATCTTTCCCTTCATGTTTCTTTCTTCATTCTTTAAACTTGTTTGAACTAGGTGCATTTGTTTGTCAGGCCAGATTTTGAACAAAAATATATGTGATATATGAGTAGAACCTTGATCATAAAATTCAGATATTGCTATTTGTGTTTGATAGAATAAGAAAACCTCCCTGTTTTAAAAAGTATAAGAGGGAAAACCCCATGTTCTATACTTTTTCTATAACCTCTAAAAATAAAAAAGCATCATCCCTTGACTTTATTCCTCCTCCAAATTATTTTTCTATGCATGTAATTTGTTCATTGATGTTACTTTCTTCATTTTGCATCATGCAGCAATTCTGTTTCAGGTATCTGCGATACATCATGCTTAGATTGCCTGGTGACCATGTTAGTGTATATGTCATTCATGCTTTATATTAAATTGTAAAGTGAAGGGGAAGTATCATTGAAGATGTACTGCTTTATAGGCATTTGTATGGGAACCTAACATGGTCTAAACTACGTGGTGGATCTTCTCAGATCTTCTTGTAGTGAGCTCCCAACAGAAAACCAGAAGACTTTTAAAATTAGAAAATCTCCTTTTTCACTGAAAAATCTAGAAATGTAACTCTTTTGAAACAAAGGAACCACAAAACAACAAACTAGGGCAGGATAGGGTTTGTGTAAGACCCATTGTCTAGTGCTCTCTTGCCAGCCAAGAGTTGTTGTTGTTGGAATATCTTCCCCTGTGACAGCACTTCAGCTTAAAAGGGCCAAGAAAAGCAAAGTCCTCTTCTTTGCTCTGTCTCTAGGGAGTTCTGCCTGCCTCAGTCTTCTTAAAAGAACATATAGATCCAAGGCAAGAGCACAATAGATACTCTCTGTCATGGGTGAAGCAACCACACAGTTTTCTTAGGTATTCCTTCTCATTTTGGAGTGGAGAGGGCCTGTGGAAGGAGGTGTGCCTTCCACAACAGTAGTAAAATATCAAGCACATAGCTCTCAGGCAGCAAAGCTGCAACTGCTAATTGTTATTTATATGGAATTCCTTTTGTATGAATATATGAATATATATTGGCATTTTAATTTCTATTTTGGTTGCTGATTGATTCACTCAAATAATTTATTAAAATGTTCTACTGACAGAAATTATAATTTCATTTTAAAAAAGGAAGAGATAAAAAACTAAAAGCACCTCCTATTCGTTACAAAGAGGAAGTATTTTCAAGGCAGCTAAATTGTCACTCAGGGTTGCTAAAAAAAAAGAGAAAAGTTTTGGCAGAGAGATTTCTATTCTTGCTTTAAACTGCTCACGTGGCACACCAGCGTACAGAAACCCCAACTGTGAACAAAATTAATGCTTTGCAGCTATGCAAATTTTATACAAGGATAATAATATGACAACTGAAAGTAGTTACCATGCATTGTAATATAGCCAGTCACTATTGGGTAAAAGACAATTGAAAATTTGACAATGTGTACCATGTTGTGATAATGACTCTATTAATTAGCACACACTTCTGTGTGCCAACAAGTTCATAGGTTATGCAGCTTGGAAGAGAGTCACAAGAGGTCTGGAACACTGGTACATATTCAGGATTTTGTTTTGAGTTACTAAATAGATTGCCGACCAATGTGTTAAGCTGCATTAGGAAATTTCTATAAAAACATCATCTAGGTAATACCCTAGAAAACAGGATTTTCGGGTCAAGAATGTCTGGTGGATTGCAAGGAGCTTTGGTATTTTCTTCTGTACTTTGACTGAAGAATCTGCCTGAAGGAGACTCTGTAATGCATCTTTTTCTTTCCCCATTCCATGGTTACAGTCAGGAGAAGTTGTACAGGAAAAATACTACAATGGAGTAAAGATGAATTGACCTCTTCTGCAAATTAAGTCCATGAAGGCCTAAAAGGGAAATATTTTTTCTCTGATTCTTAATTGCTTCACCTGGCTTTGCCTTGCTTCAGAAAAGCCATGCTCTTAGAGGACTCCTGGAGACATAACCATGTCTTTGAAAATCTGCAGTGAAAACAAACAAGAACCTTGCATGGACAAACTGACACAGATTTTGACATGTCACATGATAACCAAAGTATTTCTACATATTTATTCATTGTTAGATATATTTGATTTTCATATATAATATTTACCACAGTCCTGGATGGAGAAGATATGTAACAAGATTGATGAAACCAGGTTCTCCTCTTAGGAGTGCAACAGTTTCTAGTGAGTTGGAGATATAAAGCAGCAGTTGTGCCATTAGCATCACCACACTATCTTTATTTAGTGAACTGTTAAGTTTCATTCCTCTTTGGCAAGTTAAGACAATTTGGGATGTGCTTATAAGATCATGTTCCAGTCATTTTGTGTAGATAGTCTGTGTTCTGGTATCTAGTACTCCAGACCTGCCTGGCATCTGCAGCTGAAGGCCCATTTCAGATGTCTAATTTTAGATTTCATTACTTACTTAATAATTTTGTGAAAAAATGAGGTTGAAGATTCAGTAGTAATTGCAGAAATAAATACGTGTATCTTGTATTGCTGTGAAGATCAGAGAGGATGATAAGCCTGAGATTTGAGAAAAGTTTGCTTGTAGGGGCATTGTCATTCCCTCAGCTGAAGTTTGGATCATCCTTGTAAATTAGGACAAGAACTTGTTCTCAGCAATGTTATGCAATTTCTTGGTGTGGGCGAGGGAACGGAAGGAGATACACTGTAATACAGTGCTAAATTAAAAGAGAAGCAGGGAGAGAGGAGAATTTATTACTTTTTTCCACCATATAGATTACCTACACCATATTTAAAGTATTTGTATTGTAAAGCTTTTTGGTTTTCTGCAGAAATAACAGAGGAGAAAGGGTGAATACACAGCTTTATTTTCTGTGGATACCAGTCCAATTCTACTACCAGAAGTAAATCTAGTTGAAATAAAGACAAAACATTCTCAGTCTAAATTTGAAACAGCCCAAAAAATAAAGCTATGGTTGTTATGATACACTGATGAGTTTGACTCAAGCAGCTACTGCCATCAGCAGACAAAAGCTGACACATAGCACTGCTGCACTGCTTTTTGTGCTTCAATAAGGATATGAACATGGTGTTCATGTTTTTATCATATGGCATTGGCGTAACACCAGAGACCTGAAAATTGAGCAAGGAGAATTATTTGTCTTTGTGTGTCAGTAGATGGCCCTTCAAATTGTGACAACACCAGGAGCTGCTGATGAAAAAAGCCATGGCTGGAGCATTACTGGAAGTTTTTAAAAGAAATTAAAGGCTAAACAGTTATGAGTTTGGAAGAGGAATCTGCCATCCAATACTATGTCAGAGAGATAAACACAAGGTAGGTCAGAAAACACAGGCTTTTGATAATGGTGCTGGAGAAGTCACTGAGAGACAGTAGTATTAAGTGTCTTAGGAGTGGCATACATTGTGTAGATGAGGTTCAGAGTAAGAAATTAATGGTCTAAGCTGGTAAGCTTTTAAGCACATTGGGCCAGGAGTATGTCATAAGCTGTTGTAAAACTAGCTGAGAGCAGGAGTTGAATGCTCATCTCTTACAGAAAGAACAACAGGGAATAAGTCTAGAAGGGACCTTTTAAGATTTTTTGTACATTCCCAACCTCAGGAAAGAGAAAGTTTGTAGTTCTGAATGTTTCTTAACAAAATTTTTCTAGGAGGTGCTGCAGTCTTCTCTGGACAAGCCATTCTTGTCCTAACCTCCTACACAACCAGAAACATCTAATTTGTATGCAATCCAGGATTATTGCTTCTTCTCTTACGTCCGGGAGACCCAGGGAAATATTTATTAATTTTCTCATTGCACGGTAGTCCTTAGATTAAATAAATATCCCTATCATCTCTGACACTACCCTCCCCAGCTCTGCCCCACATATTTGTTATTGTTGTTAGTCTCCTCTGAAAGCTTTCCACTAAGACAGAGTCAATGAATCACAGAACTGTTTATGTTGGAAGAGACCTTTAATCTAAAATGTGGTACTTAGAGCAAGGTCTTCCCATTAGTAAGGTTTTTTTTATTTCTGTGGGTTTCTTAATAAGTCTTAAGTATTGATAGTCCTATTAACACCTTAGATGATGCCTTATTGTGAAAACGAGTTGCTAAAGCCTCTTCGGTCTGTGAAATACTTCACACCCAGCTCCTTTTCTACAAAGCTGCTGCATAGATATTCTTTAAGTTGAACTTCTGTATCTGATTATTCCCACAGAAACATAACATTCTGCACAGATTATTTCCTTGAGTTGTCAAGGTAATTTTAAATGCTCTCTATCTGCCAAAGTGAGTGCAATCTTTTCCACTTCATACATATACACACTTAGGTGCACTGTCTGCTCAAGGACTCATACCATTAATGTGAAAACTCATTTGATAGATTTTTAAAGTTTGATGTTGAGCCATTAAGACATACTCTGACTATGTTTTTTGTAATCACTTTTGTATTTGTTTCATAGTATCTCCTACCTGCACTGTATTTCTGCAGTACAATGATGGACAGGTCATGAGATAGTCAACACCCTCCTTAAAGTAAGAGAATTTGCATCTGCTGTGTTTTGTCTCTCAACAAAGCTTGCTAATATTTTCTTTGGCCTTTGAGGAGGTTGTCTTGTAGAGCAACGTATTTTCCCTTACTTGTGGCTTTTGAGTTAGACAAACTGATGTCAGAGATGCCAGAAAGTGATTGGCTAAGGGAATTGACTGTAAGACTTCTTGAGGTCTATTTCATCCCTGTTTTCTGTGATAGAAAGCCAGTGTTGCCTAGATTGCTCTTTGGCACTCTGCTAGCTTTATATAAGCCTGATGAATCCAGCCTAGAGAGATTTATCACATAGAACTTAATTATATGTTCTTCAGGAAAGAGCTGGAACAAATAGATTTACTGCGTTATTAGTGGAAAAAATAATTTCAGAAATGAAAAAGAGGTTATTCAGGAACATATCTTATCCTTAAGTAAGGATTGATCCTATAGTAAAATCTTAGTGGATTCTCTGCTTTCATATCTTCTTGGTAGTCTTATATTTTAGGTTCAGTCAATATAAATAACTTGTCAGTTTGCACTGGACCCCTTTAGTTCCTTTCTGCTCTGCTGTCAGTTTTCCTAGTTGCAAATCCACCAAGTTTCAAGTGCTTTCACACTGAGGTTTTGAAACCAATACATCTTAAAATGGCCTACATGGAATTATTGCAGTCACTTGCACATCCTTGTTTCAGGGCTGGGCTTGTGTCCACCCCTCTCTTTGTGGAGCTGAGGTATGATATGATTCTGTGTGTCTTTTCAGAATGAACAATGGGTTGAGAGGAGGACACATGAGCTATTTTTTAAAGACAAGTGCTTCAACATCCATTGAAAACAGACACAGTAGCTGTTTCTATTCATGGCTGTCAGAGTAAAGAAATACTGGGAAAGGAGTAAAGAGTAGCTAAACAGCTTTTGTTTTCTGTTTCATCTACATATGATAGCTTTCTGTTCATGTCAGAGTTGACTCCAGCCTCACCCTTGGTTTGCACCCATCTAGCTTTACTGTGATTACTATCCTGGCAGTAGAAGAACTTAGTACTACTTAATACGTGCAGTTTAGAAGATTGAGATCTGCCTCTACCAAAATCATTTTTTCATCAAGATATAGAGTAATACAACAATGTATTGCTTAACCTGTCCATTCCTTATTTATTTATCACTATTGTTGCCCAAACCAGAACAGAACATGTATTAATACCTAACACATTATATCCATGCTTCCCATAGCACAAGCACATTAAGAAAGAGCATACAAAAACTGCATGATAGTTATTTTAATATTTTGAAGAGGCTTAGACAGCAAGATTGGATTTCACAAAAGGTAGGCAGAGACTGCTGTTCCGGGTGTGCCATTTCTGAAAGCTGAGTAATCTCTTAACCATGTACTTGTCAACCCTGGTTTCTTCTTCCAGTAAGAAATATAATTCATATCTCTCTTTTAGGGGGCAAATAGCAATTCTTATGTTTCAGTAAATATACATTGTAGAATTTGTTATGTTATTTCTTAGTCATAATTAGCAAGCCACTGCATTTTGACTTAGTGGATATTCTGGAATCATCTTAAGAAGTTGGTTTTTTTGGTTGTTTCTAATGTTTCTTTATTGCCCAAATGGTCTTAAGTTTGTCTAATTTAGCAATTTTGGTCACGTCAAGAGAAAGGCACTCTGGATTCTATCTGGAATATTAAATTAAGTTGAGACTTGATTTGTAAAGCAATTTGTGAGATCTCATCTTTCATTCTGTGGATGTGAACACAAGTACTGAAAATATTGTGGCTACAGATGTGAGCATCCCAATACAATTAACAACAGAAGTACTGGCAAACAAGTGAAATTGTGGATAACCTTATACTTATTTTTCAAAAAAGTTCTTTTCTCTGTTCTCTTCTTCTTTCATCCACTCTTCCCAAATACAAAAATGTGTCAAATTCTTGTTGCACCTAAATGAATTTATCTTATTATGTAAGGAATAACGTGATCTCATTAAATTTTCAATAAATATACTAGCATTTTCTCCACTCTTATGTGCACAGTCAGCCACTCTGGCTATATGCAGTTGGCTTGTTTGACCCAAAAGTGGATGATACCTTTCTTGCTGCTATTGCCAGGTCTGGACTGTTTTATTTATGGCATGACCTGTGGCCACATGGTATACAATTTGTGAGAAAAGCATGAGATATTGTACTGACAGAAATATTTAGGGTTAAAACTTGGTCTGAATCTTTTTCTACCTATGATCTTAGTCAAATCACGATACAGTAAGTGCTTAAATCCAGGTGACTGAAAATGCTGCTCACTGAAACATATCCAGTGTGTTCCATACTTGAGTTAGAGGCACAGTCTATTTTCCAGTCTTTTGCTCAGTTTAATTAATAAAGTGCATCTCTTAGAAGGGTACTGGAGAATGCCACACACATTTTGCTCACTGAGTTACAGGGGTCCCTGCTACCAGAAGTCCTTAGAGCAAGGCTAAGCTCTGCTCTGATTTATCACCTCTGGAATGACTGGATTGCCTGCATAAAACAGCTCCTTTAACAATGACCAGGATGTGTTCCAGGCTTTTACTTGGTTTATAAATTATTTGGCAACCACTGCAAAACTCTTAAAACTGAATAAGCATCTTTAGGAATCTTGTGTGAAGTGAGAAACTTTTTCTGTTCTTCAACTTGTGTTAAGTGAGGTAATTTCACAGAAGATGCAGAAATGTTTGTGAATAAAATCATTGTGGTAATCTCTTTAGCAAACTGGTTTTCAAATGCAAAACCAGTCAAGGAACAGGTCAGATTTGTGCTACAAAATAACATAGCTCTAACGGTGCCAGAGCCAGCTTCTGGTGTCACTTCTCTCCTAAGTCTAGTGTCAGATGGGGTTGTTTTATTTAAAAGAGGTGGGAGAGAAAGGTGTGTGTATGAATATTCAGTCTGGTTAAATATTAAATGTAAATCCCAATACACTTCTATAGTCACGTGGCAGAAGATGTGATTATCCCCGGGACCTTACAGGGGCAAGTGTGTAGTGCTTTGTCCTATCTGAATGAAGGCTTCTAATATGACATATTATGACAAGATTGACTTTGATGTATAACCATTGTGCGGTTTCTTTTTATTTCCTTTTTTTTTTTGAGATAAAGAATCAAGTTTAGTACCTACATGTTGTATCAGACCCTGTTCTAGTGTTCACCTACTTGATAAATTTCTGAGTATTGCTAAAGGCAATGCACATCTAATTATTTGAGTATTTCTAGGTTGGATACCATGCTGTCGTATAAGACAGCTGATAATACTAATTAACTAATACTTTTATTTATTTATGAGTGGATAATATGAAGAATTCCCCATTTTCATGTGTGCCTTCATTTAATGTCTTGTATGGCTGAATACCAGGTGACAGGATAAATGATAGTAGAAATAATGGAAATCTGGGACTTATACAGGAGCCACAGGTGTCTTGAATGCTGAGAAAACAGAACACTGTCTCTTAAAAGTGAAGTCTTTTGTAAGAAATGCACCAGGCAGCTCAAGGATGTTCTGGAAAGTTGGTATGATGTGACCTGCTTGCAGAAGGGAGCTTGCTGTGCAAAGAATTTTTCATTTTCTGCTGATTATGTTGAATGGCATGAGGTTACAAGAATGACAGTTTTTGAGCTTTGTGTTTGTCAGTTTGAAAATATTTATTCGTTTCACTATGTTATCAAATTTAATTCCAGAACATTTTAATTTCCTTTCCAGTTTAGAAGGATGCCAAAAAAATAACTGAAGGGCAAGTGTTTTATTTTTATACCTTCAGAATATTTTAGTAGAATGGTAGACAACAATTACAAATCACATCTTTAAACATTTATCTATCTTGGGGGCTACAGCTGGGGTGATACTGAGTTCAATCTCTTTACAATTGATTTTATTCTTAAAGGGAAATATTTAGGATGAAATGTAGACTTATTCATGAAAACTACTAAACTAAATATCTTAAATCAATATGAACTACAAATATTTATTATATCAAGATGTAATGAATTATGCTTTCAAGCACTTGGCCCTTTTCAAAGTTTAGGTCATGATGTGATTAATCACATAGGTATGTCAGGCAGGATTTCAAACAGAGCATTCTTGTTAATGTGTCTAAGTATATACAAACAGTGCTTAAAAAGAAATGGGATCTTTTCAGGCAGAAAAGTGGCTCCTGACCTTCAATAACTTTGTTACTTTAATGAGTTTTGTGTAGAAGGAGAAGAGAGAGGACACCATGTATTGATGTAGCTGAGCTCTGCTTTCTGACGTGCTAAGACTGTATTTTGCACTAGGAACAACTCACCCAGTTCTTGAGATGTGAGGAACATAAGGTGTAGTGCTTTCATGGCTTACAGACTCACCGTGTTACTGGAAGGCAGGACAGGAATTGGCCCATGTACAGAAATGTGTCTGGCTCTGCTAATGTATCTAAAGGAAAAATGGAAATTAAAACACTTTTACAACATGAGGTAACAAATACTTAAATTTTCATGATCTGAGGGGAAACATAGCTGAGAAGAAAGGAGTATTTCTGTGCGAATACCATGTGAAGATCTGTGGTGAAGGTACACTCAGCACACACCTCTTCTTCTGGCTTTGTGCGGAGGCCAGAGTTTCTCTAAGAAACTTGGTGCAGAGAGGAATGCTGAGAAATTACATGATAAGGAAGCACAAAGGCGCATAATTGGAGAAGGGCATTTGTTGTTCTGAGTAAATGTTATTCTTCCCTTTGAGCTTGTGTAGGGCATGCCAGAAAATGCAGAAAATATAGACAGAAAGATACAAATTTCGTCTTGCTCAGTCAGATATACACAGAAATTTCACCTCATCAGTTTCCGGTTTAATGTCTAGCAATTTTTTTTTTTCCTGTAACAACTGCTACACTGACATCTCCCATACATTGTAAACACCTGCATTTCTAGCCTTTGTTATGTGGCTGTATTAAGCTTAAACACTATTCTTCCTTGAAAAGAACCACACAAAGAAAATACCCAGCTGATGCTCCAACTTTTTACATACTTCTGTCTGTCCACAAACTTTATTAAGTAAACATTTTATTTGGCCTCCACGTATTTGTAGCCACACATACCTGCCTGTGATAGTGGCACCTTTGTGGCTACACAGCAGAAGTCGTGAAAACTGTAGAGAAAAGAAATCAGGAAACATATTTTATTGGTTTGGCAATGATGATAAGGAATTCTTTTATCAACAGGAAAATTACAGCTGATAATAACATGGCACAGGTAGAGTCAATTTCAATAATTGTTAATACATATATTCAAGCTGGTGTTTTTCATTTACTGAAAACTTTAAATGCATTTACTCTAGTTGCTTATAAAAGAAAACAACAGGAAATTTTAACTCCTTCTAGTCTACTGATTTTTGTTTTCTTTAGAAATTGTGGCCTAGCTTCAGGAGGAAAGCCTGAGGGCACCACCTGTCCCCAGGCTCAGCCTAGATCAGTTTGACCTGGGCTCTCCCTATGCAGAGGAGGCACTGAATCCAAGTCCTGGAAAGAAATTCTAAACTGCATTTTATGTCTATTTTTGTCAGCTTCTTTTTTTTAAAATGAGAGAGGTTCCTACCTCAGAAAGACACTCCAGACCATGAACGACAAGTGACTGCAAGAGAATGCTTGATTAAAACAGAAGCCTTGGAGAGCGGTGAGATTTAGGGCATTTTTACACCAATGGGGTCAGACAAACTTGGGCTTGCTTCTTTCTGCTGCTTACTTTGAGACCATAAGTGCAAAGAACAAGGTTATAGGATATACTTGAGCTGGCTGGACAAGCAATTTGTGGTTCCTAGCTCAAGGAAATGTGCTCTCAAAAATTCTGCTTCTTCAATTTGTATCTATTGCATTAACAAACGTACAGCTCTCATGCAGGAGGGGGAAAAGAGGTTGGAAGGATGAATATAGTCAAATACACACAATTACTTAAAATTCAACCCTGGGGATATTACACCAGCAGCAAGAAAATCATTATTGCAGTTAGCTATCTTGCTTGAGTTCAATAAATATATTCACACAAACCCCTGAAGTTTTTGCTAATGAATCACAAGTAAGAGACCTCAAATGAACCATGGCTGTTTTGTCTTTTCTTTCTTATTAGGGACCAGTCACATACGAAATGTAGGAAAACTCCGAATCATTGGAGCAATGTAGGCATGTCAAAAAAGGGCAACATAATGGAGCTCAAGACCCATGCTTTGTTGCTGTGCTGATACATAGATAGACAAGACTGCAGGGCTTTTTCTACTCCTTTCTTCTCCTTGAAAGCAACTAGCAAAATATTATAAATATTCACAAAGACTAATTTTCACCTGGGAGCTCTTCAGAGGTCTGTTCAGAGCTAATCCAGAGGACCTAAATCTCAGTCACCTTAGTTTCTGCCTCAATGTTTGCTACACCAGGAACGCACCAGGAAGCATTGTCTTATATTTGTTGCACAGTTGACCCATAATCTCGCTTGGACACGGAAATTAGATGTTACACCATCAATCTCTTTGAGGTAGTGGTCTGGCAGGCTTTCAGACAGCACAGATTTTGCAAAATCTAGGGGACTGCATTTTTCACATTATATAACCACAGACACTTCTTTCTTCAAAACACAACTGGAAGGGGAGATGGAGGTGATGCTCTGGTATAAAAAAAATATCAGAGCCTTGGACATCAAGAATCCCTGCATCACTGAATGCTGAAGCCCAGAGCCTTACAGTAACACTCTTTTTCTCTTCTTTTTCTTCCTGAAAATCTTTATTCAATGCTTTGGCAAAGGAGAGATAAAGATAGTAAAATATTAGTTTGGGAGGTTTTCCTAAAGGTAGGAGATGACTCTCTAATCCCAAGACAATAAAGTAGGAAGGAAAGTGCCGTTCCTGTTTCGGGGTCTTCTTTTATAGTGAAGTCTGTTCAGGAGAGGTTTCAGGCTCAGAATTCAAACTGGAGAGAGGCATTCACCTCTGATGTTTTCTAAACTGGGAAACAGGCACAAATAAAATACATTTTTAAACTTGTGTGTACCTATTACCTAGCTCTTGTAGATCCTGTTTGGGGTTCCACTACCTGAAAGTTAGGGTTTTGCAGTATTCAGGGCTGTGAACACCACAGTGGCATCACAACATAGTGTGCTAAATGTGACAGACACACAGAGGGTAGACTAGCTGATATTACACAGAGGTTTGACCCGGCATCTATTGAAATTAATATCTTTTCACTTACTCTCAAAGGCATTTGATCCTACTGAATATTGATTTTGAGGTGAGGGATTTGGCTTACATACTTAAGAAAATAGAGGACTAAAAGGTAGGTTCAAATACAGTTCTGATTGATTGGGATTTGATGCAAGGATTGTTATTTCTCCTTGCATTAGCTGCAGTTATATAGGACAGGTAGTAAGATCAACGCGTTCACAGGTCTATAATGACTGCTTTTGCTGCTCAACCATATATTTACAAGGCCTGACACTTGAAACTTGGTTCTCAGCACCTTCTGAAGCTTAGGATTTTTTAAAGTGGCAAGTATATCTATCAAAAATAAGACAAATTTTAAAGCTATTTATGACAAATTTTAAAGCCATTTATGAAAAAAATTGTTTAAAAGATACAGAAAGATTAGGTTTTTTAGCAAAGCACCAGGAAGCAGGCTGATGAATTAAGCAAATGAACGTAGGGTAAGTTTATACATATTATGTGATAAAAGCATATACTGTGTCATCAAACTCAGTTTATTAAAAACATGTATAGAAGGATTATCCAGTTCTCAGATTCCTCAGTAGTTTTCAATTCCTCTCCACCAAATCAAAATCAAAGCTTTTGGAACTCATCTTCAAATTATAAATATTATGGGAAGCAGCACTGAAGTACAAAGCTGTCTTTTCAGCAACACCAAGTGCTGCAAAAGCTGTAACTAGATCTAAAATAGATACTTTATTTGCCTTTGGCTGAGCCATGTGAGGGAGTACAATAAAACAAAGGAAGTAAAACCCAATGTGGTATATATAGATTGGATATAAATAGTCCAGCTGCAAACATTGAAGATCAGTTTCTTAATTTCTCCTTGCTTTTACTTACAATTACAAGGTTACAAGATAAGCACAATTATTTTTGTGTAGATTGCTAAGGCTACTCCTGTTAGATGAAAGAGAGAGAATTCAAAGCAGAAATTAATACACAAAGTGGATTTGGCTAATCTTTCATTAACTGAATACCTTCAGTACAGTGGTGCTTCTCTTTTGGTAAGATCAGCACTTCTCAACACTGTTCCTCTTTTTTTCTTTCTCTTTCTATAATCCTTCTTTATCTTCCCTCTTTGTATAATTGAAATCAATATTGTCAGCTAAAACTGCTTCCCAAATCCAGTATATTGGAGGAGATATAGTGTAACAGAAAAGGAATATAACCTTAAAATCTGAACCCATTTTTTTTTCCCCTATGACAAGCAAACATTTTCGGAAGATGAAGAAAAATGTTGCATTAGAAGTAGTCAGTCAAAAAGTCATTCAAGGACCTCCCTTTTTTTTAACTAAATCAGCCTGCAATTATATAGTTTTTCATGAATCTCAACCTATTGATACTATATGCAAATAGGGTGACAGGGAAAGGGAGAGAAGAAACTATAGTGTACAAAAGAGGAGCAGAAACATTCCTGTGTATCACCCTGATGAAGCTATCACTTTTCATAAAAGGTATTGTTCACTTTAAAATCCAATTTCTCTGATTATCCAGCCAACTCAGTCATTTGAATAGTCTTCCGCTGAAATCACAGAAAAAGAAGCTTTTTCAGGCTTGCCACATAACAGTCTTAAATGTTGATTCTTGCTCAAAATCATATTGATCTTTGTGTATATCACTTCTATCTTTTATTATAGTTTTTACTCAGCTTTGCAGTCTTGACATCAGATTCTTCCGTCTGTAGTACCACTTCTCAGTAACTGTGTCACCATACTGAACATTTGCCAGCTGTCTGGTGTTGATGCAGTCTTCGGCAACTACTTTGCAGTTAGTAATGCAGCTATTTCACCTTGAATCACCAAATGCATAGGCAAACACTCACTGATACTCCATCCTTTATTTGTTTTTCTTTTCTCTTACTGAGAAATCAATGTGGGATAGATATTAAAAATGTCTGTTTTCTCTCTTTATGGGGGACTTGTTGAAAGACCTAACAACAGGATGATGGCTAATGAAAGAGAGTAGATTTAGATTAGGTATTAGGAATAATTTTTTTACCATGAGGCTTTGACACAGGTTATCCAGAGAAATCATGGAAGCCCCACCCCTGGAGGTGTTCAAGGTCAGGTTGGATGAGGCTTTGAGCAACCTGATCTAATAGATGGTGTTCTTGCCCATGGCAGGGAGGTTGGAACTGCATGAACTTTAAGGTCTCTTCCAACCCAACCCATTCCATTATTCTATGATTCCATGTAAAATCGGTACTCAGGGATTCAAGGCCTCCATTATATCTGCTGCTTATTTACACAGATTATTTCCTTTCTGTTAGTTAAAATCTCTAGTCCTGGACTAAAATCTTTGCTGATCAGCAAAGCTCCTAGCTCATGTTTATGTCTGTCCAGAACAAACTGATTTTAAGAATTTCTTCTACCTCTCTCACCACCAAGGCAAATTTCTGTAGACATTTTTGCAATTCACTCTTCAGTTCCTCTTCTTCCTTTACTGTTCCTTCCAGAGCAGAGTTATTGCGAAGTGGTCCCAAAAATTCACTTATTAAACAATATTAGGGGCTAGGACTGTCCCCTAGCATGTGAGAGACCATGTTGAAGATCTCTGCTGTGTGATAAAATCTTAAATCCCTCTGAGTCGAATTCTCTAATTGCCAGAATATAGGGTAAGATTTTCTCAATTACTCTGTTGAACAGAATAATTAAATAGCCATTGCAAAGCTCTACAGACTAATGGCTGAGGAAGTCATTTGAGACTTGCAAGCCTGGATTCCACTCCCTACACTAATGAGTGTTTAAAGTGTACTCTCTTAAGACTCTAATTTCAGAAAACCCTCTAGGTTGGTGGCTAAAGCATTGAGCTAAGAGATGCACATTAAAGCTCATCAAGATAACAAACCTATTTGTTCTGCATGTTAGGTGTGTGCAGAGCAGGTGAAACATGGCACAGGCATTGTTGCATCCTCTTCTTTCCTTTTCCACCACTCCTCCATTTTGTAGGGAGTGAAGATGAATACTTTATCCCGGGAAACAGTTTGGATTTGGGAGTTCATTCTATGTACTGTATGGTGGTATCAAATCTCATGCAGTGTCATTGTCCGTCAGATGGGAGATGTCCACTGGCTAGATCAGGTTCACATGTTGCTTCTCTTTTTCACAGTTAAGTGACTAATCTTCCAGTGTATTGTGTAAAGGTTCTAGTTGTAACTGGCAAATAAAGGTTCTGGACTATATTAGTGATTAGATAGGTCAGAGCTGTTATTGTGCTAAGAAATACAGCATTTATTTCTATCGCTGATGTAGTGCAGGTTTTGAACCTCTAGTTCTTGTCACAGAGGTTAAGTGATACTCTGTAGATCTGAGTCAGTATTCAGTACAGAGGAGCGTTGCTGTTTAAATGCTTTAGAGTTGTATTGTTTATGTTTGAGAGTAGCAGAGCTCATAATTTTACACAACTGTTGTAAAGATGTACTCAGGTGAGAGATTATTGATGTAAATCACAATTAAGAAATCCATCCACTATGACATATTCTGGAACCAGGAAGTTAAATATTTTAAGTTACTGAGGACCTATTCAAATGAGATGTATTTTGAAATGAGAGAGCATATTCTAGGATACACAACATGTATTCATCTCATATCTTTTCAAATTAATTTCTAAAACTAAGTAAATACAATTTCAAAGATAAGATCATGAGCTATTGTCAAGCTCCTAATCTGGATAATTTTTTAATATTTTCTTCTTTTGGTTTGGAAGGGATCTTAAAGATCATATAGTCCAGTCCCTCAGCCATGGGCAGGGACACCTCCCACTGGATCATATTGCTCAAAGCCCCATCCAGCCGGGCCTTGAACACCACCAGAGATGGGGCATCCATGACTCCTCTAGGCAACCTGTGCCAGTGCCTCACCATCCTCACAGTAAATTATTTTTTCCCAATATCTGATCTAAATCTACCCTCTTTCAGTTTAAAGCTCTTATCCCGCATCCTATTGCTACGCTCCCTGATGAATTGTCCCTCCTTATCTTTCCTTTAGGCACCATTTAAGACCAAGAAGGCTGCTATAAGGTCTCCTCAGAGCCTTCTCGTCTCCAGGCTAAACAACCCCAGCTCTTAGCTTGTCCTCATAAAGGAGGTGTTGTAGCCTCATGATCATTTCTGTGGCCCTCCTCTGGACCTGCTTCAATAGGCCCGTAGCTTTATTATGCTTGAGACCCCATGGGTGAATGCAATACTCCAGGTGGGGAGTCACGAGAGCTGAGTAGATGAGGAGAATCACTTTCCTCAATGTACTGGCCACGCTTCTTTTGATGCAACTCAGGATGGTTGTCTGTGTTTCACTGATCCTTTGTCATTTCTCAGGTATCAGAATCTTCAACCCACTTTGGTCATGTACTTAGTGCTTAACTGGATCACTGGAAAAGATGATTGGAAATGGCCAAGAATTACTCCCCAAAAGTTCACTCTTGAGATATTCAGGAAATGCAGGTATTCACGGTAAATCAAGACACTGCAAAATAATTCTGTAATAGAAATTATTAAAATGCTGATGTTCCCTGGTGAAAGGAGAATAATTTTACTTAGTTTATTGTAAAAAGAAGTGGGAATTTATGTCGATGATGTACTGGAAATGGTATTACAATAAATATTATTTTTATACACAGGTGTTGAAGGGAAGAAATCTAACAGTCAGTTCATAATTACTCATTACTATTAACTATTTATTCAGAGTTCAATGCCTATTGTTGTTAAACAACTCAAAATTCACCAGTGCCCTTACTCTTTCAAATTTTCCTTCAGTTAGCCAAAATGAGAGGGATTGTCTTTGTAAAAATACATGTAAAGGGAAGACTGCTTAGCATAGGCAATTTCTAGAATTACATAAAATTGTTATAATTTTATTTTTGGAAATTCCTAAGAGGCTATATTGTGCCAGAGAACCATAATAAACCTAAATTAATGATTTGCTTTCTATAAGAAGTAGAAATAGTCTTCTGCTTTGAATGTCCTTGCCTGTTTCATTCATTCATTTTTAATCAAGAACATACCCAACATACAAATGCAGTAAGTATATTTATGCAATCTCTTTACACAGAAGTGCAAGAGTGCTACAAAAGATAGACAAACGGAATAATATTGTGCACAGTTCTTCAAATTTTAGGTACAAGTTTCTCAGGCTTCTCCTTGGAAGTTCTCATGTAGCACGCCTTGTTGGTGTCATGTTACTAAGAAAGTACTTTACAGCTTTCCAGTACATCTGATTTCAGTATTTAACCCCTCTTTTCATATATTTGCCTCCTCCCTGAATTAACATAATTCTGGTAATCTCTTCTTAATATGTTGCCTACATCTATTTAATACTCTTACATTAATGTTACAAGAGAATGAAAAACACCATGTTGTCCTAAATCAAAACTACTGATTATCCTACTACATCTCAGACAGTTCACTAAGCACACATTTGCTACCCATTTTCTCTATAACCTTATGAAAGACACTGTCTTATTCATGTTATTTTAGAAGAAGTCTTTATATACAGGGAAATCACCTGTGTTTGCTTTCACTGCCACTGTGCCGTTATTTTCTCTAGGCCTGGAATACTTGTGCCCTTCTTCTGCCTAATATAAAAAAATAAACATAAAAAAAAGAGTACTAAACCTGTTGGTATCTTAGTAATTTGCTTAATTTTCAGAATTGCTCAGCATCTTTTGCTCAGCAAAATACAACAGCTAAGAAGTTCCAAAAGATTTGGCACACTGCCTCCCAGAGTTTGACATAACTTGTGGAGTGCTCGAGCCACATTCTTCACAGGTGCAGCAGAAACAATCTGTGCCTATGACTTCACTGCTCTGTTACACATACATGTAGAAAACCCCGAACACTCATAGGTCTCCTGAAAAATGAACTGGGTTAGACTTTGCACATGCTTTCACAGAATAAATGATTTTATGGTGTGCTGGTCTTTACTATGAGTTCTTTGCTTGGATGCTGTAGATAAACTTGTATTCAAGCTGGAAAGCTTAGGAAGCTACTGCTTTAATGTTGCAATAAATGAAAAATATTTAAACTTCTTTTGCAAAGTCACCTGAGAGAGGAATATTACCTGTCACTGCAGGTGGCTGAATGATGCAGTCACAGCCAAGGATACGTAAGTAATAGGACAATGAACAACAAAGAGAACAGCTTAACAATTTTAAAGGCAGTGCAGTAGCCTTCTCGGAAATGCTGCACTGGCCATTTCCTTTCAAGAAGGACACTTCAGTGATAAAGAAGGCTGAGAAAGGGATAATTTCCATTGGCAAGACATAGAAAGCACTTGTAAAAAAACCATACCACATACCCTCCCCACTTAGCCTTTGTGAGTGGTCTTTTATGTATCTCCACTCTCCAATGTTACAAAAAAGCATGTGGTTTAAAATGTGTTTTAAATAAAAGGGTCTAAAAATGAAATACGTGTTAAAGCAAAACAGAACAAGACTTGTGTCTTCTACTACCAGAAAAATTAGCAGCATGTAAACAAAATTTTAGAAATAAGAATATTCAAAATTTATAATGGGATTATATTTTCCATAAAATGTGAAACTTTGCCAATTACTGTCTTGGTAAGTTTGGGATTTTAGCTCAGAGAGATTAACAGCTGGCTGGGGTATCAATTTATATTTATAACCAGCATTTCAAATAAGAGACTTTGGAAGAGAAACCAAATCTATTACCTCATAGCCATCGCTGCCAAAACCACCAGGGAGCAGACCTGAGCTCAGACAGGCATGTCTTCCCGGCAGGAGGGCACTCCCTCTGGAAAGAGGTTCCTAGCAGCAGCAGAGCTATGGTTGCCCTTGCCTCCACCTGGACTGATTTTTCCACACCAATCACCAGATTTCTGCCACCCAAGTCGTTTAAAGTTAGCCAAATGCATCACTATTTTCCTATATTGACTGCCACGTTATTAACACTGTCTACTTAATTTTTAATTAGCTACCCTCAGGAACAGGACAATAATTTGAACTTGGGGACTGGGTGCTGCCTTCTCCCTACAGATTACAGAGAGGGGCAGTCCTGGTGCCTGCAGGACTTATCCGCCTTCTAAGGCTGAGCCCATCACAGCCAGCCACCTCCTCCACCCGTTGAGGACACAGATCAGGTTTGTAGAGATGACAGGATCTTCTCGCTGATAGAACTGTTCTTAAAAGAGCACGTATTTTACATCAGCAAGCAACCTTTTGCTGTTCAGGACCTAGGCCAATATGATATTTGTATTCTACACGGATAAAATCTGTTCCCAGAATTTATCACTGGCATTTAATTACTGACATGCTGGGTGGCACATCAAATTTAGACAATTTCTTTTGTATGCATTTTGAATTTCTGGCCAAAACATAAGCTCTCATTCTTGCAATTATACTTTTCAATTCACATCTCTCAGACCTTTTTCTTAAACATCTGCTGTCACATCTATTTTGGAATTCTAGCTTTTTTTATCCCTCATTACGGTTCTTTCCACCTCACATAGTTAACCTCTGTAGTTCCAGTATCCCTGCACAGTGACTGCTGCCTTATTTTCATTTCCAGCTCCGCTGCCATGAGTTACTTTTGTATTACGGATCAGAGGCCAATAAGCAAGACTGATCCACTTGAATGGCTTTTAGTTGCTTATAAAGAATTTTTTTATGAGTCTACTGGGAGGTTTTTCAAACAGGTCCTCACTTTGCCACATACTAGGCAGAAGTACCATGCACCCCTACAGTGTGAGAGCTGTGCATCCATTTCCAGAACTTCAACACTTCCTGCTCTGCTTGCAGCCCTGAAGTCACGGGTGCACGTGTAGATGCAAATGTATTGGCAAAGTTTGCACCTGCGATACAGCAGCCACTGTTCTGCAAATGTGAGCCATTACATTTCATCAGAAAATGACACCAGTAATTTTATGGCTTCGTATTAACATTTCTTGTATTTCACTTGCTGTAGATTTATCATCTTGACCTAGATTTTGTAATTACATCTGCCACTGTAGGACAGTTTTCAAAAGCAAATATTCAGACTACATCTATAAAATACATGTTTACATCTACAAAGAGACACTTCTGTAGAAAGACATGAACAAACCTTCTCTGGCAAATGCATTTGGTCTCTGTAAATACTTGCTTGTAGAAATGTAAGTATTACACTTGAAACAGAGTTGAACAAAGGTGAAAGGAGTAAAACTGTGAATACTTTATTTTTCTGCAGGAAAATAGGAAGTTTAGGTTCACATCAAACCAGACTTAAGAGTTTTTTTCATCCCAAATGACATCAGAAACTCTCAACACCTAATACCATATAATAATAACGATGATAATAATAATAATAAAGTGGTTTAGTTGTTGCAATAAATGGAAAATAGTTGAACATAGAATTTGATAGTAGACGGCATTATTGTCTCCCTTATTCACTAGTCCCAATGTTAGATTAAATCACCCAGAACACTGCCACCTTTCAATCTCTTCCTGGCTTTGCCTGGGGGATCCAACCTCACAGGACAGCACAAGGTGTTCTAAGCAAAGATATTCCTGTACCACCCTTCTAATGTTTTTCTGCATTGGACAGATAGCTATTCATTGGTGCAGGAGCAGAAAGTCTTAGTTGCCAGACTTCAAAGACATGACCACATTCTGTGACCTTTTTGTTTAATATCAAATGTAGCAGCCGCAGAAGGAGAAACGCAAAAACTTCTATTCCAATACCCTCATTTACAGAAGGGAGCATGAAAACTGGGATCACTAAGTAACCGTTGATTACTTGAGAAAGCAGAGCTGGGCTTTATTGATTTATTTTTACCAACATACTTTCAGATTATTTACTTCTGTCATGTAACAACTAAGGAACAGGCACCATATTACGTGGAAAATGAGGTATCTGTGAGCGGAAAAAAAAAAAAATCCCAAATGATCATCCGGTTTTGAGGGAACTGCAGATTTAACCAGATATGCATGACAGTGCATTCCAGTTTTCATTGTAAACATATTTACAGAACCTTATTTTTATTCCTCATAACTACTTATAGCCTCATGGAATTTCCACAGCCCATAGTTCTGCAATCTTATCTACTTTTGTTGATACTGCTTTTTTTGCATGGTAGGACTCACTAATCTAACAGGCAAATACCACCTAGAGTATACATTCTGCAAAGTCATACCATTCAATACTAAATTAAATATCCTGTCTACGTTTGTGGCAGTCAGAAAAAAAACAAAGTAGAACCAAACTACTAATTTTGGAAAACTGTCAACTAGATCTAGAAGATAGGAAAATTTAAAAGGAACAATTGCAGTATTTCCTTCTATCTACCACTGGATACTTATTTGGAAGGCTATTTTTCAGGAGTTTAAAGAGTAAATTTCTAGTAGATTAGAGTAAAAATAGTCTAGGCAGTTTTTGTGAATAAACATAGACAAATCTTTCATAATGTGGTCTTTTTTCATGAATACCACACTTCCCATATTAAAAATAAAATTATGGATACTTTATGTCTAATATAGTATTTTTTCCTTTTTCTGTTATGCAAAATGCGATCATAAAGCATAAATTATAAAAAAGATTGTTAAACTTAAAATTGCTTTAAACTAGCAATCTCGTAGCAGCTTCACCTCTTGGACTGACAGTCCTGTCACTTATGCAGCATGCGCATAGGAAGGGCAGCAGGACAACAACTTATCCAAACTGACAACTGAATGTTAACAGAATGACAAATGGATATCACGATGTTAGCTTGCAGTGAATCATCCTTTTCTTAGACACTTAAGAGAGAAAATGCTGAATTTTCACATACAAGACTAACAGTGATAGCTGTTTGGGTTACGGTAAACTATAAGCAATTCTTGAAGGTCAAAATAAACACTTAAGAGATTGTTAGAAATTTAGCGAAAGCCATTTGAGCCTTAAGACTTCAGGTCAATTCTGAAAGCACCTTTAACATCTCAAAGTGCTGCATAGGTCCCCAAGCACTCAAAAGCTGTTATTCTGCCCAAACAGCCATAGAAGCCTGAAAACAAGGAAACTAGAGATGGTCAACCAGCTCCTGTGGTTCCTCCAATGGGGACAGCAGTAGATGTTGAGGGGGTAGGACAGGTATTTGTGCATTGCTTTTGGAGAAGGGTCTGTGAAGAGTTGCCTGATCATTTTCCAGAGGGGACAATCCTGCTCCTACTCTGATCAGAGTGACTTTTTTTTGCTAGATCCATGTGGCTTGTGTATTTCCATTCTTTCTGACACAATGGATCATATCACATTTCATGGCTCAACAACTGTAAGACTAGGGATTGGTTGTCCCTTGTCAGCTATGACACACCTTCACTTTTAGGACTTGGTCTCTGAGACAGAATACACATGGGCTCATCCAGGCTGGCAGAAAGGAAAACCATGTTTTCTTCCCTACTGTGTTTGCGTGGTGAATAAATTAGGTTACACTTAAGAGAAGACCACAACGGCTGATGATGTTCAAAACAAAATGCTTAGGCTCCTACCCTACCAGAAGGGAGTTCTCCTGAACTGCTGCAGAAGTTGTAGAGTCCTTCGGGGAATTAGGACTGTAGGAACAAATAAAAAGCCTCCAGTAAACACAACCAAAGAAGCAACCTTACACTTCATACATGTTTTGAATGGGAAGAGCTACTGACTGGAAGAACCTACAGTATATCTAAGATTTGAAAGCAACCGCATAGGCCACACATTTGCCACCTGAAAAAAGCAAAGTCCATCTCTCACATTTCACAGCCTAATAAGCGATCATGTTATTAAGTAGTCTAGAATGAATATTCCAAATACAACAATGCCAGTGGAAATCCATAGTAACTATGTCCTGATGGCAAAAAGGAAGCAGTAACAGTAAAGCACTATTGGAAAAAGTATTTTTTTTTCAAATATAGACAAATGAAATGTATCTATTTACAATCAATTGAAACATGAATCAGAAATTACATATTTTATGGTGAAGAAAAGTGCTGCTAATATCTTCCAATTTTGCACTACCAACTTTGAAAGGTATGACCTGATATTTAGATGCAAACACTGTCTTACTGAACTCAATGTGTCAAAATTCAAATACTGGATTCTGCAAGGTTAGAAATACGCTCACACATTTGATACCCCATACACACACTCAAAGGCACTGTGTGCTTTTGCATACACTGATATAGTAACACTACATGATGTTATTGTTTCAGTAATTGCCCTGAGTTAAAGTTCTCTGAGAATAATAAAAAGCAGCCAGATTAAAGATAATGTATTAGTCACCTGCTGAGTACCTGTAATGGCTGTGCAAATAGTATTAATGCTCATACAATTAGCTAGTTAAGAAATTTCTTGTAGGTGGCAGTATCCCTTGATAAAGAGAAAGAAGTAGGGGCAAGAAAAGAAGTCATCAGTTTGTGTAATCTCTGAGTACTACAAAAATATCTAAAAAGGATGTAAAAGTAAATTAAGGGAAAAATACTTTCCCCAGCTGTTTTGTTGACACTCTTACAATATTTTTAACACGTTTAATAGTAATAAAAAGGATTTTTTTCAAAGCAACTGAAAAAATCCATCCATTAAGGAAAGTCCCTTGGTGGAAGGAAAGATGTGAAGCAATTATAGATATTCCTTAAACGCATCCCTGTGAATTAGGGCATCACCATGTTTGAAAATTTTGTTGAGCATTTTAGAGCTGTCAATTCAGTGTTCTTATCTTTTGTATACTGAATGTCCCAGAAATAGCAGATGAAGGTTTTGAACTGGAGTGAATATGCCTTTTCCTTGGTGATACACTTGAGAAGCAAGAAAAATTAGAAACAGTAAAATTAGAAACAGTGAAGTATGCCTTCTTCTAACATGTAGCTGTACTATCTACATGGAGTCATTATCTGGCATTTCTTCTCCTTTCCCCACTACTGTGGAACATTATCAAAAGGCATTTGAAACAAACACAGGTCCAGCAGGGGTGGGACCCCAGTCAGGGCACATAACTGCTTTACAATAGCAATTATTGGGGTTAATGCCAGAGACATCTGGAAAGCAAAAGCCCTGCCAGATGATACCCATTTACCTGCAGAACGGTCAGGAGATCAGGCCCAGCCAGCATGGGTTTAGGAGGGGCAGGTCCTGCCTGACCAACCTGATCTCCTTTTATGACCATGTGACTCGCCTGGTGGATGAGAGGAAGGCTGTGGATGTGGTATACCTGGACTTTAGCAAGGCCTTTGACACTGTCCCCCACAGTAGACTCCTAGGGAAGCTGTCAGCCCGTGGCTTAGATGCGAGCACTCTGTGCTGGGTTAGGAATTGGCTGGATGGCCGAGCCCAGAGAGTGGTGGTGAACGGTGTCTCATCCAGTTGGCGGCCGGTCACCAGTGGTGTCCCCCAGGGATCGGTGTTGGGTCCGGTCCTGTTTAATATCTTTATAGATGATCTGGATGAGGGGATTGAGTCCATCATCAGCAAGTTTGCTGATGATACCAAACTGGGAAGAAGGGTTGATCTGTTAGAGGGTAGGATGGCCCTGCAGAGGGACCTGGACAGATTGGAGAGATGGGCCGATTCCAATGGGATGATGTTTAATAAGTCCAAATGTCGGGTACTTCATTTTGGACACAACAATCCCATGCAGAGCTACAGACTGGGGACAGAGTGGCTGGAGAGTAGTGAGGCAGAAAGGGACCTGGGAGTGCTGGTTGACAGGAAGCTCAACATGAGCCAGCAGTGTGCCCAGGTGGCCAAGAAGGCCAATGGCATTCTGGCCTGCATCAGGAATAGTGTGGTGAGCAGAACCAGAGAAGTTATCGTCCCCCTGTACTTGGCACTAGTCAGACCTCATCTGGAATACTGTGTACAGTTCTGGGCCCCCCAGTTTGGGAAAGATGTCAGGATACTGGAATGTGTTCAGAGGAGGTCAACGAAGATGGTAAAGGGGCTGGAGCATAAGCCCTATGAGGAGCGACTGAGGGAGTTGGGGCTGTTTAGTCTAAAGAAGAGGAGGCTCAGGGGAGACCTCATTGCTCTCTACAGCTACCTGAAAGGAGGTTGTAGTCGGTCAGGGGTTGGTCTCTTCTCTCAGGTGACCAGTGACAGAACTAGAGGGCATGGACTCAAGCTACGTCAGGGAAAGTTTAGGCTTGATGTGAGGAAGAAGTTCTTTACTGAAAGGGTGATTGGCCATTGGAATGCATTGCCCAGGGAGGTGGTGGAGTCGCCGACCCTGGAGGCGTTTAAGGGGAGATTGGATGTGGCACTGAGTGCCATGGTTTAGATGATGGTTGGTGTTAGTGTTGGGTTATAGGTTGGACTTGATGATCTCAGAGGTCCTTTCCAACCTTGTCATACTGTGATACTGTGATACTGTGTGATACACCTGTGGCTCATGTGGTTAGTTTCCATGCTATCGTTTTGGCAGTTGTACAGCAGACGTTTTGGTGTTGCCTCACAAAGCTTTTTAATGTTGTACAGATACCCCTGAATGATTTTGTGACACCCTACTGCTGTTGTCGTTACTTTTACTTTTAATAATGTGACTCTGCTTTCATGGAATGGTATCATCCTCTGGATACACTGAGCTAGATACCTGCTTGCTGTTTCTGAACTGGACAAGGCTGTTTCCTTTAGGTGCGTTCTAGAAACTCCTAGGTCTTGTGCAGAATATGCTTTGAGTTCAGAATACTGTTACAGAATGGAATTTCCTAAGCTTTTTTAAAAGTTATTTTATTTCGTGTTTGTTACTTTTTCTGTACTTTTTGACATATTTATGAGTGCATAATTCTCAGTGATTTTAACAGGAGCCTGGCATGAGTAGAGACAACAGCACTATTGATACAGTTTTGCTCAACAACATTTATCTTGCTCTTCCAATTAGTGGGTTTAGAAAAAAATTCCATCTTCCAAACATTTCCAATAACCATCATTACCTAATGAGATCCGCAATAACTGTCTCTCTTACTTTATACAAAGGTGTGCATGCACATCTGTGTACTCAGACACACACCTGTGTGAAAAAAACAGCCTCTGTGGCAAAGCAGCAGCAAGACCTATGATAATCAGTAAGAGTAGTTCAATCCAGTATATAAGGAAAAGGTAGAAAAAGCCCAAAGGTTCCAATCACAAACAGATAACGTTTGTTTCATAGGGGTACACAGTTACTAGTTTAGTAAGATTTAACAGTTCTTGGCTGCCTATGCTAATTTATTTGTGATACAAAACTATATAACAATTCAACTCGTGAATAATGCACTTTATTTCTGAAAATAAATACACTTATTTTTAAAAGGAAACTTTATTTTACAAGAGAAGATGCTAGATTAAAACCTTGTTTCTATTCCAGCTCATTAATCAGTGCCAGATAGAGGAAAGTTTACCTCCTTAGTTATGAATATACAAACTTCCAACAATTCTTATTTTAGACCTTAGAACTACAGTGAGATATCCCAGGTTGCACGATGGAACTGAAATAAAACCCCTCACTGATTTGTTTTATGAAATGCTGTGTGATTAGTATGACCTCTTGTGTTAAGCACAGGAATATTCAATTGTTCATTTGCATAATGAAGCAATCAAGTAAGTAAATAAAATATCCAAAAGCTAGCAATAATACTGTTTTTCTCATTTCTACAAATAAACAGGATAGTAGTAGTAGACATAGTAAAATTGGGACTTGCAAATTTTAAATATGAATCAGAAAAATAAGTGCAGTCACTGCCTCATATAGAACACAGCTATCATATATTCTGATCTACCAAGACTTAAAAAGAGATTTTTTTTTTTCTTCTCAATTCTAATAAAACCTTGCATAAGCAGAATATATGAAATTACAGGTCAGAGCCCTGGTGACTTCTAAACAAAACATGAACATTTAAAAATTTTTTAAAAAGCCTTTCATGATAAACTAGGTCCTTGGGACTTTATCTTCTGTTAAGGAGAACATTGAGGATATAACATTCAGCAAATATTAAGGACGTGACATGCACAGAAAATGAAAGATGAAAGGAGGTTGTGGTGAGGCGAGTGCTGGTTTCTTCTTGCAAGTGACAAGTGATAGGACAAGAGGAAATGACCGTAAGTTGCGCCGGGGGGGTTCAGACTGGACATCAGGAAAAATTTCTTCACTGAAGGGGTGATCAGGCACTGGAACAGCTGCCCGGGGAGGTGGCTGAGTCTCCATCCCTGGAGGTGTTCAGAAGGTGGGTAGACGAGTTTCTAAAGAACATGGTTTAGTAAGCGGACAGGTACAGTTGGACTTGGATCTCAGAGGTCTTTTCCAAACAGATGATTCTATGATTCTAAATCCTTAACTAGTACACAAAACTTACATTTTGACAGCACACATGTTCAGGACTTCTATTTATAGAGTCATAAAAGCCCGTGTTCCCTAAGATTTTAGTTTTCTAAGATCTGTGCAATTCATCAGTGTTTGAGAACAAAACAGGCAAAACAGGACAAATAAGATGAAATTACAGCACCATGTTTTTTTCAAACAAACAATGGCAGATCTGAAGCTGTGTTAAACACTGTCCATATTTAAAAATAAAAGCATCTTTTTTTTCCTGGTGTTTGGTGTTCAGGAGAATTAAGTGCAACAGAGAGCAACCAAATACACTTCAGTACAATTTAAAAACACAGATGTATTTGGAAAGTGCTTTAACATTTACGCAAGAATGTGTGTATTTTCGTTAAAAATTTGGTTGTTAAACAGAGTATTACGATGCTCTGTATCACATATACTCCTACTTATGGGGGCTTTTTCCCAAAATAACATACATGCTGTGTAAACATACTTAGAGGTTTTTAATTCTTGATCACTCTCTGAGTAATTTACCTATATTGTACAGCCCTGATATTTGCAACTTCAGTGAGGGTAGTTTGATTTTGTGTGTGCAGTATGTACTACCTTTAAAAGGTACACCTGGGTTAGGAATTAAATCATTGAAATTAGCGTATTTAAAAACTTTGTTATTGACAGTACCCCACTCAAATTTCCGAAATGCCAACCATTCAAGGGTGCAGAGTTTCAAAGGAAATTGAATGTTGTGTGGGACACAGAAATCATATGGATGGAGGCTTTTATCATATAAAGGCTTACTGAATTTTGGTTTTGACATTAGAGAAAAGTGAAAGATGCAAGGACACTTTTCAGGCTATTAGATTTTGCAGTTAATTAATTTTAAAGCTACAAAGACAGTGCTTCCTGACTGAAAGAAAAAGAAACCCCTCTTCCCATGTCACCTCGGTGACAGGAATGGCGCGGCTGTACAAGGTACACTTTCACAGTCCTTCCCTTAAAAAAAATCTCCCCTAAAATAAGAGCAGAAAAGAGACTTTACCTGGTGCAGGCATTACTGTGCCTAAGGGAGCTGTGGGAATGAATTAATTCGGGGAGAGTTTGGGAGAGAAAGGAAGGGGAAGAGGCAAAATGGTAGCAGGTGATGCAGTCAAGGGCTTCACTGGCACAGTATGCCAGGAAACTGGAGCTGGAAGGGACAGCAGCCACCGATCCTGTTCCACGGTGAAGATCCCACTAACCCCAGCCCGGGCGGTGTCCCCGGTGGTGGTCTCACACCCCTAGTGGAGGTTTCACATCCCGGGTGGTGGTCTCGCACCCTGGGCGGTGTGCCGGGCTGGGGTCTCACATCCTAGGTGGGTGTTTCATCCTGGTCGGTGTCCGAGGTGGGGTATGACATCCCAGGTAGGGGGTCTCACACCGCAAGTGGTGTCTCGGGTGGTGTCCTCCCACCGCGCATGTGGGTCTCACACCCCGGACGGTGTCTCGGGTGGGGATCTCACACCCTTGGTGAGGGGCTCATATCCCAGGCCGTGTCCCGGGTGGTGGCGTCACACCCCAGATGGCCGTCTCACAGGCCATGGGGGTGGTCTCACACCCCGGGTGGTGTCCCGTGTGGGGGTCTCACGTCGCAGCGGGGGATGGTCTCATACCCCGGGTGGTGTCTCGGGTAGGGATATCACACCCCAGGCTGCGTCCCGGGTGGTGCCCTCACATTCCGACGGCCGCCTCTCCCTTCTCCAGTCGAGGGGAGCAGCGGCCGCCAGAAACCATCCGCGCCTCGGTTGTGCCGGGCAGCGGCTCTCCGCGTTGTCCCCACACTCCCTCCCGCTCTCCTTGCTCTCTCCCCGTTGTCCCCGCACTCCTTCCCCGCTCCCTGCGCTCTCTCCCCGCTCCCCGCTCCCCGCGGTGTCCCCCGCTCCCGCGGACGCGGGGCGGGCAGCGAGCGCCGCGCTGTGTGTTGCAGGGCGGCCGCGGCGCGCGGGCCGGCGGGAGGCGGCGCTGGACAGCTCCGCGGCGCGCGCCCATGTTCCGGCGGCGGCGCAGATGTGAGCGGAGGGGGGGGGGAGAGCGGGGGGGGGGGGAGGTGGGGGGGAAGGGGGGGGGGAAGGGGGGGGAACACCGGGAAGCCCCAGGTTTCCGCCGGGGGGGGGGGGCGGGATCCCCGCGCGGGGCGGGGCGCTATGGGGGGGGGGGGTGTCCCTGCACCGCCCCCGCCGCCTCACGTCGCGCCCCCCCCTCGCCCCCCCCCCCAACAGGTGACGTGATGCCCGTTGTTTTGGTCCGCCCAACCAATGGGACGCGTCGGCCGGATTCTACGGGAGCCGGGATGGGCCCGTCGTGGCGGCAGCAGGAGGCTCCCCTGCCGCCCGTCACGCATTGCGCAGGGCGCACCGCCGCCCGCTCCCCCTGCGGCTTTAACGGCCCCGGCATGGACGCGCCGCGCCACTTCCCGGCGGGCTTCGGCCCCGAGCAGCAGCCGCAGCCGCAGCCGCAGTGCCAGCAGCAGCAGCAGCACGGGCAGGAAAAGCAGAGCCTCCTCCAGCAGAGCCCATGCCTCCAGTGCAACAACTGCGCCTACCACGGGGCTGCGGCGGGCACGGGGGATAACCTGCCCCTCCTGCTCCGCGCCTCCTCGCCCGCCCTGCGCGCTCACTCCTCGCCGCTCTCCTCCGCCGCCTCCTCGCGGCAGGGCAGCCAGCTGAACGTCAGCGAGCTCACCCCTTCAAGCCATGCCGGCGCGCCCAGGCAGCATCACCAGTACCCCCACTACCACCAGTGCCACAGCCTGCAGCAGGCAGCCAGCCCCAGCAGCAGTGTCAGCAGCGGCAGCACCCACCACCTCCACCACCATCACCAGCAGCAGCAACGCCGGGAGAGCAACCCCTTCACCGAAATAGCCATGAGCAGCTGCAGGTACAACGGCGGCGTCATGCGGCCGCTCAGCAACCTCAGTTCGTCCCGCAGGAACCTACACGAGCTGGACTCTGAGTCGCAGCCTCTGCAGCCACCACTCGCCAGCCCCGCAGCTGCCGCCCCCGGCACCCACGCAGCCCCCGAGATTGTGGTCTCCAAGCCCGAGCACAACAACTCCAACAATCTGGCTCTCTACGGCCCCGGCGGCCCCGGCACGGGCAGCACCAACAACGGTGGGGGCAAGTCTAGCAAGAAGAAGAACCAGAACATCGGCTACAAGCTTGGGCACCGCCGGGCGCTCTTCGAGAAGCGCAAGCGCCTCAGTGACTACGCGCTCATCTTTGGCATGTTCGGCATCGTCGTCATGGTCATCGAGACCGAGCTTTCCTGGGGCGCCTACACCAAGGTACCCACTGCATCACACCGGGCTTGCCAGCTGGTCCCACCACCCCAGCGTGATGGGTCTGCGTGTCCCCCATCCCAGCCCTGTCCCATGGAGACGACGGGATGCAGCTGGATCCAACTCTCTTCCCGACCCCATGGGCGAGGAGACCCTCTCTGGGGCCGGTGGTGGTGGTGGGATGGCAGTGAACCCCTCAGCCGGGTCTCTGAGGGGTGGCGATGTCTTTCTCTTGCAGGAGTCACTGTATTCCCTCGCTCTGAAATGCCTTATTAGCCTCTCCACGATTATCCTGCTTGGGCTCATCATCGTGTACCACGCAAGAGAAATCCAGGTAAGGTTTCCTTCTGTGGGTCGATGGGGGTGTGAGGTGGGTTTTCCAGGGGTGCAGTGGTGGTAAGTACTTGGCATTTCCTGCTGGTTCACAAAGCAAACGTGATCCGGCTGTGCCTGCCAAAGTTGGTGAATGGACCTCAGCCCTGGAGACAAACACAGCAGGCGTGTATGTGCCAGGAAGCTCAGGCTGCTAGGGAATGTTGTCTGTGGTTATGCTGTTAGATCACTTAGCACTGAGGTTATAACTATCACTATCTTGGTGACATGTCTACTGACTTCTGTAGCAGATGTACAGGCAACAGTCTTTTATTTCCCAATGACTAAATTCCATGCTGTGCATTTTGTCTTGACAGCAAGGTTAATTGTCTTCGCTGTGCAAGGTATGTAATCTTCACTACGCTGTCTCAGATATGAGCGTACTCTAGGAGAATATTTAAGAGGTGGGGGAAACATGCTTGACTTGTTTTACTTAATGCCACACAGCCACTAGGAAAGTGACAGAGAAAAACTGTCAACAAACATAGAGCTAAAGGTAGGAGGAACATACTGTTCAAAGCTCTAGAATTAAGTCTCACAAATACAGTTATGGGTTGTGTCCGAGTCAGTTTTAATTCAAGCTTTAATTTTTTTGACCAAGAAATTAAAATTTGGCATTTCAACTCAACTGAAATGTACAATGGATAGATTTCAAATTTTTGAAGGGAAAAATGTCTTACTCTTAGGTACATTGGTGCTTTTGCTTTTTTGAGATTAATTAGAGGTACCTTCAGCTGCAAGCCAGAGTGACAGCTTTCAAGGGCAAAGAAGACATTCCCACTGGTACCAGTCGGTGAAAAAAAAAATTAGGAATTCTATAGTAACCTTCTTCTGTGCAAATGAATGCTGTAGTTCAGTGTGAAATTGTGCCATAGTCTGCTACTTAGGGTAATGTTAGAAAAGTATTATGTTACTGAAGACTCTTTGCCAAATTGGATCTTGTTGTGCAGTCCGTGCACGTGCAAAACTTCTGTTCCTGGCTCAGAACCCAGTTTCTCTGCATCAATGGCAAAGATATTGAAAGCTGTTTAATTATATTGTTCTTTTAACAAACAAGTGTTCTGGCGAAAGAGCGTCTCTATAAACTTGATGAAGAGGGTTTCTTTATCACTATAAAAACAAGTAAGTAGCTCTGCAGTGTGAGAGCCACCTTCTCTGGTGTATCTTCCCACAAATGGAGCTTGAGGCATGAAGAGCTGAAAAAAAATCCTCTCTAAACATTTGAATTGCTCTGTGCATTTTCCAAAAACTTTAAATAGAAAATTTTTGGTAAGATAACCAAATAGTTGTAGGTGCCTGTATGTAGCAGCTTACACTAAGCAGTTACTCCAGTATCTGGTTGTTTTTTTCCAAAGAGTTGCAAATTTTCATTCCCTCAGTAATGTGTTACAGATCAGAGAAAAACAATCTTAAAAATATGAAGTTCTTATTCTGTTTTGTTTGGTTTTAATTGATCATTTTAAAGAACTTCCTCATGTATGTGACTACATTGAAGGAGTTACGCAATTGTGTGACTTTATCAAGGTTAATGTGGTTTTCGGCGCTGCCTGACAGGACGCAAATATACCTTTCTGTAAACCAGAAAGCAATATCCTGTGCTTTAGTCTGAGAGACATCGAAAACTGCAGTAGTCATGGCAGGGCCTGGAATGATCTGCAGCTTTAAGGAGCTCTGTCATTCATATCAAAATTGAAAAGAAAGTTCTCTTTGTCAAGGAGCTTGTTAGAAGGAAAGGGCATAGCACACGACATCTCAAAACAAGAAGTACCAAAGAATTAACTTTAAAATACTTTGGCTCAGGAACGTCTTCAGGAATCTTCTTTGGGAATCTTCTCCAGGCAAAAGAAAATACTGCATAACCCTGATAATGGAATGGTTTTAAAACAATCTTTAAAGCTGGCTGTTTCTGAAGGCACACCTGCCTTTGATTCAATCAGATACCCTGCTATATGCGGTAGAATGAATCACATCCGTAGAATCATGCCCACAGATGGCTGGTTGTTTCCTGGAGAACTGTTTGCATTAGCTGTTTGTCAATCCCATTCAAGTTTGAACATTGCTTTCTAATTCTTGTTTGAAGCATACTTAGACTTTACCAGAGGATATAGTGTAAACAAGTAGGAATTCATTATAAGAGGTAAAATTTTTCTACAGAACAGAGGTCAATATGTTCTGCTTGCGGTGTAGTATCTTTAATACTCTGGTGGAAGCAATCCTACCTAAATGTAAGTAGGTTTTTCTGCAAGGCATGAGGCAAAACATGTTGGGAAATAACAACCTGACAGTTTAGTAATTATTACTGATTACAGATTTAATATTTAGAAACTCCTGGTGGCCTAAAATACCAGCAAATGGAAATCTGCTTTTTTGTTCTTTTCAGTAGTCTGTTGGTAGGAGGTTTGAACAACTGTGCTGCAAGCAAGTCTGTGGGGTTGTGCCTAGCAGCAGTGCTAGTGTCTCTAGTCTTACCATTAAAATGACCTTGCCTGTATGTTTTGCTTTGAAAAAGTCAGCCAGTGGGTTGAACCAAACTCAAGAGCTTTCCTGTCCCAGGCCTGCTACACGTTGAAAGGGAGTTGGAAGGGAAGTTTAGAAAGTCTTGTAGGGGTTCTTCCCAGGAACCGACAGTAACGTATCAACATGAGACAAATAAGTGGGTTTTTTTGCCTTTCTCCTGCCCTGGTTTGGCTGTGGTTGGTGCATGGTGGAGGAGCACTTTCTTGTATTACTTAGAACAAATGGTTAAAATAAAAATTCTCTGAGGTTGCCAGTAGGAAGTCTTTAATGTCTTTTGTTGGGCGAGCCACCACAGCCTGGTATTTCTTGAGAGATAACTGTCACTGGAGGAATACATCCACTGGAAAACTTTTCTTTTGATGCTGGACTGCTTAATGTATCTCTAAATAGACATTGCCCTTCTTCCCCCTTCTAATTTAAAGCCATTTTCCAATTTTCCATTTCCAAAGCTCTCCAGTTTAATGGCTTTAAATTGGAAGGTGGAAAATTTACATTAGGCATTAGGAAGAAAGTCTTCACGATGAGGGTGGTGAGACACTGGCACAGGTTGTCCAGGGAAGATGTGGAGATCCCCTCCCTGGAAATGTTCAATGCCAGGCTGGATGGGGCTCTGAGCAACCTGTGTTGGTCGGAGGTGTCCCTACCCATGATCAAGGGGTTGGAACTGGATGATCTTTAAGGTCCCTTCCAACCCAAAGCATTCTGTGATTCTGTGATTCTATAATTCTGTTTCCTGTCCTGACTAATAGTAACCAGAGTAATGTTAACCTGTGCCCTCCTGGACAGCATCTGAACCTGTTTTCCTTCTTACTGGTACATTTTCAGAGACCTTCAACCCCTCGTTTCCCGCCTCCCCGCGTTTTCAGCACCGCAGACAGCTCCGCAGAGCCAATACCTCAGGGCATGTTTGCGCATTCAAAACCCGTTAGCAACGCGGCTTTGTTTTTAAATTACCTGGAGTTTTCCCAGAACTCTGCACCTGACACCCAAAAGGGTGTAGGTGCAGTGTTTAGACAAAAAACAACAGTATGGATGCTGTGTGAACCCCCTGCAGTGAGCAGGGACATCTTCAACTTGCTCAGAGCCCCATCCAACCCGACCTTGGATGTTTCCAGGGATGGGGCATCTGCCACCTCTCTGGGCAACGTATGCCAGTATTTCGCCATCCTCAGTGAAAAACATTTCTTCCTAAAATATTGTCATCAAGTCGGATTTCAGTGATCATACTGCATTAGTTATTCTGCATAACTCTCAAGAATGAAGTATGAGTATTACTTCATTTAATAAATGTGAGTTAGTGTTAAGGCTATAATAAAAGTCAAATGAAACCAGCTGGTTTCAAATGGTAATTCATAGCTTAAATTATTGTTTCCAGAAAAGAGGATAAAAATTACAAGCAAGATTCCTTCATATCCCTCCCCCTTCTAGGAGAAAACCCTAATGAACAACAGTAATAATGTTGGAGTTGAGGATAGCGACAACCCCAAATCTGTGTGTTCTCTTTTTGGTCCATTGTTGTTGCTCCTGTAACGCTGTTAAAAACATCACACTTGGGAGATAATGAAATATGCATGGCTCTCTCTCCAAGCTGGTGTAGTTGTTGATTCAATTCTTCAGAGCAAGTGTCGTGTGTTTGGAACATCAATGAGAAAATGCAATGCATTGTTATCCTGGCCTATAACAGGTATTTCTCTGTCTATTACTCCAGTTGAGAGCTTGAAGAGATGGAGGAAAGAAGAGCTAAGAAGGTATCATGATCCAATTAACATAATAATTTTTGATGTATAAATCATCTGTTTCATGCATAAACAGTTTGTTACTTAATTCTATTTTACATAATTAAAGCCGCAACATGGAACATCATTGAAATTGTAGTTCCCAGAGAACTTATTTTTCCATTCCACATTCTCTAGTGGAATTTATTAGATCAATAAATATAGTGGAATTTAAGTGAGTTTCAGGTGGCATTTCACATGGTAAAGCCTCAGTTTTTCTACTTTTATTGAAAAATAGACCTCTCTGAGTCTCTGTAGTGCTACTGGAGGTAGAAAATGCTTTTTAAGTGCACACTCCTGAAGTTTTACTGGCACTGTCTGGTGCCACTCAAAGCAAAGGATTGAAATAAAAATTCCCTGAAGTTGCCAGTTGGAAGTCTTTAATGTCTTTTGTTGGTCGTTGCCTGGTATTTCTTGAGAGGTGGTTGTCGCTGGAGGAATATATCCACTGGAACACTTTTCTTCTGGTGCTGGACTGCTTAGTGTATCCCTAAATAAACATTGGCCTTCTGTTTCCTGTCCTGACTAATAGTAACTTGAGTAATGTTAACCTGTGCTCTCCTGGACAGCATCTGAACCGATTTTCCTTCCACCTGATACAGATGCTCTCACTCATGTAGGCACATGAAAGTTGTTGGTAATTGGTAGAAATTAATAGAATTTTATTTTTCTGGTCGGTCAGTTGGGATCTGTAACTATAACGTGTTGCTAGTTCATGTTTAGGTAGAGTTCCTGTGGCAAGTTTTGCAAACTCCGGTGTTACAGTTAAACCCTTGCTTTTTCTTCAAGGAGAAAGCAACTTCAATCCCTTGGTGGTTCTGTAGTGTTGGGAAAATAATGTGCTATTGATGGATTTGGAGCAGAACACTTTCCGTCTTCATTAACTTTGTGGAACATTATCACAGCTGAAAACCCAAATATAAGATCTTGCTGAAGAATCAAGAATCTTTTCATCTCTTCCCTGTTCCTGAAAAACTGAAGAAATGTAACAGGCAGTATCAGGAAACAGCAAAGAATGGTAATAAATAAATAAATAAATCTTGACCTCTTTATTGTGCAGATCAATTCCATAATGCATGCTTGTAATAAACAATCATTTACCAGAGTTTCATTGTCTTACAGGCATCGGTAGAAAGTTCTTGCAGTAAAAAGCTTGTGCTCAGGAAGAAATAGGAAGTTAAACTCCCTTATAGTTCTCCTGTCAGAAGAAGTAATGAGTATTCTGTAGGCCAAGTTATTTATTGGTGTTTATCTATATTATTGTTTTACCTTCACTGGGGTGGTACCTGTGCATCTCATTAGCTGTCTTGTAGGCAACCTCCTGATTCTTCTAGGTCTAACTTGCCTTTGCTTAGATATATTGAAACGTGAGCGATTGCACACATAGACTGTAAAACTTCAGCTGCAGAAACAAGTAAGTTAGATTAAGAGCACAGAGAGCAAGTCTGTTGGATAAAAGATGAAAATCAAGAAATAGAATTTGAGAGATAATTTCATTCTGCTCTGGGGCCTAGTTGAGAACTAGTGATTTTTTTCTTTTAGCTATAATAGGACTTGGATCAGGCAACAACAAAATTCATTTTTAACAGTTTTGATCTCCGATACAGTGACTTCATGTACAGACTCGAAAAATCCCTTCAACCAATCAAGTTTCACTGAAAGGTTACCCTAGCCATACCTGTTATTCTGAGCTTTTTTTAATGAGGCTGTTAAAAGTTTATTAAAACATAGTAGTGTATAATGAGGTGTGAGAAGGTATCTTATTGCCCCTGTTGGAGAAAAAATTTTGTAACCAGAGATCAGATTCTGAACTTGTAAAAATTGTGTAGCTCAGCTGAAATCACTAGAGGTGCTGTTGTGTATGATCTTGGAGGCATTCAGCACACACGTCTTAATTTGAAAGTGTTTTATGTGTTTGATCCATCAAGTGTGGGGACTTCAGATCAGAAAATTCTGGTAGGTGCTTGACTGTGGCTCTTGTTTGCTTGAGTTTAACTGAAAGTATGTCAAGACTGACAAGTGTAGGTTAACCCTCTTATGATTATGGTTCTGGTTTGTATGTGATCTACTAATTGTAGTATTCTGGGCTTTGAATTTGTTTTGAGATATATCTGTGTTCCATTTTGAAGGAAGATCAGAACAGAATGAGTGCTGCTTAGGACATGGGAGAATTAAAAAGCGATGTGGAAGCTTTTACACAACTTCAATCATCTGGTTTTGCCCTTGATTTTGATGATGAAAGTTGTTGTTATACTCCCTTACTTGAGGATGAATTATTGCTCTGAGCCCAAGAAGCTCCTTTTAAGATGTAAGTTACGTCTAAGAGAAGAGGCTGTAATTGCTCTTTTAATTAGCTCTCAGGTAAGCTAGATGGTCATTGTACAAAGTTTATTTTATTACATGAAAATAAACCCTAAATTATGCAGAAAATAAGTGATTTTGTGAGGAAGTTTCCACAGCTCTGTTCTGTGAAAAAGAGAAAAGTTACACATCGTGACAACACACACACACAACATATCACTTTTTCATGCTTTTTAAAAAATAACTTAAACTATATTATATTGAAAAATATTAATGGAAAACCTTCCATTCAGAAAAGTGATATGTGAAATACCCGTGTATTAAAACATATTTTTAATGAAGTTGTATAAATTGACTTTGTCCCATTATTTTAGTGAAGGCTACATTAAGTAGTTTCTTCTTGTGACTGTCAAAATATCGGAAGAGATTGTCATATGAGCATATTGTACCACTTAGAAAGAATTCTTGTGTGAAAGGAATGGTAAAACATGAACATTTATACTGTAAACTAGTGTGTCTGAACCCAGGCCTTTACATCCGAAAATGTTCAGTTAAAAGCTTACATAAATATTTACACAATATTTTATATATTTTATGTAAATATATTATTATAAATATTTCACATAATACTCTTTTAGTACAGTTGCTAGGAATGACGCATTTGTAACTTACTGATTCAGTTTTTTCCTCTTGAATAGTCCCTGCAATAGTTTTTCTTCAGCTGTGTGAAAACAGTCCTTAATAAACGTAGTTTTGTATTGACATTTAAGAACAAAAGGGTGTGAATGTTAGATACTCCTTGAAGAAGTGAAGAGGGATGAATCTTGATGATGGGTGTATGTATCTTCTGAGGTACCCTTATCTCATTAATTTTCATGGAGACTGACTGAACTTTTAGAATAAAATTCCTTTAGAGGAAACTTTAAACCTTTTCATGGCAAATAGAAATATCCTGTGAATTCCATATAAAGAGATAACAAAGGGTAAGCATTAAATGCCGTTATATTTTAAATTCACTGTTCTTAGTCTTTTTGAGAGTAACTTACTCTTGGTTGTATCTTCTGTAAAAAAACATATTTATTAAATAGAACCTTAGTCTGTCAAAATGGCACCTTCTAAGCTTTTATGCATATTAATACTGTAGAGCTATCCTGGATGTACAGGGGAGAAGTGGATTCTGTTTTATGATATTGACCAACAAAATTGTTCATTGAATTCTAATTTAATACATATCACAAAGTTACTGAAGACTGCAGAAGCCATGAGGACCATAAACAGAGAGTTAAGAGGCTGTATTGTTGAAAATCTAAATATAATTTGACTTGCAAATCCATTGCTGCTGGTAAGAATGCATCTGTGGGAAGGGGCCTAGCTTGACAGGGAGTGTGCATATTCAGAAGATGTCAGACGCAAAGGAGGAGTTTTTGCTTGTAGAATAGCATATTTGAAATAAAAAATAATTGAGAAATAAATATATGGTGGCCCATCTCTGTAGATTTTATTGTCACATTTGGTTAAAGAACTTCCTCAGCTTGCTTTCTTGTAGTCTGCAGTAAATATCGTTGCTTGTATTAAGAGTATAGCTACATGTCTTCCATAAAAAGTTATGCATTAGTTCTGTAGTTTGATAGGTAGGTGTAAGGTAGCCTGTGAAGAAGGAAATGTGTGTAACAAGGATTTACATTGCAGTTCTCATTGTCAAAGGGAATTACCTGGATGAATCATCACATTTCCTTCTGTCTCTTAAATGATGTTTTTACAAAAAGGCATGCTCAGACCGAGAGTTCAAGTGCTGTGGAAGTAATCTGGGGAAGGCTTCGTAAGTACATTTGAAACTCAGACTTGCCTATCTTGTACTCTTATGCTCAAATCAGTTGTGTAAATAAAACACTTCTGTTGCCATCCAGCTATGACTATAATTTAAAAGAATTGTTTGCCTGCTTTAGCAGGTGTCCTGAACACTGCAATGTAAAATGAATACAGTGGTCCATGGTATGTCTTGATGCGATACTGTTGCAAATTTTTATGAAGGATTTTATACCTAATACAGTTATTTATTCCAGCTTTCATAGCAGTGCAACTTCTGCAGCATTAGTACAGGTTCTGCAGACATTCACACCTTACCCCTGACAGTAGTGTCTTTCAGTAGAACCATGCATTATTATGCAATGCTTCATATCCAGTCTTTTAAAAAAAACAAAGATTCATTCCAGGTTATGAATGGTATTTCTTGGCTTTTGACAGTTGTTATACTTTTAAGAATAAGATCTCTTACAGCCAGGAAGAGGCGCATGTCTTCAATTAAAAATAAAAATTGTGTATTGGTTTTGATTCATAGCATTTATAAAATTTACATACATAGAACTCTGATTTCAATCTGGGAGACTGAGGAAAGATTGAACATTCAGGTGTGGCTGCACAGCACAAAATAAATTGTTTTGTACCTGAAACAAATAATAAATATGACTAGCAATAATGATCACTGAGCATTCACTGATAGTACCTAGGTTTAATGAAGTTTTTGTCAAAACTAAACTTTCACCATTTCTGATTCAATATTAGTTATCATTTTTACACCAGTCATGCACATTTGAGGTGCATTTTGACTTCAGAGCTGAATCTGTATTTGTGAGTACCTAAATCAGTGGGATCTTCAAAGCTTTTCAGTTTTGATCATCCTCATTATATGCTAAGGTTTTGATGCTTAACACCTTTGTCATTATTAAAGTATCTTTTCAAGAAGACTTGGAAACTCTTGAACAGACATTGATTTATGAGTAAGCTAAGGGATGCTCTTTACCCACTTTTCCTTTGCCCTTGGGACTGCTGTCTATGGTAGCTGAAAAATTCAGTTTTGGCAATGTAGCCACTGCAAGAGGATTGTAGTGGGTTATTTTGGTTGTAGATACCTTTGAAGGATTGTGCCCAAGAGCTGTTCTTGGGCTTTTCATAAGGAGTTGGCTGACAGAATTGAAATTCTCATCCATCCAAATTCCAGTATAGCTTAAAAGGTGCCCTGTGACAGTTGCTACTGAACACAGTACTCATCAGAATGATGTACCCATCCCCTCCTTTTCTTCTCATTCAGGTTTGGGCTTCATATTAAAAGCCAGTAACTTGCATTCTGTTACGATTTCTGCAGTTGGATAGTTTAGAATATCTAAATCTTTATGGGAAAGGATAGACCAGTGCTGGGCTTCATGTATTCCTGGTTCAGATTCCGTATAGTTTTAAGATGTTTGATGGCAAAATGTATATATATAAAAAAATGCCAGTCTTCTTTGCAGATTTAGTTGTCAGATGGGAAAATGTTTGATTCTCCATCTTTTTGTGGAGCTATATGTGCATAAACATTTGTCTACCTCCCAGCAACAGACTGGAAAGAAGCGGAGCCAGATGAGAAATTTAGTGGTGTGGCTGGAAGCTGACAAACCATGCTTTTCCCCTGCCATTTGGCACTTGGAAGGAAAATAAATACTTGTATTTCACCTGTGACTTTTGTATGTGTGTTGTGGCCAGTATCATCTAGTGTTTAAGGCTAGACATCAGAATTTTTACTGCAATGGACTGTCTGGTTAAGCATAATGACTGTGAAAGTAAGGCTTTCTAAAACATTATGAATAGCAATTTTATGTTTAAACAATGGAAGATAAGGAGGTTGGCAGCAGTGCAAGCTTGTTTCATGTATTTAGTTTGCAGTCTTAAAAAAACCCAGTGTCTTTGAGGACAGAGCATCTTTTACCTGGGAGGGCTGTTGTAAACTACACAGATTTGATGAAGCTGTACCATTCAAATAATCAATGGGGCAGCAACAAGGACTATATATGCTGAGGTGTTTGACAGAACGTCCTGTGACCTTTTCTTTGAGTTTTGTTTTGTTTTGTTTTTCCTTGATGAAGCAACTTCAGCCATAGTTAGTAGTGGTCAAATTAAATATTATTTTACCTATAAAGAAATACAGGTAAATGCCTGTAAAGAAACTCATGACTATGTTTATTTAATCTGACGTCGAAAGTTGCCCTTCTTAAAGATATTTTAGATTAATCTATGAAGCAGTTTGAAGACCTCATCTGCTGTACAGTTTATCCAGAAGTCCACTGTATGCCTTCAGGAGTAACCGGTATTTAGCTACATAGCTGATTTATTGCTTCTTCCTCACAGCTTTACTTGCCAGCATGAATTACAAAGCAGTTCTTGTAGCAACACCTCTATACACTTAGGATTAAACACACAAGTACTTCACTCTGCTTCTGATGTTCAATTCTTAGTTTTCCTTATTTAAGTGGTCATAATTTAGGATGGTGCTTAAGTACTTAGATTTTTGCATTTCTCTATCCAGAGTTATTTTAAACATATTCTTAAATGAGGTTCCCAGTTTAACTGTGTTTCTGGGAGAGTAAAAACACTACAGGGACTTTATAATTCCAATGGTGTTGATGTGTGTTAATCCATTGCCAGTTAAATAAAAAATTACCCAGTTTCAAAAAACACACAAACTTTCCCAAATACCTTAAGTATTTATTTTGTAAGTAAAGACCAATGGAGGAACTCAGAAGGTGGATTCTTGTGTATGTGACTCCTTAAAAACAAGTCTTAATTTATAGTCACTGGTGTACTCCTTTGGCAGAATGGATGAATTAGCTTATTTTATCTAACTTCAAATCCAGTGTTTCTTCCTTTAACTTCTGCTTCCCCTATTCACTTTCAAAAATATTGCCAATTTCTTTAGAAAATAAATGCATCCTTTTTTTTTTTTAAACTGGTTTCAGTTTACCTAGGAATAATGCAGCTGATCATCCCTGAGGAGAGTGAGGCTTCTCTCACATTGAAAACAGTGGCAGATGGCAGCCGTTTTGGGAGATGGCATTTCTTCATGCAATGATCTGTAGAACAAATTATTTTTAGTATTGAATGAAGAAAAACAAATCCTAAGTGAAGAACTGTAAAATAATAATTTTAAATTAACATCATAGAAGTATTGAAATATAAATAGTTCTCCCCAGTGAGTTTTGCTTCTGCAAGAAGAATATAGAATCAGAATTACTTTATTCTGAAGTACTAGAGATAGGGAAAAATATAATAGAGAACACTACGTTGCTTCAAAAATTCATTCTAAAAATTACTTCTGTAAAATAGCACAGTTATTTTGTGGGAAGATGTGCTGTTCTTCATATACAAAGTTTTGGAACTACTTTTTCAATGCAAAACTAAATTCCTTCCTAATTTTCTTCGTTGTTTTTTCCCCTGCTTTTTAAATAACAGAATAATAGTGTAAAACAAGATCAATGCTATTTTAGTGAACTGGTCCCGTTTTCCTCTTTGCATGTTTATGCAGGAGACCTATCTCAACTATTCTTTCTGTGTTATGCTTCTCCAGCTTAAGTGATATTCAGAGCTCTATTTAGTCATGATCCTTCTGTATCTGCTTGGAGAGCACTTTTGACTATCAATTGCAGTCACAAGAACTTTTGGGAACTGCTGATGGTGGAAACCTTCTACATGTGGTAACTCAAGGAGCTCATTTTCATTGTGTTTTAGGCAGCTGGAAAGGGTGGGATCTGAAAGTCTGGTGTAATTTTAAAGTAAAGTTAAATTAAATTGACTGTTAAATTAAGAATACTGTTAAAATGAAAAAATACTTGTTGTGGACATCAACTTTGTAGAAACTCCTGATTGAGTCAGTTTAATTCAGTCAATTGCTGGTGGGTCTATGGAGCATCTGAAATGACTTAGAAGCCTTGAGTAGCAAACTTTTGTTTCTGGACCTCTTGAGTTGGTTCAAAGGTTCCTAAAAATGAACATAACTAAATATCTCCCAGTGGATTACATATCTGATGACGTTTGTTCCAGAAAATTAAATTAGAAGATTGTCTTGTGAAATTTCTTTTTAATGTTGAAAGGGAAAAATGTTTTCTTTTGATATTAATATTTTTTAAAAATAATCCCTTTCTATTATTAATGATAAAATAATTACAAAATTATTTTGATTTTTTAATATATTTGTAAGCTTGTGATTATTTCATAGTTTAATGCGTAGTTACGCTTTTCTCAGGAGAATCTTTTCTATATCTTTGGAAAAGAAATATTGGTATCTTGGAATGTCCTGGTTTTCCTTTGTAGTCCTTCAGTTTCAGTTCTTAACGCTTATTACCTGCACAGAAAGTTACTGGGTAGAAAGAATGGCTACATTACACCTTCTTTGGCTCCCTGGAGCACATACATATATATGGAGAGAGCTATACAAAAAGAAATCACGTATGTTCCAGAAATTGCTGAATGCTGTAATGTTTTTTTTAGCATTATAGGCTTTCAGGAGGTTAAGCTATTACACAGTTGTTCGAGATAAATGATAGACCTGAAAGTCTGGCCACTACCATTTAAAAATATTGAGGAACTATCTCTGGATATGGATAGAGAAAGCTGAAAAGAATACTCTTAGTATGTAATTTAAAACAGAAAGGAAATGTGGGTAGGTGGAATTGAACTGTATGTGCTCAGGCAGAATTTAACCCTATGTTAGTTTATGTGACTATAAATGTCCATTCTTTGTAAAAAATCTCAGATTATTTGGGATAGGCTTTTTTTTATAATGTTCTGAGGGCCAGAGGTTAAAAAATGGCATAGACAAACCTGGAAAGAGCATCGTTTAACACTTACCTTTTTTTTTAAATGGTTATCATAATGTATGGTCTGTCAGAGTAGCTAAGATGTATTTTTCAGATGTATTTTAATGTGACGTTTTTGATGCTGCACTTCTGAAAATGAGGTTCACAAAGAGTGAAAATGGTCTGAGCTTCTTTTATGCATCCGTTCTTGAGATGGTAAGGTTTAAACACAGTCTTTTAGAGAAGTATTTTGGGCCTGCTTAGCCACAAGCACACATTAACTTGGCTGTTTGAAGTCCCACAGCTCTTTTATAAGGTTTAAGTGACTCCAGTATTTAACTGTTAAAATTTGGATTTTTAAATTGAACAATTGCAACAGTAAGTTTGTGAGCACACTTGATTCTCCTTCTGCAAGGAGAAGTACAGAAGTACAACTGATGCTACCATCGCCATTTATTGCTTCCTTTTTAATCCATGTTAACATTACACCAAGGTACTTATACAGCTTTAATATTTGTGCTTTTACCTGGATTGTAAAGGCATGTTTTGAAAATGACTAGTTTCCGTGTTCTTTGCATTCACCAGTGTTATCTGATAGCCTGTCATAAATCTGTTTTGATATACCTGTGATTTACAAAATTAACTTTTCTCCTTTTCTTTTAAGTAGCTTCAGGGAGTCTCTGATCTAAGTTGTCCTTGTGTGCAATCTGTCTACTTTGAATGAGTTTATCTTTTTCTTATCTGGTGTTACATGAACAAAGTGTTATGTAAATATATACATACATGTAAATAACTATGCTATTATATTTATTTTTGGTTTTTTACTCTGTGGCATTAAAATATCAAGGTTATTTGAAGTTAAGGATTGATTTAAATCTTATATTTACATATGACATACTGGGTATATAACATAATTTCAAGTGAAAATTACTTTAAATTGTTTCTTGTAGAGTGCAGATTTACTAAAATTATATGAGTTATGTGTTTGAAAATCTTTGCAGGACACTGATGAAGTACTTGCATTAGATTTCAACACTGTATAATTACAAGAAATTTGAAAGCTATGAACAGGCATATCTTTGACCTTGCCTGGAGTTTGACCTTCTCAGTGGAGTGCACGCCTCAGTTCTATAGGAAGAGTTTGCTCACTCTTTATTATGATCTCTTTTTATTGCTAGCATCATTCTCCATTCAAAAATTAATGCATGGTTATTACAACAGGATTGATTAAAAGCAGCTGAGTTCATACGCACCCTTTAAATTGTGCTCTTCAGCTGTTCTTTCTCTTCAGTCATTTACCTTCCTTCCTTTCTGAGTAGGAAATGAACCTACCTAAGCACATAGACATGCACAAATACCTCTGTATCTTCCAAATTAAAGTGAAACTTGCATTTAGTAGCATATAAAATGTGTGTGAAATCCTGTACTAATAGCTGTGTCATTTCGGTATGTCCCACTTTTATTGTTATTCACAGCATGCTTTAGAGGCTCATGTTTGTTCCAGAGTGTTCGATATCCATTATAGTTTTAATTTAGAGACACAGAATTGTAAGGAAATCTTCCTCATAAATATGATTTTGATATTTTAATATTTTTATGAAATAGAAATAGAAATGTTTGTTCTGGATCTGTGGCCCTCTGTGTCTTCTGGTGTTTTCTACCTTCCATGTTTTCACCTCCCAAATCTCATTATACAACAGCTGAAGTGATCATCACTTTAAAATATTGTTGATAGGGAACTTCTGTGTCTGCAAGCATAACCCATTTCACTGAGCACTACTGAGAAACTTATTTCTTTGTAGCATGTTAGGATTTTTCTGCTGACAGATGAATATGTTATAAAGTTAGTAATCCATAGAAACATTTTAAAGTATTTTAAAAACTCAGTGATTAAATAATGTTTTTTTGGTACAACAATTGTATGATCAAATGTCCAATTTTAACTCAACATTCTTCTATTATCATGTTTGGAATTGAATCACTACTTAAGGTATCATTTTTTGCCTTGCTGCATGTAGAATTTTTTTTTAAATCTGTGAAGATGCTAGGTAAAATGGGAGGACAAAAGACCATTGATTTCTTTCAGCAGATTTTGAAAATTTAAAATAAATTTTAAACCACTGCCAGTCTAACATGTATTTGATACGTATCTGAGAATTGAAATACTTAGTTCTTTTGTTAATTTATTCTTTTCTTTGGAAACCCACACAGCATTTGAAAGGTTTGATTTTAATCTCTTTTTCAGTAAAGCTGGCTACTAGTCATCTGTATTCTGGGTGTTCTAAGTATCTGGACCTGTTCATAACTGATGTAGCATTTCTGTAATCTGACTGATGGCATTTTACAGGCCAATCACAAGAATCGAATGCACTTGAGCCTTATTGTGCTTTGAAAGTTTGGCTTTTCATACCAAATAGTACATTAGCTCTAAGTGCAAACCAGCATTCTTTTGGTAATACATACATATATGCCTATAATAATTTGGCCTTCGAGTATGGCTTGGCATATCTAGTTTGCAAAGTCTGCAGAATGACGACAGGTGAGAGGAAGCATGCATGTTCACGTTACGTACATTGAATTCATTGGGTGCTTCTTTAGCTCAGTTCAACACTGTTTCTTTGGCTTTAATAGTATTACAGTTGAGCTAAGAGGTATACTTACGTGTGGTGGCTTGACCTTGGCCATTTGCCAGACTCCTACCCAGCTTCTCTCTCACTCACCCTTCTCAACTGGACATGGAGAGAAAATCAGATGAAAAAGTTTGTGAGTTGAGATAAAGATGGGGAAATCCCTTACCAGCTACTTGCACTGGCAAAACAAGCTCTACTCGGGGAAAATTAATTTGTCAGTTAAAGTAGAGTAGGATGGTGAGAACTAAGACAAAAACTGAAATACTTTGCCCCGTTCACCTCTTCCCAGGCTCAAAACCTCTCCTTCATTCCCAGCTCCTCTGTCTTCTCCCCCATGAGTGGTGCAGGGGATATGGGAAAAGGGAGTCTGCCCACTGGAGTTCTCTCTGCTGCTCTTTCCTTCTCATGCTTTTGCCCGGCTCCAGTGTGGGTCCTTTTCATGGTCTGCAACCCTGCAGGCTGAACCTGATCCAGTGTGAGTCCTCCATGGGCATTCTCGGTGGAGAATCTGCTGCAGCATGGACTCTCCATAGGTGGCAGTTCCTTTGGGACATACCACCTTTCTCTAGAACGAGCCCCTTCCTGGTCTGCCATGTAGGTATCTACCCCAACATAGTCCTCTCCATGGGCTTCATGGAGTTATGTCCTTCACTATGATCCTCTCCATCGGTCCCAGGGAAATCTCTGTTACAGTGCCTGGGGCACCTCCTCCGCCAGCCTTCTTCTCTTAGCATTTCCAGGGTTATTTCTCTTTTAACCCTCACCCCTCATTCCATGGGCAGTGTTTTGGTTTCTCAAATCTGCTTTCAAAAAAGCACCACCAGCTTCATTGGTGAGCTCAGCTATGTCCTGCAGTGGGTTCACTGCGGAGCAACCCCTGACCTCCTCTCACAGACACCACCACTACCGCTCCCCTTTCTGCCCCCCACAGTAACAAAGCCCTGTCACTGACACCCTGTACAGTAAGATGAAGGGCAAGAACATAAATGGATCAAAAACAGGTCTACAAATGGAGAAATTTGTGTTTTGGGTTTTTCTTGCTATGGTTTACTTCTTTATTTCTTCTAGTATCAGTCCAACTGTAATAAATTAAATCTATGGTTATCACTTGTCCAAACAAATGACTGGAGCAATTTTTTTGAAAGAGAAAGCGAATGGATTTGTAGGAGGATGTAGAGTGTGTTTTTGAGCTCTAAAAAACATATACAGAGATATCAGACATTTTTAAGCTGGTGTAAGATGGAAAAGGGCAAAGAGCAGTGCAGATGAGTAGTTGTTTTTTTGGCTGTGTATGTTGTGTGTAGTGTGCTGAAAATAGTTCTACATTGTGGGGCACATTATTTGGGTGCATTTTCCTTCTTAACCGTTGTTTTTGAATAATCCAATTTCTAAAGTCCTACAGAAGTATTTTTATTCCCTCTTACCTATGTACTGAACAGCCTTGTTTAGATTTGGGCTATAGTTGAAGTGATGAGAAGGTCTTAATCCTGTCACTGAGATTGTATCTTCTTTGTTGTTATGGGTTATGTTCCTTTTTTCGAAAAATTGCCTATTTGTAACTTCTTGTATGAAGCTACTTTCTACTAGTGCCAAATACTGCTTGATTAAGTATTTCTTTAGTAAATCATCAGGAAAATTGTTTACTAAACAGTGTGAAATGTTTCAGTGCCTTTGTTCCTGGATGACGAGCTGAGGGTCTTGATTATGCAAGAACCAACATGTGCGTTTAATTTGCAGCTACCAGTAGACATCACCTGGCTGCCCAGGCTACTCTGATATTTGCTGGCGTTTGCTTTCCAGATTTTCACCATCAGATATCTTTTTGAGTCTTAGTGCAGTTTCTCATGTAGTTTTGCATCCCATATTTGTCTGTATTTGTGCATTAGCTTGAAGAAAGCTTGCATAGTTCTACAGAAGCTGTAATATCACCCTGGCTGAAGCATGGATAAGCCTGCTAAGGGAAGGCTTAACATTGCATCTTAGAAAGTATTTTCAGTTTGTAATTTAGATATCCATCCTGAAAAAACTTTCTTAAATTTTTCTCAATTTTATGAACATAGAGTAAGCAATTGATTTTGAAGAGACAAGACTTAATTGGTCCACATTTTTGTTTTACCAGAACTGACAATTAAGGAAAATACAAGGAACTCCTATTAAATAATATGTCAATATTCAATTTCATGTACAGCTTCAAAAATAGTGCATGAAAAAAAGATATTTTTTTTAACCAGAGATATTTTTCACTTCATAGTGATCTAGTAATGTCATTTTCTGAAATGGCATATTTATTTTCTTTGTAATTGTCATTGGTCACTCTGAAATCTGTAGTATTTAAAAATGGAATTATAATAAGATTTGTTCATGATGTACTAAAGTTAACTTTATATTTTATTATTACAGTTGTTCATGGTGGACAACGGAGCAGATGACTGGAGAATAGCCATGACTTATGAGCGTATTTTCTTTATCTGCTTGGAAATACTGGTGTGTGCTATACATCCCATACCAGGGAACTATACATTCACATGGACCGCTCGGCTCGCCTTTTCTTACACTCCATCCACAACAACAGCTGATGTGGATATTATTTTATCTATACCAATGTTCTTACGACTGTATCTTATTGCCAGAGTTATGCTTTTGCATAGCAAACTTTTCACTGATGCCTCATCTAGAAGCATTGGAGCATTAAATAAGATAAACTTCAATACCCGTTTTGTTATGAAGACTCTAATGACAATATGTCCAGGAACTGTACTGTTGGTTTTTAGTATCTCGTTATGGATAATTGCTGCATGGACTGTCCGAGCTTGTGAAAGGTAAGGTTGCTCTGTTTGTTTAGTTCTTTCTGTCTGCCTTTCTATATTTGTCTCTTGTTTACTCTCTTCAGTTTTTGGTTCAGGGTACTTAAATATTTAATGGAATGGAGCTTCCGGGTCCTTCATGTTTTGAGTGTTGGTTGGGTTGTATTCTGTGTCACAGATTTTCAGGAATGCTCTGCCTTTTCATCTGAAAAGAGGTTTGTGCCACCGTGTTTACTGTGGCATTGCAGTTTGATTTCAGTGGTTTTTTTATATCTTTAGGTATGTTTGCTAAAATGCTGTTGACAGACACTATAAAATGTCTTTAATAGTAGTTGATGATATTCTGCATTGATATCAGCTTTCATTTATTTTGTTTCTAAGTTTAATTTATTGAGGATAAAATAGGTAACATAGCCATGTAAAATTCTAATTTTTTTTTATTATTATTGAGTTTAATTGCAGTGTAGGAAAAAAAAGGGGGGGTGCAAAATATTGTTGGGGAGTTGCCCAGATCAGAAAAGGGGAACATGCAGAAAAATTATGGTGATATAACTCTTTTATCTTCCCTAAAAATCGAAAAAGTGCATTTGAGAGGCAGGCTTTCATTAATTTCAGCTACTTTTCCACTCTCCCCTTCACACAGACTTCAGGGTACGTGCAGAATAAAGGGCTATCAGTGCTGACAGCTTGAAATTTAATTTCTTAAACACAGCTGTAAAAACCAAGAAATCAGCTTCTATTTGGATAGGATTTCTTAGGAATATGAGACAGGTTAGCTCTAAGGAGACAATTAGGATGATTCTCTATGAATGATTTAATGCCTGGGACAGCTGTTAGATCCTGGAATGAATTTCTCCGTTCCAAATCTGGAGGATCTTCAACGTATTTGAGGCATTTCTGCTGCTGGTTGCTGACCATTTGGGTTTTCTTCTTCCTTTGCATGTCTGCCCATTTTAGAAACAGTTTAGGGGAGCTCCTTGATATGAATCAGCGGTTTAATTACGCACCAGCTGGTACAGTTATGTTGCTTTTGGAAGTTATTCCTTGCATTCAATTTAGAACATAGCTGATCTTATAAACTGAGTGTAGAGATCATGTTGGCATTGTAGCTTATATTGTTAAAATGTGGGATGTTGTTTAGTAGATACTTTGTGTCAATGGTGGTTCCTCATGTTATGGCAAGACTAACAGTTTAAGAATGTTCTGAAAATGCTGTGTTAACAGTGACATATTATAGCTTCAAACTATTCCCCATAGTGGGAGCAGATTGACCACCCTAGCTATTGGCACAATCTACTGTATGTTATCATTGCAGATATAGCTGACTTCTGAAAAGTCTTTCCTCTTTGTCTCACATTGTTAACCTCTGTTCCCACCAGTTTTGTTTCAACAGAATTACTGCTCAGGAAGTCCTGTGTGTCTACTCAGGCATTTCCCAGATTGTCACTTCTGAAGCGGTTCTGAATAATTTCAGCAGCCATTGCTACCACTGTTTTATGTGTCACTGGATGATGATGATAATAATAACAATAATAATGATAATAACAATATTGTTATTGTTAGCGTCATTATTATCATTGTTACTGTTATTGAGTAGCATTAACTAGTCACTGTTGTTGACATTTTAACAGATGCACATTTGAAGTAAACATAAAAATTGTGCATCTCAGTGAAAATTAACTGAAAAAATATTAAACACTGTCTGATGCATGCTTGTAAAACATTTTTAGAATAAAGAGAGCAGGATAAGAACACACAGTGTATAAGTAATACTAAAAGTAAAAGAAACAAAGACTACCTCACCCATTTTCCAGTCTGGGAGAATGAAGACAACACTATTACAAAGATTTGATTTTGGGAGTTTGTTATTTCTGTTTAGAAATTGAGGCACTTCTGCATCACCATGGTCCTGGGAAGAAGCTTATTTTTTTGATCAGGTACATGCAGAGTTGCACACAAGGGAAAATTCCCTTCAACCCTCTGCTAAACTAGGAAAGGATTTTTCACATTTTAATTTGCAGTTGCTGTCCTTAAAGTCACTTTAATGGTTTGGACAGTAAGTGGGTTGCCACTGACTTCTCTAAAACTGAAACAAAACACAACTAAAAGCAAGTTTAATATAGAAGTGAGTATTACATTAATATGTCCTTAGTATAATTACCTTCTGTCAGAAGAGTCCAGTCCAAGGTTATCTGCCTCATATTTAACAATATTATTAATTTTATGTTTCAAAAACACTAAAAGGAATATGTTTTGGCTTTGGGAAATAGAATTCAGGCTAGTTGCACTGCCAGTTTTGCCTGATTTGCCTCAGATTTTCCCTTGAGGGAATATCTAACCATTATGCCAAATTAATAAAACTGGCACTGAATTCCAGTTACTGATTAGCCCGCCAAAAACCTGTATGTCCATAGCCCATAGAAAAGTACATTCTTACGAAAAGCTCTCATGAAAACCTCAACACACACCCCCCCACACTGGAATGCTCTTAACACTCTGCCATCTGCGGCTAACCATCATTTTTTGTGTTGCTGGAGACAAATGCAATATCCATTTCTCATGAGAAAAATAAAATATAGCCACTGAATCCATTCTGTGCTGTGTAGAGGTCATCAGAAGGTGTCCCATGAAATCTGAATGGCTTTGGTTTGCTCAGTAGTTAAAAGCTCAATTTACACAAATAAAATACTTTCATCTGCTCTTAGGTTGATTTCTTTCCCCAGTTTTAAGTAGAGGAAATCTTTATTTGTTGGAGTAGACTATTTTATTAACACAAAATGATCCTGAAAATAAATGTTATCATTAGAAAGAGTGTTTGCTATTCCACTTGACTCTATAATGCAACACTAATGAATCCTGATACCTTTAGCAGAAATTAGGAATTAAGCAGCATCTGGTGGCTTTGTTTTGCTAAAGAGGGATTTACATGAATGAAACTTGATGGTGTTAAACAGCTCTTAGTACCACAGTAGCACCAGCCTCTTTAATTTATTATATAGTAGTTTTACATAAAGCTTTGCACCAGTGGTTTTAGTATTTCTTCAGTAGATTAAGTCAGTTAGCTGGCCACCCTGGAACAACATGATGGTGATAAATTGTAATAGACTAAAATTTTGGAACAGAGGTAAAACATTCTCATGCTGTTCCATGTCCTCAGTGAGTCACTGAGTCGCAGTAGGTAGTGTCCTTACTGTGAAGTTGTGTGTGCTCAGCAAAAGCCATTGCTGCTGAACGACAGCCTGATTTTGAGATTGTTGTTCTATTCAAAGTCGGATTTTTCTCATTACATAGTGTCCTAGGAATAGGATTTTGAAGATTTCGAAGCACTGCATTTCACAGTGAGGAAAGTGCTCAGGTTTTCGTGTCTGTTTTGAGGGGAAGATTACATTACATAGGTTTTCGTGTTTACCTTTTCATTGCCAACATCAGTATATTGCTGTCTGTCATATGTGGGCTTCATAATGCAACTCAAAATTTTTCATTAGGTCTAACTCAATAGATGTTTGTGTTTATAACATCTCTGAGGCACATGATCTAGAACACTTGTGAATACGTTTCTTTCATGTATGAATTATAAGCAGATTACTTTTTGTAGGATCCCATACTACTGTTGTTACTGAAATAACTCTGTGAATGGTCGTCAGTTGTTTATAGCAGTTAAAATATAAATACCTTGTTTCTCAAAAAAGAAGTTAGTATGTATAGCATTATGTCATCTCTACTGTGTGAAGTTTGGTTCTTTTCCAGGATATGTAGAAGGTAGTCAGTCCCATTGTTCTTTATTTTTTTTTTTGTGAAAAGGAAGAGAGAACCTTACATTCTGAATGTGCACATGGCTACAACGTGCCAGTGCATGAGGGCAACATGAGGCACGTGTGCCCATGTTACACTGTTGTATGTTCAGAACAGCTCATATCACGTGGCCAGAGTTACTGTGGATTTACAGCAGCAGAACTGAGAACAGAAGTGGATTTTCTGCTTCCCTGGAGATCACATGTTTGGCACTAGTTTTGTTTCTGTTTGCGCCTCTGTCTAACTTCTGGCAATGAAGTCAGTTGATTTTGAGCAGTCAGCACTTCTTCCTCCCATCAACTTCTGCTCTGTATTCATTCCTTGTTTTAACAAAAACAAAAACAAGCAAACAACCCCCCCCCCCAATCTTATGTGAGAGTGAAATCCTTTTCTGCTCTCTTCTCATTCTTGTTTTCTACAAATAAAATAATATCTGTTTTAATTCTTGGAAATATGATTCCATCACAAAGATTCCAAAAAGCAGCTCACACATAACAACTGCTAGGCAAATGTTAAGGATTCATTTGATACAAGCAGGTGGATGCACCGAGACTTTTGGTTGTAATTAATGCAGGGAAAAAATTTCTTAGCTATCTGATTTCCTCACAGTATGTGTTTGACTTCTGTGGTTGGTTTGGGGACCTTATCTGAGGTTGTATACTCCATGTGTAATTCCAAAGCCACACTACACTGGAAATTGCCTTCAGCAGTCTTTGCAGTGCCAGTATGAAGGTTTTTGTCAGTAGTTTAAAAAAGGAAAACTAATCAAGCTTGGTTTTTTAGCTTTAAAACTATTTTTAGCCCCCAAAGCTCAGAAGCAATGACATATCATTTTTAATTTTTTCTAGCCAATATGTCTAATTACTGTAAACAGATCGAATAACATTTTGAGAATTGACAATGCTGGTTGTTTATCACAGTTCTTTACCTTCTCTTGGCTCAGGGAAACTAAAATATGCCACTTGCAGTCAGGTTTCTCCAGTTATGGTAAAAGATAGCTGTTAAATATTCAACACAACAGCAATCAAAGATGACCCATCATCATCTTGACTTGAATCTATGTGCTATGAGTGAGTGAGTCTCTGCTTTCTAGTTTTCATTCCTAGTTTTGCAGACTTGAGTGTAGATTAACTGTAAGTGTTAGGTTACTGTCTTATAACATTTACATCTCAAAGCAACTCATAACTGAAACCAGATGTAACTGGTTGTATTTTAGTTGCAAATGTTACTAATAGACATCAGCTATAGTGTTTCATCAAACAATAAAGACAACAAGGGAGTCTATCACAGAAGTACTTGACCCAAATAAAAAACTGGTTTTCTAGGTGTATCCAGAACGATTAATAGTTAATTATGTATTCTGCACCTGCTTGAAGAGAAAAAAGGTTGTGTACATTTAATGGAGGAAGCAGAAGGACCTATTCTAATGCAAATAGAGTTTGATTGCTATTCTTTAAAATTCATAATTTTCTTCCCTTCACAACAATGTTGTTTGCATATTCTCAACAAGAGAATTTTGGGAATACAAGTAAGAACATGCTCTTCAGTTTTCTTGGATTTATAGAATTAGTTTTTATAGCTATGGAAAGTAACAGTAACTATGCAGTAATTCAGTAGATACCCCTTCACAAAAATCTATCCATCCAAGATAGGCTGGTGTTTCTCTAGTCCAAAAATAGCAGACCTAACTTGGGGGGATGGAGTACAAAATACAAAAAGTTAAAAAACAAGCCGAAAAAAAATCTCCTTGCTTACTTAAAAAAGATCTTATCTCTGTTTTTCAGGATCATCTAACTAGAGCAGGAAAACTTTTTTTTATGTTAAATTCCCTTTTATTTACAAAGGATTTAGATGTACCACAGTTGTATGAGAACAGAATGACGTGGAAAAGCTCATTTATAGTTCCAAGGTCTCAGAAGAATGGTGAGCAAAATGAAAACTTCTCCAAACACAGAAGTCTGAAGAGAATGAGAACACCTACAAAGGAGTACTTACCTGCTTTCAAGGACAAAATGCCTTTTTTTAAATTCAGGGAGCGATCTTTCTTCTGTTCAACAAAAATTGTTGTACACACTCCAGATTCTTTCAGATAAGAGAGCACTGAATCCAAAGTTACATCCTCTGGTCCTTGCATTTTTAAATGCAATAGTTCATTTTATTCCTCTTCATTTTAAGCAACACTTTAAACTAGTCAGAATATTTTCCTTCAAAAGGAGTCAAAAATATTAACCATAATACCTTAAAAGGAGTCCTTAGAAATCATGATCATACTGAAACAGAAATCAATTTTTTATCACTTCAAGATATAATTTGTTGCTCCAGTAGCTTAATGGATTTGAAAACTGCATGCTGAAATGAGGATTTAGGTTTTACTACTACTTTGCTTTTGCTTCTTGATCTGGGTAACAGGCCACAGTGAGGAGTCTGGATCACGATTGTCTCTTCAGTGATAGTAAGTGTGAGATACACTGACTGAACTCTACCCTTCAACATTAAAGAATTCCTTTTATGGGGAGTTTACAATTCAGTCCCTAACAATTCTTCCTTCAGTACAGCTCAGTTATGTACACAATCCAATAATCTCTATGAAAACATTTGATATTTAAACCTGCAACAAAATCTAACAGCAGTTACAGAGAGCACTAACTTTCTGTCATGCTGCAGTGTCCAGTGAGTGGAAAGGCCCCATCACCAGCCTTTCTGCAATATTATTGAGATAATATATCAGTGTCAAATTTAGAAATGCTGGAAGATGAAAAGGGCACAGCTCTGGCTGCGTGACTTGATCTATATTGCTGGCTCAAAGAAATTAATGCTGCAGGAAATAGGCACTAGCAAACAGGAGTGATGTGTACGGCATGGATTAGGGAGAGTTACCTTGACATGATACCCCTTGGTCAGTCTGCGAGATAGGTGCCATTGTAGCGTGCAGCTCTCACTGAAGAGTCAGACTGAGGGTCGAATCTTTCTCACTTGACTTCTGTGCTAAGGAACTCACCCTTAGTATTTCCTTTTAAAATTATTTTATGGTAAAAAAGATAGCTAGTCAAAGGAAGAGTGACGAAGTGTTAGAAAGAGGGGCATTTTTCCTTCTGCAAGTGACAAGGCTCTTACACGTTTTGACCCAAAACACAGTTCTCATACCCTGGTATTAGTATTTCTGTAAAGCTTCGATGTTATTTCTGAACTGAAATCAAGGCACCTTTTTGACTTTTATTTATGATTTATTTTAAATATTTATGTAAAAATACCCTGCAGTCTGACATTTCTAGTGTCTTTTAGACATTTATATTTGGTTAACTGAATCAGAAGGGATACATTATGATTTGTTCTTTTAGAATAAGCTCGTTCTCCTTTTTCCTCCATCATTATCAGTGGGGTGTGTATGTGTTTCTGGGATCTCAGTGTTCTCAGATGCGCTGTGCTCACTAACAATGAAATTGGAATTAAGGCCATGGTACATGACTTTCTTAATCTTTTAACTGTGCAAGTGTTTGTACACTCATGCTTCCAAAAAAAGTGATGTCACGGTAGTTCAGAGCTTATTGGCTGACAAATCAAGAGCATTCCTGAATTAGAAAATAGAACATGAATCTTCTTGCAGTTATTTTTCTCTAAAATAGAGTGATATCCGATATTTCTTTTTAAGCCTTGATCAAAATGTATTGGCAAAATTCTTACGGGTTTCCGAAAGAGTAGATGTCTGAATCGAAGTACGTTAATGGCAAACTGAGCTTTTAGCGCAATGTGACTAGAACAAGTGTCTTGGTTATTTAAGTTACATGCTTCTGGGTCAGAAGTTGTCTTTGTTCTGTCTTTGCACACTGCTTAGCTCAGTGGTATTCAAGAATAATGGTTACATAAATATGTGATACTGCAGTACTAATAATTGTAATAATTTCTATTAAGAAGAAAAGGGAGATGAACACTTCTGAAAACTGGTGACGTTCAGATGAAAGTGAATACCCTTATGTATTAATGTAGCAGTTTAAGATGAACTGTTCAGTTCTCATTGATGCTGACCATGCTGACAGCTTGCTCTGAGAACAGTTATCAGGCAGGAATAACACCCAGAAGCTGGCTTGTTTTCCCTTCAGAGACTCACTGCCCAGAGTGCAGAAGGCTGCTGTGAGAGGCTCTGTCGTTTTACTTGCAGAGGGGAAATTGTGTTTATGTCAGTGTGTCAGCAGGACCTTAAATTCCGCTATGTAGTAGAGCAAGTCCACTGTACTCGTGTTAGGTGTGTGCAAGCACTGTGCACAGCCCTGTGCTGCAAACTTATATCAGACTGAGCTGAAATGGCCTGGCACTAAGCTGAGATCTCTATACTATACTTTCATTTATGACAACTGTGATGCAATGCTTAAGTGTATCTTCTGATGTGAATTTGAGAGCAAAAGAGACCAATCCCTGATCACTGGGAAGGTACAATGAAGGTGAAAATACTCCAGATGTCTCAGAGTTACAGATACCAGAATAGTATAAGAGCAGAAACAATAATAGATGGTGTCACTATCATGGGGCTACAGCCTGTATTGGAACCTCATGCAGAATCTTTGGAAGCCAGTGCACTTGCGTTGTCTTCAAGGCCTTTGATGATGGAGCTAAAAATGGTTGCATCCTGTCTGTGTAATCATGCAAATTATGCCAAGTTGTTGGGATGAGTCTTAGGAACAAACTCATGTATCAGTTGTAAGGATGTGTAGAGGTGTGAAGATAGGTTTTGCAATGCTATGAAATAGGGATGCAAAGCAGAAAAAAATTTGCGACCAATGTAACTGGCATCAGTGTACATAAAAGCAATGTTACCGTGGCCTCAGAATACCTGTCTCAGTGTGAGAGAGAAAGAGATTGGGAGCAGGACATCTGGCAATAGCTATGACTAAAACTGCTGGTTTGGGATTTTTGTTTTTAAAATATATGTTTATTCCATTAATTCACTAAGGATTTACAGATAACTTTGACTTGCAAAAGACTACTTATGAGGTGGAAACAGCAGCAAAACCAGTGTATACTATCTTTGAAACAATAAAATATATTGCAGTAAATAAACAAGAAATGACAGTGATTAAAGATGTAAATACAGAGCTGTAGGACTTTTATTAATGTTAATGTACTCTCTGTGATAATCATGATCACCTAGAAGTAAACATATGATTCTTAAAATAAGACACTTACTATGAACTGAATGAGCTGATTCATATTGTGGATATACCAGAACTGCAAGATTGTGTCCCAGTCTTAAGAGTGCAATGATGCATTATTCACCAGTGCTTTTTTTGTTATGATGACATAGTAAAGAAGACGGTGATCCTGTTAAAGAGTATTCTTAATAGTTCTAAACTGGAGTAGAAACAAATGTAGTTACATAGCAGTTGTTTTGTCTCATTGCACAGACCATGTTAAAAATATTTTGAGTTGTAGGCAACTTTGGGGTACAAAGCAGGAAGGTTTTAAAAACCTAGGAACTGAGATCTGTGTGGGCTGAAATAATGAACATATTATTTCAAAAATCAGGATTTTGTATAAGAAGATAAGGATAGTGGAAACTAGCTTTTCCATAACCATCTCTGCAGTCCAGGGGTTATGCTTACTACAGCTGTGCTTCAATTTCTTTGCCTATAATGCTAGGCAGCAAAGATTTGGCCTCCACAGCTCCCAGGGACAGTCCTTCGTGCTGCAGCATTGCTGCCTCTTGCTGTAAAGCTGGCATTGATGGATGGATGGTCCTCCTGGACCCCAGCCAGACCAACCACCCTGACTGGCCTTCTGTTTTTTTTCCATTAGGACTTTATACCTTTCCATATTGGGGTCCTACGTCATGAATCCTTGAGCTACTAACCATCCCTCTCTAGAAGGGGAGGAGTAGTTCCTTCTAGTTAGAGTAAAATCTAGTGATTGTGACTGCTAGGTTATGCATAGCCATTTTGGAACACATTCTTCATTTGTAGAACATTAAACATTTTCATCTTGCTACTTAAGCAGAGTAGGTGATCTTCTATTTTATTTCATCTTTCTATATTTGTTTGGATGTTTCTTTCTTATCATCAATAGCAGACCAATGAAGATACAAAGGGAGAAGTTTTGAAGTAATATGCTTCAGGTCATTGCACAGTAGAGCGAACAGTTAAGTAGAGATGTGACAAAATCTTGAAAAATCTGGGGCTCAACTGTCAAAACTTAGGTTGATTCAAGCTGTCACCTGGTCTTTTGATCTGATAGGTCAGCTTGAGCCATGAAAATCTATGTTCAGGACCTGGTGCATAACTACTCGGTTCCATGATATGGAAGTGTAATTTTTTTATAGGACTTAAACCAGTGCCTAGTTATTATCTTTAAAGTCTATGATATTTTTCATGAACACAAGAAGTAATAATATAAAAAGGGCTAGCTGAATAATGCTCTTCTGCTCTTAGTTTGCTGCATATTAGCTGTCTCTTACTGTCCGGATGTTTTTGAAATGAAATGAAATGATGAGTCAAAAGACATTGTTGGCCTAGCTGACTGTGTATGTGTTTAACAGGAGAATTTAATGTAAAAGGAAGGAAAAAATACTTTAGTCCCGTTTCAGCTTGATGCTGATTGAGGGGGAGAAGGATTTTGTCTGAGTGCATTTTCCTTTTGTTGATTTTTTTTTTCTAATGCTCCCACTTCTCTGGTAGATAATAGGATGAATATAGCTCATGAGATCTAAAGGGGAGAAGCTAGTTCTTTGGTCCAGCTCTGGAGAAGAGTATGGAATAGCATGGAAGTATTTTGGGTTTTTATGAGTACTGTCAGAAGAGTCAATGGCTTCGTTTAGAATTAGGTACATCTGAGGGGGAAATTTAAATGTGGGTTTGTAAAATATTGCGCACTAACTCCTGTGTTTGCAGTGGGGTGGTGGGAGGCAGTGTATGGAGTTTACTCTGGTGCAGGTACAGTTTGACAAATGTACCATCAATTCCATGCTTCAGGGTTGCTTTGTGGTAGTTAGAATGATGACATTAATCTTTGTCCTGTCTCCTTCAGCCATTACATACTTAGTTGTTACTGAATAACCTAAATTTATCAGTTGTGTGGACACTTAGTTTGAGAATTGTCCAGTTATGTTTTTCTTTTCTGACCTTATGGCCTTCCAGGGGCTGGACTGCCTATTTTTAGGCATGCGATAGCATATGTGGGAAAAAATCTTGCTGAGTATTTACATTAAGTAATATCTTCAGATAAAAATTATTTATTTCTTCACTGAGTTTTAGAAAGGATATACTTGATATTCTGATTCCTTGCATTAAAAAGTGGTATCTTCTGTTATTTTATACTTTAGAGTATGCAGTAGATGTAACCTACAAAGGTTCCTGCAATCTGAAATCCTGGAGATGCAGCAATGCCTGAAATTGAACAGTGAGACTTCAGAACAAGTATTCATGTGCAAATGTCTTTTCCTTTTGACTTTGTTTTTTAATCATTCATCTTTTCAGAAAATCATCGTACACCTTCAGACTAATGAGCTTCTAAAATTGTAACCTCAACTGTTTAAACTTTAGTGTTATATTGCGGTCTTTCACAGTAGATTCTTTCCAAGATATTCAAAAGCAAAATATGTTACATTTAGTTAATTTAACAGCAATGAAATTTGTCAGCTCTCAGTACTACTTGCAGCATTAATTTTCTTCCTTTTCCAAGTCTACTAGCATTTAACAAAAGTTGTGCATGATAATTCTTCATAATACTGCTTTTATTTGCTCAAACAGTTGAGTCTCCTCACAAGCAGATCATGCGGGTTGCCTTCCTTGTTCTTTGTTTGCTGGGGGGCTGAAGACCTGCTGATGCAATCAGTTTACTGCAGCAGGACACTGTTGTCCTTCAGTGATTGTATTTCTGATGGCAAGGACCATGACTTCTCTTGATTTTTTGAAAAATGAGATCTAACATAGATAACTGGCCAAGAAACAGATGCCATGGCTTGATGTTCTAGCGTCTGCTGGAGATGCAACCATCTGCACCAGGAATTCTATCATTCTATCAGTTCATTTTCACTTTATTTCAAGAGAAAATAAAAATGTAGACTAAAATAACATTAGTGTTACTTTAATAGAATCACATCTTATGCTTTGCTGCTCTTCAGGTAGTAAGCAGTAGTGTTGTTGGTAGTATAAAACATTGAAATGAAGTTTTTTAGTATACTGATTAAAGTATGCTAAATGCATACAAATAATTTATAAATTCACAGAAGTATTAAAAGTGGAAATTTTTAGTGGAAAATGCTATTACTTAAGGATATACAAGATGTTATGTTTCCTAAAGCATGAAATACAGGATAGAGTTCTTTTGTGACCTTGAACAAAAGTCACTTAATCTCTGTTTGTCTATTCCATGCAGAAAATTATATTTACTGTCATTGTTTGCTGTAATGTCCTCATACCGAATAACAAAATGGTTTGAACCTACCTAGTAGAAAGTCCTATTAAAGTATGATCACAGTGCTAATGGTTTTATATTGTTTAGAACTATTGAGGTAGAGATGCAATATAGCTATATCCATTCTGAGGAGCAAGTGGAGGGGTGTGAAAATGCAGAAAATGCTGTTAATTCTGTGTGGTTACATTTTGCTGTCTCACACTTTGGGGAAGGATGTTCAGAAAACAGAGGCCATCCTCTGCAGAAGTCTGTGTGGCTGTTCTGCATCTACACACATTTTCTTTTCAGTTGTAAATCTTGAACTAAAGGAGAAATAGAGTGAAGCAGGGCTGCGTGTGAAAGACTGTAGGTCTTGTGTTTTACAGGGATTTTTAATCTATATGGTTGGAAATCTTTGTCTTCCCCTTTGGTGGACTCACAATAAGAATTATTGAACTCTAAAGTTGCAGTCTAGAGATTTTTTTTTGTTTTAAAGATGATAGATGATTTTACTTCTAGTCACATGTTTACTTTAGTTCTATAAAAGGTGATGCTCAAATGTAGCTTAAGTCTTACAGGAAAATCTTCAGTGTATGTTAAATATGACTTGTTTATAAATTTTTAAAATTAATACTTTGTAGCTTTATAGCAGCCTTTTAAAATTATCCTTGGTGATACTTCCAAATTATAATCTCAGATACCTTTTATGAAGCCCAACAGCTGAAACAATTAAGATACCAGAGAAGTTGCAGCTCTGCAGTCGCATTTGGAGCTCTAAAAATAAATACCTGTAGTTTTTAAATTATTTTTTCAACTGTATTCAGTTTCTCTTGTATGTGTATATTTTTACAGAATGCAAGTTCTGCCTAGCAAGTGAAAAGAGGAGGATTAATAGCTCTCTAAGGGTAGTATTCTCACTAGAACTAGACTTGCTTTTGCATATATGGTTATCCGTATTTGTCTCTTCAGTGAACTTGTCTTCTAGGGCCAAAAGAGCACTGTAAATTAGATTTCGAATTTGTTTAACTTTTCATCTTCCTTTTTGTTCTCTTCACTGCAATTTAATACCAATAATATTGACAACCTTTATGAACCATTTCAGAGTCTGAAAAAGGAATAAATTATGATAGTTGAAATTAAGCCTACTTTTCATATCAAGCTAGTATAGTTACAGATTGCTTGCCCAAATTCACACGTTCCCATCCTGTACATCCTTAGTTAAGCATGATCCTGGTATGTGCTTGCCTGCTTGAACTATGACAAAGAGTTGAGTTTAAGTATGAAAGTCACATAGATACCTCACACCTCTACTGTATGATTTCTGTCAAAATTACTAATAGGGCAATCAATAGGCATTAGATAATTTCTGTTTTATTGAAGGATTTTCCCAGTATGTTCAATATATAGACTACAAGACACGTGGCTGTAAGTGCGGATAGGCAAAACGTAAGCTCTGTTGTTACTCCATCTACACTTTTCCCCTCCAGTATGACAGAGTGATAATAAGTAGCTGCGCTTTCTTGCTGAAAAATGTTACCTGCTTGAGCTCCTTCAGAGCACAGAATTGCATTCCTTTCTTCAGTGCTTCACCAGAATCAGTAGAGTCAGACAGTCTTGAATGAAGGCCAAGATATCAGGCAACAAAATAGTCTAGGTAAAAAGAATTTGACAGTAGAAAGAACTCTCTCGTGTGTGGTCTTTAGAGAAAATACTGAAAGATCTTTTTTTTTCTTCTTTGTTTCTTTTTTGGTAACTGTTTGCGATCAAAATGAGGGTAAGTGAATTTTGAAAGTTATTCTGTCCTGAAAGCGAACAACAAATGAACTTGAAATGCAAAATTAGCAAAACCAAAAAGCCTGATTTTAATCTGCTTTTAATGAGAAAGTAGGGAAGAAGCTGGAATGGTCAGACTTCGTATAATCTCCTATTGCCAGTGTTAAAGTATTTGATGGCAACGTACGAAGGCCTAAAACAAAGCAAAGAAAACCAGAACCACACCTTATGTTTTCATAATAACATGCTATGGTGGAGATCTCTTAAGGATTTTCTTTTTGGATCCATTTAGCTCAGCAATACTTCTGTCTTCAAATCTGGCACTGCAGAGGTCTGTGTAAGCAAATGAGGATTGTATTCCTTTATTATAATCACCAGAGTTAAGGGCTATATGTAGCTGTGTTACATTTCTTATAGCCAGACTGGAACTACGGTGCTCCTTTGGCATACATTTGCATCGTAAGGCTTGCGGCAGGTCTGTTCAATAGTTGATCTGTGTATGCATTCTCTCCACTGTAAGGCATACAGCACCAGAGAGGCACCAAAGTTTGCCTTCTGCTTTGTCTTATCTTTCTTGATCTCTAGTCAATGAACACCTCTAGAGTCATCACAAAACCCTGAAGTATTTCCCTAGCCTTCTCTTTGGATGGATGAAAAGAACAGAATCCAAAAAGGGAGAGCTTTTTTATTCTTTAATATTCACAGCCTCCCACTGAAGTTTCACTCATAAAGCATAAAAATAAAAAATGGAGAATATTTATGTTACAAGTGCTTTCCTTGTTTCATTTGCTATATCGCAGTATACGGCTGTGTTTTTATACTTCTTTATGCTTCATAGCATTAAATATTCTAACTGTCCCCACTCCATCAGTAACAAACTGTTAGTGAAATCTGGCACAACTTTCAGCTAACTCTCAAAAGTACATAGACTTTGGGTTTGGAGTTGTTATAAATATTCAGTAAAGTCTGTCTAGTTCCAAGCAGTGTGAGTTACTGAAGTCAACTCAATATAGCCTTTACTTTTCATAAAGGAAATTAAAATATATTCAAGGCATAAAGACACTTTAACTTTGTTTAAATTAAGGGTATGGCTGAGCAGTGTCTGTGATACAGGATGTGAGCCTAGTGACAAAGCTGAGGCAGCCAGTTATTTTTTTTTCACTGATTGAAAGTTAATTTAAAAAGAATAAATATTAAATATTGTAAAATGTTTACTTATAAGGTACTGTGCTGTGTAAGACAGGTTTATTTTCCAGTTTATCCAGAAGTTGGGTTTTCATGAATCTTTCAGGTGTTTTTATTTTTTTATTTCTAAGAAAAATTAAATTGTCTTGGGCTTTTTTGTGTGTGTACTTTTTTTTGTCATCTGTTTCCAGTATTCATTTCATTAGAGAACGTGTGTATGCTGGCAAAACTATTGATGTTCTTATGAATTTTATACCAAAAAATATCAAGTCTTTATGGCTGTGAGCCATCATTCCTTTCTATGAAGGGCAACACATCAACTTATGCTGTAGGAAACCAAGATATTAAGAAATGGTAATTTGCATGATGATAAATGAAATTAATTTCATGAGAGAAAAATACTTTGAGTGCTCAGTTTGTCAAAAGTCTTCTCTGAGAATTCGGCATCATCTTTGCTGTGTAATTTCCCCTCCTCCTCTTTGCTCCCTCGTTTTCCCACATAAAGGAGAAAAGAAAGGCTAACTTTTACCCTTTTACCTAGTTCTGCCATTTTATGTCAGAAAAAAAGGATGGGCTCCATTTTAAATGCATGGTGATTAATTCAGTGTCTAATTTGCTAAAATTTCTATTTCTGAAGTTTTTCTTCAGCAAATTACTTCAGATTCTTTACACATTGATTCTAATGATCGCAACTTTTTTTTTAAAAAGGGCAAATACAAATCTTTCCTCCTTAGGAGGAGGGGTCTACGTATGAAATAGTAACAGGGTGTCTTCAGAGAAAATGCAAAATGCAAGATAGGGGAAAATTTTAGAAGGGAATTAGTTGCTAGTGAATGTAACGAATGATTCACAGTAGAGCTCATTAACAAACTCATTGATTTTGAATGATTCATATTTCTATCATAACACAGCTTTACCAATGCTGTTACAGACTTCGAAAAATTAAAATTAAAAATAAGATTAATTCTTACTCTATTGACCAATTTCAAAGATTATACTGTGTAAAAAACCCATATGGCCACAGAAAGGAAATCTACATGCATATATGTATATATATCTTTTCAAGTAATATTATGTAGTGCTGAAGCTTGAGATTGCTTGTGTTGCCTCAGTTTATATTAATGCATTATAATATTCTTTTGACTGCGTATGTATTGTAGCTTCTTTTACTGGACCTCATTTGATAAAGTTGATGTACAGAACTATGGAAAGAGCAGCTGTTGGGTATTTTTGGGGTTTATTTCTGTTCATGTTTTTGCAGTCTCAGTACTTTATGAACTACTTGTTGAATTTTGTTTCGAAAGCAGAGCTGTTGTTCACTCAAGCGTGGTTTGTCAGAGATTGGAACGGACATTTTCCCTTTTCCATCTCCTGTCCCAAACCTTTTAGGAATTGGGTCTCTCTCCACTAGGTCAAGGAGTCATACTTTCTTCATTTTTAATTCAATTTGAAGTTGAAATAGCTTCAGAAAGATATTCAGTAATATCTTTTGTGTATCAATCTGTATGCCAAGAGGTAGAGCAGTGAGATGAAGATGTTGATGTGGATCAGCTTTGTGCTAGAGAAGAGACTTAAAGCAGGTTTTCTCCCCATGGTGAACGCTCTTGTTGTCAAGCTGCAAGAGTGAAAAAAAGGTTATCAACAGCTCTTTTTTCTGGTGCATTGTGGGAAGCCTGATTGGCTTCTTGTTTCCTATGTTGCTTCATATATAGATACTGAGGCATTTAAACGGCTATTTTGCTTCTTGGGGACTTGCCGCTGTTTTTGGCAAAGTGAACAATTTTGTTTGAATGTCTAATCTAAGACATTTCTTTTTAAATATATGTAACGTTGTAGAGGACTTTGAGTTCATTGGTTTTTAGTTGGAGCTTTGAGGATCCAAAACAATCGAACTGTGAAGTACAGACCTGAAAGCATGGAAGGTGAAGACCACTAAAATTATGATAAGCTGTAAAAAGATGGTTAACTTCATGTAGGGACTCTGTCAAAGAGCTATGAAAAATTAAAATGTGATTTTTCATTTCAAAAAAATGAGGCAGAAAATTGTATGACAATAACATATTTTGCATTACAGTTTTACATCCCTGGAGCAGAGCTGTACTTTTCATAGAAAAAGGTGGTAGTGGGTTTTTCACACTAAAAAGTAGCATGTGATCATGGAATTACGGAATGCATTGTAAAGTGTGCAGCAAGTTCATGAAGGATGACTGTTCCAGACCTTGCTGTTTAGTGCTGATTGCTACTCTTGATCCAGCAGCTAACAAGCCAATAGAGCCTGAGTCTGCCCCTTAGTACTGAAGCAATATGAAGCATACTTAGATTTTCTGCCCAGCCTGGGCATGTGAGTAGAAGTTGGGGAAGGCTAGAGTGGAGTTTTTAAAATCTGAAGGCTACCCTGTGAAACATAAAAACTGTTTCTGTTGGAGACAGGATAACACCAAATGTAAACAAATTTCAGTAGAGCTGGGAAAAGCTGAATCCCTCAGCCTGCTCCAAAACACAAAGAAGCTAGATCTATCCTAAAATTGTCTGAATATAATAAAAAGGCTATTACTTCAAATACTTAAGATTGAGCAAAGTTTTGAATGAAAGACAATTAATATACATTTTCTGAAATGGGAAGAATCAGTCATTTAACCTTCATAACAGCTGCTGCTATTAGTCTCAGCTTTCATCTCTGAGAGACAGAAAGTATTCCTGCTGGCCTCACTTTCTTTTCTATTCTCTTGTGCATATTTCATTAAAATGAGCCATGTTTAGATACATTGAACCTGATTGCTTTTCGAATCAGTCAGTTTATAGGTTTAAAAAGTCTTGCTGCAGGCAGACTTCATTCGGGTCTCCAGGAGTTAAGGGTTGATTTAAGGCTTTGGGTACAGCTTTTCAAAGTCTTTGATGTTATTCATTATTCTACTGAGTCACAACAAGCATAGTGGAAGTAAATACACATTATAGGTAAGTTTAAATCCTCTAACAAGGATTTCATTTTATTTTATGCTTCTACATGTTGAATAGGAGAAGCATAATGTTTTACATTTTTTTTAGTTTAATTAGTTGAGCAATTTTATTAGCATATTTCTTGATATACATGATGATACTCATAACAGCAAAGCTTTATTGGCTTCCACAATGTGAGAAAAAGACAAAAGCAAAGTAAAAATTCTGAAATGGGTAAGCATGGAGACACTGAATGGAAACATTTAAAGGATAATCAGCAGAAACTCTGCCAAAAAAAAGAAGATACTAGAAATCATGGTCCTACTGAAGTCAGTGGGATCTTTGCTGCTGATGTCAGTGGAGATAAGATTTTACTTCAGTTGTGCTGCAGAAACGGTATAGCTTGAAACTGCTGAAAAGAACACAGTGGGAATAAGAATATGATTACGTTGGGGGATAAGTCACGGAGGTGGGATTTGGGGAGTGGTGGGTGTGTTTCTTAATTGGGGCAAGAAAAAATTCCCTTTGAACAAACTCTCTTAAAGCTTTCATAAGACACAATAGTGTGTTCATGTAGTATAAGACCTTTGGAAGCAGTAGTTGCCACTTTATTCACATGAGTATTTTTTTATATGCTGAAAGTGTGCACTTCTACCTTTGCAGCTGTGGATTTCTGTCACAAATTTAAAGGTTCCCCGTTTTCCTGATACTTGTAGAATTGATTCAACAGATTTTCCTTACACATTTATTGAATTCAGATTGAAAAAAGAGGGAACAGTAAGACTTTTGAGGATCTATGGCAACTTCTATATCTTCTGATTATGCTTGCAGCTGAATGGTTTCTCTGAGCAATATGAAAAATCTTTCCATCTAGCACAGCTACAGACAGATATACCAAATTAACAGCACATCAAGTCTCCACAGCATCAGGAAAATAAGGCAAGACCTTCACCGGTGATGGTCAAATAGAAGATCGGTAACCTTTGAAAAAATTGGCAATTAGTCCTTATTTCTCTACTGGTAGGGTACCCATTGCCCAGGCATTGAGAGGTAGATACCTGACAGCACCTAGGGGTTTAAATAATTTTGTCTTCACACTTATGTTTAAACTGCAATTTATATTCAAGAATAATGATATTTTTTTTTAAAACACGGCATCTCACCCTTCTATTTTTGTGTTGATCTCGCTCTTCTCTGTCCTCTTGTTTTCTTTTTTTTTCCATCCATCTTAGGTAACATAGTAACATATGCTACTTATGTAATGATATCTAACATTTGGTGGATTTATTAGTTTTCCATAAAGAGTCCACAAATGCACTTCAGAGAAAAATAATGAACATTTTGACCTGTGTAGAAGCAATCCAGACAGCTTATTCTCACACATTACTTTTATTTGAGTTCAGATCTGCCACTGATGTGAGTCTGTCTATATGAAACTCAGACGTTTTCCATGACATTTTGAACTTTCATGAAGTGGTTTGTGTGACAAGAACATTTTTGCTGCTGTTCATAAATATTTGAGGATGTCAACTGACATGTTAGAAAAGAGACAAGGAGTGACATGCACTTTTCAAACTGCCTTTCTGATCTTAAACCCTTCAAGGCAGGCAAAATTTCTTCTGTTGACTTCATTAGACTGGGAGTCAGCCCTGCTGTTCCTTCCAAGAGCGGTGGTAGTTTCCTTTCTTTTCTTTTCTTTTCTTTTCTTTTCTTTTCTTTTCTTTTCTTTTCTTTTCTTTTCTTTTCTTTTCTTTTCTTTTCTTTTCTTTTCTTTTCTTTTCTTTTCTTTTCTTTTCTTTTCTTTTCTTTTCTTTTCTCTCCTCTCCTCTCCTCTCCTCTCCTCTCCTCTCCTCTCCTCTCCTCTCCTCTCCTCTCCTCTCCTCTCCTCTCCTCTCCTCTCCTCTCCTCTCCTCTCCTCTCCTCTCCTCTCCTCTCCTCTCCTCTCCTCTCCTCTCCTCTCCTCTCCTCTCCTCTCCTCTCCTCTCCTCTCCTCTCCTCTCCTCTCCTCTCCTCTCCTCTCCTCTCCTCTCCTCTCCTCTCCTCTCCTCTCCTCTCCTCTCCTCTCCTCTCCTCTCCTCTCCTCTCCTCTCCTCTCCTCTCCTCTCCTCTCCTCTCCTCTCCTCTCCTCTCCTCTCCTCTCCTCTCCTCTCCTCTCCTCTCCTCTCCTCTCCTCTCCTCTCCTCTTCTCTTTCCTTTCCTTTCTCCAGGAGAAAATGAGAAGGAATAAAAAGACCTGTCTATTATCATCAGTGTATTAACAGATAAAAAGCTGCCAGTGCCTACCATCTAACTAAGACTGGAAAGGCACTTAGTAACAGAATGGTCTAATACCGTGGGAGAGCTCTAATAGCTGGTTAGATCAGTCAGTGTCTCAGCAGAGTTTTGACAAGTTTCTGATTAATGGGCTGAGCCTGTTTCCAGCTGTTTAGTCTTTAAGATGTTTTAAGATTTGAGAAGACTGAAGTCAGCCTGAATTGCCATTGTAATGCAGGCCAGGAACCTCTTCATGATTACAGTAAAAGCAGGCCATTTTCTTCCCCACAATAAGAGTCATATTTTCAACTGTTTGTTTTGTTCGTTACTTGACTAGTTCAAGAAAGAAAAATCAAAGATGATAAAAGTTATCAGAGGCTGTCCATGGAGGAAGGTAACCTGAAATGAAGCTGCTAAGTATGACCAGTGGTCAAGCTTAATGTTACACTTGATTTCTGCTTATTCATCACTTTCTAAGGTGACTGTGTCGTATGTCAATATGTTAATGTGTGATAATTGTGTGCAGAAGAGCAGGTTTTACCAGTTAAATGAGATGTCATCAAATATAGTTCTGAATGAAAGCAATGCCTATCATCACAATAACCATAGTGAAACCAGAAGAAAATTACGCTGTTTGATAACAAATCTGGACTATTATTTTGCCGAGCCACTGCAGTATTGTCAGCTGAGGAATGTATTTATGTCTTCCTGAGATGAATGGTAAAATTCCCACTCAGCTTGGGAAGTAATCAAGCCATGCTATTTTTGCACAAATGTAATCATTTGAGTTTAAATTAGAGTATTTTCAGGACTTATATGTGCAGGTTGTTAAGAAATGGATAGTGAAGTTTCACAGGATCAGGATTGCCTGGGCTGTAGCATATTGCAACTGCAGCACCGCCAGCCTGCTAGCACAGTCCTTATTAGAGAAGAAGAGAAAAAATGGTAAGTAGTACTTCTGTCTGTGTCATTTCAGCCAAGAATTTTCCTACCTCAGGGGAATGCACAGCCTTTCTAAATGACCTTTTTACTGCTGCTGTGTGAGGCTGAACGTGGTCCAGAAAATAAACCTGTTTATAGCTGAATTTTACCACAATTAAATACTAACTCTTATCTTCAAGTGGCTCACTGTGTTTCTAGTGCGAACTTTTATTGATTAAGAATGATGTGCTTTAAATATTTAAATAAATTTTTGTAGTGTTTTGAATTTAAAAACAATCAAAATATTTATAAAAAATAAAAACCTTTGTCAAACTGAAGATTAATGTCAAAAAGCTTGTATTTTGGAATTTGGTTGGTAATGACTGGATTTTGCTTTGTGTGGAACATGTAGCTGAAAGTAAATCTTTATTTCTTTTTCTTTACTTCCTGTGCTGTTCACACCACAGTATTTTCCTGTCAAATTGTAGATCACTCAGATTGAATGGGTAGTTTAGGGAAACTGCAGTTGAATTCTGGAGTGTGTTGCATCCAAGCTGTCTTTCACAGTCCAGCTGGAAGGAGGAGATTTTTGTAGTGGCTGATGATGACTGATGGTAAGCGAGAAAGCTCTGCTCCAGCTGTTCACATGGATGGCTCATCTCCTCACTATAACGTCCATTGCTGGGCTAAGTATTAATAGCAAAGTGAAAAACACAGTAATGGGAATGACTTTTCTTAGGTCTTCAGTGCAACACATCAGAGCTGCACTCATGGAAGTACATGGGGAAATTTAACCTGTGATGTGTTCATTTTAATGTTTCCTGTACAAATGGGCTTGAAGTATAAGCTGGCACAAGTAATCTTGCAAAAATCAGAACGATATAGTACCAGAATTAATAACCACAGAAATTCAGAAATCATAAGTGATGTTGCAAAAAACCAAGGAAAAAACAATCCACCTTTCTGTTATTCTGACAGAAATGATGGGGCTATCAGGACAGTGACATACCCCCCACCTCCCTTTTAAGTTGTCTTACAGTTTTTTAGCTTGAGCAGTAATTCCTTCAACTTTCCGTTGTGAAGAGAGAGGTTTTTTAGTTTGTTGAAAGATGAAATTAGGATGTGATTTGCATGCTTTGCCATGCTTGAGCAGTTGAGCCCTTATAGAAGGTACAAAGAATTCTTTATTCCTGAGTCACAGTAAAGTCAAAAGTGTTGACGGTGATTTTTAAATTAAGTGTGCGCCATTTGATTGCTGAACTACAGCTTTAAATTTACAATCAAGTGAAATATTCAGAGTAGTAAACCCAAGAGTGCTGTGCTAGCAAGATAAAAACATTTGAACAGGTCCTTGAAGTATGCTACTAAATATGGATTCAGATGGCTTTAATGAATATTTCATCTAGGGGACCTTACTAATTAAGGTCCATGTCTCCTAAGAAACTTGAAAAACTGTTGTGCTTTTTTAAATTTAACCCTATGCCACCTTTTTTAAATGATCTATGTGTAGAATGGTTTCTGTGTTTCCTGGCATGGGTAAAGGAGGATTAAAGGATAAAGACGCAATTATCTTTTCCCTGTATTGCTCAAGGCTTAAGAGAGGGGGTCTGGTATTCTTTATGTGAAACTGGTGTTTATTTAAGGAACTTACTGAGTTGGATTTGTCTGTTCTTTTTTCAGTCATACCAAGATTTCTATCATTATTACCATGTAGGGCTGAAATTTTATAAGAATGCAGTTATTATATTTGGACAATACGTAGAAAAAACCTAAAGCATTGCATTGCATTTGCATCTTCATAGGAAAACTGTTTTCTAGCTGAAGTATGGGAATGGTCAGGTTCAAAACCCAAAGAGGGAAATTAAAGAAATGTATTATAATTATTTATGTAGGTATTTACTGGCATTTTTTTTAGTTGCTAGCCTTAGTATATATGTTGTGGCTTTAGTCCTGTTCTGTGAACGTCACTTAAACCCTATGGGTCATATCGCTTACATGATACTCTGTAGTGTCTTGCATGATACATAAATTTCTTCTTTCCTGCTCGGAGGGATGAGTATGTCTCTTTCCCTGAATCCATATGTTTTGTAGTCATTATTTGCTAAGTTCATTAAGTGGAGACCAAAATCCATAACCTTTTGCGCAGACTGGAAAAAAGCTATGTCAGGTCTCTTTTTGTTGTGCAGAGTTCTGTGGTCATGAGTCAAATCAAGTTTGCTGTTGTTTTTCTTATTAATTTTGCCTCTGCAGTGGTTATTATTATTTGTGGCACTGCCATCCTTACCAGCTCCAAATGTGGGCTGTTACTGCCTTGTTTGGGGTGCAGAACAAAAAAACCTTTGAAAGCTTGTATGAAGGATGTGAGAAAGACAACACTGACATAAGGAGAGAGAAGAGTACACATGAAATGTGGAGCAGACCTGTTTGGAGTCTCTGGCATTCAAAGAGTTTTTAGGTTGTTGTAAACATCAGAATAGGTGGAAGTTTGAGAAAGGCATTTTGCAGATATTTATAGTGAAAATCATGCAAGAGAAAGAATAGGGAATTTCTTGATAGTGCCTTTGTGCTCGCTCTGCATTCCTGCTCAGTCATGGAGACTGCGGCCCAGAAAGGAATAAAAACAAAGCAATTACTTTCAGTTGTGGAAAGCAGGTTGGTTGCAGATTTGTGAACTAATTCACTAATGGCCCTCTGTGACCCACTGTGAGATTCAGATTTAGGAACTGGTTAAATAATACCCTTGAGCATTCAGCAGCATAGATGCCAGTCTGAGGCTTTGAAGCAGCTGCAGGGGTTATGGCAACCTTGAGGCTGAAGTGGCTGCAGCAGATAGTCTCTGTTGCAGAGCTGCTCTGTCCAGAGAGCAAAATTCCACTTACATTAAGCTATTTTTCCCCCACAGAGTGAGAGGTTACAACAGGTTTTAGCCCTAAACCATCTCCTTATGGCTTCCTGCTTATTAGGTGTATATGTCATGTGAAGATTAGATTATTTATCTGAACTTGTTTTCTTTGAAGGAGAAAATGATTATATTGCAATACAATATAAAAATTATGACAGTAAATGGCACATCAGAAAATTACGGTTGTTATCTGCCCTAATACAAAAGGAAGATTGAACTGTATTTGAGGTAAAGTTCTGCTATCTAGTGGATGAAGAGAAGGTGGTGGATGTAGTTTTTCTGGGTTTTAGTAAGGCTTCTGATACTGTTCCTCACAGCATCCTTCTGGACAAGTTGTCCAGCTGTGGGATAAGCAGGTATACATTATGCTGGGTAAAGAACTGGTTGAAAGGCTGGGCTTAGAGGGTTGTAGTGAGTGGAGTACTGGCTGCCGACCAGTCACTGGCAGTGTTCCTTGGGATTCAGTTCTAGGTCCAGTTCTGTTCAGTATATTTATCAATACTCTGGAATATGAGTCAGCAGTGTGCCGCGGCAGCCAAGGGGGAAAACCGCAGACTGGAGGGCATCAGACATAGTGCAGCCCACCAGTCAAAGGAGGTGATTATGGTGCTATATTCAGTGTTGGTGCGGCCTCGCCTTGAGTGCTGTGTGCAGTTCTGGGCCACACAATTTCAGGAGAATGCTGATGGTCCTTGAATGCATCCAGAGAAGGACAACAAAGGTGCTGGAAACGCTGGAAGGCATGTCCTGTGAGAAACATCTGAGGACTCTGGGTTTGTCTAGTTTGAAGAAAAGGAGACTGAGGCTCTCTACAGCTTCCTGAGGAGGAGAAGAGGAGAGGGAGATGCTGATATCTTCCCCCTGGTATCCAGTGGCAGGACATGTGGGAATGTTTCTAAGCTGCGTCAGAGGAGGTTCAGACTGGTCATTGTATTTTGAGTTTTATTTATAGCTGCTTTTAAAAAGGAAATAACTATAGAATTCAAGAATGGTTATGTGACCAATTAATGAGACTTCTTTATGACAACACAAAAGTTTTCGGGATAAAGACATTGTTCTCTTTTTCTTTTGCTTTTCAGGTACCATGACCAACAGGATGTTACTAGCAACTTCCTAGGAGCAATGTGGTTGATTTCAATAACTTTTCTGTCCATTGGATATGGTGACATGGTACCCAATACCTACTGTGGGAAAGGAGTCTGTTTACTCACTGGAATCATGGTGAGTGTTTCTGATTTTTTTTTATAGATTATGAGATTAGGTTTGCTGTAATTGATTCCTGAATTGTGGTAGTCATAAAGAAATATTTATTTGCTGGCTTGTGGAGTATATATACACACTCACACCATTCCCATGATCATTCATTGCTGATAATGGAATGAAGGGTTTTCTTCTTCTTTAGGTAAAATTTAGCAGCTGTGTGATAAAATACAGGGAGAAAAAAAATACAGCTTCCAGATCTCAGTAGAGTGTTTCATTAAATGTTATAGTATCTTATCATCTCAGTTACCTTTGGACATGTGCAAGTGAACCTGTACTAATAACAAATCTACAGTTCTGACTTTTTTTCCTTAAAATTAAGTTACTCATAAACAGACATGGTAGTGGCTAATCTCTTACAGCATTTTCCTTGAGTTTTGCAGTTTTCTACATTATTTCTTGTAAGTCTAATGACATACTTTCCGTAGCATTCCATAGCTTTAAGTGGATTTATGTGGTGTAATTTTCACTGTAAGAGTTTTTGTTGCTATTGATACAATGCAGCAATTGTTGTTCCATGCATATTCAGTATCTATTTATTAACTGTACTTAATATCTGCTTTTATTTTTTTTCTGTATTGCACCATTATAGTCAAAGTTAGGGAGTAAGGCAGTGTATTATAATGTCTGGAAATTTACACAGATCTAAATTAGAAATAAAAATGCTCTGGACTTTGCTACTTTTATTTATTTCAATACCTTTGTAAATGTGCCTATCAATGAGAAGGGCAGAATGAGCACCGTAGATATTGTATATAACAGTAAGATACATACTTGTTTCTGAATTGTTGGCATTGTTCATAAGTAAGTGATGCATCTACTGTCTGTGAAACCGGTAAATTTGGATTATGGCTTATAAAAGGTGGTACCAAATAGTTGCCTCTTTTGAGTGGTTAGAAGTTTTGGTAAAATATTCATTTATAAGAGTGTATTTTGTGTCCAGGAAGTAAAATAGACCAATACATTTTTGTATAGTTGAAGGGTATTTTTTCAAATGGTCTTGTTTTGTTTTTGTTTTTGTTTTTCTAAACATCTGGCAGGTTTCATGTAATTGGCCTTTATTGGGAAAGACTGCCACTGCCACCACCACCAGTGGTGGCAAATGCATCTCTCCTTAAATGTAGGGTCCAGTGCAACGTCATTGGAAGGTACAGGCTGGAAGGAGCATTTTTAAAGGCTGTTAGCTAAGCTCAAATCTGCCATCTCCTGGGGTATTTGCCTTTTCTCCTCTTTCTCAGCTGGATATTGATGTCAGAGAGAATAAAATGTGGTTGTAAGTTCATTAGGAAAAAAGGAGGACAAGCAGTGTATATTGCCACTGGGATGTTCAGAATGGGGACAGAACCCTGTCATAAAGCTTTCCTTCTTCCAAGACACTATTTAGAAATAAGAAGCAGCTGCTTGAACATGAAAGTAACACATCGTTTGGTACAGTAAAATTGTTCAGCACTTTTCAGCATTTCATTATGGAAAAAACTTACAATGACAGAAATCTGGGACCTTCAAAGCCCTGCAGAAGTGAAATGAGAATAGTAGCATTGACGCTGGTCAAGTATGGGTTTCACATGCTATTGCATTTATGCTAGTGCAAATCATAGCATCATCTGGACTGTTATTTTGAATAGCTACAGGTGGGCTTATGATTTTATTGTAATGATAACAAAGTAAAAATAGTATCAGAAAAGCAGACTCCAGGTTATTACATGTTATTCAATACAACTGTGAATGAACTGCATAGAAGCTGAAATCATGAGATGTATTTGCCCTTTTGCTTAAGACAGCATCAATTAGATTCAGATGTAAAATTATTTATGACAGTTGCTTCCATTGCTTTGTTGAAAACTAAAGTACTGATTAATTTGAACACATGACATTTCTTTTTCCCAACTGAAACAACATTCTGTTGAAAATTAAGACTTGTAAAGTGTATGGATGATACTCACCTTCATATGTTTGATTGTTTTTATGATTAAAAATTCTGCATCCCTTTGGAAGCACAAAGGCTACAATCTAAATCTCATGGGAATAAGTTTGGGATTGCTACCTCAGAAACCATTCTTAAGCAAAAAATGAGCCAGGTAGCTCATGAGTGATGATAAGTAAAACCATACTGAAAGCCTGACCCCTAATTACATTTTTAAGGTAATCTGCAATATGGTTTTGGCAAATATCATCTTTGAGAAAAAAAATATGGATCAATGGGGGAAAGTTCAATGTTGAAATTGCTCTTTTGTTTCTTTTTTTTTAAAGTAAGAATCTGAAAGTTACGAAGTATAAAACGGTGATCATAATGATGAAATATTGTCCAGCTTAACCTGCAGTGCCAAAAAGCTTATAGATCTTGAATATAATTCTTCAAAACCAGCTAGTCTTCTGAAACTTGTAGACTAAATAATTAATATTTGTTGTTAAAAAGATAAGACCTCAGAAGAAAGGTCTTACTGATTTTTATTTCAGTAGGAGTGATTGGTAGTCTAATTGAAATACACACCAGGATAATTTTTGAATGAATGTGGCAAATAAAATCAAACCGTGTATGGAATTCTGAGAGGGAAAATGTAATTCCTTAGCATCGAAGTAGCAAATATGTTTTTGGATTAGTTTGATCAATACCAAATGCCACTGAGTTTTTTGCTTTTGGCTAAGCTCTCTGTTAAAGAGGGTGGAAGGAAGAATAAACAGAAATACTTGTGAATACAAGAGTACTTACACAGACCACTAAAGAGTTATTTTTAGCTTTGCAAAACTGCTGGCCAGTGGAGGGCTCCTTTGTGCCTTGACTCCACTGAAGGGAGAGACCTAATGCTCTGGCTTTCTTCCCACTTCTACCTCAGGAATTGCTTTCTGTGTGATAAAAATTGGACTGCTCAGGCAGCGTGCTCTAGCCTCGGAAATAGACTTTATGCGGTCTCCAAAGGCACAAAGTTGTGCTGGCTCTTCAAACTGCAGTTAACTGCTATCTTGAGGCACTGGTTCAAGTGACACCTTTTAAATTCTGCAAATGCACACTGCTGGAAAATAGGAATTTTTTTTTTATATATATATGTATTCAGATAATACCATGTGGTAAAAAGCCTTGAGAATCGTTAGGAGTAAGACAGCAAAGAGATCTGATCAATGTATTAGAAAAATAAAAAACAAACAAACAAACCCATGAACTAAGAAGGCTAATACTGAAAAAAATACGTGCTAGCATATTTTTCATCTTGCAAAGCACTTAATTACCTGACACTTTAATGAAAATATTCATACAGTGCGATACAGAGTTGGTGGCATGGGTTAATGGAGACATGCTTTACAGACAGGCAAGTGAAACTGAACTGGGTACTCGAGATCCATTATGTGTCCGTGTTTTTCCAAAGACGTTTCACTAGGCAGCAGTAGTAGACTGTGGGTCAGGTGGACTATAAATCAAATAGAAAATGTATCTTCTGCCCTCTGTATACACTAGGAAGGTCTGCAAGAATGTGATGGATGGATAGAAATATGAGTGCCGTCAGAGTTCTCAGAACAGGATATCGAGGAAGTGGGGACATCTGTGGCATCTTTCTGGAGTCATGCAGCTTATTGGTGTTTTGTCTGCCCACTGAAGATGCTGCCCATGGTAGTCAATGCACACCCAGGCAGATCTCTCAGATCCTGGTCAGCAGGATGAGCTTAGCTACAGGTGAAGCATTTTATTTGTGCTGGTGCTAAGTGGAACTGCTTATATAGGCAGTGCTTCCACCTCCTTAATTTTTTTTTTTTTTTTTTTAGTTAGGGCTACGGGGTGGTTTGAGTAATTTTTCTTGCTATATGAGTAGCATAATGAAGTTAGCAAAATTTAAAGAAGAGAAGTAGAAATTGATTGAAATATAAGGAGGGGGCAAGTGTAAGAAGATAACAGGAAGATGTGTAATTATTGACTGAGACATAATTTACAGATCTTTGTAAGCTTTTTACCCCATCAAGATATAATAATGGCAATCCATTCTTCCGACTGTTGCAAGGTTTGAGAAAGACTTTTCTTTTTGCATCCAGCATCATGTGGTGAGCTGGTGCATTTATTGTATGATGCAAAGCTAAGGATGCAGAATCTTCCTGGTGAGCCAGCTGCCAACAGTTAGAAGCAGACATGTCGAACTTGGTGGTCAAGCCTATGTTGCTGCAATAAAATGGATGAGTTGCAATTGTCAGAGGATGCACAGGGTGGTTGGCTGTAGCGTGGATGAAGATTGCTTTAAACGAAATAGCTATTTTAGAGTGTGTGCCTCACTAATGCTGGAAGTGCAGCTCAAATGCCTGTGTTGTTGAAGTGAACTCCAAACAGATTGTTAAGCCTATGAAAGAACCAAATAAATTATGAAAGCTTTCTTAAATTTACATCAGAGGGGTGGAAAAGATTAGATAGGGAGGTGTTTTTGGAAAATTTTTAAGTAGCATCTTTTAACCACAGCATCTGAACAGCACTCGTGTAGATGAAGAATATTTACTAAAGTAGATACAATGCAGTCAGTGTGTACAATCTGGCCTTAGGGTTACTAGTTTTTATTAGTCCTAAATCGTGACTCAGTAATGAATCAGACTTAACTTTAAAGCTTCCCATGCTGCAGCTTTTAATGTCCTTGTGGAAGTCTGCGTTTAGTTCAGAAGAATCACAGTTCTTTTCCTCTGCATCATGAAAAAAGTTAGGAGTGTGAGATATTTCACTCTCATCTCAGGTTAAATTGTACTGTTTGTGCATACAATTTTACCTCAGACTCAGCCTGGTCATACCAACAAATACAAAGAACTATCTCCAGGAGGAATGTGGCGCCCACAGCCGTATAGTTTCTAACCATATGATTTTTATTGGTAGCAAAATCTGAACTGTAACATCTTTGAAATTTAATTGTTACTGGATAGTAAGAAAAATAGAAAAAAAAGTAGATTCTAACTGCATAGTTAACATTGCTGCAGTTCTTCTGGGGTGATTCCTGCAAAAGAGAAAAAGAAGTTGAACATCAGATTTCAGTGATGAAATATGAAAATTGTTTTATAGAACTTTCTATGGGTAATGTACAAAAAGGTCATAAATTATTTTGCATACTCATGCTTAAAAGACTGGGGGACTTTTTATGAAATTTTTTTGTTTACGTTGTTTAATAATGTAAAGTGCTGTGGACACAATTGTTTAAGAAGCACAAAATGTATTTTGAATTGCACTCAAAGAGTTGCATAGACTAATAGAGTACTTTGTTGGTAGATATGGTTGAACTGGTAGAAGCAACTCAATTTTCTGTTTAGGTTTCTGTTTCTGTTTAAAGGTTTGCCTAGAACATTTTGCACATTGAATGAGAATCTATAGCATTTTTATCCTTTCTAGTATCTGGTAGTAAAAGTTGAGACCAACATGGTGAATAGTTTTGTGGATGAGAAGTCTAGAAAAGGAATTTCAAAAATGTAGGACACAGATGAGAGTACAGGAAGATATGAGGAACATTTTGGGTCTGTGTCTCAGATATCTGGTAGGATTGAATTCAGTTGGTTCTGAGAATTCAATAATAAATATAAGCAATGTGATGATTCAGAACAGATTGTGTTTATTCCCTCTAACATAATATGTCCTAACTGGACGGTGCATCAAGCTAGAATGTAGTATAGAGAAGATGGTTAATGATGCTTGAATTGCTAGAGTTGAAGCTATTAAAAGTTGGGCTTCTCAGCAGCTCCTCGTCCGTTGTTCCAGCAAACCAGATTGCCAAACTGGACACTTTTGTAAGGAACAAAGCTAGTCTGGGATCTTTTTCTGGCTATGGCTCATTTGGATAAAATTTCTAACCGAATAAAGAAAAAATAAATGATCAAAATTGAGTCAAGACACTCCAGAGAGTGATCCCAGAAGAGAATCCCCTGGTTAGGCCAGTAATCTGAAATGTGAGAGGGCAACAGGGGCTCTACGTCCATTTCAGTAATTAAAACCTCCTGGAAGGTATAACCTTCTTTTAGAGTTAGAAGAAATAAGTAAAATAACCTCCCTCAGAAGTTCTTTAGTTCGTACCAGTAGAGCAGGGAAGTGTTGCAGGATGGGGGAACTATTTCCTGCTTAGATCTATCTAGGAGTTATGGATATATTTCAGCAAGTTCAAAGGTAGTCAATAACTGTCTGGAATGAGCACCAATTGTTGCGTGATGTCTTTGTTTACATATATTTGCTTACTGGAGCTGATGACTTACAGAAAAACTTTCATTTGGAAAAATGCAAGCTGGTTTAGTTTCATCTGCAGTAATTTCAGATTTAATACAGCAATTTTAATATGTTTTTACACATATTCTCATGCAATTTTTGTATTTACAACACAGGTGTTGGACAAGAACATCATCAGTACCTGTGATCCTGAATTATTAAAGTAATGTTTCCTATCGGCTTTGTAGGATGTTGAGCCTGGTTGTTTAGTGAAATCAGATTTCACTTCCTTACTCAGCTGAAAAGGTTTTTTGCACATCTGCAGAAACTGTCTTGATCTCCAGGGGTTTTTCAGCTATTATGACCATTGAAGGTTTCTCAGGAGCCCAGCCATCAGGGTGCATTCAATTTTTGGTCTTCTCTGAGTTAACACCACTATAATTTATGGGTTCACCTCTAGAAGAGGGATTGTGTCCATTTTGTGAATCATCATTTTCTGTGCTGTCTCAGAAGTCTTTCCCAGTACCCAGCCTGCATTACTCAGGAAAAAGAGTTTTTTCACCCCTGTTACCACTACTTATTACTGTATTTGAGAGTATTTAATCAATTTTGTATTACTATATGACATTTAAAGCTCTTCGGAATTTCTATTTTTGCAACATTGCTAAAAACTTTACAGACTAATTAGAAATAAAAGAATCTGATCATCTGCTGGTGCATAGATTAGGAGTTTAAATGTTGCAATAAAATTCTAGCTGTGGTGCAGGCAAACTCCACCGAGCACAACAGTAGCCAGGCCAATATTGGATATATGAAAATATAAAAAATGCAAAACTATTTTAGGTCACCTTTTTGGTTAAGATGGCATAGTTCTTGTCCCTTTACTCATCCTATTTTGTTTCAGCAGTGCAAGTTTACACATCTCTCACAGTAAACAATGACAAAGGCAAAGCCACATTTATACATCACCATTTCCAAGCCTGTGTCTGTCTTGTGAATGGATTCCTCACCCAACTTTTGCATTGCTTGATTTGAAGAGGTTTCTTTCACTTCAAGCAAGAATTTTTTTAAAAATGTTTCCCCTCTCCCCCTTCCTTGGTGGTCCCATAAGTCCAACTTCTAGAGAGCCAAATGAACGGAGTACCTGTTTAAATTCTTACAAGATTTTCATTTTATGCAGAGCAGCAGGAGGAAGGTTGTGCCTTTTCTGGTGCAGATCTAAATTTCCCACCAGAACCATATGTCTGCAAAGCGGACCTTCTCTGTCCCTCAGTGGATCCCAGGGGAAATGAGCAAGAAATGTGGCAACTGCCTTCTTTCAGCTACAGGCAAGTATAGCAGGACATTTTTGTGACAACTACAGCACTAAAGACTGCACTTCCCTTTAGTCAACTGAAGTTGCCAGGACACTTTCAGCTGAGACATTGATACACAGTGTTCCTTCTTTTCTCACTAATAGCACCCTCCAGGCACATATATGTCCTCAGGCAACTGCAGAAATGGCTCGATTCATTGTTGGCTTGTAAAGATATTTGGGAACTTTTCTAATGAAAGAACCAAGCGGAAATGCCGGAGGTCTTTACTTAGAGAAGTACAGAAGTTTTCTGCTGACCAAACATTGTTTTCAGTGTGGCTTATCAGCCAATGCTAACCATCTTCTTTGTCTTAGATAACCCTTCAACCAAAGAGAGTTGCAAACATCTCTTTTTGTTTACTGCTAAAACTACTGTTACTAGAATGTTGAATGTGAATTCTAGACATTATTGAAGTCTGAACACTTCAGTTTGCAATCACTTGAACTGCACCAGTGTGACCCTTCAGTCTTAGCACATGTCAGCTGTGGGAAAGGCATGGTCTTGATTCAGGGTTCATAGCCTTACTCTCATTGGATAATTTGGGTAACACCAAGTCTTTCCGTCTTACCTGCCGTGGCTGTGTCTGCGGTGTTTATCACAATGTAAAATTTTCTACAGTAATTTCAGGTCAGTCAGCTTTGGTCTGGTGGTTATGATGGTAACAGCAGAAAGGTTGGGGTGAGCTGCATTGGTGAAGAGGACAGAGGACTGCGATTAGATTGATAAAGGCATTTCTGCTGGTGTAGTATATAATAAGTATATATAAAATAAGTACATTGATACATAATCTCAATAAACTCCAGCAGGAACTGAGGGAGAAAACGACAAAAGTAGGTCTAGTATTATGATGTGTACAGTATAATTGGTTAATACATCCTACATGGGATGAAATTTAACAAGTCCAAGTGCCGGGCTCTACAATTTGGACACAACAACCCCATGCAGAGCTATAGGCTGGGGACAGAATGGCTGGAGAGTAGCCAAGTGGAAAGGGACTTGGGAGTGATTGTAGACAGGAAACTCATTGTGAGCCAGCAGTGTGCCCAAGTGGCCAAAAAGGCCAATGGTATCCTGGCCTGCATCAGAAATAGCGTGGCCAGCAGGACTAGAGAAGTTATCATCCCCTTATACTCGACACTGGTCAGGCCGCACCTTGAGTACTGTGTCCAGTTCTGGGCCCCTCAGTTTAAGAGAGATGTGGAGATGCTGAAGTGTGTCCAGGGTAGAGCAACAAAGATGGTGAAGGGGCTGGAGCACAAGCCCTGTGAAGAGTGACTGAAGGAGCTGTGGTTGTTTAGCCTGGAGAAGGGGAGGCTCAGGGGAGACCTTATTGCTCTCTGTAAGTACCTAAAATGAGGTTGTAGGCAGGCAGAGGTTGGTCTCTTCTCTCAGGCGACCAGTGACAGAACAAGAGGACATGATCTCAAGCTTCATCAGGGGAGGTTTAGGTTTGATATTAGGAAAAAATTTTTTTAGGAAAAAATTTTTGTGATACTGTGATGCTATGATACTGTGATACATTTTTATTTATTGTTATCTATATTTCTGTAATGCTTCAGGACTTTAACACCTGATCCTATTGATGCCAGTACTGTATAAGGACAGTAGAGCTGTGTAGTCCAAATTCCTGAACAGTTTACCATCTCCATATAGCAAAGAGTGTGTGCAGCAGTGAGGCATTATATAGGATCAAAACAAGTGATCCTGGCACACTGGAATCTTAAGTACTTTCACTGTTTTTTCTAGACTTTGTAGTAAGGAATATCCTAAGAAAGAATGGGAGAAATTTGAAAGAAAACTATATATTAGATTGTTTCCAGGGAACTTTTCCTACGTCAAGAGATGATGCAAAGGATTTTGTCTGAAGGGGCTTATTAGTGCTCAAATCCATTGCTTCCATACTGATGAGATGTAAGAACCTGGGGTTACAAAACGTTGCAGCTGAGGGCAAATGTTTTATACTTATTGCTGAAGAAAAGGAATAGATGGACACAGAGCAGAGCAACATATAAAAAATGACAAGCAAAGAAAATAACTGTTGCAGCAATCTGATCTGGCTAAGAAAGACTGAATTTGCCTTGTTAAAGCAAGTGAAAAGAAGCTTGCATTAATTCAGAACTAAGTGCCAAGAGGAAAGACTGTGGGGACAGATAGCGAAAGTTGGAGTTTATGATGCCTAAGTGTAAAGTGAATGATTAACACCAAGTAATAGTTATTTTGTTCTGAAGGGCATGTTTAAGCTTTTTGTTCAGTTACTAAATTGAAAGTATAACATAATTTCACCTTCTTCTCTTGCTGTTTTCAAGTAGTGTGGACTTGATGTCAAAAACTAATCCCTGTTGACGTTTTATTTTTTCCATCAATTTAGTCCATTCTTCCATTCATTTTTCTAAGGAACATCAGTCTTCATTTAGGCTTGTGTAACTGAGAAGATAATTAGCCTAACTAGTATTTAACGAGTACCTAAGTATATATGTGAGACAAAGACCCATGTGCATTTAATTCTGTCAGAGTAACTTACTTTGGTTTCTAGGCATCATAGAGGGTAACGGAGGGCTTTCAGAAAGTATTGCTTGCCTGCATGAGCGTTTGAACTTAAGGTATTGTACTTTGTCCTGACTAGGAGCAGCATATTTAGAATTAACATTTGTTGTCAGAAATCTTGCATTCAAACAGAAAATAGACATTGTTCAGCTCGTCGGCAGAGTCTTGGTCTTGTCATTTTAGAGAAGCCCATTTTTAAATCTCTGATCTTTAAGGGCTTCTCCTGGTTTAGTAGATAAGTTTTTTAGCCTGTACATGCTTTCTGGAAAATAGAAAAGTTCAGGGAGATCTGGTGATTGCTAGCAAACTGTTGGTCATAGAGTACTTGAAAGAAATCAAATTAATGGATGGTTAATTCTGTTATTACCTGTTTCCATTGAATGAAGCAAATAAGCAATATGGCCAGACTTTAACTTTTGCTTGCCCAAGTTGCTTACACTGTATGTCTTGTAATAATTTGTGCCCAGGTTTTTTAAAAGCTGTGTCTAAATTGTCAACACGGCTTAATGTAACTGATTAATTTCTCATTTCATGTGAACACATGGGAAACTTTTCTGCTTAGAATAATAATTCTACAGTTTTGAAAAGCTATGAAAGCTGAATTGCCTGTTCTTCAAATTTGCTTGACATCACTGAAAAACTGAATAGTCAGCATGAAATGATTAAGTTTTTTGGCCATTTTTTCCTTCTCTTGTGAATTAGTCTTACTTCAGACCTTTTTGTTCTGTTCTGCATAGTTCTAAACATTCACTAACTAGCACAAACTGATGCCTTTTAATTCTTTGAAATCTGATGCTTTAGTGTCATTACTTTAGTCTTCAATGGACTGTTCACTTATGTAGAAGTTGGTGGCTTGCAGATATATATCTTTCTCTAATTAAACCTGAAGTGGGCTAATGAGCGAACATTACAAATATTCATTCTTTGATTCGCTTTTTTCCTCAAATTTTGACATACTGGAAGTCCTAAATGCCCTTAAAATCAGGCTGCTTACCAAGCGAAAATACACAACAGTAACCCCTGAATGCCACAGGTGGACAGGAGGCTAACTGAGGAGTGCAACATTTAATTACTGCCTTGATACTTGAAAATATGCACATTCCTGACTTTTTTATTTGCTTTTACGATATATAATTCCCTTGAAAGTTACGCAAATGCTTGAAGCAGTGATTTAGTTTATTATTTACTCCAAAACAGGATAAAAATAATGACATTGAAAATTATGAAATGCAGTAATCAAATACAAGACCTTTCTGGAATTTAATTCTCAAAAGATCCCTTTTGCAGTTGAAATAATTATGATGGTGCTTTCACTTAGCCTAAGCAATTTTAATAAAAAAGTATCTTCTGCATTATGTATTATATATTGCAATATGCAATATGCAATATTCTGCATATTGAGGTAAGGAAAAAAAGATGAACATATGAGCATGAATTCATTGAATTTGCAGTACCGATTTTCATGTGAATTGGGATATTAAAAAATATGGCGAGTTGGATACTTGCGATGCTACCATTTTAAAGTAACTATTCCCTCTATTTGATATCTTCAATTTAGAATAAGTCTAACTTTATTAGTATTTTTAAGAATGCTGAGCTCTTTAGGGAAGCCATATAATAGTGTAGAGCACGGTAAGATAAAATGTTGGTTAGAATCATGTACTTTTAAGTGGAATTGCAATCTTATTTATGTAAGCTGTTAGTTGTTTAAAGATGAGTGTAATTTATTTTCCTTCAAGATACTGTGAAATGTAAACATGCAAATAATAAAATACTTCCTTCTTTTGCAGAAATAAGAGCTCATTTTGATATCCTGAGATCCTATTATATGCTACAAAGCCAAGAGGGGTAACCTTAATCTAGAATACCTTGCTGTTGCAGTAAGCTGTTCTGGAGATAGGGAAGATAACAGTGCATATACACAGTAGAAGTCATTGTCATAGCTTGCTGGTGCCAGTTGCTGCTGCAGGCAGTGTTTTTCATGTCAGACATAAGGCTACTGTTTTTAACAGCATTTGGCCCTTTTAACTGCTCTGAAAAAGTGTGAGAATTAGTCACGAAGGCTGGAATAATTTCAAAGTAAATTCTTTTTTGTCTGTCAGCATTTCTTTAGAATTTTTGGGTGGGCTGAGAAAGGGTAACTTGGCCTCTCTTCACTGGTAACTTGGCATAAACAGCTGTTTTGTGCCACTTGGCCAGTGGTATCTGTATTAATAATCTCGTTCTGTTTTACCGTTCTTGCTGTAAACAGGTAGAATTCAAGTGTGATGTCATTAAAATCAACATCTGGCCCTAGCTAGCCCAAGATGCTGGGCCAAAAAGTGCCTGCTTTTCTCTCCATGTTCTTGGTATTGTATGAGCTAATTTATTTATTTTTTTTGTCCACAGAGAAGTCTTCTGCATATTAGCACTTCCCCCCTGCCCTCCTTCACAGGAAGGAGACCAAAGGAGAGCAGTCAATTTTCTGGGGAGGCAGGGTATATGGTAGAAGATAGATTCATAGAATGCTTGGAATGCTTGAAGTGATTGGAAGGGACTTTTACAGGTCATCTAGTCCAGCCCCCCTGCAGGTGCAGGGACGTTTTCCACTAGATCAGTGTGCTCAGAGCCCCATCCAACCTGACCTTGAATGTTTCCAGGGAAGGGGCCTCTGCTATCTGCCTGGGCAACCTCACTTTAAAAAATTTCTTCCTTATCTCCAGTCTAAATCTACCCTCACTTAGTTTAAAACTGTTACTTCTTGTCCTGTCCCAACAGGCCTTGCTAAAAAGTCCCTTCCCAGCTTTCCTGTAGCCCCTTCAGGTACTGAAAGGCTGCTATGAAGTCTTCCTGCAGCCTTTTCTTCTCCAGGCTGAACAACTCCAACTCTCTCTGCCTGTCCTTGTAAGTCTCAGTCAGTGCATGTAGCATCTCCCCAGAAGGCTTGGTGCATTTCTGAAGTGCTCAGCCTTAAGCTGCATTGTTTGTCTTCTTCCTTTTTAACTCAGGAATTTGGAAAAGCAAAGGAACTTATAGCCCCAACTTGACTCATCTCATGAAGAGAGCAAGACTTCAAATAAATTTCCATGAACTCCTATTGACTCTGTGATGGAGAACAGAGAACAGCAAAGCTGGAAGGTTTAGTGCTGAGGACAGAGAGAAGAAGAAAATGTAGCAAAATTATGAGGGACTCATTCAAGGGAATGCTTAGCAGCTTTGGTAGGTGTGAACTAATTGCAGAGAATTAGATGTTTGTGAAGGAGCAGATGGATTTCTTGGAACAATCTACTTGAGGAGTGGAGAATTAATTAATTGAAGGCTGACAAAATTCACTGGATACCTCAGTAAGTAAGTTCAGAGCAGATTAATTTTTTTGAGAACACTCTGAATGAGGGTTTCCAATGAGTAAATTTATTAATGGAATTTGTATTCTGGAAGCCAGATTCGAAGAATTCTTTTGGATTTTGTGGAGAGAGTAAGGCACAAATAGAGGTGGGGAACAGAGAGAGAGTACATTAATGGCAGAAATACAGAAAGAGTGGAAAAAAGCTATGGAAATGAAAAAGTGGTGAGCTTCAGTGTGCAGCAAGAGATTGCTTTATTCTGGAGGGTAACTGAGTCAGGTGCAATAACAACTATATTGGAGTGAACCTGCAAGTTAAACACAGCTTTGTATATCTTATGTGATTTTTATGCTTTTTTAAAAATAACCTATAAAGATTTGGGGCTTTTTTAAAAAATACTAAAGCAGCAGAATTTATTAATAATGTAAAATAAGTGATACCTCTAGATGTGTGTAACAGATGCTGCTTCTTATTACCTAGCTCATTTTAGCCTCCTTTTCTGCAAAAAAAAACATTTAAATATGTAATAATGATAAAAACATTGTCATTTTCAGTGGACGGGCCTTTGGCCTGTTGTGAATGTGCATTTCCATGTGTACACATGCATACATATACAGACACACAGTATAAATCAGAAGATTGATATCTTTTCCATCCAAGTTTTGAAGAAATGATCTTGTCTCTGTGTTCTATTTTAAATGGTAATAAGATGAACAGAAATATTGTAGGAAAATGTCATTGAAGGACTTGGAGAACAACAGGGAAGTATACTAAAGTGATTAAGTACTAAATATATGATTATTTTAGGCTCTACAGAAAATCCTAAGAAGCTTTTCTTCTTTTGTATTCTAAATACTAATCTAATTTTGTTTCCTCTTTAGCAATTGCTATAACATTGAGACAGTTGTTAAGAACAGGGCATTCTGCATTTATTTACTAGTGATCTGGGGTGTAGAAGTTGTTTTGATCACCCTTTTTGTTTATGCACTAGAAGTGGGATGTATTCAAATTTTCAGCCCCTGCAGGAAAAAAACACAGAACTTTTAAATGATGCTGCTCACTAATTATTTTGATGCCTTGACAGTTTACCAACCTGTAATTACTGACTTCCTATTACTCTGAACTGAAATAGCTGTAGCTTGTTCTCTATATTTGCCAGGGATGAATCACCTGATGCCTGCCATACTTCTACAGCAAAGGAGAAACTTCCACTAAAAACTCGGCAAAATACAGTAGTAACATCTTGGGGCTTTGTTTTATTGTTTTCAGGGTGCTGGGTGCACTGCACTGGTGGTGGCTGTGGTGGCAAGGAAATTAGAACTTACCAAAGCTGAAAAACATGTGCATAATTTCATGATGGACACCCAGCTAACTAAAAGAGTAAGTCACACTTTATAGTCACAACTGAAAAGGAAATATGGGTTAATATATTTCTGCATTTGTTTTTAAAAAGTCTCCTGCTCTGTTCTCCTACTGAACTTTTCCATGGGTGTGATTTTGCAAGGAAGAGGAATTGAATAGCTTGAGCTTTTTGCTAAATTGAGCTCTTAGCAGATTTTGAGGATTTGAATGTTCTTCTGTAGAGGGTCCTTGCAACTGGAAGAAGAGTTGAATGCTGTGAAACTAAAGACTATTATATTAAACAAAAAAATTTTCATGCAGCATATGAGAAGAATATGTAAAATTTTGGCGGCTAAAATAGATTAAGTGTCTGATATATACAAGAATTTTAAGCTGTGAAGGACTTTCTTAAGATAAAGGTATATTCATAGTTTGTGAATGAGACAGTCTTTGCAATTGCGTTGTTTACTGAACAACAGCGTTCACTTATCAGCACAGCATACTGGAGTGCCTTGAGAGATGCTTGTAGATAACAATATTTTTAGAAAGATTATTTTAAAAAACCTTCTAGAAATTAGTAGAACTCATAAAAAATTAGAATTTTCCTAATAAAATGTAATTTCAATTACTATAACTTCCTCGAAAATGAGAGAATGCAGCAAACAAGGCAATATAAATCCTTTAATGAAATAAACCAGATCAGTGTTTAGGAAACAAGAAAATGAGTAGGAGCTATACTGTGCTCTTAACTTGTTTAATCTTTGTTACTGACGAGTTATTATGGAGATGAAGGCCCTTACACTCACATCAGGAACTCATCAGAGCTTGTCATTACTGATGGACCAGAGAGAGATGTTGATGCTTGAGCTGGAAAACTCAGCTCTACTCCAGATGAGGAAGAGGTTGGCTGCCTCTGCACAGCCCCATGCATTTGATACAGTGCTGCACTGCCACAGATCCTCTGCTGTGGAAAGCCACATCATGTCATCACTACACACTGTGTTTCCAGGTCATGTCAACACACTGCTCTGGTGGTGCTGAGACCTTCATTTCTATGCTGGTCACTACTAAGAGCCTGTATTTCCCGTAAGCACTCATATGACTAAGGAGGAGTTGGGGACAGTTCTAGATATAGGTGTAAAGGGTGTCTGACTTGAGGTGTCCATGTGAGCTTGCTGATTTACACTCCTGTATAGTCAGTTAAGGTCTTGTTGATACTAGACCACAGACAGCAATTTGTCACTTCGTCACACAGACACTTTTCTAGTGTAATCTGACAGCTGAGCTCAAAATGTCTTTCAGGAGGGAAAAAGGTTTTGTAAAGGTTGGCCAGATTTTGAGTCTGGTGTTAATTTTTTCCTTTTAAAGTTTACTTTTTTCAGTTATCCTTAATATAAATCTAAATATCAGTCTAATACTGTATGCGAGTGGTGCTTTGGTAGCTTCAAATTCATGAAAGTCAAAGCACATGAAAAGCAAACCGAACAAAAAGTCTGAGATGCACATCAGGTCACAAAGCAGTTAGATTCTGGAGAGGTTTTCTCACAGCCTGATAATAGCCATACCTTGTGGAAATGCAAGGACTAGAGTTTGTAAGGAGGTCCGTACAATTTGGTTGTACTTCCACTAAAGTCAGGACGAAGGTTCTCCAACAGGTACAAGGTGAGGACCTCTTGCTAGGGAGAGCTATTGTGTGGCATTCCTGCAGTGCCTTCACCTAGATGGTGACTTGGTGCTGACGCTATAGTGACCAGCATGATTTAAAGTTGGAGGGAGTGAAAATAAAGATGAATTATAAGGACAGTTCTCCTTTGCAAGCAAACTAATCATTCTGTCATTAATCAACATTGCACTGAAATTCTTTTTCTGTTGTTTTCGAGCATTCTTGAAAATTTTGGAGGGCCTAAGAAGTAGTGGTAGTTACTCTTAACTTTAACATGTTATGGAAAGCCTCATTTGAAAAAAAAAAGTAAAATTAAAGCATTTATGAAATAGAAAACTGGCCACGGTAGTTGACAAGATACTTTTTTATCTCCTTGGAGAACAGTAGAAGAGCAACAAGAATAAAAATATAAGTAAGAAAAAAGGAAATAAGTATGTTCAAGTGTCTCTGGAAATTTAAAAGACTGTTACATTGCTAAAAGAATTAAGAGGGACTAACCATAGAAAAAGAGAGAAACTTTATGAGCTTATTAAATACATTTAGTTAATTACCATACAGATAGTATTTCCTCACTACAATTTATATTGCCAAAACCACCAAACAGTGCTAACTTTCTAAAGAGGGGCAAATTATTTCCTGTTGCAAAGAGAGCTGGTTCCAATATCATGTTTATAAGTAACAGGGAAATTGCTTGGCAGTTCCCTTGGTCCAGTTATTGCGTTCTCTCCTCAGTGCTCCAGCTTCTTGATGTGCCCGATTGCCATATTTAGACAGGGTCTTAAGGGCTTTAGAAAGAGTTTACACCAGAGAAAAGAATATATGACATAATGTTGCTTTTGTCAGCCTGATGTTTTTCTTTTATTAAACAGGTGAAAAATGCAGCCGCCAATGTACTCAGGGAAACATGGTTAATTTATAAAAACACAAAGCTGGTTAAAAAGATAGACCATGCAAAAGTAAGGAAACATCAACGCAAATTCTTGCAAGCTATTCATCAGTAAGTACTATTTCGCTTTGGTTTTCTTCTCCAGGTGTTCTCTCTTAGCTTCCCTCTTCCTCATAGTCATTCTTAGTCCCCCCCCTTTCTTTCTCTCCTACCGACTCTCTCTCTCCCCTTTCATAGAATGTAGTTCTTGAGGTTGATTTTTCTCCTAAAAGTAGGATAAACATAAGGTTTTACTGTATTACCTGTTTACAACAAAATAAAAAGGTATGATGACTCTGTATGTCCAATAAGGGATAAATCAAACTTGTTTGTAATTTTTAGAAGTTTTTCATGTGTTTTGCATTATCTAAAACTTTTTTTGCCTTTTGCTACTGAGATCTGTTTGCTTACAGGTAATAAGGTACAAGCTACATTAGACAGAAGAAAACGAAAAAGGTTTCATTAGTAGTAGATGCTTTAATAATTTAAAAGCAGAATGATGTGATGGAAGAGAGCCTGTGAGTATGTATGTAGTGTTTAATGAAAAGAATATGCATCAAGCCTCATTGTACAGCCCAACAGCAATTAGTTGACTCTCTCCACCATATATTCTCAGTGTGTAAAATCAAGTTTCAGTATGTCAGCTATGACTCCTGACGTGTGTTCTAGAAAATGGGTCTATATGCCAACCATCATTGCATCAACCTTTAAGCACGTCTGGCGTGATTCAGATGAGTTGTTCCCATCTACTGAAATCTCCAGGCCTTAAAAACAAGCCTGAGAACTGTAACCAGGAGTAGGATTAAGCTGAATTATCGTATTGCCAGCCTATAAGTATTTATCTAAAATTCGTCATACATATTTCTCATAAAGCACATCAAAACCAGCAGAATTGCACAATGATTCAATTGCTCTTCCTGGTACTACATGGGAGAAAAAAAGAAACTTTCGATCCCAGGAACTACAGATTCTTCTTGAAAATGGTCAGAACCTGTGCCACTATTTTTCTGCTGTTTGATATCTCCTTCCATCCTGATGCAGCAATTTGTGCAGCCCGTGAAATTAGTTTCCATGAGATACTGAGGAGATGTAGGTAAATTACGTAAGTTTAATTTTGAACTGATGTTTTGTAACTTTTGAGTGTGGGTCTGTGTCTGAACCAACCTATGAGAGGATGTGAGGGCAGCATCCATCATGAAAAGAACACCTGTGTGTCATCTTGCAGGAAAGATGTTATAGTATTTGCCACTAATAAATTTAGGCATACAGTCATTGTTTCTGTTTCATGGCAATGTTTTAAAGCAATGGGTAGTTAAGTTTGACATTTGAAGTATTGTATAAACTTTGATTATTATATTATGTTTAGTAAACTGTCAGCATTAAAAGTTACTCTACTGTTGCAGAAATACTTGAAGGAATAAAAAAAATCACAGAAGCTGAGGCATTTTGATGTGGATATAAAAATGTATTTTCCCAGTTTGGTCATCCTTCTTAGCTTAAACAATTGTGAGGCGCAGAGGAGCGCCAGGGGTTCTGGGATAGAGATTGGCATATCCTGTGCATCCTTTGCTCATAGAATCATAAAATGTCCTGAGTTGTAAGGGACCCATAAGGATCATTGACTCCACCTCCTGTACCTGCACAGGACAACCCCAACATTCACACCAGGTGTCTGAAGGCAGTGTCCAAATGCTTCTGGAATATTGTCAGGCTTGGCGCTGTGACTGCTTCCCTTGGGAGCCTGTTCAAGTGTTCCACCACCCTCTGAGTGAAGAATCTTTTCCTAACCTCCAACTTAACCCTCCCCTGGCACATCTTCCTGCCATTCCCTCGGGTCGTGTTATTGGTCACCAGAGAGATCAGCGCCTGCTCCTCCTCCTTCCCTTATGAGGAAGCTGTAGACTGTGGTGAGGTCTCCCCTCAGTCTCCTCTCATCCAAGCTGGACAGACCAAGTGACTTCAGCTGCTCCTCATACGACTTCCTCTAAACGCTTGACCAACATTCTTGACGTCCTTTGTGTGCTGGACTTGAATCCTAGATTATTCCTTAATGTTTTAGTTAGCTATTTTGTGTGTGTTGTGTCTACATGTTCAGAGAAGAATGTGGAAAGCACAGCAAGGTCAATCTGCAGCTTTATGTATCATTCAAGCCCAGAACAGTGTCACAGGATGATGTGTCACAGGATGCACCTGCCTTAAAAGTTTCAAGTGGGGTGAAGAAGGTGGCAGCAGTTATTTTTTCCTAGCTGTGCCAACCAGACATGGAATACCTGTGTTAATAATGGATTTCTCTCTCTCCTTTAGCATTTTTCATCCCATCCCCCAAACTTTTTTATATAAGAGAAAAAACCAAAAAAAACCCCAGAGTTTTCTCAATATGCTGAAGAATGTGCCATGGATAAAAACATTGCTCTAGCAGTTTGCTTTCTTCTAGCTCTAGCAGACTAGGTGGGCAAATTATTTTTTCGCCCTTTGTAACTTTGAACTTTTCTCAAGTGGCTCATGGCAGTGTATGGCTCTTTTCCATCTTTCTGGATTCTTAGGTTTTTATTCACCTTTCCAACCATTTCTCTGGAGACAGAAATAGAAGGAGTGAAATTGCAGGGCCAGTTCTATACAAGAAACCAGAGCAGATCATGATAACAGTCCCAAACTCATGGTCACAGCTCTAAAACTGCCTTCAGTTGGTCTGAATATTTTTTGCTTCTCATGCACCCTGAATGAGATGAATGTGAAAGCATCACTCTAAATGATACTATTCAAAGTCGTGTTATGTATTGCATGAGTAGGAAAATCTGCATATGATACTTAATAGGAAGTTTTGAAGCTATTGTAGGTTCATTGATCATGAATGCAAGTGAGTTAGACTTCACCTCAGGCAATTAGACTGCAAGAGTAGCATCTCCCTAGGACTTCCTAGCTGCTTGAATCGAGCCCACTGTGCTCATTTGGATTTTTTAGTATATTTTACAGTTTGTTTTCTTTTGTTTTGTCTTTTTATTTCAACAAAATGAAAATAGAGCTCGGAAGTAAGTTGTATGAGCTGTTCCTTTCTAAATTTGCAGAATTTACCACTGTCTGCATGCAAAAAATAGAGTCTTTGTGAACTTCAGTGGTCTGATTGCTGCCATGGAAATGCGAATCAGAATCATGACCTTTTGCTGTGATAAGTGAAGTTCAGAAAACCAAGTTGTCTCATGTTTTCTCTTAGTGAATTTAAGAACGAAAGTCTGACAGTTTTCTTTACATCCAGCTGCTGCAGCTAAAGACTTGCCATTACCATTTTTACAGTCTGTGATAGGTATTGGGTTGTTTACCATGGGGGATTATCAGCTTGTTGTCAACTAGTAATTGTATTGCTACAATAACAATGGATTTCTTGGAATTTTAAAATTAAATGCTAGCTAGCAAACAGATGAGTCAGTGCATCTTGAGAAAAGCAGGAAAAAATGTATTCTGCAGATCACCTGAAAGATGCTTACCAAAATGCTAGGCTTATCTTTCTTCAGTCAAATCATTACGTTCTTGCCTCTGAGTAATTACTCTGTTCTGATGTGATGATGTAACTCCATACCTTGGAGACTCCTCCATATTTTTTTGCTTTAGAATAGCTCCAGCTTGTAGGCTCTGAAAGCACTATTCCTGCAGTGTGTGTTTATGTTGTGCTGTGAAGGAGATCTCCAGGGGAAGAAAAGTGTATGACATTCCAGTAACGAGCTATTGCAATGTCCATTTTGTGTGATTTCCATGTGTTTTAAAAGATATTTCACTCTTGACAATTTATTTTCTCATGTTGATTAGCCTAGATATGAAAATAAATGCTCAGTAGCTAAAGATAGCAACAGAAGCTTCCTGATTTGGGAATATCCCCAAGAAGGCTTTCTTTAAACTAGCTTTCTGAGTGACGCTGTCAATGGGAAATAGGCAGAGTATGCATTAGCAACCTACCTGTCAGAAAATGCTGCCAGACTTATTTTCATTTCACGGCTAACCAAGTATATTATTACACATTGTTTATAAATTAATATGTTATTGCTATTTCCTGCATAGAACACCCACCAGAAAAGTAATTCTCTGTTGGGAAATTTTGAACAAGGGACTCCTAGTTAAGGGAGAAATGCTTATTTGTGAAAATCTCATCTATAAACAACTATTCTGAAGAAGATTAACTACTAGACTAAAACATGGACTGTGTTTCAGGGAACATATCAGAAAGGTCATGTAAATACATTTCAAAGAATATGCATAAATAATAATAATGCAGATAGACATCAAAGAGAAAAAAAGAGCCTTGCTGCTTCTTTTATAGTTTTTCAATGCTGTAGTTTAAATAGCATATAGAAAAGGAATGTCTACTATAAGTTTAAAATATAGTCATATTTAGATGCACAAATTATGTAAGAAAATTAAATGTATTGGCAAGTATATTGGTTTCTTAGCTGCTGGTCAGATGGAAGTTCTGTTTAAAGTAATGAAAAACTCACTTATCACTGTATTTCCATCAGGTTCCAACACCTGCTAACCCTATCCATTTCCGACAGAACAGGGCTAATACCTGTATCTAGTCATGTAGGCATGGGAAGATTCTTGATTGCTACATCATTAATGAAAAAAAACCAGTTGGTCTAAGTTTCTTCCTATATCTACTTGTCATGATACTGAGGCTTTGAGGAATGTTTTGGCTTTCTTTCATATAGTCTGGATAAATTGTTCTCTCCCTTTTTGAATTCAACTTTGACCATGGCAAATGATATTCTGAAGGACATCACATTTCCTTGCTCTTTCCTTTTGTGCAATGTTGCAGAAGCATGCTTGTCATTGTAGCAGGCACATGACCAATTTTGACTTTACACAAAGTACTCAAGGCATTGTCCATGCAGTTATTTGCTCTTGTAAGTTTTGTGCATGCTTTTTATGAATCTTAATATGACCACAGACCAAAAAAAATCTTACTTAAAATTCCACTTTTTAGATTAAGAAGTGTAAAAATGGAACAAAGGAAACTGAATGATCAAGCCAACACTTTGGTGGACCTTGCAAAGGTTAGTAGGCAATTGCTGTTGTTCTAACATTCATCTTTTCAAAAGGAGGGATCTGTAAGTGAAAAGATTATGCATTATACATGCAGATATTGTTAACAAGTTTGTTAGTTGTAGAAAATGAAGATATTTATCTGTTTTGTGGTAGTACCTGCTGAATGAAACATCTTTTTTATGGCTCTGCCCAAAATTTGAATGCACTTTTTTTCTTTTGTACATTTGAGAAAGATTTCGTAATTGAGGGGCTGATCCTGAGAGCTCCTGAAGTGACTGCAGTGGTCATGTTATGTGCAGAATTATGAGTGGGCCATAGCAGAGCAGTGCTGCACAGTGAAAAGATTTCCCATCTGGTGATAGTGATTGTGCCCTGAGGGACCACAGAAAACAGGCTTTTACACAGAAGGGAATCAGAGGTTCTGGTTTTCTGTTCTACTGTCTTATCTACTAACTTTGGACAAGTACATTTAGGTCTGTATTTGTTTTAAGTTTTTATAATGAATAGTAGCTGCCAAGTTTGCTGGTGTATCATAAGGCTTATTATCTTTTTTAAGCCATTTAAAATGAAGTAAAAGAATCTGTTCAGTTGTAAACTGTTTGTCTGTTGTTACTGAGATTTTTCATTAACACAAATGATATCTAGAGAGTTAGAAGACTCAACTGATAGCGTTCCAGGTTTCATGTTAGACTTCATTATTTAGCAGCTACTTGGATCTTAATTTGAGGCTACATTAAAGGCATTAATGGGCTTTCCCGAAGTTTTAGTTGTACACCTCTTTATGTACCTCAAAACCGTCCTCAATTTGGAGTGCATCAAAGCACAGATTAAACTTGTGTGTTCACTCAACTTTTACTTTAGAGAACTGCCTGACAGCTTCAGTTGCTGACAATATATTTCATTCTGATGCCTCTGGCAACAAATAAGGACTCTTTGGATACTACTTAGTGTAGACTACTTTGCTTTCAAGGTCTATGCTAGCATCTTGAAACAGGGGGCAAAGAAATGGGTTATCAACATTAATGTGATACTGAAGTGCTTTACACTTCAAGCAATCAGTCAGTCATTCAATTAATTTTCATTCCCTTTGGATGGTTTATAAACTTCAACCAGTTTGTCTACTGAATTACATCCAGAAGTCTCAGTCAGTCACAGGAGGAATTCAGTCATTATTTTTAATCAATTCCAAGTCTGTATGAGGTAACACATTTCAGATTACATTTTACTGAACACTATGGCATTTAAAAGCACACCCTATGTAGTTGCTGTAACCAAACACTGTTTTGTAGAAGGTGGTTAGATCGGGAAATGGAGAAGTAGAGAAGATCTCTAGGAGATTTTACTCCTTGCACTACACTTCAAAACCAACTACTCGTTACTGCAGATAGTTCAAGAAAACACGGTCAATTTAAGGAGAAAGCAAATGAACAGCATTTGTGTTTTGCTTGGAAGTATGAAGGTGTTTAAAACCAGAGGAAATACGGAAGAGTCAAGGATGGATCACAGCTTTGAAGCCTTCAGTCACCTGATGGCTTACACAGCTGACTGTTCACAGGACTTGGCATGGTACATTTCTAAGCATATGAAATTCCAGAAAAGGTCTGGGTTTTTGTCTGATTAATTTAGACCTTGATGGCTAATGTGCTACTCAAAATATATTACATTTCTGCTCAACAATTTTAGTAGAAAGTTTATTCTGAATCTACAAGCAAAATACTTCACAAGATTAGATGTTATAATATTCATATCTTTTTTTTTTCTATGAAGTGCAAAAGCATTTACAAACCCTTGGAGAGTTGTGCTACTTGCTACACTATTTGTAAGGTCTCTCTAAATCTTTGTTTACATCCTTCTGTTTTCAGACTCAAAACATCATGTATGACATGATTTCCGACTTAAATGAAAGAAGCGAAGATTTTGAGAAGAGAATTGTTACTCTGGAAACTAAACTGGAAACTTTAATTGGTAGCATTCAAGCTCTCCCTGGACTGATTAGCCAGACAATCAGCCAGCAGCAGAGGGATTTCCTTGAGGCTCAGATACAAAATTATGATAAGCATGTTGCCTACAGTGCTGAACGGTCACGATCTTTGTCAAGAAGAAGGAGATCATCTTCCACAGCACCACCAACTTCATCAGAGAGTAGCTAGAAGAGAATAAGTTAACCACAAAATAAAGACTTTTTGCCATCATATGGTCAATATTTTAGCTTTTATTGTAAAGCCCTATGGTTCTAACCAGTGTTATCTGGATTCTGATGTCAGAATCCTGGAAACCTGAACATGTTTTAGGCCAAAATGAGTGCAAACTCTTCTTTTTTCCCCCTCCTCCTCTCAGATGCAGAGTGATTGCACCTGTTATTGCTATATTAGATTGTTCCTCCTGTAATTTTTATTCATGCTCTTCAAACAAACTTTACTACTGCAATATATAATATAATAAAAAGGTTAATTTCTGCACATAGTTGCTTGATTACTTGGACTTAACAACTAAAAAGAAACTAACAATAAAAAGGCCTAATTATAAACTTTTAAGAAACGAAATTGAAGTTTAATAACTATCTCTCAGTATGAAAACTAATTCTCTAAACTTTGCTTGCAGTGGAGGGGGAAAAAAAATCAACATTCATCTAGCAGTGTGCTGTATGTGTATAGTCATTTTAAAAGGTCACTGACAGCTTCTATTTCTGAAGTGATTAATTAAAAATATAGTTTATTCTAGAAAATAGTATATGAATTATGCTATGGGTTTTTAAAATCTTCTTAGAGCTTTTGTTTAACATGCATTTGTACACACATACATAGATAATGTATATACATATATACTTATGTATATAAAATTATTTATGCAATGCCCATGGCAGCGATCTTTTAAATTGACTATTTGTAAAGCTACTGGCATGCAAAAACCAGAGGTGAAGTCCTGTTCATTTCTTCAGAGTCTCATAATTTTGCCAGGTAAGTATATCCAGACAGAAGCATTGCTTTCAAGCTAGAAGTCTCCCATTAATGCTATCTGGGTGTTGAGAATATTAGGTTGCTACTTTCTTCACTCCCTTTTCTGTGTTTAAAGCTTCTGGAGTGAATGACTGACACACAGTTATAGTAAAAACAACTTTGTGATGGCAGCACAATGTTCTGTATGCAGTACCTTTGGGTAGTCCTCATGGTTTCTGCTATGCAGTCAAACTTAGCAATATTTCCAAAAACTTGTAAAAAAACCCCTGCTATAGACTGGAGTTACAGCAGTGGGGTATCTGTGGTACTTTACTTTCATGCACAAATAATGTCTCCTGCTTTCTTAAAAAACCCACAAAGCATAATGTACGTGTTTATGAAAAAGTTCTGGGTGACGTTTCTCTGTGTTTGTATTCCAGAATAGCAAACCTAGGTAAGCTTAAGTGCTCAGCACATGCAGCTTGCATTCACAATTCCTACTTTTAAATAGGAAAATATTTGACTTTATGAAATGTTTTAGTACTTGCTGTCTATGAAATTTGCTAGTCCCATTCCTCTCCCCCGAATTTACAGACAAGGGTAACACTATAGCTGAGTATAAGAAGTAGGTGTGGCAAGGTGTTTAGAAGAAATATTGTGTCTGCCTAGAAGTGATTAACATGCATGTTGAAGGAAATGCTAATTGCTCCTTGAAACATTATGAGTTCACATCAGTAGTGAGAGGCAAGGAAGATAGTAACACTGAAAGTCTTAGCACACCGATGCTGGACAAGACAGAAGAGCTGTTTTCCCCAACACCTCAAATTCTCCAAACCAAGTATATAATCTGAAAAAAACCAGCAGACGCTTCAGGTGTATTTAAAGTAAAATATATGCCTTTTTTGGGTGTACAAAATACATACCTGATGAATTTAAGTTACATCCAGAGGCATTGCTTGTTTATGACAAGGTCAAGAGTTTCTCCAACACTTTTTATGCCCTTGAGAAAGATGATGATTTTGCAGTACTTTCCGCCCTAAATGAGCAGGACAGTTGCATGCCTTTGGAGTGCCTTCTTTACTGTAGACTGTGTTTTTTTTCTGACTGGAAATAATAAGCAGTATGCACAGTATTTGCAATTCTACTTTTGTTTTTATCAAGTTCATTTCCAAAGGAAAAGAGGGGATATTGTATATATATATTGCTAATACTGTGCTAGCCCAGTCTTAAAACAGAGGGGATTTTTACTGGCCGTGAGGCCATTAGCTTTACATTGTTGGCAGAATTAGAAGTAGTGATAATAATATAGGAATTTAGTAGTCAAGTTTCAGAATTGTTTCTTGAAGATTTCTGTTTGTCCATTCTTCCATTTTTGTGTTTAATTTAGAAATTTTTTCCTGTCATTGAATGTGAAATAAACTTGCTGCAGTGTGAATACATTATTTTTTTGTCTTGTCAGCTTGAACTTGGCTCTCTACTTGTTAACAACATCTTTTTTATGTTTGTGAGACCTTTCTCCTCTGGATTGTAAACTGGATTTTTAAAACACTGTAGTTCAATATTGAAAATTCTTGCTGGTCTGTGACAGTTAATTTTGAATTAAGGTCTAGCTGTAAGTATGGAACTTGTTTATTCTAATGTGAAAGAGCAACTGTCATTGTTGCTCTAAATGGGAGCTTGAACCCACTAACTTCTTGCAGCAGCTTTATGCAGGCAGTGCTGTGAGATATCCTCGGGCTATCCCCATCGTTGGTGTTCTGTAAGGAGCTGCCAAATCTTTTTGGTATTCCTTTGCTTTTAAAGCGAAAAACAAATGAGTGCACTGTGGAATGCACCAGATCATTAACTTAAACTACTCTCCAGCTCACTGAAAATATTTTATCTGCATTTTTGTTACTGATGATTCTTTTCTTTTCGTGCCTGGTTTTCAAAAGCACTTAAGTGCTACATTGGAATCCAGTTCAAAAAAGAGACAAGTATAAACTTTTATTCAAGAGAACATAAAGCAGTATGGGTTGGTTTTCTTACTGCTAATACAAAATTCCTTTTAATCTTCACTTGTTTCAGTTTTGTAGTACCACAAATTACAGGAATGATGTTTTATTTTCAAAAATTTAGCTTCTTCACTGTGTTCAGTGTATGAGCTCACCAAAAGGAAAAATGTAGCATTACAACAGATCTCCGTCTTTGAAAGATTGTTTACAAATTACAAGGAGTCTTTGTCAAAGCATATTGCTTTTTTACCGTGTTGAAAAGCCTCATGCACCTCTCTCTTTAGTCTCACCAATAGGAATACTCAGCTTTCAATTGCAGTAGAACTTCTTTTCACTGCTTAGAGGACATCAATTCCATTTATCAGTTACTTTTGAGTCATGTTGCTAATTCCTGCCTTTTAATGACACTTAGCAAAGCTATCTTGCCTGTGAGGACTGAAATGTAACATCACAAATAGGATTATTCACAGTGGTTGAAACTAAGTACATTGATTTAAATAGCAATTTTTGGTTACATTTATGTTTTTGGGGGGTCAGAATAATTCATTCACAGGTAATATATTTGCAAATGCTCTGTAGTTCTTAATTCTGCAAATCACAATTATCTATTGTGATCCTGCAGATCTTCCCAGACAGTCTTGTGCTACTCAGCCTTTCTTTACCTCCTGCTGCTCCACAAAGATGGATCTGATACGGGAAGAGCTTCACAATCTAAAGTTAACTATCCAGCTTAGGAGCTCTGAATGTCTTCTGGAAGTCCATACCTTTTCTTGTGAACTATTTATAGAAGACGGTTCCCCAGACTGTTTCTGAATCACTGTCATTATTAGAGGTCAAAGATAGGTGATAGGCATATTGTTTTACTGTTGCTCAGTTTGTAAGGCTGTTCTGATGTCAGATCATACGTGTACGTTCAAATTCATAGACCGCACACAAAATGCATATCTAAACATAAAAGAATAAATTGTTTGAGTGACTAATATGCAGAATAAAGCCTATTACCCATAACAGTACTACAAATGGAAAATAGCTGAAAGCTATTTCGCCCTAACTAAAAGAAATGAAAAAATCTTAGTAAGTTTTAGCTACAGAAGGAAGATTTTCTTATTAGTAAGTCAGTTCTCTCCGGGTTTCAATATTTCTTGCTTATGTTGTTTCTTGTTTTAAGAGAAAGTCCTTGAAGTCCTTTTGCCTTTTTACTCCACCCCTCTCAAATCAATTAAGTGGTGAGAAGCAGCCAAATCAACAAGGGAAAGGAGGAAAGAGCTAACACTGTTCTGTCTCACGTTCAGAAACCTACCCTTGCATGAGCTTATCTATGTGCTTAGGTAGAAAAGGTCACAAGCTTCCTCCACCAGGACTCCTGGCTACCTGGGTACAAGCCAACTCTGGCCCAGAAAGAGCATTGCATATCAGTACAATCCTGAGGTGGAGCATGCAGACATTCACAGCCAATCACTTATGTATGTGAAACTTTTATGTATGCATAATAATAAATTTAACCTACATCTGTCAATCAGGGCTTACAAATCTGATCCTAGACCTGTTAGCACAAATGGAAAGAAGACTGAGTTTTAATATCTGTCAGTCTTTTTCCTCCAAATCTAGTAAGGAGTAGATACAAGGATCTTTGCCCTCTCCATGGCTGAGTAAAGAAAAAAAGATTCTTAGAAGACACTTTGCAGTCAGGTGTGCTCAGGCTCTGACCTGCCTGAGTTCCTCACCATCTGCGTATCAACTCTGGTCCAGAAACCGCAGGGTTTCACTCCCAGACAACTGAGAAAATAAGCCCTATTTCTCAAGAACAGCCTGATACACAAGTTGATCACAGTAAAACAGGAGAAGAGAGTTGTGTTAATTTATGGAACTCTGCTCAAAACTTACAGCTTAGCATAGCACCAAGCCTAATGCAGGCACTTGATTTCCTGCCAAGAATTACTTGCAGCTGGGCAGTACAGCACATGGATGGAGCAGGTGCTGCATAGTCTGGGTGTGTAAACTCTGAGAAAGCTGAAATGGAGGCAGTTGCCAGAATTAGCATGACTCTGCTGCTGTGTATTACACTTTATTAAATTGGGACAGTTGAATCTCCATTAGGTCAATAATTTTCAGATGAAATAATTTTCATATGAAAAAAAATCTCTTGCAGAGGATTTCAAGTGTTTCTGTGTAGTGGAGGATATGCAACACAGGTGCAGTGCAAGAAAACATAAGCCACAAACAAGAACCTGTTGCATTTTAACATAGCAATTAATCAAGTCAGGTAGAGAAGCATAGAATGCTTTATGCTGGCTTCCGTTGCATTTAGATTCACTTAAACCTATTAGTATCTTTAAATATTTAGGAGAATCTAGTCTGTTTTAAATCACACATGAAGCAAGCAACAAGATTTTACTTAGAGTAAGAGGTTCCACTTTTAAATGATGCTTATTCTGACCTCTCATTGTCTTCCAAACCTGCATTTCCAAATATCTTGAGTCTAAAGAGGAGACAGATGTTCGGCTATGTGGTTACAACAAAGCAGGTCTCTAAGCAGAAGAGCATCTCCAGTCCAGATACATTATCAAAGACCGTTTGGCACCGGGAATAATAAGGAAGTTAGGTGAATTGACCAGTTACAATCTTCAGAGCTTAGAAGTTAAGTGAAGCCTCACTCCAAGCCTGAAAGATATGGCTGTCAAGGAAAAGTAACAGACTGTGCAATTAGATTTCCTGACAGTGAACAATAGGGACAGACAGTTTGTGTTTAAATCTATCCATCATTTTGTACAGAGAAGTTGTCAAACTATTGCAGAAGTATGAAGGCTGCTCATCACACAGAAATAAAGCAAGAAATGAGAAAACAACCTGAAAGAGCTTGTGCTAGGTTATTGTCTGAAAAGACAGGCACATGGCCTCCAGGAAAATTACAAGAGATGAGGTCTCAAGCAAAAATAAATAAGTAAAATCCTCTGGAAAAGTTTTTGCACGCTCAGAGTTGCCTTTTAAAAAAATAAACCTATACAATGTGAGTAGCACAAATCTGTGCAAAATGAAGTGTGGTAGTGCTCTGCCTCTCCAAAGTGACTAGGTCTAGGTTCTGGCTAGAGAGTTTAGCGATGTCCAGTAGTCAGCAAGTGAATCTGTCCCTGGTAAAGAGCTGCCAGTACTGATCTGAAAAGTGAGGTAGCCCCAGGCACTTGAGGGCCACTGTCCCTGTGCCTGGAGATAGCAAGATCCAGTCTGAAGTCAGTAACGGCCTCCTCAACTGGGTACCACAAGGAGTCCATCTCTTCTTCCTCCTGCATCACTCTATGGTTACGTTCTTATATTTCTGAAATGGCCTTATGGACAGAAAATTGCATCTCCTGCATTTCTTGTTTCGACAGGCTGTGCCCCTGCTGAGAGGAAACACAGGGTCTGCAGCTCCACTGAGAGCACAGGGCAAAGCTGTGCCACTGAGCAGGACCCTTTCAGACAATGGCCTTCTTTCGAGATTGAAATTGACAGTGCTCCACCAACACCAATTATCAAGATCCAAGGGGAATAAACCTTAGTAGGGTGTTCTGGCTGAGAAATGAGAGTTAGGAGCTTGGCTTGTAAGTGGTTAAAATCTACTTCCAAAAACTGAGAAGAGTGTGAAAAATGGTGCAAGGAGAGATGTCAGTTAGACCTTCTTGGTATCCATGTTGGCTGGAGTCCCACTTGTGCTGCCTGATGGTGAGACAGAAGGCCTGCAGATTCACTCCTGAGCATATCAGTTCAGAAGACAGTCCCAAGGCTGAACTGTGCTAGAAGCCACCTAGTTTAATTAGCTTACTTTGAAACATAGCTTTTGATCAGTTTGGCCAATAATGGGGAATAGAACATACTGCATTGTCTGTGATTTCAACACTCTTTGAAAGAATCTCCTGCTGCTGGATTCGGGACCCTTTGAGGAGTATACTGACTTCAGGAAGCTCACCTGGCACCACTGCCAAGACATTTCCACCAGAAAATACCTATGCCCTTTAAATTCATCTGCTCAGCAGGTGCTATAACACCTCTGAGTGGCTGCTCAGCACAACATCCCTGATCAGGTCTGGAGAGAACATTTCTCATGATTTCCCAAGCTTCTTTGGAAGATAATACAGAAATGACTGGAAGGGTCTCTGTTCTTTCAGACTTTTTAGCTACAATCCCTACACAGAGGAAGCTAGCCAGGTATTGGAAGTGCAGTGTTAGGAAATAAGGCCATACTTATTTCAGTTATGAAGTGCATGAAAAGAAATATAAAAATTGTACATAAGAAATAGATTGCTTTTCCAGAACTCCCGTATTCAGGGTTATATTTCCTGCCTTGCTTCCTTGTTTTTTTTCCCAGTCTATAAAATGTATTTAGTGATTTGGCTGTATTTATTTTCAATTTGAAGCAATTGCTGTAATACAGCAGCATGAAATATGCACATTTCCAGGATTGCAGATATTCTTTTCGTTAGAAGGGAAACAGAAGAGAGATTAGCAAGTAGCGGGTAGGTTTGCCAAGTAAGTTTTCCAACAAATTTCAGAGAGGTAGAAATAGGACAGGGAAAGGATGTTATCCCCAGCTGGCACAACCTGTAGCCTCTCTATGAATGGTCAGCGGGTAAGTCTGAATTGTCCTTTGGAGGCCGTGTCCACGTCTGCCACAGAGAAGATGTGGGCCATCTCTACAGACAATGCAGACATGGCCTGGTGACAGTCAGCAACATGAGGGTGTCTCTCCATAGTTCATAGAACCTTCCCTGTGGGAACATTCCCTGAGAGCTTGCTGCTCAAAGATCTGCAGCTCTAGCATGCAATGTTCAAAGAGGACCAGACCAAAAATACACACAACTAGACTGCTACCATAGAAAATATATGCTTTTACCTGTTTAATATTTGCCTTCTTTTTCTTCTGCATTAAAAAGATTAAGAAGGAAGAAATATGGAGAACAGTATTTGTTTTATTCTGTAGGAACAGCTTGTTTCCATGACATTTATACATTAAGCTTTTTCTAAACTACAAGCATATTGGCAAAATCTCTCTCATTTTTAAAAGCTGTGTTCACCCTCCCACCCTTTGATCTTTGCTTAGTAGGTGTAAAAAAGAAATTGTCAGATGCAGAGGCCTTTTGTAACCTTCTAAGTTGGTGGAGAAAACGCCTCTCACATGTTTATGAAATGGCCAGATACTGGCTGGTGGCATTTGAATGCACGATTCAGGATATGAAGTTCCACCTGCCATGACTCACACTATTTGCCCTGGAAGGAGCTACAGAACAGCATGCCTCACACTGCTTCTCAAGTCATTTCACAGTTGTTTGAACAGTTCTGGCTCAGTTCAGCTGACTGCATGATAAATAGGCTGAGCACCAAGGCTAAGTGCAAGGCAATTGCACAAAGGAACCCAGAAAAGGATGTGGTGATTTCGGTCTTGTGAATGAAGAAGCGTTATCCCACTTCCCTGCTTAATTCACTTAAACAGAGCCGGAAGCTTTCCTGGAGCTGAATATGTGTTATTGGTCCAAGTAATTTTCAAGATGACTGTCAGAAAATCTTGATGGCAAATAAATTAATTTCTGCTACAAGTCCTGGTATTTCAGCTAGATAACTCTCCCATGGAAGAGGAGTCACTCAGCAAAATAAAGCTATCTATTCAAAGTAATCTATAAGAAATACCACTCTTTTCCCTGAGATTTGATTTCTAACCTCTCAGGTATGGGTGTACATTACCCACACTCATAAATATACTTTATTTCAGTGTTTCTGTCAAACAAGAAGACAAACAATGACACATGGGAAGGAAAAAGATTTTTCATTTCTGCAAGATGGTTTGGTTCTACTGTCTAATTTTCCATGTGTGTTCAGATGACTAAACATGAAGATACTGGCTACAGCAAGAACTAGTGTGCAGATTTCTCCTCCAGCTCTTTTCCAGGTGCATGCTATAATGACTGCTCACCCATCAACTTAAGTCTGCCTGGGACAGTATGCTCTCTAGAAAGCGGTGGGCTAGGAACCCCCCTTTCTAGTAGTAAGTACATATTACTCTACATCCTCTTTCTTGTCTTATTGACTGGGAGGAAGCCCTGGTGACTTGTTGCTTTATTCCTTCCTCTTTTGAATCAGAGACAGTGTTAGCTTTTGCATCACCACTGTTTTGCATCAAACTGTTTCTGGTGGGATTTCAATGCAAAACAAACAGAAAGCAGCTGAATATTGCAGATGCCAGAAACACTTTGGGAAGTTCCATTGCTGTTGAAAGCCTCTTGCGAAGTTAGTCCTAGGCTTTTTCTGTCCCCACATTGTTTTTGCAGTAAAGAAAGGACAGGTTAAAAAAAAAGCCTATAGCATTTTCAAAAGAGAAGGCAAAAAGATAATTGTTTTAAAAGTTTTTCTATAACAGAAAGAATGAACAATTTTTTTTTTTTCCCAGAAATGATAGAATTGATTCTGCACTTTGGAAAATAATCCCACAGGGAACCAGCAGTGACAACGGGCAATTTCACAAGTTGCCCTACCAAGTTCAGTGCTTTTCCTTTCTGATAGCTGCATTGCCCTGTTGGCATTCAGAAACACTTACAGCATCTCCAGCACAAGTAGTTACCAATACTTTCAGCTTTATGAGAAAAATAAACATGGATCTGTGCCAACATCAAGTTAGATTGCTGTTTACTTGTCCAAGCATAGTAATATCCCACAATCAAACACTAGCAAAAGGTGTCCCATCAGCCAACAGATCACTGGAGTAGAAACCTCTATCTGGCAGGTGTTTGTATGGTGCTTGGACACGCGAGGCTGCTCCCTGGCTGTAGCTGGAACCTACTGGCCTGCCCACTTGTGCCTCTTATGGCATTGTTGCAGCACTGAGAGTCACCAGCCACGTCCCATCTTAGAATAAGGCCAGTTAGATTATTTTGGACGCTGATCCATTACAGTCTTAGACACTGAGTGAAGATTATCTTAACATAAGCTGGTGTCTAAACTCTGGATTTCAGTCCTGAAAATAGAAATTTTTGTATGAAGCACTCTCACTAAACAAATACATATATTTACATGAATCAGAAAGGGAATGTGCCAAAATATACATTTGTTGCTTTAGGAAAACAGATTTGCTTCAGTTGTCACAGAGATGACTGCTTAAAATTCTAGGAAAGAATTCCAACTTTAATAATACAGGATATGTCTATGTTTTTATTAAAAGTTATGTTTTATATATTGCAATAAGCAAACAGGAAGACAATGTCAAAGTTGTTTTTTACTATACTATTGATGCCACATGGGCCAAACCTAGCAAACCAGTTAGACTGTATGTTATTTGAATGATGGTTTCAGGAAAACTTGGTCAAATCAAGGTTAAAATTGTTCTGACATGAAAATATACAGAACAGTTACAACGACTGAGTTGTTAAACTCAAAGATGAAGAGTATTAACTACTACTGTAGTGCTGATTTCTTATAGAAGGATTTGAGTACATGCTGTCCTATTAATGAAGAGCTAGGAGATAAGGAGTCTCCTCTTCAGCTGTGATTTAAGAGGCAGTTGAATATAATAAGCAAACTCCAAGAGAAATAGAGTGATGCCTCCAACTAGAGAGAAGTACTTCTTATTAAATGACTAAATCCTTTCCCCTACTTATTTTTTTTGTATCTTGGCATTTTTCTTCTATCCACCTTTCATAGCTGGCCTCCAAAACAAGCTGGCCCAGTACATCATCTTTGTATGATGAGTTATTTCTTCTTGTAATTTTCTGAGTTACTTCAGATTTCCCCCAAAACTCATTTGGCCAACTTCCCCCTTCAGAGCATGTGCCACTTCCAGTGGCCCATTTTGGTCTATAGACCCAGTGTGGAGGAGTATTTACTTCTAAGAGGACTGAGTTAGCTAGGCAGGGCCCTACGTACTCCTAGAATCTCTAGATAAAGTCAGACCCATAATAGAAACTTGCCATTATAATTCATTTCCTCCTAGCTACTGATCAGTTGTGACCCGTTAAACTTCTTTTCTGAGAAGAAAAGCAAAGGGTAGTACTACTCACACCCACAGATTGTTTGTGAGGATATCGAAGCATAGCTCACAGAACACGAAGATGCTCAGCATTATTTTCCTCGCTCCCTAAAATAGTTACCACCTCACTGTGTCAATTGTGTCATTATTTAGAAACCCAGAGCCTTTCAATTGTATAATACATGTTTTTACAGTTAAGTAAAGCTTAGAGTATTTTTTTCCCTTAAGGTACTATTTTTTTTCACTTAATGGAGGTGCTTATACATTATTCATTTGTTTTCCTTCACTTCAGCAGCAGCAGAGTATTTCCCTAGCCTTTATTCAAGGTACACAAAACCACACTTGTTTACACAAATCTGTTCGTCTTTGCAGTTACCACATTTACTCTGCTTCAACCTATTGGACATCTACCAGAGCACTAAACAGAAAGCAGCAGACCAAAGCAACAGGTTCCTGATATGAATGTGTGATCATCAGATGCAACCCGTCTTCACATCACTGAAAGTATGCCCTACCTTCTCTGCTTTATTTTCTTTATTAGTAGTAGTTTGGATTATCCATACTGGAAAGAGGGCAAAGTAAGTTTATTCTGGTTAGCAAAGACTGGGATTTTCTTGTGTTTTGTGTTTGTCACTGCTTTCAGTGACACTATCCCTAACCTCTCCCAAAGGCATCTAAGTTTGTACAAATTTCAAAGGATAGGGGAAACTCATTCACCAAGTTCACCACATGAAATTATGGCAGAATTTGGAGCTCTCAATGAAGACTGGACTCGAAGCTTGTAGGCCACCTGCTGCTCAGGAGCACATTTCTACCAGCAAGCTTTTGGCAGCTCTCTGCTAAGTGTATGGAATGTGCATATCATATTTCAAAAAGACATAACCTTTCAGATACATTGCCTGCAAATCCTTGACACCTATCTTTGGAAGTCAGGGTCACGTATGATAAACAGGGAAATGTGCAACCCCCACATGACCTAAGAGGTCTTTATGCCAGATCCTGCTTAGCACTCAGTTTTGGGGCCAGTCTTATTTAGTATCTTTATCAATTATCTGGATGAGGGGACTGGGAGCTCTCAGAGTAAGTCTGCAGGTGACACCAAATTGGGCAGGAGTTCTGATATGCTTCAGGGTAGGAAGGCTTTACAGAAGGATGTGAATAGGCTGGATCGATGGGCCAAGGCCAGCTATATGAGGTATGACAAGGCAAAGCACCAGATCCTGCATCACAACAACCCCATAGAATGATACAGGTTTGGTGAAGTTCCCACTGACTGGAAAAGGGGAAACATAACTCCTATTTTTAAAAAAAGGAAGACCCAGAGAACTACAGGCCTATCAGTCTCACCTCTCTTCCTGGAAAGAATATAGAGCAAATCCTCCTGCAATATCTGCTGAGGCACATGGGAAATAAGGAGGTGTTTGGTGACAACCAACATAGCTTCAGTAAGGGCAAATCATACCTGACAGATCTGGTAGCCTTGTACGATGAGGCTACAGCACTGGTGGATAAGGGAAGAGTAACTGACATCATCTACCTGGACCTATGCAAAGCATTTAACACTGTCCTGCAACACATTCTTGTCTCTAAATTGACTGGTGGACCACTTGGTGGATAGGGAAGTCGTTGGATGGTCGCAGTCGAAAGAGTTGTTGTCAAATACTCAGTGTTCAAGTGGAGACTGGTGATGAGTGGCATTCCTCAGGACTCGGTATTGGGACTGGTGTTGTTTAGCGCTTTTGTTGCAGATGTGGAGAGTGGGTTGGAGGGCACCCTCAGCAAGTTTGCTTATGGCATCAGTTTGTGTGATGTGTTCAACATGCTGGAAGGAAGAAATGTCATACAGAGGGACCTTGACAGGCTGGAGAGTTGGGCCTGCGCAAACCTTCTGAAGTTCAGCTTGGTCAAGTGTAAGGTGCTGCACCTGGGTCAGGGAAATACCAAGCACAAATACAGGCTGAGTGGAAAAATGCATTGAGAGTAGCCGTGAAGAGAAGGGCTTGGGGATGCTGGTGGATTAGAATCTCAACAGGAGCCGAGAATGCAGCCCAGAAAGCCAACTCTATCCTGAACTGCATCAAAGAATTGTGACTATCAGGTTGAGGGAGGTGATTCTTCCCTTGTAGTTTGTTCTGGAGTATGACATTCAGTTCTGGACACCTCAGGGCAGGAAAAATGTGGATCTGTTAGAGCAAGTCCAGAGGAGGGCCACAAAGATAAACATAGGTCTGGAGCACCTCCCTTATCAGGACAGGCTGAGAGAGTTTGGGTTGTTCAACATGGAGAAGAGAAAGCTCCACAGAGACCTTAGAGCAGCCTTCCAGTAGTTAAAGGGGGAGCCTATGGGAAAGCTGGGGAGGGGCTCTTTATCAGGGAGTGCAGGGATAGGATAGGTAGTGGGTTTAAGGTGAAAGAGGGAAGATTTATGTTAGATATTAGGAAGAAATGTTTTCCTGTGAGGGTGCTGAGGCACTGGCATAGGTTGCCCTGAGAAGTCACGGGTGCCCCATCCCTGTAAGTGTTGAAGACCAGGGTGGATGAGGCTATGAGCAGCCTGATCTAGTGGAAGGTATCCCTGCCCATGGCAGGGATTGGAATTGGATGATATTTTAAAGTCTCTTCCAACCCAAACAATTCTGTGATTCTATGATTCCTTAGGAGCTGGAGTCCATTTCAGCTGGAATACCTCAGGCTTTCACTAAATTATAATACAGCTTTTTAGGCTAGAGTAAACTAGCCATGTAAATATTAAAGCACACCAAGATTTGCTAATGTACACATAAAGAAGTCTACCTTCTGTTCTCAGTCCACAATTACCACTAATGTTTTTATTTTTCCTGAACTTGATGTGATATTAACTATAAATTCTTCTTTTCAGTGTTTGTACATTCACTGTTATAGGACACATCAACTCCTCCTAAAGATCAAGACGTGAAGGCTAGACTGTAGGAGGGAAATAAGTTGTGCCGTTGCCTTTAGCCTTGCAACAAAGCTGAAGATTTTAATTCTCTCCTCCCTCTTCTCCACTCTACCCGGTACCCTAAACTTGTGCTTTCATGGGAGAATAAAGTCCACCACCGCAGTAGTGCACTTCAAAATGCTTACATCCAATAAATGAGTATTCATTATTGGGATGAATTTCACTGCACATGCAAAACTGGCAAAAAATTAATAGGCATTCCTCCTAATTCTCAGTTTTCATGAACATATTGTCTGTCATATCCAGGACCAACTCCTTTGCAGTGTAAGTCTTCAGTTCTGAAGGCATAGTCATGTATTACTCCAATACATGGGATGTATATTGTATTTATATATGCAAGAACTAAATAGACCAAAATTCTCCCTAAAACCAGTTAGCAATACTTCTTTTCTGGGAATAAAATTCTTGTAAATATTACTTTACAACATGGCACATCAGCTGTCATGTTTCCTTTTGAGAACACTTCATCTTCAAGAGTTTTTGCTAAAGGGCCCAGTTCATTAAAACTGAACATCTGTCTAGCTTTTATTTGCCTCATACAGGAAAAAGTAATTGATTTGATGATGCAATGTGAAACATAATTGTAGAGAAAACAGATGTCAATAAATACAACTTGCTGCAATACAATGCACACCTTGATTTTCCTAATTACACTAAATAAACTTCAAAGTTTCAATGTGTTTCACAGCATAGTATTAACCTTTGTACACAGTTAGATGATCATATATTTCTAGGTGAGCAAGTTTGCGGACAAACGTTTGTTTATTTGTGTTGGCCTTAAAAATGTGGACATATAGCACCTAAATCCATATGCCAGTACATAAATAACCAGCTTAAATTTAGAGCTTGGAGAATGCATTAGCTTCTGTCAAATTTCCTCATGCTTCATATAGTGCAATACTTAGGTAGTAGTTTGCATCCCTAAACTATAGCATACCCTCCTAAATTTTGAAAATCCTGTCCTTTTTAACTATTATTTTATGTGGTCTATGAATAAGTGGAATTGCTGAAATGTGAAGAAGAAAGCATTGACTAATTTGATCAACCAGGTACAACTCCTTTGGCTGCACCATCCAAACAACTGAATTTGAACTGCCCTTGAATCATCTGCTGCTGTTGTTGCAGATACTAGATTCTCTTTCTCTTAAATAGATTGAATTTTAATTGAGACTCTGTATCCATCTCAAGGAGTTTTTCTATTTATTTCAAATTTCAATTGAGATTTATTAAAGCAGACAAGAAGTGCTAGGGAGAATAATGCATTTTTTCCTTCTCCAAAGCAAATGCAGGACAACCAGCACAGCAGAGCACATAAAGAAGACTGATGGCTTCCTGCAAGATGTCTGAAAATGAAAGGTTCCTGTTGTCTGGTAACAAAATTTGTTACAGAAAGTATATAAAGATCAGCTGTCCTACCCGTCACTTCAATGATTCCTGGAGGTAAATAGCTGAAAAAAAAAGAAAAACCCAAGGCCTTAGCAATTAAATGCCTCAGCCAATATCACATACATCCAAAGAAACTCAGCCTTTCCTCTTTAATGTCTGACACCAATACAGAAAATGGTATCCCAGATATATTTGTTTCAAAAATGTATTAATTCAGCCAAAACCTTCTTTTAAGTATAGGGAAATCTTATTTAAGATGAAAAGTACTCTGTTATGAGTGTCTAAACAGTCTGATTCAGAATTGATCATGGATAAAAAAACTTTACACAGGTCTTCTGTTTCCTTTGTGTTTCCTATGTGAAGTAATGAGGAAAAGGTAATGAAGTGTTTTCAGGAGTGCAGCCTTTGTGAGTGAGGAGGAAGGGAAGAGGGCAAAATCAAAGCAGATTCACCTTCACACTCCACTTCCAAAACTGCACCTCAAGAGGTATAGGTCATAGATACTAATTTCTAAATACTAATTTCTAAATTTCTAGGTACTAAAAATCACAGTTTTGAGACATAATTATTACTGAATGCTGTTCTATCTTCCTAAACGAATAACTACTTAAGTCAAAACTTGTATAGTCAATAATTACACTGGAATTCATTTCAGGCTACACTAGCAGTAAGTTCCTTTTTGGTCTGTCTTCTAGCATAAACCGATTTATCTTTTTTTTCCCAGGACCACTAAACAGTGGAGGATCCCTCTGCAGAGTTTCACCTTAAAAACCTTCAGAATGTGCAACTAGAGTAGGAAATACACACTGGGTCTTTCTGTCCACAGCACAAAGCAGTAGTAAAGAAAGTGGGTCCCAGTGGGTCCCAGCCCTATGCAATATTACCTTTACAGTCACAATTGAATACCACACAATAAATGCTTTGGTTTAGGTTTACTACCACAAAGAAAAGACTCTGCAGGAGTACTGTGTGTGCCAAATACAGCCGTGCCTGCTCAACGAGAACTGCAAGTGTGGTAGGTGAAATGAACTGGATGTGGTTGGTCTGGATGATAGCAGTGTTTCTAGCCTGAATTGTACTTTCACAGGAAGATATGGCACTTCTCCACGGATGTGGGACTTTGGCTACCCCTGCCAAGCACTGCACCTGCAGGCACTGGTGTAACTTATGAAACACGGATTCCTCACAGCTAAGCCACCTCGCACTGATATAAGCTGCAGTGTCCTCGTGAACAACAAAGAAAGTATCTGTGCAACAGAACTCACAAGTGAGTCATAGATCTTGATTGTTTACCTCTGGTGATGGTATGAATCCTAGCCAAAACCAAGAAGTTTAGTTTCAGCTACGGTACTCAATATAATTTCTCTCAAAAGCCAGGAAACCAGAAATAAGGACAACTTTCTGCATAGCTAGAGGAAAATTTCTGAAGTGCATGAAGAATTTGGTGGCTACTGTTAAATCATTGACAATGGCCATTTCACTCTCCTGTGTCAATGTGGAAACACTCAAGAAAACGGAATAAAACAGCATGGCTGCTGCTTTAGAGTAGATAACAGTGAAGAGTTGCAAAGATTTTTCTTTTTTTTTTTTAAGTAAAAATATGTCTTTCAGTCCAAAATACTGAAAAATCTGGAATTCTCTTTTTTACCCCCTAAAAAATTCTTCTATGAGTACATGAAAGGTCTGTGAAAATCTCCTAGTTTATGATTGCCATCATCAAATGTCAACAGGTCTTATTTTTCTGAAACTATGGTCACAACTGGAAGTTAACCAGCTGTTGAAAAGACAAGATGGAAGGGCCCACTAACAAAACTGCATATGCTGATACTCTGACCAGCTTCTGAACTGTCTTCAATCTGTGGCAAGGAATCCTGTTGACCAAGTCTTACTTTAGCTTTTCTTTTACATATTGGTAAGTGTTGGGTACAATGAAAAACATGAGAACATAAACATGGCATCTCAAACCAGCACCTATATCAAAGAAGTTTAATTCACTTTTGAAGAGACTTGGGGATAGAGGAGGTGGAGATAGGTAGAGAGGAGATGCTCATAGTCATGAAGTACAAAACCTTTCCCTGCCACTTACAGCACAGCCAAGAGAAGAAACGTGTCATTTAAATTTACAGCCCCTAAAAATAGGTTTTTAACTTCACAAATGCATAGTCCTATAGCACACATTAATTTCTGTCAACAGAATGAAATTACAGAGCAGTTTAACATGACCAAATTGATTAAGAAAGGAGAAAATCAAACACTACTGCCAGTTCACCAACTGAACTCTTGAAAGTAGGAGGCTGGTTAAATATCACATACAATAGCCTTCTAGACCAGAAAACTGAGCCTACTGGGAGATTTAAGTACTTCTTTAAAATTAGTATTAACAGCATATCCATTTGGGGAGGTGAAAACTTAAATTAGGTTGCCGTAAGTACTGTCAAACTCAGTGTCGAAAGAGAGAAGTTCAATTAGTTCAGACTGATCCCAAAATTTGTTCTGAAAATGTGATAATGATGAAACAACACTTTTTTTTTTTTAAATTAGCTGTTCTGTCAGTAGCTCAGAGGGAAAGCTTGGCAGTGACAGAAACTAGGATTCTTTTCTGTTAAAATGCAGCAGCTGTTTGTAAGGGCTTGTTGAAATCACCATGAAACTTGAACTGTACTGGAGGGAAGATTGTGAAACAAAATAGCCTGAAAAGAACAGCTGTGTCTGAGGAGTTCAGCTTCAGTGCTTTTAAACTGTGAGTTCCTTGCAGAAAGCTTTTTCCAGCCTCAGGAAAGAATTCTCTCAACATTAGGGTCAGAAGAACTTTTAAAAACTTCTGGAGTGTGAAAGCTCATTTATCTGTTTTGATTTCTTGCTAAGACTAACTGACCAGACTTCCAAGAACTTACAGTAGTCATGTCACTGATAAGAGACTGAAGCAGTCAACTCACTAACTACCAGGAAGACAACACTTGACTTTGTATATTTAAAAATAAAATATAGGATTACTTACCATGCAAGTTAAACCACCTCATATTCCAATTCCTTTGCTGCAGAGTATAGGAGTCTTCTAAATGTTGCTTTTCTCTAATGAGGTAAGAAGTAGACAACTATATACATTGTTAAAAGGACTGCCATATTATGAGACTTATTTCTGGGTGGTGCCACTACGTATTTATGCAGAATTGCAGCAGACTTTGCGTTACGGAAGTCGCTATGTATGCTTTTAATACAAATACAAGGCTTGTTAGGCTTGTAGTGCGTAGGCCATAATAGTAGTACTGGCAAGTAATTCACTTCTATAAAAACTTGTGCAAAATCTAAACCGAGGGGAATAAGAAAGGAAGTGGGGACTCCTTGATGATGTGTCTGCAGAGACACAATGCACCCAGATCCCAGGAAAACCACTTCAGAGCAGCAGTTGCAGTCTGTATAGTATCTAGTTCACCCACCACAGCTTCTCCCTTCCATAACTGCTGACACATATAGAGCAAGAGAAGATTCATAGCCAGTTCAAAAATACACCCAGAGAATATAAAGCCATTTAGAATGTCCAAGCAACAATTCTCTGTACGGATATCAGAAACCATGCAGTTACAAAAGGACTGCACAAATTTTGCAACATTTGCAATAAATGAGATAAATTGTGTATGGATAGGTAGCCCAGATTGTCAGTCTGGGGCCCAATCCTAATTCACAGTGCTCAAGAAGCATAGCACTTGCAAGGAATTTGAACAAACTACAGCAGTTCTGCATGATGACAGCCTCCAGGACTCTAGCATTAGTCCTCCCTTTACCCCTTTCCAGGTGTAAATTCAAACCAGCAACTTATGAATGGAGTAAGGAAGCAAAGAAATAGGTTGCACATTTACAAAGAGAAACAAAAGGGGTATTTTTTTCCCGACCAATTCAAAACAGACCTGATTTAAATCTTACAAATACAGGGTTGTCAGTGTATTATGCTCACAAAATATGATCTTTCTAATTTCTTGGTCAGTTGGCACTACATCAGGTCAAAAAGGGAGAGGAGGAGAGAAGAAACTGAAAGATGAGGATTCATAATTGGGAGCTGCCAAGCCATTTGAGTAAAAATTTGAGTAAAACTAGTCCTTGACCCCCATAATTTCAGTGATATTTTCCCCATTTATAACATGTTCCATGAACACTTCACAGCATTTCACACTTGGTTCTCACAACATTGCACATCTCTGCCAATGTGGGCATCTCAAGCTGACATGGAAACAGAGTTAGCAACGATAACACAGCATTAAGGTCAAGGCTGAGAAAAGACTTTCACATGCCCACACAAAGCCTTCATCTCCATTACTGCAGCTGCTCTGTTTCATCTTTTTCTGTCACTTGGTTTGCTAAAATGAATAGAGCTAGAAGGAGGTTTGGAAGGGAAGGATTCAGAGGACTGTGTGGCTGCCACTTTCATTTTTGGGACTGGAGAACAGACTCAGCTTTAATGGGAGCAGGGAATCAGAGATCTCCATTGGCAGCAATTTATACTAGAGGGAAAGTAATCAGCAAATATCAACTAAGAGTTTTCCTTTTCTAATGCTTCCTGCTGTTGCAATGCCCTGTTGAGAGGATCAAGACAGAAGAATATGTTTTCATAATGTGTGTTTATTCTGCTTACTGGCAACGGAGCATTTGAAGTAAATCAATTTTATTAGCATGCCTGATACATTGCTATTTGCAGTGTGTTTTCCAAGTCCATAACCTGTAGTACAATGGGCTGAAGGAGGACTATAACAGAGAACTCATGAAAGGACTCAAGGGTACCATGAGGCTGGAGCTGTTTAAATTTAAAAATTCAATGAATAGAAGACCTTAAAAGTGCTGCAGAATGTGACGGCCCTGTATGAGGATGGGAGACTGCAGACTTTCCACCCTGCTTCTCAGGCTTTGGCTGCCTGTGATCAAGGATGGCTCTGCCACAATGCAGCCATGAAACTCCTTACATGAAACTCCTGTGAAAGCAGTTATGCGGTGAGAAGGAGCTATGAGATACCTCATGGGGTGCCTCTTTCTCCTTGGTTCAAGAGTTGCATTTAAACTCAGGCTCCTTGATCCTTGTCTAGACATGTGCTTTCTGGACTTGCACCCAGCCGACTTTGCTGCCCAGCTTGACTTCCTGTTAGCCCCATTGGTGGGCCTGGGGTACTGGCCACAGGTCCCCTGACTGTCCCTCCTCACCATCCCAGCTCTGTTCAGCTCCCCTTGTTGGAATCCTGTGGTCCTGTGTCCTTGTCAGTGAGGGCACGACTCTGCCCATTCTCTGCTACCCTTGGCTTCCACCACCTGTGGAGCAGCTGGTCCCTGACAACCGGTGTCTCAAAAACAAAACAACTTTTGAACCAGAGAGAGACATATCATGTATCAGCACCACAAACTCATCTGCAGGATGCGCCAGTCTACCACTTCTGCAGTTGCTTGTTCGCTTTCTTTCAGGGATGCCCTCCCTGAAATGTTCTGAGCAGCTGCTATCCTGCCCTCCCCTGTCTACTTTTGTTCGCAAGGCTAACAAGCAGCCAGCCTGCCAAGGGCGGATGGCAGGACAGCCTGGTGGATTCCTTCAGAGTTTGTTCATGATTAAGTGGGGGCAATGAGTGGGAAAATCCATGAAAAGCAGGTCTTTCTTCTCACCCTTCCTGTAAAACTTCATGCCAATCAGCCTAAGCAGCCTGTGTGGGATCCCAGGCATTCCCAAAAACAGAAACAAGGATGAATTCTCAAATTATATCTGCTTCAGGGGAACGAGTATTCCCTTTCACACATTTGTTCAGCTCTGCTGCACTGCAGCCCCTAGGCAACAAATCAAGTAGTAATTTCAGTTCTGTTTTCAAAATGTGTCAGAAATCTCTGAAGACACTAGCTGAGAACCAGTTGCAATCATTGCAGTGAAATAAGTGCCCATTAGGAAACTTTCATTTCTTTAGCTTTTCAGGATTGTTTATGCAGGAGAGCAGGTCTAATCTAGAGCACTTTCAAAGTGTTATTGATTTTCACCAACTCCAGAAGATCAGGCACTTGCTACTTTGCTATTCACTTTCATACAGCACAATAGAAAAATAAAATGCTATCCGGGTCACCAGATCTTTGCATTTTTTGTGATCCTAAGGCATGATTTGTTGCTGAACAGGAAGAACAGTAAACAGTGTCATTCTTATTCTTTCACAGAACAGCTGTATGAGAATTTCTGTCTTTCCATAGAAGCCTCTTCCTTTTTGCAATTACTTCATTGGATCTCTTTGCATACTTATGGCAACAACTAGACTGAAAACAAGCCATTGTTCTGTACTTATTAGCATCTCTCTACACATACCAAATCCTCTGGCCTGTAAATGGCAGAGGAATACTCTCTGTGTTTGGGAAGTAGCACAGTAAACCACAGAAGTACAGAAGAATGACATATTTTTTTTTTTCTGTTTCAAGAGAGACATTTCACATTTTCTTTGTTTTCTTCCAGTAGAACATGAGTTTTCCAATATCAGGACTTGTTCATGCTCATTTGGTAGAAATCCATTACATTTGGCACAGTACAGCACAAGCTGTAGACTGTAAAGCATCAAGTTGTTCAGAAGGTAATGCAACACTCACATGAAATACACTGAAGTGGCTTGTGCTTTGCATGGCTTGACCTGACTAGACACTTCTTCCCATACATTTGTCTCAATTCCTAGGTGAAAGACTAGTCCTTTGGTGCTTTTGGAAGAACAGACAGAGGACAATTCTCCCCAATTTTATTTAAGTACTTCATATTTATTTCTTAGTGGTTTCTATTTTGTATGCTCTTACTCACATCAAAAGAGTTTCTGACAATGCTTGCAGTTTGCTTATCTGGAGAGCTCAAATCTTTCTCCTGGAACAGAAGGGCAGCCTGTGAATATGTATAGATGACTACAGCTTTGAGTATGCCCAAGATAACCCTGGAAAAGCTGAAAAAAATGCCCCAAAGTGCCTTTCCTCACCACTACCATCAATCCTTTCATATGCTATATTGACCACAGACTTGACACTAAGTGTAAGTTCTCTTTTCTAAATTACCTAGCAGGATAAGCAAGAGTTATTCTCCATGTGTTTTGAAATCATAGCAGTGATTATAGGGCATGTGGACTTCTCTCCCTAAACTTTTGCAGATAAATTATCTTCTTGAATAAGTCTCCAAGTCATCTTGAGAACTTTGGAAGACTGCATATTTCAGTCTCACGCAAATCACAGAATGGCAGGGGTTGAAACGGTTGCACAGGAACATATCCAGGTGGGTTTTAGTATCTCCAAAGAAGGAATTCCACTCTCTGTCTGGGCACCCTGTTCCAGTGCTCTGTCACCCTCACAATAAAGAAGTTTTTCCTCATGTTAATGTGGAACTTCCTTTGTTCCAGTTTGTACCCATTGTCCCTTGTGCTGTGGCTGGCCGTCATTGAGAAGAATTTGGCCCTAGATTCAGAGAGACAAGATCAGGTCTACCAACCCTGCCCCCCTCAAAGTCCGAGACAGTAATTCTAGCAAATACTCATATTGGTTAATATTACTGAACATTGTTATAATGTAGTCTTCTCATACCTATGAAAATCTTTGTTGCAATCTAAGGTGGGATGGGTGGCTGCAGAACTTAACCAAACATTATTCCTTTATTACATTGAAGTGTTGCTTTTTCTAACTTTAATTAGCTCCAAAACTCTCGTACTAAGACAAGTATCAAGTAGAATTAAAACTGCTGACAAAGTTTATTCCACGTGCAAAAAAAAGCAAACTTAAATATAGCATGAAAGGCCTGAAGGAAACCAGTATTTAAGAATGGCTTTCCCCTTCCATTTCTCAGCTTATGCTTTAAAAAACTAACAACAAGAAAGAAAAAAAGAAAAGGAAGAAATAAGAGCCAAGAATTGTTTTTGCTCAAGTGCTGTGGGCAGAATGCGGCTGCAGAGAGCAAACTACTAATGGGGGCAACTGTGGGATTTTTTTTCAGAGGTTTCTCCAGTTTCCCTGGGTTATGCAAAGCCTCAGAACCACCGAGAGCCAGCTTTCTTGGTCAGATTCACAATGGGATACATGCCAAACGAAGCTCAGAGTCAGGAATGGATTTCTGCCTGCAAATCAGAGGAATGTCTGTTCTGTAGCCACCATCAAACTTCTACCAGAGCAGTAAAACAAACAAAACAAACAACTCAGAAGCACTTTTCTCTGCATTTTTATAGTTTCTCCTAGTTGTTTAGATTCTTACTGTTCTTCTCCTACGTACTCATACTGTACCAGAAATTTCCATCAGAAGCTACTATTGTTTTTTTGAGAATTCCCATGGAGACAGGGAGTGAGAAAAGGGAAGGGCTATTACCTGATACGGTCACAAATTTTAACACTAAGAAGAGAATACAGGTTTGATTTTTTTTAGGAGGTGAAATTTCCTGCAGTAGTGACTAACTCAGGCACTATTTGCCACTGCTATCTCTCTAACTCTAACAAATACTAAACATATTTCTCCTGCCCTTAATATTTATTGTTGGAGAAAGGACCATTTCATTATAAAAGGTGGGGGTTGAAATGAATAAAGATAACACATTCTGAAGGTGCCAGAAATCTGAGATACACCGGTAGGACTCCACACTCTTTTTCTGATTTGGTCTCTCTACTAGGAAGTTTCATCTCCTTTCAGCATTACCAGAATGAAAAGAGAAACACATGTAAGAAGGAAGAACAGGAGAAGAACAGCCAATAAGGGAGGCAAAGTAACAATTAGCTGATAATTTTCACCTAAAACTTTTGTCATCCTTATGTCTGCAACCCTCCATGAAAGTCCATGGTACCATAGAATTATTAAGGTTGGAGAAGACCTCTAAAGTTATTAAGTCCAACTGTCAGCCCAACACCACCATGCCTACCAAATCATGACCAGTGCCATGTCTACACATTTTTTTAACAGCTCCAGAGATGGTGACCCTGTCACTTCCCTAGGCATCCTGTTCCAATGCTCCCCCGCTCTTTCAGTAAAGAAATTTTTCCTAATATCCAACCTAAATCTCCCCTGATACAACCTGATGCCATTCCCTCCATCCTATTGCTAATCACTTGGGAGAAGAGACCAACACCCACCTCACTACAGCCTCCTTTCAGGTAGCTGCAGAGGGCGTAAATTCTACCCTCAGCCTCCCCTTCTCCAGGCTAAACTGCACCAGTTCCCTCAGCTGCTCTTCATAAGACTTTTTCTCCAGCCCCTTCACCAGCTTTGTTGCCCTTCTCTAGACACATTCCAGCACCTTGATATCCTTCTTGTAGTGAGGGACCCAGAACTGAACACAGAATTCAAGGTGCAGTCTTACAAGAGCTGAGTACATGGGGATGAGCCTGTCTTTCATGCTGCTGGCACCACTGTTTCTAATACTAGTCATTTGTCAAATTCATGTCGCTCCAATTCAGAGACAAGAATATGATGCAGGACAGTGTTAAATGCTTTGCACAGGTTATGTTAAATGCTTTGCACAGGTAGGTTATGTCAGTTACTCTTCCCTTATCCACCAGTGCTGTAACCCCATTGTACAAGGGCACCAAACCTATCAGGTATGGTTTACCATTAGTGAAGCTATGCTGGTTGTCACCAATCACCTCCTTATTTTCCATGCGCCTCAGCAGAGATTCCAGGAGGATCTGCTCTATGATCTTTCCAGGTACAGAGGTGAGACTGATCGGCCTCTACTTTCCTGGGTCCTCCTTTTTTAAAAAAAGGGGTTATGTTTCCCCTCTTCCGTTACGTTTCCCCTCTTCCAGTCAGTGGAAACTTCACCAAGCCTATATCATTGTGTGGGATTGTCATGATCAAAGCGCAGGATCTGGTGGATGACTTTTTCAAACCTCGTACAATTGGTCCATCGATCCAGCCTGTCCACATCCCTCTGCAGAGCCTTCCTACCCTCCAGCAGAACTGCACTCTCACCCCAGTTTAGTGTAATCTGAAAACTTACTGATGGAGCTCTCAATCCCCTCATCCAGATCATTGATAAAGATATTAAATGAGACTGGTCCCAAAACTGAGCCCTGAAGAACACTGCTTGTGATCAGCCACCAGTTGTATTTATCTCCATTCCACAACTCTCTGGATTTGGCCAGCCAGCCAGATTTTTAACCAGTGAAGAACACACCTGTCTAAGCCGTGAACCATCAGCTTTTCTTGGAGAATGCTGAGGGAGGCAGCGTCACAGGCTTTTCTGAAATTGAGGTAGATAACATTCACAGCCTTTCCCTCATCTACTAGCTGGTCATCTGGTCATAGAAGGGGATCGGGTTGGTCAGGCAGGACCTGCCTTTCATGAACCCATGCTAGCTGAGCCTGATCCCATGGTTGTTTTGCACGTCTGGTGAACACACTCAAGAGGAACAGCTCCATAATCTTCCCTAGTACCGAGGTCAGGCTGACAGGCCTGTAGTTCCCTGGGCTCTTCCTATGGATGAGCATCACATTGGCAAGCCTCTAGTCATCTGGGTCCTCTCCAGTTAAGTTACAAGCAAGACACCCAGGGGAGTGGGAGAGTACAGATAACCCTCTTCAGCAGATGTTACAAGGAAAGCATGCAATGCTTTGATGTCGTTGAGCAAATTTCTTACTCCACATATGAGACATTTCAACCAAGGAAATTTCCTTCATAACTTTGATAGCAAGTACCTACTTACTTTCTTCAAACTGACTAGTAGGTAGGGCTGGTTGAATTTCTGTTTATGTTTACCTCCAACTGCCTTGCTGTGCATCAATAGATCTACCTCGGTACTTCAACATCTGATACCAGTAAAAGATACAAGCAGCCATGTGTACACTGAATTTGATACAACAGTAAACCACTGATGGAAAGCCTGTGCAGAAACACAAAGACCTGAGTCAGTACGTGCACATGGAGTTCCTTTCTATTCTCTGATTTTTGCAGAGATGCGCAGGCTTATGCCTCAAGGAGGCAATTATTCCTTAATACTTGGTACTAGCAAACCCCATGCTGAGTTTCATCAACTCAGCAGGAAACAACCCCCAGTGTTGGGTCCTTATTGTACACCTCTGTGCAAACATCTTCCTGATTTCCACTGTCTCATACAGGTTCACTGTTTGCAGAGATCAATAATGATCTTTTCCCAGTTCAGTTTTCTAGGTTGTGCTGAAAAGTTTTTAGAATTTATTACAGACCTCCTAGATGTTAAAACTGAGGCACCTTGGTCTTGAAACCTTTATCTTTCCCCATACTAGCCTGCATACCTCCATAATCAAGGTTTGAAATATAAATGTCAATACAGAAAACTCAGCATTTCAGGGTATTTCCTGTTCCATGCCTCAGAGTATGAGCCTTAACAGGTCTTTTCTGGGCTTCTGCTGTCCTTGAAGGCTACTTAGTTTATGAACACAACCTTCCACCCCACTCTGAACAGTATCTTTAGTCTTGCATACTATTATGCATTGCTTGCAGCACAGAATATGTGAGAATAGCTCAATTAGAAAGTATTTTTTAAACTGGGATGACTGGAATGCAGTCATCATTGTGGAGACCACATATGATACATTAGGTTTATGCTTTCCAACATGAAACCATCCTGCCTCATTCTTTTAGATCAAGGGTTCAAAAAAGGTTTGAAGTCTTACACTTCATTCAGAGAAGATTAAAAAAGAAGAAAAAGGAAGGAACACATTCTTTAATAAACAAGTTCACACTAATGAATATAAGGCAGCTCACTTTCCAACTGCATGAAAGAACAAAATTCCACCCTTGTTCTAAATACGTTCCACCTTCGAAAAAGAGTAACTATGTCACCTTTTTCAAGGCAGGGCAGAGCACATGTGTAAACATCAGACTTGCCTGAAAGATCTAGATGTGATGTTAGTGGCATCAAACCCATGGTTAACAAAGGAGTTAACACTACACTGCTAGGAAGACGTGCTTTTAGCTCTTGAGATCTCAGTGCTGAACCAGAAGACACTGCAGCTGTGTAGTGCACAGTCCTACCAACTTAGGTAGAACATTCTCACAGAATTATCAATTTTGCATAAGCTGGCCTCAATCTAGTTTTATGCTGGCTAATGATGAAAAGACAATATTTTACCTCATCTATTTTCTTTACCATATCCCTTACCGTCATCACATGCCGTGCCTGATTCAGAGCACATTTTCATCACTAAGTGACTTGGTACTATGCTGATCCGGTTTTATGATTGTGGAAGCAGCATCCAAAAACAGTAAAGAGGTTTCTAAGACAAGAAATTTTACACTTCTAAATAAATTCTGTTCAATGTGTAACACATTAAAAGCAACTGGGATATAAACAAGAGTATCATCTTAATTAAATATCTCTCTATGGGTTTTTGGTTTTGTAAGTGTACTAGTTCTTTTCTCTTGGGTCTTCTGCATTAAGGTTAGTTAACATAAGGCTGTATTATCTATACTTACAGGAAACTGACAACAGCTCCATGTCCTGAAGTCACTATCTGTCAGGCGCTCAGCAAATCAACGGTCTCAAATGCTTTCCCCCTGCACCACAGGTATTTAGCTGCCTGCATTCACGGTCAGCTTTGCCACAGTGCAGCCTTGGATGAAACTACTGGGAAAACAGCTGTGTTGCAAGAAAGCGCTGTAAGATGTCTCACTGAGAGCCTTTCTGTCCCCAGCATTCAGCTTAGGCCCTTGCGCCTTGCTGTCTCTGGTCTGCTGACTAGGCTTCCTAGATGACCCAGACTTGCACCATCAGTGGGGATGGTGTGATGACTGTAGGTGCCTTGGCCACCCCTGGCCTCTGTCCTAGCCCTGCACCACTCCTCTTGTCGGGGTGTGATGGGTCTGTAGCCCAGCTGATGTGAGCATTTTCTCTCAGCCTCCCCACCAACCTCAGCTCTAACTCATGACTCTTGCAGAGTATTTGCTTCCTGATGATAGCCTAGACTCGTAAATCTTCTTTTCTATCAGACTTAACCAATGCTTCTGGTTTTATTTCAGCTATTTTCAGCTTTTAGATTGTGTCTTTCTGCTACTCTTTTTAATCTATGTTCCGGGAGTCTTATGCGAGGTTGTATTTTTTTATGAGAAGTTCTTAGTAAATTAGCATTTTGCACTACTTACAGCAATAGTAGTAGACTTTGTCAAGTTATTTTTTACTAGTTCAGAATGCAAAGTAACAAAATAGATGGGCATGAAATCTTTCCCCCCTCTAAGTGGATATTGATAATCATCTAGTGAAAAGCAAGACTACATGCCTCGTAGTTAATTTTGCTCATACCAGACACAGGATTCCTGTACTTCTTTTGCACCACCCTAGTCATTTATGACAGTTTTTAACCTCACTGATGAAAATTTGCCTTTGGATACTATGACTCATAACATATCTTAAATTCAGGTATTATGAAGGTAAATATTAGTCTCAAGAATCTAAAATGTCTCTGTTTTTCTAATGCTGCGGCCTGGAAATGACCACCATTCAAATCCCACAACATATTTCAGCATGAGGTATATCTTTTCAGGTATAGGTCAACAGTCGTAGAGGGATTATGGAAAGATATGAGAAATGTCATCTTGACATTTACCAGTAACAATATCAGAAATACTCCATCACGCAAGATGAAAACATATCTTTCTTTCATTTACATCTTCAAAGGTGAAAATGAAGTAAAAAGAAGATAGGTGGTTCCATAGACCAGCTCATGTACTTGACAGGTATACGGATGCCTTCTCAACACCTACTCTTGTAATCGTCAGGGTCTTCAACTCTCATTCAGATCTTCCCTTGTGCAAGCTGGCTCTCCATCCATGAGTTGACAGTCTCTCAAATTGCTATCAATCTTTGCTTATTTTCTCTTTTACCCCATACAGCAACAAAATCCTACCCTTGACGTTGTCTAGCTGAATAACAGACTGACTTGAATTTTACTTCACTTCAAATTTTCTATTTTCAGAAGGGTATGTGTGATGATTTTTTCTCTGCCTTGCAATGCCATCTGGTTGAACTGATTACTTTAAGGATGTACTTCCATATCTGCATCTACTTTTATTCATACACGATGCCTTCCATTCCACCCTATTTATGCCACTACTCTTTGTCACAGATTTCACAAATCTCAGGAAAAAGTTGTCTTGCAATTCAAAATACTCATGTAGGTTCTAGGAGGATTAGGGGATATCACAGCTCTTATAGTCCTTTTCCTCAGCTATAAAGATTTCAAACATTTCTCAGTGAGATGATTGAAAATTTCACTTTGAGAAGATAAGCCGAACTGGTGACTTCAGTCTGGGTGCACAGTTCTGCTAGTAAGGCTATGTTTCTTTTGCTCATTTGTCTAGTTTTAAGCGTGATTCCAGCCCTCTAACCATCACAAAGCCCCAGTGCAGAACTCTGTAACACCTTGTCCCTTGAAGCATCAACTCAATTATCTTATTCCTAAACATATCTCACAATGTCGCTATAAAGAACTTGTGTTATGTTGTTACTACCTGAAACTCCAGAGCTGAACTCATAAGGATTCTGTCTTTTCTTAAGAGATGTAGAGAAATAGATCACCAATGCAGCAAAAATTTAGAATTGTTGGCATTACTGTAGGAGGAGATTTCTTTAAGTCTTTGCTTAAATCCGCCTATAATAGGAAATGCTCATGAGTATCCCTGAGGATCTGCAGGATATTTATGTTCGGTTATATAAAAGATGAAACTCTTAAGAGCATACAAACATCTAAGAAGAGGGAAATGCACGAAAATTTCTGAGCTAGGAGGTCTTCACTCTATAGGAACCACGAGTAAAAAAGAGTATGGGACGTCAAAGCATTTTATTTATGTATTTATTGTAAACAATAGGGTGTTCATCCTCCCATAAAGACTTCCGGAAGTTCTAGAGACAGGTGATCAATAAGTAAAATGTTCAGATACTTATCTGAATTTTTAAAAAAATGTATTAGCCAAATCATATGTTTGTAGAAGTCAGGCAGGCAGAAAATCCTGAATTTCAAAATAGTAGTGCTACCAGGCTGGTTCTGGAAGACTTAACTGAAGCCAAAAATAAGAATGAAAGAAGTAGTAATGCTGTAAATTTAAAAAAATACACAGTATTAAATTGTTTTTCTTCCTACCCCTAATAAGAACACTTTTCTCAATAGGGTGCATGGAGGAAGATGCTGAAAAAGTCAAGAGAACATGGACAGTAAGGCAGCTAAAGAAATTATGGTGGCAGCAAAGGTAAATTGCAAATGCATACACGTGCAAAGCCACAGGGTATTATAAAAAGAGCAGCACAGTTTTGGTTTCCATACAGTTGAAAAGGAAATCACAAATTCTGTCTACACAACTTTATTGTGGTCATATGTGACACAAAGCATTTATCTCTAGAATGTTCCCTTATAAGAAAATGGAGGCAAACTGGAGCAATTAAGAAAGAAAACTACACTGCCTACACACAAGCAACATCAGTAACCAAAATCACAGGTTTAACAAAGGCTTTAAGGAAAAGTTGACCTGACAGAAAGTAAGAAAGAACTGCTAATCCAGAAATATGTATGTCTCATAAAGTAGCTCTAAAGGATAGAAAAAGCCCAGCCATACTGCTAAAAAGCACAATCCTCTACCAGTTTATTTCCATTCCCATCTGAGGAGTCCTATTGTAACAAGACTGAGAAGCACCCCAAATTTCAGTTCGGCACTGTCAGTTCCATGGCAGCTGCTAAGGTGAAGAGCACAGGACTGGGCATTCAGACAGGGAGGCAGAAAGGAGGAAACATGTAAGCTTTGTCTCTGTTGTCCCACAGGTAATGCACCATGTCTAGGCCTGAGTCATCTGTTTCTCTGTTCTCTCCTCCTTCGTATCCTTTCTTATTTGTGCAAACCCCTGTTTCTATTAAATCTAACTGCTACCAGCCCCTTCCTCAGCATTTTGATTTTCTTCCCACTTCTTCTCCCATTGCTGGTAGAGTCCTATGTATCAAACATCCATACTTGGAGAGCACCTTACATCTCCCTCTCATGCTCCCTCTGTTTGCTAGACATGTTCAAGCAGTCCACAGAATAGTTTGCTTCTCTCTGTTGCTTCATGCCCGTTTGTGAGCAACATGAGCACAGCCAACAGACTGGGTCTTCTGCTGGCAGAACACAGACCTGGGATGAACTGGGCTGAACCTAAGGAGCAAGATGAGCGTCCAGATGCTTGGTGTAGGGAATCTGAGGAAATGTACATACAAATATCTCAAGGGAAGTCTGAGACCTGCAGAGAAACTCCAAAGTTCAGGATGGATCAAAGTCCTGTGCTGATCCAAGGCTACAGCATCTCTGAAAGGATGGCACAAACCTGATTATTGACTACTGTGGCTCTTCCTCAAGACACACCTTGTTACTCTTACTAATTTTGAGAAATTTATTAGACTGTAGCCAGCTTCTAGCATAAGGTGTTCTATGTAAAAATCTACACGCTTCTGGGTACCTTTGGAGGGGTGGGGAAGAATTTTCTTTAGTTATTTTTTGTACAAAGAAACACTGGGCCACAAGATTGGTCTAGTGAGAGGTGGAGTGCATATCACAAATCATACAGCAGTAAAACAGGAGTCTGGAATCCTGCTCAGGAATTTAAAATTAGCTTTTACAGAGCACTTCTACACTGTGGAAAATACCTTTATACTGCCATGGTAATAAACTAAACAACCTCCAAATTCTTTCTTCTGAGTCGCTGGGATCTTTTGACCTTTTTTTCAAGGACTTGAGATGTTCAACAGACTATACAACAAACCAGAAAAAAAAAATGAACAGGTCTAGCAAACCTATTACTGCATAACCAGTGTCTTGTTGCTGTTTTGCTGTGCTTCATGTCACCAGACAGTTCAAAGGAATCCTTTATACAGGAGGAAGTCCTTAGAGGAAAATCTGAAGGTCATTATCTTTTATGTTCTAACTTTCATGACAAAATAGTCAGAGGACCAATAACTTTATTAAAAACTAACGTCCTGAAGCAAGTATGTGCATGTGAAACTTTAGCTTTGTATGATGGAAAGCAAATAAATAGTTTATGAAAATTAAGACCCAGTTACAGCCAAGTGCTATGCTCTCAACGGTTCTAAAGGAATATCTGGGAAGGCTGTTTTTATCCTGTGAGTCAATGGGCCAACACAACTAGCCTCAGCAAGACCAAATTTTCAATCTCCTGGATAGACAGAAAGACTTGCCTAGCAAGCAAATATTCTACATACATCTTTCTCATCAGACTTGCTGCCATTAAGAATCTCTCAGCATGATGTTTCTGAAGTATTTTCTGCTAGGAAAACAGCTCTGCCTCTTCTTTACTGGAAACCTCTGTGCCAGTTAGGAACATTTCAGCAATCTGCCGTTAATGTTTATCTTTGTACTAACACATATTCACCGCATATTGTCTTTATTTTCTCTTCTTCAAGACCATACCACATCTATAACTATTTTTTGAAAGAAAAAAGCAAAATCTTGAGTTTACTAGATTTAAGAACAGCAATAGTTACTGGCTTATTACTTGTTATGTAAAGGAAAGCATGAATACTCTGTCTCCTGTGGTGAGCCTCTTTACCTAGCAGGCTGTGGGGCATGGGCTGATGTGGAAACTCACTACTGCACTGCAAAGTGATATGTGGCAGTTCAACCACGGGGCCCATGAATGAAATCACAATGCCTCAAGATTTTCAGATGACTGTCTACAGAGATACTGATCCAGTATTCTCTATATGTGAACAAGAAACCCACAAACCTCCAACTTAAACACAGATTATACAAAATAACTCTTACAAACAGCGAGTGATAGATTTCCGAGTGCTAGAAAGGATATTGCAAGCTTTCAGTAGTTGAAAGTTTCAAGATTGGTCTAATTCATTAGAATATGAAATGGACACCCACATAAGGAAGAAAAGTTTATGTATGTGCTGAACAGAGGAAGGAGAAGAAAGAGCAAGATTTTGAATTTTTATTTAAAACATTGGGCAATCATGCACTTCCTTGGGTAGTTGTTTTGTTCCTTTTAAATCAAGTTCAATGCTCTTGAGAGTATTTAAATTGACCATTCAGTTCACTTGTATTTTTAACTCTCCCTTAAATATCCTCTAAAATGTTGGCAATGTGAATGACTTTTTTAAAAGGATATCAACTGCCAGGATTTAGATGCTATGAACAAGAATCCAGTTGGCTTTGACAAGCAAGACCCAACACCTTGGCAGAGTAAGTAAGATTTAAGACAGACCTCAACAGACTAGAGAAATGGACAGGAACCTCGAACAGTCCAAAAGAACTGTAAAGTCCTGCATACATGAAGGAAAAACTACAGGTACTAGTACGTGCTGGGAACCACCCAACTGGAAAGTAGCTTGGCAGAGAAGACCCTGGGGGTCCTGGTGGAGACCAGGTTGAACATGAGCCATCAATGTGCCCTTGCTGCAAAGAAGGTGAATGGTATGCTGGGATGTATTAGGAGAAATGCTGACAACAGGTCAAGGGAGGTGATCTTGCCCCTATACTCAGCACCAGTAAGGCCACACTGGAGTACTGTGACCTGTTCTGGGCTCCCATGTATGACATAAGGGAGAGAGTCCAACAAACAGCCACAAAGTTGATGAATATACTGGAGCATCTCTCCTAGGGGAAAAGGCTGAGAGAGAAGGATCTGGGAGGATCTTATCACTGTATATAAATGCCTGAAAGGGGCACACAAAGAGCAGGGAGCCAGGTGCTGGGACTGGAGACAGTGAGCACATCCTGAAACACAGGAGGTTGCCTCTGAACATCAGAAAACACTTTTTTTACTGAAGGTGACTAAGCACCACCACACACTGGCTAGGGATGCTGTGAAATCTCCATCTTCGGATGCGTTCAAAAGATGTTTGGACATGGTCCTGGGCAACAGGATCTAGGTTGCCCTGCTTAAGCAGGTCTTTGTACCAGGTGACCTCCAGAAGAGCCTTCCAGCCTTGACCGTTCTTATTTATCTTTTTTTCCCCTAAGTTTTTCACAAGAAGTGTAGGTACTATTTAAAGATATCGAAGATCTTAGTGTCCAAATCACTATAATAAACTAGACAAGCATTAAAATGACTAAAGACTGGAAAAAAAAAAGAATCAGGCACAAGTTCAGAAAGTTTCATGTCCGAAGTGGTCATTTTTGTTGCATGACTACTCAAGACCAGTGAAGGAATTGTTTTGTGCACGTAATAGCTTGTGTTTAGTAATTCTTACTTTTTATATTACACTGTGAAATGGAGCAAGGACTACTAAGGAGGCAATCTAAAAACAATGTTCAGGAAGGTCTAGACTGAAGTAAATGAAGGGAAAAGAAGAACTTTTTAAAGAGTTCTTACAAAGTCACCTTAAAACTGGAGTCTCTCATCTTAAGAAGTCATGCAGACTTCTTATAAATTTCAGGGAGGAATATGGGACTCTCAAGAAGCCTCAATTATCAAATATTGTCTTAATAGAATTTTTGTCTCCAGAAAGACATTAAGTCTCTCAGATCATTACAACACAGAATATTTTGATTATTTTATAAATAACAGTTAGTAGCTAGGACAAAGTAAAAAGTCTTTATTTTGTTCTCTATTAGGTCAGTGAAACACGTTAAAAAATCTTCACTTACACTTCTATTTATGCAGTAGGCTGTAACCTCCTACTCCGGTAGCTGTTTTCTTATCTTCTAAATTCAAAAGTAGAGAAAAATAAAAGGCATCTGTTTCTCTACTGCTTTGTTTTCAAGAGTTATGACTGTAAATCAATTCCGATCTGTCAGAATTTTGCTGCTTAAGATACAAACAATAATTCAGTATCTCAAGAGAACACTGTTATAAAGCTATTTTAAACCCAGAATACATTTCTTTCATCCACCTGAGAAAAAGAGCAAAGCCTTCCTCAAAGCTTCAGAAGTATTTGACTCAGACACTGACAACCTAAAAACTGTGAAGGTTAATCATGTTTAACCAGATGGCTGTAGCATTTATTAGTACCATTAGCCACAGCTGCTAGAAGTTAAGAATTATTTTAAATAGACATTACCCAGGTAAGCTTCTGGTTCTTGAATTTGCATCTTTTCAAAGAAAGCAAAGGAAAAGTATTTCTTTATATTTCCTTTTTTTTCTGCACAGTAACTTAATACGGTCTCAGAAGTAAAATGACAGAAGTGTATGAGGTCAGTTCTTCAGAATACTTTACTGTGGTACAGATGTGCTAAACAATTTTATATCTCTAGCTACAAATATATGCTTTGCAGCTAAAGAGGTAAGATCAAGGGTAATAATTATAATTTTTATCATTAACTCAAACACAAGTGTTTGTACTTTGATAGAATTCTATATATTCATGCTGAAAATTGCTGTCACAGACTAATACTTGCATTTGCCCCTGATTTTGCCTAATAAGTATCGGAAGGAGAATGGAATAAGAAACAAAACAAAGTCTAGTTTCTATGATTAGTTAAAGTACTCTCTGCATTGGTTTCACTCATATGCGGTTGTATCTTGATCCTTCCAACCTCTTCTGGTTGCAAAAGATTACTAGAATACATCGGTGCTCAACTGTCATCCGTTTTACCAAGTAAAACACTTATAGTTCAGACAACAGCTGTGAGAGGGATATATCTTTATATATCTGATAAACCGGGAGAATTTCTTGGCACTTATTGACCAGAGCAGAGTATAGCAGATGAAAAAATATTTGTGGTGGTACTATACATACGCAAACTGTACAAGTGTCCATGTAGAAATTGGTGAGAACTTTACATCTGAATTCACTGAGAAATAATCATTGGTCTAATACTGAAGCAAATTCTAAGATTATACTGTATATACAGAAATAGAAATCAAACTGTACATTTTTACTCATAAATAATTTCTAAAATATTTTTTAGAAAAATTTTAACCAATAATACAATGTAATTAGAAAAAGATCTTGACATTCATTTTATTAGTACATGTTCAGGAGATTTAAAAAGCAATATTGTGGATGATAGTCATGAAATTAAGTTCACTTTTAAAGAAAAGGAATGATTGTCAAAAAGTGCTATCTTCATAATAAAAGCTTTTGTCAAAAGTCAGCTGAATATTAAAAAATATTTTATGCAGAAAAAAGGCACTATCATCCTTCATTTATCATTGAGAAGGGGAAAGAAATAAAGGATGAGACAGATATTCACAAATTCTTCCTTTTTAAAGACTTTCTTTTTATATTATTCAAAAATATAATTTCACCTTAGCTCTGTACTTGATGAGAGGAAGTGCTGTAATGTATGCCTGTATCCTGCCAAGTCATAGTTGGTAGCAGAGAGATACGGTGCTGCCTTGCCGATGACACACTGCAGCGTGAGCGTGTAGCATTCTCCTTGTCTGAAAGAGAAGAGAGAAAAATGCTGCAGACCGTGCAATGCTGTCCTTGATGATACTACCGAATGGTTTCTATTAGACAGCCACTAACTGCAGGACATTTTGCTGGGTTTTTTGCTCTAGTTGTTCTGAATGGAAAAAAACTTTAAAGTATTTCATGAGTGAATCGTATTTGAAAGGTCATATTTCTGATACGTGACACAGCCCACTGTTCTTCATAGAACTTCACTTGTTTTCAAAAACCATCAGCTGAGGAGAGTTGAAAAGGCAAGGCTTCCAAATGTGGACAGTTTTGTTGTGGGAGATAAAGTTCACAGTGTTTCGTTTGTTTATTCTTGTTTCACTCGGACTTTGGATAACATAGGTCAAGTACATATTTCATCCATATGTTTTATCACATAATTCACTGTTTGATTCTGTCCAACCCTGGTTGCATTGCAACTGATATATAGAATTTGCAGTAAATTTAGCTTTACAATATGAATTTAGGTAAGTACTACCATATCTGCATGCTATTCTTGAAGTGAATAGTGAAAAGAAATTTAGAACAATTCTTTATTATTTTCTAGAGATCAAATAGGAATAGCATGTTTTCTTATCCCGAAATGATAGAATGCAATACGTTTATCAACAGGATACAGATATCTGTTTTTAATATGCCTGTCATAAAAAGTAGCACATTAAATGTGGTTAATATGTGTGTTCATCATTACTTCAAAGGAATCATTCTGTTGAGTCACTGCTCAGTCAAAGCACAACTATTAACTGTAAAAATACAGAAGTATACAAGCAGATCTTATCAAGATCTTATAACCACTTATAGATTATAACCCTTACAATTTTATAAAAGACACAATATGAAATAAATAAATCTATATTTCTGAGTATATTATAGGCATTACAAAGAACTAAGTAAGAGATTTGGTTTAGCATAAAATTCTGAAGGTTTTATAATTAAGAGATTAGAACTTTGGTAATTCTCCATGCTCATTTTTTTGCTTCAGCAATCAAATATCACTGAGTAGGCTACTGTGCTCTGCAGTTGAACGTTCAGGATAATAACATTAAGACATACAAAACCTCTGGTATAATCCTGCTATGCATACTGTAGGTTGAATATCACTCACTAATGTCAGGCTTCCTCAGAGAAATGTAAAAAACATTTTGGTGGAAAATTCCCACCTTATATAACACACTGATCCACCTTGAAAGTTGTTTTTACCCACTGCTACTTTTATTAAGTAATTTTAGTTTGCACTGCAGCATTAGATAGGAACTGAGCTACAGACTAAATCTCATTGTGCTTGTCACTGTAAACCACAGATGCAAAAAGAATTTCTGCCCTAAAGATTTAAAAAGATAAGCTTTTTTTTCCACTGTTCTAATGGGCAAATCTGATGATTTTTCCCCAGCCCTATTCATCTAAGAATTGCTTAGGCTGCAAAACATGGACATGAAATTAGAACAGCATAGAGGAATATAATTACGAGTTATTAGATCAGCTGAAATGGGAAAGAGGGTATGAGATGCACAAAGCAAAGCTCATGACAATTAATTACCCTGTGTGTGGAACACACTCCCAAGGAAAATGGTAAAACTTCAAAACAAAACAAAGCATAATACCAGATAATATACTGTGCAAAGCCAGGCATAGCATGAGTTCAGAGGCAAAAGGGTTTCTCTGGTATTACAGGGCATTTTGCTATCTGGAGTTTCTAATGTTTTGTAATATATTTCAGTTCATCAGCAAAAATAGACAGTGCCCATTAGCCAGTAAATTCAAAGCCCTATGATTCCATGCAGACAGACTGTGAGGCTTCTGTGGAGTCTTTCCAAAAGAAAGATATCGGCATTGTAGTGAAATTATAAGTGCTTAAATTACTCTTCAACTAAGCTATGATGTATAGAAGACGATGGCTTAAACTGTCTATAGTGATGTCATACAACTAATGTATTGCTTAAAGAAGCAAAGGATACCAGAGACGCAGCTTGTCACTCTGACACTGTAACCAAAGGCCAGGTCATGATTGTTTCTTGGATCTGTCAGACAGCAGTTCACAGACAAGAAAGATGGAGAACAAGGATTATCAGGTCAAAACATTTTACTACTTACTTCTGTTTAGTTATAAACCTCAGATGAGAAACATCTTTAAAAAACTATTTAGAAATTAAAGACTGTCTTTTTTATTGGTGAAAAAGTGGTAATATTAATTCATTGTTATAATTAACTCATTATTATAATAATTACCTTTTTGTGACTCTTAAGAGATTTCCATATGAGTTCATATAATAGATACAAATACCTTTTTAAAGTCTTTCTGCAATAGAAGGCATCCAAAATTCATCAAAAAGTAAGAAACTGCTATTCTCAGACCTGTCTGTGAAAGTTAAGAATTTCTGCAAATTACAGATGGAGATATGGAAGGAAAGAGTGATTAAAAAGGAGAAGTTTAGACCCACAGGAACACCTACCTTGCAGTGGTCACAGTATCTGCTAGTCTGAGTGCAGTTCTTTGGTGACATTTATGGATTTTATGTCATTTGGATGACAGAAGACAGAGAATTTTTTTTAAAAATACAGCAACAACAACCCAATGATGTACTGGAAAAAAATTATTGCAAAAAGTAACAAATAAAATTCTGTAAGAAATTCCAAGCTTTAGTGCCTAAATATATACTAGTCAACCATTAATTCTCCATAGAAGACTATTTCACGTATTTCACAATTGCTAAACTTTCATTAGCAATTAGAGACGGATTAATTTCATGCCATTTATAGGGTGAAAACATGATGAACAAAAAAACCAATAAAGGAGAGTTTTGTATCATGACTGTGTAACGAAGAAGCTAAGAAGTTCATAAAGCTTTTTAATTTTACATATGACATAATTAATTTAGTTACCTCTCCAAATTGTATTTTTAAATTTAACTACATACATACATAATGAAGTGGTACACTGCTACAGTCTGTCATTTTTGCCAGGACCTCCATTGACAGTAGATGCCACCTACCAAGTTCATTAACATTAATCAGAATCATCAGTATGGAAATACCCCAACACAGAGCAAATTAGCCCACTCAAACACATTTGTTGTTGTAAACAAATGCAATATTTATTACTATTAACAGATGTAATATTTATTATACAAGAAATGTAACTACGCTGAGCATGAAGTCGTTAGATAACATTAAAAATAGATAATAGTTTAGCCTGAAAAGTCTGGTGTTAAGCAACCTAAATATTAGTAATATCTGGTTCCTACATCTTGATTTGGTTCTTTATGAAGGGTTATTTAGTAAGACTTAAGATGTTGTTTGATCAAAAGCATTGGCCAGATTTTAGACCCTGGAGATAATACGAAAAAAAGGTAGAAATAAGGACAGCAATATTTATGTTATAATTTTTAAGCTTCAATCCAGGCCAGATCTGTTCTTAAGGATGCTCTTGAAAGATCGGCCCACTATTGTGTCCTACTAGAAAGCCTGCTCTGTGCTGTGAAATGCTTGGTGTTACCTTTCAGCCTCCACAAGACTTGCAACTGTTCGCCTAAGGCTTCAACTGGTAAAATAACTTGGAACCTACTAACATTGTACCCATAACTCCCAGCGAAAATTTTGTTTCAGGTCTCACATTTGAAAGAGTTGTGATACAACCATTGATTTAAATTTCTTCTACATATTTTATTGGATTTTCAAGAAAATATCAACGGGAGTGTGATACTTGGACTTGATGATCTCAGAGGTCTTTTCCAACCTTATGATTCTATGATTCTATATGCTTTATAGCACTTTATTAATAACAACTGATTTAGCAAACAGGGCTGTTTAGTATTGAGGGTAATTCCTAGGGATACCACAGGCCTACATACCATTTCCAGTGTCACAGGAGTCCAACTTCAGTGGCTTCTCTGGACATGGACAATTTGTTCAGCCTGCTCATCTACAAAACTGCTTTTCCAAAGGTGAGATATGCTGATGGGAGTAACACATAAGAGAAAAAAAGTCATATCAATCTACTATCTTTCTTACTGCTTTGGAAATTTTCTTTATTGGTGTTTATCAAGAATTAGCTCAATAGCTTTGTTGCCATAAGGTTATTTAAAACAAGGCAAAGCAAAGAACAATTTTTTTTCCCTAATCAATTTTTGTTACTAACACCTGTGACTACAGTATAATTCCTCTTTTTCTAAGTCTTGTTCAGAAATTGTATCTCCACTTTGGCCCTTTAAATTGGAGACTTTTTGTAGTGTTATTTATACTGTATATTAGTTGTATAAGCAAAAGCAAATGGCCATCTATTTGTTGAAAATGGGTTTTTTATGTAGAGAGGATTTAGGTTCAGAGACAGCCTGCTGAAAAATAAAGTATATGTTCTCCCTCACAGAAACTAGATAGTTGTTCTTTGTTGGTTTCATCAAATGAATATAAAACCTTCTTATTTATTAATTTGAAAAATACATATCTTGTTTCCTAGCTATGCAGGAATGTTTATGATTAATACAAAATTAGTGATGCAATATGTAAAGTACATAATTTTTCAAGAGAATTTGTAATGAGAAATAGGTTTGGCAATAGGTATCTTTTATTCTCCAAAAAGTGTATATTATACACCACAGAATACTTTTTCCTTTCTGCTTCATAAAAAACTATGAGATACAATCTTGGTTTGCTTTATGTTTTAACTCCTTATAGATACTTAGATTACTTTTGCCACTTTCTACAATTTCTTTTTTTCTTTTCTTTGCCCTAGAAACCAGTCTTTTTTTACCTATGATTTTGAATGTAAACTAGAAATAACCTTTTAAAGGGACATTTTAAGGTAAAAATAAATCTTCCTTATTGTCATACATGCTGATATTCCCCAAAACATGTTAGCTAATGCTAAGTTTTAAAAATTGAGACTGTTTGACTTATTATCCAAACCTGCAAAACAGAAATCAAAGTCAGATTCCATTGTGAAAACAGCATATCTCTCAGTATAGTTTTCTAGGAAGGATCTTTCCAGTCTTTTCTTCCTCATACAGTTACGGGACCAAAATAAATTTTTGGAACACTTTGAGATTAAATCCATATGCTATGCATGCTTCTTTTCTGTGCCACTGGAAAAAGCACTTTATTAGAACAATTTTTACAAGGAATTCACACTCATGAGTGGTGACTGTGTCAAAATGCTTTTGGTTTAAAGGCTTTGGCATGAGATATGTCCAGCAAGACTTGCTTTTGCTATATTGTCCGAATAGGCCTGGCATCTTACAAAGATTAGCAAAGACAGAGAGACAATCATTGCCAGAAGTTCACAACAGAAGAACTCAAAAGCAAAATATTCTTTTTCAGTCACACTTTGATCAACAGGAAGCTAAAGTAAAATGGAAAAATAAGAAAGAATATTTCACTGCTGCTGCAGGTGCTGACCTTAGGAAAATCATGATCAAAATGTACTTCATTTGCGCCTTTTTGATTGTACCAAAAAAGCTGAAAATGGCCATATCTCTCACTTAAGGATCAGAAAATCACCCATTGGTCGCGCGTTTGAATATTTATCAGGAACCTTTCAGTCAGGTGTCCTGGAGTAATGGCATTTTCATTTCTTGATAAGGCTAGCTGAATATATTTTGGAAAAGTTTCAGGCTTGTTTGTGCACCATTATTAACAACAGAATGGAACTGTAAGATAAAAAACTTCTAATGGTGAAAGACTCTCCTGTTATCAACCCATACCACATTGTGAATAGGATGTTTCGAAGCTCAGAACCAAATAGAGGGAGGTTTTCCTCAAGTTTTTCGGAACAGCACAGAAGATGGATAGTTTTATTTAGAATAAATTAGTATTGATCACCTACTAAGGGACTATGCTGTTCAGAATGTAAAAAAATAAGTGATTATTTTGTACAATCAAGTATGGGTATAAGAAGCAAACTGGCGTCTTTCTTGGAAGTTCAGAATATTGAGTATCCAGGGTAACCAAAAATTTCTGTAATCAAAAATTTAATTTCATAGATAATTTTGTAAAACCATCATTTGTTTTTCATAAATAGGAAGTGAATTCAAGAAGGATTTCTTGGAAAATGTTGATTTCTAACATTGTTTAATGTAGCTGAAAAACATTTTGTCAGAAATAATGATTAACATGTTCAGAAATCTGTCTGCCCTCAATAATATTGTCAGGCCTGTCCATAGCTTGCAAGCTAGTTGCATGCAAAAAATGTTTGCTCCCTAATGATACCTTGAATTATTATACAGAGCCCTTCAGCTGATGGTGGCTTCAAACTACTATAAAATATTTGTTAAGTATGATACCCACATTCCCTGGGGTTATTACAGTCACTTGTCAGTGTTAGGTTTACCTTTGGACTTGATGATCGTAAAGGTCTTTTCCAACCTAAACGATTCTGTGATTCAGAAGTTCTGTGATTCTATGATTCAGTATGAATAGATGTCTTACAAACAAGGAGAAAATAAAGAGCTGAGATTGGCAGAAACTATGACACTTGCTATGAGTTTGTTGGAGGGGTTTTATGTTACACCAAAAAGTACCTCAATCCTAGCACACTTTTGATGTTTATTTTTTTTCTTCCGTTTTAGACTATGACTCTGACTAACTTCCTGATAGAGCTGCTTTCATAATTTCCAGTGTATGCTTTGTACTGCTATTTCATGATTAACTTCTCTTTGTTGGCAGTTTGTTGTTTTTTTTTTAAATATATTAACTGTACAATGTGCAAATTACTTTAAAGTAATTATTTAATGCAAAATAAAATCATCCACTCTGTACATTCTTCCTTGAAGAAATACACTCTAAGCCCATAATGTGATGTGAGAGAAAAGAGGAAAAGAGGGAAAAGTGTATCAGATAAACTTCGTGGAAGGCCAGCTTGTCATTTAATTAATTCTTGTGGATTTTGCTTTGTATAGCAGCACACAACCCTCACTTCATTATTTTTACACATATTACGTACAGCTTAATATTTGTAATCACAAAAAATTGTAAAATTTTGGGGTTTATTACCCTCAGGAAATAAAAAATATTTCTTTTCCTGTCTAGCTGATTTACCCTCTGATTCCCCTTTCAGGGATGAAAGTTTAAGAAAAAAAGCTGGCAAAATTTTCAGTTAATATGATGAAGGTACTTAAAACATTTATGACCCTCACACCAATAATCACTTTCTATGAACAGGGCTGAAACTTGATCTCATTGGCTGTGATGTAGTTGTCCAATTTCATCAGGGCAGCCTTCCCAGCAGAAGACAGCACACCACGGAGCAGAAGGCAGCACCTTGGAGCAAGATCTCAGTGCAGGAGTTGGGGTGGTGACAGACGCATGGATCATTTCTTAGAATGACTTATATGGGTTGGGAGGTCTCAGCCTGTGTCTCCACTTTGCATGCATTTCACTTTGGAGTAATGTCACAGAGGTCTGCAGTGAGCAGGATTTTCTGATAAAATATACCTAGGAGAGATGAGAGGAGACCCTGACTTACATTAAGAAAATGCAGACAGTGAAAGGAAATATATTTTTGTGGAGTTCATCTCTTCATTTTCCAACCATCCCCAACATACAATGAATTATGCAGGTAGCTGAGCAGGACAACACATTTTTGTAACTAGTTCTAGACTTTTTTGAGATTATTCTGTGGTCACTGCATGCAAATTAAAAGAGTTGATGTAATAACGAATGGTCTGAAACTAAATAGTTGCTTATTTAATTACTAAAAAAATGTTCATAAGTTTTTACAGTTGTTGTTGCAGGACTCTTGCATAACTCTGTGGTTACAATCTGAATAATTTTCTATATTAAAGAATAAATGAAAGACACAGAATTTTATTCCACTGAGAATTTGTCTCAAGAGGTGTAAATAACTATCATGCACCTGGAATAAGCACATGGGTATTTAAAATATTACAATTTGCCTGCATCAGTAACACGTCATAATTATCTCTTCCTCTAATGGTCACAGGACTTCTGGGATTTGGGGTGGAGGATGGAGCAAAGTTGACATTAAAGAAAGAAAACAATGTACCCAGCTGAAAAAATTTCACTTTTGAGCAAAGATAGTGTATGGCATGACTGAATTATTCTCACTAATGTCTTTGTGAAAGCTGCTGGTTTCTATAGCTGTGGGATGCCCTGCAACAGCAAATCGTACTTACAGAGCTACATTTATTATGACATATATGATACAAAGATCAAACAACTCTCGAAGACATTAATTTAACTTTAAATGACGAGTTCTACTCTAATGGTCTCTGTAGTTGTGTCATTTTGAGAATTTCTTTAAAAAAGATGGCCTGGTGAGAGACATGTAGGTCTGAAGACGAGAAAAATAAAGAATGTTATAAAGAAGAAAGGGAATTAAGAAAATTACTTCTGAAGTCCCCAGATCCTTGAACTCCCAAATGAAAATGTTGGTTGCCATTAACAACATAGTCTAAACTGCACTCAGAGGTACATTTATTTCCAATATGTGGGTGTTAGCAAGATAATGCAACATCTTAACATATATATAACAATGAGTAATTTCTGGATTGTGCTGTGACATATGGAAATCAAGTCTAAGGCTAAAAAATGGTGTGGTAAAGCAGAACAGATCTGCCTGATGTGTCAGCATATTCAGCTAGAGAGGGACAGTGGAAAGAAGATGAACTGTGAAAGAACTTGTACCAAATGATGGGTGATTAACCCTGGCTGCTTTCCAGCTGCTTTGTGATAGCACAAATTGAATTGTACAAAACTTCTATTTAACAGTAGTATTACTTCTGAATCTGATAGAACTTTAAGTGATGGCTTAGACACTGAGGACCATATGCATATCCAAGGCTCAAGAAAGCTTTCTCCCTCACTCTCTTCTTTCAAAAGGTGCAAGAATCATTATTTTCACATTGCCATTGTCAAAGATTCTTCTTAATTCTGAAAGGAAAGTGTTAATTTCCAAGAAAAAATACTTCCACCAAATAATTTCATAATGAACCAAGCTGTATTTCTCACGGGAATCACAGATGCAAATAGCCCAATCATTTAGAGTTTCAGAAAACTGTTAAAGGTAATTTAGAAAAATTTAGAAAAAAATTAGAAAAATGTTAAAGTTACTCTCTGGCAAAAGACAATGGAAACTGAAGAACTGGAGAGCTATGATTACTTCTCTTGTTTTACAAGATGGCATTTTCATTGTTTCGCTGCCCTTCGTTCAGACTCTTTTGTCTTCCATTTGTTTTAATAGTCAAGCATGGGCAGAGAAACTTCTATTCCACCTGCCCTCAGGTTGGCCAGGTTGAAGCCAAATCCTGTGCTGAGTATGTACATTAATGACTTAACCTACTGTACACATTGTGACTGTGACACACACTCTGTCTCTCCGGAATTAAATGAAGATATCTAGTTTCCAAACAAGGCTGGATATGTCCATCTAGCATCAGGCTAGCAACAGTTAAAATCTCTACCCACATTGATATAAAAGAATCAAATGTAAAAACTGGAAATATGATTCAGATAATACTGCTATAAGCTGTCTAGGTTAGGTTACCATCTGTTAATGAATTGCAGAAAGTAATTGATTTTCCCTTTTATACAGTAAATGAAAGAAACTTGGAGGCCTTTATTCAAGAGACCTGTCCAAACCACACGGAAGACCACAATTTCAGCAGGATCCCAAGCTGATGGTCTACCAACTAACATGAACTGAGCAGAATTTTTGAAGGAACTGAGTCAAAGGCAATTTTGACGAGGGGCATTGCGATCCCCATCTCATGGACCACAGATCCAAGCCCACTGACTCAAAAGTTGGACACCTGAGGGTGTGTGCAGCTAATTTATATTGCAAGCAAGCATTGTATTAGCTTGTAAGACATAGAATATTACTTACAATAGATAACCAATAAATGTAAAACTGATGTAATTATGGGCAGAGTCTTGTAAATGAAGAGTAGGATAAACACTGTGTGAAATTTTCTTGATGTGTGCTAGCTTTGCAAGATTACTTAACTAGCACCCATTTTCCACAAACTGAAATAAAACTCAATACCTTCACTCAGCGTATTATTGGCTTGTACACCAGGTAAACAATCCCACAAGTTTCAGGACATCAGCTTGTGCCAATGGGCTGCTCCTGTGTGATTCTGCTTGGGCTGCGGTTTCTCTACCACGTGCATGAGTCTAATCCCAGGCAGCTCTCAGCTCTTCTTATCACTTCCATGTCAAGACTGGCCGAACTTCACTCATCAGCCCAGTTCCGTGTCTGACTAAGAGTGAGTGGAGACCAGCTGTGCCTTGTCCTCACTGATACACTCTGATACTGACAGGGCAAGTGCTGCTGCGCACTTCTAAAATAGCAATAGGCAGTGCTCACCAACTAGTTGCCTCCATCCATTTCAGATCTGCTATATACACAGTTCCCCAAAAGACAGAGGTTTTTTAAACGAATGAGCAGGTCACACCAATTTTTTCATTTCAAAAGTAGCTGGAAGAAAATTAAGTGGTGTTCAGGTTTTAGGTAATAACTCTATTACCTACTCTTCCTGGGTTTTTAATTGCCCTTTGAGTTCTACAGAATCTCCTTCCTCAACTATCTGTCTGCAAGGGCTTTGTTTAGGGTACCCCTTTTTCTTTGGTACTGCTGCCTTCTAATGGAAGCAATTACTGTGGTTTTGAGCCATGGACAGACTTTTTGCCTTCACTTGATTTCTGTAAGAGGGGGAGGATTCTGTACTTCAAGGGTCTATTGCACCTATGTCATGCTGTTTCATTCACAGGAAAAATGTTTTTAAAAGACAGAGAATAGGAGCAAAGTAAAAGGAAGAGTTTGCATAACAAGTTTTATCTACTTCCCTGGGTTCAGTAGTATTTCAGGATGAAATTAATTCAACATGTCTAGAGGAACATTAGATCACAAGGCTCCTATCAAAAATTTGTCTTACCTTATGCAAAGACTGTTTATCATCTAATTATCTGCCTTCTTGCCTCTAGCCTCTAGTATTTCAAAATTCCTCTATTGCTCAGAAGAATGCACTCACCAATCAAAAAGATTGGCTTACAGACTGTATTTCCACTGTTCCTTGGGGAAGGAATTAGATCACACTCTCTTGCTGTAGATATCCAGCTGCTACCTCTGCTCACCTCAGCTATTGTCATGTTCAGCCTAATAATATCAAAGCAATTTTTATGTGGGAAAGCTTTGCAGCTAGACAGAGATTAAACATACCCTTAGCCATGTCTCTGAATTAAATTTTCAGATCATAAGTCTATAGCCTCAGGCCATTTCCTAGAAAATATACTGGGCCAAATTAAATTTCTGCATGCCCTGTACAGAATTGGTTTCTCAGTATCATAAATATTAATTTTTTTATTTCTTATGCCAATTCTAAGAAGCCACAGCTGAAAGTATTTTTCAGCACTATGCATCAGTATGACACTTCAGGCATCAACTACCTACAACAGAAAGCAGTATAAGTAGTATCAGGACGGCACCACAAGTATAAAAAGAGGAAGATGCAACAGAAATGTGTACAGTGAAGCACTGGTAAGTCATGTATTGTACAAGAAGTCCCCTTTATAACACGAGAGAATGGGTGCACATTGAGTAATTTTTTACTTCTGAAGTGAAATAATATCAAGAAACCTTGTTTAGAGAAGCCACAAGAAATATAGCAAGCAGTTCTGTAGTCAACATATGTGTTCATAGCAGGTTGTAGTGATGATAAACTCGTGATGAAAACCCAGACAGAAGGAATAAGAATAAGAATAAGAATAAGAATAAGAATAAGAATAAGAATAAGAATAAGAATAAGAATAAGAATAAGAATAAGAATAAGAATAAGAATAAGAATAAGAATAAGAATAAGAATAAGAATAAGAATAAGAATAAGAATAAGAATAAGAATAAGAATAAGAATAAGAACAAAACATGACCTAAGGAAGATTGGAACTGGCAGTACAGCACAGTAGAAATTGTCCAATGACAAAAAAAGACTGGGGGAAAGAAACACATATATCAAATGTCATATTTATGATAAGTTTTATTTTCTTTTCAAAGACAAACTAAGGTAAAAGGAAACATAAGCATTGCTAGTTTCAGTATGGGAGTGTAGCTATGTTACAAGTCTTACAACAAAGGAAATTTGCAAGGCAGAGAAGTCTGGGATAACAGAAAAAGTGAATACACGTGACTTCAATTAAAATTCCAGTTGCAGCCTCTGTTTAACAGTTTATTTTAATAAGCGTCTGTATTAGTCTAAACATGTGGTCTCTTCTTGTCTCCTTAACCAAGCCCACATCTTCCTTCTCTAGCTTCCCACATTGAAATGAAAGGAAACAAAGTAAACAGAAAGTAAGAACGGCTTACAGGGACTGTTTCCCTACAGACACCTGCATGGAACATCCTGCCACCTTTCATTCACAGTGCTGGGGCATTGCTATTGGAACCTAAAGGACAAATGGATAATTTCCAGTGTCTTCTCTCCTACTCAAATAAAGCTATTAACAAAGATTAATAGGCATTTCAATCTGCCTACTTATGCAGCTAGGACTGTTAATCTTTTCTGAGGTGTCCCAGATGTCACACAACGTTCTGGGTTTCCCTTTTGGGATACAACGGGATCGCTACTATCTGGTTTTGTAGCTGTACTATAGCCCGTGGTTTAGTCCTCATCTGCCATTCATAAACTATCTTTCAAGGAAAAAAAAATTTTTAAAAAAAGAGCAGCTTTTCGGCTGGTATTTCCCTTCTGCTTGGAATTTTAAACAAGTTCCCTTGTTCACTGCAGAAAGTGATGGACTACCTGTGTGACAAGCTCAGAGGGGAAGAGGTTTAGTCCTATTAACACCACTGCTCTCCATGAGTGCAGAAGGCAAACCATGCTTCTTATGAATTGACAGCAGTTGTCAGGATGACAAATCAGCCTGAGCTTATTGTTCTGTCTTTACAGTATTCCTCTACATGTAAAAGTCTCCAGTGATACTGACACTCACTTCTAAAGACAGAGATACTGTATAAACAATCTTTGAGAACTACTGCTTCACCGGTGTCACTCTTCAGCAGTATTGATTATGGAATAGAATACACAGACTGGTTTTGGCAGGAGTATTAGATGGTTTCCTAGAAGCACAGGTAATGCAGGTAATGACAATGCACATCTGTGAATTTCAGTACATACTCCTCTGAAAAATGCATACAAGCATGTCCATTAATTCATGACTAGACTTCTCTATGCCAAATATCAACATTAAACTCAATATGTAAAATTACAGGGAAAGGAGCACAGTAACAAAAGACAACTATACAGGGTTTTTTTTCAGTTGGCAAAAAACAGTGCCCACTTTGCTCTAAGGAAACGATTCTTTTCTTTAACATCAGCATGCGCTCTTCTACTTTATTTGGTTGTATTTTTGGCATATGTAATGAACCTTCAGAGTATTCTTGGTAGTGGTATTGTCTGAGAGCTTACATATCTTTATTTCTTCACTTAACCTCTTCAAACTCAGAACAGACACTTTAGAAGGCACCTTTTTCTGTAATCTATTCATACTCTTAAACAGAATTTAGTACTGACAGCTCTGCATGCTTTAGTATATGTTTACACAGACCAACAGTGTTAATTTTCCTAATTTCTTCAAAGCCTCACCTTCAGTTGTTACTCTGGCAGTCACAGTCTAGATATTATCTGAAGAAAAACACTACCCTATCAAACTGATATACGTAAAAACTAACTGCAGTCTAAGAGAAAGTAAGGAAAAGAGCTGTAATAAATAAATTTAGCACAATTATTTGTTTTATTAAGTGATTCTGTAACAAAGTCTTTGTATGCACATGTAATTGCTTCAGTTAGAAACCTTTCTTCCTTTTTTATTTTGCATCCTTCTCCAGACAAAGTCAAAATTGCTACTTTGCAAAATACAAAGACATATCTTTTTGCCATTTGGAATTCAACTCCAGTTAAATACATGGGAAGGTACTGGCATGTCACATTGCAGAGTTATTAACTGCATCTGCATTGTAGTATTTTGTAGCTGGGGTGCTAACCTCTTCACATTATAGGCATGAGTTAATGCTAAATGATGTTATTTTACAGGAAGACCAGGATCTCCAAGATGGGAATATGCTGCCCTTGGGTTTCCTTCTACTTTAATCTCTTGTCACTATTTCACATAAGGCATTTTCTAAATGCACACTTACAAACCAATCCAGAAAAGAACAACTCATTTTTTCTTCTTTGCAACTACTACAATTACAGGATGTTAAAAAACAACACAAAGTAATTACTTTTTTAGGAGGAAAAATAGAACATTTTCTATACAGCAGTATGGAACTCCACAGGAACCAATGTAATTTCCCACTGATCTGTCATTACTTGTGATTCAAGCCCTCACACTGGACGTACCCAGCAAGCCTACCTTGTAATGTTTGTAATAATAGTTATTAATGAACATTTAGGATTTACACAGCACTTCTCACTAGTACATCTAAAAGTGTATAAAAAAGGTGCAGGAGACAATTTGTACAGAGGGGCTAACTCCAAGGTTAGATGAAAATCAAGATCACTGGCTGCTTATGCACAACTCTGTGTGTCTTGTTAATTCTGTATCACTAAACGAAAGAGGAACAAGCACTGATCAACACTGATCATTTGCTAAAGACAATTGGCAAGAGGTGCTAAAGCTCATGTTGATGCTTCTTTACTGTTTGCTACCGCTGGAACAGATTAATCTTTGAACAGCCTCATTTGAGTGGTTCAAAACAGAGGCAGGGAGTGAACTAACAATGAAATTTTGTGGACAATCACAGCACCCAGTGGATGTGGTCCACATACCTTGCACCTCTTCGTTAGCCTTATCTATTCATTCTTCTCTTCAGATATCTTTCACCTGACATAGGTGTCCCTACTGATAATCTCCAAGCCTGTCTATCCCTATAGGTAATCTCCAGCCTCCTGACAACAACAGGTTATCCATTTAACATGATTAATTGTAATGATGAAAGCTTTACTCACTTTTTAAGTGCCTTCCCAATATTTGAATTTCCTTTACAATATTGTTGCTTGGACTCATGTCATATTTGTCTGAGAAAGTAACACCATCAGGAAAATCTGGTAAAAAACTTGACTAAGGGTTAAAAAAATTCCACACTGTTAAATAGCATTCAGCATCTTAAACGAAGTTTCACTCTCCACTGTAAGAAAAAGCAGAGCATTCTGAGGTACTGATACTAAGTCATGGAATAAGAAGTTATGGTAAATTTATTATGTAAATTATTCAGAAAAAAGCATTTTTTAATTTTAGGATCTTCTTTCAAATATTTCATGAGCAATACGGAATACAATTGGAGAAATATATTGCTCATTACAACTTGTTTAACTGTCTTAGTAAAGCAATTAACTCTACCTTTAAATTCAATAACAACAACAAGGTGATTTACTAACAGTTTTCTGATATATATAGAATACCTATTTCTACTTCCTAGAAAATGGTAATGTCATAGCTTTTTATATTAACCTTCATTATTCTTGTGGAGTTTATGTAAGAAAGGAAACTACTAATAATAACTTCTTCTGTTCTGATAAATGTAGATGATGTTCTGATGACTTTTAGCTTAGCTTTCATAGCATGAAATCTTTCTTAGGGAGACTTTTAATTTTGGCAATTATATTCATGCACAGAACAAAACCAAGGGGAAATCCAAAGAAGCATTGATTCTGCCCGTTTTAAAACAGGCCAAATCCTCACAAGCAGCAACAAAGGGAGTAGTATCACATTTTTCCTTTGTAAACACTGCCTGGCATTAGATTAAATCTACTTATAAAGCACTTCAAAGGCATTTTAGATACCACAGCTGACAGTTTCATAACAGGACAGATTCTGAAGCCCGGCTCAGCAAGTCTTCATTTGAGATATAAGACAGGGAAACAGTAAGTCAAGCTATTTTCACCATTTTCGTGGAGCCAGATGGATGCCACTTCTGCCTTTCAGTTGCTCAGAGGGTGGTCTAATAGGAGACCTGTCTGACAAGTCGTTGAACATGTTTAAGAAATTAACCAAGCCTGATACTTCTACACAGCATAGAGTGGTAGCAAGAGGTTTTTAAAACAATGCATTTTCCACCCACCTTCCTTTCAACAGATAATGGTGAAGAGGTAACTAGTAAGAAAAAGGAGGAAGGAGTAACCGACATGTAGTCCTTATGTTACTACGCACTAGTGAAGAATTATTTGCTTAAAACAATCTACAAAATGCCAGAAGAAATCAACTAATTTCCCTGCCCTCCCATTGACTTCTCAGAAGGAGCATGGACACTTGCACATTGTGATGGTTCCCTGGAGTGACTAGAGTGCAATCATGGAAAACGCAGCTCATGCACAAAGTAGGGTAACTCAGGGTTTGCTTTTTGTGTTCTCCATCTTGAGATTGGGTAAGAGATTTTTTTTGTTCTTTACTTCATTAAAAGAAAAATAAATCACCATTTGTGACTGCAAGTCCATTCTGACGCCCCTGCATAAGCTTATAGTTTCAGACATTGTGTATGGGAGACAACCAGTGACAGGTACAGTAGTGATAGATTTGTGGGCTAAAGAAAGAGTTTTGCATTCCACAAAGAGATACCACTGTTAAATAATCTGCTCCAATGCTTGTACTGCTGCTAGCTATAGGGAGTCCCTATTAATCATTTTTACACACGGAAGAAAGAAAGTGCTTTAGATTACAAAGATTTTAAGCTTTGCTACAGTTGGTACAAAATAATTGTAGTGTTCCTTTATTTCCCCTTTTCTTTTGTAGGAAGGAAAAACACAAGAACGTTCATGAAAGTGCATGATCCTGCTGAGCTTCTCCTGATGGCAATGGGAGGAAGAGGGAAAAGTTTAGTTGTTATTAGCATGGGTTGATATTCCTTAGTAGAAGAAAAGTTGTTCCTCAATTTCTAAAATATTTTTCATAAAGATGAGTACTCCTTTAGTTACAGAATATAGGCAATATGTAAATATGAGAATATTTGCTCACCACTAAATCCACTTAAATTTGAACTTCTTGCTCTTAAGAAGGTTTTTTAAGTAACTTTGCATTCAGCTTTCTAATGCTTCACTGTATAGTCCATTTAGTGTATTTGTTCCATCAATTTTCTTGCTTTTGTCCAGCTTGGTTTTTTATTTTGCGGATGAGGGCCTTTAAAATGTATGTAACTATTCTTAGTTTGAAGATAGTTTTAGACTGGAAAAGTTGGGGTTTGTTTTCTTTTCTTTTTCAGTCCTTCATTTTCTAGCATAGTCACGTACATTTTGATTTTTCTGACTGATCCCATTGGCCTGGGCACACTTATCTGCTTTATCTAGAAATATCTAGTCAAACAGACATTTGCATTTTAGGGATCAGTGAAAGGAGACACTCAAAAATCAGAGCAGGCAAAACAGTTAAATGTTCAGATCTCATGAGCCTTCAAAACAATCTGAGAAATCTTAATAGAAAATAGAGTTTGAGGCCTTTGGGGTTTCAAATACAAATTGATGGTTTATGTTTCGGCTGAACTGTGACAAAAATTAAACTTTGATCTATTTTTTTTATACGAAATATTTCACATCTTTGTCAAAGAGATCTTCCTGTCATTTTAATAATTTGATAAGCCCTGCTGCAGTGGAACAGTGCTGATACAGTCCTTGATACTGTACACACAGTTGTAAAAATGAGTAGAATTATGGATATTTTAAATCAGGTTGAAGTAAAGACAAAAATCGTCTTTTCATTGTTAGTCAAATACATATCAAGAATCAATTCTTCCACATGACGAAAACTGATACATCTAAAACTAATGCAAAGGAGTTAACACCAGTTCAGGCTCTAGGGCCCATGATATAAAATAGATATTCTACTAAATGATTTCAAAACATGAGAAGAAATGTGCTCAAGCAACTGTTTCTTCAAATAAATTTTTCAGATTTTTTTAAAGTAAAACTGACCTTAATTGTTATTTGTCTCTATTACCTAACAATATCTCTATTATCAAAGCAAACCAGAGAACATATCTGCATGTCAATGGTAATTGCTACCACTCTGCAGACCTGTAGGCCCTATGGGGTCACTGGGCAGGATTCATAGACATCACTATCAATGACACTCACCCACAGTGGGGTCTTCTTGAACTCCACTCTCTGCTATTGAAACCAGTCTAGGACCATTCTTATGCCTCTGGTCCTCACCCAAGAGGGATCTGAACCACAAGTACCACTCACTGCCCTCTGCATTGAGTCCTCTGCCTAAAAGCACTCTGCTGTTCATCATTGTGTCCCCTAACACTCACTCTTGCTGCCTAAGATTCCCCAGCCAGCCTGGTGTACCTACTGAGAGACTATTCATCCATTAATTAGCAGAAATTGGAAAAAAGGACCAGTAAGAGATTAGATGTCATGAAGACCTGCAAATCTTCATATGATTCCTATTATTTCAGCCTTCTTTTTTTACAGGAACGTATATTTTCCTTAACAGGAACATATATCTTGTAATGCGAATGTGTGTACATGAAAAAACTTATTTTGTTTAGCTGCAACCCTAACTTTAAAGCAAGTGTCACATTGTCAGGAAAGTTAGCTCAAGGTCAGCTACTTTGTCAAGAAGTGCCAGCACCCAAGGGGATGATTTGCTGGGGCTCTGACCGCTGGGATATGGGAGCAGGAGAACAAGAAACAGAACAGGGCAGAGAAACCCACAGTAGTTGCTGATGCCCCTATTGACCTGTTATCTCCAGACCCTGGAACAGCATGTTCACCTGTGCCTGAAATTTGCAGTTTTTCTTCTTGCCTTCAGTTCAAGGCCCCCACAGAGCCTGAGTATTTCCTGATGACCCTCATTACTGTGTCCAATATCTTTTGTTTGTCTGATCATGTATATTGTATAAAAAAAAGGAAATGTGATGCTGTCACTAATCAGATATTCCTGTGGCTTATTCTGTCTACCCGCAGCTACTGGCTCAAACAGGCAAAATTACTTAGACCAGATCTGTCTCCTAGAAAAAAGGTTGAATTTAGTATAATTCAACAAATTAAACAGATGATACATAGTCATTAGGAAGAAAAGCTTACAAGAAAGAACACAGATCTACTTGCTCCTATTTGAGGTATTCAGTGGTAACATTTTAAACTGTGGCAAGTATAGAATAAGCCTATTACAATTTCCCTAGAAGGCAGATTTGGAAAATATGTTGATATGAGAGTCATTTTACTTTTTGGAGAACAATAAGACTAAAAAGGAGGGAAAATTCTGTTCATGATTTTCTGTCATTTTGGGAACCAGCAAGACCACATGTAAAAGAAAGAAAGTTTTTGTCATTAAATGACATTAAATTTCAGATTAGGAATTATTTCTTATAAAGATAAAAAATCACTGACACTTGGGCAGATCTTCATTCTTATGAGCTACTTAATCTCTTTTCTTTAACATTCTTGTTTGGTTTATATCTTGTTGAAGTCTCATTTCTTCTTTTGTATGCAACAGTAGTCTGCTGAATACAAATGAAACAGGAAATTTGAAAAGGAGAATTAATATCCATACTCAGATTCCATTAGTTCTACTCTCATTCTTTCTGTAACATCAAAATTGGCAAAGAATTAGAGAGGATTAATGATTGTTACAGCTGCATCTCATTCAGTAAGGAACTACTAACTATGCAGTACTGCAATATTATATTCTTTCTTAGAATATTCCTTTAATCTTTTCCATGTTTTCCCTCTTTCTTTCCTAATAATAGTGTTGAAGTTAAACTTAAGAGTCAATTGGAAAGGCAAGTTGCTCTTTTAGCAGATATTGTTATTCTCCCTACTGCAAATACTTTAAAACTGTTTGTGGGGTAAGACTTGGTTTCATAAAACTATTTGTCATTACACAGTGACTTGTTCAGTTTCAAACCGGGCAGGGTGGCTTTTGCCTTTTTCAGTAGGAATCATTCAGTAGGAATCCCTTAAAAATTTTGGTTTAAGATAAATTTAAAAGTATGTCTTCCATTTTAGGAAAGTCCCGGCCTCACTTTTTATTTCATGTGCTAAAAATAAAATTGTCCAAAATTTGGAACTTGTCATGCTTAGTCCTTATAGTCGGTCACAGTTGAGATCCACAAATGAGCTTTGGTCCTGTGTTGCTCAGTATTTGGCTGTTGAGGAATTAGACAACTACTTTTAAGAACCTGATCTGAAATCCTTACACATCTTCACCGAACATATGAAGGACATTTAAAACACACTCAGCAATCACTGCATATTTTTTTACAGATTTAAAGAAGCATAATAGAATTTATTTTTTTTAAGTCATACAATGATTGAAAAATACACTCAGAAATTATTTTCAGTGTTTTACACAAGCTTAATGGACTATCTTCATGATCTTCCTTCTTAGTTTAAGGACAGCATCCTCATGAAATTATGGCAATCGAGGGAACACAGAATCCTAATAACATTATAAAGTTTCTGCTATTTTTGTAAGTTTTTAAAAAGTATACAAGTTCCTGATAACCTCATATAGAGGGAAAAAACCATCAGTTTGCTGCACCAGTGTAGGTAGGAAAGTACAGGTGGAGAACTTGAATTTTCAGCTGAGATATATTCAAGATAAACTACATGGCCACTATACGTCTATTGGTCTTGCATTATTATCAAACATGAAGTTAGACCCTTCCACAAATAATACCTGCAATGCACTAGAATAATAATATTTACCAATTAGTTCTCTAGCCATTTCATTCACTTTAATGTGAATCTGGCAATGACCACCATGAGCTAAATAAAAAATACACATAGCTATGTCTCCTGGCTCCAACAGTGACCACAGGCAATTGAGATGAATATAAAAGTCTGAAGTTTGATCTCTCATTAAAAATCTTTGCATTCAAAATTCATTGCAGGCAAACACAATTCAAATTGAAAAAGTAGCCAAATAATCAATTTAACAGTATAAAACTGCTTTTGTAAACAAAACATGCATGATTATACAAAATAGGCTGACAGATGCACAATGCTACTCTAATATTTTATTACTTGGCAGGGGTGTTGAGTTGGACTAAGAGGCATTTTAATTTTATGAATGTAACTGACATCAGAGAACTGGGCTTGTGATGGAAACAATTAGAATTCTCCCACAGGAATCAGGAGATTTATATAGAGTACAATTCAGTTTCTGAAAATCTAAGAAAAAACAGGCAAAAGCTTGGCTTTATTGAAAGAGAGGTTGAATGTAAAATAAGTAATATCATACATAAGAAAATAAAACACTTCTGAACTGTAGTACTTGTACTGCTTACTATATCGCTAATTATGATAGAATTTAACTAATAATATTTATTTGTAACAGAGATAATTATGTTACATGTTATTAAGAAGCCACAGTAAGACTGGAGCATCACAGCTTGTAACACTGTCCAAACTTTGAGAAACATTTTCAGTCTCACATATTTTATATTTTATAGTCTATTATAAGCAAAGGCAATTTTCTTTTTAGAGAGTTTGAACTACTTTAAAATTTTTATTCTAATCAGTACTCTTGAAAGACCCATTTCACACAACTAAAAGTCTTCCAGTCTACAAGACAACTGAAATGTGATGGTTTTTATCTTGGAATTAGATTCACTTAAACAACCACATTGAATAGAGAACCAAAAGTGTATCTAGTCAATTACTAGGGAAGATGTTTTAAACAAACCAGACTGTTGGTTCAGTATGTTTCACTTATAGTGAAAAAAGAGATTTAGACTCTTGGAGGCAATGGTAGGAGAAAGGTCAAGTCATAGACAGAAAGTGGACAATAATTTTTATCTCATGTCTATTATGATTTGCGTGCTATGAAAAAAGTGAGGTCTTAAGAAAAATCAGAAAATCTCATTTTTTCATTCTTAGTCATTAATAATTTTGTGACTTAAGGTTTGAAAAATAATCTGGTTATGGAAGTATCCATGTGATTCACTCTTCAGACTGTAAAAAATCACTCTCTATACTCTCTATACATTTACTCAGTTTAAAGATTATTTTCCTGCTGAGAGAATTCCATAGTTGAGAAAAGTGACTTCCTCTCCAGGACATGCAAGATAGTAAGCAAATTTGATTATCAGATTAATTTGCTGTAAATGTTACTGCATTTTGCAACAACTTCCTAGTTTTGAGGATAACTTGCAAGCATAGAAACATCTCTGAAGCAGAATTCTGATTAAGTCTGAATACAGAATTCTGATCAATTAAAAATTGTATTGAAATCACAAGAAATAAATATTATGTCAATAATTTTGTCTTGCCTTAGTTCTGAAATGTTTAATTAAAATGGTTCAAAGAAAAAGGTAAACTAAAAAGCTATTGTATAATGCTTTCTTGAGTAGTAGCTACACAGGAATAGGCCTTCCTTTTCAGCTCAGTAGAAAAGTAGTCTTTGCAACCACCTTGTGGTTGTGTTCAAGTAATTGTTCAGAAAGGGAAGTCCAAATCCAGACTACAAGAACCAAAGCATGGGGACTCTCAACCCAAGTCCTGTGTCAGTCTGTGGGGGAACCAGATGACCACACAAAAGCTTGTCAATGATTAACTTATGTGAGCGCCTCGGTTTTACTGATCAAACCTGAAAGGGTCCCAGTCTACAAAATGTGTAGTCTCTCTCTGTGAGTGAACACATGCATCCTGTATTCCCCAGATAAACTTCATTTTTAGGACCATGTTCAGTGAATGATTTAGAAATGATTTAGAAAGTGGTCCAAATCAAAATGCTGTTAGAAACACCTCCGGACTGTGTCATTCTTGTATTTGTCACATGGCACAAATGCGTTCCCAGTTTGCTGTTTTCTTTTGGTGTATTTTATAATACTCCCTTTGACTGGGAACTTCCTTCATTTCTTTTTACGCTGTTGGCAATTTTGCTTTGTTTCCTGCTGCAGCTCAATCAGAATTTTCCTAGCTTTAGGAGGCTTGTTAAAATTATCACATCATATATGCTATCTGTCACTTCATTTAACATGTACATTACTTGATGTATATTCAGGATACGTAATGAGCAAGGAAAGTGTCTGCAATGCACAAAACAACAAGGAACACAGTCACATTCCAGAGGTAGTTAGCTTCATTACTTGATAGCTGAAAAACAGAACTCAAGGAGAAAGGATAAAATTAAATTCTAAATGTTTTTGCAACTTACAGCAATTAGACTGAATCCACAGCCTTCTTTGGGTGAATAATTAACATTATTCCACATCATATTTCCTGACTCTTTGTGGCAGTGAGCCAAATTCATCCAGTGTTCTGATTTTTGGAAGTTAAAACTACCACATTTCTGCTACATGGCAAAATACATAATTTCTTGTCATTAAATCCAGTGGATTCTGCGCTTCATAACATAGGAAGAAATGGAACCCAGTACAGTATGCCCCATATCAATATTTTTGTGCCCTTTCTTAAAAGAATAGCAGTTAACTACCTTATATCAGAGGAGTCATTAATAGGTCATAGTGCATTTTGTGTAAGTATCATTCGATGTGGATGCAATTTGCCTCTGTGAGCCAGCATATGGGATTATTTAATATGCGTGTTGAGTTCTTACACAACACATAGACCACATGCTTCCTCTCTGCCCAGAGGTGAATTCTATTTGCATAACTCTCCTGGAATATGAAAGCATATTTTCTTGAGGTCATGTCCTAGGCATACAAATGAAAAGTGTTTCAAACAATATGCATGTGATGCAGAATCATAAAACTGTACACTTGTGTTTGCTCAGTGTTATGTACTAAGGTATCGTTTAAGAATTATGTAAGTAAGGCAAAGGTATTACTGAAGTTATTACATACGTAAAGTATTACTATAAGTACACAACAATAGTATGATTACTATAAGTCCCTTAATCACTAATATATAGAAAATCAACTAGAATTTACCGCAAAACTGTATCAATCTAAATCAAAACAGAACTGTGAAAAGAGCAAGTTGGAAAAACCACTCAACAGCTCGATATAGGCACTTCTTAAAAGAATTCTTGGAAGGTCTTCTCCATTTCTGCTGTGCACTGAACTCCTAAATTCATGAACTAGGAAGTGAAGAAATCAAAAGGAAACTGAATATTTACTGGTTCTCCAAACCCAAATGAGGGTAGGAACCTAAAACTTGACTTTTTATAACTGCAATTTTTTAATCTAAACCAAGGTATTACCTCTTCCTGCAAACTATGACTCACCAGAAGGCAAAATATTTCTGAGGTAGGAAGTTTCTTGTATTAACATTCAATGCTGGACAAGCCAGGAAATAATTTTTTTCTAGGTAGCAACCTAGATGAATTATATTATGTCATATTAGGAGAATGTTAAATTTCAGTGAATAATTAGATACGCTTACTGTTTAGTTTAAGTTATTTTTTCCTTCAACACATATTGTTCCAAGGAGATTACTAGTTGGTGATGGAGTGATTTTATTTACTCTCAAAGTAAACAGGAATGTTTTTTAGAACAGCATACCCTGAGATAAGACAGAAGTGACTGACTGCCCTGTAGTGTTGTGTGTTGTTGTTATCAACTCCTTTGTTTTTTTGTGTGAACAAATGCAGAGTTATATAAGAAATAAAAAAATAAACATTGCTTTTTAAAAAAAAATGCAGGTATCTTTCATAATATGTTGCTTAAAGTTGGTGCACCCTAACTACATTAATGTTTGCTCAACCAGACAGCAATTGCAAAAGTACAGACTGCTTTCCATGTCCTAGTGTTAGCAGCTGGAAAGGGGGGTTGTGTATTGCTGTGTAGGTGTTATACTCCACTTTAACAGGAGCTACAGATCAGTCACTGAAGGAATGCCAGCTCTTCTTGGTCAAACACAGAGCTCTAAATGAAAAGCCAGGCAGTGGTTTGTTTTGGCTCCACACACAAGAAGCTGGGCAGGGTGTCTACCTCCATGGGATTACGTTGCTGGTCTGGCTTCCCCCATCAGACACATCTGCAGCCAGGAACAGAAGGAAGTAACAGATGTCTTCCTGGCAGCAGGACACAACATTTGTAAAGACTATGTACCTCCACCTGCACACAATATAAACCACTATTGGTAAGAAAACAAAGATCACTCTCCTAGTTTAGATAGAAAATATATGAAAACTTCTCAAGATGAAGTGTGATATATTATTGTAAACCAGTACTACAATATGCTAGATGCAGTTTAAGACAGCATCACCTAGTAGAATCCAAGGATGATATTGTGATTTGAATAAAGGTATCAACCCCCCCCCATGCAATTTCCCTAAAAATCTGCCTAGATTTTTGCAGCAGGGAGGGTTGGCGTCAGCATATCTTCACTACAAATTTTCCATTTATACTGTGATGCAGCTGTATTGAAGTGTGTCAGTGCACAGAGCAGTGTGTCTGTTTGTGAGCTGTTTTTCCAGTTGCTCAAGTAAATGTCAAATAAAGACTGGCAAACACTGTTTTTTCAGAAGCTAATTTATTCGGGAGTCTTTTTTAACCGAGAAACCTACTTCTTCCTCCTTCTCTTGTAACTGAATGAATTTGTCTCGAACTATACTTTTTCTGAGGCTAAGGATAGCTCTTTCAATATTTTTTCTCTATGTTTTAATAATCAATTTAATTTGATTTATCGCTTCATCTTTTTCTCAACATTAACATCCTTTCCTTTTTTATCAGATGTTCCACCTTCTTCAAAATGAGAGCTGGGAGCCCTATAAAAGAAATGTGTGCATCATTAGGTAATATGAGTGTAAGGAATTAAAATCTATTTTAATACCACTAAAAGTAAAGGTATATACTTAAATAATAAGGCCAATAAGGCATACAAAATAAAGGAACTGTATTGTTGGAAGAACTGGCTTAAAATCACACAGGGATCATCCTAGTCCAGACTTACAAGTGTGTCAGTATCAAACAAAAGTTTTACTGTTGTGTAACCAGGACTGATTTCTTGAGATGGATCTGAAACACAAATATAATAATGAGATTACTTTTCCCTGGAAGATTCCAGCGTAGGAGGGGAAAAGAAAACAAGCTATGATGTAAAGTTAGATGGAAAACTAAGGGCCACTGCCAAATCTGTCTTTAATTAAAAAACTATCTATGGATCAAAGAAAAATTCAGACTCTGCCAGTGTCATCAAGCTTTGATCCAACACTGTAATAAATACCCATGAAGATACCTACACTCCTTGCCAAATGAACGCCAAAGAAGGGAAGTGAATACAACAAGCAGACACTTGCAGACAGGATTTCAGTCGCCAGGTATTGGAGTTAGATGAGAAAAGAAGAAAAGATTGAGAGTAAGAGAGTAAAAATGAGAATACATGATCACCAGCATAATCTGCACTGTGGCCTGTAGAAAGTAGTTGTATGAGTCCATACACATCATTTGTCAGTGACTTGTCACCTTTGCATAGTTCACAGCAATTAATTAGTGTTTCTCCACCTGTCTCGCAAATTCAGCCTTAGATGTAAAGTTCAAGTTGGGCTTTTTCCCTCTTTGTGGCTCGCAAGAAAAGCTCCAGATGATCCTCATTGTTACAGCTCACCTTCAAGTTATGCTCACATCTCTTTTCTCATACGTTGCTGACAGACTTTGTAAAAGACCAGTTCAGACCATGGCTAATAAGAGGGAATAGATCCCAGCCCACTGCTCCAGGTGCCTGACTGTCACATGTAAGGTAAGGAAAATGAGAAAAAATAAAAGCAAGATGCTGGGCAGGAGTCCAGACACACAGACAGACATGCACTCACACATGAATATGCACATTGATGCATACATGACAACATTTCACTTCATATGTTTTCACACAGGCTTTCTTTGTCCACACTGGCATAGTAGTAGTCAATGCATTTGCAGTAGCTTTTTGCTATGCAGCATAACAATATTAATTATAATAAATATTGCTTCTCCATTATGTAGAGAATTAATGCATCTTCTTTCAGAAATTTCTCTTCAAGTGCCTTGAGAAACAGAATCTTTTTGTAGCCAGGTTGTGTCTGTCTGTGTGAGTCTTTCTGTCTACTTTCCAATGTCATGGGTACTTTTTTCTGGATTGTTGAGTGTCCCTTATGTACAAAACAGAATGGAGTCTATCTGTGTCCTATAAGGAAATAAATGTGTTGTCTCAATGAAGAAACTGATGGAAAATTAACGAAAATATTGACTCTTCCACAAATCTTCTATTGTTTAAGCAGCTGGAGGCTGACTTTAGATCGGCTGCCCTTGTTCTTTTAGGAGAGTTTAACCTTCCGGATATCTGCTGGGAACTTAACACTGCCGAGAGGAGGCAGTCCAGGAGGTTTTTAGAGTGTATTGAGGACTGCTTTCTGTCACAGCTGGTGAGTGAGCCCACCAGGGGTGAAGCTCTCCTTGACCTGCTGTTTACAAACAAAGAAGGGCTGGTGGGTGATGTTGTTGTCGGAGGCTGTCTGGGGTGTAGTGATCATGAGATAATTGAGTTCTCTCTAAACAATGTAACAAGAAAAGCCAGGAACAGAACATCGATGCCGGACTTTCGGCAGGCAGATTTTGGATTATTTAAGGAACTGGTCAGGAAAGTACCCTGGGAAATAGCTCTTAGTGGCAAGGGAGTCCAGGAAGGCTGGATGAACTTCAAGAATGAAATCTTCAAGACGCAGGAGTGGGCTTTCCCCATGTGTTGTGAGAAGAGTCGTAGGGACAGACAACCGGCCTGGATGAGTAAGGAGCTTCTGAAGGAACTAAGTAAGAAAAAGAGGATATATCATCATAGGAAAGAAAGGGACGTAAGCCAGGTCATGTTCACAGATGTTGTTAAGTCGTGTAGGAGGAAAATCAGGGAAGCAAAAGCCCAGCTGGAGCTCAAATTGGCCACTTCTGTTAAGGATAATAAGAAGAGTTTTTATAAGTATATCAATGGTAGAAAGAAGGGCGGCAGCGACCTCCACTCCTTGTTGGATGTGGAGGGAAATATAGTAACCAAAGATGCAGAGAAGGCTGAGGTACTTAATGCCTTCTTTGCCTCCTTCTTTTCAACAGCAAGGATGTCAGCTCGCTTGACAGTTGGCCCTCTGTAGTGGTTGATGGGGACAGGGTGAAATATGGCCCTCCTGCAATCCATGAGGAGGAAGTTAGAGATCTGCTGAGCCACTTGGACCCTCATAAGTCTATGGGGCTGGATGGGATCCATCCTAGGGTGTTGAGAGAGCTGGCAGATGAGCTTGCTAAGCCGCTCTCCATCATCTTTCAGCAGTCCTGGCTCACTGGAGAGGTCCCAGAAGACTGGGAGTTGGCCAATGTGACATCCATCCACAAGAAGGGCCGTAAGGATGATCCAGGTAATTACAGACCTGTCAGCCTGACCTCGGTCCCAGGTAAAATCATGGAGCAGATAATCCTGGGTGAAATCATGCGGCACCTGCAGAGCGGTCAAGAGATCAGGCCCAGCCAGCATGGGTTTAGGAGGGGTAGGTCCTGCCTGACCAACCTGATCTCCTTTTATGACCATGTGACTCACCTGGTGGATGAGAGGAAGGCTGTGGATGTGGTATACCTGGACTTTAGCAAGGCCTTTGACACTGTCCCCCACAGTAGACTCCTAGAGAAGCTGTCAGCCCGTGGCTTAGATGGGAGCACTCTGTGCTGGGTTAGGAATTGGCTGAATGGCCGAGCCCAGAGAGTGGTGGTGACTGGTGTTTCATCCAGTTGGCAACCGATCACCAGTGGTGTCCCCCAGGGATCGTTGTTGGGTCCAGTCCTGTTTAATATCTTTATTGATGATCTGGATGAGGGGATTGAGTCCATCATCAGCAAGTTTGCAGATGATACCAAGCTGGGAAGAAGGGTTGATCTGCTAGAAGGTAGGATGGCCCTACAGAGGGACCTGGGCAGACTGGAGAGATGGACTGATTCTAATGGGATGATGTTTAATAAGTCCAAATGTCGGGTACTTCATTTTGGACACAACAATCCCATGCAGAGCTACAGACTGGGGACAGAGTGGCTGGAGAGTAGTCAGGCAGAAAGGGACCTGGGACTGCTGGTTGACGGGAAGCTCAACATGAGCCAGCAGTGTGCCCAGGTGGCCAAGAAGGCCAATGGCATTCTGGCCTGCATCAGGAATAGTGTAGTCAGCAGGACCAGAGAAGTTATTGTCCCCCTGTACTCGGCACTGGTCAGGCCTCATCTGGAATATTGTGTGCAGTTCTGGGCCCCCCGGTTTGGGAAAGATGTTAGGATACTGGAATGTGTTCAGAGGAGGGCAACGAAGATTGTGAAGGGGCTGGAGCATAAGCCCCATGAGGAGCGACTGAGGGAGTTGGGGCTGTTTAGTCTGAAGAAGAGGAGGCTCAGGGGAGACCTCATTGCTCTCTACAACTACCTAAAAGGAGGTTGTAGTCCGGCAGGTGTTGGTCTCTTCTCTCAGGTGACCAGTGACAGAACTAGAGGGCATGGACTCAAGCTTCGTCAGGGAAAGTTTAGACTTGATGTGAGGAAAAAGTTCTTCACTGAAAGGGCCATTGGAATGCGCTGCCCAGGGAGGTGGTGGAGTCGCCGACCCTGGAGGTGTTTAAGGGGAGACTGGATGAGGCACTGCGTGCCATGGTTTAGATGATGGTTGGTGTTAGTGTTGGTGTTAGTGTTGGGTTATAGGTTGGACTTGATGATCTCAGAGGTCCTTTCCAACCTTGTGATACTGTGATACTGTGAAATCAGTTTAGAAATGTTTCTAATCTCAGTTTCCTTATTTATAAACTGTAAACCATCTTATTATTTCGTGTTGATGGCATAGATCTGAATTATTCCTGTTTGGAAAACGCTTTGAGAGGGACCATGAGAAAGTAATTTGTATGAACTCAGCTTATTGATACTATTTAGCAATTTATATAACTTTAACTGATTGGGGTTTAATTTCTTACTTGAGGGAGATTCCCTGTGTTTTACGTGGTTTCATACCTATGTGGCTTCAATGGTTATTGCTTATGAAAGCATTTATTACACACTGGATAAGGAACTAAGTGTTAGCAGCAGTGTTAGAATATTGTCAGAAATACAACGTAAGGATCATTCCAATTGCAACAACAAATAAAGTGCAGATATTGACTCTGCTATGACGAGTTAGCAGCATTTCTTTGTCTCTGCACGATCTTTGAATCAGAGGTGGAGATTTGGCATGTTCTTCAGATGTGGCTCTGTGTTGGCCAGATCTTTTTGACAGATCTGCCTGTACCTTTTCCTTAAAATGTACTCAGCATATTATCTTTGAAACTCTCTTGTGGTTCACTAGAATAGAGGAACCTTAACTAGAGTCCTAGATCTGCCAGTGGAATGCATTAATAAGGTAACTAAAAAAATCTCTACATTGCCCAGGCAGGGCATTTCTTTCATGCTTGATCCCTGTCTGTCATCTTCCAGTGACTTCCTGAGCTGCTACAGACTTTCTGTGTCTCCTTCTTTCCACCCTTTCTGATGCCTGCCTTCTTGCTTGCTCTCTGCGTATCTCAGAGAGTCTGGACTGGTTCTTCAGTTGCTTCCTGGCTGTACCTCTCTTCACCTGGTCTGACCCTGCATGTTAGAAAGATGCTCCCAGCTGAAAATATCCAGTTACTTGCACAGATTTTTCACGTGGCCCAGCATGCAAATAGCCAAGCTAAGGGTGTCCGGAAATACATTTTCAATGAAGCACAATGTGCAGCATATATATATACTGGCAAACAAAGAGAATCATGTTTTCTATCACAATCTTTCCCATATTTTAATGTTAGATGTCAGGGTTTACATAATCTAGGAGATACACTTGCAGAGTTTGGGATCTAATAGGAGTCACACTTAAGGAATGAGATTTCAGTTCCATATCCATGTAATAAGATTTCATTTTGAGACAAGGAACAATTTCCTGAAGCTGAAGGCTTCACATCATTTGTTTTCACTGATCTACAACTGTCTTCCAGTCATCTTATAAACAACTGAAGCTTTTCTTTTCCAAACACATCTACATCTGGTAGACTAGACATCTCCTAGAAGGTATACCTGTATTTACCAAACTTTTCAGCAAACATGCACATTCAGAGCATGAATATACAGCAATTAAGAGCTCTCTAAACAGTCACTATGTCTCTATATATATTATCACAGCTAAACTTTCCACCCTTGTTTTTGTAGTTCCAGCACAGACACTCAAATAAATAAACTGTAAGAGAGTAGGAGGGGATATATAATGCAGTTAAGGGAACAGTTAAAGAAATAGTAAGGCAAAATATAAATTTTGCAACATATATCTGGCCATTCAGATTTAACATCCAATATTTTATAAGCCCCAGTACTTCAAGAGTTGGTCCACCTATAGGAGCACAAGCTTTCAATACTTTCAAAATCATATCTGTTCCTTGCTAAGTGCTGGGGCAATCTGCATATTTGTGTATGGCAAACTTTAAATGTCATAAATCAAAGGTGACAACCTAAAAGCACTGTCATTGAATCACTTAAAATCCATAATGCTCCCATTTCCATGCCTCAATAGACCTTCTTTCCAGATTTGATTGAAAGACTGCGCTATAGCTCTGTGCCTCTAGTCTGAAAAGCCAATGCATTATGGTAGGACTGACAGGATATAATTAATGTTGTTAAAAATGTATCAGCATGTATTACAGCAAAACGTATATCAATCCAGGCCAATCAAATTGTCCATTATCCAATGAGGTAAGAAAATACATTAGAGGCTTGCATTGCCACATTCAGATTTTCCATTCACTTTGCAACATCATTTGTTATCCTCTGTTACATTTCTTTAGAACTTGTTTGGTCTCTGAAATATAAAAAGGCTGAACATCAGTCATGTTGAGGGAAAAATATAAAACTTATACATAAAATTGGGTATCAGAAAGAGCAGAACACTGCTCTTTAACAAAAATGGCTCTACTCTGCCTGCAATGGATCAGATAGCTGACATGCTATTCTCTAGAAATGCTTCATTTTCAACCAGGTACCACTAGGAAGCCCATTGGCTACAACTGGACAACTATCATGGTTATTACTACTGTTAGAGATATATCTTGTTTGATATAATCAACCTGTGTGTAAATAAATATCAAAATATTTCACACCAGTTTCAAATGAAAACCATATACTTTTTAGGCACTGCTGATTATTTTCCGTTGTGTTACTGTATAGTCAAGTTTGCACAGAAATTTAATATAGAAGGACTGAATCTCAAACTTCTTTATTACATAGAACAAGTGGCAATCAGACATATATGTTGTTCTACTACACTGTTCCAGTAGAAGAATAACTTTAGAAAATCTGATAAAGTTGGGAATATACTGCTTTGATGTACTCTTCAGTGACAGGGGTGAATACACCATAACTCTTTATGATGTCCACAATTTTAAGGAATATGATGGTGGAGTAAGATAATGACTCCTTCTATTTAGAATACAATTTTATTTTTGGATGTTAGAGTAGATGAATGTCTCCCCTTGTATATTTAACAGCCACGATATAAAGTTCTTACCATAATGTACCATGGAATCAATTGGATGCTTGTTGATACTTCTGCAAGCTATCTCTAAATCTAAAGTTGGAGAAAGATAGGACTGAGAATCCTTCATCTCCCTTCTTTTCATCAATATTAGAAAAAGATTCTCTGTCCCTATGGACTAATCTCACCCTAATTTATAATCCCACTTCAGATCCACTGTCCTATGGCTTATACAGAGAGAAATATAGTCTCCTACTTGTAGATATGGAGGCACTATCAGTGAAACTCTACAAACACAGGTACTTCTGTCTGAAAAAAAAACCTGTGCTTTCACCTCACTGCCTCAAATTTTCCCCATATCAAAATGAAAAAAAGAAGGAAAATTTTCACCTTTTCTGGGAAAAAAATTCCCATGCCAAGTCACTTCTGTTTCAGACCTCCTAGAAATTTTGTTCAAAGATGGTGGGTAGTTGCCTTTTGTGTTTTTCTAGGTATTGCAATAACTATTCCATATTTACTCTTTCTAAGCAGTGATTCTGATGTTATTTTAACTGACTTCATAAAGAAGAAGCTGATTCATGATGTAAAATAAGCATAAGCCAACAAGTCACTGTATGTTCTGTTGGCATCGGAGCAAGAGTCTCAGTACCAAGCAAAGGCAGAACTGGACAGGACGTGGTGTAGGGTCCTCGTGATTAATTACTGCAGAACATATTTCATGGATAAAAACAATGCAAGTTCTGAGCAATGTTGGCAAAGTTTCAAACAGCAAAGGTCAGCTTGAACAGCAGCTGAAGTTATTTTTATGTGTGACTATATGGTCTTAAAATTTAGACAATTTTAGGCTCTCTAGTTGTGCAATAGTTAAGCTGTGTAAATGCATGGTTTGATTTTTCACTACCACCGCATCCTTCCTTTTTCTTGGTGAACCTCAGATTTTCTTATTGCAGACTCTTCTGTCATCTCCTTATATTACAAGCAAATTTTCTCTATGACAGGGCAAACAGTGTGGACCCCAGTACAAGGGGGCCTTTAAGTCTACCTGGGTTCTAATGCCAGGCAAACATTAGAATAGTTCATTAATAAAATCAATGGGAAAATTTGCAACAGATCCAACCAATAACAATATTAGCCAATGATATTGAAACTGAAAGATGGAACAGTGAAATATCTTATTATTTTAATGTGCTTACAGCTAATCATATCACTAAAATTATATCCAGAAGAGCTGGGACGCTGCTGTATCTGACCTCAGTAATCCACTTGCTAGAAGCCACCAGCCTCTGTCTCCAGCATTAATATAGAGCAGTCTGCAGCTCTGGCAGCAGCTCTCCATCTGCAGAGTTTGTATGGGATGCCAAGTTTGAAAATTGCTTCCATAATCCTGATTTCTGAAAGGTATTATTATCTATGTCTTCCTCTTTATTAGTGCAATACAAAACCAATATATAGCATTTTGAACCAAGAAGACCTTTTTGGCACTAATTTGAAACATCAGGGGAAAAATTTACTCAGCTGGGTTGCTTAGAATTGTACAGTAATACTGTTTAAGTGCTTTCTTTCAGTCTGGTTTGGTTTTCTGAGTTTTAATTTTAAAATCTGTGCCTTAGAGTGATAATTCAGCTATAAAGAAGGAAGAAGATAAATCTGATCAATGAAAATGTATACATTCTGTGCCCATTCCAAAAAATAGCAAGGAAATGTTTCAGTTCTGTCAGAGTGTTGCAAATCCAAAGTATACAAACAGTTCCATACCTAATCTACAAATACATTTTCCAATGCCACGTGTGCTCTGAATGCATAATCATATTTAAAAGACACCACTTGATACTGTTGTATTTCTTTGCCCCACAGATAAGAGACTCACTAGTTATGATTTCCTCACTGCTCAATAAAGTCCAAATATCTACACATACGGAGCTTGCTAACTTCATTCATGAAGTTGCCTGGTTGCCTAAAATAGGAAGGTAAGTTGAGCAAGTAATGCAGGAAATCTTTCCCAGGTCAATCTTTCTAAGTGTTTAAGCCTTCATAAGACTTCAAGAAAAGCTTAAATCTATATGTCCTTTGAGGCTTTGCTGTATAAGAGCTTTAAAGGTTGCATAACAGTTTGTTTGCCAAGTGGCATTGTAGACCTATTATATTAATAATGCAGAGTGCTTCTCAAGACTGGCAAAATTTGTCTTCAGAACATCGTAAGATAGCTAGGAAAATAATGGTTATTTTAATTTTACTGATATTTCTGTGGTACCACATGAGTAAAACAGGGAACAGATTACTTGGTTAGGTGGGTCAGTGCGGCCATGGCTACACTTCTTCCTGTGGTTCGCAGTGCTTACATGAGATTTTCTCTCTTGGCACCCATATTGAGGGTTGAAATTGCACTACTGCTTTCCACTTGTTTTGTGCTTTCAGAATTTATCTCAAGCAGGAAACATTTGAATTTATATATTTTTAAAAGTCTTATTGAAAATTAAAAGAGACAGAAAACCAGAAGAACACCCTAACAAAGAGTGCCAAGTCACCCCCTTGCACTGGCCTCCCCCGCTTACAGCCTGAGGGCCAGGGTTCCCATAGCATCCACTGCTGTCTTTCAGAGGAGAGGGCATTGCACAGCCTGTCCCTCTGTCTAAACAGATATTTTAACCCGTTGTCTTGCAAAGTTTCAAGCACATGAAGAACTTGTCATAGGACAAGTCAGGACAGCTTTCAGGTAACCCAACAGTGTAACAAGCACGTAATTAAAAACAGAAAACTGAATACATTTCATTCCCAGTATCTCAGCTGTCACTTCTCTGTCTCAGAGGCCTGTTTCTGATGCCACACTGTAGTGTACCAGTCCAGCTACTTTGGCCATGACTGTTTTCCCTGCCATTCGGTCGAAGTAAGTCTTAGTGGATTCATAGAAATCACTGCTGATGCATACTGGCTACTGACTGTATAACAAGAGACTGTTAATAAGCATGTATTTTAACATGCATTGTCTCTTGAGTATAAGCAATATGAAAATGTGTGGGGATTCTCGCTTCCTGTTTTTTTAATCAATGCCTAGTTAGCTCTACAGATGAAACAAACATTCTTGTCCTTCTAATGGAAAAATAATGGGAAACTCAGTGACAATGCAACAAATAACTCCAGATCTGCAAAATCAATTGCTTAAACATTTGCTTTTTGAAAAAACTTCTAGTTATTTAGTACTTCACAGCAGGTGTTCACATAACAAGAGCTGATAAAGGATAAGAATTATAAGAAAGAAGGTGAATAAGAACATCCAGGAGGAGAAGCAGATATGAAGGGCTATTACCAGACTGGGAAGGAAGAGGTATGGTAATGTGGAGTAATGGACAACATTGGTGAGAACTTAGTTCAACAGGAAAAAGATATGGCTTATGGAGTATGGCAGGCACGAAGAAATAGACAGAAGTCATAGGCAGAGCTGCTAGAAAGGAGCAACAGAGTTATTTAGCAAAGTTGTTAAGCTAAGTCAGAAAAAGTTGAAGTGGAAAGAGAAAATAGTAATTCTCACTCTCCAAAATAAGAAAATGTTAGCAAAGAAAAACGTGCAGGTTTTACTATAATGTTGTGTGTAATTGCATGCATCTGCTTATGAAAAACGTAGGTGATACAGCACTTTATGTGACACTTTTTGAAGAAGCAGGATCTGAAAAAACTCGTAGATCATGCAGGTCTACAAAATACTACCTCATAGAAATCACTGTGACTCCAAAGATTTGCTTTCATTAAATAAACAAAATAAAGAGAATAAGAAAATCTCATGCTTTTCTCCTGATAGGCTAGATCGAGAACATCTCCAGGAGAAACAATGGAACTGCACTTATGCGAAAACTGACACTATCATGTTCTGAATCTTTGGCCGTTATGATCTCATGAGGATCTTTTCAGTTCAGTGTGAAATTGTTCAGTGGTGATTTCAGTGCTGCACTCTGTACAAGGCTACCAGGCTAAGTGGTAGTAAGTATCAATTTCAGTGAAACAGAAGGCAGAGAAGCAACATGTCACTCCCAGGTCTAAGGTCAGAACTGCCTTTCCCACATGATCAGTGAAAACTCTACTTCCTCACATCCAAAACTCCCAATTGTGCACCAGATCCCTGATTTAAACATTTTCCAGTACACCAATACGTCAGACTGTGAATTCAGAAGCAAAAGGTCCCATTTTCCTTTCAGGAAACTTCTCCAAAGCAATTAACTAACAGAAAGATGCGCTGCAAATTGAAAATGGAAGATTTGGGAAATTATAAATGTGAATGTAAATAATACCAGATATCTCACATTTCAAATCAGACTCATATTTCCTATTTTGCCATGTCATAGCACCAACAAGGCCTGACCAGTAAGCCATAGGGATAGACTAATTTAAGTTGGTTAACTTGAATGCAATCCATTCTCTACTGTACTTACATGTTTGCTTTCCATAAGTTGCATGCTGTGCTCCAGCTGTCATCTAGATTTGTCAAAGTGAATATGTATTAATATATTCTCCTACATAAAAAATTATGTAGCTGTGTGAGTTTTGCAGTCATTTCTAGATAATAGTGCAGCGTTGATAAGTGTTTTGAAATACAGGTTGCTAATGTTGACAGCTTTGGTTCTGTAATAGAAAAGGCCAAATTGCTTTTCATTACCTGATTAAAGAGTCCTAAAGTTTTGTTTCTAATTGGTAATGGAGTGTTATTGGGATAAGAAATAGATTTATGATGTTTCCTGCTACTGTGATAATAATTACAAATACATTTTAGATTTTGTAAAGGAAAACAGATTTTATTACCTGTATCAATAGCATATGTACAGAGGTTCAAAAGCCAAGCACTTTAGCTGTGTGTCCTCTCTGTTTGCATCAACTGACCTTGCATGAAAAGATAAAGCAGTGAGAACAGGAAAACCTAGTTCTCATTCTGATTACTTTGAGTCTATAAAATCTGTGGCATGGTATGCTGCTGAAAAGCTGTGGAATTCCGTGTGAAACAAATCCATTACTCCTACCTTACCCCCACCACATTTACCTCTGTCCTCACAAGCTGATTAAGCTGATGACTGCTAAATGCCAAATGTCCCTTGGGTTTTGTCCTTTATTATACAATTCCAGCTAAAATTTAACATTGCATTAACAAAATAATGTAGTAGAACTCTTAATCCACCATTTAGAATCTTCAGAATGAGGTCACTAGTTTTTTTAACAGGGAAATAATTAAAGTAAATTGCACACAAGATGTGTTTATATGGAAAATAAAAGGGGGTTTTTTAGAATATTTTCCCCTTGTGATCTTCAGGGCTCATTTTAAGAGTATTCATAGTGTGAAATTTACACTGAACTACAGAAACGGAGAGAAGACAATAGAAATTCTGAAGATTGCTTTATACCTTTGAATCAAGGCAATTTTTAAAATATACTGTCCATTTAAGGCAGATATAATTCACCAGTCCATGCGTTTCATGTGCCTTTTGCCATATTTGGCTCCTAAAGGTTACACTCTCTATCTCTTTCTAGTGCCCCTTTGTTAAATCTGCAGTGTCTAGAAAGACAACAGTTGTCCCAGAAAGCTAGATGATAACAACAGACAGTCCAAACACTGGGATGTAACCCTTACATGTCAGAGCGAACTGCTTACCTTCACACATTGCTAACCACACTTTATTGCGGAGTCTGTCTTCCTCTTCACTCACAGGTCTCCCGGTTTGCTATAGAGTCAAGAGCCACTGAACTACAACAACTCACTCTGATAACTCTGGGTGGATTTGGTTCAATCTTGATGCCCCTAAAGAAAATATAACAGATATACTAAAATAGGCTAAAGACCGGTTACCCAACAACACTGTTTTCTCATATCTTACCAGTTTAAAAAGACACTCCAAAGGCTTATGTTTGAAATGCAAAGTCAGATTAATATATACACGAGTGCTGAATTAGACATAAAACAGCAGAAGATCTCAGAGATATCGTAACTCCATGCTTAAATGCTATTTTTTTTTACATTGGTGAGTATGACACAATGAATAAAATATATTTACAAAAATAGTTCATAGCAAGGGGCTGAGAAACACATGAGATACTGATAGCTTGCTAAAACAGACAGAGAGACAATACAGTAGGCAGGCACATATTTCTTATGCGGCATAAGAGACAGAAAACTAGCTGTAGGTTCACTGCAGCCCTGCTCCAGTGCACATTCCTCCCCTTTGCAGTTATTCACCAATTGCCATACATGTGACAGAGACAAATTTCTTGTGTCAGTTTAAAGGTTCTTTTAAACTTAATACTGGTATAAGTACTGCTTCACTTTCTTTACACTGTCTATATTAAAATAACTCAAATTTCTGCTATGAAAATTCAAATTTCTGCTAGTTCTGTTATCATTCAGGAAATAGACTCCTTTTTTCTACATGTTATTCCAGTTTTATACCAGTATGGAACCAATGAAACCAATGGAACTCCAATTAGTATAAAACTAGCAATGAAAACTGAATGAAACCTACCACTTAGATCAGTTTAGTTTTATGGAAATGATAGTGGTTGCTCTGGCATGACCGAGAGAATGAGGTTGAGTTTCTTCTGTTAACTGTATCATATCCACCTGCAAATCTGTATTACCATTAAAGGCCATGTAACATAACTACTATCTATTCTTATTTTACCACAGAACTGACAAATACACAGGTTTCTGCAGTGCATCTATCTTTAGTTTTCAAGTTTAATATTGTACATCCAAAACCATCTGAATTTGCACCAAACATGCTGTTTACCTCACCTCTGGATCTGGATACTCCATTGCTAGGTTAGTTACCCAACTAGAATGTGCAAGCCTATAGCCACGTGCAAAAATTTCCACTGAAGGAAATGAATATCCATTTAAACTTCTATGCTGCCTTAGGAACCTAAGGAAGCACATGTTTGAGTTTGCATGTCCAACATACGAGCTGCATATGTTGAATTCCTTCAGAATAAGCGAGATCTACTTTATAAATTGCAAAAAATAAGCTGAGACTACACTCTTGTCCACAGGTTCAAAAGCCTGTGACCATCACACCTGCCTTAGAAGATTCTAAGCTGGTCTTGGGAGGTCCTTTCAAAAGACTTATAACAGGAGACAATATTGCTTCTAGAAACAACCACTAAAAGGCATTGTTGCAGTCATCAAATCCTTCCCTTCTACTCTATTCTCTTCTAATTCCCACCTTGATCTCTGTTGTGCTCAAGATTCTTCCAAGAACACTCTAAGCATTATGAATTACATCTACCACATACTGTTTATTATTTTATTCTCTCACATCAGATATAAAAGATCTAAAAGGCTGTAAAAATAAAATGGAAAAAAAAGGCATTCTGGGGGTAATGTGTATAAACACTAGATACTACCTCTTCTTCCTGTGAAGTTTAAGGAAGAAAATGTAGTTGTTTTTCTTTTTGGGCTTGTCAGGATAGGCATTGATACAAATTAAAGTCATACAAATGAATAAATAACCATACAACCACAATAAGTAACAATAATTTTCATATTTGTTATCTTTAAAATGCTATGCACAAAGACGCTTGGCAAAACATTAATTAAAAAAAAGCCAACAAACTACAGCCCAAAAATTTACTCAGTAGTAACATAAGGTACAGTGAAAATATTGACTATAGATGACTAAATTATAAAGAGCTTTCAGACACACTGCACATACTGACGTGATTCCCAGCTGCTTCTCTTTCCACCAAAAGCAGAGAGAACTGCAGAGCTCTTCCGGGGAGGACAAACTTTTGTTCTTGGGATTCACAGCAACTAGCTTATTAGGGAGCAAAGCTTGTATTTGTGGATGAGAATGGCAAGGGAGTGGCAATCTATAGGTACTTATTAATCAGTAATGGAATTTTTAAAAAGAGCTGAACTTTGTAAAGCTAATTTGAAAAGACAATCCAAAATCTGACTTCAAAAAGTATTTCATCAAAAATTAAAGAGTGCATTTTATAAACATCACTGCCATAGTCTGGTCTAGAAAAGGAGTATTCCAATTAGAAAAATGGAAAATTTAGTTTCAAACAAGTCCAAACTTTGACTGAGACATGACACTTTGGAAACATTTTTCCCATTAACTTGAAGCTAACTTTCAGGAAGAGATTACTTACCGTTCTTAAAGTGGATACATTCTCACTTAACTTAGTGGTATCACTTGCAATCTGCAGCAATTTAGACAAGTATGTGATACAGATCCTTCCACAGTTTAGGAGAACACATCTGCAATTAATATCACTACATTCCCCACTTTAGGAGAGCTTTCCAAGTAGGAGTGAAGAGTGACTTCCCCTTCTTTTCATAACAGTGGCACGATTCCCTTTGTTTCTATAAACCTGCCTCAGAAAAAAATCCAGTTGCCTGGCCATGCACTTTTCAGATAATATTCCTGACTTGAAGCCAAGGCCAATGTCATTTGGGTATCCTGCAAAGACAACAGACAGCCAAACTTAGTGGTGCAGCTCATTTGAAAAATCACAGGTGTGTCTCTTAAAGAGGAAGATTTATTCCCCATGGCAATAGCAATTCAGAGCCACATGTTTTGCAGAATTTGCCAAACAGAACAACAAACCATACAAGCATATGATATTATGTTAATTGATGAGACATTGATTCTTGTTCTTACTAAATATCCTTACAAGTCCTCTGATGCTAAATAGAATATTCTCATGGACTTTTTAGTCATCTAAATAATTCTTTTGAAAAAAAAATCTTAATTGAAACTGCAACAGAAAGGATTAGTAGAATGTAAAAAAGAAAATCAGTCACTATAAAAAGCCTATTCAAAATTCTTTACCCTTCTAGGATTCCTGCATACCACTAATAAATGCATCATTAACATATGTTAGAGAGCATATTAAAATCCAATTGCAGATTACACTTACGTAATTTTGCCATGCAAATTATAAGACCTATGTCATAGAAGGTGTGATTAATGTGGTTTATTTAAGACGTTGATGTATTTCTCTGCTTTACTTTTCCTAAAGTTCTTTCTGTGATTCTTCCTTTATCTCCTAAACATGCCTAAACTTTAACGAACTAGCCTTCTGGAAAAATTAGGGCCTTTGTGTTCTCCCACCACTGATTACATGTGTGTATTCCAAGTGATAAAATTAACTCTTGTTTTCTCTTTCAGCTGGACTCATCAGAATTTTCAAAGAGTTGTCTTAAAGATCTGATTTGAGAGGTCATTTCTGAAATACTGTCAAAGACATCTTATACCAAAGTGACAATTCAAGCTTTGGGATAAAAGGTTATTAACAAAAGAGAAAATAACAAGGCATTCAAATGCATAATCAAAAAAAAATAATATGTCTGTTCTTGGCTTCCCATCTCTCAGTCATTTCCTTCTTCTAAAACCATTACTTCAGTTCTTTTTTCACCAATTATTCTTATGTCACAGAAATCATTAATGTATGAAGGAAGAATAATCTTTCTGGCAAAACACCTTAAAGTATGCAGGATTCATTACAAGGAAGCCTTAATGGTATAATCCTATTTTTCATTTTTTTTCCCTATATTTTCATGCAAGGAAAATATTGCAAACGATGTTCTGGCATATGAGGAAGTTGTCTGAGACAAATCTCCAGAATATAACTTCTTTATAACGCTACTAAGTATTTGCAAAGAAGATTGTTTTCATATACAGTTTTCAGCAGTCTTTTTTCCACTGGACTGCAGTTAGATTTATGGTAACAATTGATAGCATGTCAAAATATTTACAGGAAACCTACCAGTCTCCTGAGGTAACTAAACACTGAGAAGACCATACAGATTAACTTCTTGTAGGAAATTCTATCCATCAGCCTTGGCATCTAAACTAGGGCACACAAAAAATGCTTATGCTTTAGGCTTAAGGATGAGGGAGGAAGTAAGAGTGCAAAATGCCACTGCCAAAACTGTAAGAGTCACAGGTTCTCTGTTAATTGCCATCTGTCTGTATGACTAAACTCTTGACATAAACAAATGGAAAGTAGTGGTATCAATGAAGTCAGATATTAGCTAAGAAGGACACCTATATCATTCTTGCCAATAAAGTTAAAAGCGAAGCCTGACCAAATAAGCAAGACATAGTCTAACCCAGATGCATCACCTTTTAAATAACCAGTTTTTTAAAGCAGGGATATAGGAGAAGATGAATAAGACCATGCATAAACACTTCATTAGAATGTGTCTTTACATCAACTGTTGTAAAATTTCAGAGAAATCAAAGCATTTTAAGGCATGCTGATATTTTTAATCAAGAACTGGTTGTTAAAGGATGTATTTGTGCAGAAATTAGATGCTCCCAGCTGGTATTCAACTAATTGCAACCATATTCTTCTCTCCACTAGTCAGTTAAGGTTTTGATGCTGGATGAAACCTCCATATCCACATTTGCCCAAGTAAATGTCATTGCATCTAGGGGGAAATTCTATTTTTCTTTGAGATATAGAGCAGAAAGCAATTCTGAAAAAAATATTATCTCTGTTTTGGCTTGGCACTTTCTGGCAGTACCTTGAAAGCAGCCACTTACCTTTCTATGTGTCCACTCTCTTGCATGTGGGAATACATCTCCCCTGTTTATTACGTGATTCAGAGACCGACACTATTTGCTGCACCTACAATAGTAAGTGAAATCCTCTGTAAGACATGGCTGTCCCACTGGTCATGGGATATGCTTGTTAGTAAGATTCATTGCTATGAATTTAAGGAAACATGAATACGTGATGATGGATGTAAACTCCTTTCACCTGAGAGTAAGGCAGAATTTGAAGTATGGATTTAGGTATTTAGCAGGATTACATGTGTATGTTGCATAGTACTGCCTGTAAACAAAGCCAAATAACACCTGCATGCCTCGGTAAGGCTTAACAGAATTTTGCAAAACAGTAAACAATGCAAATTCTACTGAGATTAAACCATCTATTTGTTCCTGATAACTGCATATTTAACAGCCATAGCACAGTACTTGCATTTTTTAACACTTGGGGAGTACAGAATTCAAACCCCTTTACTTCCTTCTCTTCTGCCTGGTCTTGTTACGTGCAGTCCTCTGCTGGGCTGCTGCCCAAGGAGTCCTTAGTTAATTGAATATAATTATGCTGCATCCTACCTTCAAATGCTAATGCAGTTTCACCTCTCCTTGTAATACAATACAGATGAAAGCCCCAATTATTGTCTGGCACATGTAACTCTTTCCTCTTCAATACATTCACTCTCATAATAATGCAGTGTTTTTGCTGGGTGTTGTTGATCTTTAAGTATAATGTACAATGATGAGTAAATTAGTAATGAAAGGTAGTTAAAGGTATTATCTTAAAACACGGATAGTTCTTCACTGAAAGGCAAATTTTATGAGCATTCAGTACTACTGTTTCTGTCATTACTCATTAATAAATTAACAAGGCAGTCAATTAACAAGTTCATCTTCACCTGAGATTGAGAAGCTGTAGAAAGCAAGGAGGCAACAGAGGATGCTTTTCACTGAAAGTGAGTCCTCAAATATCAATAAATGTCTGTCAAGGCTGAGGGAGCTCTTAATCAGTTTGGAACATTGAGATGGCTAGTTAATGTTGCACTGCCTCTGAAGAGGTCTTCTGTGTCATGTCAAGGTTTGTTTAGTGGGTTTTTTTTTAATTCCTCTTTTTTTTAACCAGACTGGAAGACATTTCAACTTAAATACTTAAAATAATTAGTTAAGGTGGTTTTGCAAGATAATGCTATAAATACCTAACATAATGTAACATGTTTGGTCAGAAAACTTTCACGATTATGAAAGGAGGTTTCAGGAGACCAGTTGTTCTGATTTGAGGTAAACAATAAATTTTTAACCTTTTTTGTGAAGCAATTTTTCAGCAGTGTTTCTAGGGTTCCTTTAAAGAACAAATCTTACAAAATACGTTTGGAAATAAAAAAGTGAATTTCCAATAATCTTTACCTTAAAGATGTTCTTCAGAATATATGATTGTATGAAATAAATTTTTGGTGAAGTATGTGGTTTGGAAAAAAGAGTGTGATAATGTTTCAATAAAAGCTTTTTTTTAATTAAAATATTCTGACCAGTTTTGCCAATGAATCATAGGTACCAGTAAGGGTGTAAAGCATATATAATACAACTTCACATAGTTTGTTGTGAAGTATACTGGGGAATATATTTACTCTAAAATGCAGGTGTAGGCAATTCCTAACACTAATGGAAATTCAAATGCTATTGTCAAGTCCACCTAGTTCCAGCCTTTGGAGAACACTTGGGAAAAGTTGTGCCAACTTAGAAATGTCATAGTGCATGAAATCTGCTTTTTCCTTTTTTTCAGTAATTTCAAACATCTAGGCTCCTTGTAGATGTTAAAGTAAACATTCCTAAAACCTTTCAGCACTGGGCGGATAGGTCTGAAGTAATATGTCTAATTTTAAACATGCAAGCATTTTAATGATAAGCATGTGTTTATGGTTTCTTCTAGACCAGGATCTAAAAATAGCAAAGACTGTATAATGGTTTGCTCTGACAAATCTAGCTGTGCTGCTTCAGCTCTTAACTCCAGACCCAAACCCAGAACACTAGCTTACATCACTAACTAAAGTCATTTTGAATTAAAACACCAGAACATCAATGTGAGTGGCTGTGGCACAGACAGTCTCCTGTTCTTCCTGCTCTCCAAGGGGTCAATAACCTCCCCAAAAAAGGCAGTAATGAACAGCCAGCAAAATGGGAAACCTCTTATCTTGCTGCAGCTGTTTCCTCAGTTGTCACAGGGGAATTTAGGGGGGTAGCCACAATAAACAACCCACACCCTCAGTGATATATAATCCAAAATTTACTTGCTTAGCAGGATGTATATAGTGGGTGGATAGTGGTTTCTGTTTTAAAATTTCTCTCTTGTAACACGCAAATACCTTGACCCTCTGGGCCAGTTCAGATAGGGAGGAGGGAACCAACTCACATTGCTTCACTGAACAGGTCCTGGTTGGCCACCCAGCCACTGCATAAAGCACTTCAATCTCACTTAGCCTCCAATATACTGTTAAATGACCATGGAGGTTTTTCTTCCAACCATGGACTACTATCTTAATTATTTCTTCCTTGATATGGCAGATTGTTGACATATGCTACCAACGGCCTTGCTAACAGTGTAGCCCCAGACCAATTTGTCTGACATCTTTTGGTCAACTAGGGATTTTTAGTCACTTATCTTCAACTCCAAAAGTACTACAAGGGTGTGAAGTGATCAGCAGTTACCTAAAAAGTTCATTTATTTCTTCATATTAGACTATTTTAGTCAGGTAAAGGTGGGAAGAAATAGTCAAGCTCTCACTCCTCTGAACATTGCCATGGCTGTTTGTTCAATGAACGTTTACCAGAAATCCAAGTAAGGATAGATGAAAGTGGTCTCACAGGATAATTCCAGATACAATAGAGCAATGAAATGCCAATGGTATAGCTGGGATAATATTCAGCTCTCCCTCTTTCCACTTAAACAAAAAGAATCATAAAATCATAGAATCATCTGGTTAGAAAAGACCTCGGAGATCATCGAGTATCACTGTACCTGTCTACTTACTAAACCATGTCCCTCAGAAACTCACCTACCCGCCTTTCAAACCCCTCAAGGTACGGCAACACAACCACCTCCCTGAGAAGCTGTGCCAGTGCCTGACAACACTTTCAGTGAAGAAATTTTTCTGAAACTCCCATGGCACAACTTGCAGCCATTTCCTCTCATCCTGTCAGTTGTGAGAAGAGACCAACACCTACCTTGCTACAACCTCCTTTCAGGCAATTGTAGACGATGATAAGGTCTCCCCTCAGGCTCCTCTTCTCCAAGCTAAACAACCCCAAGTCCCTCAGTCGCTGCTCATAAGACTTATTCTCCATTCCCCTCACCAGTCTCAACGCCCTTCTCTGGACACACTTCAGCCCCTCAATGTCTTTCTTGTACTGAGGGGCCCAAAACTGAACACAGAATTTAAGGTGCAGCCTCACCAGCACTGAGTACAGGGCACAATCACTTTCCTAGTGTTGCTGACCACACAATTTCTGACGCAGGTCAAGATACCATTGCCCCTCTTGGCCACCTGGGTCACTACTGGCTCATGTTCAACCAGCTGCCAACCAACATCCCCAGGTCCCTAGGCAGCTCTCCATCCACTCTTCCCCAAGAAGTACTGATTCTCATTTTTGTTTTGATAACTTCCTTTTAAAGGGCCTGAATTCCACTTTAACCACTAATTTGACCAAGTGTGTCTTCATATGTCACTTTAATAGAAAAGAAAAATATGTTCCTGACACATGTTCGTACAGTTTCTGTGACAAAATAGGAGAGAAAGCCATGGCACCTGTATAAATGATCAACAGGCACTCAATGCAGTCATAGCTGCAGTGACAGAAGAATAGTTTGTAACCTCTGTCTTTTAGTTATTTTATTTAACCAGTATCCTTCCTGGATATTACTGCAAGTCTGCAGTGTTATCATGTTCTACCACTTTTATTATTCCGTAGGTATGTAACTTGTCTTCTGCCCTTACTTTTACAGAGGACATCAACCAAAATCATAAGGTACTTAGAATAGAGTTTCTTATGCCCTGGAAATGCTAATACATAGCTTACAAAACATGCTTGTATTTGTGTCTAAGTAATAGTCTCCCACTGAGATCTGTCATTTTGTAGTTCCTTTCCCAGCCTTATGAACACTTATGACTATTTCATTAATTAGGAGATTCTGGAAACTGGGGAAAGCAGACAAGAACACTTAAAGTTACTTGTGGTTTCCTATGTCCCATTTCCTTTTGATGTGGATGTTTTTTCCATTTCTGTCCTTCTATTTTAGCTTATTAAAAGTGGAAAATTCTCTTCACCTACAATTTCTTCTCATTGAATCAAAATTAAGGGAAATATAGATAAGAAAAATTAGGGCTGTAATAACAATAACAATTTGTTACTGGCTACTCTCTACCAGAAGCTGCTATTAAAGAACATTACAGTTGCACTGCATGTATGGAGAGCAGAACACCAAGAGACACTTTAAATACAAAAATAATCACTTATTAACTAAAATCAATAATTAAAATAATCAATGCCCTATACTTGTGGGATGCCAAGCATACACATTTAGTATTAACTTCAGTAAGCCTGTGAAGGATTTCCTCAAGATGACTCTGTAAATTGGAGTTAGGGACATGAAAATGTAATTACTGACCAATTTCCCTATGGAATTAGTTGGTTTGCTGGTCTTAGCAGCACTGCTGACACTCTGTTAGATGATTCAAACTAAGTCTGTCATGTATAGATAAAAATCACATTGGTGACAAAGCTAACTATTTCTTGAATTATTGCTTGCTGTGACTTTCCATTAAGAGTAAACAAATCTTGATGCAGATAATGAGGACAATATAGTCCCTACGTTGCCAGCAGTCCTTTAACAAACTTTACAACAGAAATTTAAGTTAAGACAGTAGCCTGTGAACCAAACAACCTGATTCCTTGACTCACATTCCTTTCTCCCACATTAACATAGGCCTGGAAATTATTATCCAGACAATTGTGCATATAGATGTTGAGGGTAACTCCTTATTAGTGCCACAGTATGATTTGCATTGCTAATCTGTTGAAAACCTTTGTCCAAACTATACTTCAGACTTTGTTCTTATCCAAGTGTCTTTCTAGTCATACTCTTTTGCAGATTGACTTAAATGATGCTTTAATATGGTGTCTGATAGGCATTTGGGGAAAGAGGCATTAAACTAAAGGGTTACTGACACCTGAACTGTAAGGAAAGAGGGATAAAGTAGCTCAAGTTACAACATTGCCAACAAGGAGATATATGTGCATCTTTTCAGCTGCTTAGGCAATTACCCTGCTAAGAAACCACCTGCTGCAATGCTGTTCTGCATCATGGTCACTGTCATCCTTCTCTCCCTGGAATCAGACTGTCTTGAAGGAATAATTAATATAATAATAAGAGATGTTGTTTGTGCTTACTTTTTCAATGAAGACAAGCCTCAATACATAACCACTGTAGAGTTTATCTGCTGTATTTTCCGTCTTATTTAGGTGCAAGTGGAAAAAGTGGAAGGTGCACATCTCATGTCTCACTTTAAATGCTGATGATCACATTCATATTTATAAAAAGCCTGGAAGAAACCTTCTAAACCCATCATCTGCTTCATGACAGGAACAAGCATGCCTCCATGCTTTTCTTTGCTGTTCTAGAAAAACTTTCAGTGATGGGGACTCTACCACTTTCCTAAGTAGCATATTCCATTCCTTTGCTATGCTGCTAATAAGAACGGTTTAATATCTCGCCTCAGATCTCCTTCTTATTTTTACAGCTCTTTTGTCTTACCCCAAAGTCTTGCTTTAGTAGACAAGCTGTGTTTCTCAGCTTCCTGGATTTCCCTGTCCTCCCCTAGATAGCAGCTGGTCCACTGGTTCTTGCAAAGTGTACCATATTCATGATGTCACCTCACCAGCAAAGAGCAGAACAGCGCATACCTACAATTGCAAAGTAAACTCTGTTCACTCTTCCGCTGGGAGTGTGCACTATACAGAAGAAATCACTGGGATATTATTGACTAAAAATCACCCAAACCTTCTACTGCGCTTCTGCTGACAGCAATTTTTCCTAGGTATCTCAAACTCTACAAAATTTAAGGGTAAAAAGACCACATTTCCAAGACGAAGAGTGAGTCCATTGCAAACAGAAAACTGCAAGGCTCATCACACAAGAAGATTCAAATACTAGATCTTAACATTTCCACTTTCTTCTCATAAATGGACCAATTTTGTTTGTCAATCTCTCCTGTCAAAATTCTCAAATAATCAACTTGAAACAGAGACCTAACCAGAAATTATCACCCAAAATATTGAAATTTTGTGGACTTGAAAGAATTTGGAACAGGCAGTGGAAAAGAATTAGACAACTTTGCCATAGCCCAATAAAAATCAGGTTTTTTTACTTTTAAATAAACCTTCAGAAAAAACTTCATTTTGATAGGTACACAGAAAAAGAAAGGAACCTGTCAAGCAAATCAACAAGCAGACATGGAAAAAATGAACACCAAACATAATTTTACTTTAATTGAATAGTTTTGTCTGAATTTCTATGGGGCAGCAGAAGCCTGAGCCAGCAATTGAGTCTTGGTAATTAAATCTCTGTTTCCTTCCTTCACATTTTGTTATAGCACAGAATATTTATGCCAGTCTTTTTCAGAAAATGTAATGCATTTAGAAACAGTTGGATGGCTGTCTGTCTGTCGTAATAGATCTAGAATTCCAAATCTCTGATTCAAAAATATATTGAAAGATGAAAATCTTAAGCAGAAAAAAAAAAGAGTTTATAATCATACTGGAATGCCGGTAACATTGGACAACAGAAGTGAATAACCAAGCTGAAGTACTCAATAATGCACTTAAGAAAACTGTACCTTATCAAAATAACCAGCTAGCAGGGAATTTCAGTAGAACCTTTGAGACAAAATCACAGAGCTACTTGTCTTAAGATTTCTGGAAATTATTATTGGGAGCTTGAAGTAATGACTTGCAGAGAGAACGACTTTTGAATGCATTAATGTCTATATTTTAAGATTTCATCTCTGAAGTTGCTTACTTTTACAACTAATAATATTTACATAGTGAAAATGCAAAACATTACTATCTTACCCACAGCATATTTTCAGAGCTTAAACACTAAAATATTTTCAATAAGTATTCTCATCTGCCTACAATTTCCATTCTTTTGTTTTTCTAAAAAATGAACTCATATATTTTCTTATTTAAAATATCTGCATTCCAAAATCAAAAAATTTCAAAGGTGGTCTGGAATTTTGGAATTTTTTGAAACTATTGCTTAAAGTAAACATATGATTAGTTTTCAAGCTGGGAGTGGGGATGGGGGAGAGGAGTTAAGGACTGACTGTATATGACGGTATTCATATTTCCTCTTGCAAAGACAATTTGCAAGCAACCTCTTCCTCCAATGATTGCTGGTTGTGAAACAGTGAAAGGATTCACCTCTCTTTACGGTGTTATAGAGAAGTTATTGCAGAAGAATGCTGGAGCTTGTACCTATTTTGGCTGGTTTATCTGCTCTTCTGATGAAGAAAGTTCCTACAGTGCCTTGGAGTTTGCACAACAAGGCTGGTCTTTCAGTGGAGAAGCTGATTGAAGGAGTGTGCTACTGGATCAAGGAAGGAATATGGGTGAAAGAATAAACAAGGCTCCTCCTTCTCCTGAAGCAAAAGATCTGCTGGCAAAAGTGTAAAATGATGTTCCCTCACTTCAGGGTATAAGATACTGCTCTTCCAAAGAAAAGAGAGCTTAGCTCTGGCACAGCAGATTTGCCAATTTTTAGCTGCAGAAGGGTAACAAAAGGTAGGAACATTCTAGAGTCATCTGGCTAGGCCTCAACATATGTTTGGGGTTTTTTTAATAATCTGGTAAGTATTACGTAAAGTGGTCCTGTGTGAACATATGGACATTCTGTATTGTCTTCACTGAGTTTTCTATTATGCTCTGTGGAAACACAGACCTGAAATTTTATGATACTCCAAATACCAACTCTACTTTACCCTTAGTGACTGGGAAAGGTAGATGATAGTCCCATGTTTCAAAGGAATTTAGGTCAGTAAGGCTAAGGAAATCATTTTGGTTTGGATGTGATTTGTTGGGAGCAGAAAGACTGGAGATGAGGCACACCTTTCTAGTTGTGGGCAGTTTTGTTCTACTTCATTCTGCAAGTAACAAGTACAGATAAACAGAATTTTTTGGTCATGGAGCCTCAGAAACGGAGAGAAGAACTCAATGAGGAACAGTTGCTCTCCTGGAATAGATATTATAACTACTTTTTATTGAGTACCTTAAATGTCTGGCTACAGTTAATCAATGAGGTAAAAAAAATTAAAGGTTACAAAATGGTCTAAATGAAGGGTTTAAACATAACTTGTAGGAAGACACATTAGAGATGAGCGCTTGTGTCCTCTTTCAATAGGCAGCTCAATCATTTATTCAAATATCAAAGAAGTGGTTGAGTGGATGTGAAAACTACTATAAATGAGCAAACATTATACAATGTAGAATGATCTGTCCATTATTTGGATGAATTAAGCTTGGGAAGATGCAACATTTACTTACGGCTAATGCTACAGGAAATTAAATATTTGTACACTTGGTTATTTTGGTTGCAAATTGAAAAGGTAAAGATATCCTAATTGAGTAAAAAAACAATTCTGTGGTTTCATTCATTCTTTCTGGAACAAAGCCTATGATATTCTTCTCTTTCTGACTTCAGTTTCTATTTTTTTCTGACAACTTGTATACAGTCAATAAAATACCTTATTTGTCAGGGCAGAGTCATTAAAGAGACCTTCCTGGAAAACCTCAACCAGGAAATGTATATTATTTTTCTCCAGATTCTTGTTGACAAGCTACATAAGACTGCAAGAATTTATGTCACTGGAAAATGTATGTACTAATGTAGAAACCCTAAGGTGGTGTGTCTTGACCTTTCTTGTTAGTATTCATTGCTTTTCTTTTTATAGGGATAGCATTAGATCAGGTTAGAGAACGGTCACTCTTCATATCAAAGCTGATTGGAGGAAAATGGGGTAGCTCATTGAAAAGCAGTTGAAATCCCTAAAGTTACACAATATCCCATCAGACAACATGTTCCTGACTAAGTCAGGAAACTTAAAACAGTGGCTTTGTGTTTGGGAAAGAACTAAAAAATCTCTGAAGGTTAATTTTTTTCAACATTTGACTTCATGAATTGCCTAGAAAATTTTCCTAATAAGGATTTATTGAATTATTGAGTAATGCTATGATGAAATTGTCTGGAAAGATACACTATTTTACCAGCAACGGTCTGGAGAAGAATTATGTTCAGCTTTTTGAGAAGTTTGTCGTATTCAGGCCTTTCTTTTCATAAATTAGCACCTGCAGTTTTTCTGACAAAGCCACAGAGAGAAAGATATGGGAAATTTTATTTGTGTGGTTTTGTGATGCTCCCTTTCTGGTCAGAATTTTGTAGTTGTTTTGAAATTTTCTTAAACAGAAGGAAAAACATCCCTACAGAACAAAGAAAATCATACTATCGTGAATCTTATTTCACTCAAGTTCCAGCCTACAACTCTAAGCCCTTACACTTGACTTGTGTTTCTCAAAACAGTCCCTATTTTTAATTTCTCACATATATTAATGTCACATAAATTCATAAACAGAGTTTCTGTATTTCTAGATTGCTTTATAGTTAAAGAAAGACTTTCTTGGGGTTTTGGGTAAGAATAATTTTTCTTACACTTAGATTGATAGAGACATGAATCTAATATCTTGCAAATATTAAAGTTGGAGTGTCTTGGTAAATATGAATAACAGTAAAATAGGCTGAACTCCAGTAAAAAATTATTTTTGCTACTGAGTAGATAGTGCTTAATTTAAATTCAGTGATACTGGATGTTTCATCTTTATAAAGCTCTGAAACTGTACTGCATAGTTACATTAAGACTACTCCAACATATAATAAAAGTGCATGTGTTCAGTCAGGAATGTGCCCATGTTGGGTCTCTTCCATCTACTTTCCTTACCCACACCATGTATATTCTTTTGCCTCTTGTCATTATTGTTCATTCATGAACCACTCTGAATTAACTATTAATGTCAAAAAGATTAATGAAAAATAGATGTTTTCCAATGTCTTCTGCTAAAAACAGGCAATATTCTGTTTTTTAAAAACTAGTTTCAGTAACAAATGCAAAAAATTTTATATGCTCAAAAGTCACCTCGACTGTTGCCTTATATACATTTGCACAACCAGACATTTTTGTGCAGCAGCATCTCGGAATAAACATCATTTTCAGAGGCCAATAACCTTTTTTTCCAGAAGCTCCTGAATAACAGTCAAGCATTAGCTATTGGTCCATGTGGAGACTACAGAATTTGGTATATGCTATTTTAGGATTACTGGAATTCAAGAAAAATGGTGCTAAGAAATGAAAATGTCAGCACAAGAATGACTGGCCTGTTGCTTGTGAAGTGTCAGCATTCCCAGCTTGATTTAAAAATATTTCCTTGATTTGGATGTTTCATTTTTATCTAAATTGAACATCATTAAATAACTAATTTTCCAGGATAATTATCAAAAAAAATAATTAATGCTGAGATATTTCATCAATATGTGAGGTATACAGTCTCAAACACTTGTGATAAGTGGCTGGAATGTGGTTCTAGGAACAACAGGGTAGGGTGGTGCCTTACTAAAGGACTTCGGGAACTATTTGCATCATAGTATTTTTCCTAAATTGAAAGGTTTAAAGATCAGATTTAAGGTAGCCATGTTCTCCTTCTGCTCTTTTTGGAAGGCCCATTGCTCTAATCTTGCTTGTACTTAGTCTCTATGATGACAAACATATTGGTAGCAATCAGACTTCTTCCTTGACTTAACGTAAGGGAATGGAAAAGTCTAGATTTTCATTTGTTCCCTAGACCACCCCTGCATACCTGATGCGCTTACTCCAGTTTGAGCCCAGACTACCTGAGCACCCCTGACCAGAACTGTCCTTAATGTTCCCCATGAGATTTATCACCAGGCCATAGTGCAAGAACATTAACGTGTCTGTTTCTACTGCAAATCGCCTGCTGGACACTTCACACTTAATTTTGTCATCCTCAAGTAAAAATCACAGTGATTCTGTGATGTTTGGATTTACTGAGGTCAGCCACATTTTCCTTCCCTTTTAGTGAATAAAACCCCAGTTTATCAACTATACTCCTATTATTAAGTCCTAATCTTGTGGTTTGGGTATTTGCATTTCACACCCACATTCTACTATTACAGTTATCAAGCTGACCCAGACTTGCATGTAAAAAATATTTTGCATCTTGAACATTCAGTGGTTGGTGTCTTGTTAAGTCCACTTCCACAGCAGGTGGGAACTCCTCTGGGTTCCAGACCCTGGTTTCACATCCTCCTGGTCCAGAGTCTCTTGGACAAGGAGATACTCCTGAAAAGACTAAATAGATCAATGAATAAACCTAGTTAGGGTACCTCACCTGGAGCATCTAAGAACGTACACATAGATGTAGTGATGAAATAAAATATTTAAACCCACGGTGTCCCCATTTCTCACTTTGAGATAGCCTCACACACCAGAAATGCTGCAGTTCAAGTGCTGAGGACAATGTCCACAACAGATGGAACAAATTGTTCGTAACCACATTGCAGAAAACTCCACTGGAAAAAAAAAAAAAGTACAATTTTGAAAAGGAGAACGTGATGTCAAGGATTTCCAGAGCAGAAGAGTGAAGACTAAATACTGCCACCTTGTGACATGACAGAGGAAGCATCAGGATGGGAGGGGCAGATGTTCCTCCCCACCCTCCTCCTGGGGCCGTCACAGGTCCCCAGTGTCCAGGGCCTTCAACATGCATAAGGCAGTGTTCGCTGTGCATCGCAGCTGGCTGTGAGGGCATCCCCAGGTTTGCCTCCAGTTACAAGGTGAGGAATGCATCCACCAAGAGTGGTTTTAGCAGGAGTTAGGGAAGTCATTTTCCTGAGTAACCTTAATAAGCTCAGACTGAAATAGGATTTTAACTTCTTTATACCCATGTCTAGACAGAAGCAAGTGCTGCTATGCTTTTGTGCACTTTTACTTATCCTCCCCATCACAGAGCAAGCAAAGTTTCTTACAGGAACAAGCAATGCAGGTATAAACTGTGGTGAAACCTAGTCATTTGGTCTATACAGCATAGCTCTTAACTAAATCAAATTATTTTGACATCTCCCACCTATAGGCGATACGGTAGGGAAAAGGATACAATTTGCACCTGGAAAATGCATGACTGCACTAAATTTACAGCCTTGCTTTCATATACAGCCATTCCAGTGTGTGTTTCACGTTATTTTGTCACATGTGTAATTAAATCCATTTGTATCACAAATGTGTCCCTCTCAGAGGGTGAGGGAGGGTAAAGTCTGCAGTCCAGCACATAGCATCTGGTAAAGGCTTTGGAGTTTATATTTATTTAGTGGCAAGTCATTACTGACATCTCAGATCCTAATGCTGGTCCTAGTGGTTTCATATAGACAAAAGCTACAATGGAATTACCAGTTCATCTGTACTTTTCATACACTCAAGTGCCTTAAGTTCAGTATGAAAATGCAAATTGAACGAAATGGGCTTGTATATTCCCTTCCTATAGCTTTCAGTCCTTTTTTAAACCAAGTAAATGCAGACAAATCATTGCAAAATTATCTATGGCTTCCGTAACGTAGAAGCTTCTTAAACAGAAGGAAAAACATCCCTACAGAACAAAGAAAATCATACTATCGTGAATCTTAAGCACGGGTATCAAATCTACTATATATATTTCTCTTTTCTAACCTCAAAATTAGATAATTTGAGATTTCTCAATTGACATTTGTTATCACAGTACCTCTACAGAATTAGATGTTTCTTTCATACACTCCATGCTTAGTTAGCTAAAAATATAATCAAACTACAAAAAATGAAAATTTTCTGAAATTGTACAGAATTCCATAGGATGGTTCAAAAACCAAACTTTTCCAATTGCAGTGTGACAGAGGTGAGAAAGAAGCAAAATCATGGAGGTGAGGAAGAAGGGACCTAGTCAGTTACTTGCTGTCTGCAAACATCTGTATTTGAAGGTAGAAAACCTCTCTCCCAGAATCCAAAGTCTTTCTTCGACCAAAAATTTAATCAGAGGTTTAGCTTCATACAGATTACATCTACAAACCCAACCCTGGTGTCTATAATTAAGGAAAACAGTGTACTCTACCATAAATGCTATATAAAGCAGGTCATTCTGCATAAGTTAACCTTCTGTGGAAGACACCGAGCCTTATTCTGTAACCCATATTAAATAATTTGAAAGTGAAACAATCTTTGTCAGTCTCAGAAGTAGAGCACGTACCTTCCCAGCTGGTAGCTATACCACAATTGGCAGTAATAGGAGAAAATCTGAGAGTTACAATGCTAATAAATGTTAGTGGAAGATCTGCACCTGTTGTGGTCCCATGTGAAGCATAAAACTTGGTTACAAAGCGATGCATCATCCCAAGCTATCAGTTGTTTTTCATGAAGAACATCAATGTTTGAAAATTACTGCAACTGGAGTGCTGTAATGACAGCAACAGACTCAAATCCCAGCTCATAATAAGAGTTCTTGATAATTTTGAGATGTTTAATATTACACTTCTTACACTTTTCCCTTGATGTGACAGAGACTTACATAAACTAAAAATTCTCCCAACTTCTTAAAAGGCACTATCTATTCTCTTAATTAATTGCCTTGATCCTTTTGAAATAATTTATGCCTTTTATTGCCCTATTTTTTGAATGCTCATCTGATTCATTTCAAAACCCTGGAGGACAGAACATCAGCCATAGCCCTGCCAAAGATAATACAAAATAGTGCATAGGTCATCAGAAATTGCTAGCCATCTATCTAAAATAAATCTTGAGAGAAGTGTTAATGGATCCCAGGATGGAAATTATTCGGATAGATACATTTCATGTCTTTGGACTTTCCTTCTGTTAATTTTATAGCTCAAGCCTATATCTCTTAGAGAAAATTTCCTTTTCTCATTAAGTCTGTATTTTACACTAATTAAACAGCAGTGAATTAATTTGAAATGGGATTTTTTTAAAAAACTTTTTTCTTGGGAAAAAAAAAAGCAGAATCTGGTTCTAAGTACTTAGCCAGAACAAGTGCTTCTTTCAAGACCTATTCGGTCAAGTCTACTGCAAAACTGAATAATATTTTAAATGGTGTATGGTGAAACAAGAGATTTCTAATTCCTACTTTGTACTTTACTTACAAGAATTTAAAGGGTATTTAATGCACCAGATACTATTTGGAAATACTTTTCTCCAAATCAGGATAGAAGCAACAGCATATCATTGTTAAAATAATATAATTCAAATTTCTTTATGAATAAGCTTATCAATGGCTGATGGAGTTTTTGCTGTATGATTTACGCCCATATGAAACCAAGAATTGACAGACTACGTAACAGGATATGACTTGTCTATTCCTAATTTAACTCTGAAACATATTAAATAGTGTTTACAGACCAATAAAGGAATGATAGAACCAAAAAGGACTTTGAAAAAACCTCTCTTTAAATGTTTTATTCCTGTCACACACAGATCTCTTGGTGGATTGACTGTAATTTCTTGGGATAGGAGAGGAAAGCGTGTTCTTGACAGATGTTTAAATGCTATGTTAGCAATTAATCTTGCAGTGCAATAGATACAACATGGGTCTCTTCTACATACTCAGTGAAATGTAAGAAAACGTGACCACAGGAATAAATATACTTTTATTTCTATGGCACAGAAATACAGTTTTGCATTTTTAAAACGTAATATTTCTGGTTTCAGAGATGAACGAACCCAAAGTTTAAACTTCAAAGTTGATTTGAAATTATCATCACTGATCTCCTGATTTATGAGATGAGTTTACTTCTGTGATCTCTGGAAACAACCTCTTCCTATTTTTTTCTTCCATGGCAGTTTACAGTGAGTTAAATCAGGCTACTTGCATGCAGTGACAAGTTGTGAATGCTTTGGGGGAACTTCCATATCAGAGGCAACAAACAGACAAACACAAGGCAGGGATTTTTAACTGAAACACCACTCTGGAGGTTGGGATGGTGCTCCCACATGGACCTGCCTGGAACAAGGTTTTCAGAGGATGCCCTTTTGTTTTTTACTTGCATGTGTGCAAAGTCCATTTGCTCAGGTAAGGAATAACCGTAAGACTTAGAGTCTAATCCTCAGATCCCACCCTTTCTGCACCACTGACTGTACAGAGTATAGTACACAAGAGACTTTATTGCTCTCTTTCCAAATATCCTCCTTTTCAAATAGCTTTACTGGTGCAGCTACGCCTTTGAAGAAATATTATAAGGTTACAGAAGCCTCAGTTGGCAAAGTAATTGTGCTCAACTCACATTATAAGACTCACGTATGTATTTGCAGAATCAGAGTGTTATGGCCTTTGATGTATTCTGATGTGCATAGTTATGATTTAATTAGTTATTAGTTTTCCACAAAATGTTAATGTAATTATTATGTGTATTTTGGTAACGTGTGAATGCTCTAACTGGGGGGATCAATGCCTTCTGGTATTAGGTATTGCACTGAGATTTTTAATGCAGAACAGCCTTTTCCTAGATTTGCCTTGTAGATTATTATTGTAGATAGGTAGCACAGGAGCAGAATGAAAATTATTTAAATCACCTCTGCAGTACCTTTCTGTACTTATTAGCATTTGCCTTTTTTTTCATGTTGATCCTTACATTTGACTTTCAGGTTCGCCAAAGATTAGTCTGTCTTGTGCTTTATTTCAAATGTATAGCTGTTTTAACTCACTCATCTTAATTTTAACTCTTTTATAATAAAACTTTTTGCTTCGTGTAGATTTATCTCTAACCCCCGCTTGACTCATGACGTTGTAGATCAGTCACATATCTTTTTTTCTCTTATTCCACCAAGACCCAGAGCATTTACTTTCCACTTTGTTCTTTCCTTGCCTTTTAGTTTCTGTGTAGAGGCCAGGCAGGCTATTGAACCTATGAACAGACTTTCTGGTTTAATGAAGTGAGGTGCTCACTGGATCTCTTAAATCAAAGTTTAAACAGTTCTCTAGCATTGTTTTCTGTGTTTTCTTCTTTTTTTCCTTTGCATATGCAACAATTTCCTCATGGAGCATGGACAAGTAGACTCTAATAACGCATACCCTTATTATTTGGTGTTGCTGTAGTTGGTTTATTGTTGCTGGGTTTTGTTTACAGCTCAGCTCTTCAAGTCAGGTTTTTAAAGAAGAATCTGAACTGCTTTTTTTAACTCTTAAAATTCATAAATCATAACAACAAAAAGAAAGAAAAAGAAGCTACATCCACCATCTAGTGGAATATATATATATTTAACTTTTGGACTTTTTTCTTCAGCCTGATATAAGACTTTCAATAGCTGAGTTTCTAATGCTGAAATCTGTGGACTGCATGATCCCTTCAGGACATTTGCTGTCTACAGTTAACACTTATAAGCTGAACATTTACACAGAGACTAGTACAACACATGGGAAATACTACAGTGGAAACATTTCTGTCATGTACACCAAAAATATGGGCAAACATCTTCTTCAAAGGAGAAATCTGATAGCTTCAGGTGGAACTTCCTATCCCTTCATGTGAACAGTCTTTAATTTTGTGGCCAAGATGTCTCATAAAACCTTCCTCAGCCAGTAGCCATTCTTACCAGTCTTCTTCTGAAGAGGGTGCCTTGATGAATAGTTTGTAAACTTCACTGCAATTCTTTTATTTCACAGATATTTTTCTGATTATGATGTCTCTTAACAGTGTTTATTCAAGCACTGCATACGTGAATTTGCTTGTCTCACAGGCTAGTTCTCCTTCCTCCATCTTTTCTTTAGTACCTGGGACTTGAAATCACACTTCAACTGGCAGCACATGCAAAGGGCAGGCTGGGGTGCCTGCAGTAGCTGTACCACCAGCTATCCAGAAGCACCGGTTGTTCAGCTTATCTCAGGCATATTATGCTAATGATCGGTTTCATTTTTTTTCGGCCAAGGATGAATGGAAATTTCTCAGTACATCTGACCATGAATGAATAGGAGGCTTGAGAAAGAGCAGTGTCTTGGCTGGAACACCCAGCATTCCCACTGACAGGTAAGGGCAGAAAAGTAGGCAGGTATCCTGTGCACATTCCCACCACAAAGCTCACAGTTCAGTCTCCTGTTTTTGTAAGCAGATTTCAATTAAGTTATTATCTTCCTCCAGACCAAACTGGATGGACAGAAATGGATTTGCTTTGAGAGGTGGCACGAATTGGAGGCAGCACCAGTTACTGGTCACCCATCTCTGAGTTGCAAGATGTGTTTTCAGGAACAGTAGGAGACCTTCCCTGCACCTAATCACTCTCACATCTTTATGTAACTGCAGTAGGAGGGCCTTTGTGACTTGTTTACAACAGAGAAAAAGCTTTTGCAGTGACAAGGCTGCTTGCTTGTATTTTTCCACCTACTTGGAATAATGGTTCAAAAATAAAGTCTGTTAGTTATGCTGCAGCAAATTGTGAGAACTTTCAGTAATTACATGCCATAATTTAGTAATAGCAGAGCCATCAAGTCAATCAGCTTGAGCTCTGCCTTGATTTTCAGCCATAATTGGTTACAGTGAAAAAAATACAGAAGCTATGGGTGAGCATTCTTTTTTCAGTAATGTCTTTCCTCTGAAGTTTCTCACACAACATAGAACAGGCCCTCCCTGGGGGCTCTCTCACAGCTGGAAAGCAGTGCAGACAAGACAGTTACAATGGTTTAGCAAGGACACACAGAAGGCCTGTCAGTCGTGAGCTTGAAATCTGGACTAATTCACTGTTGTCTCAGTAAGAATTGCAGGCCTAGTGAATGAGACCTATGGCTTGATAAGTCTGTGTTATTAAGGTAATTTTTCTAGCTCTGTTGATGTAGAACTGCTAGATTGATTAGCTCACGTGTCACCCTGAGATGATTTACCAGGGGACTGACTCAGCACTATAAGCTAGTTTGGCTGGCCACACTGACACTTCTTATTCCATACTGCTGATCCTCTCTGGTGCTGATGGATGGTGACTGACCGGCAGAATTGAGACAACAGCTTTTGTCAGTCCTCAATTAATTGCTACTTGTAAAGAATCAGTACCTATAGTAACAGCTGTGAGAGGTGAGAAAATTTGGTCTAGTAGCTTCTCCCATGAGCATCTCAAGGCCTGGATGCAGGTATTTGTACCAGTTTACAGGCAGAATATTAAAGAAAATGAGTCAGCAGGAAAAGGCTCAGGATCTCATTGGCTTACATAAGAAGGGGATGCTCAGCATTTTACTGAAAGGAGACAGAAACAATTCCCAACAGAATCATACCTAGTTTTATGGTGTGGGTAACAACAGAACATCTAGAACATCTGTTTTAATCCAAAAGAAAGATTTGTTGTTTCTGCTGTCCTCACTGACTGGATGATCCCAGCAGATGTGCCTATAAGGCCATTGAGAAAATCCTGTGATGCCCAGTATAACCTTCAATAAAACCTCTCTACTAAAAATAAGATTTAAACCCAGTCACTTTTGAAGGTATGTTGCAAGGAATTCCCTAATGATTCTCATTCATGAACGTAAGTATAACCACAAATAATGTGGAGACAAAAAGTTTTGTAATATAACTGCTGCTGCCTCTATGACATGAACATCATTATGCATGATCACATAAAGCAAACAAGTCTATCAGCAAATTAATTCCTATTGATTTCCATGTTTTTGTCAAAGAATGAAGAGGGGTTCTACCATTTCTCACTGTAATCAAACACATACTAATAAAAGTCACAGAAGTCCTAAAGAAGATGATTCCTTCCTTAGTTAGAAGTGTTACTTAACTGATTTCTAATTTTCGGTGATGGTGATGGTGAAATACATAAATCAAGCTTTCTCTTTCTTTATTGCAACTCTTCAGCAGTTGAGGAGTTATGATATAAGAAATCCAGAAGACTAAAATACCTTTAAAACTAATGGACATGTACATGCGGGTGGAATATCACAGGAAACATGCAAAGTAGTCACTTATATGTGATGGTAAGATTGAAAGCAAGAAATGTTAGACCCAGGACTAAATGCACAGTTTTTGTTTTGGTGCCATATAAATGTGAATTTCTACCAAACTTATCCAGTTGATCTTTTGTTTTATTGCCTCCAAGCTGTCATCTCAATTTGGCAGCAAAGAGACATCAAATATATATCATGTCAGGTTCCATGAATAACCTATGAATTCAGAACAACTGAACAGAGATTACAAATTAAAGTGAAGTACAAATTCAATATTCATTGTGGCTGGTTTAGTCTTGCAGGCCAACTTTCCTTGAAATATGTATGCAAGTTCTTTCTTACATGCTATTTTAGAATTAATAGCTTCTGTTATTGTATTTTGGAGGACACAGAGACTGGTAGTCTAAGTAAATCACTAGAAGATCAGCCGAGCTCATAAATAATTTCTTGCGTTTTTAAAGACTTCAAAACAGGGCAGAGTTTCAAATATTATGTGCGTGCAAGTATACAATTGATTATTGATGTTAGTGGAGTTAGTCCTGATAAATATAAATCAAAACTATAAGTGAACCATGATGTGAATCCACCAGGAAGACTCCTTTTTTTCAGCAATGATGGCATAATTCAGAGGGACTCCATCATTGCAGCATCAGGGAAAAAAGGATTAGGAATTGGGAACTGCAGGTCCACCGTTACTAAACTTAATGGGGTGGATGCTGCTTGGAGGACATCAACAAACTCTTGGTCTTCTGATGGCTCTCTGACCCAACCACTGGAAATATATACTTTTATGTCATCCATGGCATATTTTTAATGACTTTCTAACCAGAAACAAACTAACTTTCACTGCATTAATTAAAACACTGTTTTATCATTACCCTTTAATTATTTTGTCTGAGAAAGCATTTTGCCTATTTTAAACTTCATGACATCTGCTACACAAAGTTTTTTCAAGCTTAAAAAGTATGAAAGAAAACTAAACATGAATAGAAGCAGAAGCCGCAAGACAGTATGAAGTGTTTATTCCTGAGGTTTTAAGAAGTTAGTAGGACAGGATGCCAGAATAAAGAGCTCTATCAGTGAAACCCATAAGCATCTTCCCGTAAGCAAAATCCTTTTCCATCTAAAATCCAGGTCTCTACAGTGGATCTTTGTCAACTATTTTGCTCTTTTTCTACAGATACTTTCCCATCTTCCCATCTATGACAACTTACAAACTGGTCAGGTTAACATACACACTACAGTCTCACCTCATAGTCATTTCACAAAATAGATGTGCTTTCTTAGGTCTCAGAAATGAAATTTCCAGAAGTGTTGGAGACAAAATGTTCACTGATTTTAGAGAAAGGGAGAGAAGGCATTTATGCCAGAACTAAACATTGTAAGTTAAAAGGTATGACACTTAATTAACTGCACCTTTCAGAGTCATTTATATATGTACAAAGGGGTGTCAAACTTTGTTACTATGGAGTATAGGATTTCAAGTCTTATTTTTTTTTGTGCCATTGACCAGAAAAAGCACAAAGGAATAGAAGATCAGTGAAGAACCACAAGTTTTCTAATTTCATTTTCATTCTTCCTCCTAGAGTTTGGCATACTAACCTCTCTAAGGCTTAGCCTGGACTAAGTCTAGATTAAGTCTTGCTCTTTCTACCATCATCTTCCAAAAGAAAATAAAATACTTCTACTGTCCTAACATATGCCAGTTGCCTCCCTGATATTGCTTATGGGCCATGTTGTATCAGGGCTTTTATTGGTATTTCAAAAAAAAATTTAAAAGATGGCAATTTTAACAAGCTTTCCTGTGCAAGTAAAAACTCTCTGTGGTGTAGACTGATTACATATGAAGAGGAGAAGCATTGCAAGAGGATCAGTGGTCAAGGCAGTAGAGGAAATGTGAGTGGTCCCCCACTACAGTGAAAGGTGGAAAGAAACTTGTCAGGATTAGGGCACCTATCTAGTACTTCAGATCACCATCTTTCTCCGAATATAGTAGCCATTTTTATTACGATTTTCTTCTTTTCTCTTCCAGTAATGCGTTGTGCATCTTCCCCTGCAGGTTTTCATTAATTGCACAGCCTCTATCTCTGCTGCTCTAAAATCAGCTGTCAGCTCATTTTAGATGTGAAAATTAGATGAAAACTTAAAGCTTTAAAATCTTCTACAATGTCAAAGCCTTATTTCTACCAGTGCTGAACACAGGAGTATATATTGCTCAGTGACTTAAAAGAACCCCATAGGCACTCTAGATTAGGCTGGAAAGCAACCAGGGTGCACCATTAATTTATGAGCAGAGAAACAGGCAAGGGCTGGATAATTAAATACTTGCTTTGTCATAGTTAACTGAAATTTCCATAACTTTTACAACAATATGCTCATGTATACTCCTTCCAGGTTAATAGAAGTTTTGGGGCACAAGGAACTTTAAATTGCCTTCACAGAGCTATACCTCAGAACAGGTTGCCATCAGATGATGTGTGAGATTAGCTATATCAGAAGCAGAAATGACACTTAAAATGCCCTTCTCCTTCAAGAGGTTGTACAAGAGGTTGTCAATCACTGCACAATGCAAACTCTGCCCAAGGACACTGTACATTCAAAGTCATCTGAAAAGCGTTAGCCTTCCTTCTGAACATATTCCTGATCTATCAGTGAAATCGTGTTTAAAGTGGCATTGCACTGTTTCCCACACGAAATACCAAAGAAACATCTTATAGGATTTTTTAAAATTCATTCTTCAAAAGGTAAACACAAGCATGTAAACAAATAAAAAAAATTAACTATTTCTTACTTTCTTTCATGTAGATTCTTTTTCAAGCTTCTTCATCCTCCACAGTGGATATGCCTTAGATTTCTTCATAATGATGCCTTAGATTTCTTCATAATGTATTAGTGGGAATATACATCTATCAAGTACATTTTAGAGGTTTTCCTCAATTTCCCAGTCATTTTCCATTACAGTCTCCTAGAAACACACAATTAGTAGCTACTGATTACCAAAGCTGCTACTACAGCTAGCTGTACTTAGCAAGACCTGCCACAATCACAAAGATAATTTACTGATCCTGTATACTTTCTCATTTATTTTTCTAAATCTTGATGGCTCTTTTTTCCCCAAAGCAGAAGTAAAGCTTAACAAATTTCTCAACAGTGAGATTTATCTACCAGTCTCATATGTGAATGTTGTGACTTAAATGTAAGTACTGGTGACTTACTATTCATGTTGCTTTGAAAGACTATATCAGCCAGTGAGAGAAATATTGTAATGATATTGTGAATTATATGAACGAGATAGACCGAAAATCTAGGGCAGCATTTGTATCAAATTTTCTATGCCTCTGTCATAGAGAATCTAGACCTAAACACGATTCTAAATCTAAACTTTTGCTCTACATGTAAAAACTTTCAGGTTTACATTACTGTAAAAGAGTACAAGAAGATAGTTCAAATAATAGACTCCAACACAAAGTGCACAGCATGAGCTTTTGCAGTAGAAAGTGAAATCTGATCACAAAATGGTAATGCCCCCAAAAACCAGATTTCAATACATTGAAACAAGCTATTGCAGAAGTATGTACTGTAAAGCTTTCTGATACAGTGTCAGCCAGTCTCAAGTGGGACACCACAGTACAGACCTCCGACCAAGCAACACAGAGCAGATACACCATAAAAACATCATTTTTAATTTCTAGCAGAGAGACAGTTAAATCTGTGGTTCTTAAAGTCCTGTGACTGCTGATCTAAGGACATAATTCATGCAAGCAAGTTAAATAGGCCCATATTGCTCAGTTTCAGGCACTGTAGCTACAGTGACTTTAAAACCTCTCATACAGCAAAATCCATAAGAAACTTACTTATTTAAAAGTATTTGGAAAAAAGTAAAAGTTTATCTTCTATAACATTGCAAGGCAAGACATAATTCCCAGTGCTGAGTGCTTCTTAATTTACACTGAGTTTCCTAAAGAAAAGCAGCTTTATCCTGAAGCTTCAAAAGTATACATCCAGAAAGTACAAGTACAGTTTTATAACATAAATGGGAAATATGCAAAAGATACTGTATCATTTTCATCATAGGTTATGTCAATAAGTGGGGTTTCAAACTGAATTATTTTTTGGCAGTTTTTGGCAAGAATATTTCAGCAGAATCAAACACATATATTTAAAACTTGGAAATAAAAGGAAAAAAAATCTCATCAGGGCCCTTCCTCTTACTGATGAAATAGAAAAGTACTCTACAAATTTAAATGTGCTACAGAAACGATATGACCCACATATGAGATTTGATAATATACTGAGCCCTGTACAGTGTGTATTGGACAGTAAATTCAGAAAAAAAACCAGTATTTTCCTAAGTATAAACTCAGAATTCCAGCTTATGTGTTCTTTTTTCCCTTAAATATCAGGCAGAAGACATCAAAAATCTAAGGGAAAGTGGCAGAGAAATGTGTAGACAACATAGAATATAATGTAAAATATCACAGTTGCCCTAGTTGTGACTTGAAAGTTTCTTGTAGAAATTATGATAGATGCAGAGTCTCAGACTCTCAGTTCTTTTTGCTTTTCCACTCCGCCTTTCAGAGAAGAAGACAGATCACCTTACAGTTTCTAGTAACGTAGTCCAAAAGAGATATTTTGGGGCACAATATACTTATTACAGTCAATCAGGAAATGGCAAAGGTGATTCAGTAAATTCATAGGCTATTTTCTTGGTGACGCAGAACAGAAAGAAGTGAAGCCATGAATACCAGACCACCCTTCAGACTGCAAAAAGTGGTAGCTAGTACCCTCATTCTGCTTACCAGGCAGGTACCTTATGTGAAACTGCCCCAGAGGAGGTTTCATTTCTATTTAAATTTAAGTGAAATTCAACAGTTTCATGTTGTTTATCTCATGTGTATATATATAGTATTATGCATTTTTTTTTAAATCCAGAAAAGTAAACATGTGAAAGCAATAATACATTATCAGATGTGCCTGCTATCTGAGTAATTAAAGACTCCTCTGTATTTAGAAGCACCAGCCTAGTAGCAATATGTTTCTCCTTGCCTCAGACTGGAGCCCTATCGTATCTGAATTTGAATATTTATTACATATTCTGCCCCAGTTCTGCATGCAGATTTTTTATTGACATTAGTGAGATCCACGCACGGAGTTAGGTCAGAAAACACAATACAAACCAACTTTCAAAGTGGAGAAAGACTGTGCAGTTTAAGTATGTTAACTCTGGCTTCCAACAAGAACCTCAGCAGCGCACCCATGTTAACAGCCTAATTCATTATACATTAATGATACTATGCTTGATCATTCAGCACTGTCTGTATCATTTTACATGTTTGTTCAGACAGTGTACTAAATAAGCCAAGAATTTTATCTTCCTCTATACTTGTAGATGTGGGCATTTCAGCAATAATACAAATTAATAATGGAAAGCTCATTCTCAGTTTGCAGTCTGCTCCAACCATTTCTATAGCACCAGAATCTGCAACGTATAAAGCATAGATGGAGGTAAAATTCATTAGTCATGCAGTTGATAAATAATGCTTTCAGTTTGTGATAGACTATACTAACACAAAAATAGAAAAGTCAATTAAACAAAACTCATTGCTAAGTTACTTGACGCTACAGATATACTGTAAAACGAGTCATATAGAACATACAATCCTTCAACCAGGGTTCAAACGATAAAGCAAAACAGAATGATATCAAATAATGTCTTGGTGACCAAAGTCAAGAAAGGAGATACAGTGTGTAGCAGTAAAGCAGTAAAGATGGCATGACTTGCCTTTAGAGTGTACTTCAAGAAATTACATCAGGGTGATTTTCCAGAGACACTTAATCCTTGAACTGAATGCTGGAAAAATATCAATGGTCCCAATGCACCTGTGGATTTCCTTGTGAAGAGTACTAGTAGAGCAAGCAGTGGATATCTACAAGTAGTGCTGCATAGACTTCCACGAACCGGTATGTATGACAGGAAAACCTACTCAAAATTAACAACAACCTTACTGCAGCATTTACTCTCTGCATCGCCTTGAGGAAGAAATGTGGTGGAAACGTATACATAGGTTCAGATATCTGACGCTTTCTGGAGAGCTTCTAACAGCCAGAAATGTTGTTAAGTAAAATATGTGTCTCTCAGCATCAGTTACTAAATGGTGCTGCTCCTCCATCCTCAAGCAGATTATTAAGGGCACTCAGCACTGGGTAAGTTGAGCCAGAAAGTGCTCAGGGTTTCAAAAGAATTTTAAACCAAGGGACACAGATGACCCAGTAATTGCAACTAGGTCCATACCTCACATCACAAGATTTCGAGATATAGTGTGTCATAAAACTAGCCTGAACATACTTTATCAATGGAAATTTTTTTAATTCGATGCCAGATTAAGGCAGATTAATTCTGTTGAATATTTTGCTAAGTTTTTAGCATGTTCCTAACTTCCATCTTTGGCTTTCTTTAAAGACGTGTTCTCAAATATTGCATCTAAACCTTTGCTCAATATAATTTCTTCTATTTCTAAAAATTGCTCATAAAAATGTATGCCTTTATGATATTTCCTAATGAAGGGACACTGAGTAGGACTTTGAGAACTCTCTACAGCACTTTTTGATCCTAGATAGTTTTTGTGCATATTTACTGTCTAGATCAGGGGTGTCAAACTCATTTTCACTGGGGGTCAAGTCAGCCTGCTCCTGCAGCTCCTGCAGCGTAACGTGTGTCACACATGACCAGCGCTGTCAGGAGAGCAGGGCAAGGAGCTCAGTGCGGCTGCCAGGCAGAAACAAGGTGCTGGGCCAGATAAAACAAGGTGGAGGGACGGATTCAGCCCACGGGCCTTATGTTTGCAAGCTTTGGTCTAGTTTCTTGTAACTAACAATCCTCAAAGAGTTACAGAACCAGCATGAAAAACTCTAGAAAGTTTCCATTTAGAAACACTTCCACAGTGTCTACATAGAAGGTATTTTCTGCATTTTATCCATATTTTCCTAACCAAAAAGATTAGCTGTCTGTTACCGACTTACTACCTATCCCTCAGGTGAAAATCGTCATAATACCATCTCTTGTGATGTTTCAATCATTGCTGTACACAATGACATAGGCAACATAAAACATGTAGTGCAAACAGATGCAGATAATCCCTAAAATCATAAAGATATTTTTTTCCTGGTAACATTTTTAGCCGTAGAAAATCGAACAGGTTTGTCTTATTGTTGGTACAAATAAGATTTAGTCTTCTAAATAAAAAATTTTGATTTCTGGAGCTGCCAGTTCCTAGACAAGCTAAGTAAACCTCATAAAACAGTACCTTTCAGCTTCTATAAGGTTAGGTCATTAATGTTTTTCATTTAGCGTGTTGTCTGTATTTGATCATGTTGTTTTCTTTCTCTTTTATACATACCCATGTATACATACACAACACATAGATACACACATATATGCAGCAATAAAACACACAGATGTACATACTCAGCTTCCCTTCAGGAAAATATGACAGTCATAGTAATCTCTTTACTTCCGCAAGACATTTTACATTTTATAGAAGTAAGTCATCTTCACAGAGCCATTATTTGTCACGAGACAGCAATGGTAGGACAACTGTTTCTTTTCCATACTGATCTGAAGCATACCAAAGCATCAACACGAGAAATTCTTGCTGCTCAGATAATAGTGAAAATTTCAAAGGAAATGTTAAGTCTTAAGTGGTGTAATTCATATTTATAATATGCATTAGAAAAACAGATTCAAAGTGTTGATATTTAAAATCTCCAAACTATTATTTTTAATTTTCCAAAGCATTTCACTATCGTTATAAGAGATGTGATCTATACAGCTACCTTTAGTTTTAAACATTCCAAAAGGGAAGGGTGTTCCAACTCACAATGGCGGTTTGAGCCAAAACCAGAAAGGAATTTGGTTGATTTTCCTGTGTGCTTATGCAGTTCTTTTCTGGGTCTTTCCTGTAGGACCATTTATTTCTAATACATGAAAATGCACATTTAAGAATGTTTAAGGAAAGATGTTTGATTAATTAACAAGAAACAAAATTAATCACTGAAACATATTTAATAACGTCAAGAGTTACAGACAGCACCCCTCCAGGCAACTAGGACAGTTACTGCTTAAGCACTAGTATAAAATCATGTGTTTGAAACCTTGGATACTTAAAAATTCATATCAGAATATTGAGGAATATAGACCAAAATGTACTGGTTGAATAACACATTGTGAGACTGTTCAGGCATCCTGAACTGACTAATTTCTTAGTCATAAAATCCACAAAAAGACTACTGAATTGGCGTTCTCTCCATTCTGATATCAGTTGTTCCAATGCTGGTTTATGCATAAACCAAAAAATACCTCCATCCACCAGTTATGAATGTGGTCTCATTGAGTTGCTATTTCCAAACTAACATCAATTGTAAGTGAAACACATGGCATGTGTAGAGGAGTAATGAGGTGGTAAGGTTAATGGCTACCACCTGTGACTCAAGTCACCTGGGGTAACATTCCTCACTTCATTTATTATTGCTCAAATAACTGCACTGCAGGTATAAAATTGATCTATACTCAACAGGAATACCCTTATTAGCCTCATGGAGCAGTGCTGTCCAAAAAAGATTCTATCCCTAGTACATCAAAACCAAGAAACTGAAGGATTTTACGTTTTCCTCAGGGTCCTGGGAACCACTACTATTGTTGCCTGCCTGTCCAGTATCCAGTTTTTCGCTCTTATACTTTGCTTGCTCTGTTGATGGATAGAATTTCTACTGCTCCAGTGAGGCTTTGTTATGACCCAGGGCAAATGAAAATATTCTGAAATGGGTAAACACTTACCAACACTGTAGGAAATATTTTTAATTAACTTTGTGTCACTTTCTGATCCAGGACTCAAGTATTGCCTACTCATTCTGTCCCTATGAATTCTCTTCTGCCCTCCCTAAAATATTATCCTTTCATACGCTTTACCAACACAGTGCTGTGTTGAAATGTCTTCTTCTTTCCTGCCATGATTGAGATTTCTCCCTACATTTCAAATGACATTTATTTTTTGTCATTTTCTGTTGTCCTCAACCAATGTATATCTAAAACACTGAATAATCAAAATAGTGATATTTTATACTAAGCTTGCAAAGAAGTACAAATAACTACAAGAGATCCATGGCAGTAAATATTCAGATGCTGGTATAAAAATAAATAAAAATTGCAAGACTTGGCCCATCCTCTTCTGTGATATTATTGCAGTTGGATAACATGAATGAATCTAGAAAAATTGCTCATTTTTGAAGGCTAAATAATTAGAGATATCAATAAAGTACACATAGTGTTTAAGTGGTTAATTTACAAGACAGTATCGCACATTCTGGCAACCCAAAACTTTATAACTCACTGAGCCAGGAGCTGGATTTGGAACATCATTATTAGATGGGATGACATTGCTTGAAGCTGCTTCTTTAAATATATTTTGCCATTAGCCCTTTGGAGATGTGACAGCAGCAATATTCACCACCAAAATCTGCAGGGAATGAATACTGTAAAAAGCCATCTACACAGAGAAGAGGCTTTGTCTCATTCAGCTCCATATTTTAAAATTGAGGTATCTCTCTGTAGTTGCCAGGCAGAAATAGATGCTTTCATCATAGTAATTTATGCCATATATTTTCATAACTTTCCTCAGAGGGGAAAAATAATGCATTGGATGTAGTGATTTTCTCTCTATTGATTTTGAGGTTTTAATAAATAACAAGACTCACAACATTAGACAACTGAATAGGTGAAATGACTTCCATGTGAGCAGTCTCCACAGATCACCTTATATGAACTGCTTTTATTGGTTGACTTCCTCAGTTGTGCAGTACAGAACACTCAGAAATGAGGAAGAATTTGGATGAACTTGTATAGGTAATTAGTACTTTATATGGCAGATTACTTAGCGTATTGTGCAATGAAACAGAATAAAACTATCAGAGGAAATCCATTCTCTTTGGATACACCCAGAGACACCAGGAGCAGCAGAATGGCAGTACATTATTGTACTAAATCCTGTATAATTAAAGAGTTTTGTGGACCTAGGAAATCACTGACAGGAAAATTAACATGTGCTCAGTTACTCCCACAATGACTAATCCTAGATTTTTGCTCATGGTGTTATTACTGTTAACTTTTCCCAGTTTAGTTAAAAGACTATCAGAAGTGACCACAGTAAAACCAAACTACGGTCATAACAAATGCCGCTAATAAAATATGACAAGAAACTAAAATATAAAAGAGGCGCAAAACAATCAATTGTTAATGGTAGTGGCATTTCTCTTCTAGTGATAGCTGCATTTTGCTGGAGAGCAGTATACAAACCCAGCCTTGAGTGTCTGGCAGTAATCCTTTTACCAGGAGAGGAGCAACTTCTACTCCCACATTCATCGTAACAGTTTTCATATTGTACTAGGTATCACGGTTCCAGCGGAATTCATGCAACTGAAGTTCAAAGGTACAGACATGATCCAAAAATTTATGGCGATATTTTGGGCCACCAAACCAACCGGAGGAGGACAACAGCTTAGAAAATCTAGAAATTTTTACTTTTCTGGCATCTGTGTAAAAAGAAAGCCACAGAAGGAAAAACAGAGAACAGATAAAAAGTGACCACAGGGTAACTTTTTGCAAGTTGCTCAATAGCAGAGGGATATTTCAAGTAAATGAGAAGCTATTTTATTTCAATGATATACATATTTGTTCGTATACACAGACCTCCTTATATCAGTCTTCCAGTATATCAGTCTTCCAGGGGGTCTATATGAAAGCCAGGGAGGACTTCTTTATCAGGGAGTGCAGTAATAGGATGAGGGGAAACGCTTTAAAGATGAAAGAGGGAAGATTTACATCAGATATTATGAAGATTTTTTTTCCTGTGAGGGTGGTGAGGCACTGGCACAGCTTGCCCAGAGAAGCTGTGGATGCCCTATCCCTGGAGGTGTTCAAGACCAGGTTGGATGAAGTCTTGAGCAACCTGATGCAGTGGGAGGTGTCCCTGCCCATGACAGGGGCATTGGAACTGGTTGATCTTTAAAGTCCCCTACAACCCAAACCATTCTATGATATCATGATTCCATGTACATCAAGGCACAGAATACATACATACATACATACATATATACACACATGAAGGTGCACAAAAATGAAATACATAGAATTCCATAGAAAATACTAGACTGATCATCACTCTATATATGGCTTAATCCTAGAGTAACTGCAGTTGATGGTAAAACTAGCATTTTGTCCCAGGAGCACAGGTCAGAAATTTACAGGGTAACAGTTACTACACTGGCATTACTACTCTCAATGCAAGACAAAGAATAAACATATGGACCTGTCAAATCTCTTGCACATCTGTCGACCAGCACCTACATCCAGTGCCCCAGACATGCTAGGTGATGTGATCACTTGTTGTAGGAAGCATATACTTTTCTGCCTTTCATCTAATGCTTCCAGTGTAGTCCAACATTTAGCAGGCAAGAAAGTTAGAAATTTGGCATAGGCACTGAGAAATCCAGCAACAAAGATTATTCCAGCTGCGCTGTGCATGATGTGATTGCAAATACACAGGACTGAAATTAAGCTCTGCCAATACAGATCTGAAATTATCAGAAAATATCCTGATGGACTCAAGTCTTGGTGATTCTAACTCAAGGCTGTAGCATAAGTTGGAAAATTTGGAATCACGGTGTGTCACTTCTAGACCTAATATTAGAAGCAATATTGTAAATGGATTTGAAATTCCACATTTCTTCAAATGCTTACACATTTCAAGGTTGCAATTGCAAGTTAAGAAGAAAACATAAAGAGCATTGGTTTGATGACTCTTAGCCATCACTGAATTATACAGACTGGAAAACTGTAGACAGCTGAAAAATTTACATTTGAAAAGTCTACTAATATTTATGAAGAATTTTCCTAGCATAGCCACAAAAATTAACCCAAGAAATCTGCAACTGTGAAACTTCACACTATTAGAGTAGGAGTCTAAGGTAGATCATAGTAACATGACTTATAACAAAGTCTGATATGTACAATGTAAAATATTCCTTATTCCCTCAAGTTCATTAGACTGTGAATTTTCAGTTGGCTTCAGTGCATTTGAAATATTTTCAGACATATTTTTTATAGCATAGACGATTCTTTATCTGATTTACTGTTATAATGAATGACTTAAATTATGGTATGTCTAAAGCCTGGACAGAAACAAAGTATTTTGTGACAGGTGTATACACACACACACACACACACACACACAGAGGCTGTCTTGGAAAGCCAAAGGCACTACATTTTACAATTATTTATATTATTATTGTATAATTATTTATATTATTTATAATGTTATGTGAGACAGAGGTAGAATTTGTGGTGTCTTGATGGCAATATCCTCTATATTGCTGATACACCTTTCATATATTCTACATGGCCTTCATGATGACATGAAACAAATTGCTGGTAATTACTTACCAATATGGTTTACATATACCATAATGCCCCACCTCCCCCCCAAAAAAACCCAAAATACTCCGTAACTGTTGATTTTTCTGATCTTGAATTATGCCACAGTCGTGTAACTTAGGTAACATGAACAGCAAATACTGCAAGATTATTTTTAAAAGCATGTCAGAAACAGAAAATTGTTCGCATAGGTGACTGGCAGCAAAGACACCACAAAAGTCAGTGTGACACAGAAGACATTTGGGAACATACAAAGGATGTACCAGGAATTGAGAAAATCTGTCTGGTTATACTTCTCCTTTTGCAGCTTGGTCAAAAAGACTGGTTTTATCTGGAAGCAGTAAGCAGTACAAAGACATATTTAAAAAGTAAAAGGATGCAATTTTGAATTAGGCATTTTTCTGTCTTGGAAGAGATGCACTTCATCCAGAGATGCTTTGCAGCTCTGATTGTATTTGCTACTAGTTTAAACCTAAATCTCTTTGCAGACACCAGTTTTGAGAGTTCATATGAACTTGAATTTGTATAGATTTCCACAAAATAAATGTTATTTAGTTGACCTGTTATTGATTACAGAGTGCCTGGAGACTCTCCCCAAGAACAAAATCCATTATAATGCACAAGGATGCACTGGCATCAAATACAAACACTATTAACCCAAAAGGTATTCTGAACTGACAATGTATTTTTTGAAACAAAGGAAGCCAAAGGGGAAAAATTCTTCCATAACCATATACTCTACTATTGGAGAAATACTGTAAGGATTAACACTGGATTGTAGGAAGGCTGGTCTAAACATTTTCCTATCATTACCAACTTTGAAAATTATCTACCATAACTGCTGTGTAAACAGTAAATAAATTCGGCGTTTCTCCTCCCTCCCTATCTACTAAATTCAGCGATTTGTTCTGCAAATGTCCCAACCTCTGTTCACAAACCTCAAAAGAGGGTTTCTGATACAAAGCAGTTTTCACAGCTCCATTTTTATGATACACAATTCACTAAGTAATTTGCATGCCATCTTATTCTTGACAGCCAAAAAGTTCTAGAGTGACATTATGACATATACCTCCTTGGCAAGTTAGAAGTGCATACATGGCCAGTCCTCAAATTTCAGTTCACAGATATTAATCACTGGTTTTATATGGAGTAAGTATTACAATAAATGGCAGCTTATGAGGATATTATTTGCAACAAATTTTAGGGCAAATTATTTTGGTTTCTTCTTATGCCTCCCTCTAAACACAACTGCACATGAACCTGCTCAACAACCAGCCACAGCCTTTTTCATGACATCTATATAACATTGTGGAAACACATGGCTAGATCTTAGTCATGGCATATGTTATACTGTCTGCATTGTAAATACCTGCAAAAACCTTATTTGAAAAATTGTTCTTGTATATGATGAGGCAAACATCAAGCCATTCTTGCTTTTTTTCAATAATATCTCTCAGAAGCCCTTGTAAACCTCTTTAACAGTAACTTGACAGACTGTATGACTCATTTATATCAAAATCTTGCATAGTAAAGGTTTCTAATTACAGAAATGTTCTGGTTTCAACATTGCCACTAAGTTCTTACATGACGCTCAGGTCACTGCCTGCCCTAGAGTTTTTATAATGTCAGAACTACTATCTACCCAAAGAATATTTAGAAAGATTACCAGTGAATCAGGGATCCTGCTATACAGTATCCATCAGGTTGCTTCATGAGACCCGTGGGATGCCTCCTTAGAGAATGGTCTCAAGAAATGCCCCCATATTACAGTCTCAGGGAGGATTTGCTTGTTAAGCTTCACCATCAAAATTTTTACAAATCACTATTTGGATACCTAGACAGATAGTTCATATTGTGTTCTTCTGTTTACAGGAGTTAAGAGATGGTAAGTTATGTTTCTCATACATTGTCTACTGCTGATACATAGAGGAATGTCCACACATAGAACAATTACCTCTTTTTCTTGGCACAAAATATGGATAGAATTAGTAAAGAATCTGATCTCATTGAGTGGCATCTCCTAAAACCTAATCTTAATTCTATCACATTGGAAAGAAAGATGTGATATGATAGGGAAAATAAACTGAAAGTCATTGCAAAGTAGCAACCAGCTAGAAGTTTCACAAATGCATGATGTTAATACAAATTACTTCTGGAAAACAGGCTCAGCAGTTTGAGTTCCAACTATGGTACCAACAAGGTTGAAAAGTACAAAGCAGAAGATAGATTTTTACACAATTTCTCTTTCACTGCTAACCTGACTTTTCCACTGGATCAGATTCAAATTAATGTATAGACATCACACACAGAGGTAAATAAAAATGACTACCCCCATCAGTCTTCAGAAGAAAAGAGGGTATATGTAGAAGTGCACAACTGCAACACAAAAAATGTATTCTTCTGTAACCTTCTTCAATTTAACTTATGAGAGAAATTAATAATACAATACAGTTTATATTTACACACTGTCCTTATACAGTAAATCAGAAAAAACTGACGGACCTGAATACATCTGCAGACATAATATTGTCCTTTGCAGGCCTCATTTTCAACTTCTTAGAAATATTATACTGTTCAACCACACATCCAATACTGAAATATAGAATTTAGCATCAGCAATCCAAATGGTTAATTATGTACAGAAATAAACATTTGACACATACAACCACAGTAATGACATTTTCAAGTATAGCTTGAACACTCAGTTCATTTAAATCAGGGATGTCAAACTCGTGGCCTGCAACAGAGCAAGAGAATGGCGGGGGACTGTGAGCTTGACACCCCTGATTTAAATCAGCCATTGCCTCCTCACCTCCACATCTTCCATCAGAATTCATTTTTAAATTAGCCCAGGTTCTGCTGTAATTCGTACAGAAACCAGAATACTTTGTAAACTTCATTTCTACATTTCCATTTTCATGTATTGTATTCCTGTTAGCATGCCTTCACATTTTACATCACAGAAAAAACAGAAAGATTCCTGTACCTGAGTAAACTGTATTTACTAAGAGCATACAATATGCACAATGTATTTAAGTATATACTGGTAAGATCCCCAGTATTTTAGAAGCATTTAAAAAAACACACACAAGAGCTCACAGTTATTTTTTTAAAAAAATACCAAATATTTATAATTTTTCAGTAAGTTAAGCTAGTGTTCCGCATCAGAAAGGTTAATAACGCACTCTTTTGCTGGATTTCTCTTCAATTTCAAATCCAATTCAAAATTATTCTTGATGTCAAAACACGATGAACTTTGGTGTAGGTGCCATTGTTCACTGACTGAACTTCGCTAGTCTCCTCTTTTTCATTTTCTCCATCCTTTCAGGCTCTTTACTCTTTACAGTTGCCTTCCTGGTTGACTTCTTGCACTTTCAGATTCCTTGGGAATTAGATAGCAGAATATTTTTTTTAAAAAAGCTATTTGCTTGTCAACAGAGAACAACTGACATAAAAATAACTAGAAGGAAATAACACGCAGGATCATATGACAATTGTTTTTCATGAGTGAAATGTTCCTGACTGCAATATGGTAATGCTTGAAGCAGTTATCACTGGGAGTTTCTAACTGAAGTTGGATTGCTGACTTGACCATACAACAAATATGCTAGGGTCAGAATGGTGCCACTGGCTTCATAATTAATAAACCATTAACAGTAAGGACAAACATTTTTTTAGACTATGAAAAATCCAAGTCATATGAATAATGATGTAAGATCTTACTGTCATTGAAGCTGGAGGCAAATTAACTCCAGAGGCTGGCCAGACTGAGGTTACAGCTGAAATAGATGAACTCCATTGAAGAAATAATTTTGAGGTACCAAGACAGAAAGAAAGAAAAAATTTTTCAAAAGACCACATAAAATACCCAAAGAAGGGTTTCATACTGGGTGTTAGTCTAGAACTTTGGGTTGCAAAGTGAACATAGAAAAACTATGCAGGAAAAATAAAGCAGAAATTTAAAAATATATATTCTGGTTATATAATTGTTCTTTTAACTTCAGGATTTGATTATGCATAAATATTGCAGGAGTTTTTTTGCTCTCTGAAAACATTAGGCAGCATTTTTGCCTAGATATTTCACCACAGTTTTTAGCATACAGTAGTAATTCTGTAGTTTTTGAAAGGATTTTCATTATACAATCCTCTCAAAGGCTATTTAGTACTGGGTTTTGCATTCAAAAAAATAGTCATTACTATCATGTCCCACAAAGCTTATGACTGCTAACATTTGTAACTATTCCTTATCACTGGAAACAACCGTTAGGTGTTTCAGCTAAGTAGGTTTCTATTAATCTTGTTTCTAATTATGGCTTCTGTACAAGCCAGCTGACTTAGACAACTGCGTCAATAATTTGAACTCAAGAGGAAGTAATTTGGAAATTGCTTGTGACTTATTGCACGAGCGGAATAAAAAAATAATTTCAATTAGCTTTTTGAAGTCCCTGGAGATACTGACTGCTGTTTAACACTGCATGTGAATGTCTGTTAGTGGAAGAATACCCCATGTGGAAAGTCCATGAAAGATACTTTGAGGTGACTCAAACATGTATCTGGTGAAATTAATTAGGACATATGTTTATGGAATTTCATATATTTTTGGTAGTGCTTATATATAGGGTAGTGTGAAGGCCAGATAAGATTAAGAAGAGACCTTGTAATATATGGGGCAAGGTTATTTTTTTAAGCACAATATTTTTCTTACTTCTTTAAGCTGGAGTTTCAGGTAGGCAGCAGAATTGGGTATTTATCTGAATAGCAGTCATTATTGCTAGTCTTGCCAGGCTGTCATTTGCCAAAGTAAATCAATAACTGTCAGTGGAAGGACAGAAATTCTGTAACAGAGGTACACAGTCATTATCAATTGCCATTAATGACCTCCTGATGAAAAAAAACACACTGTGAAAAATTAGAGTATCTAATTTTTGATGTGAAAATGGGAATGACCAAATAACTGTGGATTACTATTTGAATTTCAGATCTAGTACAATATGTGATTTAAAGTAAAAGCTATAAATACTTAAAACTGCGTACACAGACATTCAGACTTTTATCCACTGCACTTACTAAAGGTATATTTAATAGACTTCAGAGAAATCAGATTCTGCTGATAAGAATTATGTGCTTATATTATTTTCTCTCCAGTGTTATGTTTTAACTTACTGTTTAATCATCAGATCTCTTAAAGGGGGGAAAGAACTGGTTCTAATAATAGTGTACAAACAGAAAAGTAAAAGAATGACAAATATACTCCATTCATTGCCTAGCTAACTTGCAAAGATTCCCTTGTTCACCAGGTTTTATCTTAAAACTTCCAAATTTTACTTTTGGTAGAGAAGTCCAAGCTGAAATACTTAAGAAGCCAGACCCTACTGCTATCTTTATTTGGGCATCAACAAACAGTTGCACAAAACAAGTTGCTTTGGAACTCTTGGCCAAGTATTAGGCTTTTTAGTGTATGCCTAAATCTTTCCTGAATATAAATGTGAAGAGCCAAATAATTTCAGTGTATAAATTATTTACTATGTATATCATTTCCAGTAATGAATCAAAATTATTTTGTAATTAAAATTAAGGATATCTATACAAATTAATTATCCATACATACAGAAGTTGTGGATGTCCCATTGTTGCAAGTGTTCAAATTCAGGTTATATGGAGCTTGAAGCATCTACTGAGAGATGCCCTGGCCCATGACAGGGAGGTTGGACTAAAGGATCTTTAAAGGTCCTGTTCAACCCAAACCATTCTCTGATTGTGAGATTCTATGATAATTCACCTACTTTAGAGACTACATGCATATTACCAAAAGCTGTAGAATTAAAATATAATTCAAAATAGTATTTCATGAAAAAACAGTGATGAATGCAGTGGAATAATGCAAATAATACTACTATCTTGAACATTTTTGACAGTTTTCATCCCTCGCTTACAGAGATGGAGCTAGAATTCAAATACTCTATAAAAAGCTTGCACTGTACTGCAAGAGACCAAATGGCCACCAAAGGTTAGGGAAAAAAATAAGCACTGTTTACCACTCAGTGAGTTCTCTTACAGTACACTCAAGCATTTTCTCACAGTCTTTACGCTTGGGACTCACCCAAGCCTATAGTTTTTTAATTCATCCAGAATGTTAGCACCTCACTATTCTTCAACAGTAAGTTCTATAGCTGAATTGTTGCTTATACACAATGTACTACTTTAGTTTGTTTAAACCAAATTCCTTGTAGCATCCTCTGATGACACATAGTTCTTGCAGTTGGTGGATCTGAAAATAATCTTTCCCTTTTAATTACTCCTAGCCTTTCCAAGATCTGCCAAACTGTATCAATTCCACTCACAGCCATACCTTCCAGGCTACATACTTAGTGCATCTAAACTCTTTTTACTACAAAAGCCTGATCATCTTTCTCTATTGCTTTTCTTGTACCATTTCAAATCCTAATATGTTCTTTGGAAGTAAGAAGAGGAGAGAAGGAAATACAGATCTGCATAGAGTACTCTAAGATGCACTAGGTACTTACATAGTAACATAGTTTTCTGAGTTGTCCTCTATTCCATTTCTCTACTCAGCTGAACTTGCACAGAACTTAATGTGATAATGCCAGTATCACACAGTTCAAATTAACTTGTTTCCTCACATTCTTCACAAAATTTCACATGGGCTAATACTAATGACCCCCCATACACAGTAATCTTTAGTTAGAAAGATTTTTACAAGAATCTTAGCACAAGCATTAAAGGTTTTTAATTTGCCCCCATTCCAGCTGTGAAATACACAATGTACCAATGGTTGGCTGTGATTACACGGCAATCTATACACTGTAGATTGCAGGGCTGGAGATCTAGACAATAGACCAAGGATAAAGGCTCCAGTTCTTTTAACATGAGTAATTCATATAAATATATCCATTATTTAAATATCCATGCTAACCCTTCCTCCCTACACACATATACACATGAACTTACAAATCTGAGTAATACATGGCTGAAAGAACAAGGATGCATAAATTAAAACATTTATTGATCATTTATATAGACTCAATCTGGAAAACACTTTCTTTTCATGCTGCTGGTAGTGGCATGGCATTTTATTGCAGTCTGTAAGCAAGTAGTTTCACATGTATTGAAATTAATGAATTTTTGTTTCCTGTAGCATGTTGCTCACAAAGGATGATTTCAGGTGTCTCATAAAGGTTCATTTCAGGTAGCTAAGGAACAACAGGTCTCAACTGAAATTCAGTTTGTTGTCAGAAATTTAATAAAACTTATTCCCAGCTAGATTCCTTCAGTTGTACTCAGATGTAAGCTCCAAAGTCCACTTTTCTTTCCTTTAAATACCTGCAGGGTCTTCTCCTCTGCCCAGTTTTCATGGAACCTTTAGAAAATTAATTTCTTGAACTTGTATGACCCTGATGGCTACAAGTGAAATTCACCATCAGATTATAAAATAATACAAATACTTGGATGTCGTGTCCCAAACATCTTCATTTTTATGAAGCGTTTACAGTTTCCTCTTGAGCTAGATGGATTAGAGTTCTGTTTAACTCTTGTATGCTGCAAAATTTGAAACTGTGACACACAAACATTTTTGTTAACAGTAGGTCACTGGTTAAGTGCTCACAAAAGCAGCAACAGAAATTATTTTCTCAGCTTAGGAGGAACAGAAGGCATCTAAACTTTTTAAAGTACCACTTCAGTGAGCAATTCTCATCCGAACGTATCGGTTCATGCATCTCCATTTAACTGGAGTAGAGACCTATTTTTTGACTGTGCACACTTTTGTTAAGATTGAAAGCTTGAACAAGCCTGGAGCATATCACAGCTGAAAGCTGATGTGCAAAACAGCTATTGAGAGGAAAATATCCTGGACAAGTCTGGGAACTGAGTAGGCCACCACTGCTCTCTGTCAAAGAATTTAGCAGATTCGGCAAGAGTTACAATACAACAAAGAACTAGCTATAATGTCTCTAAAATGAGAGGAAAGTGCCCCCAAGATGAGAAGAGGTGATAACAGATGCTGGTTTCTAAACAATGCTTTCTATCTCTGTCTACATTATGTTTCCCTGGGAATCTGGGGATCACCACCCCCAGGCACAGGACAGCTGCCAAGACGGGCGCAGAGACAGTGGGAGTCACGTATGGCCTCTGTCCTGTCAGAGAAGCCACCTATAGCAGAGCTACCTGCAAACTACATGCCACAGACACACAGACACACCTGACATTAACACATGCAAATCACTGAGCTACACAGCTAGCACTGCGCACCTAAAGAGCTCCTAGAACAGGATGAACACTAGGAGGGCAGATTTGGAGGCATTTTTTAGTTGCACACTGTTCTTTTTCACCAAATATTCCTCGAACTGTAATCAGGATCTCAAGTCCTCTATTGTTATTACAGAAATGTAAAAATTTTGCGTCAGTACTATTTTCTGATGAGAAATGTTATGTACATGGCAACTGACACATTGTTTCAGACCAACATGAAAATATCCTGAAACCAAAACATTTTGGGTTTTAAAGCAATGGTTCATCTTTAATCTTTACTTTAGAAAACAAATACTCACAGTCCTACAATGGAATGAAATATTGAACAGAACCCTCCCCCCCAATCTTTACCCTTTTCTTGCTTTTTAAAACCTCTCTCATTTGGACCAATTCCATTTATCTCAATTGACTTTTCTGCTCCTCGTGGAGGAAAAACAAAGGAGGTAGGAATATATTTTACTTTGGTTCCATTACTAAACTATGGTTTTCGCATTTATTAAATGACTGCCACAACCTTTTGTCCTCTTTCACTGCATCTGCTTGTTTCTGAACACAGCATTGCAATAATATTGCAGCTTACTTTATGAAGTGTAAAGCTGTAGCTAAGCAGTGTTAACACAGACATAATAAGGATAGCCTTGAATTAGAAAGTTCAAGCATTGCCAGTGATACTGAACCCATCTGCATGAGAAACTAGGTAAGGGGTCTGAGCTGTTTCAAGATCTATGATCCAATATGTTGCTATAACTAAACTGGCTGAAAAAAGGCTGGGCTGTGGTCATCAGTCCACTTGTTTTGTTATACTGTTGAACATTGAAGATGGTTTTGTTTTTGTCTGACAATGGTTTTAGTGGTAGGCATTTGAAAGATTATTTTGTTCAGTGACTTCTCAGTAATAGCCTTTCCCTGTCTTAAAAGTCACTCTTCAGTTTGTCATTCTTCTAGTTGTAAAAGCAGTACCTTACAATTTTTTTTGGTTTAGTAAGCTCTCTTTTCTTCCTTCATCTTTAGCAACAGTTGCACTGTCAGAATTCAGATCACCGGCAGGGTACCAGTGTGGCATCTAGCAACAGGTAGAGAACTTCTTTGATACACTTCAGTTTTAGCTCGCATGATTATTTTCCTAGCTAAGAATCACCAATATCAAACATTTCTTTGTTGAGGATTTTATTTTTTTGAAAAAAGGGGTGTTGTTCACTTTCAGAATTATGCTGCTTTATTTTCCACCAGGGACTCACCTTGGGCTTTGCAAACTCTTCTATGATGTTTGTCATAATGATCGTGTAGCCTTTTGAGGCTGGAAAAGTCCTTATGCCTTCTTCACACATACTATCCTTTTCCTGTTTTTTGTTAGTTCTACATATTATTTTTGGTAATATTCCAATAGACTTCAACATTTAAATTTTATTTTAATTTGTAACCTATGATAATTTTTTTTTAATTTCTTTTTGTAAAGTGTAATAGTCTGCCATGTATAATTAAGGAATGAAAGAAACAGAGTTTGTTAAACACAAGACTACTTTTGAATAAACTATTTTGCATTTGGTAGACTGGAAGAAAAAATCTAGAATTTCAAAAGAAGAAAAAAAATTTATAGAATTCTAGCTTCTTCATGTCAACTGCAACACATCTGGACTTTGGCAATACTTACCATTGGCTTTGATTCTTTTATTTGCTATTTTCAACCAGACTTACAGAGTTTTCTTATTTTCCTCTTCTGGTCTGAAGACAAACCCAGTTGCCAATACTTCTCTCTTTATGTCACTTGGCTCGGGTAGAGAGCTGGCATAGTGATACAGTTGCTTTGCTCTCAGATTTTCTTTGCTTTGTAACATGTTTAGTTTCCAGTTTTATATACTTCAGATGGTGACTCCTCATTTCTAACAAAAATTCTGTATCTGTGACTAACCAGAGAGGCCCAATATAGTGTAATATTCAGATATACTCTTCTACACATACTGTTTTCTGTCATCAAACACTTCTTGAAAGCACTAGACTCTAAGTCTGTACACACAATCATAAAGCAGTGTCCTTATCATAGCAGCAGCAGGCATAGCACTACTGAACTCCATGTGTTGTTATAAAGCAGTCACATTGTGGGCTACAAAAGATAAAAAAATAAGAGAGGTACTACACTGTGCAAGGTCACAAGTCTGCACAGGGATTAAAATATCCATCTCTGACATTATTTATACAACTAAGCAATAACCAAAGTCTCAAAAATATGAATTTATAGAAGAAAACCAAAACAAAACAAAACCAGTGATATCGAAACACATCATTTTTGCTGGTTCTCTATCTCAACATTAAATCATAAGCTCATTTGATTAACGCTTAGAACAGGATAGGGAAAGACAAACAGAAATACATGTAAATCTTATTGTCAGTGTTACAATAGCTGACATTAAACTCCTGAAAGAGCAGGAAGTTTAATCTAATTAAGTAGGTAATAGACAATAATGTGTCACTTCTGATGCAGTTCTTTTCTCTTTTATCCACTGCTATGATAATGCATTTGAATGTTAGTTCAAAGTACCCAAATAAATGTTTTTTAAAATTATTTTTAAGCTTTGACAGTAATTTTTCCTACTTTTCACAAATCTCTTCTACAAAAGCAGATTTTACCAGTTACTGCAAGTTTCTTTTCGAATTTTTGATTCTTTCCTGTCTCCAAAATATTTAAGGTGTTCCTCTCCAGTCCTCTATGACACCAAAAGGCAGCTGTTGAGCACATGTCCCTTAATAAGATGGTTTCATCTGCTAATAATACAGTCAAAACACACCCTTTTAGTAAGTAACAATCAAACAGATTTCTTCTTTTTCTGAGTATAGTCCTCTGGTTTCTGATGAGCATTGTGGGCTGCACTTTCTGCTCAGAGCCCTGAGCAGCAGAACACGCTTGACCTTCTCAGTCACTTGGAAACTTCCTCACTTGTCTATATTTTGGTCAACAAGGCTATGGCCCAAAAAGCAAGAAGAGGTTGGGATTAACAACAATGAGCTCAGAGTGTGAAATACGATTGGCATGCAAATGGTGAGGAAGTGCAATTACTCTTAGTGCACTGTTCCACCCAAACCACCCATTGCCTGAAGATTCTCATAGCTCTTAAAGGGTGAGGAAAAAGGGTAAAAGCAATCATGAAACATGCTTTAAAATACCCACAACCAAGGACATCAGATACCATCAGAGAGAGGATCGATGTACCCCATGTAAGCATATGAATGTGACAGACATTTATACATTTATCAGTAGTGCTCAGAGATTCCAGAGACTGGTGATCAGCTCTTGATTAGCAGCAAGGATGAACAAACTCGGGGAAAAAAAAACAAAACCAAACCAAACAAATAAACAAGCAAAGCCTCCCCCACCATTCCTAAGTTAACATATTTATAAACAGACTGGACATAAGATATCCTAGAAGACCCTGTTCCTGCTGAGCTAACAACCAGTGACAAGACGATTACTAGGAAATTACAAATTACTTTGCTATTTTAACTGCTGTTTAGAACACTGGTGACAAAGAGTTTTTTAGACACCAATAGTAATATTCAGCAGTTCTGGCATACTGCATTAGCAGACACTAGATCTGAGACAAATTCTCTGAACTTTCCTCAGACAGGAGTTAAACCTCTGAGAAAGCCATGCGTTCTTCACTTAATTGAAGTTAAGTCAAATTGAGGACATTCTGCCCCTTTCTGGGATCCACTGAATTCTCACATTCATAACCCCAAACTTTTTCCATTATATCAATCAGTAAATTGTACTCTTAGTTAGATTAGTCACCAAGCCCCTTCAAGGACAGTTATAAATGTGATTTCTTTTTAGTTGCACTTAAAATTAGAAAACCTGAATGGCTCTTACCTATGGCTGAACATAAAGTTAAGTACATGTCTCTTGCTCTGTTTCCTCAGGATGAGTCATCTAAATTGTTAAAACAGCAAAGTGACATACGCAAGTAAGAATAATAATGTCCTTGTTGGTGACAATTCAATGAAACAGAGTAGTCACAAAAGGAAGACTGTATTGTTGAGTATTTATTTCTTCTTAGGTTTTTAATTATTTGATAGGTGTCTACTCTTTCATTTCATCAACATGGTTATAACACAAATCAAAACTAAAGGTTATTTTAAATGACGAAGTTAAATCATTTGAATCCATTGCTATATGCACCAGCTTAGTATTTGCACATAGTCATATGCCCAGAGCAGTTAGTAATTTAGCTTTATAGGATAGCCAGGTAGTCCCTCTTGGTGTTTGTTTTGAACTATTCTAGTAGAAAATCTAAGGCATCAAGAAAAGGTGGAGAAACACAAAGGCTTGGTGTAAGTCTTCCACTACACAAATCCCACCTTCTGTTAATGACTTGGCTAGATGTCTACTGCATATAATAAGGTTGAAAAGACAATCTTGGTTTTGGCCTTCTTTGAGGTACTTCCTCTGTGCACACGTGCATACCCGTGCTGACTCCTGAGCTGAGTGGCTGATTTCAAGCTCTTCCATCCAAATATGCCTGACAAACATTTCTTTCAGTGGCAATATAGGCTGTACAACTCCTTTTCTTCTCTACTGAACCTTAATTGGACCTTAACTGCTTGTGCTGCTGTGCAGTCAGTTAGACAGTCTTACTATGATAGTTTAAAAGTTTCCTGGTTTCCTGAGCTTGTTACTGTCCCATGCTACCCTTGCTAATATCCGAACCAGTACACTCAGTGTGAATGAATAGCAGGGAACTGTATAAAAGAAGGAGTGGGAGCTCTGAATTTCTGCAGTGTTACTGAAAGCAGGCAGTCAGATAGAAGTTAATGCCTTGAACAAAATATACGATTCAGCATGCAATCACTTTTCACCGGACACAAGAAAATCCACTATGTTTCTCAGCATAGGCATTTGTAAGAGTTTTTACCTATTTTGCATTTCAGCACTTGAAGCATTGTTAGCTTGCAATGTGGCTCGTTCAGGTCCCTTACAAATAGAAAACCATCTCTACACACTGCAGAACCTGAAATGGCAGGGTAGGTGAGATGGAAAGGAGTCTCTAGGAACTCTGGAGGATTCACAAAAATATATTTTTTTCTTTTTTACTTGGTGAGATGTCCTGCTTAAATACAGAACCACCTGAAAAGTCAGATTCAGGTGAGATTATCTGTTGTCACTTAAGACTGACAAACAAGAGGGAAAATATGGGAACCAGAGCAGTCACCAGAGCTCCCACTTCCTTAACACTTCTTGCAAACACTAAGAATTTCCATGCACTGGATGCTTCAGTTCTCTTGAACAAAGAGATCTCCTTCCTAGGACTTGCAACCATTCCCATCCATGTAGGGAGAAAGCTAGAAATAACTAGTTCTGGAGTTGAGTCCTTCATTAGCTGACTCCCCACTGGCAGGGATAGCCTTGCATAATCGCGATGATGTTAGGGAGGCTTTTCTCCACAGCCATTAACCATTCTTTAGGAGCTCAAACATGGAGTGTAAGCACTTGGCCAAAATATGGACACCCGGGTCTGACTGGAAATTTACATTTCATAGACAAAATAGCTTTTCAGATTTCTTGTCCTTACAGATGTTTATGAGATGTGCTGAAACAGTTCAGGAACAAATGGGGAAAAGGCACTGAAAACTCTGCTAGTGTAAGAGCATGAAGTACAATTCTGAGTCAGGCTTTCAGCTGACAGAATTTCAGAGAGAGGGTTGGAGCTCTGGGTGTTTCATTAGTCTGATGTTCAACCAGATAGGACTGGGTGCTTGTAAAGAACAGAAATGCAGAGATAGCCTAACCAAACAGTCAATTTTTCCTTTTGTTAGGAGTAACCTGCAAGACTCTGGGGTTTGCACATTTGTTCCATCCAAAAGAAAGATATTCCCAAAGGACAGGGTAACCCTAAGATCCTCAGGCTGTGCTGTTTAGTAGGAGCCACTGGGTAGCAAATGTTCATGATCAATCTTTTTACAAGGAAATTGACAGGACATTCCAACATTCCTACCAAAACTTAGGAGAGAAAAGTGTGCTTGCTGATACAGACAAAAAACTAACACACAAACAAATCTTTATTCAAAGGGGAGATTTAAGGGGAAGCAAAATAAGGCTGCAAGGCTGTCATTGCCACTGAAATTATGCAGCAATCTGGTTTGAGAGAGAACATTCAAATCTACAGAAATCACACAGTCAGGTGTTGACTGAAACTTTCCTGTACACCTGAAACTGCATTTAAAAGTTTCCTAAAGACAGGGAGTACACTTGAAAATCAACATTGAGCTGGCTAATAATATCCAGTATACTCTGTATTTGCACAGTTCTCCCAGCTGACATTTTTCTTTTTTTGGTGATGAAGGAAACTGATGAAGGACACGCAGCGTACGGATTGAGTCGTCAGACTGCAGTATATAAATCACTCCAGAACGGCAGCAGCTTGGCACACACCCCAGTTGGAAATTCAGTGAGGAGCGGGTTACATGTATGACCAGTGTTGCTGCTGGATGTGGTGCTTAAGGAAAAGAAAATGGGAACCCCTAGTTTTACAATGTGCGAGTGCTCAGGCTATCAGGTTGTGTGTCTGATAGACACATTAATTTCCCTTTCCAAAAGAAAGAAATACAGTGCACAGGTACTGGGTAATTTACTGTTTAGCAGCTGTTCAACATAGCTGTATGCGTTGTCCCATATGGTGGTAAACACTAGATAGTTTCCAATATGTTACTCCACAGTGACAAAGAGAAAATTCTGCCTTGTTTTCATTGTTAAGGGTAATTCCGTATCACAAGATTTCATAGGACATATGTTCACACTTTATTTATTGCACTATAATTTGTGGTGCTGACAGTGAGTTTGACATAGGAAAAAGAGTTAAGGTTTTATTTTTCCTCTCTTAGTATGAGCCAGAAATATTTTCAGAGTCAAGAGAGATCCTGATTTCTTGTAAACTATTCAGCATGCCTCTAATTGCATTCAGCTTTAATATCAGCTCACAAATGAACGCTGCACTTTGATTTAGCAAAATGAATGCTGGTGGATGGCCAGAATTTGAATTTTGCAAATATGATTAGTTATCCTCAGAAGTGCTGTCTCTGTGCTATTCTGAGATCTGAATATTCACATGAATTAGAAGGAGATCTCAATTTGCTAAAAGACTATGCAGCTGGAGAGTGAGACTTGCTCATAGCTGCCAAAAGAGTAGAGCATGGCCCTTTATATAACAACATGAGATTTTAATGGGATCCAGAGTTTGGTGATAAACTTTTCTAAAATGGATGCTATCAGCTCAGCTTGTGACAAGCAGAGCAACTGATGGCAACTTCCAGATAGTATCTAGGCTGTCTTTGGTCCGTTGTCATTAGACTTACTGACCTTAAGCATTTTAATTGGAAGCAGTGATCTCCGCACTACTGATTCTCAATAGGCTGTGCATGTTAGGTTTGCATTATGGCTTCTGTCTGTGGCATCCAGTTAGACATTGACCTTGCTCAGAAGAGAGGCAATTGGAATTTCCCAGCAATTCTGTGCACTAGCCCTGTATAAATGGAAATTTACAACTACAGCTGGGGAGATGAGTCAGCCAGTCTTCATGACTGCAAGAGTAGATCCCAATGCAGATTGCAACAGGAGACACAGGCCATCAGGCTTTTCCAGAAGATTGCGCATTTCCATCAGTGATATTATGGGACAGGGTTGCTGGTGTTTGTAGGGTCAGGGGACAGACGGTCAGTATAGAGTATCCAGTACATGTTACAGTTACTCACAGAAAATGGTTCTGAAGTGGTTAGATAAAAGGTTATGGGCAGATGCATCATGTTCTGTTTGTGGAGATTTTTTCCTTCCACAAACATAGCAAGTCTAAATGTGCTCCTAGAACGGTACTTGTATGGAGGTCATGTGAGATCAAGGAGATCAACAAGACAATACCTGTTCTGCAATCATAAATCTCACAGAGATAATAAGTAAATTTGTCAAACCTGGAATCATGCAAATATTCAGATAACTCATGAGAAAGGTCAAGGTGTCAGTGGTCTGAAGACACAGGCTGGGCTCCTCTTGAGTCTGCCAAAAGCACGCTTCCCTACCACTCAGCACCTGCAGGAGCAACACAAGTGTCACATCTGTATCAGGGTAACTCAGCTGCAATTTCATTCTCAAAGGGAAATAGTAATGAAAATAAATTAGTTTGAGCACACAGCTGTTCTGGCAGGGTGTTACTGCAAATGCTTCACTTTTACTAGTAGTTATTGTTTGTGCTTTAAAATCTGTGTGCCCTTACCTACAGGGAGGTGAGAATAATATTCAAGTCTGACCTCTTTCCTTGAAATGGAGACTATGGGATCCTGAGGAGCTTTGGCAAAGGCAAAGCAGACTCCATAAAGGTTGGCCTGGCAGATCCAGTAGTGTCATGTCTTTTATACCATTCTTCCTTGGTTTGCAGAAAAGACTCCCAAATCATTCCTTGGAAGTTGCAATATGTGATTAAATTGCAAATAATCCCATTGAAAACACAAAATAAACAGTCTTCTGTATGAAACCTAGGATCTTACAAAAGCAACATTTTATTCCAAGGGTATTCAGCACAATTTATAACTCTGCATTCAGTAACTTATACATCTTTTTTTTAAAAAGTCTCATCATTGATACTACAGTTTCCAGTTATGTTCTAAATATGGTGCTTTTCATTCTACTAAATGTAATTCACACCTGCACTTGTTCTACAGTTTTCTGTCATAAGTTTCTGCAACTGTGTTCAGAGATTTCACCAATAATACCTACTGTACACATTTTAAAAATAATTTTGTTTATCCTTTTTGCATTCAAGGCAAATGAAACAGAAAAAAAAACACACCTAGACTTACTACCAAGCACCATCCTCAAGTAACTGCTTTATTTTCAAGCCCATCCTTTCAGCTTCTCAAAGTCTGTGTTCTCTCTCCTCCATGCATACATTGGTTATTTCTTTCTCTTTCTCTGTTAAATAACATATGGATATCATAGATCAGTATGCAGACTTCCAACAACACTTGCAGGTAATAGATGTTCAGCTTTTACTACATAGCCAGTTCTCAAAACACAGAAGGAAAGATAAAACAGGTGTGATTATAAAAAAAACCCACTAATAAATTCCACACATTTAGGGATATTTCAAACCATTGCTCATGACCAAGTGACATGAAGACTGTGACCTCCTCTTTGTTTCTCCAAATGTCTGCACTTACTGGTTGTAGTGGGTAGAATTACCTCTCCCAATTTGATTTTCTTTAGAAAGGTAGACAAAATCAAACACACCTTTTCTCTTTATGCACAGAGTTGGAATCAGGAAGGAAACTACTTCAGTTTGCTGAATACTTTTGTCTTTATGAATTCAAATTTACATTCCCAGCTTTAAAAATATATGTTGAGTCAGTTTCCTGCAATGTAAATTTGACTTTTCGAATCAGTTTGCTTGTCCTGCTTTTACTAGCTTGCACTTGTTGCCTGGTAGGCTGCCCCATAGACAGTAACATACTAACACTGGTCCTAATTTCACAAAATTGTAAGATCAGCAAGTTCTTAAGTTAATGTTTGGACTTCTGGTCAAAGGAATGTTGAACATTTTTTTATACAGTGTTTTTCTTTAAACTTTGTTAGTAATAAGTGTGTTGACTACTCAATTCCTACTCAATTGTGCAAACAAAACAGAACTGGAAGACTGGCTTTGTTAAACTCCAAGAAAGAACTTCTTCTTTTGTTTTGATTCTTTTTTTAATTGCTGCATCATCTTACACCTGCTGCAATGGATACATCTGCCTATTATTCTCCATCGTAATAAAAATAACTACAGTGCATAGTTAAAAATACATGTTTGCATTAAAAGCAAGTTCCTTGTATTTAAACCCCCTTGGACTGGAACAAAAACAGACGCAGTTATCCAACCAGAAATCATCATTAACAGGGTACTCCTAGTATTCCCCACTGTGCACACTGTAGTCTACACAATATATCTCTTCTTGAAACTTTACTGGTATAATTTCTTTACTTTGGTGCTTTTTGTCTGCTGAATTATTCTGATGATAACTATCCTGTAGAAAGTGAGCCTTTCTAAAGAAATTGTTTCTCTACAGGTAGTATAAAAAAAAAATTGCTACCAGAGACTAAGGACCACCACTGAACGACAGATTAAGTAATTAATTACCATTGTTAGTAAGACCACCACCATATCCTCAATTCACGTCCCAGATCACCAAGCAGTGTTCAAAAAGTGTTGTGGTGCTGCTCATTATTGCCCTCTTCTTATTAGAGGATGGCTCATTGAAATATCCCTTACCACTGGCACTGAACAGATCTCCACTTCCTGTGGAAGTGATCGGAAACAACACGGACAGCCCTGGAATGTCAATGACATACAGGAATCACAAAAAGTAACTGATAGTCTCTATAATCAAAAGTTCAAGGAGAATGAGAACATAGCAAGACCTGGAGTATTTATCTACCATACATATGGAGGACATTTATCTTCAAAAAAAAGCACTGCTGTAGCAATCAGCCAAGACAATTGCTTGGAGCCTAGCTACTCCGAGAGGTTAATCACATCTAGAAAAATCCACATGAGTTCTTCCGAGTGGAAATCTGCATGCACAGTAGTCTGTGAGTCCTGATTCAGCCATACAGCACCCTTGTACCCCACACCTTACATATTCCTCTGGGTAGAATATTTGAAGCATATTTACCTCAGCTGAGCTATGCACCGGGGCTTCTGCATGAAAGTGAAGCTTGTGTATATAGTCAGTTCCTATTTCAGGTGCTGATTGTTCAGATTTTGCAAGCTGGATTGCTATACCTTTGTTGTCCATGTGGTACAAGTTGAACAGCACATTATTCAAATTAGAGTTTATTTTAATGCCCAAGCACTGCCATCCACATTGCTCAGTGGTACATCAGTGAGAAATAGCCCTTTGGAACAACTCATCTATCAGCAGGTAGAAAGCATTTGGTTTACTTAAAAAGGTTCAGTTATTATCCTGCCAAAACCCTATATATATTATTCAAAATTGGTTAGTATTCAATTAATGCAGAAGGTAATAGCAGTCCTGACAAAATTAAACACCCATTTAAGAATTTTAATATTCAAAAACTGATCTTTTTAAAAAAGTAACCAGTAGCATAGCAATAAAATGCAGCAGTTCCCCACCTGCTACTCTACTCAGAACTAACAAAGGCCTATCAAAGCTCTCCGAGCTCCCAGTTGACCCAGTTGACAGTGTTGTCGGGGTAACCTCTGCCCGCTGACAGCAATATGGAGTGCACATGGAGTTAATAACCAGCAAAGATCCCCAGCACTTTCAGGAAATGCTATGGTGCCTGCTTTGTATAACACTCCTCCTCAGCAGTGCTTTCAAGAAATGATTACTTAAGTACTGTAAAATCCTGTTCTATATGCAGCCTACCTATAATCACGGACACAGAAAAAAAGGAGATCAGGGGGATTATGTGGGATTATGTGGGAGAAACTGCAAACAAAAAAGGAAAATACCTCTGAATTTCTGAGCAATGCTGTGAAGATTCAGGCACCAACTTCTGCATAGATGGGAACTGCAGGTTATCATCACCCATAAGCTGGTGATAAGGTGATAAGTTGGAAATATGACGCTCTCTACAACCATGACACAATTTAACGTTTAGCGCACTATTTTGATGCCCTGACCATTTGACTGCCTGGTGCTTTCAGCTTTCATAGCACTTCCTCAAGTTCCAGTGCAACTGCAAGATAGTTGTCATGCTTTGCTCTCCCTGCAGACTTCCCCTAAGCCTGCGGGACTTCCTTCACAGAGCAGATATCTACTTCTTTGCTTACTTTTTGCAAGACTTCATTAACAAATCATTAACCAGCACAACTGTCCTCCCTCTCTATTTTAAAGGTAGGTGACCCTGACAGTGGTCCAGGGGCAGCAGATGAAGTGGTTGCCATTTTCTCCCCTTTCTGTGTGCCCCAGCACACCCCTGCCCCTCAGTTTCCCCCACATTGACAGCTTTCTCCCACTGTCCCCACCCAACCACACCAAACCCAGCCTGCAAGCCAAGACCACAAGCCTGTCAATAACCTCTACAACTTAGTATTAAACTTCCCCCAGCCCTGCCAGCCACCGCTGCCCTGACACAGAGGTGTCACCCTACTCAGCGTGGGTGGCCAAAACACCTTGGATGGTTTTCCCAGGGCACAGAAAAAGACCTCTATGGTTTTGATTCTTCCTTCAGGTTTCAAAAAAATGTACTGGTGCTTGAATTCATTCATTGCTGCCAAGAAGATAATTTATGAGCACTTTGATTTTGTCAGTGGAAAGCTAATGGCAATGTCAGCTTATCTTTCCACCCAAATTCAATCTTCTAGGGAACCCTAAATGAGTATGTCAAGCTGCAAGAGGTATGGCTTTTCTCCAGAGGAAGCAAACCTCTCCTCACTGCTATGTCAGCACCAAAGTGTGCACAGAGCAGGTGCCTGGCTGTGGGGCCAGGTGGAGTCAAGGTCCCCACTACCCAACAACTCAGAAAACACAGTGCCTGTCTTAATATTTATCTTTTCCGAGGGACATCCCAGTGCAAGTGTCATGTAGCAGCAAAACACCACGCTACTGCAGCTTGTAGAGTTTCATATGTTAACTAGTAAGGCAAAGGAAGAAAATGTACACAAAAATCCTTAGCTGATTACCCCTGACACTTCTGTCAAGTCAGGTAACTCTCACATCTGGAGTGACAAAGCTATTTGAATACCAGTACACTAAACACAGCTATTTGAATATCGATGTTTTTGCTTTTTAATCATATTACTTTCTGGCAGTCAGCCTGGATGCAGCACCCTTTACCCCCATGAGCCCATTGCCCCCATCTCCTTGCCAGAGAGGGAAGCTGTCCACCATAGGTCACCACGCTGTGGGATCCCTCTGGCATAAGGCTGCACGTTGCAAGCTGCAATTAATCAACATGAGCCCTGCACTGAGCCCATTGTTCCGCACTCCCCACTCCAGCAATCGATGAGGATGTCTGTGCTGCCCAAAGACTCCAGCGATAGCAATCATATTGCCTCCGTACAAGAGCTCACGCTATCGCATCTCTTGAGCCAGCAGCTCTGCAGTCCTCTTCACTCTTTTTTTCTCAGAGGCTAAGTGATAAAAACAACCTCCTCAAGGTTACACAGCTAGCTGGTGACAAAGTCAGAGAAATAAATTAGGTTTTCACAATTGCCATCCCTGCTGCCTCTTGGCTTTTCTGTTGCTCTCCAGCTTTCTCTCACTTCTCAGTAAGTATCCCCACAGTTAACCTGCAGGTTTGTGACTATTGGAAAGGGCAAGCAAGAGCAAGCAAGAGAGAAGCACAAGGCAAAACAGAGTGTTGCCTTTAGCAAGTCCTCTGCCCACTGTGGGCAATATATATAATTGTGTTAATACAGCTATGCAAACAATACAAAGGCCTCAAGTTCTCCTGACCAGAAGAGCAGCTGTGAAAGTCCTGTGGGCAGACAGGGAAAGGCCAAGAAGAGTTCAGCTGATAGTGAAGCAGAAGCACAGCAAAGCACAAGTCTGCACGGACTGCAAACATAGGCATGAGCAAGCATTGCCCTGATCACTTGCAAATCCCTCATGACTAGGTTAGTGCTCAAAGCATGAATGGGCTGAATGAATGAGTTGAATGAATTAGAGCCCCATCTTCTTGTAAAGGATGGATAAAAGCAATCCCATTCACTTCTCAATAGAATATGGAAAGAAGGTTTAATAGAATACAAAACTTTTACCAGACATACTCTCATATATATATGCTTCTATAATGAGCCAAGATTAGATATTTTCCAATTTAATCTTTTATACTTTATTTTGCAGCATAGATTAAGAAAATGTTAATAACTAATATATACCAACCATTCTTAGATCAGTACGAAAATATGAACTCAATCAGACATATGTCTGCTGTTAATACAATACTTGCACACACACTGCTGTGACAGAATCTTCCTAGATTCACATCTTCTATTATTCCCCTATGTGCAGAGAAGATTGAGGTGATCTGTAAGCCAAACAAATTTATTCCATTATGACTACTGTTAACACCCAGAGGATTGGTTTCCAAAACGTTTTTGGTTCTGTTGTTTTTTTTCTCTGAGAGCAAAATAGCACAACAGCATATCAGCTTAATTATTATGTTACATAGAGCATATATATGAATACTTTCTCTTAGACTATAATACACATACAGTAAATATTCCTGGATTATATATACAGTAGTTTAGCAGTATTTTTTGTATGCTAGCTGGTTTTCAGCCTAATCGAACACTGAAAAGTCTGTCACTGTAACATACACTACCCTGCCAGTAATTTCAAAGCTAAGGGTCATGTCCCTGTATCACTTTGGCCTTTGGCAACTCAGCTTCAATTAGCTTACTAGAACTAATAAAAGATTCTCAGCCAAGTACAGTATGTTTCAAAAAGCACCCTATGTAGTACGGGCACTCTAATCAATTTCAATAATACAGGTTAAACTTCCCTACCAGGTGGAAGTTTACTATCTTAATGGGCCTCCATTACAAATGTCTTAGCCAATTCATAAACAGTATAAATAAAACTTGACTGAATCTAACAGGCTAAGAAGAATTTCCCAGGACAATATTGTGCTTAATAAATTTAGAACTTTCATAATTTAGCATCTTTTCTACAGATGTTTATAATTACATGTAGAGAAATGGTTTATTATATGTAAGACTTTAATATTAAAAAAATTTAAAAACCTTGTCTCTGAATCTTTCATCTGCAAGAAATATATTTCTTGGTGCCTTGCATGTATGCTTGTACTTAGATTTGCTGTGTGTTGAGGAATAAATTAGGTCTTTTTGCTTTGGTTTATAGATCCGTTTGACCATACTATTCACTGTTTGATATCCAAGGAATTCTTCAGTCATATATACTATTGCTGCTATGATATATAATGTATCTTCAACCCAACTGACACTAGGAATTGAACTGGCAGCCTTTATCATTCGGACAGTCCCTTCATATGTCTCTACATCTTGAACTAAGAAAACAACCTTGTCAACGGATCAACTTATATTCAAGATACATCATACACACTGTCCAATATATTAGGCAAGTGTATTTTTAGGGAATCTAAACTAGTAAACATACACTGTTAGATCACTTTCAAATTTGTTCATTCACTGCCATGCCATGGTAGTTACCAACCAATGAGAACCAATGGTACCAATGAGAACTGATGAGAGACAATCCACTGCATCCTATGCAGTTTAGCTTTGACTTCCTTTGAGCTCCTGACAAACTGTCTTCCTTTCTGGTCCTCAAAGGAATCCTTTGGCCATGTGGTAGGTCTTGGTGAGCAGCCATAAAATGGTGAAATTCTTCTACAAGTACTCAGTACTTCCTTGTCAATAAATCTAATCAAGTTCAGAAACAGTAATATGTCTACAAAGTGCTATTATCCACACAGAAAGGCACCCCCAAAGAGTGGGAGGCAGGAACACAGTGGTACTGGAGACAGATGACATAACCCTTCATTAACTTGGCCTAATAAGGTATCCACGCCTTGTGGCAGGGAACTATACAATTAAATACTTCGAAAAGCATGGTTTTGTAGTAAGACAGGGAAAGACTGGGGCCTTGGGAATACAGAAGTATGATGGCAATACAGAAATATAATGAAGGACAATTGAGCTTCAGGGAGCCTGTGACAACCCCTTTCTCTCCAAAATAATAAAGGTTTAAAATGGGAATGAGAAAGAGAAAAAATGAAAACATATGTGAAATCCACTGCACTGAAGAATAACATGTATCATAAAGCTTGCTTAGAGGAATTCTCTGGTTGTGCAGTAGTGCTGACTGTATGTGATTACAGGCATTTGGTGCAATGGTTTATTTCCGTTATTGTTGCACCCTTTGATATGCCTCTTTTTTTGTTTTAGCTATCTTCTTGCACCAAGTGATTACTACAGCAGTCACTCTGCAGCTGAATATAGCCACTCACCTGAATAACCCCATTTTCTTAATCATTGTCATACTCAGAAGGTACGCAGAACATTCACTGCAGAGTAATAGCTGCTGGACCTCCAGTTCCAACTTTGTGCCTAAGGAAAGTTTCACTAAAAATGTCTAAAAAAAGCCCTGGTATTATACTTATGTGCTTACATTTCCAGACGATTACTACTCCCAGTCTGATTGCGACCTAAGGGGAAGCAAGTCACCTAATCAGCAAAATAATTCCTATAAACTTCTCTAAGGTGTTTTCTACATGTTGCCTGTAATTACCCATGCTAAATCCCAGTGTTTCAGACCACCACTCAAACAAGCATGATCATCAGGTTTTTTTAACAAGAGGCAACTTCCATCCCCAAGGTACCACATACATTTTCCTCCTGATTCGCTGACATTCCCTTGCCTGTTTCACCACCTCTGGTGGTTTTACAAATGTACTGTGGTTTCATTCTCTTAAGTAAGAAAGAAAAGTGCTAAAAGTTCCTTTTCATAGGCTTAACTTGTTAAGAGGTAGATGTACTGGAGAGGATTCTCCTTGGTACCAGCTTGAGTAAATAAAAGGACTGAAGTGCCCTCTTGTGTTTCTCTACCTAAAACTAAGAGAGGCTTAAGAAAATATTCTTAAGAATATTCCTGTATAGAATATTAATATTGAAAGTTAGGAAAATACTGTTAAGAAAATATTTAAACATGAAAGAACTGAGAAACATTCAGAAAATATTTTCAGGATCTAGGCTTCCATGCTATCACTAGCACATTTCACAGTGTGAAAAATATGCTAAAATATTTCTAGGCTTTGTTGGTAACTTGTCCTGTATTGAACTGCCTCAGTACTGCTACATTTACATCTAAGTTACAGCATAAATCAAGAAACTATCAGCAGAATGGAGTTACAAAATAAACACTTATAAACCAGTACAAAATTATATGTTCTTTCTTTGGTCCATTTCCTGAGGCAGTGTCTTTGAAAATAGCAAGAGAACAAGATTTTACATCAAAAAGAAACACACTTTTAAGAAGTAGCAAATATTTCATATTAAATTTTCTTACCAGCAGAATGGCATTACTCATGCAAGAAGAGATAGCACTTGTGAATCAAGACTGAAGGTAAGGTCGTAAAAATTTTCTGTGACTGGTTATGCTTTCACTGTAGGACATTGTAGCACATCATATACTAATGATAATGTTTAGACCCTGCTTTATGATCACTTGTTTGGTGGAAACAAAGTGAGTAGGAAAATATTTTTTTAAAAAAGTTTACTTTGGAAAAGTCAGTCATAGTTTTCATGTAGTAGTTTGCAACGCTAACACTCAAGTCTTCTTGTGCCTTTCACCAGGGATATTCCTGACATGCCCATCTTGTCAAGAAGGTAAAAATCAAAAGCTGTGTACAAAGCCCTCTCACAGCACCCACAGGCCATCCTTGGCAAGCAGAGACATCAGGCAGCACACATCACCCAGGCTGTTCAGCTCACAGCACAGCTCCCCCCAATCAATTACTCCTGCTTTGCTCTGTCCCCACATTTCTGACAGGCAGCACCCTGCAGATCTCTGCTTTAATATTTAACAGCTGAGCTGGAGCATTTGTTTGGGGAAAGAAATGGAGGTTTCAGTCTCTGGGAAGTTTTTGCCTGGAGATGAATGAGACTTTTCTATTGAAGCGGTTGGCTTATAATTGTGGTTTACTTATAAATGCTCATTTTCAGGTTTCAGTTCTGCTCTGCTGAGATGGTTGTAGCACTTGACACCTTTCACTGCACTTGTTTCCCTTCTCTGGAGGGTCAGAAAGATTGCATTCAGCTCATGTTTTTTCTTTCGACTTTTATTTTCTTAACAGTTATAAAGGCTCGCTCTTCAAAATGAAAGATAGAGTTCTCTTCCAAGGGTCCTATTTGATGGCCTAAATGGCCTAAGTGGGCCTCTATCCATAAATATGAATACTATCTACCTACAGCAGGCAATGGGATGGGGTTGTCCTGGTTTTGAATTTACCAGAATTCTGAGAAATTCAGAAGTGTGTAAAACTGGGCCGTCTGTGGAATGCTGCTACTTTATATCCCATGGTTCTGGTACTGTTTATCACAAATATATTTTAGATACAGCCTAAGGTAGACTCCTGCTTACCTGAGTGGCTCCCCACAGATGCAGGCAGACTCAGGAGCTACTTGGCCCCTCCTGAAGTGGGGCTATTTTTTTTGCCATCATATCTCCCAGAGGACTCTGAACTCTGCAGCAATCTACATAGGTATTTCTCAAAATCCACAGTCTCATCCCCTACATCCCTCTGCAGTGACAGGATGTTTCTTGAAAGCTCAGATTTTCACAGCCTGTTCAAGTTCTGGCAGACAGATACATACCACCACATAGAAATTCTGGAAACTTGAAGCAGGGTTCATTTGTTATTGTCTTACTGATTCCACTCTCAGACAATCTCAGACAGGAGATGTCAGTTGCACCAGATCAAGCTGGCAAAACAGAGGAAACGCTAAAATGTGGACTGAAATAGCTCCCCAGACCAACCAAGTAGTTCCTGATGAAAACTGATTTTACCTTTGATGACAGAAATCCCTTTCTAAAAGGTAAAATCAAAATTAGCAGATATTTGGATTTATTAATATTCAAAACTACAGCCATGATTAATAGCAGGGAAGGACTGCCTCTGCTATTCTATTGTTATTCTATTTTTTCCAGTTATTACTGCGTTATCATCTTTTGTATTTTGATGTCTTCTCTATTTTGTTTGTTAAATTTTGTCTTCATTTATTTCAGCTGCTCATAAATTGCGTATGCTCCCTAGATAAAAAGCTATGTAGAACCCCATGAATCATGAAAGAGCAATTCACACCGGATAGCTGACTGGCATGACCTAATAACCTGCTTTCTTCACTCAAAATTAGAACTAAGATGTTATTTCTCTTTTCTTGCTAATGCCTCACAGAAGACTTGATCCAAAGCCTTCTGAGTCTAGCTGAGCTCTTCCCAGTGGCTTGTTTTCCATGGGCTATCCATCAGGAACCTGACTGAGATACAGAGGTAGATCACTGACTACTCCAAATTCTTAATAAGGCTGGAGAAAGAAAGCATGCCTAGGAAATAAGTATTGAAATGGCGAGCCAAAAAAACCAGAACTATCAGCCATGACAAACAGGCAACTGGATTTGCAAGGGAAGAGAGCGCAGGAGAAGTCATGAACAATCACTCTTCAGGTACAGAATGATAAAATCTTCATATCTCTGGTATCCTTTTTCTCTATAAACTGAGCCACTGAAATCAATAAGTAGATAATATAAATATTCACAAAAATTGCTCCAATACAAAATATGGTTTGAGTTATAAAATTATCATAATGAAGTTGGGCACTGTCTTGAGTACAGCGAATGCAGACACATCTTGCAAAATTGAGTAGTACTAATATATACAATGATCTTAAAAGTATATAATTTTATTTTCTTTATAGTAAACTCTTGGCAATTTATATATAATTTATATAATTGTGCCGAATATTCTAAATCTGAGTTTCTTTTTATTTAAAGAAATTACTAGGTATTTTTCATACCTATTCAACGTAGACAAGAAAACCAAACTATGATTTACTAAACAGACTTGTCTATCTGTTGTTTTCTTGCTAAGTATCAGATGACAAGAGGTAAAAATAAGTGAAGGTTTAGAGGTGCTGAACAGCAAGAGGTATAGTAAGGTTTTGGTTTTTTTCATAGAATACATTTTGCTATAGATACAATACCAGCAGAAATCTTCTAGCCATCTGATTTAGTTAGCCTTTTCTATTCTGATAAGTTTTCAAGTACATTTGCAGTCAGCAAAATTTTAAGCATGTGCTTAATTCTCACTGTCTTAAAAAAAAAAAGTAGCAAATCTGTATTTCTTCTCAGTATCTCTGTGGGACTCCCATTGGGATACAGCACTTTTCATGCCACTGTACATTTGTACGCCTCCGGCTGTGTCAAATACTGGCCTTGTAGAGCTGACAATAGCTGACTGTGTTGATGGATCTTTGTTTTTATCCTGTTCTAAACCAGCATGTATAGGCAGCGCAGTGGTTAAAATAAAAGGCCTTGAAGATTTAGGGCATAAGAAAGGGTACATTATTTCCTTTTGGATCAAATCTTTGGATTTGAACATTGACTTACAGGGGCACTATGACAAATTAATCTAGTCGGGCATGTTATGAAAGAGTAAGTGGAAGGTTTCTGAAGTTAGAGGGAAGTCAAGAACTCTGTTTCTTCCAATGAGATGACATATCTGCTTTGATAACAATTTTCCCTTTAATGCTCAATATACATACCAGAGATAAGCAAATTTCAAGCGCTTGCCTTTCTTTGATTGGCATTCTTATAAGCAAGATTAAACAGTTGTTAATGACTGTAGCTGCAGATATGCTGATAGTGCTAAAAAAATCCTTAGTACCAATGATCTAGTAGAATGTATGTCTTAGTTTGAAACCAGGCGCTTCAGTCAAGAAGACATGACCTGAGAATTACTTCTGTAATTGATGGTAGGTACTTCCTGCAGTAGATTAGTTGGTATGTTACTATATTGAAGCCAAAACAGCAGAAGCTGTAAAATGACACTAAGTACCTTCTGCTAGAAGCTCAAAACTTGGGTCCAATCTACATATATCCTGGAGAAAGACACCAGTCAGCTGGCATAAGCCTCCCAAATTACTGACCTTGATATCCTTGATAAGATTGGTCAAGGCACGTGTTTTCTCATTTTGAGTTCTATGCTTTCTCATTATGATTTTGTTTAATAGATTATAAGAATACAAAGAGTTAGCTACAATACCCTAGATAAGCAGTTCTGTACCATGAAAATAAGCTAGAGACCAAGCTGCTAAATCTCCCATTTAGCAGGCACTGGTCCTGATCAGACTTCAACACCATTCGTGTGGTGCTTTCCTAACCCCACACTTTCCCACTTTCCATTTCAATGTGAGAACATCCAAACTCAGCTTAACCTAAGCCACCAGAACAACCTACATCCACACTAGATGACAGAATAATGTAGCAATTTCATGAAGAATAATTTCTAAAGAAAAAAAAAGCAAATCTTTGCTGCAGACATGGTGGGAATTGTTGTATTCCAAAAGGCTGCTCAGTTAGCTAGGGTTCCCAGAAAAAATACCAGTTATTTACAGGCAAGGCTGCCAGGTCAGCTCCATGCCAAGTGTCAGGCAGCTGCTAATAAAGGCCACAAAACCAGGGGCAAGACCTGGCAAGCTGTGGAAGTGAACTGGCATGTGTCCAGAAAAGTGAAGCTCAAGAAAGTCGTTACACTTTTATCAACCAAACCTGTGATCTCAAGCACTTAAATTAAGTCCATTTGACAAGACCTATTTTCTTTTAAGCCCTATTGACTGACGTTAATTCTACTTCAATCTTTTAACCATTCCATCTTTTGGCCACAAATCACTGCAAGATTGACCTCAAATGACTCAGGTCATTTCACTTCACTTTCTAAAGAAATATTGTCATATCTTTCATACTGTCCCCAGTCTCTTGAAATGTACATGGTTTTAAACTCGCAAGGAATGGTGGGCACGGCCCAGAGATGACTACTACAAACATAAACTTTTTTCTGTTATCTTGGTAGCCTTGTTGGAGTCAAAAGGATGGAAGAGGTTAGAGGAACTTAATTTTAATGTTTATTAGGGTGCAGTCAGGCCTATGATGAGAAATTTGCAATATGCAGTTCTGCAAAATTCCTCTGGCTTCTCACTTGTCCCTGTGAAGAAAAGCCAGGATCTTGGAAAAGCAGCATAACTCAGTATACCCAGGAGTGGGAAGAGGATTTGCCCCCTAGAATGTGCTGCAGAGTACGGGAAATGCAAGACCATTAAGCAAAATAAGCAAGTCCCTCTCAAACATAATTTGTCCTAACTCTGGATTATATGATGCTTGCACCATGTTTTTCTTTAGAACTAATACCTGAATCTTAACATTTTATAGATTTCACAAGCAGTTTGTTCTTGGATTTACCCCTCTCCATACATCTTCCTCCTGACTGAAGTAGTCCTAAGTTTATGACTTCTTCTAAGTCAATTTTCCTTTCAGGTCCCTGGGTTTTGTCTCCTCTTCGTTCCAAACAACATCTCACTGCTTACAAAAGACCCCCTTCATTATAAATATCTCAACAACCACATCCATCAAAACCCATCTTTCTCCAGAGTTAGTGGTAACAATGACGATAATGATAATAATAATAATAATAGTAATAACAACAACCACCACCATCTAGTGTTTCAGGAAATAATACCAGGGAGGACGTAATAGACTGGAATACTAATTATTCTTTATAAAATAATTAGTACACGTCAGACATGTAGAAGGCTTGAAAATCCCAATCATTAGATGAAAGTGACTGAAAGCAGGACACAGATATTCTCAGATAGGCGTAGTTGCTACATTTCCTTATGGAGTGATTTTTCATGTAACAGACTTATCTCTAACTTTTAGGACACTCCACTAAGCTGAGCATCTTATTGATATCTTCAGAGGGAGTTTTCACAAGTCAGACTCACTTTTGTATGTAATATGAAAGCAAAATTGCACAAAGTCATTTAGCATTTCCAGGGAAGATGTGCTTAAAAATAAATGAATCTCAGCACCGAGGTCACAAGGCCCCAGTGTGATATGGCCCAATGCACCCTGTAAGACCAGAGGGAGAACAATGAGGAGAATCTCAGCCACATTAAGGTAAGAGGTCCAGCCTTCATGTTTATTTTGCCAGCATCTGGTAACTGCAAATAAAATATATATTTATTGGTAAATCACTGCTTGCTGCCAGCTCAGCACTTCCTCTTCCGTGCTCCAGCATCTTAGTCAATGGTATTCATTGCGGAAAACAGTTTAATGGGTTTATTACTGTTTTGTTACCAATCTCTATTTAAAGACATGAACAGTATCGACTACTCTGCACTAAACATCAATTTAAATATCACCACACAGTTAGCCTTTCAGACTGGGGAGGTTGTCTCTTGAAGTGACCTGCACTGTGCTCTTTAACTTCCTTTTAGCTTATCTACTAGGCCACTATGTCCTTCATCTTTGTTGAAGACAAAAGCAAAAGCAGTGAAAGACAATGGCCAAGTGTGCAGCAGGACCGTGTGCTGGAAGGGCACAGATTTTATTTTTCAGCTTGAGAAAGATCTATTTTCATGTTTCATCCAGATATAAGAGAAATCCTAACAATACAGGGACAGCTGAGAGGTAAGATGGTAGTGACTAGTTCTGTCTACTTGTTTGATGGCTGTGATCCTGATTGTAGGAGGCCTTCTTCTTCTTTTATTAATATTCATTCCCGTGCTTTCAATCAGCAAGGGAATGTATGGACTGCCAGAAGAATGAATTTCAAAAATCCAGGCTGTGCCAGGAAGTAAACTACAAAGAGCAAAACTACTGAAATGGATCAGATTGGGTAGTCAGAACCATATTTTTGTTGAATCGTGGCAGGATTATTTGAGAGAAATGGCATTTTCTGATAATGGATTGCTATAGCCCCTGAATTCAGAAATGCAGGACATCAGCATAGAATTTCACTTTAGGCGGAACCGGGAGTAAGAGCAGAACTTCATTTTTTTCAGTACTTAAAAAGGAACCCTAGAGTACTTCCAAATCTAGAGAAGACATCAACATCCAAACTAAAGATCTACCATGCTGAGGTGCACAGTCATTAACAAAACAGGGTCACATTCAGTACTGATGTAAGTGGACACAGCTCTCTATCTCAGGGAATTGCTTCTCATTTAATTAGCTAAATAATGAGCTTTCCTCAGCGTCATGGACAAATATTCAACGCACAAAACCACCTTTCCCTCCAGCACCCTTTGTGTATGGGTCAATTTTCAAAGAGTAATCAAAGCCAAGAAATCAGGGACCATTTCCCAAATGGGGAAGGTGTCATAGCTCAGTGCACTGAAGAGTTCTGCCTTGTCTAATGGGAGTGTTGACCCAAGCCTTTTGTATCACCCCTTGGCTAACCCGTTCTTGTTGATGGAGCTAACACTAGAGTAGGTAAGCCCTGACCTTGCTGGGACTCATAGACCCCCTGAGGGCACTCCCCACTCTCATCACAGCACTCCCCGCTTCCGTGTGAGGATTTCCCCCAACTAGCTGTAAAAAACCCAGGTGAGTGGGCAACTCCATCATCAGTTGAATTTGCGTTGACCATTTTGACTGCAGCTACTGAGTTTTATACACATCCTGAACTCCCTACAAAACTTTGTAGATGAGCCCTAAGTCTGAGGGAGTCCTCACTGCAGATACAAAAAGACCCAAGTACACAGTGCTTTATAGCATGAGACAGATACTAGCAACAAGGAAGGGACAGTTTGTATCACCTTCTCTGCCAGGAGAAACCTACCCTGGAATGATATCACAAGACCCTTTAAAGTCAGGAAACTGAGTCACAAGTGTGAACAGGAAAGTATGACAAAATTTTCTGTCATTCCTCATGCAGAAGGCATTAGTTAGAGCCAGGATGGCTTACAGGGAGGATTACATAATCATTATGAAAACTGAATGTATAGCATGACGAGGAAGTACTTCAGCCTCTACAGTGTATTTTTACAAAAATGAAAAATCATTGCAGGATGCTAAATAGAACCACAGAATCGTTAAGGTTGGAAAAGACCTCTAAGATCATCAAGTACAACCATCAACACAAAACCAGCACGCCTACTAAACCATGTCCCAAAGTGGCACATCTATACATTTTTTGAATGCCTCTAGGGATGGAGACCACCGCTGTCCTTGGCAGCCTGTTCCAGTGCTTCACCATTCTTTCCATAAAGAAATTATTTGTAATATCTAATCTTAACCTTTCATGGCACAACTTGAGACCATTTCATCTCATATCAGTTGTTACTTGGGAGAACAGACCAACTCCCACTCGTTACAACCTCCTTTCAGGCAGTTGTAGAGAGCAATCAGGTTGCCCCTGAGATACTTAAAAGACACCTCAGCCTGGCAAGTGTCACCACCTCATACATCTTGCTCTATCCAAAAAATTTTCATCTTGATAAAAAAGATCCCAGTGGACACCTTGCTGAGTTCATCAGCAAAAGCACTGAAGAGGCTCAGAAGCAGTGACTGAGAAGCACTGCAATAACCTATTTCTTAGCACGAGTAGACAATCCTTGGTATACACCGGTATTTGACCATGGTACTGCAGTCAATTATTCGTGTAGTCTGAAGTACAGTTTTTGTATTTGAGCTGTGAATATACTCATTAAGAAACTGACTGGGAACAGCTGTGCACTTGTCCTTCAAAAAAGCAACATTTTAATGAATTCTTCCTCTGTGGAAGTGGTACAACACTGACTGAGGTTGGGAGATTTCATTGCAGCTCAAAACAAAGAGTAAAGTGTTACAACACAAGAATTTTTAAAAAGAATCCGTTTTTATTCCTCTTACCAGCTACCTCCACAGAGCAGTGACCGTGATAACATCAAGGCTGAAGCAGAGAAATAATGTAATGTTTATTAATTCTCCTTTGCCAGTCAGTCTGCAATCACACAGAATTTTCCAGTGTTAACTGCATGATAGCAAATAACCCAAATTGTTAAAGGAAACATTTTACAAACTAGGGACCACTATGACAATATCTTTATAAACACCCAGGAAGAAACAAATCTCAAAGAACCTTTTCTTAAGTGATACTCACTTCTTCTCACACAAAATCTTACACCACATTAAACACCTACACTTACATACAATCTCTGCAACTGTGTAGGTAAAGTTGGAATCTTGCAAATATTTTGTTGTTTCCCGCTGTTATCTCGCTGTAAGGTCCTATTCAAGATTCATGTGGGGGGGAGATTGGCTTTCAAACTGTCCTGAAAAACAAACCCTACATTTCTATGCAAAGCCCCAGACTGAGATGCTACAGGCCAAGCCCACTAAAGGTTTCTGGTTTTTTCCCCTCCATCACATACCCACACACTGGATGAATCTCTGCTGTATGACATGTTGTGCCACTGTAGCTGCCAGGTTCCTCAGAGCCCTTTTCCATGACTGTCACTCCCTTGTACCCCAGGTAGCGCCCCAGAAAAGGCGACCTCATGCAACCACGCTTGGCCAGACAGCACCCACACAGTCACCCTTCAACTGCTACTACTGGGAACCAGCTGCCTCAGCTTACCCTGACATTCATGGGCAGGCAGGACTCCTTGGGAAAGTGCCTGCAGACAATTGTGAGATCTCTTGTCATCCTGTCAGCATTATTTTAGTTATACTTCCCAACACAAAATAAGTACTCAGCCATCTGCGGAGGAAATCCTCTGCTGCAAGCTAATTCAGAAGCAGGCATAGATTGTACAAAAGCTCTCCATTATTTGATGAGTTAGCATCAGCAGATGGAAAGTACGCAACAAAGTGCTAAAAATCACTGCCAACAGAGACTTAAAACACGTGTAGAAACAGCTTGACAAATAAGATCAATTCTTATTCTATTATGCAATATATAAATACCTGGTTTTAATAAGATGCTAGGCTTTCATACTGCTAGAGGGGACTCCACTCTAGAGGTCAATGCTAATCACTAGTGCTCAGTCTCCCAGTAGGTTGCTTAGGGTGGCTAGTAGAATATTGCTTATCTCATTAAATTACAGCATAATAATGGAGAGAATCCCACAAACCTGGCGACATTGCTTGTAGACAATGCCAGCCAGAAGAGATTTGGAGTGAAATAAAACCAGAAGAAGAATGAGAAAGAAGAGATCACTGTATGCCTCTAGAACTAGTTGGTTATAGAGTATCTAGCCCATAACTGCAAGTTACCTTTTCATAATGTGGTTTTATTGCCAAAGACGTCATCCCGTTCCCATCGCATATTGATCATTCTCATCCATGCAGTATCAGTCGCCAACTCTTTAAAAACAATAGGCTGAGGGTGTGAGAAAGGGGCAGACGGTGGCAACATGGCCAGAAACAGATTAAACTAGCTCTGCTGTTGAAAACTATAATACAGAATTACATCATCTTTCTTTACAGAAAACGTGACTTAGAAGCCTTGATCTGAAACAGACCCCTTCTTCACTTAATCATGTCACAACAATGACGGCATAGTCCTTAAATAAGACACAGATGCTTCAGAGAAAGAGCGTGCATGTGTCAGGGAGGAAGAGATGACAGAAACAGTTTCTGTGCTAATTGAAGGGTAAACTTGTGATGGTCCTAAGTGGGGCTAAGGAAATAAGCCACAAAACAGCACAAAGACAGGAAAAACAGATAAAATACATAGGGGAATACAGAGTACTCACAGAAATGTAAGCCATGAAACACTCAGGGCTATTGCAATAGTCAACTTGTCAAAACCCATTCATTCTTCTCCTGCAGCCCTTTGTAAGCACATAGTTTATAAGATCAGGGGTGTCAAGTCCTAGATCTTAAGAGACCAGCTTGGTAATGCCAGGTGAAATAACAGTCTTCTGTATCACAGTATCACAGTATCACAGTATCACAGTATCACAGTATCACAAGGTTGGAAAGGACCTCTGAGATCATCAAGTCCAACCTATAACCCAACACTAACACCAACTCATCATCTAAACCATGGCACTCAGTGCCACATCCAATCTCCCCTTAAACACCTCCAGGGTCGGTGACTCCACCACCTCCCTGGGCAACGCATTCCAATGGCCAATCACCCTTTCAGTGAAGAACTTCTTCCTCACATCAAGCCTAAACTTTCCCTGACGAAGCTTGAGTCCATGCCCTCTAGTTCTGTCACTGGTCACCTGAGAGAAGAGACCAACCCCTGCCCAACTACAACCTCCTTTTAGGTAGTTGTAGAGAGCAATGAGGTCTCCCCTGAGCCTCCTCTTCTTTAGACTAAACAGCCCCAACTCCCTCAGTCGCTCCTCATAGGGCTTATGCTCCAGCCCCTTTACCATCTTCATTGCCCTTCTCTGAACACATTCCAGTATCCTAACATCTTTCCCAAACCGGGGGGCCCAGAACTGTACATAGTATTCCAGATGAGGCCTGACTAGTGCCGAGTACAGGGGGACAATAACTTCTCTGGTTCTGCTGACTACACTATTCCTGATGCAGGACAGAATGCCATTGGCCTTCTTGACCACCTGGGCACATTGCTGGCTCATGTTGAGCTTCCTGTCAACCAGCACTTCCAGGTCCCTTTCTGCCTGACTACTCTCCAGCCACTCTGTCCCCAGTCTATAGCTATGCATGGGATTGTTGTGTCCAAAATGACGTACCTGACATTTGGACTTATTAAACATCATCCCATTAGAATCAGCCCATCTCTCCAATCTGTCCAGGTCCCTCTGCAGGGCCATCCTACCCTCTAACAGATCAACCCTTCTTCCCAGCTTGGTACCATCTGCAAACTTGCTGATGATGGACTCAATCCCCTCATCCAGATCATCAATAAAGATATTAAACAGGACCGGACCCAACACCGATCCCTGGGGGACACCACTGGTGACCAGCCGCCAACTGGATGAGACACCGTTCACCACCACTCTCTGGGCTCGGCCATCCAGCCAATTCCTAACCCAGCACAGAGTGCTCCCATCTAAGTCACGGGCTGACAGCTTCTCTAGGAGTCTACTGTGGGGGACAGTGTCAAAGGCCTTGCTAAAGTCCAGGTATACCACATCCACAGCCTTCCTCTCATCCACCAGGCAAGTCACATGGTCACAAAAGGAGATCAGGTTGGTCAGGCAGGACCTACCCCTCCTAAACCCATGCTGACTGGGCCTGATCTCTTGACCGTTCTGCAGGTACCGCATGATTTCACTCAGGATTATCTGCTCCATAATTTTACCTGGGACCGAGGTCAGGCTGACAGGTCTGTAATTACCTGATCATCCTTACGGCCCTTCTTGTGGATGGGTGTCACATTGGCCAACTTCCAGTCTTCCGGGACCTCTCCGGTGAGCCAAGACTGCTGAAAGATGATGGAGAGCGGCTTAGCAAAGCTCGTCTGCCAGCTCTCTCATCACCCTAGGATGGATCCCATCCGGCCCCATAGACTTATGAGGGTCCAAGTGGCTCAGCAGATCTCTAACTTCCTCCTCATGGATTGCAGGAGGGCCATATTTCACCCTGCCCCCATCAACCACTTCAGAGGGCCAACTGTCAAGCAAGCTGATATTCTTGCTGTTGAAAACTGAGGCAAAGAAGGCATTAAGAACCTCAGCCTTCTCTGCATCTTTGGTTACTATATTTCCCTCCACATCCAACAAGGAGTGGAGGTCGCTGCCACCCTTCTTTCTACCATTGATATATTTATAAAAACTCTTCTTATTATCCTTAACAGAAGTGGCCAATTTGAGCTCCAACTGGGCTTTTGCTTCCCTGATTCTCTTCCTACACGACTTAACAACATCTTTGAACATGACGTGGCTTACGTCCCCTTCTTTCCAATGGCAATACATCCTCTTTTTCTTACTTAGTTCTTTCAGAAGCTCCCTACTCATCCAGGCCGGACGTCTGCCCCTATGACTCTTCTTACAACACATGGGGACAGCCCGCTCCTGCGCATTCAAGATTTCATTCTTGAAGTTCATCCAGCCTTCCTGGACCCCCTTGCCACTAAGAACTATTTCCCAGGGTACTTTCCTGACCAGTTCCTTAAATAATCCAAAATATGCCCGCCGAAAGTCCAGCATCAATGTTCTGTTCCTGGCTTTTCTTTTCACATTGTTTAGAGAGAACCTGATTATCTCATGATCACTACACCCCAGACAGCCTCCGACAACAACATCACCCAGCAGCCCTTCTTTATTTGTAAACAGCAGGTCAAGAAGAGCCTCACCCCTGGTGGGCTCACTCACCAGCTGCGACAGAAAGCAGTCCTCAATGCACTCTGTCCGACTGCTTCAAAAAATTTTATAACTTCTTAGCATCTAACTAACTAGAAATTGTCTCTGGCTTGCTACCAGAGAAGCAGTTTCCTTCTAAATTAATTTTCCTTCTTTTTAAGAAAAAAATACATGTATTTGCAGAAATTTACAGACAGAAAGTCATTAAAAGTGTGGGAAAAGAGATACTGGCAATGCAGATACAAGCCTGTGCCCCACAGGCTTGTGCATAAGAGATATGTACAGAAGTTGTCTGTTTTCCTGAGCTCTGGATTTAGTTCAATGGCTGTTTTTCCATGAAAATAGGAACTGCTTGAGAGGGTCTAGAAATAGGGTCAGTGTAGGGGAAGCAGTCAGCAGTCTAGAAAGCATGGCATTTGTAGGCAGATTAAAGAAGTTTGGGGGCAGTTGTACTTTAAAAAGAAAGGAGGAAAGACGAAGGGATATGATAAAGGTCTTAAAAATCTCAGGAGACTTCTGCATAGAAAATGGGGTGATTTGTTGAAGTTCATCCCATATAAAACTTAATCAGACAAGCCATGCTGCTGCAGGAGAAGAAAACACTACGCGGACTGTCTAGGGAGTCTCTGGAAACTTCCGTCATGGGGAGGTTAAGGACACGTTAGATAGCCCTTGGTCAGGACGTAGTTACGAATGGTCCCACCTCACAGCACGTCTGGGACTTTTCTGGGTCAATTATTCTGATATTTGACAATTATGAAGCAATAATTTACTGAACTAATCATGGACATCTTTCTGTCTTCTACTTTCACTATTGTGAAAAAGAAAGTAAAAATTTCAGATATTCTTGCTGGTATACTTGCTGGCCAGCAGCACCCTGCAGGGGTCCTTTCCAAATCCGAGCAGTTGTGCTGCTTAGTAGGAGGTTCAAAGATATTCAGACACCCGAGGAACTGCTCTAGATGGCTACAGGCAAAATGAAAATATCCTCTCAAGTGAGAACCCCGCAGCAAAATTGGGTGTTGGGTCTCCTTTCCACCATTAGCAGTTTAAGAAATGGTAGTTTGATTTTCTCCAAGTTATTTATTTTTGTCAGATCCACAATGACTGCAAATTGAGTGTTCAGTATCAGAACAATCTGCACGTTATTCTGGAAACTTAATGAACACACGCCAAGCACAGCCTCCACCTGAGACAACTGGAGAACAGTCCCTGCTTGCTCACCTCACCTGGGGCGGTTGCTGCCCACAGACCATATTGTTCCCTCTGCATTTGGCACTTGCAGGGCTGGGGGAGCAAAGACAGTGTGTAGGGATTGTGGGGACAGCTGGCACTGTGAACAGGACACTGCCTGGATACTATGAATGTTGGAGTGATGCAGAAGGGAAAAAGTTGGTACCTGTTCAAATTCTTTGCTCTCTTAAGAGAAAAAAAAAAGGATCTCAAAAGCATGCTCAGCACTCTTTTTAGCAAGTGACAAGGTGTGTATTTTAGTTGGCTCATGCACTCACATAAGCAACTCCCCGTTCATCCACTGATCCAGCAGATGAGAAAGCAGACCTATTGCACAGTGCAATATCCCATTTTGGTTGTTCCTGCATATGGTAGCACAAAGCTGAGCACCTTTGGCATTTCTAAAGGCAGCTGAAATGTAGGCCTTAAGCTTGTTTGGTAGATGTATTAATCAAATTCATATATAAATCTCTTTTGTTGTCAATAGGCCTGTTCCTCAGCACTGTGAATGCAGATGTTTTTCTCCATTATACTTGTCTTCACTCCATCTGTCTTATACCGTTTGCCTGCTGGGCAAACTTTGAAGTCTGTTTTAGTTAAACTAAGGGTATAGGAGCACTAACTAGGGTACAGAAGCATTTTTAGTCCCGTAAACATGTATACCTAATGTGTATATGTTCCTGCCTAATACCTAACGTATACCTAGTGCACACATCCTACAATTTGTTCTTGCACTCTGAACCAGTTTTCTTAGTATCAGTGCAACAAAAGCACACAAGGTGCAGGATTTGTAGTGCTGCATCTCCTGTCACATGTAGATGGCCCACAGATGGACAGACCAGTATGGTGCCTGGATCTGGCGGTGCCTGGATCTGGCAGTGATGTGGTTCACAGATTCAACTGTTGCCCTTCTGTGTGGGATACATGGGTAAGCAGAGATTCAGCAGCTCTTCAGCAATTCAGTGGTGACTTTGCCTTTGCTGTTTTCTGCTCGGAATGAGAATCTTTCATAGGATGTCTGCCCAGAGAGGTGGTGGATTCACCATCCCTGGAGGTTTTTAAAATAAGACTGGATGTGGCACTTAGTGCCATGATCTAGTAATCATGATAGTATTGGATTAAGGGCTGGACTTGATGATTTGGAGGTCTCTTCCAACCCAGATAATTCTATGATTCTATGATTCTATGATTTGGAAGGGATCTTAAAGCCCATCCAGTTCCAATTTCCCTGCCTTGGGTAGGGACACATTCCACTAGATCGGGTTATCATAGCCTCATCCAACCTGGCCTTGAACACCTCCAGGGACGGGGCATCTACAATTTCTCTGGACAACCTGTTCCAGTGCTTCAAAGCCACCTGCCAGCAAAGAAATTTCTCTGCCACTTCTCAGGTCTTGGACTTGTTGTAGCTCTCCCAGATTCTCCCCATGAAGCTGGGGATCTCCTGGGGAACCCAGAAAGGTAACCAGTGAGTGGACAAGGGAGACTTTGTCTCCATTCATTATCACTCCAGCTGGTCTTCAGGCACAACCCCTGGGGTGTCCTATTTTTACTCCCAGGAGCCAGAAACACCTTTTTAATCCCTAATAAAACAGTTTGTGAGATGGCTGTGGGTAGCCCCAATGAGGCACATCAGGCTCTTTTACCACCAGTGTCCCAAAGCTGTCCATGTGTTTGCAGCCTAGGAAAGTGGTAGCTGACCCTCCCTTGGACAAAGGTGGTGGTGGCTGGACCAGCAGCAGTGCAGCTCGGCCCTGCAACAGCGCAGTGCATCTCAACCCTGCAGGAGCACAGCTCGGCCTCACAGCAGCACAGCACAGCGCATCTTGGCCGTGCAGGAGCACAGCTCGTCCCTGCAGAAGTGCAGCTTGGCTCTCTAGCAGTGCACTGCAGTCCGACCTCCCCAGCAGTGCAGCTAAGCCCCGCAGGAGTGCAGCGTCTCCAGAGCAGTGCAGCTCAGCCCCGTGGAACCGCAGCCCAACCCCGCAGCAGGACACCTTGACCCCACAGGAGGGGAACCCGGGCCTGTAGCAGTGGAGCACCTGCAGCAGAGCTCCTGCCTGACAGGAGCACAGAGCAGACCCACATGAGCACAGTGCCTGCAGCAGCACAGTGCCTGCACCAGCGCAGCCCCACAGCAGTGTAGCTAAGCCCCACAGCAGTGCAGCTCAACCCCACAGCAGCACAGCTCAGCCCTGCAGCTCAATGTCCACAGCAGAGCAGCCCTGCAGCAGCACAGCTTGTCCCTACAGAAATGCAGTGCAACCCCACAGCAGTGCAACTTGGCAACAGTGCAATGCCCACAGCAGTGCAGCTCGGCTCTGCAGCAGCACAGCCCGCAGCAGCACAGCTTGGCCCTGCAACAACGCAGCACCTTCATCAGTGCAGCTCAGCCCCGCAGCAGCACAACCCCACAGTAGTGCAGCACCCACAGCAGCACAGCCCAACGCCAAAGCAGTGCAGTTCATCCCCAAAGAAGCACAATTTGACTCCAAAGCAGTACATCCCTGCAGCAGTGCAGCTCCACAGCAGCACAGCCCTGCAGCTGCACAGTTAGCCCTGCAGCCCCCACAGCTGCACAGCTCAGTCCTGCAGCAGCACAGCTCAGCCCCTCAACAGTGCAGCCCCTCAGTAGTGCAGCCCCACAGCAGCACAGCTCCGTCCCACAGCAGTGCAGCACACGCAGCACCTCAGCTCTGCAGCACCGCATGCTCCGCAGCAGCTCATCTCAGCCCTGCAGTGCATTGCAGCGCCGCCCTCCCCTGGCAGCACCGCGGCAGAGCACACCTGCTGAGAAGCCTTTTTAGAAAGCCAGGTGGAAAAAGGAGGCAAAGGTGTATGTGGGGGGTTATTTTGTTTAGGGGTAGTCCTGTTTTTAAGAGTCGATAAATCAGGCTACCTCCCCTTGAGCACCTGTCTTTTAAACACCTCCAGGGATGGTTGACTACACCATCTCCCTGGGCAGCTGTGCCAGTGCCTGACAACTCCTTCAGTGAAGAAATTTTTCCTAATATGTAATCTGAACCTTCCCTGGGGCAACTTGAGGCCATTTCCTATCCTCTGATCACTTGTTACTTGTTAATTAACTCCTTTCAAAGTGGTTGGGAGAGTCATATTCCTAAAAGATTCCACCTATCTCAAAATGGATAGACAGATACACCAAAGTTGAGGTTAAAATGAATACCTTGTGCTTTAAAGTAACAGAGTAATTAAATGACGAGAACTACGGCTCTTGGAGATCAGATACTCTTCAGAACACCTTATTCAGATATTTCTAGCCTTCAGTCTTCTAAGTATTTGCTTCTTTTGATCCTCACTGACATTTAGAAATGCTTTGTCTCATAGTAGTTCATTTATATTTGCTTGCACTGAAATATGCCTTGACAGAGAACTTCTTCTATCCATATATCACAAATTAATATATCTATACCCCCAACACTGCAGCAATTCAGTAACTGACTTTGAACAGTGCAGTATATTGATAGTAGCTGCAGGTTTTAAATTTAAGTAGGCATCCTACTTTCCTTTTTCTTATCTCAGCTCCCTTGCCTATCATGGCACCACAACTAGAAATACATGTTCCTTCACGTTTTACATGATCTAATCAGATTTTACTTTATGGCACTATGCTCTGTAATCTGATCAAACAAAAAGGAGACAAATCTAAACCCTGCTTGCTTGTCATCATCCACAGTTCACAGCCTTCTCCTGGATCTCCAGGTGGCAGAGAGGAAATGGCACTCGGGGGAGTGGGGGGAGTCACTGCATGAGTCACCCCCCAGAATCGTGGTTCCCCTCAGCTGCCAGCCAGCCTTACCAGGGCCAGGATGCAGGCGGAGGCCCACCAGCACTCTTGCGGAAGAGATCTCTGTGTGATCTCACCTAATAACTCATTTTAAACATCTGCCTTGTAGACACTCTGGGAGGGCACCCAGTATAATCCCTGTTGCCCAGAATGTCCGGACAGCACTGCCGTATACAAACCTTCAGACTGGTAGCAAAAACGCTAGCAAAGACCAAATCAGATGAAGGGCTGCAAATTGCAATAAGCAAGACACTGCCAGTGGCCAAGAAAATTACTTCTTATACTATAGTTTTACAAGCTTCATGCTTTCAATGGGTCTCCTGTGGCAGATTTTGCTGCTTCCTTTTCTCAAAAATAGGTAAATAACAAAGTAGTAGCTTACAGCTTACTTCTACTTATTAGTTTACAGTATCTAATGAAAAATAAGGGATTAAATGCTTTGTTTCAGTAGAAATTTTGATCAAGAAGGATTCTGACTGCCCTATACCCACAGCAGTTCACAAGAGGTGTTGTGATCACCAGCTGCATGGGTTAATGACAGTAACTTAAAGGAACTAAGCTCATGACTTAATTATATTAATTTTAAGACTGGAAGGCTGCAGACTGCATAGTGCCACAAAAACTTGGCTTTTCAGCTAAAGAAATACCTATTTCAAACTGAATCTGAGTGTTTAAGTAGAAGCAAAGATGATCATGCTGATTGTCCAAAGCTATGATCTCGGAGGTTAGAGGTCCAGCCACCTGAAATCTCTGTATGTAAAAATATCATGCAATGAGAAGTAAAACATGCAGGTGAATGAGTAGGAGAACAGCAAATATTTTTGGAACACAAAGGAGCCTAGGTATTTTTCTCAGAAAGCTAGGTTTTCTTTTTAATATCCTATAGACCATGGTTGCTGTCAAGTAAAGGTCTTCATTGTTCCACGATATTCATGTGGGCAATTACATCCCTCCAGCAGAACATTAATTTGGAGTTGAAGGAAATATGTTGTTCTTGGCTTCTTTGAGGGTCTGTTCTAGAATTCATGAAATTACTGAAATGCTGCAATGAGGTCTTGAACTAATGCAAGCAAGATTAGTTTAAATTACCTCTTCGAATGTGGTTTTGTTCCATTTGCTTGGCTTTCTCTTTGACAACCTTGTTGTTTGCTTTGCAAAAGTCAATACTCAGTCAATGTTTTGTCAGTAGACTACACTTTCTTAGAGACAGGAAAGCTTAGAGTTATGGGAGGGGATTAGCTATGTTTCAAAATGAGAAAGATTATGTGACGTATTCTGATTGAGACTCAATGCCTATTTTCTCCCTCTTCTTTTGAATCCAGCACCAGGTTTTAATAACTAAATGTGCAAAATTTAGCACAAAATTTCATGAGTCTGAAGCTTGTTAATGTTAACTGCATCAAATGATAACCACCCAACAACCAAATTAGAGCTTGTTAAGGAAGGTGTAGAACAGGGTTTTCATTCCTCTTCAACAATTAATTAGATAACTTGCAATATTGCGCTCTTATCACTTAGATAATATAAAAACCGAGCTGATGATAAACAAAACAACCTAACATTAATTACCTGTTATAGATTTCTGCCACTATTTACACCAACATGTGCATTATTTTGCAAGCCATTAGAATAAACCCGCTATAGGAAGGGGAAGGGCAGAGGGTTACAAATGTTCTCATCAGTAACTGAATTGTGGAACAGAGAAGCTGAAATTGGCAGGCTCTTGTATGACAATGTTATAACACTTCCTAAATTTCCTGCAAAATTTATGATCACATCCATCTTCCTTTTCCAGTATTTTGGCTTAATGCTGCTGCTTCCCCCTGACTTCTTACCTGTTTCAGCAAGCCTTGGAACAAAGCCCACTTCATAACTTCAATCAATTTGGGCTCAACAAATTTTGGCTTGTTCACACATCATGTAAACAAGGTGGAATGAAACCTAAGCATTCATTGTAAAATCACAGTATCACAGTATCACAAGGTTGGAATAGATCTCTGAGATCATCTAGTTCAACCTATGACCCAACACTAACACCTACTCATCGCTTATACCATGGCAAAATGTAAAATGTAAAAATGGATAAATCCAAATCATAACAATAGGTATGTTAGCTTAACATATGGTTAAAATCCTGTCTGCACTGAAAAGGAGAAAAAATTCCTTGATCAGGCATCTACTTTCTAGGGAATGTCTCTCTTCAGGAAGATGCAGCTCGTAAGTTATTGTGGTTAACGTTGTCTTGAAATTGGAATAAGTTGCCTTTTTCTTTTGTTTTCTCAATAGGACTTGCTTTTCCACTTGGTATGATGATAAAATGATGGAAACAGAGGAGGAAAAAAAGTTTGTATTAATTTCAAAAGAATTAACCAAATGTAAGAAGTACCCATTTTGCTAAACTGACAACAGGAACAATTTTCAACTAGTGATTAAGAAATCTTTTTCGTATCTATAAAGAAAATGGTTCTGCCTAATGGCAGCTTAAGAACTTCCAGCAGATTTGTCAAGAATTTGTGCACCAATTGGCACAGCCAAACCTAAATTTTTAGTTACAAAAGCAGTGCAATTATAGACAATATTCATCTCAACAGAGAAACACAGTATAATCATCCACAGAGGCCTGTTGGGAAGTTGTAAGCTTGCAATTTAGTTTCCAACAAGTTGGTCTCTGCAGATCTACTTGTTGAGTTCTGTTTCAACAGGCAGAGTATTGCTTATCATAGAAGCTGTGGGAAATAAGAATATGTTTCCTCTAGTTCTCAAAGCCTTTTGATTGTCACTTTCTAGCATTCATTTGCGTTGTATGTGCCATATCAAAGGGAATGGCAGCCACTGGAGCAGTTTGCATTTCAAAGGGGTAGAATCATTTCCCTTATTTATTTCAAAGCAGCTAGCCCTTGTGCCTTTACATTTCTTGCATGTTCTGTGGAGGACAGCCCAGTGCTAACAGCAGCACCTGAAAATAAATTAAAGCCTGGGTTGGCCCCATGTCAAAGAGAACTTTGCACAATCTTAAATATTGCACCTCTCCCTCAAGAAGCAAGCGCGTACTTATGAGTCTGCAGATTTTTATAAAGCAAAGCACTCACTAACTGTGTATGACCTGAACAATGCAGGCTCAACTTGTCTCCCAGGAAATACTGCTGATGCCTGCTGTGAAAGCACAGAACCCATCTCTCCTAATTATTGCAGTTTCTACGCAATAATTATGTTTATGTGCTCTTAAAAATAGTTAAATCATTTCTTTCTTGCTACCCTAATATGTGTTCCACTTTCACTAACAAATGAAACTGGTTTTATTGGGATGAACCTGGAGCTAGCGGTCCTGTGAGGACAGATATTGCCAGAGGTGATGAGGGAGCAAGTTGAGGAGAGGTAGGAGCTTCATCTGAAACTTAGTGCTGGTTCTGGTTGCTGTCGCCTCTTTTTTAAAAGAAAACAGAAGTGTTTAATGGATGGACCTGAACCATAATAACACAATTAAGAAATCAGTACTTCTTAAAACTGTATGGACTATATTTTAAAAATTTTAGTCATGTATCTTCTTTAAAGTAAAAAAAAAATCAAGTTCAAAAACTAGGTTCAAGATTGTGGATTTTTTTTTAATCATTAGAAATAATAAAATACCAAAACAAGCAGTCTGTCACTACTGTAAACTAATGAGTATTAGTATTTCTGCCTTACCATCTATAATAGCTGTACAAGTGGACTCCAAAGCCATGTTCTTTGTACTGCTTCTCTAAAAACCCATTCTGCTTGCATTAACACCAGAAATCCAGCAACTAGCTAGACAAGAGAACTTTAGGAGAAGGAAAAACTAAATAAAGGGGGAGACACTAGGAAGTCAATGGAAGTGAAGCCTACTCACCCATCCACGTGCTCAGGTCTGCTCACTCAGCTCCAAAATCAGCACCTGGGACCCAATAAATGATGGCAGAGCCCTGAGGAAAGCCACCCCCCAAGCCCCTGGGTCCTGTTGTACTGGCTGCTGTCATAGCAACCCTTAAAAGAAGGGGGGCTGGATGATAAACTTACGTTCAAATACTCTTGGATACATTTGCACTGCAAATCTGCATTCTGTATGCTATCGCCTGTGACTGCTCAAAGTAACAGCAACAGGGTGGGGCTCACAGTAACGCCTTCCTTGCCTCCCTGGAGCCTGACAAAACACAAGCAGCATAAAATTTAAAAAAAAAAAAGTGAATTAGAAAGTGAATTAAAGTATTCAGAGAAAAAACAGAATTTCCAGAGAGAAATTTTACCAGTACATCCTTTCCTCGATAGTGCTTTGAAAATGCATTTTCATAATTTTTTTATGTCTGCAAGAAACAGACTGCTCTGAAAAAAAATTAAAATAGTAAAAATCTTGTCCTTCTTTTTCTTAAGATAAGTTCCAGTCCTATCCCTCTTCATCCTTATTTTTCTATCTCAATAGTTCTATGAAATGGACTCTTGTCATTCAAAAAAAAAATCAATTGACATTTTGCATTGCATTTACTTTGTGTAAGGGTTTTCCTGCTCCCCTGTGAGACACAAAAAATTTTTAATAAAATCAGCATGAATGAATTCACACCTGCATAAACACCCTGAAATATCAGAAGTGTCTGACACATAGCATCTTCTAAATAAGGGAAGAAGTGACAAATTCAGCTGAAATCTGGCATTGTTAAGCAAAAACAGCTTCCCCTGCCAGTTGGTTCCTGGGTGGTCAGCAGGAAAGGCTTCTTCCCCATAGACAAACACTGGGAGGTTCAGACTACTTGTGGGGGTCCTGTGGATGCAGCCACAGAGTATTTCTGCTAGGGCAGAGATGCAAGAATCAGGCTTGAAAAGTGCCCCCCAACACCACTCCCAACTCCAGAGTCTTCTTGTTAAGTCCCAAGAAACAGCGGGGAGGGAGGTAACAAGTGTCTGTGGTGTTTCCTGATTCAGTGAGAGAAAATTGAGGAAAAATCATCCTGTCAGCTCTGCTGAGGTGTGCTGTCACAATTTCACATGTTATTCTGGCTTAGCAATCACATGTACTGGAGATGCAGGACCAGCACTGCCCCAGAACTGCCCTGTGTCCTTTTGCCTCATTCAGCCCCTTCAACCCACACATGCCAAGGTGCATAGTAAAGGACCAAACTCCGTCCCAGCAAGATGCAAAATTCTGGATAAAAAATGACCCTAAGAACAGTTGTCAGTATTTGAACAAGCCTCGGTGTTTTCTGATCTTCCTAACAATTTCATGAGCAGCCAAATTCAGAAAAAAAGACAAGCATGTACACACCAATGTAAATGCATATACCCACATGTCTCTATATAGGTAAGTTCAATGACGAATGAAATGAAGTGCTTCTTGTTTTCCATAGCCAAGCAGTTAGTTCCGATCCCTGCAATTCTCTTATAAAACTGCTCTTCGTTCATGACTTAACTTACTTTTAAAGGAGTATTTATGAGATCATTTCTTAAAAAGGATTTTTTTTTCATTCCAGTGGTTTACCTATGATGGTTTTGTGGCAAGCTACATAATTAAGTATTACAACGCATTTAAATTACATTAATATAAATTCTACTCTTAAAATTTAACTTGCAGTTGTCTTTTAAGAAAGGATGGATAGATACACATATAACAACTCAGATCAATGTTTTTTGTTGGAGATGGATAGCTTTTAAATCAACTGACACGGACAGAGGCCAAATATGATCTTCTTAGTTAAGTTCAGGCAGAAATAAAGTCATTTGTTCATCACGTCATATAGGAAGAAACTGGGAGGAAGGCACTAAACTTCCTCCTGTTTTAGCCCACCAGGTCACAGTGAGTTACCAAATGCAGAAATAGCCATTTCTGCAAATGTGCCAGCTTGTGCTGTGGGTTGTACACATTTAGCAGCACTGGTGAGAATACCCTCTGCCTGCCTAGCTCCCTGCTCTGCTTGACTACCCATGCAGAATGGTCACTCATGGACACCAAGAAAGAAAATTCCTTTTTCCTCTTCTCTGAAATGATTTTTTCTTTTTCTCCCAAGGCCAACATTTTCTGTCTACCTAGGATATTTTCTATCCTTTTCTTTCTGAAAGTTTTAAGGGTTGCTCTATATAGTGTTTTTCCTCCTTCCTACATCAGTTACATTGCATGCAGAAGTAGAGAATACTGTTGCTCTTGTTTCTACGTCTGAGAAAAGACCAGGAAATCTAATAACTGCACCAAAGCTAAGCTGATACAAACATGAAGGAGCAAAGAAAGGTAGAATTTAATAAACAAGCAGGAAAACAATTTTTTGGGAGAGACATTTTTTGATAGCGTTTGAGCTTCCCATGTCTCCATTACAAATGTCTTGAGAGAGAGGGAGAGAGAGAGAGAAGACAGGAGAAAGACAAGAGTTAAGAACGAGGACTGAGCCTGTCAAACCAGGCAGGCTAGCTAAAACAATTGGATTCTTTCATGCTAAGTTGGATTTGCTCAGTGCAATGCTTATAGTTGGGCAATAAATACACAAAAAACCTTATTATTTCGCCAAGGAGCTAGAAATATACTTCAGACCAAGTCAAAGACACTTCTTTCTAATTTTGAGACTCAAAACTGAAGGTCTTTCACACAGATACTCACAGTTTGTTTTTCTGAACCTCAAAATATACTTTCAGAAAGTTGTTACTGAATAGGAGCTGAGCCAATGACCCTGCACCATCTCGGCCTTCCCCTGATGGCTAGTGTCTCAGAAGTGCCAGTCAGCTCTGTATTCATCATGCTGATGTGGCACCAAGAAAGTTCTTCAGCCCAAAGCCTTTTTCAGGCTCTTCCTCAGCCACCCTTCTGTCTCTACAGTGTTAGTTTTACTCAGCTTCAAGTAATAAACAAACCTGTCATTTTTACCCTTGAAGGACATACTTGAGGATGTCTGTCAAATCAAGAAGTTGAGAAAATTCAGTAGAATATCCCACTTGGCTTCAATACTGCTGCTTTCCCAGGAGTGTCAGCCCTTTTCTCATGAAGTAAACATATACACACATTGTGTGGCTGCTTAAACTGCAACCAGCACAGTTCACAGGACATGTACTGTGAACGTTTGCAGGTGCACACACAGCAGGCTTGAAGACAGCAACTACCCAAAGCTGGAACTCAAAGCATTCTGAAAGCAGCAGGGTTGACAAATGTAAGCACTGAATTTTCAAAGAGATGTAGATTTAAGGAGGACAGTTAGGTAGGTGCATCCAAACTAACTTAGGTCTCCTAGCTGGGCTGCTCAGGTTGGAGAGCTAAGCTTCATCTACTTCCTCCATTAAGGAATGGATGGGTTACCTGGAAAATGCCAGAGAGCCAAGGTCCTTCTGGTCACACGTTTTACTCCCCTGTCCAGAGAGGGAGCTTCAGCCAAGTTCCTAACATCAGCACCTTAAGCAAAAGCCTGATGTAGCAGTTAGTCCAAAATAGACTCTTTAGTCCTCCTAAAATTAGAAGTACTGGCATATGGGCAGGCTTGAGAAGCAAAAGCAGTGCTTTCTCCCTGCAAGTCACCTGTTGTCATCTATTTGTAGTATTTTTTCAATCAGAGTATTTCAGAGCTGGGATATAATAATGTGAAAGACGAAGCTACTGAATTTTCAGCTTTTATTAAAAAAAAAGACATCACATTCACATTTCAGAATAATTTTTAAACAAGGCCTTTTTGTTAAAGGTTTAGATACCTAAAAAGTGTCTATATGATTCACACCCGCATGGAGCTTTGCAAATCACACCAGACAGCTATATTGCACAAAGATCCACACAATAACATACCATTCTTAGCTTAGTCTACATTGTAAAGGGCTGTTTCATAGGAAGAAACTTGTTCTGGAAAACTAAATATCTGGAAAAGGAAGTACTGCTGAACTGTATTTCTGAAAGGTGACACTTCCATTGTAGTGGAAAAAATCTGACTGTGTTGTCAGTGCCTCTGACAGTGTTTTTTATTTAGTAAGCTGGAGAAAGAGTACTGTAATGAATCCATCCTAAGTATTCAAGTAACACCAAGTCAGTTTTCAAACTAAATACAGATTTACTAGATAAATACAGACCTAACAAAATGTACATAAATGTTCAATGTAGCAGCAGCCTCTGACCAGTAGAATAAGTAATTGCATAGCTTAGCCTATCTTAAATGAAAGTAAGATAAAGCTATAATCAAAAAAACCCTATTTTTTTATTTCTTACTTCTATATTCTCAAGCTAATTTAATCTTTCTTAAAACAGATTAGTCTGAGAGACTGTCTTCACGTCTAAGAGTGTTCAATTTATGAGGATTTCCATAAAGTAAAGTAAAAAGGCTAAAGCCTGGTGACATTGGTCCAGATACTTACGAAGAACCTAAATGTGGAACTATAGAGTTCCATGACTTAAAACCTATAATTTGGACAGTTTCTGACACAAAGGAATCAAAAATGATACATTTGTCTATGGAAGGAATCATAGAATCATAAGGCTGGAAAAGACCTCTGAGATCATCAAGTCCAACCATACCTGTCCCCTTCCTAAACCATATCCCTAAGAAACTCATCTACCTGCCTTTTAAACACCTCCAGGGATGGTGACTCAGCCACCTCCCTGAGCAACCCATTCCAATGCCTGAGCACCCCTTCAATGAAAAAATTTTTCTTGATGTCCAGTCTAAACCTCCCCTGGGGCAACTTACAGACATTTCCTCTCATCCTATCACCTGTCACTTGCGAGAAGAGGAGCTCTGCTCTGGGAACAATAAACCTTAAGGTTCAACTGGATAATCTAGAGTGTTAAGCCAACACTAGGTTTGGTAGATGAACAGACAAATGATGACTACACATGGAATAAATCACCACTACTGAAGAAAGAATCCTGTCTCCTGGGTCTATTTGACTGGTGGGCTCTCACACAAAAGAATGGGAGTCATCTACAAAACAGAGTGCACTAACATGTAGAAGTTTTCAGTGCTTGACTAGCTAACCATGGTCTAATAAATGATTGAGTGAAAAAAAAAAGGAGAAGGAGCAATAACTTTTAAAAGCAGAAAGAGATTTGTTGTGTCTCACTACAACTGAAGTTGCTCCTAGATCTGGAAAAGCAAGCAAACAATAAAATGATGACATTTGTGTTACCTTTAAAGCTACTCAGGAACACTGAGCTCTAGAAGTGACTGAAAAGCTGCAGGGGTCCCTCAGGTCTAAGTGTAAACAAGCAGATGAAACTCAACATCAACAAATGCAAAGTAAACCACAAGGTGTGGAAACTATATGTGCACATCTTGTTTACAACCAACCATGAGGACTGTGTGGCAAACATTGCCGAAGAAACTTTGTAGATCTAAGCTTAATATTTGGTATCAGCCAAAAAGACAAATACAGTTTTAGGACTATGGTATAAGGTATGGGATCTTTGTACCCCCAGGCAGGTCGGAATACGCAGAGACAATGCAGTGCAAGGTCAGAAAACAGGGCTTTATCACCTTGCAATCTGCTCGGGGCTCCCCAACAACGACTGAGCAGAGGGTCACAGCAACCAGGAGATGTCCATGGCGTCACCGAGATTTGACCACTGGCAAGGTCAGCTTTTATGTGTTAGGTGGGTGCGTGATTGGCGTGTGCAAACAGTGGATTCACCCAAGTACTGTTCGTGTATTCATATGATTGGTGAGCAGTGAAACCAAGCACATGGTACTGTTTACAACACAGTTGCTGTCTAGAGCAAAAATAAAGTTATTTTTGCAGTATGTTTTGGTACAAGAGTGTGGGAAACCTGATTAACGTCCATCGTCCAGTCTCCTCGTAATTCTTCCACACTGACCCATACGCTCCAGCCCTGCGATGGACATATTTCAGACTGTCCCACTCACTGTGAATATAGCTATTCCACTCACTGGGATTATGGTGTGTAGGAAAGGTACAAGGGATTTTACAGAAAAGGGATATTACAACGTAACTAAAGACAAAGCTTAAGAGGACAAGAAAAACACCTTGAATTAAAATGCCTACCAATCCAGCTAATGAGCCAAACCAGTTTGCCAGCCATGCCCCACTGTCATTTTGATGGGCACCTTGCAGGATTTCTTGGATGTGATTGAGATTGTCTTCAATGGAAGCTGATTGAAGCAACACATTCCTTTAAAATCATGATAGCTGTGATTTTGTCACAGTAGGAGGTTGTCCATTACCAATCTATTTTTCAATATACCTTGTTGTACCACATCACACTCCTTATTGAGCGAGGCTATGGCTTTTGATGTCCAATTAAGACCTTGGGCTAAGGTACAGGCAATATATACCAATTATCTGTAATTGTGAGTAACCATCCATGGGATGCCAACAAGGTTTAGCAAAACCCCTAGGGTTTCACCTTGGGACAGCAAATTTATGTGTGGATTACAGGTTTTATCCAATATGTGTTGAGGCCTTCTTTGCAAGGGTGCTAGATACGGAAGAATGCTGAGGGTCGCACAACCTGTAGTGCAACATCCCCCAGGGGCATTGACAGGCACATAGGTGTAGGCCATTGGTCCGCACAGCATGAACCAACCTAATGGCAATATAAAGTGAGCTTTGGCATAGGTAACATTCAGAGTAACTTTACATTCTAATAGTTTTTCGGTTACATTGACTTGTGGTACAGTAGCATTAACAAAGGTGAAAAAATCAGCTGCTGAAACGTCTCTCAACTTAAAAACATAGGTCCAAGGTGTCAGATCTGAGGTGACGGTGCCCATATTGTCTAGGTTCAATGAATCTGCAGAAAAGTGGAAGTTTTTCAGCAATGCGTACTGCTGCACTGTTGCAAGTGGAGTTGGCACACCAATACAATAAGTTGTAAGTACATCATCTACAGACTGACCACCTGCAATACAGAAGGCAGACAGATGAGCAGATTGTTGTTAACCATACCCAGGTGTTTTACATGAGATGTCGGATGTTCTGGCAGATTCAGCGCACGTGTCATGCCAACCCATAAAATGCGCCCCCCCCCCATGTTATAAATGACATAGTTGCTATCACGGAAACGTGGTGAAATGACTCTCATAACTGGAGTGCTGCTATGGAAGGCTACAGGCTCTTCAGGAGAGACAGGCACGAGAGGAGGGGTGGAGGGGTAGCCCTCTATACTACTGGATGCCGTTGAAGTTGAGATCGGTGATGACCAGATTGAGTGCCTTATAGGTAAGGGTCAGAGGGGCAGTCAAGTCTGACCTCCTGATTGCAGTATGTTATAGACCGTCCCACCAGGAGGAGGAGGTGGATCTTCTGTTGTTTAAACAGCTGGAGGCAGCCTCTAGATCAGCTGCCCTTGTTCTTTTAGGAGACTTTAATCTTCCAGATATGGAACTTAATACTGCCGAGAGGAGACAGTCCAGGAGGTTCTTAGAGTGTATTGAGGACTGCTTTCTGTCACAGCTGGTGAGTGAGCCTACCAGGGGTGAGGCTCTCCTTGACCTGCTGTTTACAAATAAAGAAGGGCTGCTGGGTGATGTTGTGGTCGGAGGCTGTCTGGGGTGTAGTGATCATGAGATAATTGAGTTCTCTCTAAACAATGTAACAAGAAAAGACAGGAACAGAACATCAATGCTGGACTTTCGGCGGGCAGATTTTGCATTATTTAAGGAACTAGTCAGGAAAGTGCCCTGGGAAATAGTTCTTAGTGGCAAGGGGGTCCAGGAAGGCTGGATGAACTTCAAGAATGAAATCTTCAAGATGCAGGAGCGGGCTGTCCCCATGTGTTGTAAGAAGAGTCGTAGGGACAGACGGCCAGCCTGGATGAGTAAAGAGCTTCTGAGGGAGCTAAGTAAGAAAAAGAGGATGTATCGCCGTTGGAAAGAAGGGGATGTAAGCCAGGTCATGTTCAAAGATGTTGTTAAGTCGTGTAGAAAAATAATCAGGGAAGCAAAAGTCCGGATGGAGCTTAAATTGGCCACTTCTGTTAAGAATAATAAGAAGAGTTTTTATAAATATATCAATGGTAGAAAGAAGGGCGGCAGCGACCTCCACTCCTTGTTGGATGTGGAGGGAAATATAGTAACCAAAGATGCAGAGAAGGCTGAGGTTCTTAATGCCTTCTTTGCCTCAGTTTTCAACAGTAAGGAAAGTCTGTTCCCTAGACAGTTGGTCCTCCGAAGTGGTTGATGGGGACAGGGTGCAATATGGCCCTCCTGCAATCCATGAGGAGGAAGTTAGAGATCTGCTGAGCCACTTGGACCCTCATAAGTCTATGGGGCCGGATGGGATCCATCCTAGGGTGTTGAGAGAGCTGGCAGATGAGCTTGCTAAGCTGCTCTCCATCATCTTTCAACAGTCCTGGCTCACCAGAGAGGTCCCGGAAGACTGGAAGTTGGCCAATGTGACGCCCACCCACAAGAAGGGCCGTAAGGATGATCCAGGTAATTACAGACCTGTCAGCCTGACCTCGGTCCCAGGTAAAATTATGGAGCAGATAATACTGGGTGCAATCATGTGGCACCTGCAGAATGGCCAAGAGATCAGGCCCAGCCAGCATGGGTTTAGGAGGGGCAGGTCCTGCCTGACCAACCTGATCTCCTTTTGTGACCATGTGACTTGCCTGGTGGATGAGAGGAAGGCTGTGGATGTGGTATACCTGGACTTCAGCAAGACTTTTTACACTGTCTCCCACAGTAGACTCCTAGAGAAGATGGCAGCCTGTGGCTTGGAGCACTCTGTGCTGGGTTAGGAATTGGCTGGATGGCCGAGCCCAGAGAGTGGTGGTGAATGGTGTCTCATCCAGCTGGCGGCCGGTCACTAGTGGTGTCCGCCAGGGATCGGTGTTGGGTCCAGTCCTGTTTAATATCTTTATTGATGATCTGGATGAGGGGATTGAGTCCATCATCAGCAAGTTTGCAGACGATACCAAGCTCGGAGGGAGGGTTGATCTGTTAGAGGGTAGGATGGCCCTACAGAGGGACCTGGACAGACTGGAGAGATGGGCCGATTCTAATGGGATGATGTTTAATAAGTCCAAATGTCAGGTACGTCATTTTGGACACAACAATCCCATGCATAGCTATAGACTGGGGACAGAGTGGCTGGAGAGTAGTCAGGCAGAAAGGGACCTGGGAGTGCTGGTTGACAGGAAGCTCAACATGAGCCAGCAGTGTGCCCAGGTGGCCAAGAAGGCCAATGGCTTTCTGGCCTGCATCAGGAATAGTGTTGCGAGCAGGACCAGAGAAGTTAACGTCCCTCTGTACTTGGCACTGCTCAGGCCTCACCTTGAATACTGTGTGCAGTTCTGGGCCCCTCAGTTTGGGAAAGATGTCAGGATGCTAGAGAGTGTCCAGAGGAGGGCAACGAAGATGGTGAAGGGGCTGGAGCACAAGCCTACAAGGAGCAACTGAGGGAGCTGGGGCTGTTTAGTCTGAAGAAGAGGAGGCTCAGGGGAGACCTCATTGCTCTCTACAACTACCTAAAAGGAGGTTGTAGTCAGGCAGGTGTTGGTCTCTTCTCTCAGGTGACCAGAGACAGAACTAAAGGGCATGGACTCAAGCTTCGTCAGGGAAAGTTTAGGCTTGAACTTAGGAAAAAGTTCTTCACTGAAAGGGTGATTGGCCATTGGAATGCGCTGCCCAGGGAGGTGGTGGAGTTGCTGACCCTGGAGGTGTTTAAGGGGAGACTGGATGAGGCACTGAGTGCCATGGTTCAGATGATGGGTTGGTGTTAGTGTTGGGTTATAGGTTGGACTTGATGATCTCAGAGGTCCTTTCCAACCTTGTGATACTGTGATACTGTGAAATGTCTCTGGGATAACCTGTGGAGAGGAAGATACAATGGGATATCTTCAGATTCAGGTAATACTAAAGCTGTGGCTCCAGGCCCACTTGCCGATATGGTTCCTGGTTGTTTTTCTTGTGCGGAGCTAGGGTCCAAACGCTAGCAAGGATATTACACAGTGCTGTTGTTACAGCACGAGGGGTACTTGATCCATGGACAAGGATGTCATGTACGAATGGATCTCCTTGTGCGAGAGTGACTGGTGATGAAATAGACACCTGGACTGGTAAAACTTGAGAAGGCGGCTCAGTTGCAGTGGACATACTGGATTAAAAAAACATACATAATGAGAAGGGCACTCAAGGTGTACATGTAGGCTAAGTTGCATATTACCTTTTAATACTGTTGCAGTAGCTGCACAGAATTCAACCTCACCCAAAGCAAGGATGTGCGGAGCGCATCCTCCATCACGCACTGTAATGCAAGCAGGTGAACAGATGATGGCAGGTGTCTACAGCTTTTGATATGGAGAGGACAGTCCTATTTGGCGATTGTTCAACAGGAATATTGCTTTGGGAAGCAATATTCCTTAATGTACCTTAATGTACCTGTCAGGGTTAATTTTCAAATCTGCTCTTTAATTAACCCATTAGTGCACTCTATTAACCCACTGGCTTGAGAGTGATACAGAATGCGTGTTAACCACTAAATGCCTAAATCTTTTGCCCACTCCTGCACTGCAAGACCAGCAAAGTGTGATCCTTGATCACTTTGGAATTCTTGAGGCACGCCATACAAATATATCAGATTCTCTAGACCACCAGTGGTGGTATGCTGGTCTGCATGTGCAGCAGGGTGTGATAGGGTGTGCATAAATGAGGCCAGCGTTATTGTCTACAGTGGTTAACACATACCGGTGTCCTTGAGAGGCAGACAGAGGTCTGATGTAGTCTACTTGCCATATGGCCAGTGATTGTTGTCCTCGCTTTAATTGTCCTGGCACTTCAGATAAAGGCACTTTAGTTATAGCCGTACATGCTTCACAATTTGCTTGTGCAGATTTATACCAGGTGAAGGGCTAAAGATGGATTAGCCTGGGCCACACCCCAAACTTGCGCTTCCACTGGCCCACAGTGGCCAGATTTCCTCTGTGCTAGCGAAGCTTGTTGCATTTCACTAGGTGTGGCCACCTGATCTACTGCAGCATTATGCAATGCTTTTAATGATTCTGGGTTTTTATATGCATAGACGGTTCTCTCCACAAGCGCTCCCATAAAGCACTTCCCCATAATTCCTTATCGTGGATTTGCCACTGCTGAGCAGCCCATGTGGCAACCTTGTGAGCAATCCTTTATACACAACCCAGCTATGTGTATATAAATACAGTCCATTTCCTTCATCTAATGTGATGGTAAACTGCTTGTAGTTTAGCCCATTGACTTGAGCACCCTGTACCTGAGGAAAAACACAGTTTCTATGGCTGAATTACACGCTATTGCTCACCACCCTCACTCTCCATTCCAGGAACAGACTGCACTTCCATCGGCAAACCACGCCAGTGTGCATTCCTCCATTGTAAGATTGGCATATGGGGTGCTTCTTGCACAGGTGATTGTTTCTACAAGAGGGGCAGGACTTGCCAACCCTTCCGGTTCGGACAAAGCAGGCATATAAGCAAATCGTACCTCCCCAAGCAAGGTGGCATGTGGAATACTTAAATCCTTCTTCCCTACTTGGAGTCTAGCTTGGAGGTAATGCTTCCACTTCCACTGGGTGGCTGCCTGTGCTACTCCAGTGTGAGCTCACACTGCTGTATCATGTACCCCCATGCCTGAATAAGAACTGGAGTATGCACAGTTATAGAGTCACATCCAGTAATACGTATCTTGTAAGGCCCAAATCCCTGCTAAAATTGTTTTTTCTAAAGGGCTATAATTAGCAGCCACTCCTCGCAAGGAACAAGCCCAGAATCTGATTGGTTCTCTTCGGTTATGTGCACAACACTGCCACAGGCCCCAAGATACCATATCCTCCACAACTGTAACTTCCAGCTCAAAAGGCCTCACAAGGTATGGAGTGAATAATTCTGTGTGTATCATTACAGCCACATTAGCCAAATCAATTACAGCTTTTCATTCCTGTAACAGCTTACCGACGTTCTTAAGTAAGGTAACCATATCATGAACCACACCAGTAGAGGAGTCACTCTGTTCAGTGCACTATAATCCATAGTCATTCACCATGAGCCGTCAGGCTTCTTTACTGGCCAGATAGGACCATTATAAGCAGATACAGCAGGGTGAATGATCTGAGCACACAACAAAGCATCTATGGTCTCCCGTATCTCTTCTTCTCCATCTGGTATTCCATAGTGCTTGATCTGGACAACTGCAGTAGGCATTGGTAATTCTACTGGATCCAGTCTGGGGTATCCCCTTAAAAGGGTGATTATTTGAACTCGTGGAATGGCCAATGTGCACCCAAATGAAAACAGTCCCTGCTGGATGTGAATGTCTTGTCCTAAAAACACATCAATGCACAGAATAATTCACAAATAGGGGCTGTTAATACTTGTATATTAACAGAGAAAGGAGGATTTTTCCCAATTATCAATGTCACTACCACCTGTACAGCAGGAATGGCAGCACCTCCTAACCCACACACCTGCATTGCTGCCTTCTGTGCACAAATAGCGCTGTGCGATAGTTATTTCTGCCCCAGTATCTACTAAAGCTAACGCAGAGGTTTCCCCTCCCCAGTGTCACCTGATGGTTTGGGGTACATATGGGAGTCAGTCCCCCGTATGCTGTGCTGCTCCAGATACTCTGACCTCAGGGAACCCCCCTTCCTGTTGTTGTTTGCCGGGCAACTTCCACCTGGGACTTAGTGCAGGGGGTGCAGATGGTGTCACATGATGTCGTTTATGCACTGGCAATTGCTGCCATTACTTAAACAATCCAGTGGTAGGCAGGCCATTAATCTCACCCCACCTTACCCCTGCTTGCACCAGATCTGACCGCACCTGCTTTCGAGCCACTCTAAGCTTTTCTCCTACCATGCCAGTTGGTCTCCTCCCTACTCCTTCCTACGCAGCTCTGACTTGTTTGCTTTTGATCCCACTGCTAGATCATGCAAGCTGTTCACTAACTGCCCTACAGTCCCTTGGGCAAGCATCATGGTCCCTAGAAGGGAGGGTTTCAAAAGTCTTGGTGTCTTTTAATAGCTGGGTCTTCATTTGCCTGGTGATTGGTATCTCATCTGGACTGTCACCATTAGTCAGGCACACTGCTGTACCTTGTTGTCACAGTACATTTATGCCTTCCTCCATGGTTCGCCATGCCTCGACAGTAGTTGATGACAGCTCACCGGGTGCAGGACACACCGCACTAACACCAGTACAGATCCACTCATATAAAGAGGGGTCTGGAACTGGATTATCTGTGCTATCATGGGGGTTCACCAGACGCCCCAAGAACAGCTGCACTTGGGGGTCAGTGGATAGAGGAGTCATCAAGTCTCATCCTGTAATAATTTCAATGACCCGGCACCACTGTCCCAGACTCGCACGAGCCATGCCAGGAATGACTCACGTGGCCCCTGTTGGAAAGGGGCCAGAAACTTGCGCAGTTCTTTCGCAGTGTATGTACGAACACCCTCAACTGCCACCCCCACGCCCCCCGCTTGTCTCTCCCTTCGCAGCTGTACCAAGGAGTGGGGCTTGTACCTCTTCAATATCTGGCTCTAACTCACATTCTACCTCAGAATCAGAATTGGGGGAAGATCTTCCGATGTGACCATCCCACTCTCCTCGATTGCAGGAAGGACGCACTGGGACCACACGAACTGTGTTACTGTGTCAGGGGCTTTCCGGCTTCACCTTCTCTCATTAACTCTTCGAAGATCTGACTGCTCCACCTTATGAATTAAATCCTGACTTTTCTCAGCCTGTGCAGAAGTAACTTCTGGACCTGTAACTTTTGCATCCCCTAAATCTGCCCCCTCTTGCTGCAGCTCATCAACTCACCGCCGCAGTGCAGCCCCTTCAGTGCCCGGGCCACTTCTGCAGCACTGTTTCAGCAGCCAGTGGAATCCTGTCCCCTTCCTTGATCAACTCCAGCCAGCCCTCAGGGACCGTCAGAGAGGCCACCAATATGTCTGCCGCCCCCAGGGCTCGGACAGGGGCCCTGCTGGCAGCCAAGGAGCGGGTGAGTCCTGCCCCTTGCCTTTCCCCTTCGCCTTTTCAATCAAGGCATTTTTCCTGTGTATCCTGACAACTATGCCAGGTGTGAGGTACGGGGTCTTTGCACACTCAGGAAGGTCGGAATACGCAGAGACAAGTGCAAGGTCAGAAAACAGGATTTTATCACCTCACATCTGCCCGGGGCTCCCCAACAACGACTGAGCACAGGGTCACAGCAATCGGGAGATGTCCATGGCGTCACCGAGCTTTGACCACTGGTGAGGAGCACAGGGTCTGGCACATCTCAGCTTTTATGTGTTAGGTGGGTGCGTGATCGGCGCGTGCAAACGGTGGATTCACGCAAGTACTATTTGTGTATTCGTGTGACTGGTGAGCAGTGAAACCAGGTGCATGGTACTGTTTACATCCCAGTTGCTGTCTAGAGCAAAAATGAAGTTATTTTTGCAACATGTTTTGGTACAAGAGTGTGGGAAGTCTGAACAATATCCATTATCTGGTCTCCTAGTAATTGTTCTGCACTGGCCCATAAATATGGAAAGAAGGAAAACCTAGAATTTTGTCATCCTTCACAGCAACAGACAGTATGGAGGGCTCCTTCAGTAAGCCTCAGAAGACAAGAGGAGAAAGAGGGGCAGCACAATGCTCACCAGGACAGAATGGTTTCCATCCAGGAAGGTGAAACATGAAGCGGAGGTCATAATAGAAAGAAAGGCTATGATCGCCATTTACAAAAATAAATTATCTAAAGCATAACGAGTGAGGGACAATTTACCATTTCTCCTACATGGGAAAGTTCCAGAAGATACTCCTTATTTCACAGCTACTGCCTGAGACATCAAAGCATTTCTCACATAAGCAGACAATGAAGCTGTGGAACATACATCCACACAGCCTTACTAAGGCAGAAACATTTGCAGGTGAGACCCAGTCAAGAAGTTGCCTTTGATGAGCCTTTCTAGCCCCAGAAGAGCTGATATGCTCACCTTGGCACGAAAGACAATTACCATTTCTGCCAATTTTTTATGATCGTGACAGAGGCTTAGGAGACAGGACACTGGGAGGAGTGGACTCCAGGTCTGATCAGCAGGACAGTACAGACAGCAAAGCACACAAAGGTTTTGCATTATGATCTACATTCAGTTATGTGTATTGTGATTTTCAGGTCCCATTTCATAACTCTACAGCTGTATACATGTACTTACTAAGCATACTTCACACACATTCATCAAGATGCAACACTATCCCCAAATTAGAAAGCATATCCCCACATCAGAAAGCACCAAGTATGTGTTGGAAACGTCCTTCACTTTAGAGCCTTATCTTTCCACAACACAAGTTAACAGTGCAAGTACCCAAATGTTTTTATACCCAGATTTTTACAAACAGATGCAGTCCACCTCCACGCCAGTAAGATGAGTAACAGATCCTCCTGGAAGTTATGTCAAAACACATGGAAGACAGGCAGGTGATCAGACAGCCAACATGCGTTCACCAATGGCAAATCATACCTGACTCATCTAGTGGCCTTCTCTGATGGAGTGACTGCACCAGTGGACAAGGGAAGAGCTACAGATGTAAGGCCTTTGATACAATCCCCACAATATTCTTACCTCTAAATTTGAGAGGTACGGGTTTGATGGATGGACTGTTCAATGGTTAAGAACGGGCTGGCCACATCTGAAGAGTTTCAGTCAATAGCTCAGTGTTCAAGTGGAAACCAGTAACAAGGGCTGTCCCTCAAGGGTCTGTACTGGCACCAATATTGTTTAATATGTTCATTAACAACATACACAGTGGAATTGAGTGCATCCTCAGCAAGTTTGCAGGTGACACCTAGCTGAGCACTTCATTTGCTAGAGGGAAGGGATTTGATGCAGGGAGACCTTGAAGAGTGTGCACATGTGAACCTCATGAGTTTCATTAGGGCCAAGTGCAAGGTCCTGCATCTGGGTCTGGGCAATCCTCAGTATCAATACAGATGAAGGGATGTAGAGCGTCTTTGAGGATGAAGAATTTGACATGAACACGCAACGTGTGCTTTCAGCCCAGAAAGCCAATTGTATTCTGGACTGCTGGGTGGCCAGCCGGGCAAGGGAGGTGACTCTCCCAATCTGCTCTCCCAAGACCCCACCTGAAGTATAGCATCAGACTCTGGCGCCTACAGCACGGGTCCATGGGAGAGGCCACAAAAATGGTCAGGGGGGTGTAATGCCTCTCCCGTGAAGAAAGGCTGAGAGACTTGGGGTTGCTCAGCCCGGAGAGAAGGCAGCTGCAAGGACAGAGTGCTTAAAAGAAAGATGGAGAGAAACCTTTTACCAGGGCCTGTAGAGACAGGACAAAGGGTAATAATTTGAAACTCAAAGTGGGCTGGTTTAGATTAAATATAAGGAAGAAATTTTTAGCAATGAGGGTGGTGAAACCCTGGAACAGGCTGCCCAGAGAAGCTCTGGATGTCCCAACCCTGGAAGTGCTCAAGGTCAGGTTGGATGGAGATTTAAGCAACCTTATCTAGTGATACATGTTGGGGGTCATGTTGGGGGGGGGTGGACTAGATGAGCTTTAAAGGTCCCTTCCAATCCAAACTATTCTGTGGTTCTGTGAGTGTACGAAAAACTACTATGTGATACAGTTTCTAATACGAGAGGAACAGAAACTTGAGGGGAAACATCCTTAAGGCAGAAGTTGGGACTCAAAACTTAACCAGTGCATTTTTAACACTCTTACTAAAATAACAATCTGCTTATTATAACAAAATTAGATCAAAAAATTAACTTATAGAAACAAGTATTAAAAGAAATACCTGATTTTTTTAAAGTTCACATATTATTACTCCTGTCAATAACTCATTTGCTTTTGCATAAATACCAGGTAGTATATTCACACATGCAAACTCTTCTGATTTTGGACTCTAAAGTCTGATGTTTAAGGTCAAATTGCACTTTATATACTTTCTATAGCCTATAGTAAAAGCCTGGAAGACTAAAGAAGCATACCATTAAGCCACCAACTATATGATACCACGTGTCAGAATTAAGAGCTTACAGTCACATTAAAGTTATATGACATGCAATCAAATTCTAGCTTACCCTTCTCTTTCCAAACACAACCTAAATGTTCAGCTGCAGTTCAGATTTCTCCCTGCTTTATACTGTATTTTTGCAAATGTTATTTTATGCTGAAAGGCCCAGCCCCCGGTGCTCAGCGGTTAGCTGGAAATCATTTGACCCCTCAGAGTCATCCAGGCAGAATTCTTAAAAGGGGAATGGGAATCACACACAGCTTTGACTTCAGCTTTGCAAAACTGACTGTGTAAGGATTTAAGTTACATAAAAGGTAGATTATTACCCTTGAAAAGTAACTTTGGTTGCTAGGTAAACTTCTTCTCTGCTTCTCTCTGGGAAGAAAGTCTGTGGAGAAAAGCATCACACAGATCACAAGAAAGGCAGAAGAGTTCCTGGAAGAACATTTCCCACAAATGTGGGGAGTGCCTGGACTGTTTGTTTGAAAAAATGGATGGCTCAGAGGCTTGTAAGCAATATATAGGCATAATGTAATTAATCAGGACTGAAAACTAAAGTAAAACTCTTCTGCTCTCATTTCCATCTCAGCAATGTGAAGAGATTACTGCTTTAGATGTCGTCGTTGTACTCCTCGTACTTTGCTGTGACGGCTTCCTCAAGATGAATTGCTGCACTACCCATTAAGGCAAATGCTGGGTACATTATGCCAGAGCAGTCCACCTCGCATTCATAAAGGCATTTCATACAGCCTGCATCATAAAACCCCACTCTGCCTTTGTCAGAGTCAAGGCAGATGCCCAAGCATGATGGCAGGGGAAGGACTCTGCTTGCTGGATCCTTGGGAGCAGCAGGTGTCGTGGGGATACAGAATTTCTTCATGCCTGAAGTGACCAGTGTGAAAGGCTGTGATGAGTCAAAGAAGGCATCTTCACTTCCACTGTCATGACCACTGTCTTGCTCATATCTAGAAGAGAAAACCAACCATTTGCTTTTGTCAGATTCTGAAGTGGAATCAGTGATGTGAACTGGAGAAAATACCTATAATATAAGTAACACTACACAATCATCTGCAAAACTTTGCAGGGTAAAAATATGGCTAAGCCAGGAGGGAAGACGCATTTACTACGTGGAGAACACTCACTTCGGCCACTTCAAACAATTAACAACAACTAAACACTAGTGAGGACAGAACCACAGAAGGCTTTACTAAGAAGTAGATGTACCTAAATGGTCTCATGCTGGGCAATCATTAATGAATCTACAGCTAAATTATTTAACTTGAGAAGTAATTTAGTCAATATGACTAATTGTTATGGACAAGATATGTTTGATTTTATTTATATAATGTTAAACAACACCAGTAAATACATTTAACATAACTGTTGTTCTACAGGTTTTCCATGCCAGTGCTGCATTACATTGTCTTTAAAAGTCACAGTACAAATGTAGTTGTTTAAGGTTTTGAATTTTCTTTTTTAAAGTGCTCTGCCTGGAAGGTTCTCTGAACACATTTCTAAATGTTATTGGGTAAATCCGTAGGCAGATTTGTTCAGCCTACATGCTTTCCCCCTGCCTTCTGTCCCTAAATGGAGACAGACTGGAGAAGCACACATCTTCTGCGCAGGGAATTCCTGGCTAGGTTTGCAGTTTTGGGGTGTTTGGGGAGAGGCTGGATATGTGTCAGCTAAAGTTTTTGAGATAATTTGTGCTGACAAGGAAAAAGAAAACAGGAAATCAGGATTCAATTTCTCACTTTGCAAAAAGGTTCCATCTGACTTTAAGCAGGTCAAGACATTGGCATTTTTACACTTTCAGTATGTTTTACAGGAGGAAACGAACACATTTGTTAGATTCCTGAAAAAGTTAGAGTCCCCAGGAGACAGCCTCCCAGCCAGCAGTTCCTAGACACATCCAAGCTTACTACAACTGTAATTGTCAGCTGGAAATTTTATTGCTGGTTTGTCCACTGTACTTTGACTTGTGCTCAGTACCATTCCAGTACTGTATGCAAGCGTATAGTCTGGGATAAGCCAGGAACTTGGAATCTACCATGACGCAAGCTACAGCAAAGATACACAGATATGCACAATGAATATTGTATCTCTGAATGGCTGCCAAACAAAGTACGCTAAGGGCACGAAAGGCCAAGTCCTACTATTGACAATTAAGCATTGCTTCAGTCTTGCAACAAATGATTATTTTTTTTTTTAACATTCTTTCTTTAACTGACATATCTTGCCATCTACAGGAACTTGATTTCTGTTCCCAGAAAAACGAAAAAAGGACTTTGGACAATTAGAACTTCTTGCTACTAACAGTAGGGGACGAAGAGGACAACCTGCTTACACGATATCCTTCAAGACAATTCCTACTGGTTAGGTTCACCTTGTGTACTAATTGGGACCAGACTCTTTAATTATTTTTAAAAAAGCCATTTCCTTATATAATACATATATTAAGCAAGAGTCTGCAATTTACCTTGGGCTGGTCGTGTCATGGGTATTATGGAACAATTTGTGTATCTTGTTGCTAGAAACAACTCCCACTTTCACCAGGTACGAATAGGCTTCCACACGAAAAGCCCAGAAGTGCTTTCCTTTGGTAATTCCAGTGTTGCCAATTATGTAATCCAGGGTTGTATAGCATCCAGCCTGCATGCGCTCAGATCCCAGCAGTAGGGGAATCCCAGCCCTACTTTCCACAGAGGTTCTTCTTGGGTTCAACAGGAGATGTTCACTGTTGTATCCACATTTGTCATCAAAAAGAAAGCTTAAAACTGAAAAACATTATCCCAAAAAATTTCCTCTTAGTTATTTGGCCTTCTGTGCTTACAGTTTAAGTCACACTGCCATTAAAATTTCTCAGTTTTAAAGACTACCAGAAATACCATGCAAGCTAACACAATATCAGTATGCTACCTACTAGCCTGTTTGTTAACAGTGCTTCTAAACTTTTATGATACTGCTAACAGTATAGAAACATAGAATCATAAAATCATAGAATCTTCCAGTTGGAAAAGACCTTGGAGATCATAGAGTCCAACCATACCCATCCTCTGCTAAACCATGTCCTTCAAAAGCTCATCTACCCGTTTTTTAAACACTTCCAGGGATGGTGACTAAACTACCTCCCTGGGCAGCTGTTCCACTGCTTGACCATCCTTTCAGTAAAGAAATTCTTCCTAATATCCAATCTGAACCTCCCCTGGCACAACTTATGGCCATTTCCCCTTGTCCTATCACCTGTCACTTGAGATCAACAGTCTCTCTGCTACAGCCCCCTTTCAGGCAGCTGTGGACAGTGATGAGATCTCCCCTCAGCCTCCATTTCTCCAAGCTAAACAACCCCAGTTCCCTCAGCCGTTCCTCGCAGGACTTGTTCTCCAGCCCCTTCACCAGTCCTGTGACCCTTCTCTGGACGCGCTCCAACATCTCAATGTCCTTCTTGTGGTGGGGGGCTCAGAACTGAACGCAGTACTCAAGGTGTAGCCTCACCAGTGCCGAGTACAGGGGTATAGTAGAAGTCTTGGGGCTACTGGGAAACTCCTACAGCTCTTAACACTGGCAGATACAGATTCAGCACCTTGTGGGCATAAGAAAACCCAATACCTGGAGCTGGAGGCGTATGCAGAACAACTTCTCGGCTCCAAGGGCTACAGATAGACCCTTTATATCCTCGAACTCTAAAGACATAGCTGCTGTTGTCATCAAGATCAGATATAACTTTGCTCTTGCTGCAAACTTTGACCTCCTGCCATGTCACACACTCCTCTTCTCTATCAAGTTTACGATACCCAAGAACATAGATATCAGCTGAGTCTGTCTTCCCAGGGCATTCCCAACTGATTAGAGCTTTGTCGTACATCCTGCTCTGCTCTTCATTGATTTCTGGTATTTCTATACCTGGAATGCCAGAGATTCAGGAGAAAAAAAAACCCAAAGTTAGAAAAGTTAGAAACACTTTGCTATAGAATTAACCATCGAATCCCTTGGTTGAATGTGCACAGGGAACGGGAGGGCAGAATCTGACTCACTGACTTAAAGAATGCAGGCCAAGGGTCGTTCTGTTCATGGGCTTACATATAATAAATCCTTTACTTTCTGTTTTTTGCTTTGAAAGCTGTACTTACTTATGCTGGCAGCTGAAAAAACAAGGTAAAAAACCTCTTTTTCTCTCTTATGAAATAAAAAGCTTCTAGGAAGACATAAAATTACTTAATTACAATATTTTGGAAGTAAACATAAACTGGTACTGAATGTGGTGACATCTTAGCTTTTTTATCAAAGGTGAAGCCAGTATTGCCATCAGGTAATGTCTTGTGGATCGCAGGGACAGAAGAGACAATGCAAGTCACAAAATAATGCTGCAACTGCAGCTCTGCATAAGTTTTGCCTCTTTCCAGAGAAGCCCTTAAAGCCACAGCTGGAGAAAGACCTGATGCTCTCACAATTTACCATGGGAACGGAAGGACAAGATATCAAGGATCTCTTCTTGCTCACGTATGTCCACTACAAAGTCTTCAAACGTAGTTTCAGCTGCTGGCCTGAAGCTTGTCAGAGATTCAGTAGCTTTTTGGATTCTGAAAGCACAGAAGCAGAGGGATGGCAGAAGAGAGAAAAATAATCCACGTGTGCATTCCTTAAAGTAAAAATGCTAAGTCTGGCTTTAAAAAAGTTCTATTTTCATGTGCTTACTGATGTCTCCCAGGTATGTCTATCTCTCTAGACAGAATTCAAAACTAAAATTTAAAGACCTTTTGTACATTAGTGTAAAGATAATGAACAGATAATAGTTCAGATGGCAGAGGATTTTTAACAATTTAGGACATTATGTTCAAAGAACAAAATAGATGAGAAGTGCTAATGAAGAACAACTATTAAGATCAAAGAGTTTAAAGCCAGAAGAGACCTGTTTGATTAGTTTGCAAATACCCGACACAATCTCTCAGCAATGGAATGTGGCAGTGAGCTTAACCCAACCCAGCACCCTTCCACTGCAGTCCTCCTGAATAAGGCTAGGTGCTGTCAGACAACAGAGACCCTCCTGTGTGCTGTTGCTTAACTGTATTGTAATGTAGTAATTTCTACTAAACAGTGCTGGGACCATCTCTCAGCATCTGGAATGCAAGGTACTGCATTCAGTACTTTGCTAGCAGGTGTCAGAAGAATATGACTAACCAGACATCTTGGAAAAGTACCTGTACCTCAAACAAAAGATAATTAAGATACCTGACATGAAGCTGTTTTGCTGTTTGAACAAAACAAGATGGATCAGTTTCTTTAAGCACTTCTTGAGCATATCCTACAAGGCCATTATTTTCAAGAAGCCCTTGGTATTCTTCTGTTTGCGCTTGCAACTTTTCCAGCCTTAAATTCTTAGAAGCTTCAATTGCCAGAAGAGCTACAGATTTCCTCTCTTCCAGAACTTGAAATAATTTCTCAAATTTCTGAGATGCTTCTTCTTTAGCTCTTTCACTGTTGTGCTAGGAGGGAACAAAAGGCATTTTAGACAGATTCCACAGCACTGTAGCACTGTACAGAAACATACTTAAGGTTGTTCAAGATACCATAGCAATCTGGTCATCTGTTTGAAAGATAAAACTAATGAGCTTTGTCACGTTCTTCAGCACTGAAAGCACAAGCCAGTAAGCACTTACTATCTTAACATGGAGAATGAAGACCAGGAAAGTATTCCTCTGATTATGTCTTGAGTTATGCATGGCATTTATCTAAACAGCTCAAGCAAAAGAACTGTAAAAGCAGGTCAGTTTCTGAAGTCTTCATGCTCAAGAACAAGGTGCTTTTTCACCTTCCCCAATCAGCCTGAACTGGTAGTCCAGCCCAGTTTCTCACATACACCTTCAGAACCGTAGTGCCACCTCTGACTAGTGCCTTGGATAAAAGGAACTACAGAGCACAGACATAATCCATATTAAGATACAAGCAGGGCCAGGAGCTCCTGCAATTTCTGCCATCGCGTTTTCCAGCTTGTATGTAAGCTACCAGCTCTGACTCTTCTGCAGGGAGATGTTGCCCTTAATTCTGCAAATTACTGCAACATCCTCACAGTAAACAGACAGCATAAATTCTACATCACCATTAATACACAAGAGCTGTAAGTCTAAGCCACCTCTTTTGGTTAAGGTATCAAATAAGCTTTACTTCAATTAAATTTACAGCAGTATGGAAAATTTAACTTCTCTCTGTATGTCCCCCACATTTCCCACACCGTCAGGATTAGGCCTTCCATGTGTGATTCAGGACTAATGCAAACTGTTCAGAAAATGGTTTACTGGCTAACTGAAAAAGCCCAAAGGACTTGAAACATTTCACAGTTTGAGTCCGTGCTGTGTCCCTGCAAGGGCCATCCCCAGACAACCCACATTCCATTTTTACCTCTGTTTCTTTCAGCAGCAGATCCAGCTGTGTGATGTGAGATTTCACCTGGCTCTCCTTACTGATGAGGTACTCAATATCTTTTGAAAGCTTCTCCTGTTAAAAGAACCCAGCAAGCTGGCAAAACAAGGGTATTGCACCCAAACTGACAGCCAGCACAGGCAGGTGATCCAGCTAGTGCTCAGTTTATCTAGTTACAAGACCAACAGCCCACCACCACTTATGAACAGCAACTACACACAGAACTGTTCAGTGACCTGCGATGACTGCGTAGGGACATCAGGTCATTGCTGTGAGCAGGACTGGGGGCACAGCCTCTATGGACAAGGGGTAACAGCCTCAGCTGTCTTATTATTCCACAGCCGCAGGAGTCACCCTCTCTCAGGATAGGAATATGAGGCTTGAGGACATTACTAAAACTCACAGAGAAGCCTTGTTAGTTATTAACTCATTTTCAGTAAGATTTTCTAAAAAAATAAGTGGTCCAAAGCACACACTTATGAGTGTCTCTGCACTTCCTTAGTTGCAAGGGCTGCACAGGAAAAGCCTTCCTAACAGGTGAGGAGGCCAAAGAGTACAAGAGAGGCGGGTCTGGGTTTTCTTTCTTTTTTTTTTTTTTACGAGCAAGAGAGGAAGAAAAGGAAGAAGAGGAGGCAGCAGCAATCACTCTTTGATAATTTCAAAAGCAATGTTTTTGAGTCTTCCCTGTTGTTCTGTACTTAGGGAATCAACAGCTACGCAACTTAAGAAGCATACAAGGTCCCAACAGATTCTTCAAAAGTAAGTTCTGCAGGAATGATTCAAAAGAATCAGCTAACCCAAGACACAAGAACACTTATCTGAACATCCAGGGGTTAACAGCTAGACTCTGAAGTATTAACTGCTTAAACCTTCTGCATTACTTAGTGCTGCTCTACAGTTGGTTAAGTAAGGTGGAAGCACTTTTAAGGGTTTAAGCCTCATGGAAAATATAGTTTAGTTTCTCAGATGTGCACTATGCCACACTAATATATACATTAACAGATGTTGCACAACAGCATGCCTGAAGCCTAGTTCAGTGTCCTTCGAACACAAATCCTGGCTTCCCGCCAGAGGGAGTTTGCCCTTACACCAGAAGCTCTTCCCCTTCTTAAGGCCAGGTCCAACAATATTTACTTTTACCTTAAGGGTTTTGTAGGCAGTGTTCATGGTTGTTACTCTATGGTTTGCATGACCTCCACCCAGCTTACAAAGATTACAAACAGGTCTTCTGCAAATTTCACAGTACATGTTTACTCTCTCCATTTCATGTTCTGGACACATCAAAATCTGAAAAACAGAGCAGAGAGAATGTAGATGTACTTCCAAAAACTGAGGTGCTCATAAAAACATCAGAATACTTAATCATTCCACAGTAGTGTCTGATTCCATCAGTAGACTTTTATATTCACTTTATCTTCCACATTTTATATTTGTCCATGCCAGTGAAAGCCAGCAGATGAACACACAGTTTCACGAGGTTTATGGTAAGCAAACTGGTGGCAATATCTGTGTACACATCACATAGACTCCATACTGAAATCAACCGTTTTGCTAATCCCCAAAGTTGTTTGCATCCCTAAAGCTCCCTACATTCCTGTTCAGAGCTGTAAATGCAATATGCAACACACTCACCCTGTCAAATTAAGCTTTGTCCACAACAGCACCACTTGAAGCAAATATGAACTGTTTCTTAAAGCAACAGTTGACATAATACTGTAATGTTTTAAGTCTCAGTGAGACTCTGATCAGTCACACAGACATTACTCTTGCAACAGCAATAAAAATGCAGCCACCATTATGAGTCACAGTCATTTTAAAGACAAAAGGCTCCAGTGTTTCAATTTTTCTGTCTGACTTCAATCACAAGTTGTTCATGCTAAGAGCTAATTCCAGTATCAGCTTCAACGGTATTGTGAAAATGCTGGTGTTCTCTAAAAAACATCTTTCAAAACCTGAGCATGTTGAAATAACTGCTTGAAGATAAAAAAATGCTGTTCGACTCTAAGCTCAAGCAACAGATAAAACCATCTAAAAGAGAGGTGGTGGGGGAAACCAACTCTAAAGCCCCAAATGATATGTCAGGCTATGATGAAAAGCCCAAAGACATTAGTCTCACTAGCACCTTCATACCTGAGACTGTCATTAAGCAGACCATGTGATAAGCTATCCTGTTGTAACTGACTGCTGGATTTGGCGGGGGAGGGGGAAAAAAGGAAAACTTCACAAAAATACTGTGCAGGCAGACATGTCGAAAAACTACAGTCATGGTCTTAGCCTGTGGAAGTACTTTTTCCACAGTGGTGCATAGTCACACCTAAGAGAAACCCACTCATTCATCTCCTCATGTAAACAAGAATTACAGCCTGCAAGCTAGGGACAGAAGAGGTCAGCAGATTACCTTGCCTAGTTCTCTCAAAATTCAAGAACAATAAGCCCAGTATGTGCTTCTCCCATCCCCACCACAAACGTTATAAAGCGCTCTCCAGTCTGGTTGTACATTAAAGCTATGACTAGGAACATGGTTTAGGAGATCAGCAAATACTCCATGCATTCAGTTCAGCTCTTAAAACTGCAGTGCAATGAAAAACACACTTTTTTTATATTAAGCTCAAACAGTTCTCAAAAAGTCTCTATTTGACCACAGGAAAGATCAGTTTACTGTTGTCGGGAAGTTTTTCTACAGAGTAGACGAATCTATAGTTGTTTTAACTACATTATGTATTTCTCTTTTTTTCTTACAGTACACCTGTCCTCACAGAGTTAAAAAAATGTGAATCACAGATGTGCACACACTTGATACATCAAGGTCAGGATGATCTAAGCCATTTCTCTATCTCTTGCACTGCTTCAACAGAATTCAACTACTAACTTTTAAGCCCAAATTCAGTCTGCATGTAGCAGAACAACATATGGTACCTTTAAGAGTACACAAGGATCAGAAGATGCCTTTGGTATTTTTAAGTAGCAGCGTTGCCGCAGTGAAGGTTTAGATACCACAGAAGTAAAGTTTTTAAGGAGATGTACAACACTTTATATCAAGAGTTGGAAGACAGCATGCAAGCTTTTACCTTACTCATTTATCCAATACAGGGACACGTCCCAAAGATATCTGTGTGCAAGCTCATTTTAAAGCACAGCAAGCACATGCTTGTCTTTAACTAGAATGAATATGTTAGACTCAAGAAAAACAGCAGTAAGTGGACTTCTGGATGTTCACTATCTGCTACTTTCTAACTTTTGAGGCTCAAATTTTCTAGCCTCAGAAAAAAAGGTACACCACCAGTCAAGAGCTTCTTACTCATGGCACAATAATCAGATCTCCTTAATTTAATCCAAATTAATAAGGACTCACTGAGCACTTCTGACATCTGGTTATCAGACACAGGCATGCAACAAGTGCTGGGACATTAAGACCCACTGTGGTCCCTTGGTAGAGAGATGACAGCTGTGCAATTCCTCCTGTTGTGTAACCTAAATTCAATAAGGCACTGCCATGTTCTGCATCATGCTTAGCAGTGCAGAAATGGCAAGTAGAAAACTTGCCGTTACATTTTTTTCTTCTGCTCTAGCTAAAAAAAAATAACAAGCTGTAATAAAAATGAAGACTCAAACTCCACCCTTTGCTATTGCTAGATGGGATGAAGGAGGAGAGAAAGAAGATGGGTTTTGATAGATCAGGTTCAGTTTCCCTGACTTAAGCAGGCAGGGAGAGGCCAGTTGGCTTTTTTAAGTTTACAGCACACAGGTATCCTCCTTGACTCAACTTTTAGAGAAAAGCACTGCCCTTCTAGATGTTCGAGATCACTAAGTCTTCCAAAAAACAGAAAAAACCCCAAATCATAAATAACATAATCCATTCACCGAACTAAAAAAACCCCTTCTTTCTAAGGTCCCCCTCAAATATGTTCTCAATGTCCTCTTCAATGACAAGCACTTCAGCAACAAGAACAAAAGCTCATGGTTCACTCAATAAATATTACAACAGCAGCAGTCAATAAAGCAACAATGGTCCTCAAAAGAAACTACTGTTGCACAGGTATGTCTGAAGCTATATGTGAATGCTGCAAACCACATTCTGCAAGATACGGTGTATTTACCTTAGGTCTAAAGTTGGTGGTTGGTCCTATATATTCATGTTGGGCTTTCATGGTTCCCCAAGGATGGTGTATTTTGAAACATTCATTGCAATAGCTTGCACTGCAGTCCAGGCAGCTTTTTGTGGACTCCTGAGGTGGAGGTTTGCATAAATCGCACATAATAGCAACAGCTGCTCTGGCTGCCTGTCTGTGTCTTTCCACAATGGTTTCCAAAGTGAAGTTGCGAAATAAGCCATTGATGCCTCGTTCTCCGAGATCAATATCCTGCTGGCAACCCGGACAAGGAAACAGAGTTGATCTTGGAGTCAATGAATTTCGTTTTCTGCCTGTGTAGATACCAAATCCTCATTTAGGAGTAGCATAAACAGAAGAGGTTCAGATTTTAAAGAGCAAAGCACAGGAATTTATGAACCAATTCCAAACTATCATAGCACGCCATAAAAACAGTACAACAACAATTCATACTCAGTCTGCCAAGCCAAAGAGAATAGATTTGCCATGACAACGTAGTGTAATGTCTGAGTCCAGGGAACTACTACACTAAAACTTAATTCTATGTTAAGATTAATTTTGCTGTTCCAATCCCACCTTCTTCATCTAGTTTTGGATGCACTGAAGCTGCAGCCTTTCGAAACACTGAACAGAAAACTTTCTAGAAACCAATTGGTTTAAGGCTAACTGGCTGCCCATACAAGAGATCGAAAGCTTTGTAATTTATTGAAGTGACAGATTCTTTGTGCCAGACTGACACTAGTTATTCCCAGACAAATATAGCCAACTATGAGCTCCCTGAAGGTTGCTTTGGCTAAATCAAGCGTATCTGGCTCATCCTAAGAGGCACCATAAAAAAACAGAGAGGAAAACAAGGGAACTAGATATAACTATTATGGAATCTCAACCAAATCATTTAGTCAAAATAAGCAGAGGCTGGCTTGGCCCTTGCTGAATGGCCTTGATAGAGGAAGGTCGCTAAGTAAGCCCCATACACCAAAGGGGATGCTGAGATCGTTATGTCTAAGAGATTCCTCTATCCTGAACTGGGGAACCACAGATCTGCATGGGTATGTCTATCTCTCTTCATTTCAAAATGAGATAACAGAAAAGATGCACTCATACCAAACAGCTACACAGAAATTTCCCCTCCTCTCCAAAACAAAGTGGTCACAGGCTCAAGTAAAACCGAAGGAGCCTTTGGAGCCTGCTCAAGGAGATGGCTCACACAGACCTGAAGACCATTTACAGGGTAAATCTTGAGGCTGTCAAACAGTGAGTACATCCCCATGTCTCACTCATGAGCTCACAGGGCATAACTATCAAAAATAGTCCTTTATTTATTTCTGAAGACAGTGTTTATGCTCAGCATGTACCCTCTCAGCATCCCCTCACAAAGAAACAAAAAAACCCTCCTAGGTAGTGGGAGTGTGGTTTCAGGATCCCTTTGAGAGGACTGTTGGTATAATTAACAAAGGTGTAAACAGAGGTATGACTGAAGCTGTATTTAGTGAGTATTGTCTCATTGGAAATGCTGATGCTTCATTTCTTTTTGAAAAGTCCTTTGATATTATCCCAAAGACACTTACTTTGTGCTGCTCTCCTGTGGCTGCTTCTCCCAACAATCCAAAACCTCCCTTCCTATCATACTCTTTCTAGTCTCTTTAATAAAAAAAATCACAAACACTTCCATAAGGAATTAGTTCCCTTAAAAATCTTCGAGATGTGCCCCCTGGTAGTTATGCATGTGTGTTCGCTAGGAAGCTACAGTCAGAGCATGAATAACTGTTTACAAGCTGGTAGTCTCAAACTCAGCTGGTCTCATGCGTTTCTGTACATTCTGAGCAGCACAACTACATTGCATTTACAGAACACACAGGCACCACTATGTAACTCTCTTGTTAAGGGAAGCAGAGATATTTTTTCTTATTTTATTTTTTTTAATACTTACTTGAAGTGAACTAATTACCCAAACTGCACGTCCTGCAGGTCCTGTAACTTGGCATACACACATGCAATGCACAGCAACAGCAGTGAAACTCGAACTGTATTTCCAGTGTGTACTCTAAGCTAGCACTGCACACAGGCACACAGCAAGAACTTCTACACAGATTTCTACAGTGGTCTAAACAAAAAGATGGGTTCGCATGCAGTACCATGCACTCAACAGCTACAGAAAAGGATCTGGAGTATTTACATCTACTAAAGCTAAGAAAATAACAATAGCATTGTACATACAGGGACTGCCTACAAGCAGTACACTATAGCTGAGAGCAAGCAATGACAAAGCAAGATAACAAAATAAAAAAACACGGTGCAGTGGTCAAGTTTAAAAATATAATCTGAAATTTGTATCCAGCAGCATGCTTTTGAAGTCTGGCCCAAGGGGCTCAAATGTGGAAGGGGTGTTTGTTTAACTCAAAGGTGAGTTTAGTTGCATCCCAATGGAGGCCTTTCATTCTGCCCGTTGTGGACTGAACGAGATCATTACCAAGAGTCATGCTCTACGAAGACCGGTGACACTGCTTACAGAAAACAATCCAGTATCAAGGAAGTCCTGAACACTTGAGATATCTCATCCCTTTTTCTTGAGATCCCAGGGCTGGCTTTTTTCCTTTGTTTTTAACCCTGGAAGTTTACTTGCTAAGCTTTTTGGCATGCTGTGCCACTTCAGCACTTAAAGTATTGAAACATTCTTTTTTTGCCTAGCAAATGTTACAATATCAACACACCCTAAGAATTAGTCTGCTTTCTGTTCAAAGGACTTCTACACTCATATTTTAAAAAAGAAGTGCTAATGAAGTGAGAAATTACTTTAAGCACTACCTTTCCTACCTGTCTTGTTTCCAGTTTGCTAAAAATCAATTCTGCTAACGTAGAAAAAAACAAACCCCTAAAACCAAACAAAGTCAAACAAAACTACAAAAAAAACCAGCAGCAAAACTCACAGATTTTGAATTTGTAGTCATACTAGATGGGCTGCTCAGAGAAACTTAGGTCCTCCTCATATTCTGTTTTACAATTTGCCAATCTGGTTTACAACAAACAAGTATGTATTCTGTAAAATACTAGAAATCATCACAAGAGGTCTTCCACTGTGGTTTCCAAACAGACTGCTGTATTTGCGATGAAGAGATCAACCAGAAACTGTGGCGGATAAGGCACGGACCCTGATGCAGGTTCAAAACGAAGTCCAAATGGGAATTGTTTACTTGTAACACAAATTGTTCTTTTATAACAATCTTTTTGCAAAGTCATTGTCCACACACCAATTTAGCATTGGTGACTGGGTTAAAACACGTGCCTTGAGCTGTTTCTTAATTGGTAGCACAAATTCTGGTTTTCTTTATCTAATCCCTGCTGATAAACTTCTCAGGGACTTTCCACTACTTCAAGGTTAGCCAATTCTCAGCTCATTATCAAACTCTGTCAAGGCCTGTGTGTTATTCTCTGTGTTACTTCCCAGGCTAGGGACTAAAAATGAGCACAACATATGCTCATGCTCAGACTCCAAACATTAGGTTTACAGATTACAAAGACACAAGTCATACAGTAGGTTCTTGTCTTTTCAATACAATGTTTAAAAGTCCTCTTCCCAAGGAGAGGTTACCAACACCTAAAATGCTGAAAATCTCAACCTAAAGCTTATGGTTTGCAAAGGTATTAGACATCTTGAAGACAAAACTGTGTTTTCCAACTAAACAGTATCACTAGAGTTCTATGGTTATGGAAGACATGGAAGTTAAATGTGTGAGAGTTTCATAAAATAAAAAATTTAAAAGTCAACTGGATTCTTATAAAAGTTTTTTTTAAAAATGCAAATGTATATTTCCACCTCCCCAAGCTCAGCTAATACTTATAAACAGACCTTTAGGAAGGAACAAAAAAAAAAAACTTGAGAGAAGTCAGTAGCTGCAAAATTTCATTTTCAGATACTTTGATCATCCCAAAACCAAGTGCGCTTTCTGCAAAAAGAGCAGATAAGGATAGCTTTCCAAGATCTCTGATAATGTCCTATGGTACCTTTGTTTTATGACACTTTAGGTGTGCACCTGAAACTTCCCCTTCCAGTTACCTGCTTTGTTCTCCGCTGAGTGTGAAATACAGGTCTATGTTTAGCTCAGTTCATGTCTTTCTTGGGAGGACATAATATTTCTATGGATTGCTCATGTGCCCACCAGTATTAGGCAATGTAAGATTTTGGGGGTTTTTTTCTATTTTTGACAGAGCATCATATCAGAAAAAGAAATATTTATGTTAACAAGCCCACAGAGTGGTGGAGATGCTCAGACTAACTCAGTTTTGGAAATAAGATGCACTTAAAAACAAAGAGACACTAGCTATCTTTCCACCTGACTGTGTCACTAAGGATGCCAAACATTACAAGCATACCAATTTAAGATACTTTTCTTCATATATTCATGTGCTGTGTTAAATTGCTAGATCCAGAACTACCTACTTGCATTAACATGGTATAAATTTCAAACTACTTCTTTATCAAAATAAACTGGCTCAGATACAACGAAGAACTGGTACTACTTTCTGTTTAAAAGCAACGGCCAACCATGGCCTCTTAATGTTAGAAAGATCAACCTGATAATTACACTTCACTATTAGTAGGCGGCAGTCTTACTGCAACTTGAGCATGTAAACTCTTGAAAATTAAAAAGCTGTGGGGGTGACAGTTTTTTGTTTTAAAGGGAAGACAGAACATGCATTTTTGCACCCATCAATGTATGTTCAGTCATGCATACAGGCAAGGAAAAAAAAATCCAACCTTTAACTGAATTTCAGTCCAGTTGACCTTTAAGTCAGTGTTAAACAGAATGAAAAGCTTTCCTTATGGAAGTCCTTTGCTGTACTTTTGTAAAAGCCATTTTGTGGACTTGACCACTGACAAAGAGCTATATGCTAACCAACAATATTTAACTCGAGATCTAAATGCTAGGCTATCTCTAGCCAATACAAGACGTGAAGCATTTCTACCTCTCCACCCAAAAGACCTCCTCTGTGAGGCTGTAAACAATGAACAGAAAGCTGTTTAGAAATCAAAAAATGAGATATACCATTGGTTTACAATGGTTCAAATGAAAAGCATCAACTGTTTTCTCTCCTGCGGCTGTTACACTACAGCAGGGCTGAAAGGCAAGAATGTTTAATTTCCTAGCACATGAAACTGTAATATTTATGCAGAACAGAAAAAGGGGAATAGAAAAGATTTGGGGGAGTGAGGGAGGAATATTTTGAACATTCAGCTTCTGCATCATCCATCAGTGCTGCACAGTACTACATAACTACATACTACAACATAACTACATTACATGCTTTACTCTAATTCCACCAACATTGTAACTACACTAAAATTACAGAAAATGGACTATCAAGAAGAAATATAGTTTATTTTCATTTTATACGCAACATGTTTTTTTTTAAGAAACGTATTTTATATATAACATAAACAGTGGGGTTTTTAAAACCAACAGAACAGATTTTAAAAAGCACACACTTCATTTCAACTGAAAAAATAATGAGTTCTGGCTTTTTTACATTAAGATAAATTGTATTTGTAAACGTAATACAGAACACAGAATGTGGACCAGTTCCTTTTGACATCTCAAGAATTTAAATGCCAAAACAATTTAAAATAGATCTTCTTCCCCATGGAGATAGCAGGGAGTCCTTAAATGAAAAATAGCAGGAGAAAGCAGGAGAAAGGTGGTGTATACACTTTTAAATATAGTAATAACGTTTTGACAGTGACATGCCCTGCACAAGGCTACCAGTAATTCTCATTGGGTTTTTTTTAATACATGCGAGACCCCACTTTGGGTGTTTTCCTGTACTTTTTCTCCCTTATGGAGTTGGTTTATTACAAATCCTATTAAGGACCAAAAGACAAATTAGGCAAGGCAATGCACACTATGGGTACCTCAGATCCAAGACCAGAACTGCAAAAATTTAAGTTGAAAACTAGTTTAACATTACTGGAACCAAAAGTCTAATCTTACACCCCACATAGCAACGGGGCTATAATGCCTGTAACATTATAAACAACGACAGTATAAGCTCAAATCCAAATGTATTCTTTGGAGTTCCTATTTCCATATGCTTTTCATTTTGCAAATTTGAACTGTCTGAGATGATAATTCTCCTGTGATGTGCATTTGCCCAGGGCTCTATGGGGGGAATGGGGAGGAGCCCATTATTTCCAAGTCTCAACACTATCTTGCTACTCATCAAACAGGTACAAAGTCTTTAGGAAAGCATTCATCTCCCTCTACTAGCAGGTCAGGTGAGGAGCTAACACCCATAACTTCCCATCAGTTTGCCGAGACGGTGGCAGAGTACTGTGGATTTAAAGTTTACAAACCCTACAACAACTTGAGTGAATATTATCTCAGGAGGGGTAGCAGTACCAGAAATGGATCTGTCTTGCCCTGTTCTTAATGACATAACAAAGCCATAACATATTAAACCTTCTGAAAAGGGCAGCTAACAACTATGAGAGCACTGCAAAGTGAACACTGCAAATCCATCAGTAATTAAATGTCACATTCTCAAGGGAACTCTGTCTCCACCGTGCAAAGGGCAGACTGCGCCATGGCATCGCATGTGGGCCATGGCATGCTAGATCATTTCTACAGCCTGATGAAGAGCAAGCTGTAGGGCAGCTTTTAGAAGCACCCCATATCCAGAAAACAGGACTAATGAAGATTACTAGCTATTTGGTTTGGGGATTCCCTCAAATCAGGTAAGCCTCAACCAGCCAAACTGCAGCAAACACAGCATTTGCTTATCAAACAAATTTGCAAGGGCACCAGTACTGACAACTCAGGAGTTGTTTAAAAGAAGCAGGTGAAATAAAATATTTGAACTTTGAAAAGTGGGAAGAAGACGATGAATGTTAGTAACATATGAAATGCAAGATATAGCTTTAGGGTTTGTCTTGTGAGTGACTCTTCCAGAGTACCGCAGTGTGTGCTTTTAAAGTAGATAATTATGTCAGAAGGAAGACTAAAAGGCAAGATGAGGTTTCTTTTAAGAAGCACAAGGTGTACAAAGTACTTTCCATGTATCTGTGTAAAAGCAGATCAGCTCTTCCATAGATTACACAGACAGCTGTTGGAACCTTCTAGAGTGATACAACAAAGCGTATGAAGAGTCCTACAGCTAAGTCCTCCTTAAACCTTCAAGCAGACTACACTGAAAAAGACTGTTAGCACAGTCTTCTTACAGTCATTTGTCCTCCAATTCTCCAACCGTGTAATGATTATCATCTACGGAAAATACTTTATTGTAAGCATAATGAAACGGGTAGGACAAAACTATCACTTGCAAAGTCTGCAGAGGCTCAGAAGGAAGTTAGAACTATTGCATTTAGGCTAACTGAAACCTGAGAGAATGACCTCAACAGTACTACCGACAGGTAATAAATTGCTGGAATCTATACCTTGACGCTATTGAACATGATGCTACTGCATCTTGATGTAACTGAAATACAGGAATAAACAAACACAATGGTTACAAAGATTAATAGGGTGCTACAAAGACAAATCTATTATATATAAAATAAAGTGCATTGTCCTTGAAAATATTCCCATTGTTCTTGCCACAGAATGATCAAGACTTTAACTATCACTAAGTCATCTCTTTAGCTGCGTCAGGAGTATTGGGAAGGCATTTTACCAATGCAGATGCTATTCAGCTCAAGTCAGTCTAATACATAAAACTGGGAAAATGCACAAAAATTCTGATACGTACCTGATCTACTAAGCCTATCAATTCTGTCCATGCTAGAAGAAGAGAGTTTAATTCGAGGGCTGCTTGGACTAGACGATTCAGAACCTCCATCTCCAAAAGAGTCTTCAAACGCAAAGAGTATTTCTTTCACACATTTATGACAGACATTGTGCTGGCAAGGAAGGATCAGTGGATGGGTAAATAATTCCTTGCATGATGGGCAGATGAGCTCTCTTTCAATACCCTTAATGGCAACCTTCATAAAAGACAGAAGGAAAAACAAAGGTAAGTGCAGAAAAGGTGAGCCAGCAAGACTTACCACACAGCTGTTACATGTCAATACCAAACCTCAGTTCTGTAGAATAATTATGGCACACAGTTTTAGCTGGTTTGAGGCACCTCTGGCTAACACTGCAAACAAATCTCAATTAACATTTATGAAAGCACTGGCAACATTCACTTCAACTGAAACCAACATTGCTACTCGGCAAACCTGGTTCATCTTTAGGTCATGTCTGCATTGCAGGGGAGGAAAGGAGAGGAGGGGAGTAGTCTTAATTTCACCCAAGGACCTAGTGAAATGAAAGCAACCGTACTTCTTAACAATAGCAACCCATACGTTTAACTCAGCTTTTTCAAGAAAAGAGGAAAGAGGAAAAAAAAAAAATTAAGTGTCAGACTGGTTAAACAACAGGCTTTCCTGCCCTATAATTCACATTTAGGGAATGAAGCTGCCATCAAAATATAATTATTTAATTACATTTTTGCTGCACAAAGAGCAGCCGGTAGACCCATGCGTCTCCCCAGTAATTTGATGACCCTGCAGCCATCTGGCACAGTGCAATTCCAACCAGAAAAGCCACCAGCCAGTGAAAACCCCCGTCCAACCATCAAGTGGCGAGTGCAGGCACCGGCTGGGGCTGTCATACGACATAACCATAGAATTATGGAATGGTTTTGGTCGGAAGGCACCTTAAGGACCATCCAGTTCCACGGTTTGCGTGGGAAGGGACCTTAATGATCACCCAGTTCCACGGTTTGGGGCTGGATGGGACCTTAAAGATCACCCAGTTCCAGGGTTTAGGTTGGAAGGAACCTTAAAGATCATCCAATGCCAACCCTCTCTGCCACGGGCAGGGTTCAAACCCATTGTATTCCCAAGCCCCCCGGAGACCAGTGCCGCTCCCAGCGGGCAAGATTGAGGCTACCAGCGCACCCCAGGTGTTTGCCCCGCCTCACCCCCTCCCGCAAGCGGATGGGACACCAAACCCCAATCCCCCCGCCCCCACGTCGTCCCATCGTCCCTCTCTACACCCCCCCCCCGCCCCCCGCCAAGCTCACCGGGCTCTGCATCCGATCTCCCTCCATCCCCGCGCCTCCTCCGCCGCAGCGGCTGCCAGCCCGGCGGGATGGTGCCCGCTTGGCGGGGCGGAGGAGGGGTGCGGGTGTGTGCGGATGTGTGCGTGCGCTGCCGGCGATGCAATGCCAGCGATGCCAATGGCGAGCGGCACCCGCGGCGCGGGGCGGGGGTGGCCTCCCTCGCCAGGCCCGCCAGGGGGCAGCGCGGAGCCGCCCCCGCCCCCTCTCCCTCCCCTGACGGGGAAAACGGGCTTTTTTTTCCTGATTATTTGACGTAGTTCTCAGCGGAAATTGGCGGCCACGGCAGCCGCCTGGGGAAGGCGGTGGTGTCCTCGGTCATCCTCGCGCCCCCGCCCGCTAATGGCCTGTCCCAGCGGCAGCGGTGGCACACAGGTGTCTGACTGCATCCTGGGCACGGGGACACAGCGTGCACCGGAGCACTCTAGACTCACAGAGACATGGAATGTTCTGTTGAAAGGGATCCGCAAGGATCATCGAGTCCAGCTCCTGTCCCTACCAGAACAACCCCAACACTCTCACTGTGTGTCTGAGGGCATTGGCAAAATGCTTCTGGAATATTGTCAGGCTTGGTGCTGGTTCCCCAGGGAGTTATTCCAGTGCTCCACCACTCTCTGGGTGACAAACCTTGTCCTAATATCCAAGCTAAACCTCCCCTGGCACATCATCAAATCATAGATCACTTGGTAAAGAAATTTTTCCTAATGTCTAATCTGAACCTCCTCTGGGGCAACTTGAGGCCATTTCCTCTCATCCTGTCACTTGGGAGAAGAGACTGACACACAAGCTCGCTACAACCTCCTTTCAGGTAGTTGTAGACAATGATAAGGCCTCCCCTCAGCCTCCTTTTCTCTAAGCTAAACAAGCCCAGTTTCCTCAGCTGCTTCTCAGAAAGCTTGTTCTCCAGCCATTTTTGAAAAAGTATGAAGAAATTTTGGCTTTGGTGGCCCAGCAAAGCAAACTGTTCTGCACTTCCTGCCATTCCATCAGGTCCTATCATTGGTCACCAGAGAGAAGATATCAGGGTCTGCTTCTCCTCCTGCCCTTTTGAGGAAGCTGCAGACCATCATGAGGTCTCCCCTCAGACTGGTCTAGGCTGAACAGACCAAGTGACTTTAGCCATTCCTCATACAATTCCTCCTCTAAACCCTTCATCAACTTCATGGCCTCCTTTGATCAATCTCCAGTAGCTTTATATCCTTTCTATACTCTGCTGCCCCAAACTGCACACAGTTCTCAACATGGGGTTACACCAGTGTGGAACAGAGTGGGACAATCCCCTCTCTCGCCTGGCTACCAATGCCATGCTTGATGCACCCCAGGGCACGGTTGTCCCTCTTGGCTGCCAGGGCATACTGTTGGCTCATGTTCAACTTGAACCAGAACCCCCAGGTCCCTCTCTGCAGGGCTGCTCTCCAACCTCTCACTCCCCAGTCTGTATGGACATCCAGGGTTGCCGTGTCCCATGTGCAATATCCGACACTTGTCTTTGTTAAATTTCATGCTGTCGGTGGTTGTCCGGCTCTGCAATTTGTCCAGGTCCCTCTGCAGGACCTCTTTGCCTTTAAGAGTATCAACTGCTCCCCCTAGTTTTGTGTCGTTTGCAATCTTAGTTATTAAACTTTGAAGCCCTACACCCAAGTCATTTATGAAGACGTTAAAGAGTACTTGCCCTAAGATCTATCACTGTAGAACCCCGATAGTGACTGGTTCCCAGCTCGATGAAACCCCATTTACTGTGCCCCTTTGAGCCCAGCCCATCAGGCTGTTTTAAGGGCATAGCAGGCACACACCAGGAGGCCTTTGTGGCAGCTGGGATGAAAAAGAGGTGAGGAAGAAGTGATGCTTCTCTGCGTTTCTTACCCTCCCCTTGCAGCATGTTTCCAGTGGAAAAGGTGCAGCAAATACTCATTTCACCATGAGCCAGAACAAACAGGGATACTTTTAAATCTCTAGCTTCTTCAGGTTTTGGCAAGGATACAGACACAACCATTGCAGAATTAGCATAGTATTAGGCTAAGGGAGAAAAATTGCTATTTAGGAAACACAAGAATGAAAGTGTGCAATGTCATTACATTGCAACACAGAAGAAGGTTTTATTAGTTGAAACAGATGGAGCCTGGACTATGCAAATGTTGAAATGCTGTCAGTTTGACGAGCCCTAAATTTGAACTGTTTGCCTATTTAAAAGAAAGACTAACTATAAGATATTCTTTTTTTGCCCCTCAGAATTACCCTTCATATGAGTCAATAAACCAAACATATTTGAAATGTTTTATTTGGGGTTTGGATGTTATTTACATCTGGGCTTCAGTGGACTGGACATGAAGTTTGAGTGGAAAATTACACTCAGAAGTCATGAAGACAGAGGTGATATTTTTGTGCATCCAGTACTACAAAGAAGAGCTTTCTAGAGTATAGATGTAAAGAGTACTAGACCTGAAATTATTCTAAAAACGTCAGCAATGCACAATATGTATATTTAAACTGAAATACATCACTTAACTAAGCTGGGAGTGAGACTGAGTTGGGAAGGACATGAGTTGTCAACCTTCCAGCTATGTTTTGAATAATGATTTGCAAGTATCTTAATAACTACATAATATCTTAATCACCTCCACTATTCCCAAATTTCCTGATGATAGAGGTGGGCTTTAGAGAATGTAGATCCTAGTAAGCCCTTGTTTACATTAGCACACTAACCATCACTGGCACTGGATGTGGTTGATTTTGGGCCAAATAAACTATCAGCTGCAGTCCAAAATAAAGTCCCTTTGGCTATGCTCCTGCCTTTCAAAAAGTAGGAAGAAGTTTTGGGTTTGGTGGCCTATCAAGGATAAGTGTTCTGCACTTCGTGAGACACGTGTAGGTGCCAACAGATGTGGGTGTTGTTAGGGTGGAAGCATCCGTTTTTCTCCTGTCCTCCCACAGCTTTCAGATGGACCGCAGTGCCAGCTATTGTTATGGACAGGACCTGTGAGTGGGTCTTTGCTCGATCCTTTATAGATCAGTAAGGTATTAGCTTGTTTGTGTGTCTGTTTGCTCTAGCTTTGGGGTACTTTAGAGCAGGATTTTAGTTATTGCCTCCTCCACCACAGTAGGATGTTACATGGATGACAAGGTCCCTGAAGGTCTCCAAAGGGTAAAAATCCCCCCTTTGCTCTCACACCCTTTTACTAGCCTTTTGATGCGTCCACATCCTAGGTCAACTGCATTTGCAGTGCCAAAACCCACATAAGCTTTAAGGTATTGGGAGGAAAAAACCCAAGAGTTAGGAATCACTGGTACATTAAAGAGGTAGGAGTACAAAGTGTTAGGAGAGACTCCTGTTGTTAGCTTCTGCAGAAGGGCTCAGTAAGACCAGTGTCGGCTTGGTTTCAAGCCACTTGCATGCATCAATGGGACACCCATTCTGCTAACAAGGGACTCCTTTTACATCAAATAATACCTGGAAAGTGTCAAGATAGTTCAACATGCCCTTTACAATTCACTCCTGCCCACTCAGCAGGAGGGGTCATGCCTTACATTCCCAAAGAAAGAAAGAAAGAAACTGAAGGGAGGCAGGGGGATATTTTTCATCCTACCTTTCCTTCAGGTTAGACGTGCTTGTTAATTTAATCAGTAGTACACAGCAGTCTTCCAAGCACTCATTTGCATGAGCTATCAGTACAATTCAAAGCAGGTTGCATCACTGGTTTTCAATAAGCCATAAAAATGCTACACTTGGGTTCCAGAGCTATTAGGGTCCTACTGCATGAAGCAACACAGCCCTGCTCCGAGACTGTCGGGGCAAACTAGCAACACCTCCTAGACCTTCAGTAATCAGGTCCTCAGTCCAAACCTTTCCAAAATTTTTTTTCACAACGCTTTTGCTCCTTCACTTCTAATTGTAGCTACTCCTGTCACTGAGGGCAAGGGTGGCAGCTTGCCCATGCCATGTCACATCCCATGCTCTGCTAAATTCTCCAGAGAACTCACTGCTGGAGCAATGAAGATGTGTTTAAGTTGTGGAAACACACCTTTGTCACACAGGCTGACTAACCCAGTCAGGTAACTCAGATTAAAAGCTGTGAGGAAAGGCAAATTGGATTTTAACTCCTCTTAGCTGCTAGATTTCAAACTCTGTAGTACTTAACTTTTGATGTTGCCTGAAATTGAACTCCAAGTTATCTTTACATCTGTTAACCAAAGACACCTTTTTGGGAAAATAGCTCTTGCAATATAGATATAACCTGGGTAGATTTCTGGATACTCTGTAAACAGAAGAAGACTGCTGTTACAGAGCTATTCTCCCCTTAGGGACCAAAACCCTGAACAAGCACTTTCCTGCACATAAGGTAGAAATATGTCATACTTGATCTTCTGAAAGATGCGGAGCAGAACTTCAGTTCATCTGAGTCAGACAACCCACCAGCCCATGTAGCCACTAGTAAACTTCACCGTATTTCCTCTCTCCAGTTCCTCATGAGTTTCGAGTTTTGTACCTATGGAGCTTTACCCCTTACTCTGACCTGAAGAAAAGCTGAAATGCCACTAGAGGAGAACTGAACATGGGTCACTACATGAAACGAGGAAGAACAGATGGAAAGAAAACAGTGTCCACTGCAGGGTCCAGATGGATAGCATGCAGAATTTAAAATACTCTTAAAATTATTTCTGTAAATTTCTCATGCTCATATCATGTGGGGTTTGGGGCTTGGTTTTAGTAGTTATGTATTTCTCTAAACACTTTTTCTGGAGAAATGTTTTTAAAGCTGTTCCTTTCTGTCAATTTCTGCAGATCATGCTGGGTTTAGGAATTCATATTGGTCTGTATTGGTTTACTGGTTGTATTCCACTTATAGAAAATGCCCGGAAAAAGTTCTACAAAATAAATGACACATATTGGTAACCCTCACCAGACACAAATATTTCTTTATAGAATTTTCTAAAAATTCTTTGAAGTTGATATTACAAGAGAAGTGTATGCATTCCAATGAAGAAAACGTGTTTATGCAAGTATATCAATTTTGAATAAGGATGTTTCTGTGTTTAACTATGGCAGAAGGAAACTTACAGATAGTGAAGAAGAGAGATAAGAAAAAAGAAGCCTGAAACCATTTCTGGAATAATATGTGATTTTGAGAAAGCTGAGCGTCCATCCTTGCTGTGGTTTTATCTGGGATTTGAGAGTCCTGAAAGGTCATACAATCTCCTTCTGCATCAGTGCCTCTGACACAAAATGTAGTTAATTGTTAATCTGTCGCACAGGGATATTTTGGAGTGCTCAGATGCTGTTGTGACGTTTTTGACAGGTGCCTCAGAGGCCCAGAATATCTCACAGAGTGTTGTAGTAAGCCCAAACAGATGTTGCGGATATATGGATTACACAAAGGCTGTCTTATTGGGGCTGAAAGTGTTACACACATCGTTCTGTTCCAGGTACAGAGCGCAAGTTGTGTTTGTGAAACACAGTCACAGGGGAAAAATTAGTACAAATCATTTAAAAAGATAACAGGTTTTTGAAGTGACATTGCCCCAGGGAAAAGCAGTATGTAATGATTTGTCCTGTCTCAGAGGCCTGACAGAGGCTACATACTAGTGGAAAAACAGCATGAGTGCCAGAAGAGGTCATGTGCGCAGAGTCCAGGAGCTAATGTATCCTACCTGTTGGAATGCTACCCAGGGGAGAGGTGAGTGTGGGAGTGTAAAATGTTGTTATTACGTTGTGTTTCTCTAGTAGTTCTTTGTTCAGTGAAAGCCAGATGCTTAGCAGTTAATTCAGAGCACGTTAATGCTATCAGTCTTTGCTGAAAGTTTTATTGATGTGGAAGAAGGAGAAAGGGAAAAATTTAGTGCTGGGACTTCTAAGCAGTAATACCCTGCCCCTAAGGGTATTGGGTAAGTTGCAAAGGCAACTTACCATGCAGAAGATTCCTTTTGCTGGCATGATTTATGTCACCTGAGAAGGAAGCTTAGTTATCGCAGCAGAATAACTCGAAGCTCCTAGATAACATCAATAACTTACAAAGGGGTTGTAATCTAAATCTCCTGTCCAGAGGTTAAAGAAATGCAAAAGGCAAATGTGGAGAGCGAGAGGTCTCAGTCCCTTGGAGAGCCTCAAGCACTGACCGCCGCTATGGGAAGTCTGTGAAGGTTACACAACTGCTCCTGCTCTTCTTTTTTTCAGTTACATCAAGTGTCTCTGAGGATGGGACTTGGCAATGTGATGCTGTATGTATAAAGAACAGCACTGTTTGCTGTAATAAACATACGTATTTCACACTAATGTGCTAACTCATCTGTCTACCAAAGCATATGCTCTTGCAGAGGGTGTCTGATTCAAGCTACAAGCACAGACTGTTTAACTGAGAGAGAAGGGAAAGACTTCCACAGACTTACACACTCCCTTACATGGAAATCACAAGCAAAAGGAGTTTCTTGACTGAAACTCTTCATGATTTTATGTTTTGTATAAAGTGGACAAGAACAAGACTTGGCCATCTGAATTTTTCTTTAGAGCCCAAGGAGAAGTGGAAAATCACCCTGAAAATTTCTCTCTCTGCTGTTCTAAAGAAAGGTACATGCACATGTGGGAGAGAGGGAGGGGGAGAAAGCACGGGCAGAGAAAACAGGGTGAGAGGGCAGTCTCTGGAGAGTAGCTGGAAGGTCTTCAGGGTGCATTCAGAACGACCAGTCTTTTGACTAATAGCATTGTTTGGCCCACTTATTTTTAAGTTTAAAAATACGGTGACTACTTCATTTACTTAAACCCACGACAGCAACATCTCTCGGGGGAGGGCAGAAGAAGCGCTATCTGTTTTTATAACCATCAGCAGCTCACAAATACAAGAAGTTGGATTCCCTCCTCCTTTCTCTAAGAAACACTCATACTGGTTTCCCTCAAAATATTTGCAAACTCTGAATAATTTCCTGAGAGTGACACTTTTCACTCCAGCATTACCCACAGGAAAAGCCCCCAGTAACAATCTGCCATGGGCGCACCACGTCCACAGATAAGCAGGAGGACAAACTGTCACACACACAGCAGAAGGCTGCAAAGCTGCCAAATGCCTGACAGTGGTGGTTTGAGTGACACTTTGCATTTTAATTTTTTAACTTTTTTAATTTGTCTAACAGCCTTGGAAGAGTGTAGCAAACATTAGGCAAACCGCCAAAGTGCATCAGCTCTAAAGATGATTCAACTTCCCCCCCCAGTAATTAAGGAGGGAACAAGCATCAGCTCTAAAGACAAGTCAAATCTATTACCCAATATATTAAGGAGGGAATGAGCATCAGCTGTGAAGATGAGTCAACTCCCCCTCAAAAAAATTAAGGAGGTGGCAGGCTCTCCGCTCCAGGTGCACCCCAGTCTGGACCCACAGAAATGTTCTGGGGATCCCTTACTGCACCCCACCAACATGCTGCCACTGGGAACCACACCGGCAGTCCCGGGGTCCTCTCATGGGAAGGATCCTACCTTGTCCCACTTCAGCAGGTCCAAGATGTAGCCGAAGTGGCTGCTGTCTGCAGCCACTGTCATGGCCCCACGCTCCATGTGAGGCGTCTGTGCTGTGGGAGGACACAGCCCTCCTGATTCTTTCCGTGGGGGGAGCCGGTGTTGTTCGAGAGATGCTCTCCTGCCTTCTGCTCCACCCCTGTGGAGGATGCTCATGGGAACGTGGATGCCTGTGAAAACCTCCCACCCAGCAGCAGTGCAGGCTGATTGCCAGGGCATGTCATGGAGACCAGAAACACCATCTCTGCTGCAATGTTGTGGCTGTGAGACCTGGGTTAAAGGTGACAAGGTTATACCTACTTGTGGTCTCACCAAATCTGAGTGTTGCTGTATAAATCACTCTTGGTCTTCGCTGAGCCCATGTCATGGGGCTGATGCCACAGCTGGGGCTGCCCAGGACAGTGCCCAAGGCAGACATGCCTCTTTTAAGAGACTTGAAAGCACGGCTTGAAGCAGAGTGCATGCTGAGGTATAGCATTTGTCTGCAGGCTCCATCTGGTTTTCTTAAATTCCAAGCCTTTGTTTAGATGAAAAATGGTGTCTGTACACATCTGCAGAGAGGAACACCTACTAATGTAATGTACATAATTGCATGAATGATGTCTCCTGCGTTTGCACTTGGCTGGTGACATATCTGTGGTGTCACTCAAACAGGAAAAAAACTTCTGTCATTGTTTTTTCTGCATCACAGGCCTGATGTTGCCATTCAAGGTGAAATGGATGCAATATGCACTTCGTACAACTATGGCAGAAAAGCTGGTCTCAGCAACTCAAGTACCCTGTGCTGCTTGAAGAAGGCAACCCTCAAGGCCTTCTGAAATGTTCCCACCAGGCAAGAGGGCTGCTACCGTGAAAGGCACTGGAAAACTCCATCCAGATGCAGTGGGCAAGGGGCCCTGCTGGATGGCTGGGGAATGATATTTGAGACATTGCAGATATCGCATCCCTGCTCTATACCTGTCTCCACTCCACTGCAATAGCTTGCGTCTAGTGGAGGTTACTTCAGCCAACAATGGCTGACTCATTTCTTTCTCCTCTGGTCTCAAACTGCCCCGGTCCCCAAAGGCTCCAGGTTGCCAGCTGCCCCCAAGACCTGGGAGAAGGGGGTGGGTGAGCGGCCAGTCCACTGCTCTCCCCCGAGCTTCATCCCAAACTGAGAGGTGGAAGGGGGTAAGTCACCCTTCTGCTGTAGATATCAGGTAGCCCGTGGAGTACATCAACCCTGTTTGCTGAAAACATACCAAAGGGTGTTTTATAACAGTATAATTATATCTCCTTGAAGGCTGTATTTCCTAAGCGTACTGATACAGTAGTAATGTTATCCCAGATTCTCTCCACAGGTTACTCACTGAAACAATATACCCTTTCTTTCTCAGGAAATGGGACTCATGAATAGCTACCAGACTTTTCTGTTACTAGATACTGTACAATTATATATATCAGATGACTCATTAATCAAATAGCTCATTATTGAGATATAGACGGGCTTTCAGTGTTCCACATATTGCTTTTGTGCAAACAGCCCGGGAATAAACAATGGGCAGCGGTGCAAGGGACAGTCAGCTGTCATCACCCGTGCAGCTGAGAGGTCCTCAATACATAGTTTAACTCTATATGAGATATTTTGCTACTCTGATCTAATTCCAGCTTACCAAACAGCACTCACATAGGAAATTCTCACTACTGTAATTTGTTAGGGTCAGTGTTAAGCGCTGTCAGCAGGGCTGGCCAAGGCTGGAACAAGGGTCAGCTTGAAGGAATGCCTCGCTTCTCCCAAGCTGCTCAAGTCCAGTAGTCAACTGCAGGACATCATGCTGGTGGTGGTCTCAGCAACAGCAGTACTCCCTCATCAGAGAAGGTTATGCCTCAATATCAGTGCGAATCTTCAAAGCAAACATACCTTTGATCTTACTGCTCAGTAATGGCATGCTGTGTGAAAAGCCAAGGAATTTACAAGCCTTTCTGCTCTGCAGTGTGAGAAGACAACATGCAGCAGCTTACTCCACTGGAATCTTTTTGACTGGAAGCATGTATGCACTTGAATCTTGTTGTAGCTTTGTTGCATTCATGTTAAACAACTCCCAACAACCATCTCCCAAAGCCTGTGAAGCAAGGGTCTCCTCTGTGCCTGGTCTGAAGCAGTGCTTTTGTCTTGTGTTCTTAGCCATTAATTTTGAAGTAAGTGTTCTGAATTTCTGGCTGCTGTCTAACGATTTTTTTCTGCACCAGTGGGATTTGGTTTGGTGTTCTATATTGTTTAATTGTGGGGGTTTTCCCCCTTTCTGCTACACGCTGAAGTTTATGGCCAGTCTGGACTGAACTTCAAGGTCCTGGGAGAGAAAAGATGAATCCTGGTTCCCCTTCCTTCACCTCCTCATGTCCTGCTTCCATAAACTGATCAACACCTGAGCCACCTGAGTTGTGCTGTCTTCCAGAACAGGGACGTGCTGTGGTTCTTATTAGAGTAGTTGTTTTGCTTTAGCGTTACTCCAGGTTTGGGTGGCTGGCAGTGATAGGCAAGCAAGAGGATGCCACAAACCACTTTTGCATTGATTTCACAGCTTCAGCAATGGCACACTCCCAAGCAGTGCTTACTGGGACCATCCTGGTTCCCGTATGGCAGCACTCTCTTCCATGAGCCCTACAGGAGAATCCAGTGAGGCTGTGCAGAACCTTGTGGACAGTTCAGTATCGTTAACGTGAGCTGCTGCCATAGACCCAGACTAGCTAGGAATTTGGGACTATGCTCTGAAGCAGGTATCAGTCGTGTAGCGATTTTTATGGGGTCCCATTTACCTCTCCTCAGATGGAAGAAAGTTTTTGCTTATCTTTGTCTTGAGTGGCTGCAGGCTGACAGGGGAATGTGCACTTGGAAGGCCAGAGACAGATGGAGGAGCTTCGTATTGCAGCTGGTGGCCCATAGACTTTCACCCCTCTTGGTAACTGGTTGCTGTGTCTTACACAACCTTTGCTGAGCTAGGCTTTATGTCAGAAATAGCTGGGAGCTCCTCACCAGTTTTACATAAATCACAGATATGAATTTGCTTTTCACACTTTTGTTCCCTTTGTTTCATCTCTCAGGTCAATTCTTTTCTAGAACTTGGATGTCTGAAAATGAATTCAGACCTTTGTTGTTATGAAATAATAAGTCTCAGAGTCATAATATGTTAAAATGAATCCGTAGAATTAAACATCAATCAGTTCTCAAAAAAAGAATCCTGGGCTAGATTATCCACTGATGTAAACTAATTTGTATAATTTTCTACCAGAGGATAATCTGGCCCTGTATTGCAATGCTGAAATATCATGCAATACTGGGCTCTTTCTCGGCACATCAGTATAGAAATGAAAATATAAAGGAAATTTGTGTTTCCTGACCTGTGAATTATATTGATTCTCCCAAGACAGCAGTGACAGCTCCATATTTTCTAGTTGATCTCCTTCTCTGTCTTAGTTTCCACTTCTGAACTAAATCTGAGTAGCAGAGCCTGCTCAGATGATTTTTTTCTCTCTGATTCCTTGCCATGGTAAGATGTTTTTCCATTTCCGTTCTACAGGGAATCCACTCAAATGTGCACATTTGGCACCCATCTAGCATCTTGAGAGCGGGTCTTCCCCCTTGTACACTACACTTGAAGGTGCTGGCAATCATTTCCTGAGGAAATCTACTTCAAGGGTGCTTGCAACCAGTTTAAGGTGGGATGTGGAAAGGGCTAACACAAATAATTCAGTATGGAGGACAGAAGGACACTTCCATTTTACAGTATGAATGGGGGAAATGGATCTGTGTAGATGTACTTCCACCTCAGACTCCAATGTCACTGACAGTTGCAATGCCAGGGCAATGGAGATGGCAAGGAAGACAATGTTACAGGTAGTGGAAAGTCATGCCAGTATTCAATATGACCTACTTCAGTGTTACATTGTGCAGCTGAGCAAGCATTTGAAATCATGAAAAAAACACCACATATGCATATCCATGTGTGTCTGGTAAGGATTGTGACCTACTTTTTTTCTCTTTTTTCTTGCATTCAGCTTGAGCAGTATTAAAGAGAATTCATGTAAATAGTTTATGAATTTTGTATAAACTGCTTCACTCCACAGGGAGTGATGTAGATGGGAACTGTCACTAGCAGAAAAGAAAATGCCATGAAACAGATGACGCCTTCTAATGGATGCAAAGGTTTTACAGGGAGGACAAATGAGACCAAACTGTATTTCAAAGCTTCTAATACCTGTATGCAGACTAAACCTCTCCCTGCAATAAGCCCCACCCCCTCTAGCTCTTTTAGGCACCACAATGGGATTTTTTTTTTCCCCATTCCCACTTGTGCTGCTCTGGGGAAGAAAAACGAGCACAACCAACTCGTGTCTCTTAATGAATGGCCTGGGAACCATCTGCTTTTGTGACTTCTCCACATTCAGCTGAGATCCCACCAAGGCAGCCTCAAGCAGATAAATGCTTGCACCTTCTCCCTGACAGTTGTGTTAATAAATCCCATTCCGGATTCAGATTTAAACTGTGGTTACCTGGGATCATAGAACCATAGAATCATAGAATGGTTTGGGTTGGAAGGGACATTAAAGGCCATCCAGTTCCAAGACCTCTGCCATGAGCAGGGACATTTTCCATTGGAGCAGGTTATTCAAAGTCGCATCCACAAGGGATGGGGCATCCACAGCTTCCCTGGGCAACCTGTGCCAGTGCCTCACCACCCTCGTTGTGAAGAATTTCTTTGTAATGTCTAATCCGAATCTCCCCTCTTTCAGCTTGAACCAGTTCCCCTCATCCTACCCCTGCTCTCCCTGATGAAGATCCTCTTTCCAGCTTTACTGTAGTCCCTTTAAGTACTCGAAGATCTCTCTCTGGAGTTCAACTGCCAATTCACATCCTCACTTCCTATTGGAAATTTTGATTTTTACCTCCTCAATGTTTCTGGCCTTTCTTATCTTAGCAATCGGGTTTTTTTACTCTCTTGTCACCACGGAGTAAAGCAGGATTTTATTTAGTTTTAAGTACGTTGTTCTAATAGAGATTGGCAAAACCAGAGAGGTCACTAAATGCATAACACTAAGTATGGAAAACAAACAGCAACAATCAATACCAGACGCTGAAGCAGTTCTGCTGCTGCTCTGTGGCTAAATCAGCATCATCCTTTGCTAATGGTCAGAAGAAAAGGCCTCCATCCGTAGCCTGTGCCTATCATTTCCTTTGCTTCTGGCTGTAGGCCTTCTGGCAATGGCAAATGTGCTAAAATTAAAGGTGAATTTCAAATCCACAATATTTTGGAGCTATACTTTTTGTTCTAGTATTCACAGACATTTTTGACAGGATAACTACCTGTAGGCTTTTTGTTTTGCTCCACTTTAAAAACATTTGTCCAAAACCATAAAAATATCTATTCAGCACTTGTGAGGCACAAACACACAAAATGAAGTCCAGAGTGAAAAACTGCATCTGTGTTGTGTGAAAAATTAACTTTCAGTATGTTTTCCTCCTAGCCTGTCCCATGTGATACTAGTACAACATCACATGCCCCTGGGAATGAGCTCATTTAAGAAATATAGGTTAAGTATGTAGACTACTATTAATATTTAATGCATTGAGTATGTTATTAGATATTTATAAGAAATCAGCTAAAGTACGTAATGATGCATACCATGAATATATAATGTAATTGCCATTTTATGGTTAATCAAGTTTGACAATAAGAAGATAATTTTGGGTATCTAGAATTTTAAAAAATATTAATTGAGCAAAACACAGCAGGCCTGAGTCTATTAATTTACTGATTCTATTAATTCACTTAAAAGAGTTTGTCTAATGAAGAAATCAGAGACATGTAAATTGGGGAAAGACGAGCACTACCAGAGATCTGCATGTGTCTGCAGCAATGTATGTTTTAGTGATTTTGTGTGTTTTCCAGAAGTGATATATTTACAACAGCAAAGGCTCTGAAGAAGGTGGCATAGACCCAAAAGTTTTTCAGACTCACCTGGCCTTCAGAGAATATTACACCTCTACATAAATGACATCCAGTTTGTGCCCCTCAAGGTTTAAATGCATCACCTGGGCTCCTGCACTTTCTTTCAGCTTAACTACACTAGGATTAGGTTTGGATTAACTTCCCTTTTTCAAAATGGCATGCCCTGTGTTCCTGCAATGAAATTCTTCCCCTGCATTTACCCATGGGTTAATACAGTCTTTAATCCCCACCGAAAGTGGATTAAGCTCCCTGCAGATTAAATTTGCACAGGATGAGGTCTGTATAGACCCTGCTGTGCTCCATGTGAGCTGGACAACTGGTGCCCCTCTCAGCCTCACACTGCAGCAGAACAAGCCTTCACCTGTGTTCTCTCTGGGTGTCCTGTGGCTCTCCAAGCCCTCAATACCAATAACTTTCTTTTAACAATAGCATCCAGCTGGGATTAGTGCTTAGGCAGAGGTCACGCTCTTCAGCAAATTGTTTCTTGTAGTGTTGAAAAGCTGAGGGTGATGTACAGCAACACGCCTGCTCATGGTCGCGCTGTGTGGACCACGGGAGAGGGCCTGGAAAAAACAGTTTGTTTTGGATGCGAGATGGATGCTAAGGATGGCCAGGGATCTGGGGAGGAAGGAGAGCACTGTGTGGGGCCATATCCCTGAAATCCTGGTTCGGTCTTGTTCCCTGCGTGTGTTGCAATGCAGGACAAGCTGAGCAGAAGATGCCGAGCCAGCCCCAGGTGTACTGTTAGAAAGCTGCAGCCTTGAGTGCACAGCCGTTGTTCCTGAAGATGTTCCTGTCCTGTACTTGCTGTTGTGTAGAGTAAAATAACACAAACCTTGCTGCATGAACTTGGTTTCTTTTATCATGTGGTTTTCATTCAGAAGTGTGGTCTCTCATGATGCGAGTTCAGGCTCTGTCATGAGTGGGCAGGCACTTACCCAGTGTTCTGGAGTTACTAGAAAAGGAGATCTCCCTGGTTTTCCGTATTATTTTCTTTTCACCCCTTTGACTTCTACAGGCCTCTTGGCAGATCTCCTCAGCGTACTTAAAATGGGCTCCCTGATGCAGTAGCCTGAGTGGAATGGATCTCCCTCTGAGGCAGCTGTAACACCTCACCTTCATGGAGACATGCTTGTTTTGCTGTTCTGTGAAGAAGAGGAAAGTCAAATGCATGTTGGTGTGCCAGTGGTGGCTCCTCCCACAGTCCTCCCCAAATAGCTTGACACCCAAGGATTTCAAACTGGTTAAAGACAAGACAAACTCGTCTACTACTAGCTAGTAATATTGCATTATTTTTATGTTTTTAGTGTTTTCACGTAGAGCTGATGTGAATGAAGTAAACTATGTTGGCAAAATGACATTTTAGCCTATTTTGATTTTTATTCATTTGTTTGTTTGTTTGTTTTTACCATTAGTTTAAGGCAATCAAGAATAATCTGTTTCTGACTGACAGCAATAGATGAGCAGAAGTGTGTAGGCTACAGCTGTTTCAGCCCTCCAGGCAGAGCACCTCAGAAATGTCTGAATCTTCCTTTGCCAGCATTTGCAGTGTACAGACATTCACTGGAATGACTGACATCGGAGCACTTCTTTTTGAAAGACAGAAAAAAAAAAGACTCCCTTTAACATTCCTGTTTGCTCCAAATCTGGCTTCCATCAAAAAGCACCAGAAGGCTTAGCTTGTTGTGATGGCAAAAGTCATCTGTGGGTAGCTGGGGTAGTCTGGGCAACCAGCAAGGGAATGGGAGGGGGATCTAGTCCACACTGGTTATCATATCAACAGCTGCTGCAGACTTTAATTTCCTTTTATAGAAGGGAGATCGTGGGAACTGTTGCTCTTCATAGCTTGTGTAATCTTTAGCTTAAAATCTGCCCTCCCCAGGGACCAGAAGCTATGCAACATCTCAAATGCCAGTCTGCCTGTTTGCTCAGGGTTCTTCCAGAGTGCTCTTGCCTTTGGTTTGTGCAGGGACCTGTGGAGCCTCCTTTTTCTGTGGCTCCTGGACCAGGACTTGGAGTCATGGGAGGTGAGAAAGCCTGCAACAGTCCAGAAGGTTTACAGGCAGTGGTTGATAAGGGATATGCGGAATTAGGGCTGCCCAAGAGCAGAAGAAGTGTGTTAGGAACCTCCTTGCTGCTATACATGGAACCATGCAGGGTAGAGCTCCAGTGCTTGCCTGGATCCTGTCCTGAGGGCCACTGAGCACAGGAAGATACCAGCAGCTATCACAGAGCTGGGAAGCAGCTTTCCCACCAATAGTGCTGTTTCAAACTCATTTTCAACTTATTCTCAAAGCCAGTCCCTCAGTGGGGAGGGGTGTACATCTTGGGAAGAGCAGGATCAAACATGTGCCTCTGCTGTTCTCTCATATCTGTATATAACCAAAATGAGGATAAGCCTGGGGAAGCGCAGAGGAAGGGGACCAGACTTGACATGTGGCCAGAAAAGCTCACCTTTGCTAGCAAGGATTACACCTTTTTTGAGAAGCCAGCCTCACAAACTGCTGCTCTTACCAGCAGTTCCTCATTCTGCAGAAGAAAGTTGTTCAAAGCTGGAGTTTATTTACACTGTAAACAAAGCTTAAGGCATGGAGACATCAGAAAAGTTTGGTAGCAGTTTCCATGGTCTGCGTAGAGAGCTATCTATAGCAACCGGGAACCACAGAGGACACGTGTTATCACTACTCTGCAGGGCACAGTCTTTCTGACCATATGCAGGAAGTTATATATAGAGACATACACAAAAATATAGAGGAGCCCCGTGGCTGTGTTGGAAAGCCTCATCCAGACACATCTCTAACAGAATCCTGGCCCTACCAGAGCTGCAGGTTTCAGAGGCTATTTCAGAAAGATGCTGGGCAGTCAGCACTGCCCAGAGACACCTCATCTGTGAAGTATGAACAGATAGACCAAACCTTCTAAGATTTCTGACTTCCTCTGAAGTGTCTTTGTGCTATTTATAGAAACAGCCCTTCCTCCCCATTCCTATCTATGGACCTTGCAGAAAACGTTAAACAGTCCCACCAGCCAAACTCTCCTAATGTAAGAATTTACAGGTCAGGGTGTATGTGTGTGTGTGTGATGATTTAAAAAATTACAATATCAAAGTAGTACTAAAAGAACTGTAAAAAGTAGTCCAGGAGGTTCCTGAACAGCCCATTAAACAGCCTCAAGGCAGGATCAGATGTCCCTGCATAGATTCTGACAGTTGTTAGTCTAACTTGCTGTGAAAAAGCACTCCTGACAAAAGCTGCCTGGGCAGTAGGTTTACACAGATGCCTTTCTGCACAACGCTGTTCCACAATGAGTCTCAAGTTAGAGGAGGCTTTGGTGATATAACCAGTATGAAGGCTGGATCCAAGATTAAAATTTAATTTTGTAAAGTGAGCCTATTTCAGTAAGACATGGCCTTAACTTAAAGAAGGCTGCTAAATGAGGACTCCGGGACAGGATAATAGCAAATAAATATAGCTCTGTGCTTAGGGAAACCTTTAAACTACCCAAAGGCAGCATGCAATTTCAACAACATTCCTGCATATTTAGCTTTCTAGGCAGTGTAAGCACCACTCCTTTCCTACAAGTACCCAGGAGGGGTGATAAACTACAGAAAGCTGTGCCTTGATTTCTGTTTTGTCATTTTCAACTCAGACTGTTGTTTTGTAGATTTCCTATAAAAAGGCAAGGTGGGATCCTCCCTCCCAGGGTGAGACAGCGCCTCTGTGCTCTGTGCTGTGGGAAAGGAGACATGGGGAGAGATCTGGATGGAAACCCGGGGATGGCTCTTGCAGAAATGTCTTCATGAAGGCCTCCCAGGTTCTCTCAGACTGTGAGTATGCGAGCGACTCGTTTAGCCAGTGAACAGGGTAGCTCCTGGTCCTCCTACCAGAGCCTGGTTACCATCACTGTTATGAGTTAATACAGAAGCCACCTTCACAGCCATACACCACTAAAACTGTCAAAATACAGGCTTCCACATCCATATCTCCCTCCTTTGTTTTGTGAGTTTAACATAAACAACCTAATCTGAGTTGAACGCTCTTTCCTAACCACAAACATTTTCCGTCCCATGCACATTTTGAAATTCTCAAGGTGAGAGGTTGCAGATTGTTCTCAAACTCATTTTCTCTTCCTTTATGACCTGCCCCTTTTTACTGAGAGGCAGGTCTGTTTCCTTCCTTGGGATCTTGGTGAGGCACTGGCACAAGTTGTCCAGGGAAGCTGTGGATGACCCCTTCCTGGAAGTGTTCCAGGCCAGGTTGGATGGGGCCTTGAGCAGCCAGGTCTGGTGGGAGGTGTCCCTGCCCATGGCAGGGGGTTGAAACTGGATGATCTTTAAGGTCTCTTCCAGCCCAAACTATTCCATAATCTTGTTTTTATGCACTAGTAACAGCCACTTCTGTCCAGTCCCACTCCCAAGCACAGAGACTGTACCTACAGGTGGACAATTTAAAGGGTTTTCTCACACTGCCGTTATCAAACAAGGCAATTGGCCAGTACCTCAAAAACAAAACAGTAGCATGGGGATGTGCTGTCATTGCTGGATTCAGCTTGAAAACCTTTGGAGGGTGTCATTTTCAGTGCTCTGGGAAGATGCTGTGTGGGCAGTTTCTCCCAGAGCTAGCATAAACCCCACCTCATAAGGGTTACAGCTCACAAAAAATAATAGCTTTCCCTGCTTCCCAAAGCAACAGGTCCTTGACTAATTTGTTAAATTCAGAAACTGAACAGGCAAATAGAGACCAGGAAGACAAAAGCTTCAAGATGATGGGCTGAAGCATGAGCCTAGGCCATACTGTAATCACTCAGCAGAGTAATTCAATAATCCGTCAGTACAAAGACGATGAGACTTTCTTCACTTTCACCTAGTGCTTGTCTACAGTGAGGAAAATGTGAGTGGCCTCTACTTGCAAACAGCAAAACAAGAGCTTTTCAGAAGGATCACAGTTTCTAACACCAACATAAACAGATCAATATTCTCATTGAACTGATGTATTTCAGAAACATTTCACATTTTAGTTGCAGCAATAGGATCTAATTACCTGGGCCTCTCTTCTCACATCCTGACAGCATCTCTTATATCCCTGCAGGGGCACCAATAGCAGGATTCTTCCAATATGGAAGGAAATGGGCTGTCCACAAAGGCTCTACACTTGGAAATGATTGTCCCTTCCCCTCTACACAAGGTACCCCCGAAACAGAATGGCTAATGTCTTGCAACAAAGGTGCAATGTACTTCTCTGGGAACATTATTTTCCTAAGGGTATTTCAGTTTTGATACAAGCTTGCATGGCGAAAAGCATATTTGATGCAGCTGACAAAGCTCCTCTTAGGTTATCTTTTACTTTGCTACAGAAAATGAAAGCATGGAGCAAAGTAGACTTAATATGTGTTTCCACATGTATTTTTCAGATATTACTCAGACACCCAATTTACTTGGTAGGTTTTTTCCACAGCTGATGATTGTTCCATTCAGAAAAAAAAATTTCTCAAGATGAAAAATTCATAAATGCAGACATAGTCAACAACAGTCTTCCACATGCCGTTGCTATATTTGCCATGAGCTATGTACAAATCAAATTGTTGTGAAAGCCTTAATGACAGTACTTAAAACCTCAGTTCTCAGATCCTATTGAAAGGTTACATTTAACTTCCCTTGTTTAGCAATCCAGTTCAAAGCAGGTTTTCTGGAAAAGAGATGGAACCACAGACAGTATCCTGTCAGAAAAGGTAGAGGCACCCAGCTGTCATACATTCATCAGCCAGAGAACATCGGGAAGCTTTGAGTGCTGCTGAGAATTACGTAAGACTTTAATTTTATAAATAGGTTATTGATAAACAGGAATAATCAGGGAGTGGGTCTGATGTATGGCACTGTTGCTGGAACATCAAAAAGTTCTGGCAGCATAACTGTTCTGCATTGTGCAAGTCCTGATAGCCAAAATGGTTTTTACATCCTCAAGTACATAGTAAAGCCATTTAATTTAATTTCTTACTCAGCTTCAGCCCCAGCAATGTAAAGCTGTGGTTAATATAAAATTATTACAGGTAGGTAGTCATCACATGGTTTGCTTTTTCTAGCTACACTTAAGCTTCACAGTTCACATTACGGTTTAGCTGCATTTGGACATCTCTGTTTTAAAAGAGATTTTAGGTTATGAACTCCTTATCTGTGAAATTGCTGTCCATCCATATATCACAACATTTTTCTAGTCAGAAGACATGACAAGCACAAAAATAGGACAGGCAATGTAACCCAGCATTAACTACACTGTCAAAATCAAAATGTCTGCTACACAGGAAGAGTCAATGTTTGCGTGACATCAGTTGGAGTATTCAGAATGGCAAATCACGCATGCAGATTATTAGCACTGATTTTTGTCAACTTAAAAAAGATTAAAGATTTCAAACTAATTGAAGTAGATTCTCAGGGTAGGGTGAGGGCATACATATTTTGCTGGCTTCTGAATAAACTATGGGAGTTAATGGGAAACAAATATGCCTCCCACAGCCTTTAGAAAAGGATACGTCTGCTGCCAACATTCAGCCTGAAAAGATGCTGTTATTTAGCTGGGAGTTGGGGGGGAAAGCTGTAGAATAACTGGGGCCAAGGAGATGTGAACTGTAAGTTCTATATAAACAACCCAAAGTAGTTTACAGATACAGGAAACAAAGCAATAGATTAGCTGCTTTTTGAAGCAGAACACTTGAATTATTTGCCATGAGACAGTAACTGGTCATCCAGAGAATACTTTTCACTGTTGTCTCCTTCTGCTTTTTTACCGTGATGTCCCTCACAGATGAGAACCTGGTCAGACAGAAACACTCAGGAGCCATAGTTCAGGATTTTGCAATTACGGATTTGCCCCAAGATAATAAAATACATCACTCCTCATGGAAAAAATAAGGAAGCATCAATATTGCAGCTGTATCCCAGCAGAAAGTTAGAACACCTAATTAAACTCTTCTGAAATTTAAAGCTACTTCCTCTAACAGGGAGGATGTACTAAATGTTAAAAAGCTCCTACACAGTTCTCCAGAAAGGCAGAGAGGCATGAGTAGGTATGGGCAGCTACAATTACATCTCATTTTCATTGTAACTTCACTATATTCCAAAAATCTGTCCCTCTACCATGGGTCAACTTGTGGCCACGATCTGACGTCAAGGACAAGCAAACACTGTGCTATTTTGAAAGACTTTTAAACCAAGGTTTTGGTTGGTTGGTTGGTTGGTTGGTTGTTTTTTGTAGATTCTCAGCTAGGTAGACGCCCATGACCTGAGTGTCTTCTGTTCAGGGAAGTTACCTCAGCCTTTGCTGACCAACTTCCCATTAAGCTGCTCCAGGAAAATGGATTCCCACAATAACTGCTGGTGTGTGGTCCCAGCCTGGTAGATTCTCTCTTTTAGGGAATTTTACTATTTCCTTTTATTTGCAGCTGAATTCCCAAGCTCTATCCTCCTCACTTCACTCCCTCAGGTTGCATGAGCCAGTATCTCCCTCTTGCTCTTACCCCCTAATTTATGCACTTATCCTAGGCAGCTCAAATACTTTCCATTATTTTGGTTCCTCTCTTACTACCTATCCCATTCCCTATTTTTCTCTTAATTCCCATCTCCCAGTTTTAATACTGTCTTACTCTGCACGAGTCCTACTCAAACACCTCATTCCCCCTTGCCAGTACTAGCCCTATAGCCCACTTGTTTCCACTGCTCCAGACCTTTTAGTTCTTCCAGCTATGTAGCCTCTTTTCCTACAAGGAGAAATGTCTAGTAGGACATGCGTAGATCACATGTCCTACTTCCAAGTCCTGTCCAATGCTCCCTCTCTGCTCTTCCAAGCAGACCACCACCAGATGCTCCCAATACTGCCACAGAAATTAATCTGCTTATAGAAATAAAAATGATTTATTTAAGTAGGAAGAGTGCAACAGGTTTGGACACTGGGATTGTTCTAGTGGCCTGAAGAAGCCCACTGTACCTCTCTGACATGTGTGACAGCGGTACCACTGCTCCACCCTTTTCACTTAAACTGCATTGCAAAATCAGAACCACAGTTATTCCTGCTCTATTTGCTGACTGGAAGTGTCTGTATCTTGTCTCTTTGAGCTCAGCGATGGGAAATGGTGCACTTAATCTGGATTCAGAGGTTTTCAGTTAATCTGTGTTGGGAACTCCTTTAGAAAAGAGAATGCCTTGATTAACTGGCACGTAGAAAGACATCCTGGTGTGTATTCTATCCCTGCAATGTACAAAAGGGCACAAATGCAACAGCTGCAAAGTTATTTGCTTTGATTCTGAGCAGCATTTCACAGTATCACAGTATCACAAGGTTGGAAAATACATTTGAGATCATCAAGTCCAACCTATGATGAAGTAAGGCACTTCTACTAAATAAACTGAGAATGTTCATCATCTCTCTAAAAATAAAACACTGCCACTCATTTTAAACCCCCATGTTTCATTACTTAAACAGAATGGTTAAGAAACTCTATTATTTCACACAAAATCAGAAAAAAGTGTATAAAAAATATTCAGAGTGCAGTTGTACAATTTTAAGGTACTGCAAAGGCTTGACTTTGGGAAGAGGTTCTAACACTGCTCGTGCTCACAGCTGCTCTTCCAAGAGACTGTGCTGAATATCTCTTATTGATACACATCAAGGCCACATGCAATTGAATTTCATGTGAAGAGAACATTTCAGATGAAAACTCTTTGGTTAATGACTTACTGCATCTGTTTAGAAAGTAAGGATGCACAACTTTAGAGGTCAAGTATATTGAATAAAATAATTTTATTTGTATTTTTTTAACAAAGTTTATGGATTCTGAAAGTAGACAATAAAAGGTAACGTTCAACTGAGACTTAATATGGAGATTCTCTACCCAAAAAATGTCAAACATTAAGATCATAAAGAACTCCAAGGTTCTGTGCTATACTGTATGATATGTAAACACATTTTGAAAATACTTTCCCCATTCTATATATTGACACAGTATGCACAAATTTAAAAAAATAAAATAAAAATGAAGTTTAAATGCCTCAAGGGATTTCTTCGAAGTAAAGCCATTTGAAGAGCCATTAACAGTCTGCGGTGACAAACTTCTATATAAACAAAATATTTTCTTTTTTCACAATGCAGAATAACCTGCTGAAAATTATCCCCTATTGAAGTAATGTCAGTAACACAGATCTGATTGTATGACTCCAGCACTTAAAAGAGCACATTGGTTATACATGGCTTTTAACCTTGGGCTACAATTATGCTACCAGAACTAAATTCAAGTCTAATTCAGTCATGTAGAGAGGTGGGTGTCATCTGAACACTGTTTAGAGTCCTTGTTTTCCAGATCTGATGAAGGTGGTGAAGGCGCTCTGACGTTCTTGTGCTTACATTCAGGGCGGGGTGAACTTTGCTAATACCAGGTTCTCCAATTAATGACAAACCACAGATCCCAAAGTAGGCATGTAAAGCATCTGAAAGAAGGACAGGAAAGGAAAAAGAAAATTAGGTTAGGCTGCAACAGCCAAGTGTTCCTGAATTCCAACACCTCTGAAAAATTTCAGCCAAGGAAAACAAACAGGTGCTACATTTTAAAGTTGAATTTTCACAGAAGACAGTAATTTCTGTGCAAAGCCACCAGGGTGAACTGATTATCTACGAGCTGTAAAACTAGAGTCTAGTTTTGTATTATAACAATTCTTGGCCTTTACTTCGGAATGCTCAGGTCAAACAGCAAAAGAATCTGAGGAGCTGAAAAGAATGTCTGTCCACAAAGAAGTCTTCTTCCCCCAAACATGAAAGAATTTTTTGGCTGATTACTTTACAAACAGCTGACTACTGAAACATCCAAATTAGTGCCAATAGCTGCCAAAGAGCACAATTTAGAAGTATAAAGTAAGTCATTACTTATCTAGCTACCCTCTTCCTGAGAGAACAATAGGAATTCATGAGGTGGCTTAATGAGCCATGACAGATGACTGTCACCAAAAAGGGATGCTCTCATTCCCCTGTCTCATGCTGCTCCTACTGCCTACCTTATATCAGCACTACAACTTGCTGAACCTAAAACAAGTGACAAAACATGGAAGAAAACTAACTAAAGCAGGAGAAAATAGGCAGTTTTCTGAAATTTTAGTGAATTTAGTTTGCAGAAGGTTTTGATATACATCGAAGCTAGTGCAAAAATGAGAAAGGACATGCAGCCATACTTGGGGAAGCTGGGAGGAAAAGAAGTTAGGTTTCCTCCTCTGGGCAGCAGCAAGCCATTAGATTGGGTTATCTGCTCATGGAATCACAGACTAAACATGGAAAGAAGACGTGAAGTGCTCCTTACAAATTCTCAAACTAAGTAATCTGCAGGTGTTGGTAAATTCATATCTGACTAAAATTATCTTACAAGAAGTTATTTGGGTAGAAAGACTCTGAAAGAAAGCTTCTACTTATCAGCATTAACTTACAGACAGAAGCATGGTCAGAACACACAGCCCTTACTGACCTTGCAGAAAGTATGACCTTGCAGAAACTTCAGGAAATACAGTACATTAATCTCTATGGACAGGTGCACTGATACACACCAAAAACCACATACAAACCTAATTACCTGTATATGGCTCTTTGGTGGGTTTAACCATAAATTTCAACAGTTGTGCAAATCCACGCTAACTCAATACTCAAGTTAGTTCTAGCCAAAAGATGAACATGTAGCCTGTGTACTATTCTGTTTCAAGATATGAAATACACCAGGCTTTCATAGTCAAAAAACCTAAATCCAAACATTTTGTTTCATAAGTAACTCACAAAAAGGAAATGCAACATGCAACCTCGCAACAGCTTGGCTGCCTTCTTAAAAATGTAACAACATAAGGTGTACTTATACTTCCACAAGAGCAAATCTAACTTTAGTGTTTTACAGTTAGTAATTGTGCACACTCATTTTCCTACTCTCATTGTTTACATGATATCTTTTGATCTTTTTCTTGCATAACCTGTAATTCGCATGTGCTTCCAATTATTTTACATTGCATATCATCTAAAGCATGGGTGGTAAACACAAGGTACATGGGCTGAATCCAGCCCTCCACCTTGTTTTATCCAGCCCAGCACCTTGTTTCTACCGGATGGCAGCACCAAGCTCCTTGCCCTGACGCTGCTGCCAGCGCTGGTCACGTGTGCAGCGTGTGACGCGCATTACGCTGCAGGAGCAGGTTGACGTGGCATGCAGCAATACATCTAGTAATTTCAAAGAAAATATCTTTAAATCTAGTCAGGACTTAGGTACAAATCTGAAAAAAAACCCCAAATGCACAGCTGCTCACTTACTTCCTCCCCTTGCACCTCAGTCAGTGAAGAGGAAAGGAAGAGGAAACATGAGAAAACTCATAGGTTGAGATAACAACAGTTTATAGGGAAAGTAAAAGCCACAGGTGCAAACAAAGTAAAATATGGAGCAAGTTTCACTACATCCCATAGGCAGGTAAGTGTTTAGCTGCTCTCAGAAAGCAGAGCTTTATCACACATAATAGTTATCTGGGAAGACAAACACTGTAACCCTCCCTCCTCCTTCTTCCCCCATTACAGTATCACATATATTAATGACTTCTGAATAAGCTAAAAAGGTGTCCTTTACAGAAACAGATCTTCCAACATTGTACTCAGGCCTTTTGCAAAGATACCCAGAGCACAATAATCCCATACAAATGGAAGAGCTTGTCCAGCTCTAAATAGGCAGTGACACTCTTTCAGCGATAGTCTAAACAACAACTGCTCACTTCCTCTGTAGATGAACACGGGAAAACTATACTCCTCATCTTTCCCTTTCAGTTATGAAAACCTCATTACATTTTCAGGGCTTTTTTCCATTTTTTGAGGAAAACTGAGAAAAAAACTTCCTTTACATCTCTCAGATGTCCGACTGTTGGAATGTATTTGTAGCTTAGAACACACTCACCATGATTCTGAAAAGTCAATTTACCTGGATGGCTATCCGGCCACTTGGCAAACCCACCAACAAGGCGATCTTGAGTTGACAAGATATAGTTTCGATTTTTCTCAAAATTTGTATATTGGAATATGTTCAAAAGCTGAAAAGAAAACAGACTGTTAGGGTAATATATTAAACCTTAGTATATTTTTAATACTAAAATGTAATGCCTATTTATGAGATAAGCAGTGATACCAGAGATAGGACTAATCTGGTACACCTCCCTATCCTTCATTTCTGCAAGGCTAAAGACCTTTATAGTGGTGTGTGCACATTCATGTAACCGTGCCAAATATGTAACTTTTCCAAGCAAAGAAAAGGCATGATGGTTGAAGAAATCAAAACAAGTCAGTGACTATCCTGTAGCTGTTCTATACACTACCTTTAATGTTGCTCCCACCCAAAAGGAATAGCAGGTGTCTACAGGTTTGTTGGGTCGTCCATGGTAGCCATTCTGTTGTCTCATTATACACCACCTTCTTATTCTATTCAGCTCTTTCTCTGAAAAAACTTCCTCCAGTTTACCCATCAAACACAATGATGCAATACCACAAAATGTAGAGCCACCTGTGAAAAGAGTTGTTTTTTCAATGTTTAAATATCCAGATTTTCACTGAAGCATGAGTGTGATCTCAGTCAGAACTTTAATTACAGTAGTAACAATTATAACAATGAGTTTTTTAAAGTATGGAAGTGTTAATTTTTAGTCTGCAAGTCAAATAAATAAAAGCACTTCAGTTCAGCACATATTTCAAGGGGGGGGAAACATAGTCCAACTCTTTCAAAAATAAACGTGAATTCATTTTCTCAAAGCTCAATTGCCTCTCAATTCTGCAAAATTTACTTTAAACAGCAGTCCAGAACCAAGTGAATTGCAATGCAACAGAAAACATTTCTTCATATATAACTTAAAAAATAAATCTAATGGAATGCCAGCAATCAGACTAAAGCCAAGATGCCAAAGGCAGTCTCAGTAACAATCCCCAGAGGATATACGCAGACAGAAGTGTCTGATGCTTGTAATAAACACATCACTCTTCTAAGGAATTCTTTGTTGTCAAGGAAACTGCAAGTAAAATTTGGAATTAGAAGAGAAACTCAGGTTCTTTGTCTGTGTATCATGGTTACCACTTTTTAAAGCCCATCAAAACTCATTCTGAGTCTATTACCTGATATGATAAAATTACAGTCAGGGAAAAGACTGTAAGCAAGTTGTTGATACAAAGCTTGGGACATAAGAGTTCCTTACGCTATCCTAGTCTTAGAAGACTCCAGCAACTCTAGGTTATTTTCATTCTGATGCTGAAATGCAGCAAGAGAAGGATGCTGAAGTAATGCTATCTGTTATTACCAGCATTCTACAGTAACTTAGTTAACTATTTTTGTAAATATGTAAGGGTATTAATTTAAACTTCTCAGCTTTATCTACCATCCCGCAGGAAGAAAACAGATGGAATACTAACAAAGCTCAATATCAAGGATAAAGCTAGCAAACATTTGATACATCTAGTATCAATCACATAAAAGTCAGCAGGTCACAAGCAGACTATTACTCTTTGGAATAGAAAAATATTTTGCTTAAAAATATTGCCTTAGAAATTCCTATCCTCATAACTACCAACTATGTATAAAAATTAACTGCTGCTTCAAGATTTGAGATTACAACGTCCATGGGGAGCTATCACAGGAAATGTTTTCAGGTTTTAATAACAGCTGCTGAAATTGGAGATTACCAGGTGAGTACCACAAAATCTCCTGCAGATAAATTCAAAATGGTATATATGGAAAAAGTTTGCTCTGTCAGCCAGAGGCAGGAACTCCAGCTAACACGTTTCAACAAAACACTCCTGAGGTAAGACTAATGGAGTTGATGTATTATGCACCCATCTGGTCTGATATTAAGCTGGAATTAAAGGCAGAAGACAGACAATATTCTGAGGCATGTTTTGGATTTGCTTCTCTTCATCCCACTTCCTTAAAATCAGAAAAGGAGGAAAAGGATGACATACACTGCATCTCTTACTGTATTTTCAACAAAAGTCATAAAATTTCAGCATTCCTACCATGAGATTCCAGTCCAGCTCCTTGCGCCAGGCCATTATCGTAAGACTGGAGAAAAAAATACCACAAACCAGTTACTTGAGAACCAAATCACTTTCACAGACATTGCAACTTCTCAGTTTACTAGCAAAATTATCATCAGACCATAAGAACCCTTTAACCTGATTAAATTCTGAACCGATGCCTCAAAAAGCTGTTGAGACAAAACAGTTACCAAATCAGCCCTGCAGGCACCTTTTATGACTTTCATGGAGTTCATTTTAGTTTTGGTCTATGTTAAAAGCCTGAGAATGGGTAAGCATGTCTTTGCCATAAAGGGAAAGCATGTGATGCAGGTAAGCATTAAAGAAACAAAAAAAAAATCGTCTTTATGAAAAGAAAAAATGCATATGTAATTTCAAACAAAACTAAATAGATAAATTAAATCTTCCTCTAACACAAAAGCTGGTTAACACAAAAAAGGCAAAATGCAAGATAATACTATGTGCACAATAATCAGGAACAAGAAACACTTTAGTAAGGAGCAAGAATATTAGGCTTTAAAAAAATGAAGACTGGTGGGTAGGGTTTATCAGAAGAAACAATATAGTAAAGTGTACTATTAGACTAAACACAATTTGCCCTAATAAATATTACTGTTAAAAAAATAACAATGCTGAAAAGTGAAAGAAAAAGGAGGAACTTCGAGTCTGAAAAACAAAGCACCAAGACTATTATAGTACAAGTCTGTTATGAGCTGTCTAGTAGCAGGAGATGGAGCAAGAGATACTGTGTATGCAGGAATAACAAACTTTCTTGCTGAAAAATTCATTGACTCCTTTTGCATAAGAAACAAGAGATCAGAGCAAGTTATTTATAAAATGAAGAATGTTTATTTTACAAGAGTTCATAGAATACTTAATAAAATATCACTGGACACACACCAGACTGTTCAGTAGGAAAAAGAAACAACGGAATCTTTTATGCCTAAGTTTTGAATTTAAATTACAGTGATCCTACTCCTTCTACGTTAACTGCTCAATTAATGATCAGTTCAATACCTGATCAGACAGTTAGAAGGCAATTTTAACTTCCCTCTCCCCCTGCGTGCTGACTATAAATTTCTTGGTTTTACTCTGAAACATTCAACAGTGGCTAATAGATATGGGACACGACAGACAACTAACCAAAGAATGGATAAAGAAGCTACCAGGTCTTTAGGAATAACTCGGGATTATTTTGTAGATCTTTCTTTAAAACTGACATTGGGAAGAAAAAAGGGAACAGAATCAGACAGAGAAGCTATTTTTTTGAGTTCTTGCTGTAAATTGAAGTAACTAAAACCAGTAACATCTGATACAGACACTTCATACATGCGGCTTTACCTTCAGAAGTTTGAACCAGTCAATTTTAAGTAATTCCTATAAAAATCTGAATGTTAGAACTCACAGCATAAACGCTTTGCACTGCTTTTTGAAGCCACCACGCTCCACAGGCCCATTAACCGCTAAGCAAAGGCAAGCTGATCAGGAAAGCTAGGCTGGCAAAGCTAATTACCTCTACAAACTTTAAGAGGAGGTAGTTTGCTTTATGTATGACAAAGTAATTAGCTCTGGAGAAAAGCTGGTAAGTGTGCATCCCAGACACTGTACTATGTTGGGCTGTACAATTAGCTCAAAATTTTAATAGAAAATAGTTGACCTTTGCCTGACTGATGCATATTTATTCACATGTAGAAGCTGCTCTTTGGGGACTTGTGTGCACTGAAGAAACAGGGAAATATTTTTGTTTCTTTGTTCTTTTGAAAAAGCTCATGAAATTATAGGCAAAAGAGGGTCTAGGTAACTGCAACACGAAAGCTGCATAATTAAATACTGTCCTGAGGAAATATGCAAATCCAGCTTGGTACAATCTTTGCTTCACACTTCAGAAGTTTCACAGCCAGCTTAATTATTCAACAGACTCATATACCTGTATTCCAAAAGGACTCTACTTTACTATAAGAATCAGACGCTATACTTAAAACATCTTGAATACCTCCACCTAAACCCCAAATTTACAGTAAATTAAGCAATGTTGCAAAAAAGTAGTATTTTACAATCTCTGTTTGCTGCAGTAATTAAAAATTTAAGCAGCTTAGTGTTCATTGTTTTTTGATTAGTGATATATTTGACTTTTAAATGTGAAAACCAAAAAAAAGTTGTGATTGGACCATGACTATTCTACTGATAACAAAACTGATCCAGAATTATTTTTCTGATCAGCACAGTGTAAACAGTTTTTAGTAAAGTGGCAACAGAGGGCCATCTAGTATGTGTGAATATTCAGTCCTTTTTAATGTAGACACTTTTCCAAATAAAGCATTATTTCATTTCATTTCACCATTATTTCATGTTCCAATCTTCTGCTGTTCTTAACTGGCCTACTTCATCTCTGTTACTTAAATCTGCCACAAGTCTGATACTACATCATTAAAGCGAATAAATTCCAAAGAATAAGTTAAAAATTCAGGAGCTTATTTCAAAGATTACTGATTTTAACCAGTCATGTTACTTGCCAAAGTTAGTTGCATTTCATGTGTACACAAATTTCAATAACTGAAAAAAGGCTAATAACTTGTCACTTGCTTCACCTATGTGCAAATGATGACATACACTAAGACAAAACCACACCCTTCTGCCACAGTAGTTTACTACTAAGCACCACAATCAGTTTTGTTTTATAATTAAGGGAAGCACCAGCAAGAGGTAACATTCCAGCAAAACAGAAACAAGCATCTGCAACAACGTCTACAGAGATGTTCATTAGTTAGATATACACAGAGTAACAAATGAAAAATAATGTCGCATAGAATTTAATTTGAATTGTAATATAGATAGGTTATATGCAGCACCATCTACAAAATCTTAACAGGAGAAGTCAAGCTAATATTCCTGAAGACCACATTTCACATTCATTGCATTTGTTCAAGAAACACACTTTAAGAAATACGTGGTACATATAATGGGTAATTGAACTGGAATACATCTCAAGCAAGGTCACGGAAAGAGATGAATGACAGGAAAAACCCAACTACCATTGTGAGATGCTTTTCACAAAGGGCTACTCTCTGAGCATCTAAGACTTCATCAAACACATCTTCAACTCTATGAAGTGACCAAGCAGGATGCAAATATTTTGTGTATTCTTCAGAAGTGTCAGACATCGTGCAAATAAGTTAGTGCATTAAAATGTTAGACTGACCAAGCAGTGTACACACAGAAAACCCAGACAAAACTACAGTACGTGTGCATATCAGATCTGCTGTGCGTTCATAGTAAACCAACACTTTTAAAAGAGACAGCCTGCTGAACACAATCTATAGTCAATCTACCAATTCACAGTGAAGCTGGACAAAAGTATCGTATCTCTTGTTACACATCAGCATGTCCTAAGAAGACAACTGCCTACAGAACACCACTTACAGGATCTCTGAGTTAATCTTTAAGCTAACTGGGAAAGACCTAGTCTTTGTCATAAAGCAGTGTCTTCTGGACTTCAATCATGTCTAGACTCCACTTACTTCACTTGTCAACTGAAGTATTATTACTATGGGTCTTTTGAAGAGGTTTTGTTCTGCTCACGTTTCAATTATATTTTCATAAAAAGTGGTGTCCATTTTCCCAGTAGGAAAACAACAGTTGAAATTTGCAGGTACAAGGATTAAGGCTTTAGAAGCAAACTATACATTTGGTTCAAGATCACTGTAGACAGTAAATCTGCAGAGCCATTTCAAAGCTCCAAACTTTTAAAAAATATCCACTTGCCTACTTTACCAGTGGCCCTACATGATGCTGGCTAGCTCTTGTCTTGGAAAGAAATAACTGCTCCTTGCACTCTCCATCTTGTCAGTGTTACTTACTACTTTATATACCTCTGCCTCAATCCACTTAACCATCCAATTTCCAGAAAGAAGAATCCTAGTACATTGAATGCTCCTTTTACACAAGTTAGTTGATACCTCTGACTATTCCACTCAAACTCTCTTTGCACCTTTCCTAATTCCACCATGTCCTTTTGGACCAAAAATGCAATCAGGTGTACAAAACACTAAATAACAGTTGATGGAATGTATAGACCGTGATGAGGATAGGATTTTGGGTTTGTTCTCTCTTCTTTCCTAATATTTGATTGTCCTATTGTACCTCTGCTAGTAACGAACACACTCGCGTGTGTCCCTTTTCCGGGTTAGTGATGGCCTGTCCATCGTCAAAGCCAAGTCAAATCAGTGACATAGTGCGGTGGTAGGCACTATGCATGAGAAGTGGCAATCATCATGAGATTCCCGTAGATGGTATATGGAGGATGTCCGAAACCACAGCAATCCATCCTCTGAGACTACTGGGCTTTGCCCATCTTTCCCGTGGGCGAAGGTGGTAGGTGTTACACCAAAGTGGAAGAAAGACATACTCTGACAGCCCTCCCTCAAGGCCATCAGAGTTTGCCAAACTTATTATCTGCCCGTTGGCCAAGGCGAGCACCATGGTCTCAGCTGCGGTAGAAGCAGCCAACTGCATCCATGGGCCACCAGCGGTACTACCAGTGGCTGGTGAGGCACACTGATAGGGGGTTTCCCCAACTGGGGCAGAGATCAACTTAGTCACCTGAAGGCGTCCGGCGGGACCACGAGGAGGTGTGATCTCTGCAGCTAAGCCCAGTTGTAACTAGACCCAAGAGAGTCATAGTTACTCCCGCCGATTAAAGGCCAATCTCAGTTAAATACAAAGGTTCAGCAATGATCAGAGGAAGAAGAACGCTCCTGACTTAATCTGTGACACTTTAGCACACTGACTCGGCTGCTCCCTTAGACTGTCAAAGGAGAAAGGATAAATCATTATCCCTGGGTGAAACCCGCTGATGGGAGCCAGCAGGGATCTCCTCACCCTGGAAACCCAAGCTAACTACAACGGGCTACTAACTACAGGGGAATATAGGTTCTTACGGGATGTAGGGGAAGAAAATTATAGGACTGTATAAACATTGTCACAGAGCATTTTCTGGGGAATAGCAGGGGTATGCATAACTTACTAAGGGATGACTACGGCAAGGACCAATGATAAGAAAGATCAAAGAAGAAAGGGAAGGAACAAACAAGAAAAAACAGAGGGAAAGAGGGGATTAAAGTAGAGGATGTACAGTAGAGGATGAACAGACTGCAGGTTCATATGATTATGACTTGAGTTCTGCCCTTGATCACCGTGGTTGGTTCAAGACATTAAATCCCATTTTTAACTATCTTCTGAGGACAAGTGCTATGTATTCTAGGTGAGTGTATATGTGAATGCTTGCCAAGCCACCTCCATCATCTACCAACAGTCCTGGCTGTCTGGGGAGGTCCCAGATGATTGGAAGTTGGCAAATGTCACTGCCAATCCACAAAAAGGGCTGCAAGGAGGACCCGGGCAACTATAGACCTGTCAGCCTGACCTCAGTGCCTGGCAAGGTTATATAACAGATCATCCTGAGTGCAATCACACAGCACCTCCAGGATGGACATGGGATCCGACCCAGCCAGCACGGCTTTGTGAGGGGCAGGTCCTGTCTGACCAACCTGATTTCCTTTTATGATCAGGTAACCCGCCTGGTGGATGAAGGGAAGCCTGTGGATGTAGTCTATCTGGACTTGAGCAAAGCCTTTGACACTGTCTCCCGTGGCATACTCCTGGATAAACTGGTAGCCCATGGCTTGGACAGGTGCACTCTCAACTGGGTTAAGAACTGGCTGGATGGCCAGGCCCAGAGAGTGCTGGTGAATGGGGCTGCGTCCAGCTGGAGGCCGGTCACCAGTGGTGTCCCTCAGGGACCAGTGTTGGGTCCAGTTCTGTTTAACATCTTCATTGATGATTTAGATCAGGGGATTGAGTCCATCATAACTAAATTTGCAGATGACACCAAGTTGGGAGGGAGTATCGACCTGCCAGAAGGCAGGAGGGCTCTGCAGAGGGACCCTGATAGGCTGGAAAGATGGGCAGAGTCCAATGGGATGAAGTTCAACAAGGCCAAGTGCCGGGTCCTGCACTTTGGCCACAACAACCCCATGCAGCGCTACAGGCTGGGGACAGAGTGGCTGGAGAGCAGTCAGGTGGAAAGGGACATGGGGGTAGTGATTGACAGGAGGCTAAACATGAGCCAGCAGCGTGCCCAGGAGGCCAAAAAGGCCAATGGCATCCTGGCCTGTATCAAGAATAGTGTGGCCAGCAGGACGAGGGAAGTGATCCTTCTCCTGTACTCGGCGTTGGTGAGGCCACACCTTGAGTATTGTGTTCAGTTCTGGGCCCCTCAGTTCAAGAAAGATATTGAGATGCTGGAGCGGGTCCACAGAAGAGCAACAAAACTGGTGAAGGGACTTGAGCACAAGTCCTATGAAGAGAGACTGAGGGAGCTGGGGTTGTTTAGCCCGGAGAAGAGGAGGCTCAGGGGTGACCTCATCACTCTCTACAACTATCTGAAAAGAGGTTGTAGACAGGTGGGGGTCGGACTCTTCACCCAGGCAACCAGCAACAGAACAAGAGGTCACAAGCTTAGACTCTGCCAGGGAAGGTTTAGGCTGGATATCAGAAAAAAGTTCTTCACAGAGCGAGTAATCAGGCATGGGAATGGTCTGCCCAGAGAGGTGGTAGATTCACCATCTCTGGAGGTTTAAAATAAGACTAGGTGTGGCACTTAGTGCCATGATCTAGTAATCATGATAGTGTTGGATTAAGGGTTGGACTTGATGATCTTGGAGGTCTCTTCCAACCCAGATAATTCCATGATTCTATGAATGCCCAATGCACGAATTTCAATTTTTTTAAAAAGTAAATACGAAGAAAATTATGTTCCTAACCAGTCTATGGCAGTGTGCCAGAAAGCTTCCTGTGACATGTAGTTAGAAATGTTCATGCAACTAACCACTCCCTTAAAAAATAAACAATTCCCAAAAATAATTTGGTGTTAAGTATTTTTGAAACATGTTTCTCACTTAAATTTTACAATTTCACTGCTGCAACTACTGAAACCTACAAAACAAAAGTTGTATGTCATCATAAATGTGGCTCTTTTTTCTGGACCAGAAGAGTTTACTATGTGTTTTTACTCACATCCAGGAAACTGTAGTTTTCCATCTTACTCAGCTTCTTTGAAAAACATTTCTTCTAATCTTGAAAAATGAAGCTCAATTAAACTAATGAAAACATCACAAAATAAAACTCTGGAAGTTCTTTTTCTCCAACCAAATACGAAGAGGGCTTACACATACACAGAAAAAAACGTGCGTACGCTAATCTCTTCCGTCATTCCAAATATCTAATAAATACATAATGAAGTACATTACTAGAAACACTTATTAAGCTTTAAGTGATGTCAATAATTGGTTTTTCCTTTGATTCTGTATATCATTTCAAAAAGCAGTTCACTGAATAAGAGGATTTTATTGATGCAGTGCTTTAGGCACTTTTTCTACACTATAGGAACATCAGGCTTCAGTTTACAAAAACTTGCTTTCAATTTCACTGTATTAAAGAAAAAATATTAGATTTAATTTGAAATGAACACACGTACCAAATAAAATTATCTTGCTAGTACACACTTTACAATGAAAATACAAATGCAAAAAACAATGCACTTCTTCATTTTCAACTCACTGAAATAGGAAAAGAAATTACCATATTTCAGTTTGATGGAGAGATTTTTGATCACAGTTAAGAAATGAAGTAACTAACTTATAACATGTAGTAAGAAATAACTCTTTGTGAATACTCACCATGCTTCTTCGAACGTAGTCTATTGCTTTTTTCATATCCATGCCTGACCAGTTATCAAGCATGTAGCAGATGCAAGAAGCACAGTACACAAACCTCATATCGTTCTCACTTCCTTCCAGCACTGCACAGAAACTAAAAGAAATGTTTCTATCATTATTCACTGTATAGATTGTTACATCAGAAAATATAAAAAAGTTTAAGAATTGCATAATTTTTCCTTTAGAAATTAGTTCTCTTTACAGTATTCCCATAAATACAACCCAACTATAGTAGATTTGCTTTTTAAAAGATACAAATAGCAAAATGAATAGCACTACTAAAATATAGGGCCCTGCGTGACTCTATCTCCTGCAGTGCAATGACACGGATCTTTATTAATTCAAAGACGTTAATGCTTACATTCTTTCAGCTATTACAGTATATACTGATGCATGAGTTACCATTTCAACATTTACTGTTTTGGGCAGAATTCTCTGCTGTCCTAGAAATCTTATTACCTTACAAAGCTTTCCTTCCTGATTGCAAATTCAGGATCAGTTTCCCACGTGTGTATAAATAAAAGTAAATGTTATTACTATCATTTCCAATACAAATGGTGAAAGTAAGCTTCACTCTAGTTTTTGATTTCTGATGGCTACAATCAGTCCAAACTCTATGAACACTTCAAAATTGTTATATCTGGGTTATGTAGGGACAACACTGTGCTCCCTAAGAATCCCTTAATATCACAATGTGATTTGTTGCCTGACAGCTACTTTCTTATGTTTCATTCCACATTTGAGTTTTATATTAAGCTTCTAGAGAGCTGCAGAATATAAAATATCTTTTACCTTCCATCCTCCAGTTGGAGAGCTCTCAGTCCTGCCAGTACAGCATCTTTATTTACTCGACTTAAATCATCTCCAAGAATAACAAGACATGATAGACCTGTGTAAGTCATTGCTATGTGCCCACTATCATAGGGATGAGATATACCTGGACCCTAGAAAAAAAGGGAGAAAAATTAAAAATACTGAAACATCCTAAGACCTTATATTACAGACAAACATTTATTTTTTTTAAATTAATAGTTCAACAAAGTTCTTTACTCTTCGCTCATTATGGTTAAACTGAAGGCATCTCACTTGGCCTTTCTAACCCAACTAAGCTACTGCACAGTTCTGCTACCCTTGTAAACAGTTGGGTCAGTAGGAAGCTTTGGAAAAAAATCTCTGCCAAGAGTAATATTTATGCAATAGTTAGGCAAAAAAGATGGGCTATGCTCAACTGTACCTAAGTTTATCCTGCGCATTAACTTCCTGGCAGCTGAGTAAGCCCTGTTAAACAGCCAAAGCTCTGGAGGTCCTTCCCACAAAGGCTTCATAATCTAATGATCTACAAGCAGAAAGGAGTGTGAGGGATTACTAGTAATCTCTCTGTCAGTTGAGGAAATACCAAATTAGCTTCTTATCTACTTCAGCTCTATTCTAAAGAAATAATCAGAACTTAAACATAGTGTTTACATAGCGAATAATGTCAACTGAGAAGTTAAAATGTGAGTTAAATGCTGATTAGTCACACAATACAAGTGACAATAATGGGAAGGGCACTGATATAGCCTTGCTAAAAGTTTTATTTTTCTTTCTGATATTTTATGGACACATTCCGGACTGTACCCCTTCATGAAAACAGAAATCACATGTAACAAGATGACTCTGGATAATACCTGGTATGGTTCAATATGGAGCAACTGGAAGACAACTATTTTAAACAGCATACAATCTATTTCAATACTGAGTGGTACAGACAAGAAAGTTTTTAAATTGCATTTTACTAGCATTATTGCCAAGTCAGTTACCATTTTTATTTTGCAACTTAATCTAAAAATGCATGCAAAAAACAAAGTAAATGAGATTATGTTATGTTTAATTGGTATATTTCAGGCAAGTCACAATTATTTTCAATGCCAAAAAGCTTCACCTTTAACAAGAAACTGAGAGAAAAACACATATTACCCACTAAACAGCAAGGACTGTTCTCACACTAGGGAATCAAACACAGTTGGGAAAGGGAGGCAGAAAATAAGGTGAAAGTGGCTGCACCAGCACTGAAAAAGCGCTAGTTATGCAACAGAGAATAAGAGAATAAGGGAGTGAGTGCTGAAAGCTGCACCTCCTTTCACTCATTTCCAGCCCTGGACTCTCAGTTGTGAAGAGGACATAAACAACAGCTCCCACTCCTGCCCCTGAGCTGCCAGTGCTCTCATTACTGTCTCCTGCCCTCCACATCCCCCAGTCATGCACACAGAGTGGCGCAGGCTGGCAGGGACCTCTGGATGTCATCTTGTCCAAGACTTCTGCTCAAGCGGGGTCACCTAGAGTTGGGTGACGAGGATCATGTCCAGATGGCTCCTCAGTACCTCCAAGGATGGAGACTCCACCACTTCCCTGGGCAACCTGTGCCAGTGCTTGGTCACCCTCACAGTGACAAAGTGTTGCCTCATGTTCAGAAAGAACCTCCTTTGTTTCAGGGTGTGCCCACTGCCTCCAGTCCTGTCACTGGGCACCACCAGAAAGAGCGTGGCTCCAATCCCTTTGCACCCTTCTTGCAGGTATTTATATACATCCAGAGATGCTCCTGAGCCTTCTCTTCTCCAGGCTGAACATTCACAACTCTGTCAGCTTTTCTGTCTAGGAAAGGTACACCAGCCCCAGATAGACTTCCCATAGGACACCTCGCAGATGGAGGGCAGCTGTGCCTTTAAACAGCTTAGAAAAAGCTACTGCAGTCATGAAACATGTTTTTCTAACTTGAGTGGATGACAAGTTCTAATCCCAGAAGGAACAACTTAGCCTATCATACCAATTTTAGCATTTTAAATGTAAAAGAACTGAAAGTCTTCCTTTCAGAATACCTTCCCCTTAAAAATTTTATTATAAGCAGCTTAACCCTTCTGATGCAACAACTTATTTCAATTGTAAAAATCTGCTCCAAAAATTCAGACATATAGGGTGATAAAAACTTGTGCTGACACAAGAGGACATTCAGTTTAACGCAATTATCAATTTACTTTCAAGTAAAGCAAGTATTCTAAAACCCCAAATTTGAACTAGTTATGGTCCTAAAAGGATTCTTGATGGCCTCATAACCCTCATCATAAAGAATTGCTTCCTAATGTCTCATCTAAATCTTCCCCCTCTAATTTAAAGCCATTCCCCCTCATCCCATCGATAAATGCCCTTGTAAAAAAGTCTCTAACTGCCTAATTTCTCCCTACTTGGAATAACTTAGAGCAGAGGAGGTACAGAAGTTGTTTCTGTTCATTTCACACAAACACACTGAAAATGCTGGAGCCTGTGAACCAATGTTAACTGTTCACCACTGTTCTGCTTACACATTTACATACGCAGTCCATCTCCAAATCAATACTGACATCAGGAACAACCAAACAGTAAAAGATACACTGAAACAGTTCAACTTTGCTTTTGAAAATACTATTTCCAGAGGAAGATCACATTCGCTAAGCAAGGAAGGTTTACTCTAACGATACACAGATTTGCTTTTTTAAAACCATATTAATGGAAACTATTCTAATTCAAATATTTGTGACTTGGATATTCAGGAAATCTTCTAAGACACCCATAGTTCTCAAACAACATTCACCTTTTTTTAATTGTACTTTTCTATCCACAGGTTAATTTCGCATTGTTTGTAAAGCTTTGGCAGCCTACAAACATGTTTAAATAATTGGGCCTCTGTTTTTTTTAGTGAATACAGCTATTTTTATTCCACCATTACTCACTGCAGTAAAAAAAAAGCTGAAGATGAAATGTTATAATATTATATATAATCTTACATATAACACTCATGAAATGAACACCATCCTCCTCAAACAAGTTGTGTTAATCTCTACAGTACTTGGACAATATACATATCCTATCCATGCTTCCTTTTCAATGCAAACATTTCAGTACATAGTAGGACCACACTGTTTTTCCAAACACTGTGTTTCATTCACATCAGAGCTGTATAAAATTTTGCAAGTCTGGCAGTTTTAATAAAGAGTACAAACTATTCCTCTATAACACATAAAAATCAAAGAGAAGTGTCTGATGCCTGTGCATACAGTCATTATGTTCATAGCTGAATACATACTGCCTTGAACACCAAACAAGTATTTAGGTACAGGCAATGCAAATCGTTATGATACATGATTTTGAAAGGTCATTACACGTGGAATAATGGAGATGGACTCAGCATTGAAGAATAACTGCTTGTAGGGCACAAATTTACCTTTAGTACTATCACGTGGCAAGCAACCAAATTCTTTATATGATAAATTAGGTATGCTGCCAGACATCTCAATATGTAATTGCTAAAAAAGCCAGTGGAAGCGACAGAAGGTCCAACATATTGGTATGCAGCCAATATCTTGAGAACGTTTGGTTTAGGGTCAAAAATCCCAACAAATAGAGCCAATATTTCAATAAAATTAAACACAGAAGGATTAGAATCAAATGAGATCATACAGGGATTACCACAGGGCATAGTCACAGAAGCCAACATGATGTTTCATATATGTAATTAGTGTAGGACTTTGGAAGCTTTTGAAAGCCTAACAGATCTTTCTTCACCACATGTGGTTTTAAATTTTTTTCCCAAGTGAAAGGATACATTATTTACTGCAATCTTACATAAAAGTTCCAGGTTTTGTCTTTTCATCTAGCCTCTAAAACTGATCTGTAACACTTTAAAGAAACTATCTGAAACTCTGCCCACCCCAAATTAGAGAGCTAGTTTAAAATGCAGTAAGACCAGAACAGAGAGACTGTAGAACTTGCACTCATCTCAGAAAATTAACTGTTATTAATTTTAGAAGATTCACGTTTAAAAGCATTGATAGAAGTAGTCCTCTTAGCCTTCTAGAGTTAAGAATCTCAAGGTCTGCTAAAGCTGTGTGTGGAGAGTTGGTCACATGGATATGGTTTTGCCTCACTTTTGCTACAGTCCCAAAGAGCTGCACAGACACCTCCGTCAAACACTGGAAGGTAAACAGCTAAAGAAAACCAAACCACACACCAAAACCAAACGATCTATCCTGGCCACATTTAGTAAGCCTGGAAATTCTAACACATCCCTTGCTTTTTTTCTATTATTTTGAAGGAACCCTACTGACAGAAGAGATCTGGCTGCCTCCAGTATGGCGCTTTCTCATAGTTGAAAAATGAAATCCCTGTAGTGTAATGTAATAAAGGTTAACTGTCAACACAAATCCAAAACACTTACAGGCTTTTTCAAAAATTACTTTTCAAGACATAAATTTAATAGAACATTTTAACATGATGAATAAAGAAAAACGCCAAGATTTTAAACATAATTCAAAATTATTGCAGTGGATTTCCAAGACTTTCTTTTTTCTGGGTTATTTCAGAATATTTGGGGCAACAGTGCTGGAAATACTTCAAACCTTTGCATGCCAATAAATCAAGCAGATTTGATCCCTCTAATGCAGATACAATGAAGAAAGCATTGTAATGCCTGAATAAAAAGCAAGCCCATCTGCAAACAGTTTTCTAGAGATAATGACTTTGTAGCTCATTTCCACAGATTACATGATTCCACCCCTTTGACTCTGCTCCAGACTGGATAATACATTATGAGACACTGATGGGCCACAACACATTTTCTGAAAAGAGAATATTTAGGTATGAAGTACACACTAGTTGACAGTTAAAGTGCTGCCAAGGGATAGTGAGGCTTTGCTGATCTTATGGACTTTTCATCTTTCAGGACCTTTACATGATCCCGGATCTATATCCAGAACTCAATCTTCAAGCTTTATAAATAGAAGAGGATTTGAAAAAGGTTCCCCAAAGCACACACTAATTTAATGTACTTAATACACCATATGGCAGTGACCCAAACATTTGAGGAAACATACCTGATAATTTTTTATTATCTCAGTTTGGTAAAATCATGTCTTTATTCATTTTATAATGCTGTAATGCCATGATAATAGCATGGCAACCTCATCTTCTTTAAGTGACTGTTATCAAAGACAACCACCTTGCTTTCCATAAAAACAGTCTATCCTACAGAACTGTAGTGAAATTATAGTCTATTATTTTGTCCTTAAACTTTATTTTTAACAAAGTATCCCAGTAAGTCACCACTAGAGACGCCACACTCTCAGGTTTTAAGCAGAAGTTTTCCTTCTTCAATTTCAAGCTCAATGGGCAGTTGGATTGCCACTGAGGTTAATTCCAATTAAAATATATGATGAATTCATCTTGCTACTGCAGTCCGAGCTCACTGCAGATACCATCTGTAGTGTAAAACAGGATAAGCAGCAAAGAAAACCAAGAGACAAATTACCTTGCTTGTCACATGCTGCTGTAGCACCCAGTGTAGAGGTGTAAAAACTCTGTTCACAATTACTTTTCCCTTGTTAGAAAGCACGACCTCTGAATATTACTGCTACGAGTATTTGGCTGACTTGCTGTACAAAGAGCATATGCAATTACCACTCCAATGTAGATTAACATTCCCACAAGTTATTCAGAAGCATAAATTTATACTATTAAAAGTATAAATAAAAACAAAGCCAAAACAGGCTGCTGTATTACCTTCACACTCAAGTTAGTTCCAGCATTTTTACAGTCAACTACTAGCATATCAGATGTCCATCTTTACTTTTAACTTCAGATCCCAAGATTCATTCATTCATTTATATTTAAAATCTTGCTATGTGTCCACTCTAAAAATCACATATATGGTGGTAATTCAGTGTTCTTCCAGATCTTCTATCCATTCTTTAGTGAGAATTGACTTTTCACTCTCAGACACAAGATAGAAACGCTGTACCTCTTTCACAGTCCTTCCTGCATGCTGGCATTTACTTCTCTCTTCCAATCACATCAGTTCTTCTGTATCATATTTAGCAGCCTCTGCTAACCTCCTTTCTCTCTTGCACTAGGGGCCCTTTCTTTTCATACACATATCTAACTCTCTTGAACCTCAGCTCCGAGAGTTTCAAAGCATCCGCTGCTACAGTCACAACAAACTGGGATGAGCAGAGCCTTGCCTGTTTGAGTGGATACAAAGTGCAATTAAATACAAGTTTCATCACAGGAAGAGGAATACCAAAGAACAGCATATGCTGCACCACTTAATATGGAGCTATTTTGCCCTTTTTTACCAGGTCATAGTTCTTGAGTCAGAGAAGTTTCCCTAACATCAGAGAAGGGGGAGAGTGTACTAAGACAAGACATAATTTGTATTCCAATTTCTTCACTACCCTGGGAATTCAAGCAGTACCATTTTTGTAGTTTTCTTATTCACACTTCTCAAAAGCTCTGCAAACATTTCAGTGTATTAACAGAAAAAAAATCCCTGACTTCCAGATATTCTGTAATTATGCAGTTAATATTACAAAAGACACAAGTTCATCAATTCCCTAGTTAAAAATTTCAAAACACATGAACACACACACTTAACTGACCTTAGAGGGATTGAATGGTATCCCTAAATATGAAGAGCCTCTGAATCCACAGCGATTCAAGTTAGATCCTGGAAAAGATAAAAAAAATAAAGACTGAAATAACTTCCTTTGCTGAAACACTCATCATAAACTACAATTCTCTAGTCGAGTAAGACCTATTAGTTCAACCCTATTCAGAACATATGTCTTTCAGTATATTTCCCACCTCAGTTAATCACTCGGATTAATAAAAAAGCAAATCAAAGAAAACCACAAGCAAACTTGGTCCTGCTGTAATGAAAAATCAAGAGTGTTTTTTTTATTTGGTGGAAATACGGTACTTTTATCAGCACACAATTGTCTTCCATGTTCACAAAATTTTTTTTTTTAAAAAAAAAGATCGCTCTCCTCAAAAAGTATCCAGAGTTAACAGATTTTTTTCTTCTTTTTCTCTCTGGATTCCTGCTTGGCAATACCATCTGCTCCCAAGCAGAATTGCTTTAAGATACTTTGCAACATATACAAACACAAACTGTTTGCAGCTTTAAGCTAGCACCAAGCTAACTCAATACTGTCAGACTGGAATAGTTCAAACAACATACAAGGGAAATTTTTAATTGGAGCCATCGTTTTCTCACTCAAAATGCAGGTACAAGCATGTGGCAGCTATCAAACATTTCTATTTGTGATTCAGTGTAACTCATTTTAAATGTGTCACAGTACTTGAGCATATAGCATACAAAGCGCACATCACAGTCTAGAGCGAAGTATAGGTTTGCAGGGCTCAAATCTGCTTCTGAATGGCAAAAACTCAATTACTTCACTCCTCAGTCTCCAAAAGCAAAAGCCTAATGAGTGCTATGGTTCAATAGCACTTCAGTGCGACCAAATTATCTCTATAACTTTTCCAGCTCTCTAGCTTTTCATCAAGAAAAACAACACAGAGATTAAGGAAAATTGCACCAGACTAACTGAACAGGAATAGTCATAAAGCTGAAAGTCCTAAAAGTGAACACTATGCAATGTGGTCTACCAGTTCTGGTGTCATTTAATAGCACATTAACTTCCAATTCTAAATCCATTCTGCACATATGCAACACTTAAACTAGAACCTTTTACTAGTCTAAGTACTTGAACGTGGTTAAAGTACTTTGGATCTAATACACCTGGAATGAACTATTACAGAACTATTTAAGAGAGACAAAACCCCACATACAGTTCTCCACTTCCCCCACTTTTCTACCAGAAGTACTTCTTATGATCCTACAGCTGTAAAGAAGGACCTTTCAACCTGTACTAAAAACTCGTATGCTATAGGCTTACTCACAAAGAGAAAACAGAAAGAATATCTGTATTTGTAGAGCAAAAATATGCTTGATTGTTATATTTTGTTATTATCTAAATCTTCTCATCATAGAATGTTTGTCTGCTAGATCCTGGAGTCAAACACTTGCATTTCATGCTGCAACAGATTCTTGAAAGCACAATAAGTACTAGTCTTAAGGACTAAAGTCCTGAAGGGCATTTCCCAAAAAACTCAATTTCAAATATGACGAAATGTGAACAAATAAGTAAGGTAACTAGAATTCCTACTTCTTAAAGACTAGATTTCTTAGGTGACATTGTAGAAAAATCACTAGTCCCATGGCCCATTTGCAGTAAAACGAATCTGTGTCTTAAGTGCTTAAGTAAACTACAAAACTCACTTTGAAACAGTTCTTGAATTAAAAAAAAAAGAACGCTGAGTTCATAAAGGAAGTGTTCGAAAAGGAACTGAAACCAGCTCATTTCTAATCAGATGACTGTGCCACTCTGACATCATGTCTCAATTTTTTTTTTTGGCTTTGTGTGAACACACAAGTTCAAAACCAAATGGGAGCCAAAGCGGACTTAGGGAAAAAACACTCTCTTCCAGCTTATGCTCATCACCTTCTATCAAATTGGTTTTACTCTTTTATTGCAAGGTACTTGTACTTCCCATGTGACAGCTTAGTAGTGCTAATCGAATTCTTGCCTACTGTCTGGAACAACAGCCAGCCTGTCAAGATCAGAAACAAAATTAGAAACTAAACATGCTCAAACTATGACCATATCCTTTTTATTAATGTCCCTTGTAAGAAACTGCTGGAATGACCAGTTCAGCTCCAGTATAGGCCACTGAAGGTATCATTGCAATTATGGAACAGTACCACCTAGTGCTCACTTTCAGAGTTCAGTGTATTTTAACTACTTTCTGAAAGAGCTTAAGATAGAGCCAAAAGTATAATAAACGTTTCATCAATTGTTGCATGGCTGTTGCAAGCTGAAAAAAAACCACAGCTGGAAAAACGTTCCACATTTGACAACGGAACTGAAGAAAACTGACCCTCTTCCCTAAACAAAAGACACCAGGGTTAAATTAAGAGCTGACACTTTCTGTGAAATAAACCACTTTTATGTGTGTAGGTCAGAAAGTCCCTCCAACATGTAACAGAGTCCCCAGTGATGACACAGACAACTTATGTTGACAGCTCTTTTGTTATTTTTTTTGTTGACAGGACATTTTTGTTATTTTTCTTTTATGATTTGTCTTGCATAGGAAGATTGACAACTTTTACCACTACTTCTTCCCATTCAGGATACCTATGTTTTCTTCTAGTTCTGAGACTTTTCTCATTTTGCTAAGTACAGACACAAGCTTATATATATCATGAAAATCTCAATGTAAGAAAAACCCTACAGCTTTAACATAGGCTGACAGTCAGCACATCCACACAAACGTAAGCATAAGCAATTCTTACTGAACTAGATCTAAAAAATAGTTATTCTTATAAATCAAAGCACTACAATTTGTCATAAAATGCAAAATTGCATTCTCTAAAATGGAAGGCTGTTATACATCCAGACAAATGCTTCAAAAGTAGCCAATAAAGGAAGTTATGTTGGAGGAAAATTCGTATTTCTGCTCAAGAAACTTGTGATCAGAAAGCTCTCAAACTCAGTCAATGATGTTATAAATTTTTTCATTACTGATATATGAGTACAGAAAAAAGATTACAAGTCTAAATTTAGACAGAAAGAAATTTTAGGTTCCTGATGTACTGTAATAATTTTCAGTCTGCTACACAAGGGTTCTGGGGATTCAGATCCACAAATGAAATAAGTCCCAGCTCTCCTTTTGGTGTAATTTCTTAATACAGCAAAGTCAGCTGTCAAGAAGTACAATCTTCTTTCCTTTCCCTTACTGGGGAAGGGCACGAGCACTCCCAGCCAGCACTGCTCACGAGTGCAACACAAAGCTAATCTTCTGTTAGATAAATAAATGCATGCTTTTCTGCCACTTCAAACAAGCTAAACCAGCTGTCAGGCAGGATCGCACAAGTACCAATGTTGCTATGGGAGAGGATGGTGGATAAATATGGCCAAGGAGTGTGCCTCCACTGTAATGAGATTGCTCGAGTATAGAGCTCTGGATTCACTCTTTCAAAAGTGCTGAACGGTTTTTAAAGGTGACCTGCAAGAAACCAAGATTCATATTCATATTGTTAAGTCATGCACTTCAAGATAGTTAAAACAAAACAAATTTTAAATTCCGTCTAGGAGCTGCTTCATGAGCAGAAAAAAAAAAGAGTAAAGCTATGACACAGCAAGAATCTTAAGAAAAAGCAGTTCACATGAGGTCTTTCGTCAACCCTTTTGCAATTTCACTAACGCTTTAAAAAGTATGTCTTAGTCTAAATACATATGATTTCTGATAACTTTTGTAAAAGAGCACACTCTCCTCAAAAAGTGAAACTTTTTTTTCAAGTTTTCAACTTCTTTCTAAAAGGAAAGTCAGCAAGGTCTTTCTGCAGTAAACACACAAACAAAACAAAAACATGTATTAGCCATGCACCTAAGCAGAGCATTTACTGGAAGTGAAGGAAAAGTAACAATAGCCAAAATCTACGGAATATAAAGCCAAACTACTATGCAAGAGTTACAAAAGACATGGATGCTTCACATTTGCAACAGAAAGCAATGAGACCAAGCATTCAGCTAAGGATGGTAGGTTTCTGTGTGAGGCGCAGCTCATGTATGGGATATGCCATTCCCTCCTGGTTAGAATTAGCATTGACTCAGTCTCTAAAAGACTTGAGCTGAAATTATTGTACCTGAAGGACATTATTTGTTTGAATCACAACTCCAATAAAGCCACAGAAGAACACAGTCTATCCTAAAAGACCCTAATCTTTAGCTTTTTTTAATGCATTTCACTTAGACTCACTGAGCATGCATGTATTCGCTTCCTTACTCAGCAAGATCAAGATATCACCATTTTGCATTCATGAGCTGTAGTTTCACATAAAAATTCCAAAGGCTTCAAACATCTGAAGTGAAGCTTTCATTTTATCCATCAGACATAACACATGCCAGTAAACACAAACTTGTTATCTAAAACTATCACAGTATATTGTGAGACTCCACCAAAGAAGTGTTCTAAAACAACAAATACTGAATTTACTACCTGGTTCAATAATACTCTGCTCTGGTGAGACTAATGCCACCAGCAGTCAAACATCCACACAGCCACCCACTCACTTGCCCCTCCTATGAGAGGGTGAGAAATGGAGAGAAGGGGAGAAAACTCACAGGCTGAGACCCAGCCAGTCGGATAGGCGGAGCAAAAGCTGCGGGCACAAGCAAAACAAAGGAGGAACTAATTCTCCACTTCCCTCCAGCCAGGCAGGCCTTTTAGCCACTTTCTGGAAAGCAGGGCCTCAGCAGGTTTAAGGTTGCTCAGGAAGACAAATGCCAGGACATTTGCTATGAAAAATGCCACAAACATCACCTCCTTTCTCTGAGCTTATACTGCTCAACATGGTGTTAGATGATACGGATTATCCCTTGGAGTCAGTTCTGGTGGCTGTACTCCCTGGCTGTATATGCTGAGGGAGAAGCAGTGCAGTGGGGGGACAAAAAGATAGCCTTGATGCTGTGCAGGCACTACCCAGCAGCAGCTCAAACTCTAATGTGTTAACAACGCTGTTTTAGTCATAAACCCAAAACACAGCAGCACAGGGGCTACTTTGGAAAAAAATTAATTCTGTTCCAGCCAGTACACCTACTATAACAGCTATTGTTAAAAATAATCAGATATTAAGTTTGCAGTGCATCAACCGTTCTGTTTCCCATCCATTGGAAAGAAGACTCTAAAGTAGCAGCAGTACTCAAAATAATTTGAATTTGCCATCTTAAAAAATGCTTTAAATAAAAATCAACCAAAATGCTATGGATATGGAAGCTTTGGAGGGACAAACATGAACAACAGAGAAACTTATTTTTCTGCTAAGAATTACAAGTATTCTTTTTTTGCTCATTTTAGGAATTCAACCAGTGATGCGACAAAAAATAAAGAACCAAGACTCTGTAAGAATACATTCCAATTTAAAACATAAGTGTTAAATAGGATTTCAGTCCCAGAGCCAAAAGTAATGAAGACTTACATCAAGTACAATACAGTTACATAAGGCAAGATTATTGGAACGCACCATTCCAGAAACCATATCATAAAACAGTGTTACAATAGAAATGTTTGAAAATCATTTTTCCCTGGAACGAGGTATTTATCAGCATGTATGTCAAAAAAGCTGCAGTGGAACGTTTCTTTAAAAACAGAGTAAAGACTTGGGTTTTATCTGGAAAGATTCTGATTCATCAAGCTAGCAACTGTTCTCTTTAACTAGAGATGCAAAGCTATTTGAAACCAAGAGCTTCACTGCTGCAGCCTACCAGAATTTAGCTACTTCCTCTAACAGGCCAAAAGAGGGAGTCAGAACTCTACTGCTGGGATGCTGCCAATTAATTACTGCACACACCCAGGATTAAAAAACAGGTCAATATATTTTATTGCAAGCAGAAGTTACAGGAGGGTATACACTCCCTTCTGAACATTTAGTCACCCAGTATCCAACTTGCTGCTGTTGGTATCATTTACAATTTGCATCAACTGTTGTCCATTAGATGAAGTAAAAATGGAATAAAAATAACACGTTTTAGTGGTTAAGTGACCAGATAGGGTACTGTTATTACTAAAAGCAAGAGAGGTTACAACAATGTGATACAAAAATACAGGATTAGAGGGAAGTTTGTTCTTTTAGAACAAAGGAGAGATTCATTACTTAAAAAAGCACAGAATACACTGCCAAAAGCACCCTCCGCAAAACTACTGTCCTGTAATCCTATGGTGGGATGACAGCTAGCAAGAGGAGGAGCACATCTCAGCTGTGCCCTGGTCCATACATGCATGCTGGTATTTATATTGCCCTCCCTAGGAGGCTCTTGACAATGGGACTACTTCAAACTTCAGCTCGGCAGAAAAACACTTAATGAGACTTACTGAATACTATCAAAGACAAACAAATGACACTGTTCTTTCAGAATATGCTTCTGAGAACTGGGATAAAGATCAGAAAGCAAGCAACTCCTAAAAACAAAGCATGAAACCCTGGAATTTTTTTAACACTAAAGAACACGAACCTTCTCATGATTAAAAATGCTTTCGGAAAAACGTGATCCAAAACCCTAATTTTCTACAATTACTCCTGGAATACAACACAAGAAAAAAACCAAATGTATTTAGCTACTAGCGCTAATGCCTGGGGTGGATATGATGGCTTGTAAATCACCAGAAAAAGAAAGGGACCTTGTTATTACCGTAAAAATCAAGCATCAGTAATACTGACTTTCATATGCTTACTTCATAAAACTGCTTTTAGGGAAGAGACTTGATTTGTAATATACAATTAAGACTAGATATTATAAGGAAAAACACCACTTTCTTTCTGCAGCCATCCAAAATACAAAGTATACATTCACAATTTTACAGCCAGACACCTAGAATTATGTCTTCTCTATAGACCAGCCTGGAGTTATCTTCACACCAGCACTTAACATGCCAGTACCTCCTGTCATAAAACAGCAGCCTCGCATCTACACCTCCCTCCCTTCCACCCCTCCACTTCTATTAGCCATTCACCTGCACCGCCACAAAAAAAAATTACCAATATCACCCAGCCCACAGAATCAGGACCTCCTTTTCCTCACTGGGAAAGGAATAGTTCCTGTGTCCTCCCTTCTTGGCTTCGATCTGCTACGTATCTTCCAACGTGAGGACAGCTGGGATACAGCAACAGCATTACTCCATCTAGAAACCTTAGGTAAATTTAACCTTCACAGATCTGAGGAACAGATTTTTCATTTTAAAGTAGGAACTGTGTTTGTACCTTCTGCTTTTTAACCTTTCATTTTCCAAGAGCTGTTCCAAATAACCACACCTGTGTTCCTGGCATACCTACAATTAGTGGAAGTCAATATAATCCCTATTAGACTTGTAATACTTATATAACACATGCATTTCTTTTAGAACCACGTGAAAAATTCCTCTGAGATGCTTAAAGGTGCAATTTCATTACTATTCCATACTAATTTAAATTCAAATTAAAGTCATAGCTTCACTTTGTATACATAAAAAAAGCCAAACTAATCACTTCTTCTAGCTTTAGAGTGATCTATTTCCAGGGTTTGCTTGACATTGCTATCTGCAATTATGAGGACAGCACTTCAGGAACGTCAGTCTTGTATTTCATAAAAACCAAGAGCCATCTACTATTCCCCAGGTGAAAAGAAAATTAAAGATGTTAGTATCAATTAAAAAAAACTAAAAACTCACTCACTGTCTTCTGTGGGAAGGACCTGCAGGGAATAAATCCATTCTATTATATCATCTTTGTTCACCACATCTAAGGAATCCAACATATCCAGACCAGAGAGTGCGAAAAATGCAATTGTCAACCTAAAAGAAAAAGATAAGACTTACACGTCCCACCATAAATATCATGGGGAAATAAACAAACAGTTGCAGGAACAGAAGTATCTACAAATTCTCAGCCTTTGACAGTGGTGCAACACATAGAGTCTAGCTCAGAAAGCATGAAATTTATCTACTGGACAAGTTTATGTTATCTGTACAATAAACATTCCTCTGTCTCAACGAGGCTTTTCATGTAAGCCACCCCTCCTTTTATACCAGTAACAATACGTCAATTCAGACATTAAGCTAAGGGCCTGCCTACCTGAAAAAAAGACTACAAAGCAAACTAGATTATCAACAAACGGAGCACTAGTTCTCTGTGACGAATTTGCACGTGACACAATCCCCTACACATGCAGTAAGGTCATCCTAACCCTGTACTGCAGTAAACGGCCTCTCATTGTGTCCCAAACCCAATCTGAGATGCTCAGGAATTAGGTGTGAAATGGTAAGGCTTTCTTTGTAACCAATCAATGTATAAACAAACACACAGGATGAATTACCATCTAGAGGTACTTATTTCTCGTCCTTTGGATTAAAGGAGCCTAGATGACTAACTTATTTAAACATCTACATCTGAGCACATCGTATCCAAGTATCCAATAGAGGAGTGCAGTAGGAAGCATGCTCAATGTCTGTCTTGCCCACAGTTCCTTTCTTACATGTGCTAACACTTTTTTTGAGGGTTTTGTTTCTACCTCAAACCAAGTAACCTAGCTTACAGCACAGCACCTCAAACAGTTGCATTACTTGCTTTGAAAGAGCACTGGTTAGGAACTTGAGATGGTATGCTATGAGACAAAATGTACACGTAACCGTACCTCGAAGTTCAAATTCAGATTAAAATTAGCTGGATGTGTATTTTGCCACCCACAATTCATAGAATCATAGGATGGCTTGGGTCAGAAGCGACCCTAAAGACCATCCAGTTCCAACCCCCCTGCCATGGGCAGGGACACATCCCACTAGACCAGGCTGCTCAAGACTCCATCCAACCTGGCCTTGAACACCTCCCAGGGAGGGGGCAACCACAGCTTCCCTGGGCAGTCTGTGCCAGTGTCTTACCACTCTTCCTAATGTCTAATGGCATGTGTCTATCCTTCTAGAAATTCTTGCTGTCCTTTCACCAGATAAGATAGTGGATTGCAAAACAGCTGCTGCACAGGCAGAAACCAGTTTAACATACTAAGAAAAAACAAAACTTAATGTCAAATTTCATTAGCAGACTAAGCTACAATCTGCAGTTAACCTCAGAAGCCGGTGAGCTACCCTGGCCACTGGGTGTAGGCACCTCTGAAAGTGAGGAGACGGATGTGGACAGAAGCCTCTACAGACACCAACAGCAAAACCAAAGGAAAAATGGCGATCTGAGTCAGCCCAAAACACAACTCCAAAAGAATTCCTCTAATTAAACCACCGAAATGATGATTCAGCAGACACTAATCTTAATAGAATTGCACAACCTCAAAGGGCAACATTCCTGCCACTTAGCTGACCGACTGCTTTTGTCATTATGTGCCCATGTACAAGTAGAATTAAGTCAACAACTTCTGCTTCAAAACTATTTTTATCTAGGATTGCATGCACAAGCAGTGGCCACAATTCAGCTGAATGAACTTGTTAAGCTAAGGTTGCTGGATTTTATACTTTTACTTTGACCCTCAGCTTTTGCACTGCTTTTCACACCACTCTTACAAAAAAAAAGGTTTCATTCTATAATCTGCCTCGATACTGAACAGCAACTTTCCCTCTTCAAAAATTCCAATTCTAAGGTCCTTGCAAAAAAACCCAAACCAAACCAAAACAACATATAGTTCCATTACTGCAAGTATTCATGAGAGAAAGAAAGTGTAAGCTTACTCCGAATAACTGGATTCTGAAATAAGTCTCTTCGCTATTAGTATTACAAGCAAAGTTTTTCAAGTATAGAAAGTAAAAAAAGTGTGTTGCCACGAAAGTATTTAAGTGGAAAAAAAGTATTATTTAAGACATCTTCTAAGCCATCTGATAACTGAAAAATTGTCTTTCAAACTACAAAAATTAACATTTCAAGGGCTATATCAACTTTCGCTAACTTTACCTAAAATCTGACTCTGGACAATAACCCACTACTTCAAGCAAAACAAGTATTATCCCCCAAAAAAAAGGCATTTACTGTTCAGATACAGTAAATTATTTCAGTGAAACCTTGCTTGTATTTTGAGATTTTCATGAATACTAATCTTGACAATCTTTTCCTGAAAATACCAAAAGACATTTTTACACTACGCTATACAGCTAAGCTACTTTCAACGAGGCACAAGCAACATACCAACTTCAGCACTAGAAACTGCTGCAGACTAGGTCCAAAACCAGAAGGCTGGACATACAAGACAGACAATAAATCTCATCTATGCTTAAGAATACATATATCAGATAAATTAATGTAAAAAGTGGTTTTATATATAGCTAGGTTTCAGTTCACCTATTCAGAGCTGATTCTCTGTTGATAGTACCAGCATGACTAAGGAACAGCCTGTACAGTATGCTGGAATTCATGTGTCACAGGCAAAAACATTCTGGACATAGACAGTTTCGGATACAGCCATCTGACACAGCCATCTGCATCATTACTCCATATGCTATCCTGCCTCACAGAAAATCTACAAACACAATTTCTAAGACTAACAAAGACAACTCTTAGCCGCACCTCAGTTGTCACATAGCATTAAGTATAAAATCTTTACATGCAGCCACTTTCATAGAGTGCAGCCCTCTGTAAGTCAACCCATAAATTTGGCATCACTTTTGCTGTATCTTTTCTTCCTGCCTTCTACCACTTCAGTTACTTCATGTGCTTTAATTCAGGAAGTCAAGCATCATAGCCTCACAGCTGAAATTTGTTAGTTGATCTACCAAAAGCTTACAAAACAGGTATCATTTATCTTAAGTTACCCTCCAAGGCAAGTAAGTAAATACATTTCTAGTAAGATTCAGAGCTCTTTGTCTTCAGGGATGGACAAAGAGTAAAGTTTTCTCAGCAATACTCAGAATGCATTTGAAGTGACCAATTTGAGGACCTGAGTAAGCATATGACAAAGAGCACCTTAAAGTACCACAATCTAAAGGACTTCTGAGATCAAGGGAATTGCATTCTCCTTCAAAACCTCACAGTACTGATGTATGAAACTATCAACCAGATTACTTAAAAACTAGTTGTTGATGCTGCACGCAGTAACTACAGACAAAAGTAATTATGAAGGCTCTGAGCCAGTAAGTTGAGTAAAGAATGTGAAAACACACTTTATTGTTGTACCTACTCTTGTAGTGCTTGACAAACTACAGCTGAAGTTAGAAGGGCCCGGCATTATGTGGAAACTTGCGTCCTCTACCACCTTGCCTGGTGAAAACAAATGCAACTGTTTCTGCTGCAGTGCAGTGAACCAAAACCAACCCACTGACAAATGACTTTTTTTAAATTTTACAAGTCGCTCTTTAATTTAATTGCATTTCCTCATCTAATTCACCATGGAATCACACAAATGCAGGAACAACGTAAGTAAGAATAAAAGGTTAAAATAATTCCTTCCTGCAGCAGCATCAGCTCAGGAGGCTTGCTGAACTCAATGACCTTGAACTTGTCAAAAAAGCAAACATAGTACCCTCAAGGTCAAACCGGGGAAGACGCATTTATAGATCAATCCCCCACTGAGAATCTGTTAACAGATGCATATGCTCATCTGCAGAACACTGACCTAAAAATCAGTATAAGAGAAATGAAAAGCCTCTGGCTGAGGTTTCACTACTTCAAAAATTGCATAAATTTACATGACTGTGACTTCTCGTCTAACTGAAGGCTTAGTCTGTGCTCATTAGCCAAAAATGAAGGCATCCTGAAATAGTTTCAAACCAACAGTTCAAATTTTCACAAAACAGTATATTTCCAGTGTTGCACAGCCATTACGTACAGTATACTGGGCTCTGAATAATTCATGTATTGTGGCTACAATGACCACACACTAAATTTAAGCTCAGACAGCTTATTAACTTCTCAAGAGTTCTCAAAACAATTAGCATTATTATTAGCATTATTCAACAAGACTGGGGAAGACCCCATGTAAACCAGAGGCTCTGTTTCAGCTCCGTGGCAAACTGTGACAGCTCAGCAATGTAAATCATGGAACAGAAATGTCAAGGCTGTCAAGGGCCTCTGAAGATGACTCATCCCACCTTCTGTAGAAAGCAGGGCCTTAGATGAGATGAACCAGGACTCTGACAAGGCAAGTATTCAAGCAAGGCTCCAGTACTTCACTGAGCACCCTATTTGTGGTCAACTGCTCTAATGGTGAAGAACATTTTTCCCTGAAGCAATTCATTCCCACAGTCCCTTCCCTTTGTTCCCTACTGAAGGGTGCACCTCCACCTCTCTCTAACTAGTTGCTTGGTAATGGAAGGTTGCAACCAGATACTCCCTTCTCTAGCCTGAAGAAACCCCACTTCTTTAGCCTTTCTCTGTATGACCGTGGCTAAAGTTAGCCTTTTGCCTTTTTCTAATATCTTGGCATATTGTAACTTTAATATGAAGAAAGAATTGAGAGTATAGCATGCCTAGGATTCCTCTTGTCATAATTTAAAATATTGTAAAAGTACACTGAAACATCAGCTTATTCTTAAAGAATAAATTATTTACATCTCTGAAATAGAAACTTTCTAACTTTCCTTTCTAATATGAAGTTATGTTATTTTACACACAGTTCGGTACTATCCACACTAGCTCTTACATATTTTTGCCAAGTGTTTTTACTCTCCACTGAAATGAAGCAGGAAGACTTGATCAAAATCACTAAGCATTCCTCATGCATGACTCACATGAGATTATGACATGTAAAGTATCTGATGATTTTACTGGTTGAATGAAATATCAAACCCTTTATATAAAGTGTCACCAAGTTCCTACCAAGTGGGGCTTGACAATCAAATTATGAATCCTCTTGTGGTTCAGATGTAACCAACTACCCCATCTGAAGACTTCAAGAATCTGAAATAAATGCATTCTGAAGCCATTACAGGGACAAGTGCCCCTCTAATTCAAAGTGAGGAACATGGAATTATAAAATGGTTTGGGTTGCAAGGGACCTGAAATCCCATCCAGTTCCAACACCTCTGCCATGGGCAGAGACACCTCCCAACAGACCAGGCTACTCAAAGCCACATCCAACCTGGCTTTGAACACTTCCAGAGAGGGGGCATCCACAGCTTCCCTGGGCGACCTGTGCCAGTGCCTCACCACCCTCAGCATGAAGAATTTCTTCCTACTGTCTAATCTAAACCTTCTCTGTTCCAATTTAAAGCCATTCTCCCTCGTCCTGTCACTACTTCCCCTTGTAAAATACCCCTTCCCAGGTTTTCTGTAGCCCTTTCAGGTACTGGAAGGCTGCTATGAGGTCCCACTGGAGACCGCCCTTCTCCAGGCTCAACAACCCCAACTCTCTCTGCCTGTCCTCATAGTAGAGGTGCTCCAGCACTCTCATCATCTTCATAGCCATCCTCTAGATCCATTCCAACAGTTGCACAACCTTCTTATTGGCGGTTCCAGATGCACCCAATACTCCAGGTCTTGTTCAAGAAAAGCACCAACTTAACTTCAAGAACCTTCTCAACCACAGAACCATGGAGTGTTTTGGTTTGGAAGGATCCATAAAGATCATTCAGTTCCAAACTCCCTGCCATGCGCAGGGACACCTCGCACCAGGATACTCCTTGCAAATTGTCAACTCTTTACTCATAGCAAACCCAACCATCCTTAACCTAAGGAATGCAGACCGTGAAACCGCCCTGTCCAGGTCAGGAGTCCAACCCCAACTCTCAGCCTGTCCTCGCAGCAGAGGAACACACCTCGTTAGCATTTCAATTCATATACTACTAAATGAAGACTCAAAGTTTTTTTTTTTTCTGTTAAATAAACTTGCAGACTTCCAGCTACAAAAGCCCTAAGTCGTTTTATTCTAAAATCGGCTTCTTGGGCGGATTAAAAGAGCGAAGCACGGGGCTGGGAATCGATTAAAGGGATCAGCGTGTGTGGATCTCGGGGAGGTTAAGCGCGCACAGACTAAACCCCACACACCCTCGTGGGAGGAAAAATTTCCTGGGCTCTTCCCTGCCTGACAGGGCGGCTCCCGACCCCTGGGGCTCCCCGCACGGTGGGTGCAGGGCTGGGAATGCGACTTCGCGCCGGGAAGGAAGGGAACGGGGAAGCCAGCCCCGCCGAGCACGGTGGGTCCCACCGGCCCCCCCGGGCCAGGTACCTGCTGGTCTCCAGGGACGAGTACCGCTCGGGCAAGATCTGAAGGCAGCGCTGGAAGAAGCGCACGTGCCGCTCGCGCAGGAAGTCCAGACGCTCCGCCACCACCTCCCCCGCGCCCGCACCCGCTACCGCCGCCATCTTCCCTCCCGCCCACGACTCCCGGCGCGCGCGTAGCGCGTCACCAGGCCCCGCCCCCGAGCCATGACGTCACCCGCTGGAACGGCTGCTCCGCCCCCTCCGACTGATGGGGGTCATAGACTCGCTTGGTTGGAAAAGACCAGTCGCACCCTTGCCCACTACTAACCCAGATCTCTGAGAAACTCGTCTACCCGTATGTTAAACACCTCCACGGATGGTGACTCCACCACCTCCCTGGACAGCTGTCAGTGCCTGAGAACCCCTTCAGTGAAGAAATTTTTCATAATAACCAATCTGAACCTCCCCTGGCAAAACTTCAGGCCGCTTCCTCTCATTCTATCACGAACACGCACCTTGCTACAACCTCCTTTCGGGCAGTTGTGGACAGCGATGAGGTCTCCCTTCAGCCTCCTCTCCTCTAAGCTAAACAACTGCAGGTCCCTCAGCCCCTGTAAGAATTGTTCTCCAGCCCCTTCACGAACCCCGTTGTTCTTCTCTGGACACACTTCAGCACCTCAGTGTCCTTCTGGTACTGAGGGGCCCAGAATTGAACTAAGGATTCAAGGTGCAGCCTCACCAGCACTGAGCACAGGGGCACAATCACTGCTGGCCACGCAATTTCTGACACAGGCCAAGATGTCATTGGTCTTATTGGGCAACTGGGCCACTGCTGGCTTATGTTCAGCCAGTTGTCAACCAACACCCCCAGGTCCTTCTCTGACAGGCTGCTCTCCAGCCATTCTTCCCCCAGCCTGTACTGCTGCATGGGGTTGTAGTGTCCCAAGTGCAGAACCTAGCACTTTGCCTTGTTGAACCTCATCTCATTGGTCTCAGCCCATCAATCCAGCCCATCCAGCCATGTGACGTCACTGGCAGTGGTGATACAAAAAATGCCAGCAAATAAACTCTCCCTGAACATTCTGGAGTTTTGGAAAGCAAACATCCTTTATTTCAGCGCTGAGGGAATTTCCATCAATCATCAGATGAGACAAGAGCTGTGACAGAATGTATTTCCCACTTACACACATGTATAAACGTTCCCAGAAACTCTATGCATATTCTGTTATCTCCAGGGTCTAATTTTAATTTTATTATCAACTTCACAACGTGACGTTTTGAACCCTACACAAGGGGTGATGGCTTTGAACTAAAAGAAAAGACATTTATACTAGGTATGAGGAAGAAATACTTTATGCTGAGGGTGGTGAAACACTGGCACAGGTTGCCCAGAGAGGAAGTAGATGCCCCATCCCTGGAAACATCCAAGGTGACGTTGGATGGGGCTCTGAGCACACCTGATCTGGTTGAAGATGTCCCTATTCACTGCAGGGGGATTGGACTGGATGGCCTTCATGGTCCCTTCCAATACAAAGCATTCTATGATTCTCATGGGCATGGCGGTCATCATCCTGCGACACGGTCAGGCAGGTGCTCATCTACACCTCTTCTCTCCAGACTGGGACAGCTCTGAAAACAAGGCAAAAAAGCATGAAGAACTCATCTGTAATGAACTGTACTTCTGTTACGATATGCATCATCACTCTCCTCCTTATAAAGCTACTGGAGAGTGTCCAGAGGAGGCCACAAGGTTGGTGAAGAATTTAGAAGGGCCACAAAGTTGGTGAAAAGTTTGGAAGGGCCACAAAATTGAGGAAGGGTTTAGTGAGGAAATGGTATGAGACGTGGCTAAAGTCACTTGGTCTGTTAAGCCTGGAGAAGACTCTGGGGAGACCTCATAGCAGTTTACTGCTTCCTCACAAAGGAAGGAGGAGGAACAGGCGCTAATCTCTTCTCTCTGGTGACCAATGAGGATTCAGAGGAATGGCAGGAAGATGTCCCAGGGGAGGTTTAGGTTGAATATTCGGAAAAGGTTCTTCACTGAGAGGGTGGTGGAGCACCTCAGGGAGGCATCAAGCCTGACAATATTCCAATATTGGACAATGTGCTTGGACACACAGTGTGAATGTTGGGGTTGTCCTGTGCAGGGACAGGAGCTGGATTGGTGATGATCCTTGTGGGTCCCTTCGAACTCAGGACATTCTATGATTCCTCCTTACCTGAGAGGAATATGGAAAAGAGATTCTGAAGCTGTTGGTTCCATCTCTTTCATGCATCCCTCCCAGTCTTTGGTAGGTCTGTACAACCTGGACTGGTCTCTGCTCACTTGAATCTCGACCTCAGAGTGAAATAAACAAAAATCTGGTCTTTTCCCTTGATCACATAAGTTACACGTGCTTATTAGTCGTCACGTATGGACAGGTGCACAGTAAACAAAAAACCACAGCAGGCTAGTCAGAGAGAGACATCATTTCACACTAGAAACATGACATCAATGACAGCAAAAACTCCTTGCTGACATTAAATTTCAGTAATGTAAAAAGTTAAACTTGATAAGAACCCAAAGTTTCCAAAACTCTTCTGGAAGACAGCCTATTTATTTAACTAATAGTAGATCATTTTAAAAAGATTAAAAAAACCCCAACTACACTGCAGCTGATTTTTATGAGCTGTAAGTTTACCCAGAACAAATACTGCCAAGAGATAAACTCTCCAGTTTGTGGTTTGTTTGTTTGTGGTTTTTGGGTTTTTTGTTTTGGTTTGGTTTTGCTTGGTTTTGGTTTTGTTTTGTTTTTTGTTTTGTTTTGGGGTTTTTTGTTTGGTTTTGTTTTGTTTGCGTTTGTTTTTTGGTTTGGTTTGGTTTTGGTTTTTTGGATTCTGTTTTGGTTTTGGTTTTTTGTTTTGGTTCTGTTTGGTTTGGTTGTTTGCTTTTTTTTTTTTACCTACAGAACAACTGTGCTTACTGCAGTTTCTGTCTCTTCTTAACAAGCATGACTTTATTTTTTTTCTTTACCAACCATTAAGGTAAGTAAAAATAATAGCTGTTTAGGTCAATAAGGGAAAAGTTGTTTAACCAACAATGTTGCACACACCTCAGATTGTAACAAAAAATAAAGGTAAATTACCTTCTGTTTTAACTTTGCCAGCCTTTTTTCTTTTTCTCGTTTCTCTACTTCTTTAGCTTGTTTCTGTAGAATTCTTAGCTCCAGTTTATGCAGGTCCTGAAAAACATAACAAATGGAAAAGCAATCTTTTCTTTGGAAGTAAAACAAATTGTATGAAAATATGTATGTAGCCTTTTCAGGCTTTTTTTTGGTGTTTTTTGAAATTGTCATAGTACAGAATAATATTAGACTAGGTAGCTACTTTCCATAGCTTGTCCTGCACAAACAAATCATGGTGACACAGTCTTGAACAAAAAGCCCCCAAGCCTGAATGTAGTAGTTTAATATCCATTTATAAAAATGAATGCAACAATATCAGCTCTCCAGTAATCAGTTGTACATTGATATGGGATCTAACTTGACCTTACAGCTACTGAGACTTGCAGGATCTTCAAACGTGTCTCTTTATTTCATATCTGCATAGAACAATGATATTTTCTATAGCCTGGGAAAGCAACGCAACTCGAGCTGTTTTTCCCAAATATTCACACTAAAACTGCTTCTATATGTAGAAAGAAAAGAAGGGCTTGAATAATCCTGTAGTACTTAGATAATGAGCAAAACAAACATCTTTGAAAGTTTCACACTGTTTCTTTTGGTGCACTCTCAGCTGGGTTAAGAACTGGCTGGATGGCCGGACCCAGAGAGTGCTGGTGAATGGGGCTGTGTCCAGCTGGAGGCCAGTCACCAGTGGTGTCCCTCAGGGATCAGTGTTGGGTCTGGTTCTGTTTAACATCTTCATCGATGATTTAGATCAGGGGATTGAGTCCATCATAACTAAATTTGCAGATGACACCAAGCCCAGAAGGCAGGAGGGCTCTGCAGAGGGACCCTGATAGGCTGGAGAGATGGGCTGAGTCCAATGGGATGAAGTTCAACAAGGCCAAGTGCCGGGTCCTGCACTTTGGCCAAAACAACCCCAAGCAGCGCTGCAGGCTGGGGACAGAGTGGCTGGAGAGCAGTCAGGTGGAAATGGACCTGGGGGTACTGATTGACAGAAGGCTAAACATGAGCCAGCAGTGTGCCCAGGTGGCCAAGAACGCCAATGGCATCCTGGCCTGTATCAAGAATAGTGTGGCCAGCAGGACGAGGGAAGTGATCCTTCCCCTGTACTCGGCGTTGGTGAGGCCACACCTTGAGTATTGTGTTCAGTTCAAGAAAGATATTGAGGTGCTGGAGCAGGTCCACAGAAGAGCAACAAAACTGGTGAAGGGACTTGAGCACAAGTCCTATGAAGAGAGGCTGAGGGAGCTGGGGTTGTTTAGCCCGGAGAAGAGGAGGCTCAGGGGTGACCTCATCGCTCTCTACAACTATCTGAAAAGAGGTTGTAGACAGGTGGGGGTCGGACTCTTCACCCAGACAACTAGTAACAGAACAAGAGGGCACGAGCTTAGACTCTGCCAGGGAAGGTTTAGGCTGGATATCAGAAAAAAGTTCTTCACAGAGCGAGTAATCAGGCATGGGAATGGTCTGCCCAGAGAGGTGGTGGATTCACCATCCCTGGAGGTTTTTAAAATAAGACTGAGTGTGGCACTTAGTGCCATGATCTAGTAATCATGATAGTGTTGGATTAAGGGTTGGACTTGATGATCTGGGAGGTCTCTTCCAACCCAGATAATTCCATTATTCTATGATTCTTGTATGTAACAAATGCTGTTATTCATAGTGAATAAAAATACATTTAAATGAATGAAATCAGGATTTTAGAAAGCGTTTAACAGATTATATTGTAGGAGGAAGTAGGCGAGTTTAAAACAATAACATGCATAAACAGCAATGTAATTACACACACGTTCTTGAAACTTAGTAATTTCTTCTGCAGCAATTCTCTTCCTTTCCTCCTTTTCAGCTTCCTCTCTCTACTCCTTTTCAAGCTTTTCAAGCTCCTCGTTTCCTTTCTTCTGTAAGGTATACTCTCCCAACAGTAATTTCATTTGGCATTGGCGATGGTGTTCTTTTTGTTGCTTTTTTGCCTTCTCCTACTTTTTTTGTGATGCTTTTTCCATTGAAAGTGCTATTGCTTTCTGTTTCTTCCATGCTTCAATTGCTGCTTGTTTTCTTTTTCTTTCTTCTTCTGCTTTTTGCTTATGAGCTTCTTCATGCTGTAGCCATTCTTCCTTGAGCATTTTTTCCAATTTCTTTTTCTCCTTTCAGTGTCTTTCTTTTTCTTGTTGCTGCTTTTCTTTCCACTTCTTAATTGACTGCCAGAGAACCACAGGAAAAAAGAATAAGCATTCATGAAAATTCTATACATTCCCATTCATCTGGTCTGATGAAAACATGCTCCAAGGATACAAACTCCAGACAGGAATTACAAGTCTACTAAAGGCAAAACTTAAGGCAAAGAAGTACCTATGTCTGCTTATTCACAAGTGTTTTTTTCTTCTATTTTACGGATTACAAAAGTAGGTTTAATATGTGCCAGCTAAATTTAAATTATGGCCTTCATATTAACTTTGAAGAGTTATGAATGTTGGTGTAATATACTTTTTTAAAATGCAAACAGATTTCAGGTCTTAAAGTTATTTCTTCAAATTAACAATTCCACCTACTATTTTATAATTCAGTTTTTGTGTCAGTGTGTCTTTTTTACTTGGATGAGTAGTTCTTGAAGGAATCCTAATTCGCTGCGTTAGGATGGCGTAGGTGTATAGCCTGTATGGTGGGACAGACATTCTTAGGGACAGACGAAACAAGAACTGCAGTTTCAGCTAGGATTATTTACTGCATCTACTTTGCTGGACCACTGCCATCAAAAGCATTTATAATATACTTGGCAATACACAGCCCACTTCAGGGTGTTGTTAGGTCTAAGCTTATTGGTAATTTTTTAAGATCAATGTTTTCTACAAGGATGCTAAAGGCTTCAGTTATATACCATCAGCTATAACAGGAATCGATCTAGTACTACCACCAAGGAGGCAAATACAAAAATAAGAAATGCATGCATTTTGAAAATAAGTACTTTTTCTTAAAGCTACAAAAGCCATGAAGGGGTTATTTTACCTCTTTCTTTCTTTCATGTAAGATTAGAAAATCTTGACACCATTTGCCATGTTGCTCAATATCTTCTTTTGTTCGTCCACAGAGATACTCAAGGGCTTCATCCATGTAAGACAGCCTTCCTTTGTGTTTTGTCCATACTTTCAGAAAAGTCTGATGATCATGAACATCCCAGCCTCCTTGCTGCCCTCCTGTTCGTTGAAGAAATCTTTCAAACTCCACTACTTCTTCAGGTAGATGACTTTCCAGTGTTTTATTAACTGCCGGCAATTTCAAAAGTTTTTCTGCTGTTGAGCTGCCTAACACCCACAGTCCCACTTTTCTCTTGAAGGCACTGACCCTAATGGCAACTTTCTCCTCTTTAAGAAGCTGTTCATAGCTGAAAAGAGAACACTGAAATCTGAGAAAATAAATCTAGTATTCATTGTTCATTCTCTGAAAATGAATTCTGGAATTGTTCAACGCCACACAAAAGCTGTTCTTTGAAGATTAAGAAATTAAATGGTAACACAGATGACAGCACAGTTGTAATGATCCCATAATATCACACTACACAATCCAAATTAAGTTACCCTTCTAGTGAAAGCACACATTTGTGCCACTCAAACAACTAACTCAATCCCTTCCTGACAGGAGTAGAGAGAAAGGGGGGAAAGAAACCCCAGCCACTTAAAACAACAACAAAACCCTAGAAATCTAATCTCCTCTGCAGCTTTTCTCTGAAAAGCCTTTTCACAGGCAAATGATTGTCACATTGGATCACTGCAATAGCTATATTAACAGCCTCTCCACAAGCTGTTTATCAAGATTCTAACATTGATATTTTGAGTTTTGATTTACATACCACAAGAATCACTGCCAAAAGAGCAAATCAAAATAACAGTTAACTTGAGTACTGCAAAGTTTTCACTGGGTCTTATGAAAGCACCTTCTTCTTGTAGCTGAAGATGTATAAACATACATTTGCCTCTGTTCCTCTTTAAAAGCATTGATTGCATTTTCAATTTCTTCCATCATCTCCTTGAGCTTGTCAACAACTAAAAGGAAAAGGAGAAAGGAGCACATCACTTAAGAAATCTAAAATATTTACCAGTAATTCGGCAATATCCAGAAGTGTAGGTACTTTCAGAAACTTCTGGGACATTTTCATTTCATTCTACAAAAAAGCACGCATTTCCATCTCAAACATCATTTAACCAAAAGGTGTAATTTCATAGTGATTTAGCTAACTGGATACAAAACCTAGTATAAATGTTTATTTCCATTAAACAGGTCTCATTCTGAGTAACCTTCAGGTGATTCCCAAAGTAAGACAACCTACAGAGTTTATACTTTTATTCCCTAACAATGCAGTTAGTGACTTGAGCAGCACGCTCAGATCTTGAGTTTATACCAGGCAGCAGCAATCCTATTTAACCTACAGGTCACTGCTTTCATAAAGCTGACAAAGAAACATCAAAGCAAGACTCTACCCTGTACTGTCCGCATGCTGTAGAACTGACATGGAGAAAGACAGGAAGACAGCTGTTTACAGAAGACCTGCTTTGCCGTGGTAGCCAAAAGTTTTGGAATCTGTTTTAAACCAGGGCACCATCTCTATTGACATACATGGAACACACACATTAACTAACCTGGCTTTAAAAATTAACAGACTAAATCAGTAGTTATATCATCCAGAACTCTTTAGTTCAGCTCTCATGCCTTGTTAGTTCTTTGTATCTTCACTGATAACTTAAGAAGATAATGCATTTTTTAAAGAGTAGACATTAAATAAATAAAATGAGATGCATTTTATCTAGCATTAGAAGGCCTCAGCTAATAGCAGGGCTCCAGCCTGAGTTCCACATGAGGAAGCTGAAGCAGAGAATAGTTCTTTCAGTGCCTATATCCCCGAAGTTTCAAAATATCAAAACGGAACAAGCTGTTTCAGCATTTTCCACAGAATATTCCAATTTACACTTGGACAGCTGGAAATGAGTTCCCTGAAGGCCCTGCTCTATGATCTCTTACCAGATGAAAGAGAGCTATACCTAAACAGCACTAGGATGCCAACTTTATTTTACATAAGGCAAAGAGTTAGATATAGAAAATACCTGGCTTTCAACAATGTGAAGAAACAAACCCACACCACTTCTAAGACAGAGTAAGTTTCTCTTTCCAAACAGAACTGCACAATCTTTCCTAATTTCTTATGCTTCTACATTCTTCCCTTCCCAGATTCCTGGAAAAGCAGACTGGAGAAGGAGGATCCAAAGTCTCCAGAAAAATCACAAGCCCAACTATGCAAGAAACCTGCCTGTAGAGGAAAATGTTTTTACATCTGTCATCACAACTTACATTCTGGTGTAGGCTTCACATCTTTTAATTGCTGCTGAAGTCTTTTCACATTATTTTTTATTTTTGATAGCTGCTGCAGGATTTTTCCTTCTGTTAAACAAGTAAGTTGCAGATAGTGCTAACAGTTTCTGTGTTAAATTTGTTTCAAGAATAAGAGCAATGAAGTGTCCAAAACAAACTGGGGATTTCATCTAAGGAGGGACACAAATTCTGTTTGATCACAAAAAAATGTCATAATGCTAAGCATTTTAACACGACTGTAACTGTGTGTAGCTGACTGCACAGACCATGTATCTCCACACATAGCAATAACAGACTCTAAAATTAGTGGCTCCTCTTTCTATAGGGGTCAACTAGATAGTAACCTTCACATTAAATCAGGTTTTTTTTGTTCCAGACCTTTTATCAGGTAACCAGAGTTGAGAAAATATTGCCTATGCAGACGACACCTCCTCCAGAGGGATACTGACCTAGGCCTTAAAGCACTAAGTAATGAAGAGAAAATAAACTTGGAAAGTGTATTTGAATGTTCTATTTCAACATGACTTCTCTGCTCTGTTAACTAAAATAAAATCAATGTTTTTTGTACTCCAAGCATGCATGCACTTACTTGCTTTGTTACCACTTGGTTCCTCATGAATCCTTAAACATAGTACCAGTGAGGATGAAGTTCTGGATACATCTAAGGTACTAAGAAGTCTGGGGACTGTATGTCCATCAATAGTTCCATGCTTCCTTCTTACCCCAGAAAGTATTCTCAACTTTTTAGTTTAGTCCTTGGAAATATTTACATTTATTAACTATTGCAAGATGTAAAGGATATGATGTTTCCTTTATTAAAAGACACATATTAAAGCACATACAGATTTGTAAGGTAAACATATTTTCAGTTGCCTCTACGTGTCCTTTCCCTTCTTCAACTTACTTTGTTTTGAAAATAATGCATAGCATGGTTTATTTGATTACTTTTGAAAGAATCTGTGATCAGGGAATCCTTCTTTCCCCTGAAGTATTTAATTAGTCCATAAATGGAACAGATAACGTGGGACAGCCTGTGTAGACTATGAATATTCATTATCCCAGAATTTGAAAAATGCAAACACAGAACAGTCTAAAAGTACATTTAAAGACAGCAATCTGTATATTAAAAACTTATGTTGCAGTAAGTATGTATTTATTGCACCTTAGGTAGACTACACTAGATTTTATAGTACACACACAAAATTGTTTCCCAGATTCTAAACCAGTAACTTTCCACCTAAATGTTTGTGGGCTGTAGCTGCTACACACAAGTTAAAAACAAAACAGTTAATAACACAGAAGGCTAAATATGTTTCATGCTTCTGAATTTTGCAAGTGAATTTTGAAATACTTCTTTATAAGCAGTACACATGCGAAAGACTACATTTGTATCTGCATCTACCCTCCATCTGAATCAATCTCTCTATACTACTGATCATTAAAACATTTATCAATCTCTCTATACTACTGATTATTAAAACATTTAAACAAACAACAGTAGAGTAAAAAAAAGCAAACAAAAAATGCAAATAAACCTCACTTACTTTCAGTTTTCCTGTTGACCATCATGCTACGTTCCAGTTCCTCTAGTATGCTGTATTCTAGCCTGAAATCACTCTTCCTATTGTATAGATGTTCATTTTCCCCTTTTTCTGCATTTACAAGCCTGAAAAAAGGTTGCCACAGTGTGTAAGGTATGGATACTTAGCAAAGCCCCAAGATTTTCCAAGGTTAGTTTCCAGCTAAGGTTGTTGTCAACAGGACTGCCTTAGATTTTCTACAAGTCCCTGGTTTGCTCCTGTAGCTGTTTGCAAGGAAAATCTTTCTGCAGTAGAAAAGTAACCCAAGAGCTTGAACAAGAGAAAGAAGTAAACAAGGGAATTAGTGTGCTGACAGGTAGTACTTCAAACACTGAAATGGCCTGAAATTTTATGTGCGTGTTCTCTATCAGGGAGCCCTATGAGAATTTTCATTGGAAAGTGCAGGGACAGAAACCGGTTGTATTGATGCAGTTGCACACATAGATGGAGCCCCAGCACAGACAAAACAAGTACATTCCCTCAGCTTTAACACTAGTAACAGTAGTACTGCAACTGCGATTCAAATTCAAAGTCATTAGCATTTAAATAAGATACTAAAGCTGCCACCTTACTTACTGACTATGCTTTATGTATAGTACAAAGAGCTATAGTTACATTTGCTTTCTTACTAAGGTCAGAAGCTTTAGAGTACAAATCTGAGTAGGGTGTGCTTTGCCTTACTACAACCAGGCAGTATACTAGGGTTTGACCTACAGAACAGCAGATGCAAAACGACTGGAGACTGCAGTTCTGAGCACATCTGCGAAGTTCTGTGCCACCACATTACAGGTAAGAATAGCAGGACACTGGTGCCACACAGTACAGACATCTGGTAGGACTTTCATTGCTAAAAAATGCTACTGACAGCCCAAGAAGCCCTGTCTCTCAGTAGCAGCTTGGATCTTCAGCGGACTTGGAAGAAACCTCCCTGTCCTTTTAGCTACCACTGTAGTTGCCACAGTACTTACTCAAGATGTAGGGAGACAGATTCAAATAACTTCTATGCCTGAGCTCTCTTGAACCCCTATGTTCCAAAGCAGTGGCCTAGATATTCTAATTGAAGTGTTTTCTGTCTTCTCTGAAGACGCTGTTGTAATGCTGCCACAATTCCCCTTTTGTTGGTATGTCTTTAGGGGTTTAGGTCCTTAAAAGGCTAAGCAGAGATGAGCTGGAAAACGGAGAACTCAATTATGCCACACACACTTTCTTTTTTTTGTGCATCTACTGCAGCAATAGCTTACAAAGAAAGATGACTGAACGAGGTCCAACCAGGAATCAAACAAGGCCTTTTGGAGATCATAAGCCTATCCTGAACTACTGTAACAACCACAACAATCTGCCTGGGCTCCTGAAAAGGAAATCTTAGCCTCAAGATTGCCATAAATTCTTACCTTGAACCTCGTGTTACCTGCAGTTACCTCCAACCTTGAGTTATATTACCTCCAGAACACCATGAAAATATACTTATGGAGTGTTTAACTTACTGGGTTTTTAACTTTTCTGCAGTTCTTATGAATTCAACTTTCTTAGTTTGCTCAGCTTTCAGCTTCCAGTTCTGAAATTGTTTACCAGCGCCCACAGTATTGGAACAGCTGTCATTCTCAACCTAAGAAAATTAAATCTTGTTAAAAACCAGCATTTATTTTTTAAATGTTCATTGGTTGTTTTTAAAAAGACAACACAACAGTGCTGAGTAACAGCATTACTTCAGTTTTATACTGGTAAATCTCAAATAATATTTAGTCACAGAGTATAAAGCTGGACTGTGAGTGATAGCAAGCTGGTATGCGTATACAAAAACGTACTCTTTAACAGAAAAACAGCAAACCTGCAACATCTGCTCGTGCTCACCACACTGCAATGCCACATCCAGGAGTCGGCCGTGTTGCTCAGGGCAGTCTCTGACCGGTCAGAGCACCTGCTTGCCTGACCACAGCCATGTAATCTACCCCTTTTTCATAGAATCACAGAATGGTTTTGGGTTGGAAGGGCCCTTAAAAAGCACTCATTTCTAAGCCCCCTGCCATGGGCAGGGACAACTCCTACCAGACCAGGCTGCTCAAGGCCATATCCAGCCTAGCTTTGAATACTTCCAGGGAGGGGGCATCCACAGCTTCCCTGGGCAACCTGTTCCAGTGCCTCACTACCCTCATCATGAAGAATTTCTTCCTAAAGTCTAATCTAAATCTTTTCCCTTCCAATTTAAAGCCATCTTCCCTCATCCTGTTACTACTTGCCCCTCCCTCCCAGCTTTCCTGTAGCCCCTTTAGGTACTGGAAGGCTGATATAATGTCTCCCCGGAGCCTTCTCTTCTCCAGGCTGAACAAGCCCAACTCTCTCTGCCTGCCCTCACAGCAGAGGTGCTCCAGCCCTCAGATCATATTCACAGCCCTCCTCTGTACCCACTGCAACAGCTGCAAATCCTTCTTATATGGGGGATTCCAGAATTGCACACAATACTCCAAGTCTTGTTCAAGAGAAGCACTAGTTTAGCTTCTGGAACCAACCGTAAAGCCCATCCAGCTCCAACCCCACCACCAGCGGCTGGGATACCTCCCACGAGTGATGCATGTTAAAGATACAGCATAAAAGCATGGGAATAGTTGAATTGTTTTAAGGAACTGAGCAGATTTACAGCCTTTTTAGAACAGCATTTTGTACCACTTGCACATTGCATTAGATAGGAAGGCTTCTGAATATCCCTTGCGAACTGCCAACTCTTTATTCGTAGCAACCCCGATCATCCTTAACGTAAGGAATGCAAACCGTGAAACCGCCCTGTCCAGGTCACGAAGCCACCATTTTAAGCCCAGCACGGCCAAACCCGCATTGCTTCCTACACCGTCTTCTTTCTTTTTTCAACGTTTCACTCCTGCACCTCGTGCAAGGCTGGAGCTCCCGAGCGGCCGCTGTAAGGGGCTCCCCGGATGCCGCCTTTACCTGTGGCTGCCCAGCACCCCCTCCCCCACCCCACCCCGGGACGCCATCTCAGCGACGCCACTCCGCCTGGGCGGCTCCAGCCTCCCAACACCCCAGCATTCCAGAGGAAAACCGGAGTCTGCGCGTGGGGATACGTCTGAGGGATCCTGCCAGTGGAGGGCAGTGATGGCTGCTTGTTGCGCGGCAGCGCTGTGCACGCTCTTCCCTCAAAATTTATTGATTAATTGTTAATTATGCCGAAAACGGCGGCAAATAAACTCTCCTAAGACTCGGCTTTGGAGTTTTATAAAGCTGCATCCTTTATTTCAGCATTGAGAGAATGATTTCCATCAATAATGCACGACGAGACCTGGTAACAGAATGCATTTTCCGCTTAAAGACATCCGTATAAGTTTTCCCAGAAATCCTATGCATATTCTATTCATTTCGAAGAACTAATTTTTGTTTTATTGTGAACTTCAAAACAGCCAGATCTCTGCTATTCGGAGCCTTGGAGCCAGTTATCTTGTCTGTCATAGTGTTTCAGATAAGGAAAGACATCCTTGGGACAGTGTTGTCTGGGAAAGGCACTATTTGAAAAAAACATGCTATCAAGAAAATAAGGTATCAGAGGGACACTTTGTGCCTGTCAAAAAAGTACAGTTACTTAGATGGAACTTTAAATCAAAACAGTGCACTTTTTGTAACAGTAACTACTTCTTGTATGAGCAGCAGATATTTCCCACTTACGTGAATACGTATAAATTTTCCCAGAAATCTTAATCATATTCTATTACTTTCCAAGGACTCATTTTAATCACAGAATGGTTTGGGTTGGAAGGGACTTTAAAGCCCATCCAGTTTCAACCCCCTGGCATGGGCAGGGACACCTCCCACCAGACCAGACTGCTCAAGGTCCCATCCAACCTGGCTTTGAACACTCCCAGGGAAGGATTGTGTTATTATGAACTTTACAACAGCCAAATCTCTTGCTAATTAGAGCTTTGGAGCCAGCTCTGTCTGACCTTGCGTTTTAGGTAAGGAAACACTGCAAACAGAAGAAGACACAGCTGCTCAGCACATACCGAACTTAACACATGACGTTACCATTTCTCTCTGAGTGGTGAAACAGTATTTGAAAAAAAAATGCTAAAAGAAAACATGCTATCAGAGGGACTTACTGTTTAACTTTCAAAAAATTCTGTTACTTAGATGAAACTTTAGCTTAAATCAAAATGTTCCACTTTTTGTAGTACTAACTACTTCTTGTATCACAGCCGTGTGTGTGTAATTTGACTTTTAACTACCTTTCATATATGGTTTAACACTTCCTCTTTCCTCTCTTCCCCCATATTTTTCAGCTTGTGGAGTGTGCTAGTTACTACATGCTCTGGTTCATTTATGTCAGGAGTTCAAGTTTTTATATTGCTTGCTTCCTTCAGGAAGACCAGAGTATATCCCCCATTATCCTGACAGAAAATAAAGGGTTTTGCACTATTCAGTAAATTTTTGGAACTCTGAAGATCTTGTTTTTCATTCGCATATACCAATCAAACTTTAAATGAGTTGCCAATTAACATTTCTGCAGAATGGAAATGATCTATTCACGCGGTGGCTTTGCTAGCTGAAGAGATTTCACAGACTGGTGTTTTCCCAGCTGCAGAACACAAAAGCGTTCACAGATGCAAACCAAATGGCCTAAGCTGAAGACATTTTATTGCTTAATTCATGTTTTTAAGAGCACTTTCCTGACAAATTTTTCCTCTTTATATTTTATGGCTGCATTACATTTGATTTCTTTGTATTTGCTGAATAGGAATTAACAAGTAAAGGAGAACATTTCAAAACCTGAAAATACTCATCAACATAAATTAGGAGGATTGTTCTCACAGATTGCTACCTGAAATGGCTTGCAAAAGTATTCTTTCCACAGGAATGATACAACGTTGTTTTTGTCTTATCCATGGGATATAAGAGAAAAAAGTGTGTCTTCTAAAACATGATTGTATTTGCTTCCTTTTGTGTCTGTTGGCCCTTCCAAGTTTTCTGTTATTAGGATCAGCAAACTGATAACTGGCCGGGGATTGCTCCTCAGCAAGCACCTCTCTCCAGCAAGCATTTTAACAAGGTGGCTCTATTAATAGTGTGATTCAGATACTATTCAGTGGTTTACCGGTTTCTGGATGGTCCATCCGTCTTATTGTTTGCCACACACGTTATTGTGAGTTGCTCAGAATCCTGAAGACTTTAAAGATGCCCTGGAAACCATGCGTGGAAGTATTTCACGTATAGTATTGCTAGACTTGTCTAGTTCTGACTCCGAGTTCTGGGTGGGGGTCAAGCATCAAGTTGTGATGCTGATGTAAAGATGAATCCTGGCTTTCAGCAGGACCAGGATGTAACTCATTCCCTCTGTACAACAGGGCTCATCCTGTCTGTGGTAGATCGGCCTTGGCTGGCTGCCAGCTGCCCAGTGTGGTCCTCTATCACTCACCCTCATCAGCAGAACAGGAGAGGGAGAAAATAAAATGAAAAGCTTATGGGTCAATATAAAGGCAGTTTAATGACTAAAAGCAAAGGCTGTACTCAAAGCAAAGGAAAACAAAAAGATTTATTCTCTACTTCCCATCAGCAAGAGATATGCAGCCAATTCCTGGGAAGTAGGACTTTAGTACATGTTACGGTTGCTTTAGAAGCCATCTTAATAGAAAATGCCCCACCCTCCCCACCTCCTTTTTCTTAACTTTTGTATGCTGAGCATGATGTCATGTGGTATAGAATATCCCTTTGGTCAGTTTCGGTCAGCTGTCCCTGTTGAGTCCCTTCCCAATATGTTGCCCACTCCCAGCCCACTGGTTTTAGAGGAGTTGTTGACAGCCCTGATGCTGTGGAGCACTGATCAGCAGTAGCCCAGTCACTGGAGTGGTGTCAACACACTTCTAGCTACAAACACAAACCAAAGCTGTATGTGGACAGCAGTGGAGAATATGAACCCCGTCCCAGCAAGACCAAATGCAATGCCAGAACCGTTGGGCAGCCTCTGTGTACTTTTTGTGAACAGATAATCTAGATCCAGCTACATAATTACTCTCCCAAAATGCTTTCAGCTTAGTTTGGTGTTTGAGTTTAGCAAATCCCTGATTTCTATATGTATTTTGCCTTAAAAAATCTTTCAAGATTTTGCACAAAAGTAGAGCATCAAAATAGACTGAAAAAAAAATAAAGCTGTTAAAATTTAAACGAGCTGTTAAAATTTAAACCAACTGTTAAAAGTTGATGGGTGATGGATGCTATGTGCTTGTTCTGAGGTGCTGTAATAATGCACTCTTGGATGGGAAAAGGGAGAGGGAAGGCACTGGTAGGTACATTAGCAGTAAGTGCAGTAGTGCAGTTGTGAGCAGGGATGGTACAGTTCTGCACTGTAAAGGCAGGTTGCTTGCATCGCTTTAGCTTTGTCCACCAGGTGTCATCTGAGAAGCACCTGATAGCTACCGAAGGCCTAGCTTTTGTATTTTTTTCTTTCTAGAAGCCAACTCTAGGTAACAGCCTGCACTCAGCCATTCAGTTGCCTCTGTTCCTCTTTACAGGATGGACTGATCTAGCCCCATACTGGCACCATCAACTCCCCTTTATTTGATGAGGACAAAGAGTCTTCATCATTTCTTCCTGAGATGTTTGTCCTGGAGTTCTAGCAGACCTGACAGCCTGGACTCACAAAGGTTTTTTTGTTATGCAGCCTCAGTTCAGCATCAATGTCCCCCTGGATTTTGTCCTGCCAGTGCCTACCTTGCCCCAGAAGCTGAGGAGCTCCAAATTAGACAGTGGCAGTATAGAAGATTTCTGTTCCCCAGATGAGTGTTTATTCCACTCAACCTCACTCATTTTTGCACAAAGCTGTGCCTTAGATAGAGGGGACTTTGCACGGTGGTACTATTACAAGGAACAGTAGCTTAAATTTCATGTTTTGTTCTGTATAGAAGGCATCTCCAAAGAATCTGAAAAGCATGAGATATAGAAAGAGGCCTGGAATCAGTAGCTTAATTTCAGTAAATGTTTGTAGGATAATGTAGATGACAGGAATTAAAAAAAATAAAGCTATATTCATAATGTCAACAGAAATATTTTCTCATCTAAATTACCATTTCCTTTCCTCTCTATGAACACAGCTTATATCTTTCAATAAAATAAACCTTTATTTGAACTCTGATTGAAATCTAAATTTCGAATGAATTTGAAGTGGAAGACCAAAAAGGAAATGAAAAAACCTGAACAAATCCACATGACAAATCCAAGAGTCCCAAATAAACTGGAGCACATTATTTTAGTGTTCCTTACTCTCTCCTGATTTATAACTGGGTAAATGATAACCAATCTGATCTCCTAATAATGCATCCTATTCCTTCCTTTTTAATTCTCTAGAAATTCCTTATGCATTTTTCCATTGTCTCCAGTTCTTGGCTCTTCTGTGATTCATTCCTAATTGATCTCCCTTTCCTGTAATAAAAGGAAAAAGAAAAATTTTCCTGCAACTTTGCTTGAAAGAAACAAACAAAAAGAGATAGCAGGCCTGCCAGTAAAACACAGACATTTCCTGAAGTGTTACTTAAGCCTTGAAGGTGTTCTTAAAATTGTTCTGAATGTGATGAAGGTGACAGTCCTAAGTTCAAGTCCCTGTCTTCCAAAATACTTTCCTTCTTAGATCTGGCAAGCAGAGGTCAGAAATGTGCTTTGGCAAAATTACAGAATGTTTTAGGCTTGACCAAACCTCAACACAACAAAAAGTTGGATGCTCTCCCTGGTACACATTTGTATATTCAATCAACAGCCTTAGCAGCTGCTTGTGTTTGAAACGGGCACTCTGCATAGGTCACACTGCCGACAGCATCAGTCATGCTGGGGCTTCAGGACCTTACTCAGCAGCTGTCTCTGCCATTTCTTTTTCATTACGACTTTTTAATTTATCAGCTTCTATGCTACTTTTCTCAAGGTGTTTGTTAATGCAGTCAAGTGTGATGAACTTTTTTATTCCTTCTCTTTCACTGGCATTTTCTGTAACTTCTGTGAAAACCTAGCTGTCTACTTAGAGCTGTCAGGAGCTTTTCTTCCTCCCGTGACATAAAGGCCCAGAGCCTACTAACTCAAAGTGCTCTCAGCAGCACTCCAAAAATCTCAAGTAAGTCAGAGGCAGATAAATGAGAATGCATTACCGGTATATTGAAGGTTCTCCAGGCAAGCGTCCTGCACAAAAGAGAGATGTTCCCAGGTGTGTGAGGAAAATGGCTGGCTGGCAAAGCTGACCTGTAGTAGGAGCAAGGGCAAGGATGTTTATGCATGAAAGCAAAACTGCGATACACAAATAAAGAGAATCACTTGGTCTGTCACAAGTGTATGGCCTGATATTGCTACCAGTGGACATATTTGAGAGTTTTGGCACTGGTTTCGTAAAGGGCACCTTAAAGCTCTAAATTGTTGTGATGTCTTTTTTTTTTCTTAGTCCTAGTCTCTGCTAGCTTGATAGGTAGCTGTGAGAGTTAAGTCATTAAATTAGTAATAAGAATTCAATTTTTAATCAGAATTAAAAAGCTACATGTTCAAGTGTTGTATTGAATTTTTTATTTGTGGTTACTCAGACTCCTTATGCTTAAGCAGCTAACTGAGCATGTGTGTGAATTGGGACTGTAGCTGCACAAAACAGTACAGTAACACACATGTCAATCATAGTCATAATTTTCACCTCCATTATTTTGGGTATATGGCTGAAAGATACAAGACACACCCTCTGCTAGTAGACATGGAAGCAAGTCTTGATAGCTTAAACAGAGAAAACATGAGCAAAAAGTCAATTTACAACAAAAAAGTTGTATTGTCCAAAATCAGATTGAAAACTAAACCTGGGATGATGACAACAATTACTATTTTCATGGCCACCATAAAGCTACTTCAAGTTTCACAGATTATTCCAAATTTCACTAGCCTTGAATTAAACATTGTGGGTTTCACAGATATACCCTGCAATGAAAAGTAGCAGCTGACCATTCCTACAAAACTGTGCCTGTAGCAATGCTTTTTGACTATCCATGATGCCAGTCTTGTGGTTCCCAGCATAGCTCCAGGAACCGGAGGCTGCAATGGGAACCTGAAAAATAGTCTGTGTAGATGATGTGCAGATGTATTTGAAGACACCAATTCCTTATATATTTGGCCAACATGGGGCATAAAATGTCAAGGAATTTTTTTCCTTGGATTACCGTTACTGAATAACCAACTTAAAAAGATGAATATGGCTATTATTGTCTTCTATCTGCTGTAGACAGAAATTAGAAAAGGTTTGAACTGAGTCAAAAGCGAAAATGAATCCAAGGAACATTAGTAGTCTTCCGTTGGAAAGCTTCAATGTCAACAAAGTGTTGTGCTAACAAGGGTTGAAAATGCTATAATCAGTAAGTATCCCAGGGTCAAATTGGAATCAGTAATTTAGATTATGTCCTTGAATTTTTTATTCTTTCCAATTTTATTTTTTGTTTTACTTTTTTTAGGATGTCAGATTGTTGTCCTTTTCAAAGTAGATAATGAAAACTGAGCACTTTTGATTAGTCCCTGCCTTTTGGCAGAACAGCAAAATGTCAAGCTGTTATTTTCAGTTAAAATGAATGGGTTATCAAGATGTATGAAACACAGTCACTTGCGTGTAGGAGCAGAATTTTTTTATATGCATAATGTGATATCAAATATGCAAGGTGCTGGAAACAACTGAGTGGAACAGCTTGTGGTGGAGGTCCAACAATGCAGTGGGCCTGGAATGGTGATAGGCATTCAGCGGATATCACTCCTGCCTCCAGCACAGCTGCCTGAGGACCTGAGGTAAATCACAAAGGTACCACATGTCCCTGAGCTGGAACAGGCTCTCCGATGTGTAGTGCTTGGGGAGCTATTGTGGGTAGTGCTGTGGCATTGCCATGCACTGAAGGAAGACACTGTGGAGAACTGCATGTCAGCATTCAGTTAGCCATTCACTTTGCAGCACAGACATAAACAGTCACATCTGCATTTGTACTTGTCCTGCTGTTAGCCACACCTGTAAAACATCGTTTTAGAAAAAAAACCCCAAGCCTGCAAACATGTGTTGAATGTGTACAGTGTGCTGTCCTTGGTAGGCAACATGGGCTATAAAACCACAGATCACAGCAGCCCTTAGTTAGATAATCCAAAAAAATACACTTGACTGAAAAGGAAAACATTCCAGGGCACAACAGAGAAAGTGAGATATTCTTGCTGTCCCACACAAACTTTTATAGCGGGCTGAGCCATGCTTCAAGCAATTGATAAGGAAGTGCAGGAAGCCATAAAGTGAACTTTTTCCATAAGTGAAGTGCATAAGTGGGGGTAATGCTGATGATTACACCTGTGAGAAGGAAGAGCCTGCCATACATACTTTCAGAAGATGAGGTGTGAAGAACCGTGAGAGGTGTGAGGAAGGTGAGGGGCCTGGCTGTATGTTACAGAGCTATGTGACAGGTTGGGGAAAAATGAGTAGTGCAGTATATTGCATAGTTCCAGAATAATACAAACAGATGGAACTGTTAGTAGGGGAATTTGCAAGGACAGTTAATCAGCATACAGCCTAGGATAATTAGATGGTTTAAGGTGGACCAATCATAGAATCATAGAATCACGGAATTATCTGGGTTGGAAGAGACTTCCAAGATCATCAAGTCCAACCCTTAATCCAACCCAGTATCATGATCATGGCACTAAGTGCCACATCCAGTCTTATTTTAAAAACCTTCAGGGATGGTGAATCCACCACCTCTCTGGGCAGACCATTCCCATGCCTGATTACTCGCTCTGTGAAGAACTTTTTTCTGATATCCAGCCTAAACCTTCCTTGGCAGAGTCTAAGCTCGTGCCCTCTTGTTCTGTTACTAGTTGTCTGGGTGAAGAGTCTGACCCCCACCTGTCTACAACCTCTTTTCAGATAGTTGTAGAGAGCGATGAGGTCACCCCTGAGCCTCCTCTTCTCCAGGCTAAACAACCCCAGCTCCCTCAGCCTCTCTTCATAGGACTTGTGCTCAAGTCCCTTCACCAGTTTTGTTGCTCTTCTGTGGACCTGCTCCAGCACCTCAATATCTTTCTTGAACTGAGGGGCCCAGAACTGAACACAATACTCAAGGTGTGGCCTCACCAACACCGAGTACAGGGGAAGGATCACTTCCCTCGTCCTGCTGGCCACACTATTCTTGATACAGGCCAGGATGCCATTGGCGTTCTTGGCCACCTGGGCACACTGCTGGCTCATGTTTAGCCTTCTGTCAATCAGTACCCCCAGGTCCATTTCCACCTGACTGCTCTCCAGCCACTCTGACCACAACCTGTAGCGCTGATTGGGGTTGTTTTGGCCAAAGTGCAGGACCCGGCACTTGGCCTTGTTGAACTTCATCCCATTGGACTCAGCCCATTTCTCCAGCCTATCAAGGTCCCTCTGCAGAGCCCTCCTGCCTTCTGGCGGGTCGATACTCCCTCCCAACTTGGTGTCATCTGCAAATTTAGTTATGATGGACTCAATCCCCTGATCTAAATCATCAATGAAGATGTTAAACAGAACCAGACCCAATACTGATCCCTGAGGGACACCACTGGTGACTGGCCTCCAGCTGGACGCAGCCCCATTCACCAGCACTCTCTGGGCCCAGCCATCCAGCCAGTTCTTAACCCAGCTGAAAGTGCACCTGTCCAAGCCTTGGGATACCAGTTTATCCAGGAGTATGTCACGGGAGACAGTGTCAAAGGCTTTGCTCAAGTCCAGACAGACTACATCTACAGGCTTCCCTTCATCCGCCAGGCGGGTTGCCTGATCATAAAAGGAAATCAGGTTGGTCAGACAGGACCTGCCCCTCACAAAGCCGTGCTGGCTGGGTCGGATCCCATGTCCATCCTGGAGGTGCTGTGTGATTGCACTCAGGATGATCTGTTATATAACCTTGCCAGGCAAAGTTCTATAGTTGCCTGGGTCCTCCTTGCAGCCCTTTTTGTGGATTGGCGGTGACATTTGCCAACTTCCAATCATCTGGGACCTCCCCAGAGAGCCAGAACTGTTGGTAAATGATGGAGAGTGGCTCGGCAAGCTCTTCTGCCAACTCCCTCATCACCCTAGGATGGAATCCATCAGGTCCCATTGATTTGTGTGGATCCAGGTAGCTGCGATCTAAAGGTCAAGGTGAGATTACAAGTGGCTTAAATATTGGTAAGAGTACTATGCTCACAAAGTCAGCTGCTGAATAGGTGTGTGATGGTGTAGGCTGTTCTGTACCACTGCAGATAATAACATCCACAGGTTTCCATTGTTTTTTTGTGTTTCCCATGGGCACCATCCGCTTTCAGTGTAAATATTCACGTGACACTTCCAAACTCCACTGAAATTGGTAACCTCCAGAGCTGAGGCACCACAGAAGACTACTTAAAGCCACTTTGTCCTCCTACCACCCTCCTCCTTGCTTTCTGGTTAAGTGATCACTTCAGCACCCACAGGACAGGCAACCCACAATGAACTGTAGGACACCAGGCCTTGCTCTTGTCAAAAGGCACATATCTGTAAAGTGATGAACACACACTGTCATTGTCCTATAAATAAACAAAAGTTAGTTACTACCCAGGCAAAACAAAATAGAGATTGGCACCCTTTACACCTTTTTTTATTTAGCAAATCTATGCTGAGAGAGGTATTAAACACCTGAATACACGATAGTCCATTTGGTAGCATATTCTAGGGTTGGTACTTGATAAATCTGGAAAACATCCCTCAAGCTCAACATTCTCCTTGTAAACCATTTCATCACTGCACAATCACACCATTAAGCAAACTGTTATATTCTCTGACAGAACATCTCAGGCAATTTTCTTCATTCTCAAGCTAAGTTAGTTTTTTTTTCTTTCTTTTTTTTTTTCTCCTCTCTAGTGTAATTTTTTTTGAGATATTGGAGAACCCTAGTAGGACTGATATACCTTCTCTCTTCCATCTTTCCTCTTCTGACATCTGTCAAGAGCTGTTCCCATTAATTTTGTTTTCTTTCACAGAGAGCAAATCTGGATCCTGGCCAATCCTGCAAGTCAGATTACACTATCGAGGCCTGCCACCCTATTAGGAATATTTAGTATCCCAATTGTATCTTATAGTGCTGAGTTTAATAGATGTTTATGACAGGCTACTATGAGTTGTCTGATCCCTGAGATGCATAGGAGGAATTGTCCTTTTTTTGAGTAGACTTCTGCTGACCTTTTGGGGTTTCATTCGTTCGTTTGGTGGTGGTGTTCTGTCACAGCAACACATTGAACACTCAAATGAGTGCACCATTTTCTAGGAACCAGGGATAATTCATATGGCAAATGAGTATGTGATTAAGCACACTGACTCAATGACAATGCTGATGTAAGGTGATTTGAGAAGTTCCCTCACTCTGAGAACTCTGCAGCAGATGCGTGGCTTTAACATGATCTTTGTGTTGGAGGCATGTACTAACACATCAACGAATACATGCTAGCATTTCAGTACCTTTTCAAAGCAAAAGCAATCCTTCTAACACTCTAGCATCTGTGGCATTAGATCCTGCCATGCATTAAGGTAATTTTGTGTCGTTTCCCAAAGTGAGCTAAAATGACTCTGAAGGATTTTCCCAATGCCCCAATATCCCAGGTGGCAAAGAGCTGACATCGTGCCTCTTCCATTCTCCAGGTGTGGACTCAGGGCAGATGGCTGGGGCAGAAGCTTGTAAGAGGCCATATACCTGGAAGAAACTGAGTTTGATGAAAGTCTGGCTGTATGGGTTACTGCCATGGAGAGAGTGGTTTGCCTACACATCAGCATCAGTGGTTCTCATTTCCATCCTGCGTGCAGTCTCTTTTTGAGTGCAAACAATGTGATATAAGGATCTGACTGCTAGGTCAGATCACATCTCAGTTGCTCCTATCATTTTTCCATTAATACAGGTTCGTGTAATGGTAAAGGGGGCAGCACAGTAGTGTGTCCACAGCCATGAAGTCAAAATGAAATGCTGGGCCTTTCAAATCCGGCTCTAAGTGTCGTGTATTTTCATGCAACTTTTACTTAGCTTTGCTTTTATCAGATGAGATTCTTTTTGGGTGGATGAAGCAGCAGATGCTGACAATACCCTACCAGTGCTGCTGGACCAGCTATGGGAAATAAGAGCTGCTTGATGGCCAAGGAGACATCCATTCAGACTGAGCATGTGTCTGTCTGCTCTGCCATGTCACATGCAGGCTTTGTCAGAATTAAATCCTAGTCAAAGTGCCAAATCCCATAACAAGGTGCATTCACAGATAACTTGACATGGTTGAGTAGGTGCCCCATAAACAAATATTTGTGGACTTGGATTCTGAACTACTGAGGAATATATTACACAATCCCTGTCCCAACACTGATTGCTAGACTCAAGACACGTTCTTGTGGGAAACTACTGATAAATATACATGTTCTGGTTTTAAACACTCTTGAAAATAAGCTTAGCTTATAAGCTTAATAAGCTATAGGTGATTAGTACGAGTCCTTATCTAAAAGCTCTATCTTATCTCTAGTGCCCAATAACAAGGTGTCTTTCCTATATTGCCATGTCTGGTACGCCAGAGTACGTGGAAGAAAGCCATGCTATACGTTTTCTTTCTTCTTATGCACCTAACCTGCTACTGAACTCTGCAAGTCCAGCCAGAAGGGACAATTTTACTTGCAAATCTATTCTAAAGCTATTTCAGTTTTGGTTTTGTATATCAGTAATGTGAATTTGAAGTTGAAATATGCATTTTGTCTCTTGAAATCCTTTCTAAGCTTCCCAGAGGAGTAAGGGGAGAAAAAAAAGACAACTGCTGAGGTCACAACTAGCAATTAGAGGAAAGAACCTGCAGATGCTTGTGTAACTTCAGTGCAACTCCTGAGACTTAATGAATTATTATTAATTTAAAACACACTTCCAAATGCTTTTTATTCATAGCACAAAAATTTTGACAGTTTAAATCATAGAGTGCTTTAGTGTGCCTGTTACTGAACCAGGACATACTTCTCAATATGCATTTCCTCTGAGTTCACTTCCAGCTGACCTTAAAGACGTTACGTAAAAGATGGCATCTGCAAGTAAATGTGATGAATGGCCAAACCTCAGACCTATGTTGGAGCTACCTTACACGATGCTCACAACATAGAGTGCTCTAAGCATGCCTTCTCATTTGTGGAAAGCTTTCTGTGGGAAGCACCTGAGGTGACAGCTGCTGTCAGAGCTCACCAAAAAGCACCGAACCCGTTTGTTCTCTGTCAGCAAATCCCATGCCCCAGTCCCGAGGGCATTTTCATTCTGACTGTCCACATCTGCTCAGTGTTGACTGGGAGGCTGGAATACTGTCTGTGCAGTTCTCCCATGCGTCCTGGCATGGGACAACCCTGCACACAGCTGGTGCAGAGGCATGAGCTGGGTGCCCAGGAATGGATGACCTGAATAGTCACACTTATTTCCTGTACCAAATTGTAAAAGCAGGCACAAAGACAGATTGTTAAACTGCCCTTTTTGTCAAGAGTTTGCACCAAACTTTCAGTATTTATCGGGAGTTTTAGAATGTGCCCTTCCCCACAGTGTCTGTGCATGCACCTATATAATGGAAGTAATGTCTATCTTCACAGGCCTATGTGTGTGTTATACTCATATCCATTACATTGTTTTATAGAACTGGCCTGCTACTGAAATTAAATCATTAAATTCAAATACCTTTTATTATAGTGATTAGGAGCTATTGATAAGTAAAATTTTTTTATTTTACTTGACAAAGAACTATTCACTGTTTACTCACGAAACAGAGACAACACCCGTTGAGCCTCAGATATGCCACACCATGCTACAAACACGTAAGAATCAAAATTATTAATGTCCTTATCAAGTACAGAAATACAGTTTTTAAGTGGGTTTGAGCATATTGTCATGCACAAAACTTTTGAGACTATCATAATCTGAGGCTAAATCATAGACATAATTTCAAACCAAAGCTACACAACTTAAGGTCCTTTGTTCCAAAGCCGAGTGCTCTCCATTTAAACTGAGGCAGATGCTCCCCTGATTACAAAGACTAGTAACAGCAATAATAATACATTTACCTATATTTGTACCAGTACTCATTTTGGATATAATCGAAAACCTGGTTTAAAGCAGTTAATGTTACGTTTTCATTTGAAATGACTGAGTGGAAGTCAGTTGTTTAAAAGCCAGAGATGAATCAATGCTACAGATTTTATAAATGTCTTGCAGAACTGCTTCAGAACACTGTGCACTCCAAAAATATTAACATAGCCATAAACCAGACAGTAAGTGCTTTTGATGCATATGGAATTAGGGGCTTAACTGCTGGAGTTTTTTTGTAATTGCCTAAATTGCTAGCAGATCAGAGCGTATGTTATTTGTGTTTTGAATAAAATACAATCCAACATAAAGATTAACACAAAAAATTAAAGCTGCAAGAAAATCTTAGCTTTCTTTTGGAAAATAAGAAGTAATCCAATATTGATACAGAAACTGATCAAACAATTTAATGTCTAACTGGACCCATATATTGTATTTTCACCTTACGAAATATTTATGCATAATCCAGAATGTACAGGCCTCTAATTCTTGCTGATACTGGCAAAAGTTTTGTTTCTAAATGCATTTTAAAGTTCTGTCTGTACAAAAGTAAGAATATAACACTAGAGTAGTGTGATGTGAAGAAAGAGGAACATTTGATTCTGCTATACAGGGTGTCTGCTTCATTAGTCTTAAGGGCATTATTGTATTCTTGGCTTTTGTCAATATTTTAAATGTCTTTCAGAAACTTTTCTTAAAGAAGAGTGTTTGCACACTTAATTGTTCTTCTACAGTAGCTACACAAAATCAATATGATGCCATAAAGTCTGCTGTGAAATACGTCAAAAATCACAACACTTGACTAGCAACTCAAATTGTCTAAATAAATGCACAGACTTATTGGGTTTTACTGTTGCAGTTCAAAAATAAACTCAAATAAACTTAAATATACACTAAAAGGTTAAATACATTAAATGTGTCAACAACAGGTGTGATTGTCCCAGCAGAATTATGGTATTAGAGTCATGTGAGGCAGTTCATGGGAGAAGACAAGACTTGCTCTTTCCTCTTGCATGTTGGAAATCCCTTTGTGGTAGTGGGGGGTCTTCTGAGAGGCTAACTGAGAGGGAAATAAGAAAGGGAAAGGCTGCTAACAAAATACAGAAAAAGGCCGTGGAGGATTGACCACAATGAAGCCGAATGCCCACAGTGAAGCAGAATGCCCACCTTCACCTGGAAGCTCACTCCAGGGCAAAGCCAGAATTTGCTCCCAGAGGCTGCTGAAGGGCTGCAGTGCTGGGGTTGTGGTGTGAGTCTGTTCTTGGGGTCGTGACCACCTGGCTGCCCCCCTTGCAAGGCACCAGTTAGCTGCCAAAGCTGATGAACAGGATGCAAACGTGCTAAGTACACGTGCTTGCCAGGTACCCCTTACAGGCCAATGCATCTAACAGATGTCTGCAGAAAAGAACTCCATTGTTGTCTTCTGCATTGTGTAGCTTCTGCTATGAGTACATCTTTTAAATTTATTTTATTGCTGTCTTTAACAGAAAAGATGTAACTTTTATTTTACCATCTGGAGGCTCTTAAACTTTGTTCTTCTGGGAGATATTCTTCTCCAAGTGGGTAAAATTTTCAGTGCCCTCATAGACTTTCAATAATCAATTTTGTGGGCACAAAATAATAGAAATAGTCAAATGTGGAGTTATTGTACGAATTCTTTAGATCAGACCCTTGTCAAATTGTCCTTGATTGTTCAGAGGAATTTTGCTGATGAGGTGTTGACAGATCTCTTTGGCTGGGCAAACAAGGGGAAAGACAAATGCTGGTAGTTCCAGCTTCATTCTCTTCCTCTTGCTTTTGTCTGCACTGCAACAATAAGCAGAGGCACTAGCGAAGATGGAGCCCCTGTTTTTTAGAGCTGGTCTACACTGCAAGTCTTCCCAGGAAAAGTGTGCTTTCTCTGCTTGGGTTGTGGACCAGCAGACATTGAGTGGTAAATTCAGTAAGAGAGGCCAGTCACAGGTCTTGGTCAAGTGAAGGCCCATTTTTAACCTTCAGAACTGTGATCGAACAGGAAATAACTTGAAAATTAGGCCTGAAAAGGGCACAGGGACCGAGGACTGTCCATTGGAAATCCAGGTAAATATTCAGGCCTTTCTGGCCCTATTCCAGACCAGGCACCTGGATCATGCATGTCTTCTAATGTTAGTACTAAACCCCCTAACTTCAATGAGGATTGGTTTGAGTTTGAAGATAAACTACGGAGGTCCTTTCCTAAACGGTTAATTAATCAGCAAAAATGATAGCTTTCCCAAGGGAATCTAGAGTTCTGAAATTTGAAAAAGAGAACAGGCCCTCTGTACTTTCAAGAACGTTTATTTCACCAGTGCTTCTTTGGAAAAATTTTGAAAAAAAGAAAAATTCTCTTTCTGACTGCATTCCAAACAGCAAAGAATTATTCACTCTTACTTTCTGTGAGGGCTTGACGAACCAGGTAACAAGTGACTTGTTGCACCACTGCAGTAATGGAAGGTCTGATGCATTTCTAACAGCTGCAATGAAAGCATATTGAATTCTTGTTCCTACACAACTTCCATCATTTCCAAAGGAACTATGAATACCTGAATTTGTAAAAACTACTAAGCTTTTTCAAACATCTGAAAGAAAAGAAAAAGAGGGAGAAAGTTTCCTGCTTTGTTTCTCAGAAATAAACAAACAAACAACAAAAAAATAACCGAAACAACAAGAAGGGAAGTTAAATCAAAAAACAATTCAATTTCTGAAAAGAAGTGGCAGGAAAAATTGGATCGCTGCATCAAGGGGAACTTCTACACAGAGGGTCTGTCCACTGCTTGTAGAAAGCAGCCCAGACTGTCTCTTTCAGCTCAGGACCTGAGTGCCTGCAGGGCAAAATTTGGAGGCTATAACTAACTTTCCTAAGTGAAATATGAATTTCTAATGACAAATTAAAGAGAACATTAGTTTAATATGGATAATTTTTAATTTTCTTGCATTCAGTGCAGTTCATGGAAGATATATAATGTCTTCAGCTCAGTTATTCTTCCGGCCGAGGAAGCTGCCAATGTGATGAGTATCTTCCTTGAGTTTGACCAGTCAATATTAGAGTTTTGCCTTTTATGTATATATTCCACTTCTCTAGTCTTCCAACATTCCTGCACACAATAGGCTAACTCTGATTTAATCAACACTTTTTTTGGCTGGTGTTCTCCTGTCAACTTCTACACAGTTGTTCCGGTAGCCTAGAACCATAAAATTAGGGACTCTGCTACCTACAGCAGTGCAGCTGCCGGAGGATGTGTCTCAGGCAAGAACAGAAATCCCATTTAAAGACATAATTGCTGAAGCCTGAGGTGTTATACTAACTAAATTATCTCTGATTAGTTTAGAGCTAGATCAGTATTAGCTAGGGCATGGATAGACTGCAGCCATGTAGAGAGATGTTGATTACTTAGGCAGAGGCAGCTAATAGGACGAAAAAGAAGACAAGGCTATTCATAGGCTGCCACAAATATTGTGGTGCAGGAGAACATATCAGATGGGTCTGATTCAACACCCTCTGGACTTAGCGAGAGTCATTTCATGGCATTACTGCGACAGGTCTTTATACTTTAGTAACTGAACAATATTTGAGAAACATTACTACTACTATTGCTACTACTAATGATAATACCTTCCTTTTCATAACAGTCTTCCCCTTATACAGTTGTGATTTCAGTGCTTTGGGTGCTGTGATTTTTCATCTCCTGTGCAAATAAATTCAAGGGACCTTATTGGAAATAAGTGCATAAGCTTTAAACATGCACAAGCAAAGACTAAGCCTGAGTAAAAACTAGGGTACATAAAACAATTTGAAACAAAATGTATTTGCAAATGCAAATGGGTATTGTTATGGTACTTTCTTTCCTGGTTTTGCATATTACTTTTACTCATTATAAAATTTCACTCTTTTAACAAAAATTCTGTAGATATCCTTCAGATACCTGGACTTAAATGCAAAGCAACATACAGTTCTGTCCTGTTTCTAATGGGAAGACACTAAAATGAATCTGAAAATACTTGCCAATTGATTTGCAATTGCTAAGAATATAACTGTATTGGGACCTTAGTCTTGCAGCATTCATAAAGGCTGAATACTGACATCTCTTTAAAAAGGCATTTTCATGATGTACATTTGAAATGACACACAGCCAAACCACAACGCTACAGAAACAGTTTCACCTCTTACAGCTGCTTGTGAAGCTCCATTCTGTAGCAAAACGTCTCTGATAATGAAGGGTGACCAGCTTATGACTTGTTTTACCCATATACCTTTAATATTTTTTCCCGTGTAAATATTGGGATATTACTGTCCACTGGGGAAAAGAGTTGCAGAGGTAGAAGAAAGTGATGAGTTCTGAGATTTCAGTGAAATAACTCTGTAAATGCTTGTTGTGTGTTTGCTGTGCCCAGAGGTTTGGATTGTGTGGTGGCAGAGGCCTGGCAGTGTGCCACTTAACATGCGAGCCCCACGAATTGTCCCCATGAGAGCAAATTGGTAGGTACTGCCCAACAGTCTAGCCTGTACATGTTCTGAAGAAGCTTGCAGCTCCATAAGAACATTTCAGGGGCCTACCAAAGATGGCTACATATTTACTCATCACTAGATGTATTTATTTTGTACAGAAAAAAGGAAGAAGTTAAAAACTAATTTTGCAACAAAATAAAAGCCCTTAGCTAGTGGGGATACCATGAAGGCTTGCCACAGGAGAAAATCTTAAGAATGCATTTAGTGTTTAGCTTGAAGTATGTGCTTTTCCCACATTTCCATCCAGAAAACTGCTTTTTCTAAAACAGTGTAGACGTTGCGGAGTATGACTTGAGCCTCAGTGGGAAACTGATTGTCTTATATAGCAAAAAAAAAACCCCTAAAAGAGCAATTTTTAGGAGACTCACAGGAACCAGTAACGCATGCACCACAGAGCTGTTGTCTTTGACAGTAAAACTGTGTATGTTAAATGTGCTAAAACAGGTCAGCCCAACAAAGCCAGCATATGGTGAATATGTGAGTACAAATATGCATTGCATGTTCTGTCAATGTCCTTCGATTTTTCATGGGAGCCAGTTTTGTGTTGATTTTTTTCAGATTTTTTGACATTACTATCATTGTGTGGTAGTATTAGTATTATTAATGTGGTATAATAATTATTAATATGGTATAATTATTATTAATGTAGTATCATAATTAGATGCATTTATGGTTTAAAATGGGTACACATGCAGCTAATCTCTCGCAGAAATAGGCTCCAGAGTAAGCTGGACTGCTAGGATTCTCCCTGCAGACCTATTACTTGTAAGTTTCCTACTCTGAAATTTAGGTGAAAATTAAGGTGCTCTTGATTTAATTCCTGATTTTGTTTACATCACATATGCATTTCTTATTTACACATATAAAAGGCAGTATGGAAGAAATCCTGTGCCTGTGAGGTGGGAAAACAAAGTACCATTAAGATACGAAGCTCGGCTTTGCAGAAAATGGGCTTTGCATGTGTTTATCAGATAGACTGTGCGTTGACAAGCACCATTGCCCAATTTACCTTTGTTTGATCACATCATATAGTTTGTCAGGCTTATCTAGTGAATGAAACAAGAGGTTGACATAAAGTGTTGTCTGAGCAGAAAAGGAACTTTGGTCAACTATCAGGGAACACAAACAAATTACTGGACTCGTTCATATCACCTTAAAGTAAAATAAATAATCTAGCTTTTGTTTCTTCTGTGGGGAGGTGACATAGTCCACATCAGATTCATATTATGAGGTAGGATTTGTTTTAAAGCCACAAATCATTGCAAACATGGACAGAAATCATGAAAAAATTGCATAAGCAATTTAGATGATGCCTTTTCTATATTTTAAAATTCTTTAAAGTTATTGGAAAAAAGGGCAGCAGTCTGAATGAAACAGAGCTGTATGGGAGTTTTTGAGCAGTCAAAAGTTACAAGTCAGTTTGACTTTCAACCAGGAATAGTACTGCCTTACTGCATTTGATTCCATCTGATTTAGTTGGCTATGATTTACTCTTCACCTGTTCTCCCTTGGAAATGACTCCATTTGTAAAAGTCAATAAATTACTTGGGTGACCCATTGCAGCATAGACTCATAGAAGCATGGAATGGTTTTGGCTGAAAGGGACCTTAAAGATTATCCAGTTCCAACCCCACCTTCCCCTAGATCAGGTTGCTCAAACTTCATCCACCTGGCCTTGGTCACCTCCAGGGTTGGGTCATCTACATCTTCTCTGGGCAACCTGTGCCAGTGCTTCACTACACTCACAGCAAAAATTTTCTTCCTAATATCTGATCTAAATCCCCACTCTTTCAGCTTAAAACCATCCCCCCCTCATACTATCCCTGCACTCACTGATAAAGAACCCCTCCCCATCTTCCATACCGGTTCCCTGTAAGTACTAGAAAGCTGCTCTAAGGTCTCCCTGGAACCTTCTCTTCTCCAGGCTGAACAACCCCAACTCTCTCAGCCTGTTCTTGTCTAGGAGGTGCTCCAGCTCTCTGATCATCTTCGTGGCCTCCTCTGGACTCACTCTAACAGATCCATGTTCTTCCTGTGCTGAGGTCTCCAAAATTGAATACAGTACTCCAGACTGGGAGTGCTCCAGGCTCCTGGCAAAATTTCAGCAGCTTGAAGATTTCTGGAGCAAAAGGGTGGCTCAGCTCTGGCCCCTTTGTGAAGTGATCTCTGCAGGCAGCAGGAACGGCGAGGCAAAGGTGGTGCCAGGGCTGTCTGCCCATGAGATGCCATGCTGCTGCTGTGACCTGGATGACACTGCTGAAGTAGGGTGGAGCAGCCGTCTTACAGCAGGGAGGGGTGCACTACTGTACTTACATTTTTCATGCCAGTTTTATTATTATGCATAAATGACTTTTTTAATGATTTGGCCATGTACAGCTGAAAAACCAAAGATCCTAATTTTGCCTGGGGCAGCATGTTTATTTATATTAGTACTGCTATCGTAGACTCCTGTCTGGTTTATACGATAAGCTATTCTCTTAAATGTTAAGATAATGGAAAGTTCAGTAGATATAAGAAGACTCTAGCAACCCCCTCCACCTTCCTCATTAGTCAGTGTTCCTCAGTTCCCTATACTCAAGGAATAAACTGGACACAAATTTTGGAAAAGACTTAACTTTACAGCTGCCTTCTTTGGGGAGTCTACCTCCATTCTCAGCAGCCCAAGCTAGTGTGGTTTCCCAACTCTGCATCTCACTCTAGAGTCAGTCCTGTGAGTGTGAAAAGATTATCTGCCTCTTACTCATTTAATTTAACACCAGGTTTCTGCAAATGGAAACTGATGACTCACAAGGATTGTTCTGGGACTGGCTCATTAGACTCTGGAGAAAATATCACAATGACTTTTCCAGAGAGTGCCAGTGCGGTTCCCTGAATAAACACATTATACTAACTGGTGAGCTCCCCTGCGGTGGCTGGGCTTTATTGCTCTGTGTGTGTATGGATCTTTCTGCCTGCCTCTGAACCACGCTTATTTATGTAAAGGCTGCTTGTGCAAATGAAAATGCTGTTGTTCCAAAGGGCACGTGCCAGGCAGCATGCTGAGTTTCTAGCTGGCATAAGACCAAGGCCTCAGTGCTTTGCACAGAAACCATGACTCAGGAGTAACACACACCATATGATGGAAAGTAGTGGCAGAGTCTGTCATCAAAAAGCTTTTGCATAGTTTGGAGACTCAATTACGGGAAACTCCTGAAATGGTGCATACACAGGTATACCTATCTTTGTATAATGACTTTCTAGTATCAATATTGTATATAAGTAACATTTGAAAACAGAGTTAACAAGGACTGGTGCAGCAATGATAAACAGAGCAAAGAAGTGCCCTGAAGTGTCACGAGGTAACAGAGTGGGAAACATATGCAATGAAATATCTACAACGCTTGAAAACACCGTATGTTGCTTTGCCAATAACTCTAGCTGTGCCACTTAACTGTGCTGAACATTAGTTATGAAGCAAATCACTCTCCTAGGAGGGTATTGGAGTTAATGATCCTGCCTTTAAACAGGCTTCCCAATGCAGGAACCCTCTCCAACTGCAAGCCTGAATTCTTCTAATGCAGCAGGGGCCATCGTTCTTTTTAGAACTTATTCTGCAGTGTAACTGATAAAAGTAAAGTTTTCAAGCCTGGTTATAAAGTGCTTCTAATGCATTTTCTAGGATATCACTACGCTGTGAGCCGTTCCAAGGCTTGATGCCTTTTGGAAGTGAGAGACCTGCCCTAGTGGGTGGTAGGTCCCTCCCGGCCTACCTTCATACATCATGGGCAAGAAAATGTCTCAGAATCTAGCTAGAAAGCTTTGCCAGGGCCTTTTGCTACAATGGCCTGATTCATGCTACCTTTGCCCCTATTAGGCAAATGTTGTCATTGGAAAGTGGCTCCATATCTGTCAGATATCATCTCAGGGGATATCCACCAGTGCCAGTGAAATCCTCGCACGGCTTAAGGGACATGCAGGTGTCCGTGGTGGACTCTGAGTGACAATGTTGGCATCCAGCATCAACCATCACTGGTGGTTTCTCTCAGACAGTGTTTAAATAACTAATTCATCACATTAATTTAGAGACTAAAGTGAGACAAATTAGGAACTGTCTCTTCACGTTTTGGCAACAGGAAAACGAAAAGGCTTCCAGAAGGTGAGGTGCATCCAATGAAAACATCAACTCAGTTCTCAGCAATCATCAGAAAAGTAAAAGAAGATACAAGTTTTTCAGGAGACAGTAAAGGACTAAACAGGGAATGCTATTGTATACATATCTATGATATATCTGCATCTGGGACACTGCATTGGGTTTGAAACAGCTCAGAAAAAATAAAATAGTTGAAAAGTTACAGAAATGGCAAGGTTTGTGAAGATAGGAAACAGCTTTCCCATGATAAAAATTAGAACAATTTAAGACACTTCAATCTGGAAAAGTGCAGAACTCAAAGGTCTGTAATATCTTGAGTGAATTGAAGGAGTTGATCATTTTTCATGAACTCTTCCAGCATAAAACCTTGGAGACATTGACTGAAATAAACATATGTAGGTTCCGGACAAACACAAGGAGGTGGCTCTTCACACAACACAGAATTACCTTGTATCAGCACTTGCTGCAGGACATTGAAAACTATAAAAGTTGTCTGGATTTTCAAAATAGCTCAACAAAAGTCCATCTATGTTTACTAAATACAAAGAAATCACAACCTAAATATGGAATAACTCTTTGAGAAGTACTCACTAGGTTTTTCTAGGTCTTCCCTGTAGTTTCATTCAGACTAAATAAGTATCATTAAACAAGTATCATTAAAGATTATCTGGTGAAATTTTTTAAGAGTGTTTAAATTAGCTTTGTTATTATTATCAACTAATTTGGAATTAGTAATCTGTCCATTTTCAGGAAAACATTGATGACTTGCAAGAGACTTAGAAAATGCAAGGCAAATATTCAGAGTATGAATAATCGCATGAGTGAACAGAAAGAGTGAATTTGTCTATGGATTGTTTCATAAGATTAGTAAATCAATCTGCACATCGTGTTAAGTGTAGCTTTAAGGATGGACCGTGGGATTTTTGTCATACAGTTATGGTTATGCAAGGGCTTATGAACACTCATTTGAAAATGCACTGGACTGGCCTTTAGACACAACTACATACAAGGTCTAATTAATTATATTTTGAGCTGTCAGTCAGGTATATGACAAAAGCAAGAACAATTACAGGTTCAGAGTGGTGAAGGAAAGAAAACATCATCATGCAAGTCTTACCCGCTTAGAAAAGCAAGAGGGAGGACCACTATGAGAAGACTGTGCTTCTCGGATTATGAACTTTCTGCTTTCCCTGTTCACTTCTGTCTGACCCTCTCTAGGAGGTTACTGCTTGAAGTTATGCTTGCAGTCTTATTCATATAACAATTTCTGAGGATTTTTCATTTTCATATTCCAGGTGCTGTAATGGAACAGAAAATGCAATTGTGGCTGAACCGTGGCATGAAGTCTCTAGTATCCAAGGAAACAGGGAACACACATGGGAAACTCATCTTGTAAAAAGCTAAACCAAATTATCCATATAATTTTCCTTGTCCAAGGAACTTATTTTCTCACTGAGGTAAGGCAGTGTAGGAATATTTAAACTGTCAAAATGGAATCCACACTGCAAAATATGGAACTTCATCTGTAGTACCATAGTTCTTACAGGGTTTTCATCTGCAGGTGTGATTTTGGCTTATTAAAATCACAGGGATGAATCACAGATCCATTATTTGTCTCCAAATACCTGTATCATCTCTCAAGATGAGATATTGATTGCAAGTAGCTTGTGACTGGACATATTTTTTTGCAGGTCATTAGTTCATGCCTGCCAGTAATAAAAAAGATATTGTAATTAGGAGGTTAGGCAAAAAAAATGAGATGTACTAGAGAGAAAATACTGTGATACTAACTAGAATCTCAAAACAACCACAAAAGGAAAATATCTTCGTAGTGTTTTCACTACAATTTACCTGCTGCCACCCAGAAATGAGAACTCCTGAAGTGCTAGGAAAACTTTCTGCCTGGAGCTCATTTTATGAGTAAAAATGAGAAGAAATCTTCAGGCAAATGGTATGGTAACTGTCTCTTTTTGATCTGTTTTGTGTAACCAAGCAAAGCCTGTGTAATGTTTGTGTTGTGTTGCTTGCTTTATACATATATATATGTCCAGTATCATTATCCAGATTTACTATTTTGATGAATAACTAAATGCAGAGAAGTCATTAGGCATAGTGGAAAGGTGACAAAACAGGGCCTAGAATCTGTGTCTCTATGGCTTTTATAGTTAAGGAAAAATGAGAAACAAGAACAAATGTAAAATCTTAATGACAGTCAGTGTAAGGGAGAGGTTTATTCCTTGTTTTAAAGTGTAGTGCTTTGCTATTGCCCCACAGCCTCCGCTCGCTGTACACATAGGCTGCATACATGCACTCATGAGCTATGTGGTGTGCCTGAGATTGGCCCGTATAATTCAGATTTGCCATATATAGATTTTCAGGTCCAAGGGAGGGAGAGAATATAGTTTATTGAGAGTCCAGCTTTCCCAAGTACATTATGGCTTTTTGTGATGTCATTTATTGGGTGAGTAGACAGGTCTGGAGCTGACCCAGCATTTGGTTTAGAAAGATGCAGCAAGTTTAAATGCATACTTAGAGTCCTCTCAAGCAGAAAGCAGAAAACAAAGCTAAATAGATCTAAATATAAAAATAATATGTATGTAGGCACAAAAATGACACTGACTTTAGGGGTAGGATGGCCAGTAACCTCTAACACTGATGCTGGAGTTGTGTACCTCTGTGCACAGTCTATCCAGACTGTGAGGAGTCATACAAACCGCAAGTAAGACTGCAGCCTTACAAACAAACCATAACAGGTTATAGAGTGACAGTCTGACACTCTGCTTGCAAGCTAAGGCAGTTAATTGTGGGGCCTCCCCAGTGTGAGGGAAGCCTAAGCATCAACTGAGGCATGGGAATTTACTTGTCAAGTTTTATGACATTGAAGTGAGTCTCATTATTCTGATAGGGGAAGATGTCTAATTAATGATTTTTACTGAGCTAGGCTAGGTTTTACTTTATTTGCATATAAGTAAAACATAGGTCCACACTGCACTGCCAGGAATTCCTTGCTCAGGAGTTTCTTGGTCAGTACTCAGTCCAGTGACCAGTTGCAGGAGCTGCAGTGGACACTGACACCTAAAAGCTGCACCAAAATGTGAACTTAAACAAAAACAGTTAAAAGTTAACCCAGGGAGTCTTCTTGGCTTAGCCACTGTATGACTTAGAATCAAAAAGTGACCTGTGGCAAAAATCCACTTTGACAGCCTGTGGTGGGACTTGAGTCTACTCTGGCACTCAGTGGCAGAAGTGCATAAGCTCTGCTTTTCAAACAGTAATACCTAAAGAATGGTGTGAACCAATAAGTTCTGTTAATATTCATTGTGTTGCAGAGGACAGACTGTTCATTTCTGAGAAGAGCATGAGGTTCGGTGGTCGATCAGTTCATTTGAGACCAGGCCATTCCTGCACTCCTCTCCAGGAAAGTGGTTTCAAGTCTTGGGGAACGGCTTTAAGTGTCACAGCACATGTTTAATAGATACAGCAGAAGGTATCACCTGTGTTCAAGATGATTTGCCTCATTTTCAGGGAGTTTCTAGCCATTTCTTTTCATTGTTCAGCCCTTTCTCTCACTTCTGCAGCAAGGAGAAAGGACTAATGGCTCTTAGTTAATTGTGGTCTCAATTGTGTCTTGTTTTTCCGTTTCTACAGTCCACTGTATCTCATGACATAGTCTGAGGTATGTGGTGAGACCCTGGTGTGAAGTGCAGCCCATTAGCCCCCAAAGTATTTGTCAGCTGTCAACCATAGGAATCCATAAGAAAACCAGGCAGAAATGCCTGTGAGGATACTGGGGGGAACCACAGACTTTTGCACTGTGAGAAGACACAGCATTGGTACTGCTTCAAGGTGCCATTCCTATGGCAGCAGGAGACATGAAGACGGGAGCCAAGACTGTTTCTGTGCCAGTCTCTCCTTACCTGGTGCCCCAAGAGGTGCAAGCAGAGCCAGAGGATGCACGTGAACCGAGTTGCCCTGCTTTTCACTCTGATGTGAGCATCCTGGCAGAAGATGACCTTTGAGCAAAGCTCAGAGGAGGAGGATGAGCCACAGCATAACCCTGTGACTGGTGCAAATGCACACTGCAGATCCCAGATGTTTAAAAATTGCAGGACCCAGCAGAATAATATAATTAGCTAGAAGACATTTCAGAAGATTAAAATAAAACTTGAGCTCTTTTTAGTTGCTGTCTCATTTTTTGACCTTTAGAGCAATGTTCAAGTAGTATTTTCTAGCTTTTCTTCACATCTGTGACAAGTAGAAATAAGCTCATATTTTTTCTTAATTATACTCTTATTTTCTTCTTTTTTATGAAAAAAAAGAAAGAAAAAAAGACTAGAAAACTAGTTCTCTGCTATGGTGAAATTCAGGATCAAATACTGAGAAGGGTAGCAAATGCCTTTCTCACTTGTCACACCTGCAGGCCACTCTTGCAGCAAAACACTCTTATAGTTCCTCACCTTTCCAAGTGAAAAGCCAAGCACCTGCACTATTGTATCATGAATTGAGATGATGGGCAACCTGAATAATGGAAGATAAATATTCACAAACTTGTGTTTTATTATGCAGAGGTTTATTCCTTTTTCTCTCCCGTCTTCTCACTAACTACTCCTTTGGGAGCCTGGAGCATCCAGCTGGGCTTTCACAGCTGGAAAGAGGAGTAGGTTGCAGAAAAAAAACCACCACGCTGAACAAAATGACTGTACTGCTGCTTGCGTAAGCAATGCATTGATTTTGTTTCAAATGTTTCTTTCTAAAAAAATGAATGTCAATAACTATAAAAGCTCTTACAAAATGAGACATACTCAGCATCAATAGGAGCCAAGCAAGAGGGAGGCTGTTTTGCTCTTGTTTGAGAACAGCAGGAAGAGAACAGGAGGAGGAGAGCTGTAACATGCTCCTGTCTGGGGACAAACAGTGCACAGAGTGGGGAAGAGTAAAGCTGGACAGCTGGGATTAGGATGTGTGAATTTTCTGAGCTGTGCGGTTTTTTGTCGACCTTTCCCACCAAAGCTTCCCTATCATTAAAAGACACCAATTAGGATGTGTAATACCAAATGTATTCTAAGATTCAGGGAATGGGCTTACTTATGAGCATCATCTTTATGTGCTGCTCAACATATTAAAAGGCCACCAAAAATAAAGCTACCGCACATTCTGCTGTATGATGTTATCTCAACTTTGGGGACCATAACAAGACATTTCAAACACTTCAGAAATTATATGTATAGGGAAGTCCTGTGGGATTTCATTCTAATTCCTGTTTTTATAGGCTTTTGAACAAAACACTCTGTAGAATTCACTTTGTAGAATTCACTAGGCTCCGTCCTCTGCAGAACAGGGCAGTGGAGGTGGGTTTGACAGGACATGCTGCAGCTGTCTCAGGGACAGAAATGTTGGCTTTACCAGCATTACTGGCATTGCAAGCTGGCAGAGATGTTTCTAGACTAAATAAAAATATATGTCCTCCACCTTCTTGACAACATACTGTGCTGAAAGTTTCAGGGCAGTGATGGTTGAGACCAAAAGTGTCACAGAACAGGGGTTTACAGAAATGCTCAGCTAGAGCATTTATTGCAGATAGGAACTGGCTAAGCAAGAAGGACTCTCAAAGCTGCAGTAACATCTGTTTTTGTAGATATAGCTATTTTCAGATGACATGAAAATTTGTCGATGCAGATTTAGCAACAAGAGATTTATAGGATGGAGAAAGCCTTGGCGCTGCTGTGCCTCTGCCAAGGGCAGGAGGAAGTATTCAGTGTGATGGAAACCAAAAGAAATAGGCTGTTTCTTAAATGTGCTCAATTTGTCCAGGCAGGTGTGCCAACTCATCAGCATTTGATGCTGACTCAGCTGGTAGCCTGTGGGAGTAGGGTAGAACTTCAGGGGATGCACATAGGGCTGACATCAGAGACCTGCCATGGGGTCAAGAACGCACCGTCTTCACCTCAAGGTCTAGGTCCAAGCCCAGAGAGCAGTCCAGCCTACCTAAGTGTTATAAAGAAGGCAGTGCAGGTCCTTAATTGCAGCAGGACTTAGCGTAACAAACAGAAAAACTCTCCCTTTTTCCTTGGCTCTGGAAGGCAAACTGCCTATGTGAACGGAGGGTGGGTCTGGGGTCTCATTTATCTCTCTCCTGCAGGCACACAGCACTACAAGGGAGCAGGCAGTCCGGAATACATAAGCTCAGCAGCACTGGGGAAACGTAGCCACACTGGGAAGCAGCAAAACTGATCACGAAGGCGAACAATTTCTTGATTTTGCTACTAGAGGACGCTGCTTTTCAACCAGCTTTCCCCCATTAAGTGAAAAAGCCTCATGGAGTGTAAACCATATCAAGAGCACAGTGGTCTTTAGAGCCATTGCTATAAACTTATTCTGATTTTGTAAAGAGTGTGAAAGAAAAGTACTGCATAAATTTAAAATCCATTCCTCCTAGTGCAGCAGGTGTGAAAGGGTCTGTATTGGCAAGCCATGGATGGTCCTTCATTTATTCCATAAGGAATATTTTTTTCAAGTGAAAATAAGTCTTATTGCTTTGCATAGAACTGTGGGAAAATTAAGAAATGGTAACAATTAAGTGGTTCCTGACACTGTAATGTGTCCTTCAAACGTCTGGAAACTTTAACCTCAGTGGAAAAACAAGTAGCAAAAGAGACAGCAACCCAGGGACACAGTCCTGATCACCCTTACTGAACTGTGTGCTTTTTGCCCAGGTAAATAAACATTGCTGGAGTCATCATGGTCCTCTCAACAATGAAATTTACCCTTGTACAGGAATAGACTGGGATGTAAATTTAAATTTTAGATAATCTTTTTCTACCTCCCATGTACACTAAAAAGAGAGAAAGATAAGATCTGGTATTGCACGCTCATAAAATATACAAGAGACACCTATTTATTATACCAAATTACAGTAATTTATTACACTGAGTGCCTTTGACAAAACTTGAAAAATTAAAGGATGAAACCCAAGGCAAACTTTCTGACAGCTGCAGGTGTCCATAATGGCTGAGTCAGCCAACACCAGTGTGTGATGGGGGTAGAAAACTATAATCTGAATTTAAATCAAATCTCAAGAACAGAGAGGAAGAAAATCAGTTGTTCATTTTTCACTCCACCACAGTGTGTCAATAATAGTCCTGAATAAAACTAGTGGATGTAGTGGGAAAGAGTGCATTCCTGCTGCAGAAAGGAATAAAAACTGATACCCAATGCTTACATTATCCAAAGTGCTGAGTGGGTTTAAGTCAATAATTACCACCACACACCAAGGAAATTATCGCCCCCATTAGAACATGGTTTAGGGGGCTTTTCATATTTTCACTGTGAAGGATATAATGTGAAAGCTATTTTATAGGCAAAGTTTTGATGAGAGGCTGGAAGAATCCTGAATCACTAGAAGAAGGCTGAAAGAGAGGGGAAGGAGCACAGCATTTTCAGACCCACTGCAGCTCTTCAGCAATGTGCTCTCCTCCAGTCTACAATTATGCGTGGTAGTGCAATTTTGTCACCCACCACTTTCCCATTCCCCAGTGTGCATAGCATATGCATTTACCTGTTGCAGTGACAGCCATAAGAAATTTACTGTCACTTTAAAAACAGGCATCAGAAAAAACTCAAGTCAGTAAAAGCTGGGGAAAAAGGCAAAGGAATTAAAAGCCTGGGAATTTTTGTTAAGTCTTTCTCTCTGGACCTGCCTCCCCCCTCTCCAACATCCCTTTCTGCGCATATATAGACATATTTTACATATATATGTATTTGAAAACACACACACATTTTTATTGTGTGTTATCGGACATTTCAACAACACTGCTAATAATGTCACCCCTGCAGGGCTACATTGGATGAGACAATGAGAGAATTGGTCCACTGGTACAAAATGGTCTTGTTTCAATTTAGACCTGCTGAGACTTTCTTTCCTCTAGAATTGACCCTCTCATTTGGTATCTCCCAAAGTAAGTACAAGTGAGCAGGGATTTTCTGGCCTGTCGTGAGAGACTTGGCAAGCATAGGCACAATGAAAGAGATGACTCCAACTGTTAATAATTAACTGGGGAGGTCATTGCCTTCAGTCTTGGTGTTGCTGCCTGCTTGTACAGTGCGCTTGTGCAATGAGGGCCTGGAGACAGTTGCTCCTGAGGGCCTCAGGCAGGTTAATGACTTCATATTTACATTTTAGCAGCAGTAACAAATTGTAAGCCATGGGGGCTCAGTCCCCTCAGCACTGCACAAACAGAGTCTGGGGACAAAAGCTGCAAAATACCTTCTCTGTCATACCAGAGCTCTGCAAAAATTATCAAGTCTTCAATGACAAGAAATCCTCTTAGCTGTCAAACTCTGCCTCACATGTTCAGTACTCAAAATTAAAAATCTTAAATAAAGGGGCTTTTTTAGGAAGGTAAATGTATTCTAGAGATGAGAAAAGCTATTTTTACATATCTAATTAGTCACACTTCATAGTAATAATAGCATTACTTGTATTATACTATGTTATATATATTATGCAAAATACTAGATATCAGTTTTCACATTGTCTTTTCTCTTTTAGCACTAGACTAGAATTTCACCAAACAATAATTTGCCACTTAAATCCTTCTATAAAAATTTTTCTATTTGTTTTCAATTTTTCTTTTTATTTTATTTTATTTTTTACCTCTCTACCTCTGTAAAGGCGTAAAAGTATCCATGTTAGAGGAGCAGGAAGGAGTAGAAATTTTGGCAGGAATCGAGATGGTAGGCGAGGACCCCAAGCTGGCTGGACAACACCAAGCATGAAGGTTGGTGTTTTCTCAAAGATACTAATTTGCAAGTGCTATTGCTCTGTGCTAGCTGCCCTGAAAGGGCAGTGCATGCACTTGCTGTCACTTTCATTATGTAGGACTCTGCCAGTTCTGCGACAGAGGGTGGTGGAGGTGTACTGGAAACCCGCTGGGCTGGGAGAAGGGTGCCAGCCATCAGAGCAGGCATCTCCAGGGCACGCTGGCCTGCATGAGCCAAAGTAGTGCTGCAAGTACGGGACATGCCAGAGACACCAGCGAGGCCCCAGGTGGGCTGGGTGCCAGCACCCTTCGTTGAAAGGCAGAGCGGCTGTTTGGAGCTGTCACACAGGCAGAGGTTTTATTCCTTGCCTGTCAAAATGCCTTAAGCTAAAGGTTGGGCTGTTGAAAGCAGGTGTCACCCTGCAAAGCTACCTCATGGCGGGTACGTTCATCTACCTGCTTCCATTATTTTGGGTAAGTTGGAAGCCATTCGTGCAGGATCCATGCAATGGAGAAAAAACTTTAGTTTGGCACCTGTTGCTCTGGTGGCAGGATGTCCTGTGCCTGGGCAGAAGGTGCTTGCCCCATGCAAGGTTCCCCCCATCGTGTGGGCACCCACCAGGGGCAGTACCGGGCCTGCATGCATAAACATCTGAATGGGAGCCATGGACAAAAATTCCTCTGGTCATCAGACTCTGACCTTTGAAATAGCAGATCACATCCACCCTCCATGTGACACCACAGCGTACATGTGCCACTGTTCTTTGGGAAGCTTCCACCAGACTTAATAACAGGGGAATTTGGTTTTCATGATGTTTAGTTTACCATTCAACGTTCTGTTCTTCAAAAAAAAAAATCTATCTTATTTCTCAGAAATAATATTTGTTTGTTTAAATAAATATTTATGCCTTTGACCAAAGGTTTTAATTGTATTTTGTTCTTCTTACTATGGCAGCCATCATCCTGGCAAAGACACATTTGCATCACTTAGTAGGATAGATCTCATCTCTCACAAGCAGATGTTGACCTCCAAACAGGTCAAAGTCAAATCTGTTGCTGATACCAGCTCCACCAAATCATGGTTGCCAGGCAGTGCCACTGTTCTTATCCTCCTCACAACCTCTCCCCTCCCTGACAAGACTGAGAACACCACCTGGGTCCCCATGCTCCTGGCTGTCACATCCAGTGCTCTGCAGTCACATTTGATACTCTCCAGGTTGTCCCAGCAGCACCATTGATGCCCACACATAGGAACATCAGGGAACACTAGTCAGAGGTTCAGATGAGCCTCAGTAGTCTCCTCACAGCATCCTGGATCTCGGCCTCCAGCAAAGAGCAAATTTCTGCAGACAACAGGTCAGGCTGGCAGGTGAGTGCCCCTGTCCCCTGCTTCCTCATGGTGGTCTTGCATGGGTCAGGGTCAGTTGGCCCAGGTGCTTCTCTGGAAGCTCCTGCTCAGCCTGCAGGGCACTGAACCTATTTTGTAGTTACAGGCCTTCAGATAAGCAGGAGCCTTCCTTTGCTGGCAGAAGTCACCAGCTCCCACCCTTGGCTTACCCTAGAGGTTGCACTTGCCATTCTGCTGGGCGCAGAGTGCCTGTATCTGTGCTGCAGCTGGGGCTAGGTCTCTGGCAGCTATTGCATGTCTAAGAAGATCTTGTCTATCTCTGTCAGTTCTACTACATATTAATTTTCTTTTTATATATGTATGTGTGGGAGATGTTCTTTTCTTCTCCTGTGATTTCTTTATAACAAAGAGAGTGATGAGGCCACTTTGGGTTCCTGCATGGTAAGAGATCTTGCATAAGCAAAAATTCCTTATTCAGCATAATCTTCCATCAACCAGAGAAAAAGGCATTGGAAGCACATCAGAATAAAGTTGTCTTGTCTAGCTAGCTTGTGGATTTAGGGGGAAATTATTTGCCTACAGGGAAATCAAAATGTCAACATGCCATTTAAAGTTGGTTGAAAACGTATTTAAGCTCAAGATAGAGCTGGTAGTTTCAATGGAAAAAAGTAGCTAAAGAAAGCATTTTCATCAGATGAATCAAATACTCCCATGTGGCCTTAAGTGTCCTTTTGGTGTGCAGCAGTGGAAAGAGAGAGGAAAGATGGTGCATGATAGGACATACAGTTTTACTAGGACCTTGTAAACTAAGGCAGAATCAGAGGATGGAGGATGTAAACCACATTCTTTGTGAGGCATTTGGGAGTACTCCTGATGTAAAATGTTGAACTTTCTGCTAGAAAAATGTCACTTGCTTAACTGTTGAAGCTAAATATTTTCTGAGAGCATTAATTCCCAACCTTGCACTAACTCTCTGCTGAAGCATACCCCAAACATGCACAGGAAACTTATCCCTTACTATGTCTGAAAGACTAATATGGATAACCTTTGCCTCACTGTGGCTCACAGAGAACACGCAAGAGAAGCATGGTTGTATTTTCTTTACATGACAGCATAGGGACCCCAACAGATATTTGTCTCTTTGAAAACAGAACCTAAAACAAATTCATGTATTGGGCAGGGTGAAGGAGGCACAAGGACACAAGTCAGGAGCTGAGTTGTTGAGTCCTGTGGCTGTGTTGCTCTGAGTAGATGAAGTACGTTGTGTATGTTTCTAGTTGCACAAGGAAGTTTAAGGACAGGGAATGACTGCAAGAGCTGACATACCTAATTCTGTGAGATTGATCCTGCTCCCTGGGAAAGTTTGCTCAGTTGTGCTTAAGAATTAATTGCACAAAATCAGATGAACTGGAAAGCATGCAAATACTTTGTAGCAAAGGGAGAAAAGTATTTGGACTCACTTGGTTATCATCTCAGGCACTGCATACTCAGAAATAAATTACAAGCTATCTGCTTGACAAGCAAAATAGTTGAGTAGCCTCAGATAACCCTGCAGGGCGTGTCAGACCATTGCTGGAAGAGGCTCAGCCCTGCTTAAAGGTCTGTAGCGTCCTTTTTATCTCAGGCTTTCCTTAGGCATTTAACAAAGGTCTACATATCATGAGCTGTAAATGTACAGGGCTCTCGCATGACCTCACCCCTGGTGCTGTGCAGCTGGGGAACAGGACCTATATGTTTTGCTGTAAGCATGACTTGGGCTGTTCTCAGAATAATATCAATATGCCATTTGACATCGTGTGCATTATCACTGGCCTGTGAGTGGTGGAGCTGGGTCTGCATGGGTCTGATCTATCACGTTAGAAAGGAGACCTTGTGGTACTTCCACAATACACGAAGCTTTCCTGTGTTTCTGTTAGAGGATGAGAATGGACTGTCACGTGTGAACGTTGTTGCAAGGCTTACAACATTTTCAACATCTAAAACATTCCCTTTCATCATGTCCAGATTTACTCTTCTAGCAAGCGTGCTGTGCCTTGATCCCAGCCAGTGGTACACATGTAAAGATTTGCCACCTCCTTACTAGTCTTGCACAGCAACAGTCCTGAGTCCCCTCCAAAGAGTATGAAGGACTTGTTCGGAGCAGCAGCAAGGGATGAAACCATGGCGTGTATTTTCCCTGTGGCACTGCTGGAGTCTCACTACAAACCTCACATCTCTGGCTTGGGTTGCCTCGCTTGTGTAGCAAGGGCTTTGAGCAACGGTTTGAGCTGGAGTTTCCTTGTTTTGGGAATAGAATTGGAGAGCTACATTGTTAAAGAAATATTTGTTAAGAGACTGTAACCGTCAAGTGATCACAAAGGGCTATCAACAGAACTACGTGGCGTGTGTCCTCTGCAACCTAATCACAAGGCTTCACTGCAGGCTACACAGGCCCTTTCCTTTTCCTCTCAATTCTAGGCAGAGATCTCACTGGAACATAAAACACTGCAGAGTCATCATCTTTCAGTGACAACTTAACCTGGAATACACATGAGGGTAGACTATAGAAGAAGTATTTTGAAGACTTTACCTGCATAAGGTGTCAAGGGAGCCTGACAGGATTAGTGAGGCCAACACAACTTCTGTCGCAAACCTTGGCAAAGATTTTAGAAGATCTTTAGCACCAATTTTGTGCACCATGAGCTGGCATGTCATCTAAAAATCACACATACTTGTGAAGACACAGTGCTGTGCATAAAAAGGAGAAGGTCTATTCAAGGAACAAGACTTCTAATCTCTGTTCTACAACCACCTAGGACTCAGTCATAACAGATAATAAAAAATTAAAAAATTTCAAAAAGTAATCTCATAATCCTCTCGCCCTTGAGCCTGCTAATACTTTATGTTTCCTTATTTTGATCTTCCATTTCCTGCTTTAAAACATACTGCCACCTATCACCTTATTACTACAACAGTACGGGCAGCGTCTGCTTTGCAACACTGACATAAAGGGTTAAAGATTGCTGCCCAGTCATTCTGACAGCTACTTTTGCAGTTTTGCCTGACCAGCACAGTGAGAACTCACTGCCGTCCCACTGATGGGTATGACAATCTGAACTTTTATCATTCTTATGAACTTTTAACATTGACAGAGAACTGCACATCTTCAACCAACCAGTTTACAGCAAGCTGCTCTGCCTGCCTCTGTGAGGAGGCGAAAAGTGCCTTGGAGGGCATATATTGGGCTAGCTCAGACCCACACCTGTCATGGCATTATCTCTGTTCCTCTTCATTGATCCACTGCTATTGCTTCTGGCTTGTGATAGCTGGAAATTTGATCTCCTGTTATTTTTTATATATGTTCTCTTGCTCTTCTGTAGGGTCAAAGAGAGGATGCCTCAAATAAAAGGGATGAGATCAGCCTGCCTCCTAATAACAGGTGGCAGCACTGAGTAACTTGGAAATTAAATATTTCCTTTCAGCTGCAGTGTGTGGTTTTATGTTTTTGTCCGCAATGATTACCTTACAGAAGATACCACAAGAACCAAGATTTATTGAGTGGGTTCATTATATTTTGCTTGATAGTATGCCTCTTCTTTTATTAAAATCACACTATAAATACATCCTCTGCCACTTCTTCACTTGAAATGCCATGGTGTAACATTTTCTGTTGTTATCTAGGTGACTAAAATACTTGGTAATCTGTTGCCACTGCTCCAGGGATTATGCCTAGAGTGGTAAAGAAGGGCAGGTGGCACTGGCTGGTGCTTTCACAGCACATGCTTTCATCTTCAAAGCATAGGAATATGTCGGTGCCAGGTATCAAAATGTTCATAAGATTAACATTTAGTTGCCTGACTGCTAAAGGTTTTGCATTCCTGCAGGATCAGTAGGATAAGGAGGTTCTTTGAAACTTGTTCATAGATTATGTTCTTAACTTTGATTGGAAAAGCAATACTCTTCTAATAATGGCTAGGATCATTTTGGTAATTGTATATTTCTGCAGGCCTTTCAAATTCATTAAACATGACTTTTAAATAGTTTCATGGAAATCTCTAAGAAAGACCTATCTTGATGCCTGTTGATATTGCTAGTTGCACGTGGCTTATGCCATCCAAAGCCAGGACTGTGTTTGTGTTTTTAAGCACATGTGCTTTAAAGCCAGTTCTAGAGGTGTGGCAAACTTCACATTTCCCTCCTAACCAGTCCTGGCCCTGTGCCCACTGCATAACTCTGCAGCACAGGCTTTCATCTAAGAGGTGCTACGGGAGATACCAGATACTTCACTGTGCCTTGAGACTTTCCAAGAAGACGGAGAATGAACCATCGCTTTTGTCTGTTGTCCTGGGCTGTAGGATTACATTCTGCCTGCCTAAATCCCATTCATTATGGTTTTAATTCTGTATGATTTGCCTCCTCCTGTCCCAGCAATTAACCTAGGTTTAGCATCTGTGGTGACACAGTTGCAGCATTTGACATCAGGGGCAATCCAGGTACTGTGGCAGGGACAACAGCTCCTCTGAGGTACTGACTTGAAGGTGTGTGTGCATGCTTGCTTCACACACAGGTGTGCAACATGATAGTGTTCATGTGCTTGCAGAGGTAGAGCTTCTCCTCCATGCTGGTAGTGAGCTCCTAGTGTAGATGAGTAACATCTATGCCCAGCTGAATTCTGGAGGCCATCTTTTATCCTAGTCAGGCGTCATGCATCTAACATCATTTCAGCTCTGGCATCACAAGCATGTCTGTTTTCCTGGGCCTGCAATATAATGGTCTTTTTATTTGTGTTCCAGATGTTATTATTAGCACACCTATAGTCACACACAGGCTTTACTTGGCATTTCGCATCTCACAGCTACAAAGAGCAGCATGTCTTTTATAAAGTTATGTTTGTTCTTAGCAAGAAACTTAACCTGGGGCTACCTAAAATTGTACTAATGTTAAAACAGTCTGTTCTGGTCTTTGAATATCTTCAGACACTCTTTTTAACTTACTCACAAGCACAGTGATTGCTGTCCTCATTATGCCAGGAGGAGTGTGTTTTTTTGGGACCTGGAGAACAGCAAATACTGCTAGGGGGAGGCTTTAAACATGTTGACACTTTTGTTTAATGCAGTTTGTTCTTTGGATGATACAGGTGGAAAGTTATTGATACAATCTTCCACCTTAGTATTTCACTTACTGCCCAAAGAGCAGTGGGTTCATGTAACTATATGCTACACCAGAGAACCAAGTAGATTAAAACAACACCTTAAACCAACAAAGGAAAAGTAGTCATCAATAATCAGAGTTTATTTTTTCTGTGAATATACTTACTGATGCTGGCAGAAAGCAAGTCTCCTCCAAGACAACATGAAGTCAGCTGCTTCACATGGAGAAGTAACACTTCACTGTGTGACTAATTAATTTCCTAATTAGCAGCTGGCGATCTATTATTATCTTTAATTAACTGATCCAACTCAGCTCGTTCTAAAACAAGCAACCGTTTATCAATAATATAAAAGTTAGTTCCTGATATTTATGTGGTGATCCCAGATAATATAAAAGATGGGTGCTACAAGAGCTGTGCAAAGCCTATGCATGGCCAGATCTCTGTGTTTGTGTTCGTTGTATGTGTGTAAAAGCCTTCATATTGATACAAACCTGACCTGCACACACTCTCGGTTCCTATGTGCATTTCTCAGTATGGCTTTCAGCTTATGTGTTTTCTGAATGTTTCTTGCAGGTGGTTCAGTATCTAAGTAGGTATAAATGAAGCCATGAGTGTAGTTTTGCCCAGGAATGCCTGCATGTTATTAGTTATTAATAAAAAATTATTAGGTATTAAATGTAAAACTCCTAAGGTAAATTTTGCTTTGTGGCATATGAACAATAGTCTGTGTAAACAAGTGTGGTCTAATATGAAAGCAGACTGAAATGCTTGATTGAATTCAGTCAGTTGATCCCAGCAGACTCTGTTTGTGCAGCTACGGCTTTTTACAAACTCGCTGCGTCATAGAAGTACCATATAAATATAACTTACTGAGAAGTAAGCTGGGCCATAAGTCCTGGAACAACTGAAGAGATATTAATAGAAAAGCAGTCTATAGCAGCCCAAATTAAGTGAGACCAGGTCCATGTGCGCCTGAACCCTGGCAAGTGGGAACTTTGTGGGAGATTTATTCCTGTGGGGGAAAGGCAATGGGATAAGGAACAGGACTGGGCCCCTTATCAGAAGCAAAATAAATTCTTGAGAAGCAGCCATAGGAGGTGGAAAACTAGATCCACATAGCAGCCCTGTCCACAGTTTGCTTTTGTTTCCTCTGGCCTTTTGCAGTGCAAATGCTTCCTGGAGGCAGTCGTTCTGTGCCACTGCTGGAATGAAGCACCCATCACCCACAGAGCACCCAGTGGGACTGGGAGACCAGGGGGTCTCCTGCAGAGCCCAGAGACCAGCCAGAGGAGAGGGACAACAGGCAACAAATGAAGACACCTCCTTTCCTGCTAACCTCTGCCTGCCTGCCCAGTCTCATCTGTCCCTTGCCTACTTGTTCCTTCTGGCGCACAGATTCCAAGGCCACCACTTACTCAGTTGGATCCCAACAGGGTCCTGAAAATTTGGGGGCTTCTCACTGCCAGCAGGGTGTAATTCAGCCTTGAAAACATAGAAAAGTAGCTAGTGCTGGCTTGGGGAATTGGAAAGCAGAGGTAATTAATGAACTAAAACTTACTGGTTTTACACAGTTTTTTTATCCTGAGGAGCTGCAGCTGGAGTGCCAGGAGTCACCCTGAGCAAGGTCTGAGTAAGAAGGTCACAGTGAACAGTGGTTTGAATCCACCGTATATGGACCCAGCTCCATGCAGAGCCATACGGACAGTCTGCTCTAAACCTCTGGATGCCTTCCATCTGCATCATACAGGCGGTGCTCTGGGCAGTGCCAAGGCACTGTGGTCTGGTGTGGAAATGTCAGGCTTAGCTAAGCAATGCCAGGCTGAGCTTTCTGCTAGGGCAGCTTCACAGGAGGAAATCATTAACCTTGGTGGTACCAGTGGTCTTCCAACCAGTGAATGACACAGTTGTAAGGCTGTGCCCTGAGAAGATGTGGCAGGTAAGGCTGAGCTGCTGTGCCAGCCATCTGTGCCATCACACATATGGAGAGAGTTTTTCTTGCCCTGCCTGCCTCCCTGGGAGATACTACGTAAGGGGGTTTTACATCAGCCCAAAGTGCTTCATGAGACGTGTGTGGCTCATTATTTTTAGTGGCTCTGACGTCATTATTAGGGAGGGATTTACTGAAAGGATGATGGGCTGTTTTCCACAGCCTTTATCACTAACCCTGTGGTGTGTGCACACACACCCACATAACGCAAGCGATTGCACAGCTTCACCTTAGAGCTACAGTCCACGTTTTTTTAAACCGTCCACTGCTTTAGTGTCTGGAGCTTGTGCTGGAAACATCACTTACTCCCCAAGCATACTCTTCGTAGTGGGTGTTATGGAAATACCAGATTCTTTAGTATCTGAGAAAAGAAAATATTTTTTTTCTTTTTCATGCCAGAAGTACTAGAAAACATTGAAATTTTCAGTGGATCAGTAGACATGAGAGTATACTTTCTATGGGATTTTTTTGCTTATTTTTAAACTAATGTCCCTCATCTTCCAGCCTACACCAATTTTCAACCTATTTAAAATTTTTATTAATAAAATAAAATATTTGCAACTCTGTTTATCAGAACACACATTGGCATTTGGGTGGTCCTTTTAATCTGTTTTTCTGCTTATATGATGATATACATCCTTGTTCAATTAGATGACTCATCATACCCTTCAGCAGCAGTGCGCTCTGAAAAACATAGAAAAACGCGTCCCTAACAATTAAATACTTCTTTTAGAAGTTAAAATCAATCAAGATTGATAGAAAAAAACCAAGGTTAAGTCCCATTTATGTCATTTTAAATGATAGCGTGGTCTGTTTCACTGCAGCACTCATTTAAAAAATGGCAGCACAATTTGTGATTCATACCCCCAGCCACATGATCATATGTTTAATTCCATTTAGCCACCTACACACATCAGCTTGCTTTTCACCTTTGTTGTTTGCTTTTTCATGCTTCACCCAGGCTAATGTGATCCCAGAGGTCTTCTAAAGTAACAACAAAACCATGTTATATTTATTTATTTGTTTATTTATTTATTTATACGCTACCTCTGTATGCTAGCAGTTGGTTTTGAAGTTTAATGCACAGTTAGCCTGCTAATGGATAGTCAGAAAAATTTAGCTCTGCTAAAATCATGGTAAACATGTCTAAGAGAAGGGGTGCGTTTCACAGAAGCTGCATGGGAAGCAACTCAAGGTGGTGATATAAGTGCACTCAGGTTTCAGTCCTCTTCCAGTGCATGGGAATCAGTCATACACCTGGCAAATCCCAAGATGTCAACTTCATCTCACAACCAGCCAAGTTACCATTAGACTCCTCAGTTTGCTTGGCTCTGCTGTGCAAGTGGGATCCAGAGGCTGTTTTATGGGAATACTCTCCTATGACAGAATAAGACCCTCCTGCAGAACTAGGCATAAGGAGAAGGTTGTTATCCACAGCCGAGGAGACTGGATATTGTCATTATCAGTTTCAGGCTCTTTGACATCTCAAACCAAACTATACAGGCCTTGGAAATCTATATTTGGGCTTTAGTTTCAAACAGCATGAGAAACTGGAGCACTGAGCTGATGTTCCCATGTTGCTCCCAACAGATGAAATGAGGGGATGCTGCGCAGTGCACCATCCAGGGACTGCGGGCTCTTTTCCAGGTGCAAGACATTGCAAGCATGAAGCCCATGGGACACAAAAGTGTAGTAGACCTTTGTGGTGTAGTTGTGTGTCTAGAGGGGAGGGAGCCAACTTTTAGTTTGCTGTAATATGAAAAGAAGTGCTTCTGCAAATTTAAGATTTATGCATCCAATACGTGTGAGGAATTGAGAGGGACAATATGTGATGTCAGTTAGATATTTGCCCAAATAAAGGTAGGATGAAGATTTGACCTACAAGATGAAGATTATTGCACAGCTGTGACAAGTTTAACGGGTGTTTCCTGGTTATAATTAAGATATTTACCTAAATATAATAGCTCATCCTTATTTATAAGCATTTGATGAAGAAATAATCTTTCAATACAAAAAGTATTTCAGAGCATGAATAATGTTAGGGTTAATCTTGTGTGGAGGAAGGTGCCAAAATATTATAAAATATAAAAATTACAGATATCAGAGCAGCTCAGGTGATCTGCAGAACCAATTTCAGCAATCCTGTCTGGATTGCTCTGCTGCAAAAATATTGCTCTAGATTTCTCCCCACTAATAGGTCTTATTCGAGTGATTTGTTTATGCCTTGTCTAATGAATTGACGTGTTATTCAGATTCATGGTGTCGGAATTAATTGTATTCTTCTCTGGGTGCATTCATTGAAGCTGATTTAACCTTTGTGTTGCTCTTGAGTAGAGTCTTGGTTTATTGTTCTCCCTTTTTTCCATGGTATTGCCATGGCTTGTTCTTAGGAACTGCCAGCTTGAAACCGTATTATGGGGGAGGAATAAATGGCAGTGATCTGACAGCACCAGCTGAGCATCACACTGCAGATGAACAACTGCAAACTTTCTCTGATGCATAAATTTTTGTGTTTGGAAGGAAAGATTGTCAAAAAGCAAATAATAGAGGTGTGAGCTAATGAAGCTGATAAACTCATCACACTTATTCATTAGTGACTTACTATACTGTCATATTCTAGAGTTTTGTGTAGCTATTTATTAATAATGATTATTAGAATCAGATCTGAACCTCTAGCTCTCATTCATACCCAAATTCTCAGAGTAGAAATATCACAGCACTAAAATACTACCTAATCTCTGGAACTTTATTTCCATTAGTTAAATGTTAACCTCATCTCTAACTTACTTGTTTGGGTTGTATCATGTAACATAGATTAAACTTACTTAGTTAAAGCCTAAATATGTCTTTTCCTGTGAACCACAGAAAGTTAGATTAAAACATTCCTTTACATTTTTAATATCTATGTTTTCCTTAACATGAGCAGAAATCATGTGAACCTCAGAAAATACATCTAATAACTGAAACTCATAGAGCTTCTTGGGGAGTAACTTCTAACAAATCAGAGTGGATGACAAATTTCCCCCAAGATGGCTAAAGTGAGGTTTATACCTATTAAAATCAAGTGAAAATGATCAAATTGGGCTGTTTTCTAAATTCATGACTGATGGAAATGTTTTCATTCTTACCCAGATTTATTCTGCAGATTTCGCTATGAGTGTAACTAAACTGTGCATCAGTGGAGGCAGTAGGAAAGTTAAAGGTCAGTGTGGAAATTCAGCAATTTCCTAATCTATGGTGGATCTAGAAATCAGAACACCTTGTGAAAGAAATGAATCAGCAAACAGAAGGAAACGAAACTGAAAGAAGCAGAACATCTGCTTTAAGACACCACTTGAGAAGTGCCCAGCATGAGCATCACAGCAGAACTAGAACCTAGCACCTGGAATGGGAGTCTTTCCAAGTGCAAGGGCTCTTCCTCCTTATTTCATTACATTTCTTGCAAGTCATCATTGTGTTCAAGGGAGGACCTGTGTAACAGGCAACTTCCAGATCTTAATGGATACTTTTACCTTAGTGCTGTTAGGATAAAACTCTCCACACTGGTGCAAAGTCAATTAGGACTGCAATATTTTGCCCAAGATACAAAAGGATATTTATAGAAGATATGTACTTACTAGAATTTTATTACAAAACGAGACTAAGGGAACAGCACAGAAACTTAAGCAGTGCTAGTCTGGTTAGTCATCAGATCCAGTTTTGAGTGTGAGTGGAATGTGGGACAGGAAGCATTACCTCCTGCTTTCTGCAGTAAGTCTTCAGTGGTATAGATGTAGTGAAGTCACTGATTAGAAAAAGAGGAAGGAATGCTGAAGTTAACTTAAATACAGTAAGCAGAAGTATTACTTTAATGAATTCATTTTTAAAAAGAAATAACTACTACAAAAGCAAAGAACTAAGAGATTTACATTGTATGAGGTTTAGGACTTGTTTTGACACACAGTGATAGAGGATCAATTTAACAAGCTCAGTGCAATGGGATTAAGACAACAGATATTTACACATCAAACAGTAAGTGTCACAACTTATAAGAACATGAGAACTGGAAGAGCTTTCAGTGATGCACTGCCATGATTGGTGACTTTAAAACCCAACCAGCCACACAATGAGAGTGAACAAAAATAGAGCTGAGGTACCAAAACCAGTCAGAGAATGGTGCTCTTGTTTTTGAGAGAAGAAATCCCATGGATATGCTATGTGGAGGGGGTTGTAGCAGAGAGGAGTACTATGTCACCAAAAAAAAAAAAAGAAAGAGTATACAATAATTGGAGGAACTGAGAACAGTCAGAGAAGAAAAAAAATTATGCTATGTACTAGTCAGAAAAGCTAAAAAAAACCCCAAAGTACCTAAGAGAAATTAAGAAAACTTTGAGCATTGCAATTCTAACAGCATGATATAGTTAAGTAAAGCCAAATATTTAAAAGTGAAATACAAATACACCATCCAGAAGTACATGCCATGGTTTAACCTTGGCCAGCAGCTAAGCAGCACATAGCTACTCACTCACTTCCCCTCAGTGAGATGGGGGAAAAAATCAGAAGGGTAAAAATGAGAAAAACTCATGGGTTGAAATAAAGACAGTCAAATAGGTAAAGCAGAAGCTGTGTGTGCAAGCAAAGCAAACCAAGAAATTCATTCTGTCCTTCCCATCAGCAGGCAGGTGTTCAACCATCTCCAGGAAAGCAGGGGTCCATCATGCATAACGGTTACTTGGGAAGACAAACACCATCACTCCAAACATCTCCCCAGCGTTGTATTCTGAGCATGACATCAAATGGTATGGAATATCCATGTGGTCAGTTGGGGTCAGCTGTCCCAGGTGTGCCCTCTCCCATCTTCTTTTGCACTCCCAGCCTGATCACTGGTGGGGTGGTGTGAGAAACAGGAAAGGCCTTTGCTGTGTAAGCACTGCTCAGCAATAACTAAAACATCCTTCTGTTAACAGTACTATTTCCAGGAAAAACACCAAACATAGCCCAATACCAGCTACTATGAAGAAATTTAACTCTACCATAGCTAAAACCAGCACAGTGAGGAAACACCTACCTCTCAGATCTTCTCCTTTCTCACCTTAAGAAGACATCTACAAAGACATCAGCTGTCACTGCTCCATGTGTGTAACTAGAGTTTGTTATCTGTTTGGAATGGAACAGGCACTCTCTGGCAGAGCTGTTTGTTTGCCTTCAGAAAGAGCCTGGCCTCGACCTTCTTTGTTGTATGGAAAAAGAGAGACTGCAAGATCAAAGTAGCCTTCAGAAAATCTCCAGGAGATATCTATTCTGATTTTACCTCATCATTACAGTATGATCCACTGCTATATAAGGTGAATACCCGGTTGATTTAATTTTGGAGCACCATCTTGTTATCTTGCAGGTGCCTGTAAGCCATGGAGCATTATTCCACCAACCAGGTGCCAGAATAAGATAGAATAAAACAGTTCTTTTCTCTCCTCAAAGTCCAGCTTTTCAGTGTGATTGCTGCAAGCTGTTTTTCATCTCACTCCATACAGGAAAGGCTCTGAGTGATATAATCACAGGCCTTCTCTGAGCATTCTCACCTCCTGGAACACTGAAAATACAACAGAGCACTGATTTATCTGTACAAAAAAAAAAAAGCAAATCAGAATACAGGCAGGAAACCTCTTTCCTATTTCCCCCTCTGTAGTAACTTGGAGGAAGTTTTTTCCTACTCTGTGGTTTTCTGCAGTTTGTGTAATCATTGCTAAATACATGGTGACCCAGTATTTACCTCCGTAAGAAGCTCTGAGACCTTTGTGACTTTAACCACTTCCTTGTTGGAATTTTATAAATCAAAATAGATTGTTCCAACACCAGTGGCTTTCTATTACATCAGAAGCCCATTGCTTTCCTTCTTAGTGCTTGTGATCAATAATTTGACTAGAAGCCATAAAATAGCCTGAAGAATAAGATTGCTCTTTTGCAAAAGCAGCGACATGATGCATGGTTTTGTGTAAAATAACTTCCCAATAAACAGCTTCAGTAAGACAAAGACCATAATTATCGATTCCACTTATATCCTTCTGAAAAGAAAGTTTGTAAATGCCTACATAAATTTTTTCAAAATCAGATGATGACTCTTTGCACACTTTATGTGACAGTTAAATATACACGTTGCTGTCCAACTGAGCAGAATGTGAGAACCTGAAAGCCTTATACCCCAGACAGGCCCTAATTTATGGCAGAAGTAGTCATAATTCTTATTAGGCAACTTGTAATGAACCTAGGGTGATTGGCACCAGGCTAGCTGGCCATAAAGGACCTAGGTTTCCTCATATGCTTTATCTTGGTTAACTAAGCACATCTGAAACCAGGGTGCCTATACACATCAGAGCCTCCAGACCCACACAGACACTTAACACTCACCAACTCTCTGCACCAGTACCAACAGGGCCACTTCCCTGGAGGAAAAAGTGCATAAAGGATGTGGTTACATGGTGATTTAAATATAACGTGCAATAATATGGCAGTTTCAGAGCTGTGTCGGACAAAGTCTCTATAACAAGATCATGCTGACAAAAACACAAGTTTACTGCCTTCCTGTCTTGGTAGGGCAGGAGTGGTACTTGAAATCAGAGCTTTCTTGGTTGAAAATTTGGCTGCGGATAAAGACATTGGTGGCTCTGTGCCAGGATCCTGATCTTAATGGAAAAGCACGTAGTATTGCTGGAATTTGCCAAGCACTTGAGCTGCAGGAAGGGGAGATACCCCAGCCACTGGACTCTGCTGCGGCAGTACTGGAATTCAGCCCCTGAAACTTGCAACCATGCAGCCCCTTTGCCAAACCTGGAATGTGGCATGTGAAAACATGAAAATGGCATTTAGCTTCACAGACATAGCTGCATGTGAAAAGACTTGCAGGCAAAGGGCTTTTGCTGCAGAAAATTTTAAGTTGTTATTAATTACAGAGACATTTTTTCTATCTCCATTATATCCAGAGCTCAGATTAATAAAGATAATTGGTTCTGAAGTGCATTTAGGCTGTAAAATTGTTATACTAAAAAGCAGTGCACTAATAAAATGCTTATTCTGGTACTCTGTACTTTAATGCTTTTTTGAAATAAGGAATAGCTCTGTGCTCAGTGCTGATGTATATAATTTTTTTAGAAAATTATTTAGTAACCCAGGAACTGTGGTAACTTTCTGTTTTCTGCTGTGACTTTTCTATCATTCTAGTGGTTGAGTCTTCTTTCAACAGTGTGACTGTGTTGTGTCCAAGTGGTGCTGCAGGAAAAAGATTAGTTACTCTGGTTCATAAGAATGGAAATGCATGGGATTTTCTACTGACATAGAAGATTTGCTTTATCATCTTTTTCCAGGGAAAAAACCTCTCCCTAGGAACATGACTCATATTGCAGGCAGGAAGGACTGGTTTATGGCCAGTAGCTCATCACCATTTACAGTGCTGTCCATTGTGGAACAAAGGAGAAACACAAAATCATCACTCCCAGTTGCTCAGGACAGTGCAAATGTGGCATTAGGTCTCAGCTAAGCCCTCAGAGAGGCTTTGGCCTCAAATCCAGCAATGCATAAAAATAAATGTCATTTAAGTGGGGAAAGTAGAAGAAGGAGAAGGAGGAGGAGAAGGAACCATGTGTATAGCCAGTGAGGAACATTACCATGATAAAAGCAATCAGATGCACTTCTGTACTTCAGCAGGAAGAGTATTTTAAAAGAAACTAAAAAATGCTGCAGAATGTACAGGGAGTAGGAAATGTGCTGCATATTTGGTAAGAAGCAGGAGTGTATTCAACCTAAAAACCCATCCAATCGTTCATTTTCCCTGAACAAAATTAAAAGCAGGCACTATTATTTTAATAGTTCTTTCAAACTCTTTTTAGCACTGAACAAATATGTGTTTCTAAAGACTGTGAAGTCTTAGCATCTCCCATGAGGAATTATTCAATATGCAAGCACAGCCTCTTCTACCTCTCCTTCACCCAGTGCTGCTCCATGCTAACACCAGCCCTGTGACCCCCAACACATGTTGTGCACATCCTCCTTCTTATGCCAAAACACAGCACTCCATTGAGACATTAGCACAAACTGGGAGAGAAAAAAAGATTTTTCTGGACAAGCTGAGGATCAGCCTCAGCTGAACTGACTAGGTTTGGAGGATCCTGGCCATATTTTTGGCTCGCACAGTCCTGTGCAGACCATTGCACACCATTACCACCAGTGTGCCCGGTGAGCGCCTCATGTCCCCTGGCTTCTCCCCTTATTGCACCGTCCTTGCCAGTTTCAAGGAGCTAATGTTTCCTTGTGTTAACTGTGTTGGAGGTCCCAGACTGCTTTCCTTGCTGCTATTTATTTACCAGAGCCCCAGCTGACCCAAAAGATTCCCTGGAAACTTCTCCACTCCATCTCAGTCCTCAGTGGAGAACAGGCGCAACAGGTAGAATTTCATAAGCAACTGATGTGGAGCTCCCACAGAAACCACAGGCACTTTATGGAATACATTGTAGAGTCTGCTCAGTGAGGAAAACAGTGCGATATATAACAACAAATTGCTGCTTAATGAGTAAGACTTCATTCAGCAGAAAGGATTCCTCCACCAACTTCATTGGCATAAACACTCAAGGTGCAGGAAGCCTTGTAATGGAGAGGGTGAGGATGGTGGGGTGGCAGACTGAGGCTGGGTGGGGCTGTCTGGAAGTAAGTGGACTTAATTTAGTGTCAAGCAGATCCTTCGGTATTCTCAGAATCTGAATAAGGTAATGTATTTCTGCACAAGGACAGGAAAATGCCTAAGTCTGAGACAGTCTTTTCAATGTGGCAAAAGCAGCAGAATAAAATGTGTTTATTGCAAATGATTCCTATAGGAAATAAATGCATTTCTATAGGGATAAAATTATATTGCAAATAATTCCTATGAGAAGACATATATAGAGAGACTGATTATGAATGGCATGATTACTGAAGGAAAAAAATAAAGATGAAGAGGTTTCCAAAGATACTAAAGATGAGATGAAACCACTACTGCTGGCATTCATTAGAATGTTGGCTAGTGGCTAGTAAACCCTCCATTTTTGCAGGTTAAAGTGAAACTTCAGTGGGGAAGCCTGTGCAGGGAAGGCAAAGGTATGAAGCTGCACTGCCCTGCAGTTCCTGATGTCCTTGCAGACACTGATGTCCTCTGCTGCTCTTTCAAGAATTTTGCTCTGTTTGCCTTCAGCCAATATGTGGTACAAATTGGCAGTGTTCATTCCTGATCTATGTGTAGATGCAGGCTGACATAGTAACATACAGGCCTGAAAAACAGGAAATCTAATTATTGGAACTGCAATTAATATAATAGGGTGATTGAGAGTGCAGCTAGTAAACAGCTAGATAATGGGCCAATGAGGAGGATGTCTGGAGTCCCTCAAAGGATTATCTGAGGCCTCTACAAGACACCTGTGGTATTTTATGAGAAAGACTTCTAAATATAGTGCTTGAAGTTGTATGGCATTGTGCTGCTAATGATGGTTTCTGGAGTACATGCTTAGTATAAGGATAAAATAATGACCCAGCTAAAAACACATGCTAAATGTATAAGAGAAGGTAACAAACAGAAGGCATGATGAGAGCATAAGATATTGACTAAATGTAAGTCACAGGAAGGTGATGATGTGCACTGCCTCTGTTGCTTTCACACCATTTAACAGCACCAAGGTGCTGCAGTGAGCTCAGACATCACTGGCCATCAGTGCCTGGTGCATGGGTAGGTGGCTCCCAGAATCTTCAGTAGGCACGAACCAACCCAAACAAAAAAACTCAAAACCCCTGTAGCTTTGGGTGCTTCCTCCAGGAAGTGCCTGGGGAGGGAGATCCCATCTTGCCACTGAGCTGATACAATTAGTCACTACCAGGATAGCTCATCTCTACCAGTGAGTGTGAGAGGGAAAAAGATGAGAGCTTGAGAAAAGGTAGGGGAGGAGCAGGTTGGGAAAACACATAAAGGCAGAGATGTACACAGCCAGAGAGCATTAATCCCAGTGGGATTTATGCTTCTTGCCCCTCCTGCACCCCCAGAAACTTCAGAAAACTCAGACTGCAAATGCACACGCACAACAAGAAGTTAGTTATGCAGGTGGAGGAAGGAAGTTTTTGCAGTGATATGAGTGCTGCTGTCGGAGTGAGAGCTGCAAGGCACATTTGTGTCTCATCCATGGGGGCTGCAGCCTGCCTACAGGGATTTTGCTGAAAACATGGGCCCAGACTGCACTAAAGCATCTGGGCATTTCCTGCCAGGGAAGTAGCTTTCTCTTTTTAATAAAGAAAAAAGACAAATGCAGAAGCTTGCTTTGGACTCTAGAAGACAGACCACTGATCTTGGGGGCTGAGGGCCCAAATTGTTGCTCTAAGCACATTAGGCTATCACTTTCCTCCTGGAGATGCTTCTTGCTGCACAGATGATTCAGTACCCATTGGATGGCAGTGTGGCAGCCTGGGTAGATGAATGGCTCACGAGCATTGAGTTCAAACCTGTGCCCCTATTAACAGCTGCAGACACAGAGTGAAACTGCTTTATTCTGGTGGCTGAGGGTAAAGCTCAGGTCCCTCATCTGCAGTTTGGGCAGAGGAGAGCTCTGTACTGCGATCTGCTCAACCTTCTCTCTCTTTTCCCTTGCTAAGCTGTAACATTTCAATGCTTCATCCTCCTGCAGAATGGGAAGATGACTGGAAAGATGGAAGAAGTACACAGAACATGAACAATATGTATTTTAGAGGATTTACACTCCAATAGGAAGAACTTCGGTGAGACACAAGAGTTTCAGTAAACTGCACTTCATAAAAGGAGGATAGTTATGTTAAAATGCTTTTCAGGACCAGTAAAGTTAAGAAAGAATTTGAGGCGCAGTGCTTAATTTTAAAACATAATACATTATACTTACTCTGTCACTGACTTTTCTCACTGAAGAATTACAACACCTTTTATGAGAGGAGGAAGGTTAACATAAATTATGTTAGAAATTATGATAATTATGGCAGAGAAATGAGGGCAAGTATTTTTATTCCTGCCCAGGTTCTGACGATGGCAATTTATTTTTCTAATGTCTTTGGGACCTCGCTGAAGAGCCATGAATGATATTGTCAGCCATGCCTCAGCAATTAGATACCAGGCACACACTAGTGTCTTGCTGGCAAAGTAGCAGCACAAAAAGAGCCCGAGCAGGATGACCACTTTAAATCCTACAGCCCTTTGTGTTGCTTTTTCACCTGCAGGGTACATGTCAGTGTGGTAGAGACACTGGGGTTACATGAGGGATGAATTTTGTTGTTATCTGTGCAACTTCTCAATAGCCATGTTGTTGCTATCACTATACTGCCACTTGAAGACATTCATGGCATATGGGATGTACTGAAAACATAAACCCCTCAATTACTCACCAAATGCTGTGAAACTTGTAGGTGGCTCAGTACTTAAGCAAACAGCACTTGCAGCTCCCAATTACTAGCAGTGTGCCTTGTACAAGGCCACAGTGTACTTGAGAAATTATTAGAAATTAGTATCGATTGAGAGAGTTGAAACATTTCAGATTTTTCTATAGGTCTGTTGCTAACAGATCTGAATGTGTAACAACTAGTTCTGAGTGTGTTTATAACACCAGGTCTTCAGGGCTTTAAGGCAAAGACCATCTCTTATCCAACCAAAGCAAGTTCCCAACACATATGGGCTCCCAAAACTTAGATATTGTAATGGGCATAAATTAATTCTTAAAAAATAAGGTTTACTTGGCAGAGAAGGCTTTGTATAGAAGTGTTAACCTCGGAAAAACTTGTCTGTTATATTGATTAGAAATGTGTGAGCAGAAGATTTCAAGTTGACAACTCACCTTTGGCAAGATATACAAAGGGGAATATTGTCTATGACAGAATCCATGTCAAGGAATTATTTAGCAAGTCCTAAGGGAAAAACAGATCATATGAGCAACTGGGAAAGCGCCATAGAAAAGCAAGGGGAAATATCCTGCAATATAGGTTACGACAGCTGGGACTGAGTATATTATTTCAGATCTACTTAAATTGGCTGAAGATAGCTTTGCCTCAGACTGAACTAGAAAAATAAATTGGGAAGGAGCTGTTTCCCCAGCTCTGAAGAGAGTGGGGAAAGCCAGGTGGCTTGGGATGTGCAGAAGGTGTTTTGAGATTTATGGATTAAAAGAAGATAGAGTTTTTGCTACTGTATCATATTGCAGGGACAGTTGCCATAGCACCGTTTGCTGCTAATAGTAGATTTCTATAGACCAGCAGTGGGTCAAAATACTTATAATAGCTAGGATTTTTTTCAGGGCCAATTGAAAGGAAATGCTGGACCCCTGTATTCAACTACTGAAAAGCACAAGGTGTAACTCACATAGTATGTCCCAGCCACAAACTAGAATGAGGTGGGAAAATCTGGACATTTGTTGTTTGGTATTTGACATGAGCTTCCATGAAAATCAAAGTAGTCTTGCCTGAACCTTGTAACAGGAGACAAAATCCTGAGATTTGATTGGGAAGCATTCCATTTTAAAGCAGAAGATTTTGTAAAACAGGAAAGGTGGAGACAGAATTATCATCTGAAATTATTTTTTCTTTCACCCACCAACCTTCCCATCAGTAGGGAAACAGCTCTTTGTGCTCCCTATGGTACAGAAAGGAGATTTCTGAGTCTGAAGCAAGACTCTATCCCCTCTGCAGTTTTCTCCAAATTGTGGCTGGCAATCCAGCTGCCCTAGTCAGAAGCAGGTTAAAAGCACCATGACACAGCTGCCCCTTTCAGACACAGAACTTGCCCCAAAGCAGAGGTTTGAAAGTAGGTTGCCTAACTGAGCTTACACTGTGTGTTGCTGCAACATGGGAAGTGTTATTGCTCCCCCAGCAATTATCAGGTAGAGTTAGAAAGACGCTAAGCAGTGCAAAACAATTCCAAGCACTATGGTGAGTCAGAGTCTGAGCAGGGAAACACGCAGCTAATATTTGACCCTCTGCAATGCAATGGATCCACCTTCCCTGCCTCACCTTTGTGTGCCTGCACAAGTGGACTGCACCATCAGGACAAACTCTGATTTGGAGCAGGGTTAAAAGGTGGAATTCAGACTATTCTTCAGGAAGAAAAATAACCGCTGATGACAGTCTCCATAAAAATAACCTCTTTTTGTCACTTAAGACACTTCTGACATAACACAGTATTCATTTTTGAGAATAGCAGAGACACCCCTCATCACACATCTGATTAAATCCCAGAGATGCACTGTAGAGACAGGCAGGCTGTGGGGAGAGGATGGCAACTTTTTTAAGCAGTACTGGGGGATTAATGTGCTTTACAGAAATATCAAACAATGGGAGAAAATGTTGAGCAAGAAGAAAAATGCAGCCACAACAGTCTGTCATCTTTACACTATATCAATTAAATACACCGACTCTCTGGAAAAATAATGCTACACTCTCTGCCTCAGAGCACTACTGCAGAACAAATAGCTTTTTCTGTGCAGGGTGTCTGCTAACTGCTTATGTACCACTCTCGTCAGCATATCAAACTTTTGAAACTTAGATGTAGAAAATAAATGAGATAAATAGGGGCTTAATATTGACAAAACTCACTAGGCAGTTCCTAAAAGTCACCAGTGCTCTAATAGCTTTACTTTATTCTTTTCCGAGGTACTTGAGTTACATACACTTCCCACAGCATTAGCGTGATGAAACCTTTTCTACTTCCTCACTGCGACATTCACAAAAAGACATTTGCTGACTGTTTGTTCCATGACCATCTGTATGGTGCCTTCTCTTTCTGTTTCACCTAAATCTTTCCATACCAGCTCATCTTTGATTCAATTAAATCTTATCATTTTAGAGGTGGGTGTAAGCTGGACTGCAAGTGCAAGCCATCTATGTACATAAAGAGTTTCCCATAAGGGCTGGTAAGAGAAGTGAAAGTGGGATATGGACATATCCATAAGTGTTTCTATCTTAGTGCTGTTCTTACTGGAGAAAACAGGTACCAGCCTACTTTCATCTCAAGAGGAAACCAGGATATGTTACTAGTAAAACACAGAGCATGTCTTCCTCTTAACCACAACCTAGCTTACCAGTGCAATAAATGGATGGTTCTGCTTGTGCTGGCCTGAAGCTGCGATGATTTTGATAGCACAGCTCAAAAGCAGAAGCCAGTCCATCGGGGCAATGTGGTGATTTCCTATCATTTGAAGTGCCCCATAGCAAGTTCATCTTTGAAGTCATGTAGGAGGAGTGTGAAGAAACATGGATCCTCTCGGCATATGAAGCTCTTTGTGACTCTGCACCCAGTTTCATACTAAAACCTTCGTGGTTTTAGCAAGCATACAGGAAGTGGGTAGGGTTAGAAAACTTAAATAAACCCCAAACAAATACAAATAAGATGAACCCAGTCAGATCACTTTTCCCACCATGTTGTATCTGGGCCAAACCCTGTGTGTTCTGAGAGCACAGGCTTGTGTGAGGGAGGAGAGCAGGCAGAGAAGAGACACCTGCTCACCAAAAACATGCAACTCCCAGGAGAAGAATCACCACTTCAACTGTGCGTGAGACAAGGCTGGGAACCTGGGAAGCCACTTTGGCTGATTTTACGCTGTGCTTTTTGCAGTACGTCCCACATACAGGTGTGCTTGTTGTCACAGAGTGCGCTGTGCTGCACAGTGATGTGAGGCTTCAGAGCAGAGAGAGACAGCATTCCCTCACTGAACTGGTAAATCTGAATTACAGATTGATACTAAACCTGCAGCCATTCTGCACTAACATTCTTTTTAAGAGATCATCTCGTGTTTCTAAGGGACATGAGACTTGCTGTATCGCCTGGGAACATACCTACTTGTGTTACTGCAATAGTCTGGGAGGTGTGGGGGCCCTAGCCCTGGCCCTGGTCCGGGTATCAGCCCCAGCCTCTCTGACAAAGACATTGCAGTGGAGAGGTGGAGAGCCTTCCCTGTACCCTTTTGGCTGGTGGGTTTATCTGCGGGTATTTTATTTCTGTAATTTTAGCTATATGATTAGGATACTATGACATCTAAGGCTCACGTTGAGGGACACAGAGTGATGATGCTACAAATTATCAATATATAGAGAGAGTCATTTCCTCTATAGAATTGACAGGATTTGGGTCATAATAAGATAGAAAAACCTCTTTATTCCCTGACATCTGATATCAACTGAATGCATGCACTTGTAGGAAAAAAAAAAGGTATCTTCCAGATTAAGGAAACAACACACCTCACCTCCCTGTAACCAGCTACTTTACCCCTTACTGGCATGCCATATTCCCTACCTCATCAATCCTTGCTATTGACTCCTCAACCAGTTTTCTTTTCTTGTTTTCTCTTCCATCTTCCCCCCCTTTCAAGCTCTTTCTCTGCTGCTCAGAAATGTGTGAAGTTAATGGCTCCTTCCCTGCTACTTGTCACTGCTGCTTTTCCCAGTTACCCATCCCAGTTTCTGTGTACACCTCATGCTGAAATAGTGGTGAAGGGAGACACTAAGCTTGGCAGCAGCAGTGGGAAGCAATCGAATTTGTAGCCATTGCCTTGTGAGACCAGACCTGCATGATAAGTGTTCTCAACATACATCCCTGCTAGCAATCAGAGGAAAGAAAAGCACCTATTGTTTTCCTTTCATGCTCCAGGCTCTCGCAGTGATATTTTTTGATCACTGTGTTCCTTCTGCCTCAAATTATGCAATTCACAGGAAGTTTCCCCATATAAGAGATTACTGAGAAAATAACTGCTTACAAAAATCAGCTGCAGGCTTAAAGATGTTACATACTGGAAGAAGCCAGCTGCATATTCTTATCATATCCTGTTGATTAAATTATGTTAAGACACTGGGACAGTGAGTCCACTGAAATCCTCATTCTTTTCTCTTTATCATCACTGGAATGCACCCAGTGGACAGAAGACTTGTCCTGCAGATTTATGAAAGTAGCATTGTTATTTACAAAGCAACACTCAGAGCAAAAAGCAAACATGAACAATGCGAAGAGTTGATGGGACTATGTTTCTATACTAAGACAAAAATATAAAACATTAATGACAAATTATTTTCATGTAGTCTATGTAAGGCAATTAAAAAAAAATAATCCCAGAAGTCATGTCTGTGAAAGAGCATCTTCTGCCTTTGCTTTTTGAAGAACTCTCCACAAATGACTTACCTTCTCAAAATCTCAAACTGTGTATATTGGAAATGTGAAAGAAAAGGAGCAGGAAAATAAAATTTTTACAGGCAGAAGCAACACTTATCATCTCTGGATTGCATCATATTTGTATCTGCTGACTACAACTTGACAAAACTGCTTAGTCAATTCTCAGCAAACAGAGACTGGGAAATTCAACCAACCTTCCTAATTTCGGAAGTCGTTTCGGCCCCTCTTTAACAGTCATGTTAGCACAGACATTTCATAAACAGATACATTAAATTTTCAAATGCTGTGTTTCCATAGTTTTAGGCAGACCGAAGTTTTGGTTTTCCAGATTTGGCTGACCTAGCTTCCACGTAAGTGCCCAAGGTCCTCTTCGAGAAAGGGGATTAAGGCAGCTGTCGAAACCACCGGAGACCGGCTTTGAATCATAGAATCATCTGGTTGGAAAAGACCTCCAAGATCATCAAGTCCAGCCTTACCTGTCCCCTTACTAAACTAGGTCCTTAAGAAGCTCATCTACCCACCTTTTAAACACCTCCAGGGATGGTGAATCAGCCACCTCCCTGAGAAGCCCATTCCAGTGCCTGAGGAGCCTTACTGTGAAGAATTTTTTCCTGATGTCTAATCTGAACCTCCCCCGGCGCAACTTAGGCCATTTCCACTCGTCCTATCATCTGTCACTTGTGAGAAGAGACCAACACCAACCTCTCCACAGACCCTTTCAGGCAGCCGTAGACAGCGATGAGGTCTCCCCTCAGCCTCCTCTTCTCCAAGCTAAAAGACCCCAGTTCCCTCAGGCGCTCCTCACAGGACTTGTTCTCCAGACCCTTCAACAGCCTTGTCGCCCTTCTCTGGATGCGCTCCAACACTACAATGTCCTTCTTGTACAGAGGGTACTCGAGGTGTGGCCTCACCAGTGCCAAGTACAGGGGCACAATCACCGCCCTGGTCCCGCTGGCCGCGCTGTTTCTGATACAGGCCAAGATGCCATTGGCCCTCTTGGCCACCTGGGTCACTGCTGGCTCATGTTCAGCCGCTGTCAACCAACACCCCCAGGTCCTTCTCCTCCAGGCAGCTCTTCAGTCACTCTTCCCCAAGCCTGTAACACTGCACGGGGTTGTTGTACCCCAAGTGCAGGACTTGGCATTTGGTCTTGTTAAACCTCATCCCGTTGGTCTCAGCTCATCAATCCAGCCTGTCCAGTTCCCTCTGCAGAGCCTCCCTTCCTTCAAGCAGATCAACACTGCCACCCTGCTTGGTGTCATCAAACCAACCCACACAGGTAGACAGGATCTTGCTGCCCAAGTCAAACTCAGTTTGGGTTAGCAAGCATACTTCTCAAATCACACAAAGGGATAGTTTTCCTCCTTTGCAAAAGGCACCTTACTTCTGTCAAAACGTGGTACTAAACCTGTCTGCCAATGCTGACAAGTTAAAAGTGAACCTTCTAATTTTCTTTTCTTTCTGTGGAAAAATAAAAAGTAGTACATGGGGAAAGACAAGAAAACACAGATGCGTGTTTCAGTTTGGTTCCAGCCTCTTCTCTCGCCATATACCATGACTGAGTGGCATTAAGTCCATTATTTTAGATCAGGCTGACATAGTATCTGCATTTAATGTTGAGAAACCTATATATAAGGGGTTTTTTTGAAAAAAAAGAGAGTTATAATACAATCACATAAAAATGTATAGAATATTACCACTTTATATCTTCTAGAATTGCATATATTAACAAGTATAAAAAGATGGTACTTTTCTTAGAGTATTACATAGCATGGTTTTGTAGTAGAAAGAAGAAGCCTATGGAGGCCCAGCAGAAATGGCATAGACAAATGCTGCCTTTATGTTCTTGCTCAGCAAGAGCATAAACCAAGGAAGATCTGCAGCTCTTTCCACAGCATCCCTTTCCACATGTGCCTGCCTGAGAAGCCCTCGACACCGCAGGCAGGTGCTCTGTTTCAAGCACCCCAGAAGGCAGCAACAGCATCAGTGACTCCATGGGGTGGCATGGCTGGCGTGTGTTGAGCAGCTGCTCATGCACAGTCGGGTGTTACAGTCCCATTTACTGAAGTCTCTTGATACTGAAGTCTCTTGATAGTCATCCTCCAAGCTTGCAAATGTATCTAAAATCTTCTGTGTTTCTACTTGGATCAGCACCAGTGCCACCATGTCATATCATACTCCAGTGACAACACCACCGGGGAGGCCACCAAGCCTTTTGCATGTGTGATCTCATCATGCTGGAAAGCCTTGGTTGGAAGATCTGACCATCCCTGACATAGCCTGGGATGCTGGCAGAGATGACAGCTACCACATCACTTTGGTGACCACCAGAGAGGAAACACTGTCTGTCAACTGCGATGTGGTTGCAGAATCAGAGAATCATAGAATGGTTTGGGTTGGCAGAGACCATGAAGGTCATCCAGTCTAACTCCTCTGCAGTGAGGAGGGACACCTTCAACCGAATCAGGTTGTTCACAGCCCCATCCAAATTGAAGAAACATATTTTTGGCTGCGTGGGTCCCCAGCATATCTGTGGGTGCACTTGCTGTAGATAGTGGTTGTCACAGCAGCACTGATTATAACCCTGATTGCAAGATGAGATTTGGCTCTGCTGAAGTGCAGGTACTAAAGCTGTGGATGATCTCAGCTAAGAATTTGCAGAAGTAAAGGCAGCCTTAATCTCCCTCAGGAACGCAGCCGGAGTCATGCAGTTGGAAATAGCAATGTAGACGCAGTAAACAAGCACAACATTAGCTACCCTCTCTCTACATGCCAGCTCTATATACCCACCAAGAAGGAGCATCTCAGGCCTCTGAGACCTACGTGCATGAGCCCCAGGCACTCGGTGTCCTGCTGAGTGCTGGTTTACTCTACGTACACACCAGCTCACAATCACTGGGCCAAGGGGAGAAGAGTGGGCAAGAGCTGGGTTGCTGTCACAAACGAGAGTGCTTGTGTGCTGCAGTTGTGTCTTTGCAGTTTGCTTGCTGCATTTCCATGCAGAACATGACTTCTACTGTCACAGTCAGTGAAAAGCATTGTAGCAGCATATGCTTTAGAGTGGCAGCTGGCAGCCTGCAAAAGTTGAAACCATCCACAGCTATCAGCCACTCTCCCAGGGAGGAGAACACACTGTCCTGAAACTAACCAGGAGTTCAGTTGAGCTCTTAATGGCCAACACACTCTCACAGATGCTTTCATTGCTTACTGAAATAACCATTACAAACTGGTTTTGCTCTTGTAGCATAGCAACTGAATATCTTAAGAGAAGCTGCCTTTTTTGGTTTGTTTTTTTTAAAGGTAAATTTGTTTTTAATGCTTTAAATTGCATTAAGGAGCACCAAAGAAATGGGATTATCACCAGCTCAGGTGGAGGGTTTGCATGGACTCTGTCAGACCACATTGCCTCAGCCTGTCCTATCAGTGTGCTTTGATCATAAAAAGTTGATGCAGACCAACTGCTCTCCATGAACAAGTCAACATCAACATGAAGCAAAGCCAGAGCAAGCTGCTGGGGTGGCTTGTGCAATTGGGACAGGGGACCTCTGTAGCTTCCCCATCAGGGTGCTACATGCATCATCAGAAGGAAACAGCTGCTGCACTAGGCACCAGTGGGAGAAACAAACAAGCCAGCTCAAAACCATGTATTGTATACAGCCAAGAATGCAATAGCCCTTACGGAAGCCTTCATCCTCAATAACAGAATCACGGAATTGGTTTGACTTGGAAGAGACCTTTAAAGGTCATCTAGTCCAACCTCCCCTGCCATGGACAAGGATATCTTTCACTAGATTAGGTTGCTTGGAACTCCATCCAACCTGACCTTGAACACTTCCAGGGATGGAACATCTACAGCTTCTCGGGGCAAGATGTTCAGGGTCTCATCACCCTTGGCGTAAAATGTTTCTTCCTTAAATCCAATCAAAACCTACCCTCTTTCAGTCTGAAACTGTTTCTTCTTGTCCTGTCACTACAAACCCTAGCAAAGTGTCTCTCTCCATCTTTCTTATAAGTCTCTTTAAAGTATCAAAAGGCCACAGTAAGGTCTTCGCAGAGTCTTGTCTTCTCAAGGCTGAACAATCCCTACTCTTTCAGCCTTTGCTCAACCACCTGATCATTTTTGTGGTCCTCCTCTAGACCTGCTCCTGTCTTGTGCTGGGGGCGCCATAGGACCCTAGAGCTGGATGTAGTACTCCAAGTGGGGTCTCGCCAGAGTGGAGTAAAAGAGTAGACTTACCTCCTGGTAAGACGTGCTGGCCACTCTTGTTTTGATGCAGTCTAGATTATAACTGGCTTTCTGGACTGCAAGTGTACATTGCTGGCTCATGTCCAAGTTTTCACCCACAAGGATTCCCAAGTCCTTCTCTTTCTCTGCTCTCAAACCATTCATCCTCCAGCCTGCATTGATATCAGGGGCTGCCCCAACCCAGGTGCAGAACCTTGCTCTTGGTCTTGATAAACTTCATCAGGTTTACATGTGCTCACTCCTCAAGCCTGTCTAGGTCCCTGTAGATGATACATTCTCGTTAACACAGGCATGAGTGAAGGTCTGGTTCTGCATTTGTTTTTGTGTCAGGAAGATATTAAACCCCAGTAGCCCATATGAGAGCAGAGCCAGTCCTCAGATCCAGATCTGCCAGTCTGATATTCCACACTGTCCTAGGACAAGTCATTCCCTCTCCATCCTCACAGACTCTCTCTGGCATCCAGCTGCCAGCCCCAAGAAGAGCATGGCAGGCTCCCAGGAGGGGAACAGAACCAACTTTGTCTCCTCCCTCACTGCTGAGGGTCTCCAGAATATGCCAGCCCTACGGGACAGGCCACTGTTGCCCTGCCGCACCTATACCTGGAGGAGCTGCACTGCCTGGCCAGGCACTGCGGCAGAGGTGACTGCAGAGATGTGGCTTCAGAAGTAGCTTGGAGAAGCAAAACCGGGAGCATTGTGGATGGGATTGCAATCTCTTGCTCCGTTATAGGAGGGGCACACAGGAGCAGAAATACAGGAGGCTCAGCCCTTACTCCTCCTAGATCTGTGTTGAGCAGTGCTGATGGATATGGGCTTCATTCCTGGGTCAGTTCTCCTCTGCTCAGGTGGAAGTGAGCAGCCGTTCTGCCAAGGCCGTCAGGCAGTGGTGACATCTTGTGACAAGAGACACAACTGCTCTGCTGAGGTTTAAATTGACCCATCGTGAAAATTATCCCTCATTAGCAACTAAGTGATTTCTCTGAAGCTTCTCCCTATCCTTTGAAAGGAATAAAGCACTGATTAATGTTAATTGGAGCAGGACTCAGGTGGTGACACTGAAGTGGAATTCTTGGGCTAGCACTGCCATGACTGCCATGCCCTGCACAGGCGACAGAGTAATTTCATGTTCCTGCTCCTCACACTACTCTTTAATGCACTGTTCATCAAGATACATTAAGTAATCCTGAAACAGCTGTAGTACAAGTTATACTGATTCAGATATGGAGCCTATTAAAAAAAATTGTTCTCATTTTTTATTATTTAGGCTTGACACTGACTCAGTGAACTAAATAGAAGAGAACAGAAGCACATTTGATGCTAGCTTAACAATGCCAGTGCCTTTTCTCCATCCTGCTATTATTGCATTGATTTTCCTTTCTAAAGCGTGCACAGTTGCCTTACTTGCGAGGTATTAATTTGTGAAGAGAAAGGTTACATTTCATCAGTCATGCTGTGAGGTTTTTCATTGAAGTACTTTACTGTTGCTTGCCATGGAAAACCTCTTGCCATGCTATTATGTGAAACTACAGGCCAAAATTTGCACCTTTCTAGTGCCTTTTTGTTTGTTTGTTTCTTTGCCTACAAACCCCTTTACAGGAAATAAGACTTTTCCTTAAGGTAAAATATTGTGTGACAGATTCACAGCAGTGGAAAGACCTCTTCTGAGCTGCAGTTCGTAGCACAACTTGTGTTACATGCAGAAGTAAGTTCACCTTTCCTACCTTCAGGGACTTCCCTAAAGCTAAACATTTTGTCTGTCATATAGATGCTGCATGTACATACGTGTGCATGTGTATCTGTGTGTCTAGATACGTTCTGTGTTATACCCATATACACTCAGTACAAGTGTATTACAGCTCAGCTGTCCCATTCCATACTTTTGAGGTGATTGCTTTTTCCAGACCATGAAGAGAAAAGAAGTTGGCAGGCACCCATCACTCTGCATCCTATTAGTCACATACACAAAAGCCTTCTTACTGCTTGAACGCATCAGCTGTTCTCTGGCCATTAATTCCTCCTCCAGCAAAAACGACTGAAACATATACATTATTTTTGGATTGGCTACACATAAATTGGCTTCAGATGTTGAGAAACCAGAGGGAAAAGTGAACTATAAAGCAACAGGTATAAGAACATACCCAAGTACTTGGGGGAGGGCGGGAAGAAAACAAGATATACATTCAGACTTGCATCTCTTAATTTTAAAGCTGGCATTTAGAAGGGAGAAGAGGAATTTTAAAAGGCTTTCTTGGCCACAGCATGACATGGCAGCATCATTGACTGTGGCTGGAGAAAGTTTTGACCCTCACAGAGGTGCTCTAGAGTTGACCGCACTGTCACAGTGACCGTATCACCTGTAGCCCAGGGGAAAATATCACTTGGGAGGGCTCTTGTTAGCAGCTGAGATATTAAAACAAACATGCAAAAGTATGGCACTTTGAAGGAGAAAACTATGACATCTCTCCAGGTGTTTTTTAATGGCTGTTTAGTATAAAGCCATGGGTTTCTAAGTTTCAACAGGCTCCTGGGAGAGGAAGCATTGGATAAGGGTGAGCTAATTTAGTCAAAAGTGCATAGCAAGTCCCTACAGTACCTGCTGGAATAGCCCTTCACGTGAGTGTATTAGCTGTACTTGACCACCTCTCTGCAAGAATACTCAAGGTAGTCATCAAAAAGATACATGAAGCTCAACAGCAGATGCAAATCTATGTTCAGGATTATTTTGCATGCTAGATACATTATTAACCTTAACATTCTTAGTTGTGCATACAGGTGAAATATGGCTTTTTTTAAACTAAAGTATAATTGAATTCTAGGTGGAAAAGGGGCATATTTGTTTTCCTTTTGTTAAGAAAAGCATTTTGCAGATGGATCTGATGGAGGTGTTGACCTTCCATTCCGAGAACATTTCATTTTGGGTAAGAACTAGCCTGCTCTAAGGACCATTTCTGTTTAATTCCATCCCAAACTTAATTAAACTGTGCTGTGATATGCTGTTCGCAAAGTATTAATACAGCTATTTGAAGCGCAGCAGTGTATCTGCGTGAAGTAATTCTAAAGTAGGAAATGCTAGTCATGAAAAGGAGCAATTAGAGAGTTCAATGGATCTGAAAAGGGCTGTGCAGACAGCATTGCAGGAAGGCTCAGAAGAAAGCTAGGACGGGTTTTACAGTTTCTCTTGCAGGTAGCTTCATTAGGGGCTGTATTAGAGGAAGTCTTAACACAGATCACAGCACTCTTAAAACTGTTGGAATAAAACCATGGTGATTTCTATGTGAGAGACATGGGAAATGAAAGGTTTCAGTATTCAGAAGGGTTACAATGGCTTAATTTACTTATTTATTTATTTAGAGGCAACTTATCTCCGATGTCAAGTTGAGCACTCAAGGAGCCCATCCTAGGAGCTGGCAATATATTTACTTGGCTTATAACAGTGAGATATTTTCATACACAGCATAAGGAACTGTGCAGTGGCTTTGCCTTGCACAAGCACCAGATTTGCAGAAGCTTAGGAAAGCATGTTTGCCCTTGGAAAGGTGCATGCATATTTCAGGCATTATTTCCATATTAGAAATCATCTTTTCCTGTAAAAGTGCTTTGAAGTAACAGAAAGCAGATATTGTATCTTACAGTCAAGCTGGGTTTCCATAAAGAAGCTGCAGCTGACAACACACTGCCACAAGACACCCCAGGCTTCCTTCCTCCCTCTGCTAAGAGTTTCCTGTGTCATCCTGCTGGCAGAATATGTCTGTGTTCTCTGTTTCTTTGCCTACCAGTAAAATGACAGTGCGTCTCTTGGGGATGTTTTGTGACTTAAATAATTTGCTTTAAGGATCTAAGATGAAAGGATCCATAAAATAAATACAGCCAAGATCGCAATTTCATTGAAGTTCTCCAATTATTTAGGGAAAGAGAAAATGTAAACCAGGAGCTGTCAGATATTCTTTGCACTCCTTTTGAAATTTCTCTGTTAATAACTTAGCATGATTTTGTGGTCCTGGGAAGTTTTCTTCAGCTTTCAATCTCTAATTGCATCCTCTCTTGGAAAGAAATTCAGACCAGCAGTATTTATATTACCAGCTATGTGAATCATTTTCCGCAGTCCCATGGCCTTACACAACAGATATTGACATAAACAAACAAACAAAAAGCTACTGATGACATCACCATTAACTTGTTACTCAGTACAAATTGTGTGGGAAGAAGTATTTACACCCCCTCCTTTAAAATGGAATCTAGTCATGGAGAAGAATGTACATCACAGGGGCAGCAGAGAGAATTTATCACATCCATGTTGGAAGCATTAAAGTAAATGTGTTTCTGTATGAGTTCCTGTAGAATTATTACTTAGAATGCCGTAGGAAGGTGCAGCACTGGTCCCAGTACTGGGAAATCTGTGCTCCCACATCCAGTGATGTACAGCTTACACATTGCGCTGCCTGGCACTAATGTGGGGGCAAGGAGCTGCTTTTGGCTCATGGTATATCCATGGGCACAGTGACTCATCTGACATTTATCAGGTTCACCATTGTGCTTGCTGATGCACCGCTGAAAAATAAATACATAAGGGATGGAGACCAGCAGTTGCTCTCCCAGAGCCAAACAACAGGTTACGCAGGCTGCAAGGCTGACAACAGCTGCTGCTGCTCTCACTGCGCCCCCTTTAGAGAGGATGATGTCTGAGATTAGGGAGAAATGACCAAAAGGCCCTGTAGTAACCTCCCTTCATAGACGGCCCTACCGAGTGCTGCCTTACATAAAAAGAATGGTTGGTTACTTCCTCTGCAAAAAATGTCTTTGAAGAGAAGCAAAGGCACGTAGCTAGGACATAGTCGTGTTTCACTTTGAGAGGTCTTTCTAGTTAGCTTAGATGTTGTAGATAAATAACCAGAAGGCTTGAAGTAGACTGCTAGGGCACACACAAACCTCTGATTATAAATCAATCCCTGTCTATTAATCATTGTTTAATTTATTTTGACAAGACTCTTGGCTTTCTTTGGGAAGTCCTAAATATTTACAGCAGGCCACAGACCCTGCAGTGCCCTGTGCAGTGGATGTTGCTGCTCCAAGGGTGTGAGAATGCATGTATGGCCAAAGAGTGTCTGTTATTGAAAGGCACGCTCTATCTACCCCATGAGCAGCTGATTTCAAGCTTGGAAACAAAGATATTAATGGTAGGATTTTTCCTCTTTAAATAAATTAACCTGAATCAACAATGAGTTGATAAGGCCTGATGCTTAAAAATCCTTCATGATGATCCATGTTACCACGTTACTGCCTGGATTTCATACTTCCATCTTGTAGCAAGGACATTTTTACAGCAGTCAGCCCTCTAGCAGCTCCAGGTTTCACATAACGAGAGCCTCCCATCACTACAAATCACCTCTGGTCTGCCTCCCATCACCTACCCATACACTTCATAAAATGAATTAAGATCCTCATCTGCAAAAGTCTCAGAGGCTTAAGAAATGATTTACTGCTTAAGGCCCAGCTCATCTCTTCAGAGCAGCTCTTGCCAGTCACAGTTCAGGCACTAAACACTAACAGACACCCAAATTTCTGTTCTCAAAGGGCTGGAGTAGAAGAAACTCTACTGAGAACAGAAACCAAACTTGGGATTTTCTTCTAAGGAAGACCTGGTTGTGTCCCAGTGTGATTGTCATCACATCAAAGGGAATCACATGCACGTTCAGTAAAGCCAAATGATACTAAGAAAAATCCACGTACAGCTGCCTATATGTCTTACTAAGGGGACACACGTTAAACCCCCCTCCACTTCTTCACTTATTCCTTCTTCACAATTCCCAGTGATACTTCAGTTGTCAGAGATGGACACCTTGGGGCAGGAGGACGCTCCTTTATTGAATCAAGTGAGGATAATTTTCCCTTGCCCTTTATTTAGCACTTTTTTTTTCAGATTTTTAAAGACGTGTATAATATATTTATTTGAAATTTCACGCAGAAGGTTTATTTACCATTTCAGTTCTGTTAATTTCTAAACCTTTTCCCATTAACAGGCTTGCTCTAGAAGAGGGTTGCTGAAGGTGACCTTCCACTGGTCACTGCAGCTTCGTTTTGCTGCTGCCTCATAGCTCTTTACAGTGAATTTCATTAATACTTACTAACTCAATGTGCACAGTCTAAGTAGGTTGTTCTGAATTTAGTTACTGCCCTTCTTTTGTATAAACCCAACCTCATTACGTGTCTGCAGCTATGCTGAGCTGCACTCACCAAGGGAGGACTGCTGTGGGACCTAAACCTTCCGCCCAAGATCTCCATCAACGTAAGGACAGTGAAGTCAATCTCATTGACCTCACAGCAAGTTACAGCCACCATCACACAGGTCTTAAATTTGACACAAGCAGCATGTGAGAGAAAGGTGAGCTTCACTGAACAAATGAGAAAATGAAACACTAAGAGAAAATACGTCTGTCCCAAGCCTGTGGCAGGGCATGGGCAGTACACCAGGCACTTTATTAGTTTTACTATTGAGTAGTCAGTATCATTTTCTAACACAGATTTTTATTTCCCAGTTGTATCTCCAGCCAGCAGTTTAGTACTTGACACTTGTTTGCTCTTTCTGTGCAAAATGATTACATATCTCATACCTTTATATTCAGGCTACTGCAGGCCCCCTCAGAAATCTGACAGATTAACTGATTTAACTTCTTGCTCTGCATGCGACTCAAAACAAATTCACCCCAGCACAAATGGTGATTACACCACCATTTGTATAGACCTCAGGTGGGACTGAACTCACATAGCAGGAATCTCAAAGCACCCATGTAGTTGACTTTCAGGGAGATGGCAGCCCCAGTAGGGGAGACTGATTCAGACCAGATCTTCAAGGAGCGGGAGAGTTTGCAGAAGTCAGCTGTCTCCTAAGCCTGTAATCTCCAATGTTTTTTGATTCAACACCCCATCAGTAAAAAATGTTTGAGCATACGACAAGTATACATATATTTATTTTTTTATAAATCATATACTTATACCACTGTACTAGTATATTTGGTACATTGTAAAACTTACACAAAAATATAAAGTAAAAAAGATGATGTAAAGATGAAATAAACACTATTAAAAATATAATTTTATCTTTTTATTAACGGTACAAAAATATTTTCTTTCTGCACATCAAAGGGTTGTCTTGTATACCTCCTAGGGTGTATACTCCTGCCTCCAGACACCACTGCCATAAGCTACCAGTCCAACAGAGGAGGATGATCCCCACAGCAAGCTGCTGAATGCTGGTGAGAAGGGGAAACTTATGAAAATAGAACTGTGCAATGAACACCACGCTCATGTAATGCATGACTCTGGCTATCCTAGGGATGAGAGGAGCACAACCACTGGAAAAAGAACTTCATTAACTGCTCTTCTTGGGGCTTGTTATCCACAGATGTTGTTGACACCCTACAGTGCCAAGCCAGACAGCTGCAAACGGTTTTCCAAGAGTTGCAGAAGGAAGAAATTGTGCAGGCACAGGGAGGATAAGCAGAGGGGTTTTCCTGGTCCTGGTTTTACAGGAAGGAAAGTAGGGGGGAAAAGCCCATTCTTAGGTATTTAGGCAAGCACTGTGTAGAGTGAGATGTGTCAGTCCCCTGCCACATCCCTGCTGTCTGGCAGAAGGACCCACAGGTGGCGGGTTCAGGATCCTTAATGCAAAAGGCATGTCTGCAAAGATGATAGCGTGCCCAGATGAAGCAAACCAGAGGAATAACTTGCTAGTGTGAGTCCATTCTAATCCCATATTTCAGTCAGACATCAACCAGCAATGCTTAAGGCAGGAGTATAAGACACAATGCAAGTATGAAATAATCCTTTCCTTAGCATGTACTTTAGAAATCAACAGTTTAAGGGTTCAAGTGCATGTAAACCACACAGCGTTGTTGTGGAACATCAGTTTAATGTTCCTAATCCCTTTCTGGACCTGCTGGTACTTTTAGACATCTCATTCCTGTGGCAAAGTTGTGATTAACAGTACAAACTGCAGGCAAAGTAGCACCAGTAGCACTCACAGCCAGCACTGGTATTGCTTGCAGTGAGGTCTTACTGGTTGGCTTCTAATGATACTGCAGCTTCAGCACCATCATTAACATTCCCTCCTCCAGCCTGTGCAGTGGCTCCAGTTGCCTTGATCTGAGAGTTAGCAGAGAAATTCTGCTCTTCAACACATTACACACCAGAAGCATACACTTTCCTGGAGAGCTTCTTATCTCAACTCTTTTGAAATAGAAAATATTGTTTTCATGCTGAACTGGTGTATTTATACAATTTCAATAATCTAGCCCCTAGATTCAATTTAATTGTTCATTCTCAAGCCATTAAACACATTAATTCCTTAATGTAGTTTGAGGTGATACTTTTGGTTTAAAGCCAGTTGTGTTAAATAGGAAAAAAAAGAATGCAACTAATGGTCCATTCAGAGGTTTATTTGCTTGAACACACTTTGAAGATATTTCAGCTCTTTCACAGATCAGTTGGTTTCTATGCATGGTCTAAAACCTAGATTGCTGCCACCAAAGCCACCTATATTTGGTTAAAACAGGTTCACACCACTGTTTTCCACCTGAGAGCAGAGTGGAAAACTTCAACCTGAAAAGCAAAACCTGTAGTTTCTATGACATCTAACCTGGCTTTAAGTCTAAGAAATTCTTCAGGAAAGGTGATATTTTATCCAGTTTATTTTAAATGTGATATTTTATCCAGTTAAACAAGAAATTAATCAAGAAATTCCTTACAACGCTTCTGTAAGAAAATTAACTGGCCTCCTCAGAAGTGATTCTGCAAATGGAAAAATCTTCTGCACTGCAGAGTTAGAAGAGAAAACGGAAGGATTGACCCTAAATATGCATTAATTTCTTTCTGGTTTACTTTCTGTTTATCTTTCTGCAAAACCCTGGGACACGTATTATACAAGGGCAGTAACAAGATTTCCTTCTCTGCGAGACAACACAGTTAAAATAGCTGTTGTCCAATAGTGAGAATTACATTAATATCTCCTCTACCTATAGGTGATCACAAAGAATCATAGACTGGTCTGGGTTGGAAGGGACGTTAAAGATCATCCAGTTCCACGCCCCTGCCATGGGCAGGGACACCTCCCACCAGACCGGGCTGTTCAAGGCCCCATCCAACCTGGCCTTGAACACTTCCAGGGAGGGAGCATCCACAGCTTCCCTGGGAAACCTGTGCCAGTGCCTTACCACCCCCAGGACAAAGAGTTTCTTCCTAATGTCTAAGGAATCTAACACTGCGTGAAAGAACCTCAGCTTGCTTTGGGAAATGGTTATGGATCCCACACCGCAACCACCCCACGTCAGAGTGGAGCCATTCCTGCTCTGGTTACAGGGGGGTACTTGTTGGTGGCAAACACACTGCAGTGCAGCCCCCAGGTGCTGCCATCCCAAGCTGAGCCTCCCACAACACAGGCATGATTTGTGGAGCAGCCTCTGCTGCAGCTGCGAGAGCCCAGAACTGATCCAAGACACCAGCAGCAGCAAACATCTCTAGCAGGGCAGAATTATAAGTTGCGTGGCTTATCAACTACCCCAGAGGGTGCAGCTGCGTCATTCAAACTTAAACCGCTGGCTGCAGCGAAGGCCCCACATGCATTCCACCAGGTTCCACATCCCACGTGAGCTCCAGCTGCTATCCCTCGTGGAGCACACAGTGGGAAAGTGAGGAACAGGAGAAAGGTACCAACTTTCTCATGCCAGTGCTCGCTTGGCAGAAAGCAGAAGAGGGACAGACCTAGGGAGAAGAGTTGGGGTCTGCATCCATCAAGTGTTCTGTTGTATTTTGCCTGGGTGCAACTTTTCTCTTACAGTCCAGTATCTGCTAGAAAGAGCGATGGTACCTTTAGGTAAGCTATTAAAGCCACACAGACACACATGTATTCCTGAGCCTTCGTAACACTTCACACACCAATCCTTGCTCACTGCTACTCCGAAGAACATCATCTGCATGTTAACAGCAGGAATTTTCCTTTAAGGGAAAGTTTTTACAAGCTGAATAAATCACGGTTTCCTGTCTGGTTCTCAGTATTATTCCCTGCAAGACCATCTAACAAACATTTCTGCTAGAGAAATGCAAACAAATTTGCATTTGTATTGTCAAAAATACATCATGTAGAATTTAAAAGACATCACTCTTTTATTTCTTCTAAATGAAAATTGAACCATATTTATTTTATGCTTGCCATTTTATTTCTGTTTATGAAGAATGGTGGTCCCAAGAATTATTAAGTCATCAACACTACCAATCAACTAACAAATAACAACAAAAGTAAGCAAAGTGAACCCTAGATTTTTTAAACTGCCAGTATCTTCAAGTTTCTGCAAGGCATCAACTCAGTTCATCATTCTCAGTCTTCAAGGCCAGGCTGGATGGAACCTGGAGCAGTCTTGTCTGGTGGGGGGTGTTGGGGGGTGTCCCTCCCCTTCAGGGAGTTTGGAACCAGATGATCTTTAAGGTCCTTTCACACCCAAACCAATCTATGACTCTATAAGCTCCTTTTTTTTTCCTTTCCCTAGCTCGCAGTGCCTGAGGCTCTATTTGCACAGCTGTTGAACATCTGAGGAGTTCGCCCTGCTGCCTTCTGAATGCTTCACTTTTACAAACTGGGGATGCATAAATTAAGACACACAAACTAAGTAGATGCATTAGAAATTAATGAACTTGAGTTATCGTACTAGAAGTTGGCAGATGCTGGTGCTAGCAAGGTAACCCACTCTGCCCCTGAGGTGTTCCAGTAAAGATAATTGTAAATGTAAATTATATATTCGGAAGGTGGGTTGTTCCTTCCAATGGCCTCAGAATTTGTGTTGAACTAAATCACCAGTTCTCAGATCACAGCCCCATGAGGGATGGCCAGGAAGGTAGCTGAGATCACTGGCTTCCACCTTTGATTCCAGAGGCAAGAAACTCTGTGCTGCACAGATGCTGCAATACCCATATGCACATTGCTCAACCACACCCTCCTAAATGAGCTACAACCGCTATGAAGATGCCATTTCTGTTTGCATTTTGCTCCTCTCTGTCACCTGGCAGTGGAGGAGACCTGACACATCATCAGCCACTTCAGCAGGAAGCTGTAGAGACTTGTAGGTGGTGATCCTGCGGCTGTTCAGCATCTCCCGCTGCAGGTCAGCCACCAGAGGAACATGCCAGCACTTGCTTCCACCCATATCTCCCCTCAAAAAAGCAAACTTCCTCCAAAGGCCCCAGCTAAGCACTCTGGTTCACCAGACCTTATCAATGAGCGAGCGTCAGACAGGAGGTGTCCAGACCATTCACCAAATCATTTCACTCACTGCTGCAACTCGGCCACCCGTCTATAGTTTCAGATGACCTGAGAGATAAATTTCTTTCACAGAGATCTCTGCCCCCGTTACAGAGCAGGGCTAAGGTGCTCCCTGGACAGCATTAACTATGTACAGACACACAGATGTGCCCCGGGGCTCATCATGCCATTAGTAGCATGTGCCTGCCCCAGAGCAAAAAGGGCTATATTCCTTTTCCCTGGCTGTGGTGAGCCCTTGCTTCCAAAGACTTATAAAAGTAACAAGATTTGCAAAGGGGAGGAAGAAATAAAAGAGAATGGGACAGAGAAAAAAAAAATCTACGTGTTATGTGTTGTAGCTGATTGCATTACTTTCTTGCCTAGGATTTTGTGAGCATCAGCTCAGTTCTGACCAGATAAAGAAGCTGCAACATGACCTGCAGTGAGTAGAACTGAGTGGGCTGCTGGCAGTATGAAGATATTTGGTACTAATATATAAACCCATAAACCAGGGAGCTGGTGTAAACAATCATCGTGGTAGGTGGAAGAGACTGGCAACATCACTAAGCAGCTGCACTGTCAGAAGAAGTTTAATTCAACCTTTGATCCTTTGTGTCATCGCACAAGTATTTGTCCTTCCCACCAAGTAGTGACTGCACTGCTGAGAGATGAGGGGAGCTGTAAGAAATACAGTTTAGGAATTGGCCTGAAAACAACATGGAAATGCAGTAAATGTAAGATAAACTGTTCTCTAACAAACTGATCCTTCTGGAGTTTTCTTATAAAACTGCTGTGTCAGTTCCAGTTAATATTCAGTTTTAATCCCCTTTGAAACCAGTGTTCCTTGGAAATGAAACAGGCATTTCTTCCACACAAATTTTGGCCATGATTAGCATCACACTCGTTTCACATCAGCTACACATTTCACTGGGGACATATGTCCTGCCACGAGTGGGGAGAATTGAGTAGATCTTTCCTATTCAAATGTCTCCATGCTCAAGTAATTTATATTAGAGCAAATGCAGACATGCTAAAACATGCTATGGCAACACTGGTGTTGTGACAGAGAAGAAACGAAGCAGAAAACTCAGTGTGAAGAATTACATGCTGGCCGCTCCTCCTATTACAAAAGAAAACCACGGGTCTGTGACCAGGCATATAATCAGTCCCCACACCCAGCCTTCCCATTTATGCCAATTAATTTTACTACATCAGTTCTATTTAGTGACTCTGTAATGCTTTTTAACCTGGTTTCCTAGGATAAGTTTTGATGTTGTGGTTTACTTCCTCCTGTTATTCATGCAGCCTGGGGTCATCATACCCTGAAGTAGCTCACTCCTATCAGCAAAGGACAGCTAGAAATTTGTATTGTGCAGACCTCACAATTCTCAGCTAGGTTGCTTTATCAAGTCTTGCAACACTGAAAGAAAGTGCAAGCTATGGTCTGGGTTATGGCATGTCAGAGCACACTGCAGCCGCTGCTTTGCCAAGCAAGTGGCTCCTGCATGGACAGCAAAGGGCAATATGTCTCGTCCCCTGGTCTGGCACTCGGCTGCACTGCTAGCTGTAATACAAGTCTTGGATGTATTCTTATGATATAGGCAGTGCCACAACAACATCCTCCATATCTTGCCCCAATCTACAGAGATATCTCTCTAATGTCTTAGGCAGATATTTATTTTAAGGGACGTGTCCCATAACCCTCTACAAGAACTTGAAAAAAAGATGTATATTCTTAACGACAAATGACCCACTTGTTTGCTTCCCTAAACTAAATTTCATGTGACTGATTGCAGTGGTTAGGTATGACAGATGCCGAGGTTGAGCTGACAGAGGAACAACTGGGTGAGGCCACATAGTTTGTTTGGGTTTCAGTCATAGAGGTGTACACTATTGTACTTCACATACACCCAGCCTCTAAAAAATATTGAGACTTTTTCCCTCTCCAAAGCTTTTTCTGCCAGTTTTGCTGATTCCAATCTTGGCAAAAAAAAAGTATTCACTTTCTAGCAGTGTTCAGATAAGAGTAATTTCTATGCTCAAATCCCACATTTGAACACAGACTTCTGTAACTGTCAATATATTTTCATGTTATCTAGCAAAACTGACAATATTGCATACGATTTAAAACCAACAACTTTAGTCTAAACCATCATATCTGATTTTTAGTTAATACTTCAAACCACCAGTTTAGCTGGGCATCTGCCCCCAGTATTTTGCTGTGGATATAGCCCTGCAGCTCCTGTCAGTGCTAATTCACAGTACTGTGATTCAATGACAAAGGTGCCGACTGTACCGAGAAGCACTGCTGAGATTGTATTTTCTCAGTGCCGTGCAGGTTGCTTAGTGACCTATCACCAAAACAAATGTGATCACTTGTGTATTTAAAGAGCAGTCTTTCCCGAAGGGTCCAGCGTTTTGCAGGGACACCTGTTACTTGCATGCTTGAAACGTCTGTCCTGAAATGACAGGCTCGGTGTCGTGCTCTAGCTGGTTAAGAAGTCATGCAAGGTGTGCAATCTTCTCTGACTCATCTCACACCAGCATTACTTGAACGTGCACGTTGTCAGACTGACCACAGGAGCAAGAGTCAATAAAGCACTACTCTTTCCTAGATACATGGCAGTTTATGTATTTGTTTCCTGTTTCTCCATCCCTGGTGGAAACTAAAGGCAGACAGCATGCTTCCTATCAAAATACACCTTTCAGTTGCATGTAAAGAAGGACACAGGGCAGTGTCTGAGGGAGAGGGTTTCCCAGCAGTTGGGGTGCAAGTTGTCCTGTGATGTCAGATCACCCTGCACACCCTGAACGCTGAAGTCCCCCTCAAGCACTGGAAAGGTTCAGGGTTCAGCCCTATAAAGGTCACACCTCATATTTCATGGCTGGAGTTTAAATAACGGACTAAAGGATTATGTTGTGAGGTTGGAGGTGCCAGGCAGCCAGTAGATGTTCCTGTAGAAGAAGGACCCAGGTATAATGACTTGTCTCTCCTTACAGTCAACTCCAAAATTAGCTGGAGTCTCAGTAAGTACTAAAAGATTTATGCAGTAAGGTTTTAAGTATCTGTAATAACAGAGTGAATGACAGCAAGAGGTTGGCAACTTAAGAGTCACTGATGTACATAGTCACTTCCCATCTTTCTCATCTCAACCTGTTACCCAAACAACCAAAAAAGTTCCAAGCCTAACAAAATGCATTACATTTGTGAGCGCATTTTACTTAGAAAATGCTAAACTCAAGGGTTTCTGGTCCAGCTGTTGAAAGCACGAAGGCAGGAGGGCAGAAAGGAGGCCCATCTCAGTCAGAGGAGTGTCTGGGGATGCCATGCATTACAAACTCCTGCACAACACAAAAGTCATCGCTCCGCCTCATGGCAAAGCCAGGTCTTTTGCCTGGCTCATTTCAGAGTGGTGTATGAGGTGCTACAGGACATCAAGAACCAGACTTATGATCAACACACAGTGTTTGTTTTCTCCAGAGGCTTGGTGCCAGACAGGAATGGACGAGGCTGGACCAGAACAACCAGCAGCAAACTCCTTCCCTGTACACAAGACCCTTCCCCCTGTAACTAGTGCAGGTAATTCCCAGCCTCCCTGCTTAACACTCTGAGCTTGGAGAAAGTTCTTATTAATCACGATTTTCTTTTATTCCCTTCATTCAGTGCATGGCCTTTAAGAGATACCTCTAAGTTTGACATCAGCTGTCAGAGAGGTTTACTCCTGAGTGTGTTCATGGGGGTCCCCCCGCGAATGCTTCAAGTTCACAAATGAATTGAGTCCTCTCAGCACACCTGTCATATCTGATTGTGGTCTTCTTTTCATTTTACAGCTCGAGAAACATTCCTAATGCTGTCTTAAACAAGCTGTGCCTCCTCTCCTTTTAAGTTTTTGGTGTCCTATTTGAAACATTTTGTCATATCTCTTTATACATTTAAAGCACATCTTTCTTACTGACTTTGATTACATCTGTGAAGACACAGAATTTTTGGTATCAGACATTGTGTTAAGCACCCGGGCAGAGTGGAATGCCCAAGGTAGCCACCTGTGAGAATTTAGGTGGAAGACACTTTATTTCCACCATTGAAATCCCAGAACAGAGTCAGGTAGCATTTGGCTGGCCAGGGCAGCAGTTAGTCCCTTTAACCACAAGGCTATCCCTCTGCATTTCCTGCAATTGTTGGGTATTTTTGCTACAAAGTCTTCAGCTCCTGCCACAGCAAAGAGCTTCCTTCAATACACAGGCCTGACTCATACTCAGAATCACATCCCATCCAAGGAATGAGGAAAGGTTTTGTGAATAAAATAATTTGACCATGAAATTATCAGCAGCTTGATCAGCTTGTAGGAATGCAAAATGAGTGTTAGCAGTTCTTACTGGATTTTTAATTGTTTGGCTTTGTCATCATATTTTCCTTCTGTCTTCTCTCTTTTGCATAATTACATATACACATGTCGATCCACATGTAGAAGCTCTTTAGAGAGACTAGATGATGCTGGAAGAAGTGTGGGATCAGAGAGATGAGGGCAATGGGAATCTGGAGTGCATCCAGTGGCTGAATAATCAGAAACAAAGAAGCATAAAGGAGAAATAAGGCAATTACGGACAATCAGAAAATACTGAGGAAGTAAACCTGCAGTTTGCTGATCTATTAAATTAATATTAGGGGAAGAAAAGCACAAATCCAAATAGACAAATGCACCTCAAGCAAAGCATGCAAGTTACAGTTGATGCGTTTGTGGAACTTATTCTCCAGAGGGTACTACATTGAGCCAGTCAGGATAAAAAGTAGAAGAGCATAAACGAAGACAAATCTTTCTCTCCAAATATTCAGCAGAGGTTATATAACTCTATAAGAAACATATACCATCAAGATTTTCAAGACCCAACTGGCTAATGCCCTGACCCACCTGGTCTGGCTTCCTAGCTGGCCACACTTTCAGCTGAAGTTTGGACGAGAGACATCCTGAACTCCCTTTCAACCTAGATTATTCTGTGAAAGACTAACTAACGGCACCAGCAGCTAGAAAACAGTGTCTCCTGTACTTAACATTTGGCTGAAAGTGACATATAAAGTACATTTTCAGTATCCTTGACCGCAAAGAAGCTGCTCACAGGAAGGTGAGCAGAAGCACATTCTTAGTTATCAGCCTGGTTTGATGGGCTGTGATACCATAAAACTCTGTTGCAAACCCACTCTGATCTGTATGTTTCGAACAGCATAACAAGAACGAATGTAGGCTGAAAAGCATGAGACCATCAAAACTAAAAATTTGACAAGATGTGTTGCAAATACATTTTTGAAAGGTTTTGAAAACACCAACTACTGTTAGTTTAATCAGAAGTTCCTGGTAGTCTGTGACAACCTAGATTTTATATTATTAAATGGCTTAACGTGCCTGGAAAATACCACTTTTCACAGCAGCGTACACAGTGTATTCCTATCTGTGTGTGAACAGTTTAGTCCTATTTTAATATACTGTGGTTTGTCAAGAAATAAACACACCAGTAATTCAGAACCTTGTAGCAGCAACCCCTCTATCACCCCAAGAAGCAAGACAGGAGCAAAGTAATCAGATAGCCTCACCCCTATGCACTCTGCAAGAATGCCCTTGGGGGCTGAGGAACGTGTGAGCTGCTAGGGGAAGCAGCCCTCCTCAGAAACATTTCCACCATTTCCCATGCCCATGGTGATGCTGTCACTGGCTGTCCCCATTTTACTGTGCATCTCCTTCCTCATACACAAGGTGTAAGAACATAATCAGAAAAAAAAAAGCAATTTAGCCACTTCCACCCCTCTTGACTTGAGAAATTTCTTAACTTTCCAGGGGACTTGTGTCAGACTGCTGGCACAAGGGTCACTCCCTGATTTATGAAGCCTTAATTCCACTGAGGGAAGGCAGAAGGATTCCCTGCTGCGGAGCCACTGCATTTCTTTCCTCCCTCTATCCTTCACCAATTTGGCTGAAGTCTTGCGTGCTGTCTGTACTCTAGTTGACTGTAGACTGCTCTGGAACGTTAAGAAATACCTTGAATTCCTGGAGGACAGGGAGAGTCCAAGCAGCTTGCCATTATAGCATTGTGTTTGCATGAGTGTTCTGATGGCACAAACTCCCCTGTGCTGACACGCCCTTATGCAGCACAGAGAAGAGCCTTGACCTCAGAGGATAGCAACATGACCATTCCAGCAGGCAGAGCACATCTCCACCGCGAAGAGGAAAACAGCACAGGTACCCTTCAAAGGGAGATGTAACCCTCATGGCTCATCTTCAGTGGTGCAAGCTGCAGGAAGTCCCCACAAGTACTACAGAGGGAGTGCCTGTGAGCCAAGTGCAGGTTCCTGGGGGAGCTGTGTGTGGGCATGTCCACAGCACCAGGTGGGAGACAGAGGGAATCAGGAAAAACAAAGAGTATGATGTACCCTCCTAAGCGTCACTGAGTCTTGGAAGCCAGTGCAACACTATTAATAATCCTGATATATCTTAGCCTTTCCTAAGAGTTTTAGCTGCCATTTGCATAGTTAATAATGCTGTCATATCATTGTGAGCTTTCACCACCATCATCCTGGAGAGATAATTGGGAAACAACTCCCTTCTCAATGCCAAAGCTTCAGGCTCTCTCCAAGCATATCTCTACCACTGTTTTACTCCATGCTAATGTTGCATCCGCACACCCTTATGTCTTAATTTAATTTAAAAAAACACAACTCTGAAAACAAAGATCAAGTAAAGGGGATGGATTTTAGTTCTGCAACTTGCTCTCTCCATTCTTTCTTGCTGTTGGTAGTCAAACTTGCAATTTGCCCCATTTCAGAGATGTCTTTTACCAGTACGTGTTCTGCAGCACAAAGCACAGCTAGGGACTTTTTTTAGTAACAGCAATTAGAGAGTTGCACACCAACTAAATCAAGCTCTCTCTACTGCAGTTTTTCACAGGGCATGATGAAGAATTACTGTGCTTTGAGCTCTCTCAGACACCAGAGAAAAGCCAGAGAGATATCTAGTCTTCATTTCTGTGAATAATAAGACAAGATCTCAGTAGAGTAGTTTTGAAAGTAAGCTATTTAAGCAAATCACACTTCCACTTTTCAGAGTATGATCATTCTGAGGTAAAACACACTAATTTTGTTGTACTTCTCTTTTACATACGCTTATTCCTTTTTTTTTGGGGGGGAGCCCACCCACCAAAGCTTGTAAGAAAAAAAAATCTTACAGCACTCAAGTTTGTAGGTGTTCCTCTCAAAAAAGCCATATCCTTCTTCTTTCCATTCAATTAGCAGTCTCAATGGAGATGTTCTGTGAATACCTGCCAGATTTCATCCAAGAGATATCTGGAGGGGCAGCAGGGCAGAAGTACACTTGGTGGCTTACAAATGACTATAAGATGCTCACAGCAGGAAAGGAAACTAAGGCAGTTTTGAATTTCTTTCCTCTCTACACTATTTTGTCACACATTATTCTAACCATGCCAAACCAGAAAAATAGTGTCTACTTATGCATATAAGCAGTTGCATCATATGCCAGTAGATACACAAAATCCAGTAATCTCTGAAAATTAGCTTCTGCTCAGAGAAGAGCTATGTCTGAGTGCACATATTACTCCGTGGCCAGTATCAAACAGCCACACAAGCTATAAAACAATGATAGTTATACTTCCGGTTCTCTGAATTCCTCAGTTTAGCTATCTCGTACCTCTGCAGTTAGCTCAATGACCTTAAGTCACTCTGCTTTGCCTTTGCTACTTCAGGCAGATGAAAAGAGAAGAGACATATTAAAAGCACAGTTAATTACTAAGGAAGGTTTACAGCTCCTGCAGCAAAAAGAGCTTGCTTCCCTACTTATAAGGAAGTGCATGCCTATGCATACATTATTCTGCTAGACATGAACATGCGTAGGTATGCCATGAGGTACACATACATATTTTGATGTAATACAGGCACAATTGTTGGGCCATGTGTGGTTAATGGTGATGGAATGTCTTAAGCCTCTTTGAAGTTGTTGTTCAGCAACTCCATGTGCTCAACCCCAGGCGCTAAGTCCACAAGCTTCAAGACACCTTTCAGCAGCCTGCATGGTTTAAACGTTCAGGCCGGAGACAGAGACTACAAATTCTAGAAAGCTTTTTCATTTGTAAGTCTTTCTGATATCCCTGATTAATTAAAAAAAAACACCTCCATACAAAAAGGAGATGATTTTCCTGATTTAAATAACAGCACTATTCCCAGAAGTGAGCCATCTGACTGAACAGTTATTGAGTTGTCTCCCACTTTGGAAGAAGTGTCATCAGCCACCTTCCAAAGAACACGTAATAAAAGATCCAGATATCACTTCACGTTTTTCTTCTAGCAGTCTTCATTCATTTTTTACAGAGAAAGGAAATGTGTTTTTCCAGCTGTCCTTTGAGAGTCAGATTTTCTGAATTAAGGAAACGATGTACCTCCCCACTTTCTGAAATTCCTCTTTTGAAAAAGAGCCTATTCAGGACTGAGTTGTCTTTTAGTTCTCCAATGCTGTTGCAAAATGACTAGATCATATTTGTCTGTCTGATGGAATGTTTTCCTCATTTCAAGATTGCTCTTTAATCTGAGGTGATTGCTGAAGAGTTGACTTATGTAGATGAACGCTGCCCAGAAGGTACAAAGTTTGTGCTGAGAGGCTGTTTACAGAAGACACTGTAGTAACTTCGCATCAGTCAATTCAAGAATTTTTAGCATCATGTTAGAGAATGATTCAATGACTATGGATAAAATCTTAGCTGCTTAGAAAAGACAAAAAGCTATGTTTCTACTTGTTTTTTTTTTTTTCTGGGATCAAAGCTTGCTAAAATTACTGATGATATTTCAGATTTCTTTTCCAGCCTGGCAATTCACAGACTCTGATCTACAGCAGCTGCCTTGAACTGCTTTTTGCCTTTGGTACAGTAACAATACTTCATTTTCCCACCTAGTGTTCTTCCAGTATCTTCTTGTCCCTCAAATAAATTTAGCAGGCCTATTGCCTGCTAAATCAGTTTGGTTTTGCCGTTATTGTATGTCCTTCTTTCACTTTTCTTCTTGGCTGTTTTTTTGCCAGTGTAAGGCCAGTTGAACACTACACAGAAAATGGTTCAAGGGTTTATGAGGAAGGAGTGGCACCCCACTAGCTCGTCTCTGTTCCACTTGCAGTAATGTGTTCAGATACCTTGACTGGTATTTCATCATAACTACAGATCATGGCACAACTCAAAGTAGAGGGCTGCCTAGATCAACACACTGCTTACGCAGTCCTATTCTGGAGAGCAGGAGGATGACAGCTGTTGCATACAGGGGACAGAATGGGACTTCTAGCAGCACCCACCACTATCCCTGTTGCTGCTAGCTGCAAGAGCAGAAGGTGTGCTCTTCAGCCTTATTCCTTGCAGCTGGCTGCAGCAAGAGCAGGCTCAGACCTTTCCCCAACATCACAAAAGATGCAAGATGATCAGGAGAGACTGCTATGAGGAGCTGGTGAACGCTGGGGTTGACAACAGACATCTGTCCATAGCACTTCTAAGTCATCTCTGGCCTGTTAAGAGTCCACCTGACCAGTACATCTTACTCCTTTCATAAGGCCCCTTTTGGCCTTTCCTGTTTGTCTTAAAATGCAATCCCTTGTCAGTACAAGATTAGATTTTGTTTTGCCTGTTTTGCCTAGAAGCCTTTGGCCATCATTTGCACTGTCAACAGAGGTCTAATTATCCAGCTATGGTGAAGTTAGCAGTAGCCTGGGTGCAATCAGAGTCATTAGCAAACTTACCTGCTTCTCCAGTCCCACCAGAAGGTGCCTGTACCTTCACCCAAGGTGCATCCACAGCATGCTTGGTGTTTCAGTTTCTTAAGGTATGCCCACCTTCCTTTAATATTCGGGTTTTTGACTTAAGAAAATAGTTCCATATTCAATTCAGGTTATTAAACTATGCTTACACAGTAGTCATATATAAATTTGCATTATCAACTAATTTTTTTTTTTAGCCTACTAGAATTTATCCTCTGGGGTAGGTACCCCTTCCCTTGTTAATGGCAAGACAGAGTTGGGCAGAACATGCAGCAAGAGGCAATTTTAGTGCACTTTCCATCTTTGTGGTATCAACAAACTTCTGGAAATGAAACTCATGAAATGTCACATTACTGACATTAGCACATATTTCTACAGCACAGAGGGCAAAGAGGGATATTGAAGCAGCAAACTGGTGGACAAACTAGAGAAGACACATTTTTATGGCAGAGTTTCAAAGCCACAAACTACAAAATCTGCAATTTTGAAAACATAGGACCAGGTGTTTAAACGAGGACAAAACTTTTAAGTACCTTCTGCATGGGAGGAAATTCAGTGTTACTGATTCCAGGATGAGATCTGTTTATGGAATTGTAACAGCTTGAAATTGTTTATGGAATTGTAACAGCTTAAACAGCAATACCTGCATGGAGTGTATCTGTAACCTTATATGAGACACAACACATTGTGCAGAGCATTTAATGGAGCCCATGTTTCACTTTAATGGGGAGGCAAAGCACACTTACCTTGCTTAAGAACCAGACAGATGAAGAAAGGACAAGAAAGCTGAATCCTGCATTTCTTCCAGCCCTCCCACTTCCCAACTGATGCAATTTAGAAACAGCACAAGCTGCTTAAAGCATGGCAAGGGCCAAATTTTCCCAAGCACTTCTCATTTCAACACAGGCTTGAGTCAGCCACAACGGCAGCAGGGGAAAAGTGGGAAAGAGGAAACTCCGCAGAGCAACTGAGAACAGTAAAAAGAGGAGATGAGAAGCAATGACGGCATGGCTAGAAAAGTGTGATGCAGGATGGAGGGAAATCTGAGCTTTCAGGGTTTTTTTATTATTGTTTTTGAATAGCCAGCATGGCTCATCCTCTGTAACAGACTTTCCCAGAGATCGTTGTCAGAGAAGGGCTGAGTGGTTTGGCAGCTGGCTCCCAGCAGCAACGCAAGGACAGGGCAGCTGTGGCCAGGCAGAGTACACAGCTGGTTTCAGTTGGAGCGTGAGGGGAAGGCACCACAGGTGGAGAAATGCTGCTGCACAGAGAGTACTTGAAAGAGCTGGAAAATTAACCACAGTCACGAACACAGATGGAGAGCTCAGGAAAATTCCTGCTGGAGACTCAGGAGGTAGTTGCACCAGGCAACAGTTCCACAGAACTGTTTCCCACCAGATGCACATTTCCTAACCCAGAATTAATTTTATATTACTTTAAGCTTTTTATGCAACAGTTACCATCCCAGAGAACTGAAGTGCAGGATTTTGCAAGAGAGTGATTACAGAGTCTGGTCTTGCTCATAACTTGCACCGAGCTTGACAGGAAACAGGATGCCAACAAGGTCAGAACCCTTACAGCTAAAACAGGAGTCACTGTTTCTCCCAACACTCCTAGCAGGCAATCATAACTTTCTCAACAAAATTAACTGTAAAAAAAATCAGTATGTATGCAAATAGTCAGCCATAGATAGTCCTAAAGTTTTTCATTTTCTGTAGCTTAGTCAATTTTCATTTACATTTAGTGACACTACAGCTGACTACAGCTCTGGACAAGGATGAGGGAGATTGGACTGTACAAACCAGGATAATCCACTGGTCAGATGCTATCCATTTGATGAGCAGGTGCAGGCACTGTATGATATACGATGTAATGAATGTATGACATGTCTTGACTGATGACTAGATCTGCTGCTCTCTAGTAAAGCCTAGGCTGCGATTAAAGCCTTTTCATGGTCCGAAGTATTTTAATCCCTGTGTGGATTTTTTCATGCCCAGTAAGAGTCAAGCTCACCCTGAATTCTATTCTTTGGTGAGAGCTCTAAGAAAGGACTCTGCCTTCTGCTAAGTCTGCTGTTTCCAAGGAAGCTGCAGACACGTGTATCTTTGAGGCTGCTCTGTTTATATTGGATTCATTAAACTGGCCCAACATGTTCAAAGTTACTGAGAGGAGTGACACATACTGTAAGACTGTGCAAGGGCATCAGAAATTTTTGGTGCTATTTCTTTTTCAGAGCAGATTCCTCATGCATGAAACTACTAATGTCAAAACATAAACATACCTGAAGGAGAGAGTCTGAAATCTAAAGTCCCTTGAGCCAGATGACGTGAACCCTGTTCCTTACTATAGCCCAAACTTCCTATGGTCATTTTAAGAGGTCACTGAGCCTGTGCCTTAGTTTCTGCATTTGTATAATGGAGCAAATATTCCTTCACACCACAAGGACCTTTTGTACCAAGGTCAGTCATGCTGTCAGGAGGAAGCATCAGAGACACGTACAGCATGGGTGACTCATTTTCCAACAACTTATGATGTGGTAGATCCACCTTAGCAATCAACTACATTATCTCATTTTAATTTTTCAGCTCAAAGTATAACATGGATTATGGGATGTTGTGCTGGATAGGGAGTAACCACTTCCTTAAAAGCAAGAGGAAAAAAACCCCAAACCAAACCAGTGTATATGTCAACTTTTTTAACATAAAATCATAGAATGTCCTGTGTTGGAAGGGACTCACAAGAATCATTGAGTCCAACTCCTGTTCCTGCACAGGACAATGCTATCACTCATACTGTGTGTCTGAGGGCGCTATCCAAAGGCTTCTGGAATATTGTCAGGATTGGCGCTTGCCTGAGGAGCCTGTTCCATCGCTCCGCCTCCTGAGTGAAGAACCTTTTCCTGATATGCAGCCTAAACCTTCCCTGGTACATCTTCCTGCCATTCCCTTGCGTCCTATCATTGACTGCAAGGAAGAGAAACAGAAAACTATGGCTACACCTATATTAGCAAGGACCAGATGTATAGCATGGAGAGCTAGTGCCAAGGAACAAAAGTCTGTGACAATTTGGGAGGATGGAGGGAACAGAAGAGGGAAAAGGGGTTATTTCAGAACAACTTATAGTCTGCTCCCATGAACTGCACACCCATTAATGGTCAGAGCCTGTTAGGTGAGATTTGGAGCACATCTTTCAGTTCAGCTTCATTTGAAAGGAATACAGGCTCAGGGACTGAGACAAGCCTGTGACAGGCACCCAAACACACAAAGCAAGGACAATCAGGAGACTCATTTCAAAAGCACAACTCCTGGTCAAAACTAAAATAGCAGGCTGGGTGGTCTCTCCACCGGCCAAGCCTTGTTACAGGACTATGTGCTGTTCAGCTCTACGGCTAACACAAGGTGGGGCTGAAAGTAAGCCATGAGCACTCTTCATTTAGCCATGGAGCAGCTCCCTCACAGAGGATACTTTCTTATTTTACAGAAGACCTTTTTCTTCCTTCTTTTCTTTTTGAAATGTACAAGTAGGGTAGGGCAAAAGTGAGAGCTGAACCTTTAGGCCACCTTACTTGACTTTTGATTAGTCTATGTTTTTTGTTTATTCTTATAGCTTAGGCTCTTTTTGTTTGGTTGGTTTAGCCTAATCACACAAAAGCTGAGAGAAGATAACTGTCTGAAGGACAGACAAGCACTGAAACTATGAAAGATCAAACATATGAAACTGTGGAAAAATAATTATCAAATGGGAATTAAGTTCCTAACTTCTGAAGCACTGGAGTTCCAAATAGCCCTTGAAAGAGAAATTTGGCAAGGAACTGAAGACTTTGATATGATAGAAACAACCCTTTAAACTTCAGATAGGAACCTTCAAGTCTCACCATCTGCTGGAGGACAAGGTTGCCATTTACATCAGCCTCATACTCCTGGGCTTGACAGGCACTTGTAGGGGTAAGGAAACAACTAGTTTTCCTCCTTTGTGCATAATTCAATGCTGTCCATAACTTCTTTCTGAATACATAAATTCTCCTCGACTTTTTGGGATGTTGGAGATAAAACTGCAAGATAAGGCTATGATTTAGTGGAAAGGGGAACAGCTTCTGCTTTTCAATGTGAATGGCATATGGCTCTGAGTATTATCTGGGAAACAAATCAAAGACACCGCCTTTGCCAGAGTAACATACCAGGCACTTGGCCTCCTTTCCCTCTTCCTGTACAGTGGGTTTTAGTCTTCAACTTAAAGCCAGCATTTCCTACTGCCAAGCACTTTTGCATGGGTATGGGACTTGGGTAACCAGCACCCCCTTCTAGACGAAAACATCTTTCACCATCTGCAACTGCAGACAGATGAATAATGATGTAAATTAGCCTTTCTGGTTCTTCCCTTTCCTAATTAAGTGAATCTATATTCAATTTATTAAAGCCATCTGTGTGACAATTATCTAACTGTAAAAGCTCTGGATCAATTTTGCTCATCCAGCTCCCCATCTTTTTTTGATACTGTTTGTTACTGATTGGGCTTAAACCTAAAACTTCAGCTGTCTGAAGTGTATGCTGCCTTTAAGTACAGGATTTTGAGTACTATGCCTAACTATAAAGATCTTTTGAAATTACAGTGGCAATATTCTTCAAAGTCTTCAGTTGTCTCTACCTTTAGCAGTCTCTAGCTGCCTTTAATAAGGACCTTCTCACACTATTTCTCTCACCCTTGGAATATTTTATTCCTTTATTTTGTTAAATTGTTCATGCAATAGGGAAGAGACTTCAAAAACTTTGAGAAAATAAAATCTGTGCAGCTTTCTTGAAGAAGTGTCTGTTGCTTACTTGTTACAAGGTCTTCCTAACTTCTTTTATACTATAAATTAAAACCACTATGTTTTCACAGAATACATACACATCTAACTGCATTTTCTGGAAAATGGGAAATACTGTCTCCTGTATCATCCAGTTTAAGACTTCTATTCTTACTATTACGCACTACTAGAAATTAAAGGCTTCGCTGGACCATCATTTCACAGAAAGAAACATGATATTTTAAGGTACAATTCTTAAAGACTTGAAGATCTACATTTAAAGCTGCATTATTCACATTTAACTATTTATATTCAATAGATAAATTAGCTTATCAACCAGTATTGCAGTAACCCTCAAGAAACAGATATATAGACTCAGACAGGTGTTCTCCAAAAGGTATTTTTAATGTTTTCTGCATTTGGAGCCTAAAGAGAGTAAAAGCAGAGAAATATGCTTGTTATTTCTTTTTTTTTTACATTACTGTTAAAGCTAAATTACTTCATGTAAAAGAGAAACTGCAGTATTTTCATCCACGGAGCTAGCCCTGCATAGGAAGTATTTGTGATAGAAGGGAAGAAAAATACTTTAGTTAAAACCAAACCTTGTTAGTTAAAACAAAAGCTTTCCATTCCGCCCTCACTTACTTTCACACTCAAAGCCGTGAGATAAGAGCTGTCTAGTATGTATCCCATCAGCTACCTCAAAATTACTTTGAAGCACTAAATACCAGATGACTTAATTGTAGTCACAGAAGGTAGAAATTAGTGTTTAGTCTACTCACATTTGTCAATACATTTTAGAATATAACAGGCATTCCACTCTATATCTCAAAGCATTAGGAAACTATTTCAAGAGCAGTCATCCTGCCACTATCACCTTGCAGTTGATACAAAACTGAGAAGCATGTTTCTTCCTCATAAAGTTTTTGGTTTTTTTATAAATCCCCCTGTAAATAATTTGCTATAGCATTCTATTCCTTTTTGACAGTAGTGTTTTGTAAAAATGGAAAGAGGTTAAATTTAACTAGTTACAAAACAGTTATTAAAAGAGAGCTCTTTGGGGACTTACGAAACACACAAAATTACTTCCTATCCAGGGACTGTTTTAATGTATATATGGAAAACTAACCACACTGTTGCCTTGCATTTCACAAAGTGTCTTTACACTGCACAAACAAATCAAACAGACACCACAGACAGCTGGAATTTTGTTACCAGCGTTATGTGATACAAAAATAGGAATACAACTTTAGAATTTGGTAAGAAAAACTTTTTTTTTCCTACGAGAATACATCTTCCTAGTTGAAGTATTTCACATGAAACTCAAACCATTATAACAAAAACTGCTTCGAGCATTTATCCCCTGCCCCCAAAAATACAACTTCAGAGGCTTCAACAAGCAAGGAGGTATCAGTGTCTTGGTCTCTGGGGAGCCAGACCTGTAAATGGTTTAACCAATTGTAAAACCTGTTTCACCTCTGCAGGGCATATAATTTTTTTCCACAGTGTTCTCGACATTTTCCTGTGTCAGTGGCTCTGAAGCAGGACAGGAAAAAAGCCCAAAGGTGACAAAACAGAGAACAGGAAAAGAATGAGTTAAAAATATGACAAAAATAGAACAATTCTTTGTGTTATAAATGCTCTTTAGTTCCTTGTCCTTACCAAAGTCTGAGACCAGCTAACAACACTACTGCACTTAGCATCAACATGTTTCACTAAAAAACTTATTTCCACCTCTGAATGAGTAACAAGAGTAAAAATTAAACAAAACCAATATCTGGTGCAGAGAACTGGTATGAATGAGTAACAAGAGTAAAAATTAAACAAAACCAATATCTGGTGCAGAGAACTGGTATCTATACAGAAGTGGAGACAAAACTGGTTTGAATAAGGGGCTAAGGGCACAGAACTGCTACTACCCATTATCACTGGCCTTAGTGGCACGTGCACCTCTGACAGGGCCTGCTGTTCCAACTCCTCGTCCCAATAAGCTAATACTGAACTAATCCCTGACACATTACCCAGTACATGATCTGTACCAATTTGTTTTAAAATTAGGAAAAATTAAACAAGGCAATGTAAACACATAGGGCCAAACGGAAAGTGCTATTAAATGCATGAACTCATCTGCCTGGACACTTAAGCCCAAATACGTGGCAAGGTTAAGAGTTCAGCAGATCCCCTCTTCACCATGAAAAATTAAATCTGCACGGAGGCAACAGCCTTAAGGACTGATGCCCATTAGTAGGTATTTTAAAAGAACTATATATAATGAATCACTACATCCTATTAAACTAATTTGGTTTTAAAGAGGAGCTAACTAAATAAGCTTTCTTATTTAGTGATTTTCACTAAATATATATAACAGTGATATGTTTTCTCTTTTGGGAATGTTTTCCATTCAAACATTCACTAACAATTTTTAGATTACACTTCTGGACTAATAAAGTCCAACTAGTTTTAAACAAGGTAACTGACAGTCATAAGGACAGAAATTTAAACCAAAACCACTAAAGAGCAATACAGATTCCAGAGTATAAAACTCTAAAAACCTCTTTCTCTGTGACCTACAGAAAAAGAATTATTTTTATGATTTGAAATATAACGTGGATCATTTCTAGCATGGTGAGATTTCTTGATTAAGCCTCCTTACAGAGCAGTAGAAAAGCATAAAGCAAACTACATGTTCTCACAAATGACAACTTGGGTGGCACGTGTTTTAATCATTACAAATCAGAGAAATTCAGCCAGTTGAACAGAATTTTACTCCTCTGTACTTGCAAGAGAAACTAACAAGGTTTCCTCATTCTCACAATTTCACACAATGCAGATGTGGCATGGGACAAACAGGTGAAAGTTGCTTCAAAATACAGAGTGTGAAAGTAGCAATACATAAATAGCACTGCTTTGTTGAAAAATATCCCCATATTTGTTTCCCAAGAATGGCTAAGCTAGTAGGCACCACGCTGTACACTAACAGGAACACCAAAACAGCCCAAAAGCAAGGAAGAAATAGTCTCATATGCTCCCAAGATACATTCTTCCTCAACTTAGTTCACAAACAACAAAAATGTTCCAACATAAACTTAAATAAATCTACAATATTAAAAAAGACCCTCCTAAGCCAACTTTACCTTTATCTAATTAATTTGCCTTCTAAATATCTCTATCACTGACAAAGGCCTAAATGAACTTGTTGAATTTCTGGAGCAAAAACCCCATACACACACTTACTTCCCACCACTGAACTGAATATCAAGTTAAAATATCCAATATGCTAGACCACTAAACTTGCAAGTAAACTGTATTCTATCCAACAGAAATTGATTTCACTTTTAAGACATCTGCAGGGCTAATGTGCCATAATAAATTCTACTATTTGTCAACAGTAAAGTGCTGAATTATATTAATTACCTGAATTGCACTCACATTTATGATCTCCATTTATAGATTTCTTATCAAGTCAAAAGAGCCCTTTCTGTTGTAAAAGCTAAGCTGTTGTGCAAGGATTATAAAAATAGGTACTTTAATTAGAAGCTATATACACAACAGAACATCCGCTTTTTTTTCAGTACAGATGACACAGTAGATGAAAAATCCATGCAGGTATTTATAAAGATACTTAAAATGAAGAAAAACAAGACACTGCTATAGAACTTCCAAGACCCTGGCATACTATATTAGATGATGTCTAGATCTGGACTGATCATCATGCCACCAACATGCTTTAGTTTCTTTTGTAGCTAAAATTGATTTGTAAATTTTAAACTACAGCATACATTTGATCTATTTCTCATGTGTGTCATTTAAGTTTGAGGTTAAACTTTGAGCAAACTTCACATCTAATCACATAATCAGCACGAGCAACACATTAGTGTAAAAGGGAAGCTGTCAGTTGTATACAATGAGGACTCTTCCCCTAACTGCACGATGCAACAAAACGATTTTCAGATTTAAAGTTCAAGTGGACTACGATGAGAAAAAGCAAGATTTTCTTCTTCCAAATTTAGGAAAAATTTCCAGAGGATCAAAAGGAAAACAACCTCAGTTACAGCAGTCAAAAAAGGTCAAACTCAGGTTTGGAGAGCTGCTACATAACTCCAAAAGTCATCATGCTATGAATACAGCATTCTCAAAAGAGCTCCAAACAAACCGCAAAAAAAAAAATCAGCATTTAAGTTGAAATTGGCCAAGTGCTGCATAGAAATATGCTCACACACAACAGTCATGTTTAAGCCAGTGCATAGAGAAGATAAAAGCACTTATGGTAGTTGCAAATGTTAACAAGTCCATACAACTTGTACAGGTTAGCAATGAGTCCATAGAAAAAGAATAGAATAGGAGCAGAAACGCTCAAGCAAAACAAAAAAAAAATGACTTTCCAACTGTAGAAAATTCACGCAACAGTTTTAGTAAAAAGACATTAGTGGAAAACACTCAACTCAGTCTCAAACATCCAACGGGCAAGTAAGACCATAACAGACAAGCCTTTGGCAGACAATTTTAAGAGTCTAAATATGGCATTACATTTCTAAATAAACCACAAAATATATTATATGGCATAGTCATATTAAATACTGGGTAACCAACTCTGCAGATCTGACGCTAGCAACACTTTAGCCAATGAGAGCAAGATGGAGCAAGCTAAGGGAACGCTGGTGTATCACAAGTGCTCAAAGAAATATTGTCACCAAGTCGTGCTTCAAAAACAGCACTCTGGCACTCCAAACTATCATCTATGGAGCAAAACAAAATTCTCTAGCTTTTCAGGGATGTGCCCTGCGTAGCATATGTTATGATTCACTATTACACGAGCAGCAAGACACTGCAACGTAGTATAATTTATGGGCTGGATTAAATTTTTTGCTATTTCCTTCTCATCTAACAAATCACAAGCAGTTTGTTTATGCAAGTTCGTGGCATCAAAGTGGGAACCTGACTTGATAAGAAGATTCATGATATCTGGATTGTTGTTCAGTGCAGCAATGTGCAATGGACTGTTGTTATCAGAGTCTCTGACATTTACATCAGCACCACATTCCACCAGGATAGCTGTAACTTGTAGAGAGGGGAATTTACAAACTGGGTAGCGACCCACACATGTAGTATTGTTGTCAACTGCAAGGTGAAGTGGACTGAAGTTATTCTTCCCTCTAGGCTGAAGCTTAAGAAACTTGTAAATAGTCTGTTTTTTAAAATGCTCCTGTTCTGAGCTGCAAGGTACCTTCTCCAACAAGCAAATTAAATGTAAAATAATGGAAAGGGCTTTGTTCAGCTGTATCGGATCAGGAGGACACTGAGTTTGTTTCATGGCCCGTTCTATTTCAAGAACACTTTTGCACAGTATACCCATGAGATCATCAAATGTGACGGTAGTGCCTAGCAGGCCTTTTGCCCTATCCTGCAGCATGAAGGAGAAAAGTTCAGCAAATGATAGCAAACTGCTGGCTGTCATAGGGCTCAGTGGATCAAGATTGCTCTGCTGCATGTCCAAAGCATATTTCCATAAGCTGATGCAACGCTTGAAGTTTCCCGAGTCTGCGTACACAGCACCTCTGTATCTAATATAGTATGATGTATCTGGGTGAGAAGGGCCAAGAATACGTTCTCTAATTAATAGTGCTTGCATTCTCATTTCGTCAGGGTCTGCAATAAGATTTTCTAGCTCTTCTGAGCTGTTTACCTCTTTAGCATAATCATACGCCATAATTAGTGTTTGTGGCACAGGTTTGGTCAGGATATTAGTCCTATCACTGTATCTCATCTCCATAGCTCGCTTCCAGTACTTCAAAGCACCGAGCAGATCTCTCTTTTTGTCCACGAATGTTGCTCCTAGAAGTTCCAGAGCATTTATGCGCTCAGCCTTACTGGTCTGCACATGCTGGGTCAGAAAGTCAACAATATTTGTGTGGCCTGTCACGCTAGCTGACAGAAGGGGAGTCATTCCATAACCGTCCTTTTCCATTTTAGCACAGTACTTGAGAAGCATCTTCATGATCTCCAGACTTCCAGATTCCGCACAGTCATGCAATGCAGTGTTTCCTGCAAGAGAAGAAACACAATCACACAAATCATAATCAAATTCTAGCCCCAAATCCATCACACTAATAGTTAAAAAAAAGTCAGTTACAAGTAGTCTGAAACCCCAAAAAATTAGTAGTTAAAAAACCAGTGTTTTTGACATTGATGGCAAATGAAGGGTTTAGGTGACAAACCAAAACTCAACTTTTGATTAAAATTATATATCAACACTGCCAGACAGTTATAAAAATCAAGCCACATTACTGCCTGAAAGAATTAAACAGGTTTTACAGACCTTTCTGTCTCATTATCAAAAATTTACAATTGGATTCTCCACTACAAAAAAGCACAGGAACAAGGAATTTCATTGTGTTGAAAGTCAAGCAAGTGGGGCAGAAGGCTGAACAGGGAACTCCTCGTGGAGAGGAAAAAGAAATTGTACATTCTCCGGAAGCAAGGTCAAGCTTTGCAAGAAGGTTACAGAGCTATAGTTAGTATACGCCAGGAGAAGGAAGACATGAACAGCCAAATCTCAATTAGAGATAAAACCAGCCAGTGTTGTATCAGATAACAAGAAGGGCTTTTAAAGTACATTAATAGCAAGAGTAGGTCTGAAGAAAACATCAGACTGATATATGTTGAAGATCGTCACCTGACTAACAACAATGAAGAAAAAGAAGGCACTCAATGCTTTTTTTTTTCCCCTCAGTCTTTAATAATATTGATGGAACTTAGGCTGCTTGGTCTTCTGAGTCAGAGGATTACAAACAGGATAACAGTGACTTTCCATTTGAGGACACTGAAATCATAACGGAACAGTTGTTATCAGTTCAATGTTGATTAACTCCATGGGTCCTGATGAGACTTATCCCATAGTACTGAAGGAGCCAGGTGACATTGTGGCAGGACCCCTGATGATCTACCAAAGGTCTTAGGCATCTGTGGAGGTCACTGCTGACCTGTTAGTCTGACCTCAGTTGCTGGAAAAAATATGGAGAGGATTCTACTGGGTGTTATTGAAAGGCATTTAAAGAACAATGCAATCATCAGGCACAGAGAACAGAACATGGGTTCACAAAGGGGAAGCCCTGTCTAACTGATCTGATATTCTTCTAGAATAAGGACACAGGTCAAGGTGATTCTGCTCCTCTACTCCGCTCTGGTGAGACCTCACCTGGAGTGCTACATTCAGTTCTGGAGGTCCTCAGCACAGGAAGGACACGGATCTATTGGAACAAGTCCAAAGGAGGCCATGAAGATGATCAGAACTCTGAACTGAGGGCAGGCTGAGAGTTGGGTTTCTTCAGCTAAAAGAAGAGAAGTCTATGGGGAGACCTTAGAGCAGCCTGCCAGTACTTAGAGGGCTTACAGGAAAGCTAGGGAGTGGTTCTTTAAGAGGCAGTGCAGGGATAGGACATGGGGTAATGGTTTTAAGCTGAAAGAGGGGAGATTTACATTAGATATTACAAAGAACTTTTTTCCTGTGAGGGTGGTGAAGCCCTGAAATAGGCTGCCCAGAGAAGTCATGGATCCGTGGAGGTGTTCAAGAACAGGTCAGATGAGGCTTTGATCAACTTGATCCAGTGGGAGGTGTCCCTGCCCATGGCAGAGAAGGTGGAACTGGATGATCTTTAAAAGTACCTTCCAACCCAAACCATTCTATGATTCTTTGATTAGGAAGCATTTCTTTACGAGAGGGTGGTCAAACAAAGGAAGAGGCTTTTTAGGGAGGTGGTCGATGCCCCAGGCCTGTCAGTGTTAAGAGGTATTTGGACAATGCCCTTAATAATTTTACTTAACTTTTGGTCAGCCATGAATCGGATAGGCAGTTGGACTACATAATCATTGTAGGTCCTTTCGAACTGAAACATTCTCTTCTCTAAGGAATCTCTTCCAAGTATGAAACAGAAACTTAAGCTTGCTATTGTCATGTTGTTACACTTTTTCCTTCTTCCCTTGCCAAATTTCCCTTACCCCCTGTCTCCCAATGATTAAAAAATAATGATGTCTGTATGAAAATTAAAGCTGAGCTAACTCAGCCTTGGCTTTGTTTGCCACTAGTGCTACCTGTTTAAAAACCCTATTCACAGAAAATTAGAGGGCAAACACTGGACAGCACAGTTAAATATTTAACTATTATGCTTCAACTAGATGAAAATTTAGCTTAACTTCAAATATAAGCACTTCACAGGAGGAGAAGGCAAAAGATGGAGACAAACTATCAGAGTCGAATCCCAGTAAAACGAAGTCTCTTACGTGGTCAGCTGCTTTTAAAATCTACCTGGTTCTTCATCACATATTATACAAACTACAGATCCAACAAAGAAACTTTTCAGCCTCTCACTAAGTTAATAAATAACTTATTAACACAAAGCTGATGTAAAAATCCACCCCCTGCCCAAATTAAGATTTCTTATAGCATTATCTCTGCAAATTCCAGTTAACTGCCGATCAGATCACCAGTTTCTACTACACTATCAGCAAGTTTCCATATTCACAAATAAGATTTTCTTACCTAAGGGTTCTCTGTCATTCACAGAGATCAGATTTGGTGTTCAAAAGTAGAGAGAGAAGTTTACTGAAACTTACTTATTTGCATTTTTGGTAAGCTTTTAATGTCATCAATACAGTGATTTACAATGTACTTTGCTGTTGTATTTCTACTCTTGCACAGAACTACAAGGGGTTAGGAAACAAAGCACCTATCTTGAAATCTTCAGCTCATGATTGGGATAAGTATGTATTTCGTAGATGTATAGTCTACTAATCTAAAGAGCTTCTATTTATCTTCACACACTAAGTTTTTTTTTCTGGGCTCTGATCTCTACAATGTGCAGGATGCTTTTTATACTAGAGTATTTAGCTACTGAAACTCAAATAAAAACTGTCTGAGATCTATCTTTAAAGCTGAACACTGTATAAAAACTAAAAAGGAGATAAAGTCCTCCTGCCAATACATTCATTCCTTCTGCCAAGAACGTATAGTTTACACTATCTTAAATACAATAAATACAGAAGCAAATCATTTGAATTTAGCAGGAAAAAAGCCCATACTTATTAAATACACTTCATGAATAAATTTGTTCCATTGTCATTTCAATTATAAGAAACTGATGTAGGTGTATAAAAATAATTGACGTCATCTCCTTTTATGCCTATGATTTCATAGAACACTTTTTTCCTAACAAGATGTAGTAACAGGTTATACAGCTAAAGAAAACACACAAAAACAAAATTCAGAAATACCTGGTCAAACCACAATGACTGTCCCCTAAATTCAATACCCACTTATTGCAAGCAGATCCTGATACGTTAGATCCGCAATGTAAACATCTATTCTGTGTTTTGAATTAGCAGACTATCAGGTAGTAGCTTGCTTTTATCTTTTGTTGACAAGCCACTAAGTCATAAAATGTCCACCAATACTTCTGCAAGTTTTCGTATGAAAAAATAGTAATATGTAGAGACTCGAGGCCTATTTAGTTGAAAATTTTCTAATAGGCATTGGGTCTTGGCTCTCTCCAGGTTTTAACAGATTTTTCCAATTACGGCATAGCTATGCACATATTTTGTCTCCCCAATTAGTATTCTAAGCGCAAGTTCTAAATATTAAAACACAACAGAAAATATCAGATTGTTTCATTAACAGACAGCGAACTTGAAAAATATTCTTTTCTTGAAACATTTCTGAATAGTGGACAGTGATTTTACTATCATTTACTAACAAGCTGAGGAAGACACCCTGACACAAAGGGGCACCTGACATTATATGTTAGATCAAGATTCACAAAACTAAAGCCAAAACTGAAGTTTATGCCATGGCAAGTAATTTTCAGTCTTTAATACTCCAAGCAGTTTTTATCACAAATAGTATTAAGTCAGTTATGGGTCTGGCCACATTCCAGTCTCTACCAAGACTAACAAAATTTCCCATTAGAGGAACCGAGATTTAACTAAATATAGATGGGTTAAAAGTTTGGCTAATTTGGCATAGGCAGTTTATCAACTATAATGGTTATAGAACATGTTCTAAACTGTCACACTGAGCAAAAAGCTCAACTTGATTGCTTCACTCTGTACAAGGGGATGTGTGTTCAAATATAGATGTTTTCTTACCCTCATCTGGAAAATGTTGGTACCAGCCCACAACACTTTGTCTGTGAAGCAGTTTTTAGCTAACAACTACCTCATCCCAAAGATAAAGTCAGTGCTCAAAGGAAACCATTTTTTGTTGGTAGAAGATACAAAAGTAAAAACAATGGAAACCCTCAACAGCCCTTCATAAAATGATTTGTGAGGTTGCTTTGAACCTTGGCAGCATCGTGTGTCAACTCAGAAGGAAAGTATTTTGAAGGTGGTCATAGTTGATTTTCTTAATTTGTTAAATAAAAAGTTAGAGGCACAGTCTCACTCTTTTTGTGTTGGACCTTGTATATGCAATGACACATTAATACTGAAAAAATCCCCACAGATTTAGCTTGGCCATTGTTCTGCGTAAATTCAGGTCCAATCCAATAACCTGTGTGTCCTGATTTACAAAGCAGCTATGCAGATCACATGGAAACATGCTTAAGACTCCAAGGAATTTCACTACTCTGTCCAACTGGATCTCCCTCATTTAAAAAAAAAATCAAGGTTTTATTTGTATTACAATTACTGACTTAGTCATAAACAGCTGTTCTTGACAGCATATAAGTAGTAGTGGAGTAAAAATAACCACAGTTACTTTAAGCCACGTAGAAACTAATGAAGAAAGGCCACGACCATGAGTTTTTAGTGGCTGCACCTCACCTGAGTTGGACCATATGGTACAGGTACAGCAGTGGGAAGGATACATTATAAAAAAAGGTCGTTTCCATAGTCTAGAAGTGGGCACCAGTAGACAGACAGTTGAGAGCTGCCAGTTTAAAACCATAAACCCCAACCTTAAGACTACAAGCCTTTTACACCTAGAAGGTTCTAAATTTGAGGAAGAACGTGAAAGTAACCATGGCACTGGCTTAAATATCTAACTCAAAGTCGATGTTCCACATACTAGCCAGAAATTAACAGTTCAAATAAGTACGGCACATCAACCACTATTCTGTGAATTAACTCCTATGTTTCAGAAACATTATATTGTCTACACTGACAGGAATAAGCAGTGGCTGAATACAATCCAGCAGGTAATTCATTTCAGCAACAAACTGAAAGTCAACATTCTACCTGCAGCTGTATTAAAAAGCAAAAAGGCCAAAAATAAGTAAAAGTATTTTGAAAGTCATTCTCATTAATAAGCACTTTTCCACAGGACAAATAGGAAGTAGTTGGTCAAATCAAACAATTTTTTTAAAGGCATGAATGATTACTTCAAGATAGAGTTCATTGAATTTTCTTAATACACTTTTAATTCCAAAATCATATGCAAGAATTTAATCACATAAAGACAACCACTAATACTACAACAGCATGAAAGGCTCATTGTTCTCGCACGGAAACAAAATTGGATTGGAAGTGTTTTGGTAGTGATGGTACTTTCCTGCAAAAAGTGAGTCCCGCTATACTTTATTGCCAATACTGCTCACAAAATGACTCTATCCGTATAAAACTGTACTAGTTACATTACCTAATAGCTTCCTCCAACTAAAACCAGCAACAAACAAGTGGAATAACCCCACCGCCAGTCCTTCCAAATCTTTCAAAAACAAATTAAGGAAAAAAATACGGTTAGTTGACACCACAGTTTCATGTTATTTTCTGTCACAGTCCTCCATTAAAAGTGGTACAAATACTACCCACACACTTCACATATCACTAATACTCTAACTATCCAATGTTACCAAAAGCTTATTAGACTGGGGGGTGGGCATCCAACTTCATAATGAGGCCGTATCTTTTTGTGTTAGAAGCAAATAATTCCCAAAATAGACTGGTAGCTTGTGGCATGGGAATGAAAGAAAATGAAGCAATGACATAGAAAGTGATTTGACTTGATTTGCAACCAACTAAGCACATCTAACTCCTAACACTTACAAAATGCTGGATCAATTTTCCGTGTAGTAGAAGTTACATTAAAATTTAGTACTAATCTGATTTCATATCCAGGATTTTTAACTATGAGAAAGAAAAGAATTAATTTAAATGACTGATTGGTATATAAAATAAACCACACATATTTATTTTTGCGGCCTTATAGATGAAATCGATCACTTCCTATACAAAGTTGTTCATGTAACATTGTTTTTTTCCCCTAACAGAGGAGTTCAAATAATTCAGTCCACCAAAGTTTTTTAAAAAATGTATTGCTACATACATACGAACATGGACAGCACACAAGAAAACTGCAGAAAAATACATCCTTATGCTTCGTATGCATGACAAAGAAAAACTAAAAGGTATGTCTTCCCTTTAAAAAGAAATTAAGTAAAAATTTGCAAAGAACTATTAACCTGAACAAGCTATTTTAACGCAGTTTCCATATTCTACAACAGAATAATTGCTCTCTTGCTCTCTGAAGTACTTCATGAGAACTTATATTACCACAAAAAAGCATACTGCTAATCAATTAATTTCAACATAAACTCCTTTTTTTGGTTTAAGTTCAAGAATTTATTCCTTTATATCTTTCTTATTCTACTTACAGATGTGCCTACTGAAGTTCATTTTCTACATAGCGTCACACATAAAACATCTACAAAATGCACTACACTGCGCCATGTAATGCCGACCAAAAAAGGAAAAAAAAAGGACAGAGAACACTTTTAGAGTAAGGGTTTCCACAAAGGAGAAAAAAAAAGAAAGGAAAAGGGAACTTTTTTGGTTTTGTTTTTTTTTTTTGTTTCATGTTTCCCCCACTGAAAATGAATCTCTGCAAGCAGACAAAAAAACCTTAGAAGAGAACAAACCTGTCAGACTCCTTAATGTTTACTGCAAGAGAAAATTAATTATTTTTAACACATACTACTAAAGCATACTGATCATAGAGCAAAAAGTGTGAATCTCTGTAATCCTATTCTCAGTCGGCCAAGTCTGTAAAAGGTTTCTTCCCCTTAAAGACAGTTTTGAACCTTACACTTTCCAGTACCCCACATAAATGACAATACTGAAAACCAGTAGCCCCTGCTATAGTATTACTACACATATGACCTTGATACAGCAGCGACAGAGACCAAAGTCTGTATGCTTCTGTACTTTCCAAAATGAGGAAGCAAAGTCAACAAGCCTTGTCCTCCATATTATTTAACAAAGCTATTCTAATCAAATACTGTGCCAGTGGAATCTAAGAACAAGATTTTGAATCATAGTGTTATTTTCCATTTTCAGAAGACATGAGTCACTGCAGCTGCTTCGGTAGTATGGAGAATCGGATCATAAATGACAAAGAATCAGGGTTTGCAACCTAACACTCCTATGCACAGCTCAAGAGACACTTAAAGGAACACCCAGTATAACAGTTCTTATGAAATTTTCTAATACTCAGGAGGAAAAAAAATAGTTTTTTCTCTAGCAGATGAGTCTGCTAACAACTGAACAGGGACAAAGTTAGCAAAGACCATTAGTGTAAATCATGAATATCACACTGAAGAGAAAGAGACCACAGACCAAGCAACTGAGCAATGGAAAACCTTACAAGCCATGTTTGGGAAAAAATAGCTGCCTTTCAAGTACATGTTCTGGAAAAAATATCTGTATTCTCTGTGCCATTACATTCAGACCATCCTCACTATCAGCACCTCTGTAGTTTATCTATAATTTAACTCATTAAATGCAGAAAGGAAGGATATGAATCTCAGTCATTACAGCAAGTCTGCTAGAGGAAGATACAGCATAAAACAAGCTACCAAAACGTGTATTGTGAATTCTCAAAATGCCAGATCTAAGTGTCTTGCCTGGAGTTAGAACAGAAGTAGAAGATCCCTTTAAAATGGTCTGCATGCAAAATTTTATTGGGGCAATTATATGAAGTATTTTACTTTAAATATAAAAATCAAACAAACACAATCCCAGGCATTTCCTCAAGACAGGCCCAGTCTGCAATCTGAAGGTCTAAAGTCTGCTGCCACTTGAATCACAAGAGCAAGCATTTCCCTTCCTACACACAGCAGTGAAAAAAGATGGTGCTGAAACACATCAGTGAAACACTGTATTCAAACCAGAGGCCTATTTTGAACATGCTAAGGCAGCACCTCTCTAACAGATCACTGGTAAGCTTCACAATGCAGCAGAACAGAAAACTGCATGCAGCTGACACACAGCACATCCTCCTCAGCCAGCACAAAGGTAGGTCTGTGCTCCACTTGAGGTTTAGTTCTAGAGTTCTAGCTCCTCCTGAAAAATCAAGTTTTTGCTACATTAGCACTATTCATACTGTTCCTCTTTTAAAAAGCAGCATAAAAGCTTTCAGATCTTTAAAAGGTTTTTTTTGTTTGGTTTTGAAAAAAAAAACCCACAACTTACCATCTGAATATTATTATATACCAGGGAAACTTACTAAGCTTCATTTTTAATCTGCAGCTTCTTAAACCAGGAATAATACACTGAAGAAGCTTCTGAATTAGGAAGACTGTGGTGAATTAATTAATTTTTAAGTGTTGCTTTGTCTGCTTTTTGCTTTTCTACAAAACAATAAAAAAGATATCTACAGATATCTTTGCTCTTGTCCACAATTCTAAGAGCAAAAACCCTACCCTTCCTATCCCAGGTATCAGTTTTTCCCTTTCGCTAACACTGTTCATGTAACATATTTTTTTTTAATCCTTGGTTTAGATTTTTGCCGTCTATGTGTTTTATAAAAGTTTGGGGAAACTGTGAAATCCCAGATCTGTAAAATAGCAAAAAAGACAATGAAAGGCTCTTACTTTTAATCCAGAACAACAGCCACCTTTCAGAGCATAGTATTTATCTACCCCAAACATCTTGTTACCAACTCCTTAACCACCATCTCTTGTGGGACAGTGCCAGACCTATACTTTACCTAGATGTTGCACCTTACCTGACTCAGACTCTGAAGTCTTTATTAACATCTTACCCACTTCCTGGTTGCACTTATGCACTTCCACAACTGTCTTTCAAAGATCCCTGCATTCTGAATTTCTGAGGTCAAAAACACAGCTGCAGGATTCTGCCTGTATTTTAGAAGCAGGATTTCACTGCATGTTTTCACCTGCTCTTAAATACCCTACCTCAGCTGTCACCCTGACTGTTAGATGCCCATGACCTTACTTGTTTTCTCATCTCAAAGTATTTGGATCTTTCCCTGGAACTGTCAACACTTCAAAACATCTTCATATCTTTCCCAGCTCCGGATTTTCCTGGTTTTTAAAATTATTCGTTCTACCTTGCAATATGAAAATCCAGTGGAAAACCACAAGGAATAGTTCAAGGGATTTTGGCAGACTCCACCCCCACCCCAGTTTTAACAATAATATTGGGAAAGGAATCTACAGTAATCTCCCACAACAGCACCTCTACTCAAGTTATATAGTTTTATAAGAAGCATTGCAATTTTAAATGCAGCAAAATTTATAGTAGCTAACGCTTTTACATCTTTCACAAAACAGTAGGCTTCTCCATACATGGCTCAGGAAGGGCCCTATCTAAAGAGTTCAGAGACAAGGATAGCAACAACTTTTACTACTCAACAGCAGACTACTCAAGTTCTCTCCATCTCAGACACACTCTGTCAGCTATTTAGTACACAGCAGACAGGTGCAGAAACTGAAAAAAATACACAGACACTTCGAGGCAAAACGTGACAAGTGTAGAATGGAACCTGATGGAAATACTAATTTTGAACTTAATAGCTATTGAGCATTCTTGCAAAACAAAGTTGAGAAGGTTAGTTGAGAGCCTGAGCCACTGCAATATTCATACTGTTGTTAATACTTAGGGACATCGGGTTTGTTCAGTTCTTCTTCATTTCCACGGCTTATTTTCACTTTCAGGGTTTACAGTACCTTCTTTCTCCACTCCTTTACCTCACACTACTTATTAAATAACTTCAGAGATCAAATTGCTTTAAGATGCTAAAAAATATGCTTCTGTCACATTAGAGCACATTTTCACATACAAAACTGTACCCAACCTACCTGACCAGTATATTTTACATATACAGACCCATTTGTACACATGGCAGTTCAAAATATAAGATTAATTTTAATGACCTAAAACATATCCAATCTAACTTTTTTAAAAAATTATTTTAAATAACGATCAGTTATACCTTATGAACCTTTCCTCACATGCCAAGTTGTGAGCCACGCAGAAAATGAAGAAAGCACAGAGAGGAAGAAATTAAGATAATAAAGAATCTGAGAGCACTAAGAGAATCCTCAGGAGTGCATGGCTGCCACTCAGTCATTTAAACAAAGACAAATAACATTAATGCACTAGTTAAGTGAATGGTGAGGACCAGTTAAGGGAAAGCGTACTCCACCAACACAAAATGCGTGCGAAAAAGAGCTGCAGAGATCTGTCTTTTTCCCTGTTACATCCGATATTCAACAGCACTGCTCTGTTCATACCTATCATATAAAGGAACTGGTTTAAAACTAAAACACAATACACACTTTATATTTATGTTATTATTCCAAGAACCCTGTCTAGAAAAAATGACTTTTATCCTATCAAAAATCCACGATGATTCATAAGCAACCTTAAATCCTTACAAAGGAAAATTTATTTTGCTCTGCCCACCACTATGACAAATCTGTAGCTTAGCTTTCTTTACATTAAACCCACATATCTCCATGATTTGCTGATAAAAGCTATATTTAACTGAACAGCTTTTCCAAAGGTTAGTCTCAGATTTAGCATTTACCAGGATTATATAAAAATCTGTACACAAACTATAATTTATTAGAAATAACTGTAAAGTCTAGTATACCAGAAACAGGCAGTGGAATTATTATAGTAAAAAAAGGTTTATTAGCAGATTAGATAGATATATATAAAGTATATACATCTATATAAAAAAAAAATGAGCTCCTGACACAATACTGACTCAGTGAGTTAAAAATTAACTGTAACCTGAAATAATTGGTTTGCTTTTCAGGCAAATATCACACCCACATACAAGTTTGAGATGTAATAAAAACCCCAGTGGTTAAACTTAAAGGTGTATATAATTACGACCACAGCAAAAACTGACAGCAATCTTCACTTCGAACGATAAGACCAGGGTAATTGTAAACAGGGACAATGAGATATCCTCTGCAATCTGTGCACCACTGACAGCCCTTCTCCTGGGATCACAGTCACCTGCAGCTTCATTTCTTTAATCCTAGTATATGTTTTTGTTTAATAACACTGCAAAAAGGTCCAAAATTATTGAAGAACTTGCAAGGAGAAGAGGGTGAAGAGCAAAGAGGTTATTGATTTCCAATGCAGAAAAGAACGTTTCTCCTTTATGCATTTCCCCTGGTACTAGCCTTATTGGCACAGGTTAGTTTTATGTACAACATATTTGGTTCGTTAAGAAGCTGTATAAACAAGAATATATGCTCATGTTAGAATATGCTGCTATGCCAGACTGTTATAAAGAGTTCTCAGCAAGTTTATTAGCTTTTCACACATGCATAAATGCGGGATTTCAAACGACTTTTTAAGAATTCGGGGTTTAAGATTAAAATGCATCAATTTAAAATGAAATTACACAACCTGTGTTAACAACAGGGTACGTTGAAAAAAATACACTAAAACATAGTTAAATACACTTTATCTCTTACTTATCCAATTTATGAGACCAGGAAAATACTTTTAGAAGTCAGCCTCCTAAGGAGAGGTAAACAGCTAACTTTACACTTACTCACCACAAGGAAAGTCAATAAATTAACTTACCTTTAACACTTTTTCTGTTAACATCAGCTCCCTTTTCAAGTAAATACTGAGCAATTTCTTTGTGGCCTTTGTAACATGAGATCATCAAGCACGTATGCCCATGACGGTTTGATACTTCCAGGTCTGCTTTGTGTTCTACAAGATATTTTACTATTTCCAGGTGACCATCAAAACAGGCAGCTCTAAGCGGTGTAGAATTTGTCAGAGTTGTATTGTTGACAGATGCACCATGATCTAACAGACACTGAACCACCTTCAAATGGCCAGCTGCTGATGCTGCCCACAATGGTGGAGCCCCCTCGATGGTCTCACCATCAAAATTCACCGAACCACCAACTTCTATCGATGCAGAGCAATGGTCCAACAAGTATTCCACCATGTCAAGGTGACCATAACGGGCTGCCATCAGAAGTGGTGTGGCACCATTGGTTTTTTCCAACATCAGCAGGGCTACCTCTTCTCTTGTTTTGCTTGCCAGTAACTTGGAAAGGAGCCGCAGCTTCCCATCACGAGCTGCATTGAACACTGCTGTCTTTAGATCCATTTAGTCTGTACCTTTCTGCTTCTTTCAAGACACACAACTGCCTTTTTCAGAGTCAAAAGCCTAGTGGAAATGCACGGTACAAACAGAACTTCCCCAGCTTCTTCTCAGGTCAGTTTCATCTAGATGGGACAACATGGAGACTCCGAACAGGGTTCAGACAAAGCACAGGCTCTGCCCCTTATATGTCTGCAAGAGAATAACATTCTGGATGTTTTCAGCCCCTTCTTTACAAACAAGTAACCGCAGATGTGTTTTTCTACAGCTATACCCAAACAACTCACTGTTACAGTGCTGACCTTTAGCTGCCCTCCTCACGACCTCCCCACCCCTGCCCCACCTCGGGCAGCTCAGTGGCCCCTGAGGAAAGCTGTTGGCGTAGAGAGGACTAATCCTACCAGCGTGTTATCCATACCACATACCCAAAGACGCTTTTCTCCTCAACCGCGTTTCTATCTGCACCGTGACTTGCTCTGAAGGGCTGCCTGAGGGAAGTGCCCCCCATTCCTCAAGAGCTCTGCCGACACGGACCCCACGGGGGAAAGCCAGGCGGGGCAAGCGGCGGTTTGGCTAAGTCTCAGATATTAAGGAGAGCCTCGGCCTCCCCTTTCTTCCCTCACGACCCCCCTTTTCCCACTCAGACGCCCCTTTTCCCTCACGACCTCCCTTTTTTTTTCCCCCTCACGATCCCCCCCTTTTCCTTGACGACCACCCTCAGCCTCTCCTTTTCCTCATGACCACCCACAAGTCTCCCCTTTCCTCCACGACCCGCTCGGCCTCCCCTTTTTCCCTCATGATCACCCTCAGCCACCCCCTTTTCTGCCAAGATCCCCTCTTAGTCTCCCCTTTCTCTCACGACTCTCCTCGGCCTCCCCTTTTCCCTCACGACCACCCTGTCCGCAGACTCACAGCCTCCCATCAATGCTAGTCCCCCGGCCTCCCCTCCCGCCCGCAGTCGGCCACAAATGCCCACGGTTCTGCGCGTTACCTGCCGGTGCCTGCGCCGCCACCGGCCTCGCCTCACAGCGAACCGTCCCCCTCCTCCATGGCGCCCGCGCCTCCGTCGCCCGGAACCTGCCGAGCGCAACCCTCCCCCCGCCTCGCCTCGGGCGCAGCCCGAGACCCAATCAGAGCGCGGCCTGCGCGCCCGCCAGCCAATCACGGCGAGGCCGGGGGACAGACTACGCCGCCGCTCAAACTGCGGCGCCGGCGCGCGCGGCCCGTGGCCGCCAGGGGGCGGGCGAGAGCGGTGCGTGCCCTGCGAGCATCATGGAGTCAGGGAATCGGCTGGCTGGAAAAGAGCTTTGAGACCGTCGAGCACGACCGTACCTACCCACTGCTAAACCAGATCCCTGAGAAACCCATCTACCTGTCTTTTAAACACCTCCAGTATGGTGACTCAACCACCTCCCTGGGCAGCTGTGCCAGTGCCTGAGAATCCTTTCCATGAAATTTTTCCTGATGTCTAATCCAAATCTCCTCTGGCACAACTTGAGGCCATTTTCTCTCGTTCTGTCACCTGTCACTTAGGAGAATAATAATAAATTGTAGGTGAAATGTCTGATTTTGTACTCTGACTCTGGGTGAGGTCGCTGTTTGGTGCTTTTTTTTTGGACATGGCATGTGGCTTGCTCCACGTTTTGCATATGCAGAGGGATCCAAACAGGCTGGACCAATGGGCTGCAACCAACAGGATGAGGTTCAACAAGACCAAGTGCCACATCTCGCACCTGGGACACAGCAACTCCATGCAACGCTTCAGGCCTGAGGAAGAGGGACTGGAGAGCTGCCAGGCAGAGAAGGACCTGGGGAATGGCTATGCTCCCTATTTTTTTGTGTGATGTAAGGTTATTTTTGGGGCAGACAAATCAGGCTTGGATGATGCTGAAGAGAAAGGAAACAAAAAAAATCCTCAGGCAGACACAGATGGAAATTCAGCTAATCACCACTGAAGTTAGTGGCCCCATCCCTGGAAACATTCAAGGCCAGGTTTGATGGGACTCTGAGCAACCTGATCCAATTAAAGATACCCCTGTTTCTGCAGGGAGGTTGGAGCAGATGACCTGTAAAGGTCACTTCCAACCCAAAGAATTCCATGATTCTGTGCGTTTAAGTTGTATTTGTACAGCTCTCTGGAGGCTAGCATCATATCTGGAGACCAGAAAGCTGCCAGGCATAGAAGGATCTGGTGTTGACAGCAGCTGAACATGAGCCAACAGTACCAACAGTGTGCTCAGTAGCACAGTGGCATCCTGGCTTGTATCAGAAACAGTGTGGCCAGCAAGGCTAGGGAAGTGGTTGTGCCCCTGTACTTGGCACTGGTGAGGCCGCTCCTCAAATCCCATGTTCAGTTTTGGGCCCCTCACTACAAGAAAGACATTGAGGTCCAGATAAGAGCAACAAAGCTGGTGAAGGGGCTGGAGAACAAGTCTTATGAGGAACGGCTGAGGGAACTGGGGCTGTTTAGCCTGGAGAAGAGGAGGCTGAAGGGAGAACTTATCAATGTCTACAACTACCTGAAAGGAGGCTGTAGCGAGGTGGATGTTGGTCTCTTCTTCTGGGTAACAAGTGGTAGGACAAGATGACATGGCCTCAAGTTGCACCAGAGAAGGTTCAGATGAGACATCAGGAAAAATTTCTTCACCAAGAAGGTTATCAGGCACTGGCACAGCTGCCCAGGAAGGTAGTGGAGTCACCACTCCTGGAGGTGTTTAAAAGATGGGTAGATCAGGTTCCCAGGCATGTGGTTTAGTAGTGGACAGGTATGGTCAGTCTTGAAAATCTCAAACGTCTTTTCCAACTAAATGATTCTATGATTCTATGTGATGTTTGTTTTATGCTTATAATAAGAAAAAGGGAGGAAAAATCCTTAAAATCTTGCACCTGAGCAAGGTAATGTAACTTCTGTCACCACTAAGAATAGTACCTGCAATCCTCAGACATCATATGCAGAAACAAAATCACAGAATCACAGAAGCACAGAATCATTTAGGTTGGAAAGGACCTTTAAAATCATCAAATCCAACTATAAATCAGAGGTTAATGGCATATTCCAGTCGATCCATGGATTTTGAGGGCCCTTCCTGCCATTTCCAAACAAGGCCTCAACCCTCGTGCTTCAAATAATAAGTAGCTTATAAAGCTACTTATTAAGGAGCAGTAATACTAAAAACATTTATTTTTTCTGTGAAACAAGCTTGGAGAAGACCAAGAGAGGAGACCCCTGCACTATGTGAGCTGTCCAGGGGATGAAAACCAGTGTCCTGAGGCTGTGAGGCACCAGGAGCGCCTCTTCACCATGACTGAGCTTGTGCTGCATCGCAAAACATCTCTCTCACCCCTAGGAAAGCAAGCAACACATACCTTGGATACATGCTTGAGCTGGGGAGATTGCACACAGGTTTTTAATGGTCAGTAATTTGGACATTAATTTGCAATGCAATCTAGTAGAAACAACCTCCTCCCCTGAAAAAAAAAAAGAAAAAAAGAAAAAACAACTCCAAAATACCCCCAAAACAACAAAAAAAGGAAAGCAGTTCAGCTTGCAATATGTATAGAAGCAAAAATGCATATATCACAGTATATATATCATATGGATATAACATATATCACAGTCTGGGTTGCTGGTTTTCCCTTTGAACCCTGCAGTGGCAAGATGGTACATAACATGCCAATCGCTTTGTCTGCAAATCCCAGAACCAAAAAGACACAAACAAACTGATGAGGATTTAGAGAAGAGTAATCAAAATTATTAAGGAGCTGGTGGTAATAATTTATGGAGAGAGATTAAAAGATGTAACTGTGTAAATTCTAAATTAGAAGTTAAGTAGGGGTGAGAAGAATACAGAATATTTCCAAGAGATGTGAGTGGAATGGAGGAATTATTTGAAGAGTAGTACAGGCTTTAATCAACAGCAAATAAGAAGAAAATGAAGGGAGGAAAGAGCATGCTTAGCAGCAAAAATAATACCCTGGTAAGGAGGCTCTGTCAAGCCAGAAAAATAATTTATAAGTTGTGGAAGACCATTGATAGAGTAATTGGTGACTGTGATGTGCAAATCATATAACATTAGGAAACAGTTCTTTGCTGGAGGGAATGTGGAGATAATAGAGTGATAGACCTTTTCCCTTTGTCTCTGGAGTTTTCAGGGTGGGTGATGTTCAGCACTGATAGACCTGCAAACTACAGGGCTTCATGGTTGCTTGTAAAGTAGTGGATGCAGCAATGCTTCCTACAGATGTCAAACACTGGCATGTCCCCACTGCCTCCTGGCTCTGAGTTAGGCTGAGATCCCAAGACAGGGTCCATGGGAGGAAAACTGGGCAGTCAGTACAGAAGGGAATAGGAAGAGGTTCTGCAGGGACCTCCTGCCTGGACCACTACAGAAGGTGAACCTTGGCATGCAGGTGCAAAGCACACCAACAAGATATTTAGATGCAGCCTGTGAAACTACTGGGCCGCTTATATAAATAAAAATCTCTGTCTCCTAAGGCAAATAATATATCTGCCTTGATGTTTCAGAAATCTGCCTTAGAATCACTAGGTGTAATTACCCATGAATTAAGCAGAGAAATAAATTATTAAAAAAAATTTAGAGGAGTTGTACTTCTTGAAGTGCTCTACTGCCATCCTTCTCTTTCATACCTCAATATACATGTCTCCTCAACAATAATTTAATTGTATTTATACTTTATAAAGGCCATTCTCGGCACATGAGTAGACTTAAGGAGGTCTGACAATGTGGCTGCATCCTGATGGCTGTTATATATGTTTCAGAATTGCACATTGCCCCACAGAGGCACTATTTATTTGGCAGAACACAGCTCCAGAGGGGCACCAAGAGCCACAATTCTGGGTACAAACCCAGCAGCACTCCCCCACTGCAGTTATTTTCTGACTCCCAAAATGGACCTAGTCCTGCTTCCCAGAGGTAAAAAGCAAATATTTTGGCACTGTGCACCAGAAGTACCATGAAAAACAAGAGATACCAATTCCTTCTTTAAGGTTTCAACTTTAATAATTTGTAGACTGTCAGTCTGGTGTAGGGATGTGGTGCCAGGGACAATTTCGCCCCCTCTGTGACGGCCCAATGCTGGATGTAGGAATAACAGCCTTATGTCCAGAAGGAGGAGGGATGTTGTTGTCATAATGGGATTTTTGATGGCACCCCAAACCCAGCCCTTGCCATTGAAAAGACCAGTTAGCCTTGATGCTTGGTTGGTTTTGCAGTTTTCTTCCCCAAAATATACTCATTGTTTTTGAAAGCTGTGAAGGGAGAATGGTGCTAAGTGGAATAATGCCATATGTTGCAATGACTTAGTTTTCACCTCAGGGTATTTTTGTCCTCACAATTATTCAAAGGACACAGCAGAAAGAATTTCTCATATATATGAGGGACTAATGTCCATCTCCCCCCACCAACACCTATGGCTTGATGTGGAATGGTCCTCCCCTCAGCACCTGGACCACATCTTTGTAGCACCGTGTTTCATGGACCGCTGTTTTGCTGTTGCATCCACAGCCTTAGTTCCAGACTGAAGAAAGGATGTTCATTTTGGGTACCAATAGTAACAACAAAAGGAAAAACTCACAGGTCATAAGACAATGCTTGATGGACTGCATGTTCTGAACCAGTGGCAGGTTTTCAGGACTGTCTTGATAATATTTTGGGAGCCAAATTCAGTTTTCAGTGAGAGATCTTGTTGGAAAGTGCTGTATTATTTAGTTTCAGTCCTTCAGTTCTTTATCTCTGTGTCCCAAAGGACAAAAGAGTATAGTGTAGAGATTGCTTTCTCCTTCAGGCAGGCTATGCACAGCAATACAGCAAATGGAAACCTCAGCTGTGTCTCGGTTGTTAGCTTTGGCACTAGATATAATATATCTACATTAACATGATGATTTCCTCAAATTTTTCATCTTGCTTTTCATCATGCACTGGGCAGTATTCCTAGCATGACTATACTTCTGATAAGCCCTGAGCTAACTCAGAAAACTTTGTGTTTGCAAGGTGGACATGCACTCCAGCTGCTTTTCACAGTGCAAGCAATGTATGTCTTACCTAAACCATCACCCAGTTCCCTACACATAACTGTCTGGGAGTTAGGTCAGGAAGGGTACACAAAATGTAAGATCAGGAAGGTTCCCAGGAAAAGGAGCTGGAGCAGATAACAAGTTGAGCAAAGAGATACCTAAGGCATCTGTGAGGTTATGCCATCATGTGAGCTGAGGCCAAATTATGTGATAAACTTAAAAACTTGCTGAAGCACAGCCTGAATCCTAGATCTTCCTTGAGGTGCCATGACCACTGCGTGAGGAGGTGGTGATGGGAAACTCCTGTTGTCTGCTGCCAAACTTCCCTTAGTAAAGTCCCTTCCTGGCTGCTAGTGCTTGCCCACACCTCTGACATTCCCAGTGGTGGCACAGATGCTGGCAGTGATGCTACATGCTATCACTGTCACTTACTCTTACCCATATTTATGAATTTTCATATGAATCAGAAGAACTTCCTGAGGACTGAAAGAGATACCTACCCTGGAAACATCTGCACCCAGGGGCTGCGACACCCTCTGCAGCAGTGGGAGACCTCTGCACCATGTGAACTGGCCATGGGATGAAAACTTGTACTGGCAGCACCTCTTCACCCTGCCTGAACCTAAGCAACTGGTCTTCATGTGCTGCTTCACAAGACATTCCTCTCAGGTCCCTCAGAAAAGCAAGCAGCACATGCCTTGGACACATGCTTGAGTTGAGGAGATTGTACACATAAAGTCGTTGCATGTTTAGGCTAAGTCTCCTAAAATATGATTGCTTAGGTGAAATAAGTGATCCACTCTTTGGTCTAAAACTCCTGTCCTTCATATGTAAGTCCACTGTGAGCAACCCAGAAAATGAAGTTTCTTCTTCTTCTTTAACCAGCAACTCTTTAACTGGCAACTCTTGCCGTCTATCATCCTGTCAACAAAACTTTGGTTTATTCCTTTTTTTTTAAAAAAAAATCATTAGTTATTTTTTAAGCAGATAAACTTGGTGGAGATTTGTGCTAAAATTGTAAGAGAGGTTATGAGCTGTCTGGAAATGTGAGTCTGCAGGAACCGAAAAGTCCTGGCAGGTTTGCTGAACCCCTGCGAGCTGTGAGCCCACATGTGGACAGAGACCAAGACAGAGAAGTCTGGTCCTGGGATGTGCCTCTTTTCTCAAGAGGAAATAAACTTCTCTGCCTATTCACCCTGGAGCATAAGGATGATATTTCATTTCCAGTGAAGTCAGCTGAGCCAGGGTATTACCTCCAGTATCTGTAACAACATTTGGCTGACTAATTTTATGTTTCTGCACTATGAAAACAGGGAAATAAGAAGAAAATTACAATTTGTACAAATAATACTAATTATATAGCCTATTAAATTATATATTTGTACATGTGTTTGTATGTATGCATGTGTATATAACAGAAACAGTTTCTAAATTAACTTCCCTAAAATATACACAGTAGTATAGTAATGAAAATATCCTACAAGAGACCAGTGCTATTGCACATTATGTGGGTTTTTCTAAAAGGTACAAATAAGGGAAATTTACAAATATCCTTATAAAGGGAGTTCAGGGTTTTTAAACAGTCTAATTAACCTACATCTTTCCTCACTGTTCTGGTATTTGATGTGCAAGCTGAAAAATTTCCTTTCCTTTGTCTTCACTGCCCCTTTCAAGAGGGTGAAAATACATTGGCAGAGGTTGCAATTTTCAGAAATACAACATTTCTATAGGTAAAATCAGTGGCAAATGCATACCTAACTTTTATGTCATTATCTATTCCTGCTAGGCAGAGCAGGACTATACATTGCCTCTTAAGTAACAATAGCCTGGCATTTTAGGGGATGCTGCCTTAGTCTGCTTAACAGATCTTGAGCAGTAAAACCTGTAAATTTAATGTGGCAGAATTTAAATGCAACAAAAGTAAGTGACAGAGTAAAATTCCCTGCCAAAACAACATTTGCAGCTTTCAAAATAATGTCAGATTCATCAGTACAGTTGTTTTAAGTCAACAGTTGGCTAAACTCTATGTAGAAAATGCATCAAAATTTAGCTTACCATTAAAAATTAGCTCACTATACTTCAACTGTGCCATTATCAGGTGTAACTAGTTTTATTTATGTTGCTGGGCATGCTGGGCTTGAACCATGCTGTGCCATAGTGTGATCTTCTATCAGAGCTGTGTTGAGTATGCACTGTGACTTTGCTTACGATCAATAGGTTTTACTAATTCTTTGCTCTTTTAAACTTTGGGTTGTGCCCTTGTGACACCAGCAGTCTTTCTTGTCCCACAGGCTATATCCATTCTGGTATATAATAGACATAAAACTTCAAGAATACGCAACTCACAGCTGCCTCTTTTTAAGCAAATATGTACTATCCCTCTGTTGTTTTCCTTTCTTTGCTCTCAGGCCAAGGAAAATATGGGCCTGACAGTGTTGATGCACTTACACAGAATTTTAGCTATTAAATTTTCAAGATTTGCTCAGTGAGTGGAATAAAAGATACATAACATCCTCTGCTTTTCAAGTATAGAACAGACATTTCACCTACAATGAAACCTACTAGGCTAGTCATGATACTTGGGAGTATGCATATTTAACTTATGGGCATTTCTACAGACCCCTTTGCTAATTCACTGCACAGGAAAACTATGGAGCTGATCAACCAAGGGAGCACTTCAGGCTGGTGGAAAGCTCAAAAGGCTTCAGGTGGTCCAAAATCGATGGAAGAAAACATCTGTGTTGTAAAGCTACTTTTTCTCATCTAGATGTCAGTGCAAGGGGGAACCTGGGAGGGAATCAGAGAAATAATCCATTTACTGTAAGTACCAGCCAGTACAAGCACAGAGAGCAAACAGAACAGAGTACAAGTGCTAGGCAACAGTCTGGATTGCGACATGCGGTGCGCTGCAGCTCCTGCAGAAGCTGCTGAGTGGCTGGGAGCATGCCGGTAGTATTTCAGTCCTTGGCTTCAGATACAAGTGCTACGTGTTAGTTATCTGCAGCTGTAACTGTCATTGGAAGTCTGCGGAGGCACTGAGCAATTCAGACTCTCCACGACTTTTTACATTGCCATATATATTCAGAAACTATTCCGTCGGTAGAATCCCAGTTCCCAGCGGTTTCTGTCCACGTGGGGGTGTGTGTGTATGCATGCACGCAGTCACATGCATATAGAATCATAGAATCATAGAATTATCTGGGTTGGAAGAGACCTCCAAGATCATCAAGTCCAACCCTTAATCCAACTCACTATCATGATTACTAGATCATGGCACTAAGTGCCACATCCAGTCTTATTTTAAAAACCTCCAGGTGAATCCACCACCTCTCTGGGCAGGCCATTCCAATGCCTGATTACTTGTTCTGTGAAGAACTTTTTTCTGATATCCAGCCTAAACCTTCCCTGGCAGAGTCTAAGCTCGTGCCCTCTTGTTCTGTTGCTGGTTGCCTGGGAGAAGAGTCTGAACCCCACCTGTCTACAACCTCCTTTCAGATAGTTGTAGAGAGCGATGAGGTCACCCCTGAGCCTCCTCTTCTCCGGGCTAAACAACCCCAGCTCCCTCAGCCGCTCTTCATAGGACTTGTGCTCAAGTCCCTTCACCAGTTTTGTTGCTCTTCTGTGGACCTGCTCCAGCACCTCAATATCTTTCCTGAACTGAGGGGCCCAGAACTGAACACAATACTCAAGGTGTGGCCTCACCAACACCGAGTACAGGGGAAGGATCACTTACCTCGTCCTGCTGGCCACACTATTGATGATACATGCCAGGATACCATTGGCCTTCTTGGCCACCTGGGCACACTGCTGGCTCATGTTTAGCCTCCTGTCAATCAGTACCCCCACGTCCCTTTCCACCTCACTGCTCTCCAGCCACTCTGTCCCCAGCCTGTAGCGCTGCATGGGGTTGTTGTGGCCAAAGTGCAGGACCCGGCACTTGGCCTTGTTGAACTTCATCCCGTTGGACTCAGCCCATCTCTCCAGCCTATCAAGGTCCCTCTACAGAGCCCTCCTGCCTTCCGGCAGTTGATACTCCCTCCCAACTTGGTGTCATCCGCAAATTTACTTATGATGGACTCAATCCCCTCATCTGAATCATCGATGAAGATGTTAAACAGAACCGGACCCAACACTGATCCCTGAGGGACACCACTGGTGACCGGCCTCCAGCTGGACGCAGCCCCATTCAACAGCACTCTCTGGGCCCAGCCATCCAGCCAGTTTTTAACCCAGCCGAAAGTGCACCTGTACAAGCCATGGGCTACCAGTTTATCCAGGAATATGCCATGGAAGACAGTGTCAAAGGCTTTGCTCAAGTCCAGACAGACTACATCCACAGGCTTCCCTTCATCCACCAGGCGGGTTGCCTGATCATAAAAGGAAATCAGGTTGGTCAGACAGGACCTGCCCCTCACAAAGCCATGCTGGCTGGGTCGGATCCCATGTCCATCCTGGAGGTGCTGTGTGATTGCACTCAGGATGATCTGTTATATAACCTTGCCAGGCACTGAGGTCAGGCTGACAGGTCTATAGTTGCCCGGGTCCTCCTTGCAGCCCTTTTTGTGGATTGGCGTGACATTTGCCAACTTCCAATCATCTGGGACCTCCCCAGACAGCCAGGACTGTTGGTAGATGATGGAGAGTGGCTCGGCAAGCTCTTCTGCCAACTCCCTCATCACCCTAGGATGGAATCCATCAGGTCCCATAGATTTGTGTGGATCCAGGTGGCTCAGTAATTCATATACTGTTTCCTCCTGGAACACAGGGGAGCCATTTGGTTTCCTGTCTCTATCTGTGAGCTCCGGAGGCCAGTTATTGTGAGGGCCACCTCTCCTACTGGTGAAGACTGAGGCAAAGTAGGTGTTGAGTACCTCAGCCTTCTCCTCATCCCTGGTAACTATGTTTCCCCCCAGGTTCAACAAAGAATGGATGTTTTCCTTGCCCCTCCTTTTGTTATTAATGTATTTATAGAAGCGCTTTTTGTTATCCTTAACAGAAGTAGCCAAATTAATTTCAAATTGTGCTTCTGTTTCTCTGATTTTCCTTCTGCATGTTCTAACTATAGTCCTATACTCTTCCTGAGTAGTCAGTCCTGCCTCCCACAGTCAGTAGGCTCTCTTTTTATCTCTGATTTCCTTCAGTATCTCCCTATTTAACCAAGGTGGTTATCTTCACTGCTGGCTCGCCTTTTGACTAATTGGTATAGCCTGTTCCTGTGCACTGAAGACTTTTTCCTTGAAGCACATCCATCCTTCTTGTACACCCCTGTTTTTGAGGAGTGTGTCCCAGGGTGTGCTCCGGACCAGTCTTCTGCTTTGGAGAGTTCTGCTCTTGTTTTTTGCCTTCTAACCATTTCCAGAAGCAACTGGTCAGAGGCCAGCATGTGACCTCTTTGCAAAAAGACCCCTGGGAGAAGCTCCCTTTTAAATCGTGACTAGGGACTCTTCTGTTAATGTGCCTCTAGCTTAACCCTAAAACAGAGGACATGGACTAACAGGTAAACTATTTCCAAATCTGACTTAATTCTAGGTTAGGAGGCAGAGGTTTGGATTTGTTTCTGTTTTCGTTTTTTAAATGACATGAGACTCTGCTACTGAATTTCTCAGTTCCCTTGTGCAGGGCTGTCTCTGCCTGTTCTGGTGGTTTTCTGATAAAAAAGTCTGGTGTCATTTTGGTAGTGGCTCTTCCTCTTGTGGAGCTGCTGTTGGCCACAGCCATCTCCCAAGTACTGCCCTGCGTGCTCCCCTCCAGATGACCAATCTGCCCCGAGAAACCCCACAAGCTCTTCAGCACCTGCCTTTAACAGGGGGGGTTCGTATTTCTGACTAAGCCTGCAAGACACTCATGTAACCAATTCCCTCCTGATCTGGGCTTCCTGTTCCACTGCTGCAGCACATGAGCATCTACTCCATTTTCTTCTGCAGGCTGGACTGATAAATTTACTTCACTACGGCTTCTCGCAAGCATGCTTCTGAAGATTCAGTAAGAGCAGATTGGATGTGTTTGTGTGGCTCTCAATGCTAACCGCACTGAGCTTATTAAAACTGTTCTCCACAGATTGCCTGATTTATTTAATATTTATAAATCTCTTGAATTTATGCCACCAGTACGTCGGATACTCAGGCATTGTCCTTTCCTTGAGTACCCACCCAAAGTCTGACTGTCAGCCAGAGAGTGCAGGCAAACCATTCCCAGCACTGAAATCTGAGGAGAAGCTGCCTTATCTGAGTTATTTTTTCTTTTTTTTCCCCTTTCAGTGATTATGGCAAACTAAGTTGATGGTTTTCTAAGAAGGAAGAGCTGCTGCTTTTACCCTGCCTTTTCTCTAAAGGATGATTGTAGTACAGGGCAAGGTGGCAGCCACAAGACTTCATCTATTCCATAGGCCAAGATGACTGGGAAACTTCTGTGACAAGTACCATAAATTTTACACTAGAATTGTACTTCTAATAGGAAAAAAAACACAGAAAAATGGCTTATTCCAATTAATAAGTCTTGGCATTTTTTGCAGAAGTCTTTATAGGCCTTCAGGCAGAGCAAAGGAAAACTTCAATACACAGCCTGTTGCAGAGAAAGCCAAATACACCATTTGGCATATAGAGTGTGTCAGCTCTGCTTCGCATTGTGCAGTGCCTTCTATCACATCAGTTTGTAAATAAAATATATGTAGCCTCTGTGACATATGGATCCCTGTTCTTGCTTAACAGCTGAACATAGCAAAGAATGGAGAGATGTCCAAGCAGGTAACCTGCTGTAGGAAGAGGGGGCTGAAACTGATGCCAGAGAGTAATTTTCTAGTGCTGGCTTGCTATCCCAGCCTTTGGCCTCACCACTTCTCTTCTTTGGATGTTTGGATGTGACCAATTTCCAATCATGACAAGGCACTTGCTTCAACCACTGTTGTTGAACCAGGGGACCACTGTTGCCCCTGCACCCCCCAGGGCCGGGAACCTTCCACTCAAGTTCAGGGTAATGCACAGCATCCCTGATGTCTCTCCCCGTCTCTGACCCTTTGCTCACTTCTGCCAGGATGAAACATATTGAGGGGATAGGTGGTATCAGGGTGACATTTGGGACCTCCAGAGGGAGGAAACAGAATAGAGGCTGCTGCCTGTAGAGTGCTTTGAGATGCAGTGAGAGCCTCCCTTGCAAATGCAATAGTCATGGCAACAGTGCCTCTGCTTCTCCTGGAGAGCAGTAATTCAGCTTTAGATGTAATTCCATATATTCAGTTTGCAGTGCAGTATTGCTTATCCGGCAATATGCTCAAAACTCCTCAACTGTTTTTCTCTTACCATACCAAAGACAAGGGTGGGTTACCCAGCTGTTTCTCCAGCACTTGTATCCACAAGTGTGAGAGCAGGGGCAGGTCACAGCTGGATGACATATGCATTTCTTAGGCTTTTCTTATCACAGGATACAAATTTCCTCCCTTTGGCAGAGTATCCCTGCATATCCTTTTAAGTACTGCATTCTGCTACAGTGCTAGGAGAACTCTACACATAGCATGAGGGCAGCTGTGCGAGAGGAGTACAGCACAGCGAATCCAGCCTAAGACAAGTAAGAGGAGTTTCATTTGGCTGGAGTCTGCAGCTCTCAGGCAGACCCTTGTTTAATGCCCAGGCAGAGCAGCACATTAAACATTCTGGTAAGACTGGGAGGAGGCTGGGCAGTGGTCAGTAGTGACAAGGCACATGTTTCTGCATGAAAATGGGATGGTAATTTTGATTTGTAAGCACTTGACATACGAATGGCTGTCTGTGTGGTTCTTGCAAGCATTATGCAGAAGTATGAGTAGACAGTAACACTTGTGGGGACACTTTTTTTTCTGAACCAGGTAACGAAAGAGAACAACATTGAAAGGTAAATGACCTGGGGACTTTAACCCTCAAACATTGCTCAAGAGCTGAACTGAAGGCTATTACTTGCAAGTTGGGCTTTTTCACCAGCAAAGCAACTGGTATCTCCCAGGATCACCAGAATGAATAGTTTTACAGAGGTGGAAGAAATAACTGGCAACCACAATGCAGCATCCCAAGAACAGGAGTCTCTGGGTTCACAGAATCATAGAATTACCTGAGTTGGAAGGGACCCACAAGGATCATCAAGTCCAGCTCCTATCCCTACACAGGACACTCCCAACATTCACACCCTGTGACTGAGGGCATTGTCCAAATGCTTCTTGAATACTGGCAGACTTGATGCCAGGACTGCTTCCCTGGGGAGCTGGTCCAGTGCTCCACCACCCAATGGGTGAAGAACATCTTCCTAATACCCAGTCTAAACCTCTCCTGGCACATCTCCATGCCATTACCTCTAGCCCTATCATAGGTTGCAAGAGAAGAAATCAGCACCTGCTTCATTTCCCTCCCTTGTGAGAGGGCAGTGAACAGCAATGAGGTCCTCTCTCAGTCTCCTCTTCTCCAGACTGAATAGACCAAGTGACCTCAGCTGTTCCTCATACAACTTCCTCTCTAGACCCTTCACCAACCTTGTGGCCTCCTCTGGACACTCTCCAGTAGTTTGATGTCCTTTTTATACTATGGCACCCCAAACTGCACATACTACTCGAGGTGGGGCCTCACCGGTGCAGAGCAGAAAGGGACAATCCCCTCCCTCGCCCAGCTGGCAATGCCGTGCTTGATGCGCCCCAGGACACGGTTGGCCCTCTTGGCTACCAGGGCACACTGTTGGCTCATGTTCAACTAGAAACAGAACACTCCCAGGTCCCTCTCTGCAAGGCTGATCTCCAGCCTCTCAGACCCCAGTCTGTACGTGTATCCAGGGTTGCTGAGGTTTGGTCCAAGCCTGAGAACTGGTTTCCCTTTTAGGAAACATTCAGCTGTGTAACAGCACATGACAGACCACATCTCCTGTTTCTCTTTAAATTCTTCCCATTCTCTTTTGCTTCTCTTTTCTTTGCATATTCCTCCCATTGGTATAGTTTATGGACTGTATGCTATGGACAGCTTGTCTTACATTTACTGTTTTAAACATCAAAAGAAAAAGTACATTTATACTCAGGGGAAAAATAAAAAAGGTAAAAATTACTCTAGACAGCACTGAAATGAATCAGAACTAACAGAGGAACACTGAAAGCCTCCCACAACTGAAACCCTCTGCCCACGCTTGCAATGCTTGTGGCTCTCCTTGAGGAGCTTGGATGGCTCCAGCCACCCCACCATGGCAAGAGGGGCAGAAAGGAGCAGAGACCTGACCCGACCCCCCAACTTACAGTGACCCAGCCCCCAGGACTGGAGTCTGAAGTACCACTCTGTTTGAAGGCAGCTACCTGTTAACAGCATCACTTGCAGCACTGAGGACACCGGGCTGTTCAACTGGGACACGCCTTACCCTGCTCACATGTTTTGCCATCCCAAGCACCATGACTGTCTGCCCTGAGGATGCTTCACTAGAGCTGTGAATACTCAGTAGCCCCTGGCTCTACAAAGTTGCTTTCCTACAGCACAAGGGTACAGCCCGCATGTGAATAAAGCATGTGTTGTGTCCATAACTGACTCTTGCCCTAAATTTTTGAGACAGGGAGATATACCAGTTATTCTCCTCATTTTAAAAATAAGGAATAGAGAGAGAAGACAAAATGTTGTGCCAAAAATCACACCACATGCAGGCAATGGCACAGCTACCGTGTCAGCTACTGCCTACAAGAACTGCATCGATGCTGATCCAGACACTAACACTGGGCCCTCCTCTCTGCCCTTTCTCTTCAGCGATGAAAAAATTGTTCTGCTCAGAGCTGACCACCCTTCCATTTGGAATAGAAAGATTGCAGCCATTCAGAAAATAATAAATGATCAAGTTTTAATTTATTTTCCACAAGAAAAAAAGAAAATATTCCCAATGGTATTTTAATAATTACACTCTACATCAGCAATAGAAAACTATAGTGAAACCCAAGGTAAGCTGTCTTGCTGAGTCATAGCTAGCAGTCCTATCAAGTACAGGAGGAAAAAAGAGCACTGAAGAACTATCTTACATCAGTTCAAACATTCTTAAGCACTGGGATATATGAATTGCAAAAAATATAAGTCACTCAAACTGATACCATTTCTGTGGCACTCCTTTTCCAGCCTCAGCTCAGAACACTTGCCTTGAAGACAGTCTCCCACACTATTCTCTTCAATATGATTGTCTAATATCTTCCCTTGAAGAATGTGCCAAACAAAGTTTAATCAGAACGAGCCAAGAAAATGTTTCTTGAAATAACAAAACATATCAGAAAATATTTCCTTTCTAGAAAAAGAATCCCAAATGCAACAAAAATAAAATATCTTTGAAAAGCACATTTCTCAAAGTGGCAGCATATTTCATAGAGTGCCTTTCATAATGCAGTGATTTCATTGTGATGACAGGTATTCCTCTTTTGCTAATATTTTTCAGTATCATCTACAAGATGCGAAAAGCTGTACGTTGTTACAAGAAAACAATACCTGTCTGGCAGAGTCACAAGATAAAGCCAGACATAGCTAGGGTTTCAGTTTGGCAGCATCTGGTACCTCTAAGTAGACACAGTGAGAGGGATGCTTTGTATACAGCACGCATTCAGCAGCACTTAATTAACATGCGTTGGTGGAGAACTTTACAATTAGTTTTGCCAAAAGAAGTTTCCCTTCCTTTATAAAATAAAACCAAGAATATCACTTCTGCTTTATACTAAACATGGTCTATCTTCACAATTTTTCACCATGAGAAGTGCACTAGTTTCTGCCTTATCCCTTCCTTCCTTAGTATCTGTCACTGTTGCCTCTATGTAGACTTCTGGAAAATCTCCACTTGTTTTGCAAAGCCAGGACTATCCTTTTATAGTGCATTAACAGCCTGCAAAACAAAAAGAAATCTTCTGCTGGGTAATTGGTTTGTTCAGTGACAGGTGTAACAGAGTTGCAATTGATGCTGTTAAGATCATTGACAAGGGAAGTGAAAGACTGAAACCCATAACCAGACCCATTCAGAAAATGTTGTCTATAGCATAATAGTCCACACTGAGCCATTCGCAGCATCACTTCATTTTTTCAAGGCATTCACTACAAGGCAACAATGCTAATATTATTCCATATATGACACAAAATGCAGTCTGCATCATGTTTGGAATCTGGATTGCTTCATCTGCGTTATTGTCAGCACACAGAATGACAAACTTACAGAAAACAACTTCAATAGTCTCATTACTGCTGCAGACTCCTGAAGCCCTGTTTGTGGGCTCTCTGGTTTCAGCAGAGAGGCTGCACAATTCATTAATTGTATCTGAGCCGCCTAGACCTGTAGTCAAGCTGTTAGCCTTTTGCTGCTTTCTGCTGAGAGTGCTTTGTCTGGAGTTAGTACTGCCCATTATGAAGAACATACATATACACTTCCCATGGAGACCCACCAGCTGCCACCAATAGGAAAGTATATCCAGGAGAATCCAGCTCTTGCTGTGCTTCCTGTGCTGCAAAGGGAAGAGCTCTGCTGAAGATGTTGGCATAGGGATAGGAGGGTGGAAGCTCATCCCTTCCCTATATGATGTACGCTCTCTCCCCAGCTGAAATCAGTGACAGACACAGGAGCTGCACAATTGCCAGCAGCACAATAAAGCCAATGCATCGATACAAGGTGCAACCTTTTGCTGTCTCATTCCTTTTCATTTCTGTAATAACCATTTGCATAGCTTTATCTGAACTCACAGGAGTATCTTCCCTTTGTGTAAAGAAGTCCAAGGAGCTGCGATTTTTAATTCTGTTAATACTACTTGCAGTCCTGAGCAACTCCCCACCCCCCCACCCCTCCTCACCCCCCAGAAGACACAGAGACCTGAGCAAATCCCTGAGGGGAGAGTGGGGCAGGAGGGGTTTCAGTAGCTGCCAAACCAATGTAGCTGTAGCATGAAAGTGCAGACAAAGCTTACACCCCCACAGGGTGTTTAGGCAACTGAATTTGCCTTTAAATTAATTAGAGCTGCAGTGCCCTCATGCAGGTTACAGAGGACATCCAGAACTTAGATCGTGAGGGTGGTAGTACCTGCACAGGGAGCTGTGTCTGCCTGGGATAATCCCACCACTCCTGTTCCCTATGCTTCCCTCTTTTCCTTTTTCATCTACTTTTCCCTATAATTATGGTTGCTGTGAAGGCTTCTGCCTGAGGAGAAACAAGCAGGGTCACTGGTGAGACCACAGATGTTTCCCCTTTGCCAGCCAGCCAGGTTTCTGACTGAGGAAATCTGGGTATGACACCTGCTGAACACCTTTCTTTATGATTGGTGCTGTCCCAGCACTGAGATGCCTGTTAAGGATTCCTACAACAGGTCTGGGTCTCAGCCACAGCTTTTCTTTTTTTATACACAAGGTTAAGCCAGCATTAGTCCATTCGGATCTAACTTTAGCATAGGCAGCAGGAGTCATCCAGTGCTCGATGCTTTCCTGCTGTTACAGCCCCTTCCAGCTCTGCACAGCATGGTTCTGTCCTTAAATATATTTCATTTTATCAGTAGAGCTTCAGGTGTTTTCTGATGACTGGGTAAAGAGTCGACATCTATGTTTGACATGGGAAGAGTAAAGTCCCAGAGAGCAACAGCACTTCGATACCACAGTAATACAAAGCCCACAAAGATCCTCTCTCATTCTACCTGCATCTTCTGTGATGTTTTCCTCATTTAGTGAAAGTTTTTGTAATCTCAAAAATATGGGTGGGAGAACTAACTGCCTCCAGGAGCAGGGGCCAAAACACTGCAGCTCCTTTTGGGGTAAAAATAATTAACTGTATTAAAACCAGCCAGGATCCTCCTAAAATAGGTCTCAATCAAGGCAATAAATATTGGAATAAGCATGCCTTTAAGGTTATGTGGTGATCTGATCATGCAGCCTTACACATGAAGGAGTCGTCTCTGAATGTTACAGGAATGGTGGATTTGAAAGAAAATGCTGCCCATCAGAGAACAAAGCAGTGTATTATCTGTAAAATAGCTTGCAGTAGGACGCTGACAGCGTGAACAATCAAAATGCATTACACATGGAAGTAAGGATGCTTGTTTGTTATGTGCATTTAGTCCCCAGTAAAGCAGTGAAATTGCAGGTGTATGAGCAGCACCTTCCACGCAGCGCCCTCAGAGCAGCACCCGGCGTTTGTCTGGCCATACTTCCTTGGCACAGAACTTATTTTCAAATGACTCAGCAGAAGTTTGAGCTGATTTCTTTTGTTTGAAATAAAACACAAAGAAAAGAATAATTCAGAGGTTTGCTCTTGAAGTAAGGATGAATTGGCAGCGGCCTAAGTTCGGTTAACAGCAATTTCAGGAAGACGCAGAGCTTCTTGTACTGATGATCCCTTAGATTCCCTTCCCATGTGACCTAATACAGGACCAGCCCTGCAGTTTCTGTGCTTGGTTGCTGCCCTCTCTTGGCAGCATGTCCAGCCTGCAGGACATAAAACTATCAGCCAGAGAAGAGCAACGAACCACACTCACTCAGAAAAGATGGAAGAAAAAGTCTAAAACTAAAGAAAAATGCAACATTTTGCATCTTTTACCACATTGGAAAAATATTGAACTGCTTGTAAGAAGTCAGATCTCCTGTCTTCTTTAAGACAAGATTCTTCGATTCAGTATATGTGTGAGAGACTTGGGTGATGTTTGTCACAGACGAACACCATCCTTTCCTATACAATTTTCTAAAAAAGAGTGGCTTTTGTATTCAGTCCCTAGAAAATCATATGAGTAAGACTTCCAAAGCATCACCTCAATTGCCTTCTATAAAGATTTCCATCTGTAGCACACACGTATGTATTTTTATTATCAGTGTCAGAAAGGTTGGAAGAGAAGTGGGTCCTTTGAATACCAGCAATCTTTTGTGGCAAATATGAACTCTGCTCTTCTGGACAAGTCTCCTTTCAACTTTAACTTCAAGAAGGGGAATGCATGTCATTCAGGATACTGTTTGCAGACAAAGTGCATCCCACGCAGCACTTCACTACCAACTCAACTGTGTATGCTCACATAGCTTGCAATCAGCCTGTGCATTCAGAGGCTGTGCACACAGGGCATTTGTACTTGAGGAGGCTGCATGCAAACAGCCATCTGATAACTCAGTGAGGGATGCTTTCTCAGATGCAAACCTTCAGTATCTGTCTTGTTCATTATCTCATCTATGCATAAGAAAATACAAATTATCTTTACAGGTAATGGATCTCTCAACCATTCATCATCATCTTGCTGGATAGTAAAGGCTTCAACCTTAAGAACCTCTTTCAGACGTCCTATTTCCTGCCAATAAGAACATACTAACATACATATCCTTGGCCAAAGACCACAAGCAGCATCCTCCAGTCAGCTGCCTTCCCCTAGGACATCCTTTCTAGTACATCCAGAGAGACCACCATTGACGTCCTAGGACATCCTTTCTAGTACATCCAGAGAGACCACCAGGCTTCTCAACAGACATGTTGGTTTGATTCCCCAGAGAAAAATGATGTAGCAAGTTTTACACTGAACAGTTCTCAAAAGCAAAGATGCCAGAGTGTTAATAGTAGACAACTTTTAACGTTTTTCAGAAGGGTGTTGGAAAGTCACAGTGAAATAAAGCCACCCTGTATTCTCATATTATGCTAAATTTATCCACGGAATATTCCAAAGTTGTGTTCAATGTAAAAATAAGAGTAAAAGCCAAGGAAACATGTCATTTGCTGTCTTCAATAGATGTTTGTCTTCTTTCTGCCTCTGACTCCCTACAGGAGGTCAAGCCATTGAATTGGGGGGGGGGGGTTATTTTTTTTTAGCATATCTGACCTGAGCTACAGCACCCCACAAATACCTCACTGTCAGCTTCACCGTCTTCATTTGAGATGATCATGCAAAGAGTATCCTGGAGATGCAGGTGGGCAGATAATGGTGTCCACGGGGTTTGGGTTACTCCGTGCTGCTGCAAACCTTTCAAGTGCCACTTTGTAGTTACTGCAACCAAATGTGTATTCTGGTTTTTTCCTTCTGGGTAGTCGAGTGTTCATGACCCTCCTGAGATGTTCTCCTTGTGAACTGATATGAGAAGGCAAAATATTCATCAGCATTTCTCCGAAGACTGCTTGCCAGCCCTGCAGGCTGCAGGAAAGGAAAAACTTGGAACGTCTCTCTCTTCCCTGGGATGAGCTGCTCCTCAGCACGTCCAGCTTCTCCAACAGCTTCCAGAGACTAAGAACTGTTCCTTGTCTCTGGACCCTGAAAGTCCAAGGGGTAGCACCTGGAGTATTAGGTACACCTCCAAACCAGAAGGATGTCACCAAATTCCATCAAAATCATAAAAAGACAAAGTTGATATCTGATACTCTGTGCTGTACAATGATTTAATTCTCTTTTAATTAATTCGGCAAAACCAACCAAATCCAGTAAAATGCTGAATACTTGAGTAATAAATACAAAGCCTTGGACAAACAAAATTCAAATTCCGTTCCCCAGCTGAGTAGAAGAAACACTTATAGGAAGTGGGAATCTGTCCAGAAGCAGTGAAAAGATTCTCAGTGTGTTATGTGATGGCTGGAGCATGCTTACCTGCCCTGAAATAGTATTACCCATTTGGTCTGTGATGAGAAAAGTGCTTTAAGGAACTCAAAGATCTTGTGCCTTATCAAGATTTGTATTTAATTCATCTACATGTACAATAATGGAGATGTGCACTGGCTCATGAGTACAGTGAAAATAAAAGAAGAAAATTTAAATTGGTTAAGGTAGCACACCTGCATTAAAAATTTTGTCATTGATTCACCAGAATTCGCACAATTTTTAAGAAATTGCCGCCATCAACTGTAGACTTTTTAAAGTTATTTATTGATAAAGCAATATAAAAATAAAAGTATTTATGACAGTCTATTTTTCTACAATAGTCAATTATAATATATAAATGTGTCTAAGAGTCTTAGTTGTTGTTTTGGCAACTTTTTAATTCAATTGATTCAACTCAGAGGGGTCTATCAGTTGGCAGGTCCACTGGAAGTCAGGGCTCCTTCTTTGCTCTGACAAATTGACGGAAACTAACAGCATAGAAAGTGGTTCACTCGTAGAAATTATTAGACAAACTGATAAAGTTGGAAAACTCAGAGCTTTTGGGTACTAAAATTTGTAGATTTGAAGAAGAGCTTGAGAGACTTACAGTTCATCCATTTCTTCCTGTCATATCAGTTATTTAATAAAATATATTACTTCTTTCAGCGACTCATGTGCCTTCTTTTCCTTATATCATCATGGTTACGGTGAAATGTCATTCATGCAAAGTCACAAGGCAATAACATAATTTAATAATGACAGTACCGTTCATTTCCCCAATGAGATTGGTTATTGGTTAGTATGTCTCTGATGTTTGCTTGGGAACACAGTGCCAAGAAGAAGATGAGTTCACCAAGAACAAATCTGTGACTCTGATTGTATCATTTATAAGCTGAAATTAAAAAAAAAAATATCTGTTTTCTACATCAATTAAGTGCTTCCTCTTTATGAACATAATCATGAAGCTTAAAACATTCTTTTCTTTCTTGGCAATTTGTTGCTTTTTCACAACATACCCAGGGCCTGCTCATAATTTTCTTTTGGTGCTAACTTGCAACATCTGCTGTGAAGAGGAATGCACACAAGCAGATACAACACAAAAACCCGCACAGTATCTGACTTATCAGCCATGACACACGTAAAAGAGGGATGAGCCATTTCTGCACCCCCTGAAGGCCCCGCGCAACACCCATACAAACCAATAACATTTGCTCAGTGGTAGGCGTCACTATTTCCCTCACCATTGCTGGAACAGGTTTCACATTTGCTGAACAGCAGCAAATGACACAGGTAAGTCATGCCCCATAGGGTTGCACACCTATGTCTTAGGGCTTTGCTCACCAAGCGGGGGCACAGCTGCTGGTCACACAATCCTCTTCCCATATAATTCTGTTGACAGTTACTTCAGCTTCATCTTGTTTCATTCCCACTCACACTTGAAAGACAGAGAGCTGACACAGTGACCAAGCAGCTCCTGAGCACTGGCTCTGGGAGGTACTGGGAACTGCACTTTAGATCTGGTCATTCTGGTTTGTTTTGGAAGGACTACTATCATTACAGGCACCCTGTGGGTGTACTGACTATTACTGTGATTAAAGATATATCATGAGTTAGAGTAATCTGTTTTCCCTGCTTGGACTGAGAATAAATCTGGAAGAAATTCAACCTGTACGTGTCCTCAGTGAGACAATCATAGAATAATAGAATGGTTTGGGTTGGAAGGGACCTTAAAGATCATCCAGTTCCAAACCCCCTGCCATGGGCAGGGACACCTCCCACCAGACCAGGCTGTTCAAGGCCCCATCCAACCTGGCCTTGAATACTTCCAGGGAAGGGCATCTGCAGCTTCCCTGGGCATCCTGTGCCGCTGTCTCATCACTCTCATTGCGAAGAATTTCTTCCTCATGTCTACAATGACGTAGGATTTTTGAAGCTTAACAGATGGTGCTTGCATAGACTTCAAACAATCGTTAGGGAGACCGTACAGACACTCATAACTGAAAAAAAAGAGTAGGAATAAAAATTGATAGATCTACGTCAATATTTTTTGAGGACAAAATGATTTTGTCCAAGATGAAATGAAGTTCTATACGATTATAATCCACTTGCTTGGAACTATGCTTTTGCAGGCACAGAACAATAATGCAGAGTTTTTCCATGAAGAATTAAGATAATTTCCTCTTTTCTCACATGCCAAATTTTATAATGCTAAAGCCTCCTAAGTAAGTAAATCGGGGTCAAGCCAATGTTACATCATTCCCTCAATACTGGCCAGGACTGTACTTGAAATTTTAAATACAAAAGAGAGAACCATTTTGTAGAGGACAGAAAGGTAATATTACATTTTTTCATGGCACAAGTATGGCCAATATTCATTGTGTACATTTCAACAATTTGGGTGATCAGACTTTTGGCATGATGCTAATGCCTGATCGAAGCAAGAAGTGGAGAAGAACTGAGATGATTATGAACTAAAGACAGGAAAAATCTGATTGCCCTTCTCTCAGTTGTGAACAGCCTTGGGGGTTTAGGGATAGAGAATGCAAATGATATTCTCTAGGGTAAATAAAAAAGTTTAAAAGACCAGGGTGTTGTGAGATGGAAAAAAAAAGAAAAAATAGGAACTGCCTAAAGGGAAAAGGCATAAAGCCATCAGTTAAAGATGAATCTATATTATTAAAACCAGTAATTATCTGACTTACACTGCAAAAAGTAGTAAGGAACTTGAGACAGATAACGTTTTTTTTCTTTTTGCAAAGTGATCAAAGCTACTAATAGCAGGGAAAAAATGAATAATACATTTAAGGAAGTGCTACATTAGATGTCCCTTGACTGGTAAAAAGGCATTACAAAAATCTTCATGGGAAGAAATAACTAACTAGATCATGTGCTATGACAGCATGTGCTGCCACCAGGGGGCATAATATTATTTGTCAAAGATCCATAATAAAGTCAAGTGTTATTGGACCTCAGTACAGAAAGAGTTAGAAGTCAGTAACAATTAGTGAGCAGAGAAAGCTAATTACCTGAAACAACTATATACCTTTACAGTCACGTTCAGATTACTTAATTCAAATTAATTTAGGAATCTTGCAGCAACACAACTTGCTAGAAGAGGCACTTGTAAGACACCATGACGTGCAGTCCCAAATCATCACTTTACAGCCTTGCTTTTGTCTATCAACTCTAAAGTTCACAGAAACAGACCCTGAATTACTTTTTCCACTTCAGCAGTACAAAGCCACTAGGGCTGTAGTGTAAGATAACCATTCTGACATTCCAGCCATGTCCAGTGACAACAATATCCCACTAAAGAACTAGGTATTTATTCACCAGTTAAGGCCTTGATTCAAAGCAGCCAAGCACATCCTTAGTCAGAACCCCAGTGGTACAGGCTTAATCAATGTACTCTGAACTGTTCAAGTGATTTACCAACTTGAAAATACAAGTCAGGCTTCCTTCATCTTATAATAAAACATTTTCTTATCATACCTGTCTACTGCTGTTTGGATCTAAGTGTATTATCTGCTGTAAACAGTTAATAATGCACTATCCATTTGGCTGTGTAGGTTACAAGAAGAATGTATATTAAATACAAATGCTGTGCTGGAAAAGAAAGGTGAGTGGCTATATCATAGTTCTGTTTTCAATAGTTTGTTGAGTGAAATTATTTAGATCATTGAGGTTTTTTTCTCTATCAGTTCTATGATGGCAGCAATCTGAAGGGATTTCAGAGTTGCCATAATGTGTTAATTAACCCTGCATGTTGTACTGAGTACCAGATTGGACAATGACTTTGACTGATACGACAGTAGTGGAGTGAATATTTTGGGGGGTAGGTATATTAAGAGAAGAAAGTACTGCACAGCTCAACAGCTTCAAATGGAGGGTTAAATAATTTCCTTTTCCTTTGGGAAGAAAGAGTTGGGTCCTTCTGGCAATGTTTTTCTCAGCCTACAAAGATCAGTAACCATGGGACTTACGAATTGGATCAGGCTTGGCAGGTTCATTTGCTCTTAAGAATGCTGGCTGGGTCAAATATAACCCGTCCCTCCTCTAACATGACAGCAGGGGAATAGCTTGGGGTTTGTCCTGTTGGAAAATATCAAAATATCCAAATTATCCTATATAGATCAAAATGCATCACCATTCCAGAGAGTACCACTGACAAATGGAATGGAATTCTGGTGAGACTGGGTGCTTGGTGAGGTGTCTCAAGGGCAGTAGTCAGAGATCTGTTTTCAGATTGGTAGTAGATTGGTCTTTTTGAAAGCAAGTAATGGATAGGGCTAATTCTGTTCTTTTCCTAAGACGGCAGCATTATCCAATAAGAGAACAGGAACTAGGATACAAAACTTATCTCTTGGCTATTCAGTTCTTCTGATGGTGAAACTTCTCAAAACATATCTATCTTTAAAGAGTCTAGCTCTAGCTCTGAAGAACCGTTTGAGAGTTTGACTGGATGATCCTTATGGGTCTCTTCCAACAAGATATTCTGTGATTCTATGATTAGAAGGTACTATGGTGCTAGATGTTTCTTGGATATGCACCTATTCATTCAAGCAAACTGTGAAGATATACATGTAAACACGCACCTTGTCATGTTTTAAACATCTCAGCACTTCCAAAATGCTCCCTGTGAAGCTTGCTGTCCATTTCAGACACCTAGGGTGCTCCCACATATCCAAGGCTATTGCTACTCCTAAAGCAAACTTATTTCTTCCTCTGTTCAATTAAAAAAAAAAAGTTGCCTTACTGCAGCGAGCAGTAAGCTCCTTTCTAAGCTCCTTCTCTGAGAATTGTTTCAGATACCTATCTGGCTCTTTTCATTGGTCATCAGGAATCACAAAGTTTTCCAATAAACAATCAAAATCTTATTATGTTTTTTTTCAGCTCAGAACCTCTCCTTGGAATGCTTGCTTTGAGATCCAAATGCTTTCTGTGCACCTATAATGAAAACATTTTAAAATGCTAATTTAGATTATGAGAATTATTGGCTGTTTTAATAAATTGTGTGCAATAATAATTTGTCCTATTTCAATTGGTTCAGTAATTTTTCATTGTTGAATAATTGGTGAGAAATTCTGGCATTTAAATAATAGTAACTTTTTTTCTCTATTTTCAAGTCTGCTTTTTTAATCTTAAATAGTTCTTCAAAGGGTAATCTAGGCTGGACCTTTGAGATAACTGTTTGGAGGGAACTTGATAATGAGCCTTGCTCCTGGCTGTCAGAAATGGAAGGAACTTCACTTGCCTCACCTGAAGGAGGGCCTGGAAATGTCTTGCAATTGTATTAGAACTGATGAGCCCTGTGGAGTATAGCTCCTGGAAAATCCAAAAATCCTCTTGTCAGATTGGAATTAATTTTTTACCTCCTTTACCCCTGGCAGCTGTGTGACTCGTGATGGATCAGTGGGAGGCAATGTCACGAGTTCCAGGATATTATTCTGTATGATGACTTACAGGAATGTGCAGCCATAAAATGGCTTTTAAGTAGGCACTATCAGTCTTCAACAGAAGCACAAAAGGAATTGAAGTAGAATAATTATTTTCCGTACACACAGGCACATGTTGCTTCATGACAGCCACTTCTGTAAGTATTTTAGTGGGATAAGGTTGAGGCGGAGCCAGTAACATCATCAAAGGGACTGTGGTAACTAGGAACTGGACATAGAGATGACACACGGTATCACTGGGGTCACTCAGACGTGGTGGGACTGCAGTTTGTGTCATGATGGATAAGCCCACCAGCAGAGCCCAGTAGAGATGATGAGGAGGGATGTCCCTACAAGTGAGGGAGCAACTGGGGTGCATGGAGTTCCTCTATGGGAGGAGTGGCAGGCGGGTGAAGTGAGAAGGTCAGGGCTAGGGGAGAGGAGAGGCACAGGGGTGACACAGCAGGCTGGGGGTAGAGTGTTCCTGATCTCCCTGGTCAGGGCAAGTGGACAAAGAACATGAGAAACCCTCTCATAACCCACTCTGGTTCACCTGGGGGACTTAAAACTCCTTGACATTGGCTGCAGGGGAGATGGCAGCAGGGCATGAGCTGCTGGGGAGTGTCAGGGATAACTTTGTGATGGGTCTTGGAGGAGTCAAGCAGAGATGAGGCAGAGCTGGATCTGCTGGTCAGTAACAAGGAGAGGGTGCTGGGTTGTGGTTATGGAGGTCAGTCAGGGCTGTAGGGACCATGAGGAGGTGATGGTCAAGATCCAGGGGAGAGTGAGGATTTCAGAGCAGCAAAGGACAGATCTTAGGCCTTAAGAAAGCAAGCTTTGGCATGTTCTAAGGAAAAAAAAGGGGGGGGGGGGGGGAAGGTGTACAAAGCAATGCATGTTGGTTCATATTTTCAAAAGCCTCTGGAAAAGGGCAGACAACGTTTTTCCATGGGACAGAAATATCAGCTTTCTGTTGGCTTCAGATGAAAAATTAAATAACTGCTTTGTTTGAAGCAAAATGGAAAAAAAAGTTTGAGGCCTGTACCTTTCTATTTTGGAGCACATTCACCTTAAATTGTATCTTTCTAAAATGTTAAGCAGGAACATGGCAATTAGAGTTCAAGGACTTTTCTTTCTTTGTTCTTTCCAGTAGGCTGAGCCAATTAACTTACTCCTCCCATGACATACAGTCAGCAAGTGACTCCAATGGCGTGTTACGTATCTTTGTCAGGAGTTGCTTGAGGTGTTTCAGAAGTAAATTGGACAAAGTCCTTACCACTTAAAAAAGAAAGGGACACACATCACATCCCCCATAACTGTCCACAGTCCTTTAAAGAAGAGATGTAGGATGGAAAATGTCGAAAGCAAATGTTTCAGGTGCAGGCCAAATTAAACTCCCAAACAACTCTCCCCACAGAATGCTTAAGTTCTTCTTAAACTGACAAATAAAAGTACTTTGCCATGAAGTGAAATTAAAAATTTTGCATAGGAGATGTCTTTTTTTTCTAACGAAAATATATGTTCTATTGATGTTTCTTAGCTAGTGGTTCCCCAAAGGTCTTTATTAGTTACTAGTTAATTTCCTAGAAAACATTCATGAGATGCTGCTAACTCCCTTAGGTGATGCTGAAAATCTCATTGGAAATGATGGAAAAATCATCTTGGTTTTACATATGTATGTACTTGGAAGAAATGTATATACCCCAAGGTACTGTATCCATTTTGATTACATTCAATTTACTCTAAATGACGATTGAAACTACTCTTACCTGACATCATTTATCTACACATTTACAGGTTGCTATAGCTAATACTGATGATGCACTAGTGTTCATTAATAATTGTTTGGAAAAAAAAGGCTTCTGTTCCAAGCTTTCGGGGATGATAGTGGAAGCTGTGCATTGGAAGTGGGGCATTTCTTTGTTTATAAACCTCAGTATTCATGAATTGGATAATTTTGGATAATTTCTGTTGTTTTTAAGATAGCAACATTTCCAAGCTCACAGATGATTTGTACTGTGTGTCATCTTGGCTTTCCTGCTCCAGGAACGTTTCATAACCATTTCTTCTGGCCTTTGAATCAAAGCCATCTTTAGAGGGTCACAGTCTTCCATTTTACAGTTCTTCTTGAGTAGATCATCAGAACAATACTCCATAAAAGGGATCAGTTTCATTCCTTTTCCCCTTCCTTGTGAACTGCCTCTAAAAGACCCACCCCTGCCTTGGGATCCCCTTCCCTTGAATCAACAGGTCCCTCCATGTCTATTCAAACATCTTCCACTCTCCGAAGACCACTCATAGCTACTAAGCAATGAAGCATTTTAGTGAAAAGAAAGAGAATTAAATAAAAGCAGTAATTAAACTCTATATTGCTGTTTGCCATGGCAGGATAGGTAGGCAGTCTCATTTAATGTCTTTAATTTCTAATTAGTACATCTATCATCAGCCAAAATACACTTTAATTAGTTATTTGTGTTTGCCACTATTTTGCCATAAGATGACATGGGCATTGGGGTTTTTTTTTGCTGTTGCAAATTTACCGCAAACATATGGTATTCTCCTGAGTTTAATAAAAGTGTGTACACTATAAGTCAATGTAAATGAGTCTACAAATTGGGAAAAATGTGATTTATTTTTTTTTACACGCTTCCATGGTAATGCTTTTTTCCTCAAAAAAAAAGAATGAAGTAAAATTTCAAACAACATTTTAGAGCTCCTTGCAGAACAATGTAAATGCATTCAGTATGTTATCCAATATATAATGAATTTTTAGGAACTAAGAGGAAATATGAATTATTTTACAAATGCTTATCACAAACCTAGCCTTACTATTTCTTAAAATCTCTTTAATTGCATTATCTCCTCTCTAGCACAAGAAAATCACAAAAGAGAAGGCAGAGGTTTGTTGCAATGATTCTGCATAGCACTAGTTTTAAAGAACTGAAAGTAATGAATTTGCTATCAAAAACAGTGCTACACTGTCATCTGTGCTGGCCACAGCTGCCTGCCTAGCATAATTACGGAGACACAGCGTAATTAGAAAGTTGCCCCTTCCCATACACTAATATTTTGATCAAATACATAACTCCTGCTGACAACTGCCTCTTATAGATAAGCGGGGTGTTTCATTTGGAATGTCTCTTAAGTGTGTTTTGATCTGGGAGAATGCAAGTAATTGGTGCTCAATGATTAACCCTTGAAGTGAATAAAATGTTTTTAAAAGTAATTTTTTGGTTTGAAACAACTGAGAATTAATTAGAATGTCTTATTTTGTCTCAGACTTCAAAAAAAAATTGATCAAATGCTTCCATCTTACATATTTCTGAAACACATCATCCTGAGGTAGAAAACTTCCCTTTGTATTTCCAGGATTAAAAAAAATGAACAGATCTGCACTTGTTAAAGTCAAGATTATGACACGAAAGGACTACTTGCAGCACATTAGTTTCACCAGGCCCCTTCTTGAAGGGGCAACAAAGGTTGTAGCACTTTGCTGTTCTAGAAAGACATTTCTTTTTAAGAGATTCTTCCCAAGACATAAATGTCATAAGGAGGACTAGCATCCCTGAGGATGTATATAACTTAGAGCTTAGCTTTAGGCTCTTTCACAGCCACTTGCCATTCCCCTGATGCCTGTGTCTTCTGCACACACAGATGCCAGACAGTGACATGAAGACCTTTATCTTTTGATCATTCTCCAGAAATACCCTAGGGCAGAGTTCTGTAGATTTTTACTTAACATTTCTTAATTGCTGCTGGGAAGATAGGGGATGTACTTTGATTGCCTTTGTAACAGAAGAGACAACTAGGATTCACAAATTTTACAGCCTGAGAGAAAACGTGATTGGGGAATACCAGTTTCAGATGGATGTTTCTAAATAAAGTTTTCTCCGTCTCAACACATGCAGACCTGGAGAACTATGTAAATTAAACAAATTTTATGACAAAGGTATTAATGTTACCCTAATTTGACCACAGCATTTGTCGGAAACCGTAAGTCAAATTAGATGTAATTTGAGCAGCCTAAACAAAGACAAACTTGAGACACACTGGTTTGTCCTCATCAGCTCTCCTAGTGGCTGAGTAAAGTAATCAGATTTCAACTGTAGCCTCGATAACTACGACATCTCACGTACCTCTGCACTGCCCTGCTGTCCCACAGAGTTAATTTTTTTCCAGTCTTCCACTTCTCCTTGTGTGGGGAGCTATGACCTATAAGAGCAGTCTAATTAGAGGAAAAAAAAATTAAGCTGGTGTCTTCAATGACAAACTATTGATTTGGCCTCACTGGTAGAGCACTATGGAAAAAAAAGAGGGGGGGCGGAGGGGCATATCCAGGATTTCAGTCTCTTTGATAATCAACTCATTAGCCTGGCTCTCTAGATGCAAAATAAGCAGTTTATGTTTGTACTCCTCCCACTATCATCTAATTTCTGAACTGTAGATTGAACTTTCAGTAATATTTGATAGGACAACTTCAAAGTTTCCACATACTCTCTCACAATAAAGGAGAACAGAAATGAAGAGGAAGACCATATTCCTTCAGTAAGACAAGATAACAGTCTGTTATCTTGGCACATGAAAGAGAAGCATCATGGACAACCGCCATCTGCCAAAACAATGCTGAGAATTTCACAGATAAGACAGACTCCAACTGCAAAATCTTCCAGCAATGCCAGCTGTTTGGTGCCATTCCTCGTGTCTTGGCTGAGTGTCGTGTACTCCTAAACAGCTGATGCATCCCAGGAACTACTGGCAAACTGACAATGCACATGTAACATAATATATCTACCAATATAGTAACACACTCTACTAGTATTGATACTCTAATATACTTCTAGTCATTTTATAAATAGGGTATTGCATTTTATGGTGCAAAATCAAGAAACATCTGAGTTTTCCTTAATGCAATTTCTAGATTTGCAAACCCTGAGGTTTCCAGCAGAATTTGAGAAAACCCTTGTGCCTCAAGCCTCTTAGTTGTCTCTTGAGCAGATAAACCTCTGCCTTATGCTCCTCCATCACAAGAACCAATATAAGAACAACCTTAAAAGAAATTAGTTTGTTAGGTTTTTTTTTTTACATGCTGGTTCTTTCTTGCAACTTCAGTGGCAGGCCGTAGTATCTTGTACTAGGAACTGTGTGAATGAAGAATTAAAACACAACATATAAATCAGAAAATATTTTCTAAATCAGAAAATGGCAAATGAAGACAACAAAATCCCACCTTTTCCTTTCTGCTTATTGCAAATAAAGGGGATACAAGAAATTAATTTTGGATCGACTCAGCATGAGAAAAAGCTCTCTTAGCCATCTTGCAGTTAACTCATTCACCATCCTGAATCTATCCTTAAAGGCAAGTAAGTTGTGAGCTGGCAATACTTCTTAAAAGTAAATGAAGATGTTTCTTTTTTTGCCCTTTTTAAGAAAAATGTTTTGTAGTTTGCCTGTCTGTCCTGAATTTCGCCTAATTTTTCTACAAATGTACTTTCTATTTACAGTTTGACAGGAAACACATCTTGAAAATTCTAGATTGGTCATTGTTCAATGCACTGTATGTTCTAGACAAGCATTATTATATAAAAATCAGAGGAAGGTTATTGAGAAATTACAACCTGGCCTAAAGAGGTTATAAGTTTAATGGAGATGGTGGCACACAAAAATTAGTGAGGAAACTCTTTCTGTGATGCCCATTTGATATGGATAGTCTTGCCCTGGGTTGATAACAGAACTGTTCAAGCATCCACACATATGTATAAAATACTGTCCTTTTTATTTTTTTTTTGCCAGGTTGTCCAGTTCTCAACATAATTCAAAATGCACCTCAAGTCCATCAGAATTGTACAAGCATGTTCTAAATTCTTTTGCACTTCTCTTTGTCCTTATCTCCATTACTCACGCATGGGGCTCCAGGGCAACGCACCCCGCATACGTCATAGAATCATAGAAGGCACATCGAAAGATCACCTGCGCCAAACATTTGTGGGAAAGGGAGCATCTCGCACTTTGTCCAACTGCATTTTGAAAATCACCAGCAACTGGAACTCTGCCATGTCCCTGGGGAGCTTGTTCCAGTGATTGATTTTTCTCATTGTAAAAAAGTTCTTTCTCATATCAAGATAAAGCATTGCGCAGTGCATCTTGTACCCAGTGCCCCTTGTTTTCTACATGTGGCTCCTCCTTACGAGAGAGCCTCCATCCTCTTGGTAGCTGGCCCTTAAGTACCAGAATACTGTGATGAGGTCTCCTCTGATCCTTCTCTTCTCCAGGCAGAAAAGAAAGATCCAACTCCTTCAGTCTTTCCCCACGGGGCAGGTTCTCCAGACCCATCGATCATCTTCATGGCCCTCTTTTGAATCTTCTTCAATTGGTCTGTGTCTTTCTTGAATTGTGGGGGCAAGAACTCCAGGTGGAGTTTACATCACTTGTCTTTGTTAAATTTCATGCTGTTCTTCCTGTCCAATCTTCAATCCTGTAGGGATCTTTGTGTAAGACAGCTCTCCCTTCGATGCATTCACCTCACCACCCAGTTTGGCATCATCAGCAAAGTTGGTGAGGGTATTTTCAATCTGGTCGTCCAGATAATTTATGAAGATGTTGAATAGTGTGAAGCCCAGTATTGATCCCTGGCAGAACCCCACTATGTGACAGGCTGCCAGCCTGAGTAAAATGCATTGATCACCATTCATCCTACCCATTGGTTTAATGATGTACACACTCATGATGAGGCAAGATAGCATGAGATGGGTTTTTGAATTCTTTACGTATCGCTAACAGCTTGTTCTTTGGAAAGAAGACAGGCTCTGTAGGTGATTTTAGTAGAGTTACAGACTAGATGAAAGCTCTACAGCTGTACAGCTATAACACAACGGTACATCAATAGTGATAAAGAAGCAAGGCCTCAGGGATAAGGCACCAGACCAAAACACAGATTCCAAGGGATTTCCCTCATTAGCTTGCGAACTGACTTCTCCAGATTTCCCTGTCCTTTGTGGTGAAATTGTTCTAATGATGTACTTGCTTTATAAACTGCTTTCTGCAGATGAAAGGGGGATGCAAATTGTCACGTTACCGTCAATCCCACTACAAGCTAAGCTTACCATAGGCAGCTCCCTGTTACATAGTCTTTCTGTATCCTGCAAATTCTCCTGCAGTCAGCCTTGGTCTACAGGTATGGGATAGAAGCACAAGTTGTGTCTGTGTTATGTTTCAGACACTGGTCTGAATTCACACTCCTGTTACACTTGTAGTTTCTGGACACATACCCAGATTTAGATGTGGACTTGGTCATGTCAGGAGAAAAATGCTTTGGCCCCACGCTAGGGTTTCATGCAGGTTTAACCACATCTTTGCTGTAGTGGATGGCTGAAAAGCCATGGGACTCACACAGCTAGTCCTGCATACCCCCTCGTTAACCAACAGAGTGCAGACAAGACAGCCCCGCATCCCTCCTGAAAAGACCTTGTCACCATCTATTACAGTGACGATATGACCTGATTGGAAACTCTGGAGCAAAACGATGAATTGTGCCAGAGTTTCAGTTTTCTTTGGCTACTATATCAATAGCTGTGAGTAGTTGTGGTTGGGACATGTGAGAATCGCACTTCTTTTGCTAGAACCCAAAGCATGAGCTGGGCATCTTGCAGCTGTGTCATTGTGAAATAATCCTTTGACAATGTATCTAGCTATATAAGGCCAAAAAAGGTGACAGTCTGCGCAAGATTGTGCAATATGTTAGAAAACATCACCTCTCGAAGACCACCCTAAGCCAGCTGTACCCTCTCCATCAGGGAGCAGCAAGGGCCACTGCTCCCTGGGTTACAGGAAGCCAGAGAGCCAAAGACAGAGCCTGTATCGTGAGGAGGCTGAGTGGTGATGAGGCAGGTCCGAGGTGAAGCTCGGAAGCCAGCCTGCTGCTTAAGGCCAGGACCAAGCCAGCTGCTGACAAGCAGATCCCATGGTGATGCTCAGAGGCCAGATGTCCCCAGGTCAGGATCTGGCTTGCCACATCCTTGACCAAGCAGAGGCATGGCTGTGGCTGAGCCATGGCAGTAGGTAACAAAAGCTCCAGAGGTGAGCTTCAGTTGGTGCCCAGTGATGGGGGTAAGGGATGAAGGCCTCAGGTAAGGCTGGTCAACTCCATTAAGGCTTACTTCGGGTCTCCTTAATGCTCTTGAGGTAGTGAGTTCACAACCCTGGTATTTAGCACAATGAGAAAGCCCATGTCCTTGCACTGGAGTATTCACAGAATTGTTTAGGTTGGAAAAGATCATTGAGTCCAACCACAAACATAACACAGCCAAGTCATTCCAGTTCCTCTGGGAGATGTCAGGGCCAAACATTGAGAGGAAAGTCTGTGTTAAGTTTCACTAGGATCGTGGTGTTCATGATCAAACACAAAACCGTGGTCTTCTGTTCCCCCAGTGTTTTATTGTGCCAGTGAATGCTAGGCCAGGATAGTTACAGCCACAAAGGCCTCTCAATTAAATACATGGGCTACTTCCTCAGCAGTTTCTTCTTTCCCCAGTACATATGTGGAGCTGCTGCAGCTCCAGCTTCACCAGGTGCTGCATGCTGTGCAGCCAGCTGGAGACTACTTAGTCTATATGTTTGATTTAGATACTACATTAACTTTCCAAGAAAACGGTTTGCACTATGACTAATATTCATCACGCAATAGAATAGCTCAAGGCCTGCTTCACCACTCCGGGTCACTAGATCAAAACAAGCTCACTCCCGGTCAGGTGTGATACGTTTTGGTAGGCTCTGCCAGCTGGATGAGGAACAAAGAGCTTTGGGGTCTGATCTACCACACCATCCCTAAGATAGCTTTTGAGGTCAAGACTATAAAAGCACAGTGTCAAAGCAGGGGAAGAAAGCCTGTACTGCTGTTCTCTTGACGGTGTTCTTTCTCCAGGTAGATGATTCACCCCTCCTACTTAAAAAAATGTTTACCTTTCAGATGTATTAATTTTCCCTTTTAAGTTGCCTGCTAAAAATCACTTGCATTTTTGCAAAAGCAGAGCATATCAAGTGAGGTATGTTACTCCTGTATTCAGGAAAAGTGAAAGAAAAAAATTCTAGGCTCACAAACACTGGAGCATTGTAAGCAGCCATCCTAGAAGCAGAAGCGACTCCTTTTCACTGAGATTCAGGCCTGGTATTGCAGGATTAAAATGGTCATGCATAATCTGACAACCCTGGTCATCCATACTGACTGGAGAAGAGGCATTGGGACATAAAAATGAGGCCTTGAGCCCTAACTCTTAAGGCCTGGACCCACAAAATTTGGTTTAGTTTCCCCAAAAAGAACTGTCCGGGTGCTAAAAATGATGCTTTGCACCCTGAAAATGAGTCTTGCAAACCTGAAACTATGACTTTGAGCTCTCAATCCAAGAATTTAGACCTTAAAAATAAAGATTGGAGCCTAAAACAAAGCTTTGGAAGCCAAAGCTAGGACTTTGGAAAGGAAAAATAAATCTTGAGCCCCTTAAAAAAAGGCTTTGAGCCTTAAAAATGAAGCTTTCCAATCTAAAAATGCAGGCTTTATCCGAAACAGAGGATTTGTAGTCTATAAATGTGGCTTTGGGAATCAAGCTTTGGAACTTAAAATGAGGCTTAGGAAATCAAAACAAACACTTTGAGGGGGGAAAGGGAGCTTCAGGCCCTAAAATTGAGGCTTTGCGTTCCAGAATGAGGCTTCAGAACCTATAAATGCAACTTGGGACCCAAACAGAAAGATGAAAGTGGGCCCTAGAGAAAGCCATGGGACCATAGCCCCATCCCAGCAGCTCCTTGCAGGGCCGGACCAGCAGATTCCCTGCCATGGGAGGTGGCAGCACTGCGGGGCACACCCGGGTTTGTAGTCTGCCAAAGAACACACCGTGGCACAGGACGCAGCGAGGACTGTAGTCCAGCAAAGGAGTGCCTTGGGAAACATCAGGATTTGTCGTCCACTGTGGGCCCTGGCAGCGCTGCAGGGCACACTGATCTGCGGAATCAGACTCTAACTCGATAAGAGTTATAAAGAAGGTATTTGTCAGCAGGCAGCAGGTTGGATAACTCCAAAAAGCCCTGCGCATCGAAACAAAAGACAGGTCGATATTTATTGCCAAAAGACATACATATTCATTACATTCCCGAGACGAGGCTGGGTTATGTTAATCAGTTCTGAGAAATCAGTAACATTAGTGTCTCCCTCCTCAGCGCACGCGTCGTTGGTCCTGGCCTCCTTCCAAACTACAGAGCCAGTGTTTTTGTCGAGGGATCCTAGAAACTTCTACGTTTCTACTGAGGAGAGACTTGAAACTTCTTCCTCATCACAGCACAGTTTCTCCTTATCGAGCAAAGCATCGTACGTAACCTTGCTAAGTTTGCAAAAGCTGCTCCACTGCAAAATTCTCCTCCCTTACAGCTATGCCCAAGGCTAACTAAATAACTGAACTATAGTTGAGCGCACTAAACAAAGGCTAAACAAGGGTTTCTACTGTAATTCTTACATTTTCCTAAAATCCCACATCATTTTGCTAAAATCCCACCTCAACAACAGGAATTGTAGTCAGCCACCGGCACCCGCAGAGCCATGGGGCGTGCCGGGAATTATAATCTGCCGTGGGAGTTGGCAGTGCTGCGGAACACACCAGGAACTGTAGTCTGCCACGGGAGCAGGCAGTGTCGTGGGGCACGTCAGGAATTGCAGTCTGCCACAAGGACTGGGCAGCGTCACGGGGTGCTCTGGGAATTGTATCCTGCCACAGGGACCGGCAGTGCTGCATGGCATGTGGGGATTTCCAGTCTGCAACACAGACTGGGCAGCACTGCAGGGCACTCCAGGAACTGCAGTCCACCATGGGACTCAACTAAGCCATGGGACATGCCAGGAATTACAGTCCACCACGGAACAGAGCTCAGCAGGGCCCAGGCTGGGCTTGGATCACAGAATCGGGAAGGCTGGAAAAGGCCTTTCAGATCAGAAAGGGCTGCCAGGCACTGGAAAAGGCCACCCGGGGCAGTGGTGGATTCCCCATCCCTAGAGGGGTTCAAAAGTCCTTTGGATGTGGTGCTCAGGGACAGGGTTCACTGGTGGGCTGGCAGTGCTGGGTGTGTTGTTGAAGCTCTGCCAGTTATGGAGTAGCTGCTCTGCCCAGGTGCACCTCTCGCAGGGGTGCTCACTGCTGCTGGCCGCTACTGGCGTAGGAGCAGAGCCCACCCTGCAGCCCGGCACCTGGGTAGCCATGTGTTGCCACCAGAGCTGTCTGGGAAGCTGAGTTGGTGATGGCAGGCGCAGAGCTTAGAGAGAACATGGCTTTCTGCTGCCTGGATACCATTGTTCCCTGTTGGAGCTGGCAGAGCTTCAGCATTCCAAAGGGCCCTGCTGCTATGCCATGCCCTGCTTTCCAGCTCTGGTCACAGTGCTCCTGGATGCTCACACTCCCCAAGCCAATTCCACAAGGTGTGGGAGTGGCCACCATGCACCCAGGCCTCATCAGTGTCTTTCATGAGAGCTTCCAGCTCCCAGAAAGGGCCTTGTGGCCGCTGGCAACCAACACCATCCCAGCCACACTGGGGCTGAGGTGGGGAAACTGGAGACGGGCAAGTGGACATCCTGTCCGCTGGGGCGGGATGGCCCAGCTGGGTGTCCCCTGCCCCCCTCCTGTGGTTGGCATCGGTCACTAGCCTGGCTGGCTAAGACTGCTGCTCACAGCTTTCCACCTGCTGGAAGAGCATATTAAACTGCTTTTCTCCACATGCTTGAGGGGACAAGTTGAGAGTGGGGCATGGTTTGGGGCAGGCTGGACCCTGTGGCAGTCTGAGCACTTTTTAGGTAACTTTTTTTCATAGAGCTTTTTTTCCAGAGGCTCCCATTCGGCCTCAAAGGCTGCTGGTTTTGCAGAATCATAGGAGCCCGTGTGCTGCAGATCGATGGCTTGCAACTGGAGCAAGGAAGGGACAGTGCCAAGAGCAATTGCAATTCTCTGGTAGAAATGAGGGATAAAGAGGAGGAGAAAAAGGGGAGGTTCTTCCCGCTGAGAAGCCTGTGTCCTATTGTCCTACTTCTGGAAACCAAGAAAACTTGGAAGACAGGCACAAAAAGGTACTGCATCTGAATATCCTCAAGACCTCTACCTGTTCAGTTTATCCAAAATAAGGGTAAGGCAAGACCACAGATGGTACACAGCAGAGGCACAGCAGCAGTGGTCTACGCTAAACCACACAGGAGGAAGAGGTCAAGACTCAGCTCAGAGCCAAAGTAGGGGATGTGTGTGTGACAGCCTTGTCTGGATGTTCACACAGAGATGCACCTGTGTTTTTCATCCAGGCTGTGTGACCAGTCTGTACCAGATTGTACTGTTATTACTTGTCAGCATTCCTTAAGACATATCCCACTTTGACAACAGCTTTCTGCTGCACCAGTAAAGTCTGCTTTCTGTTGTTCCGTGTCCTCTATAGCTCAGACTCTACCCGTAGCCCACGTCCAGCCCCGTTCCTCCCAACGGCCTGGTCCATGGCACAAGAAGGCTGCTGGGGCAGCTACTGCTGCTGTGCACACAGCCATCAATTATTCCATGCCAACAGGCAGAGAAAGGAGGCAGCAAACTCCAATGTGCACCAGGCCTTTCCCTCCCTCCACCCCTTTAAAACACCCCACAGCTCTGCTCCTGCCATGGGGCTGCCCCAAAACCACATGCTCAGCAGCTGCTTTCCAGCTTAGTGACCTGCAGTCCTGGATCACTGAGAGCAACTCCATTTCCTCCCCGAGAATGCAGTGGATGCGCTGCTCTGTGTTGCCATACATCAGTCAACTGCACCGATGCAGCTCCTCCCAATGGCCCCAGACCTGCTCCCTGAACTCCAGGAAGCAAAAAGTAATTTCTCTGATGACTGAGTTTGGAAATCTATTAGGAAGCAGAGGAAAAGGAGACGAGACATGACAGTCTGGCACCACAAATACGTGCTGTGTTTCCAAAGGGAAAAGTAACAGCTTTTCCATAAGGAAAAGCCCTGAGGTTCAGTCCACCTGGGACAGGAGTTTGTGGAGCCTGGGGAAGGGAGAGAATCATCGCTTTTGACTCCTAGAACAGCAAAGGCAGCCACCACTCCATCACTCACATGTCATGAGCTCTGGTCTGTGCCCAACACTCAGGCAAGACAGATGGGGCTACCTGAGCCATGAGTGGTATTCCTAGGGTCTGTGAGCCCGTAAGCTCTTTCAGTGTAGTGCAGGATACCGTTTCAGGCTTGTAGTACTTTGCAGGATCCTCTCAGAGATCTCCAGAGCGGGGAAGCATCCTCACGGGCGCAAATACAAACGCAGATGGGGCTGGTGTGAAAAGAAGCAGAGAGGAGCATGAGCAGATAAGGTTATCGAAGGACACATCCCTCATTCCTAGAAATATGGCAAGCACAAAGAAGTGCAACTACCATACAGTTCTCTCCAGGAAGGAATGCAGACCAGCTGTGACACCAGACACTGAGACCATGGCTAAGAAGAAAAGCATTCCCAGAAATGACCTCCTCCAGGTGATGGCACTCTTACCCCTCGGGGCTGCCACCCCAAGTGCTTCTGTAGTCCCAGCAGAGCTGGTTCCTGGCATTTGTTCAGCCATGAACACAGAGCCTTCCCTTCAGCACACCACCAGTACCAGATCCCAAGGAGGAGCATCCCCAGCCAAGAAAGACCCCTCCACATGCAGGTACCTTACTCAGGCAAGTCGAGTGCAGCTGTGCAAAATCCCGCAAAGGTGAGCGTGTACTTGGCCAGGATGTCAAGCAGTTGCTTGGAGAAGGACCACCCGGGGGGCGGGTCAGGACACGGGCAGGATCACAGAATCAGAGAATCAATCCCATTGGAAAAGACCTTTCAGATCTTTGAGTCCAATCCTTACCCCAGCACTGCCAACTCAGACACTGAAACATGTCCCCAAGTATCACATGTACACAGCTTTCAAGCCCCTATGTGATGGGGACTCCATCATTCCCAGAGAAGCGTTTACTCTGCAGCCCTATGACTGTGCCCCACCGAAGGCTGGTACCACCTGTGAAAGTGAACAAAGATCAGGGAAAGGCATGAGGAGAAGGAGGAGAAAGCAAGACTCAGAGACTGGGTCAGAGAAACAGGAATTTATTTCCTTTTTCCTAAACAAAGTGTTTACGAATAAGTGCTACTGGCAGGAGCAGCGCAGCCAGTTGCGGGGATGGGGAGGGTCCTGAGTTCCGGGGACCTCTGTCTTTGGGAAGTGCCGGGCAGAGGGACCTTCTGCAGGAGCATCTCCTGGTTCCTCCTGGGGCTGCAGCTGCCCTGCAGGGAGAGGCGCAGGGGAAAGGTGGTCAGAATCCCCATGGAGGCTGGCTTCTGAGGTGCTGGCTCCATCTTCCTGGCCATGCAGCCTTTTGCAGGGCTGAGTAGAGGCCTGGGAACTTGGGGCCTTCCGCTTCCGGGGATGCTTGTGTCCCCCGGGCAAGCTGTCCACGTTTGGCGTGGTAGGGCCTTCCACAGCCGCCTCCTCTTTTTCCTCCTTTGTCTCATCCTGCTCTTCAGCTTTGGACTCAGATGGGGGGCGTATGTTACCCCCATGGACGCTGGACTCCTGGCGTCGTGGCATCTTGTTGGGCTGGGCAGAGTCTTGAGAGTTGGTGGCCCTCCTCTTCCTATGGTGCTGAACACCCCTGTGCAAGTTGTCCTGCCCACGAGGAGAGGGACCTGCCTCCACCACATCCTCTCGCTCCTCCTGGCACTGATCCTGCTCTGCTTGGAAAGATCCAGATGGAGGGTGTCCAGAGCTCCCACGGATGGCAGCCTTTGACGTGCTGGCTTTCCCTTGCACATTGCAGCCTTGAGAGCGAGAGGAGCCCGGCTGGGCAGTGGGAGCGCTCTCCCGGGAAATGTTGGGGCTGGAGCTGGCTGCAGGGCCATCGTCCTCCCCCCTTGCAGTGCGGGGCTCCTGCTCACGCTGGTGCTGGAGGATCTCACTGCCACACAGGCGCACGACAGCAGTGATGATCCGGTGGGTGAATGTCTCTGTGCGTTCAGACAGGTAGGGCCGCAGCTCCCGCACCAACATCTCCTCGTCCAGCCCACGCTCGCACAGGATTCTCACAATGGCACCCACCCTCTTAGATACTTCCCACCGCTTCTGCCTGCAGAGCAGCACCAGCTCCCGTTCTAGCCAAGGCACCAGGCACCAGAGGCAGTCGGGGTGTCTTCTGAACAATTCTGCCCAGACCTCAGGAGGGAAGCCACCAACGTGAGGCCCAGGCACCAGCACCGCAGCCCCCTGCTCCTGTTGTTCAGCTGATGGCTCTACATAGCTTGTTAGCGTAAATACCTTAGAGTCCTCCAAATTTCCGGACTGCCGCAATAACTTTATAGCCTTTGTGTTCATCCTGCAGAGCGGGCAATTGGGCTTTTCCGCTATCCAATGTGTGGCACAGGAGAAGCAAAATTGGTGGTGGCAGGGTACCATGATGGAAATATCCTCTTGATTGTCACCACAGATGGGGCAGCACCACTCACTCTTGGTGGCAATGCTCTCTTCATGCTCTGGATAGCTGGGACACGATGAGGATGAGGATGAGGACAGGTCCCCCATCACTGGTGATGCAGCAATAGATGTTCTGCTCTGCAGAATGGAGGGAGACCACGGTCACTCACTGTTCTGGGGATGGTACCAGAAGGGGGAAGAAATGCACAGGTCCCTTCAGAAGGTCATTCTGCTGACTCCCTCAGCCCTCTTGCCCAACCCACATCCACCGCAGAGGGACGTTTCCCCCACAGCTCACCTTTGCTGCTCAAGCACGCCCTGTGGTCGTCAGGCTGGAGAAACACAGGGAATGGCTCTGGGATGGGCACTGAGAGCTGCCAATGACAGCTTCCAAAGCACCACCCAGCACCAGAACAAGCCTCTCTCAGGCCTCCAGACCTCACAGAAGTCCAGGCACGAGCAGACTGAGCCAACTCTGCTGATGCCTGCAGATAAGCCGCAAGGTCTGTGAGGTCACAATACGTTCCCCAGTGGTGTTACCCTCAACCACTCGGTGATGTCACAGAGGGCCGTCTGCCCCACTGGGTGCTCAGTATCAGCTGAAACTCTGGAGGTGAGACTGGAGTTCAGGAGAAATCTTGCCACTTTGAGCACCGTCTGGCCATTGGACAGGTTGCCCAGTGTGGTGGTGCCATCTCTATACTCTGAGGGTTTCAAGCCCCCGCAGGACAAAGCCCAGAGCACCCTGGTCTGACCACAGGGCTGACCCTGCTTTGGGCTGGAATTTGGACCACAGACCAGCTACTATCCCAGTCGTCCTATGGGATGGCTGTAACTTCTGTGATCCTCTCGGTACATGTTCACAACTTGATGTGTCAATGTGGCGCAAAGAATGCAGAGCCCTGGTGCCACTCTGAACACCAGGTACACCACAGGCGTTCAAAGAGAGCCTGTGGCTAACTTGATAGTTGTACTGCAGGGGAGTTCCCTTACCATGGGTTCTAGTCAAATGCATCCAGGTGGATCCTAATACTGCAAAGAAAAGCATCTCTGGAGCAGTGGTACAGGGGTTTCAGTCAACTTCTGTGCTGAGTAAAATGTTTCTCTCGTGTTTGTGGATTTACGCTCTTAAAACCCACATCAAATGGCAACATGTGGAAGGATGTCCTAGGGGTGCACCTCCAAAATGCATGGATTTGTTCTATCAGCAGTTGAATTTTACGTTTTATTGTTAGGAAGGCAAACACAGCAAATTCTTGAGTGATTTTACTGCTCTGTGTATGTGTCTGTGCGTGGTCAAGTCTCTGTAGAGGGCAGGGGGGAAAGACCCAGGAGCTTGTACACCATGCTGTAATGTTGAAAATAGATTAAGACACCCGCCCAAAGATCTCGTGAAGGACCGTAAGTATGGCAACAATGATCAGGTTTGAACTGAAGCCTGTTGAAATCTCACAGTACGGATCCCTACTAAGGACTGCAAGAAAAAGAGTTGTGCCTGTGTGGAAAGAGGGAGCTTCTCTCCTTGAAAAAACGGGGAAGTGCTGATGTCTAGATTAGCACTTAGATTTCTAAAGATATACCTATTTCAATGAATTTCACAGTATCTCAGTATCACAAGGTTGGAAAGGACCTCTGAGATGATCAAGTCCAACCTATAACCCAACACTAACACCAACCCATCATCTGAACCATGGCAAGTTCAAGAGATTTGGGGTTTTTAGAATCTGTCTGCTGTTTTTTTAAAAAATCATTCCCATATGCCACGAGCCGCAGCCAGCTTCACCTGATGTCGAGATGAGAGTGTCCAAGGCTGTGAAGAGGACTGAGAAAGCACACCTGGGTCTGGGAGGCATGGGGCGAAATCCTCTTCCTACAATCACATGGGAAGCCTCACTCTCAGCTTTGCAGCAGCTTCTTTGAGCACTGCTTCGGCACTCCCTCCTGACTTGGGAAAGCTGTTCAACACCAGGATGCCAAACGGAGTCAGGCAGCGCAAAACTGAGTTCTTCCAGTGCAGCCCACCGCTGCTGATAGCACACTGCTCCCTGCATACAGGGGATATTATCTTGCTTAAGCCGGAGAGTTTCACAAGACAACACGTATTTTGGACCCCCTCCCTCTTCTCCTACAAGACAATTTCTTCAGGAAATACACCTCTAAAGCCTGGTGATCTCTCTCCACCCGTATTTTTCAACTGAATGTTATAAAGCATCACTCCTTACAGAGTTGTAGGCTAAGTAGCATGGTGCCTACATCCCAAAAAGATAAGGGCAGTTCAGACCAGTACTTCCCAAATGAATTTCAAGGCTCTGTCTGGACAAATTGATCTCTCCACAAATTTTCCTGGCCTGCCTGCCTTTTGCTAGTGGCTTTCAAGATCAGTTGAAGACTTTGCAGTCAAATACTTCATTTTGTATTTGTTTCGCAAAGAATGACACAACACAGATGCAGAAAATACCACTGGCACACAAATCAAAAGCCATTGAACAGAGTGAGATTCTCAGGCGCTGTGTCGATACCAACAGATGCTGTGGTATCAGTTCTGTTCTCCCAGCTGTCCTGACAGCATGAGACAGACAGCCAAACAAAAAGAGCAGAAGAGGAGTCTCCACCTACTGACTGCTTGCTTTGCTGTTGAAAACTGGGAGAGGCAGTCCACAAAGGAAAACGTGCTGTCTAGCAGGGTTCCTGGTGACACTGTAATTGCGTTACGCTGAGCAATTAACAATGCTGTGCAATTAACAATCCAGCACACTCACACCCTTTGACAGAATTACCTTTTTGGTTTCTGCAAACTGCTGTTGATATAGCATTTAGTAGCTATTCAGGAACGTTACTGACTGACTGCAAGGTTACCATGCAGCATCAGGATCAGCTGGAGGCGCGGCAAAGTTCTGGACCACAGTGCAAGATCCTAAGGGCACCAAACTTTTGCTCTGTCCCATGGTTTCAAACCTTCTGACTCTAATTCAGTCCTTGCTGACTTGCTGAGGAGAATCACCTTGGGCAGTCCCCAGATGCATCGTGCTTCACCTAGTGCTTCCCTGTGCTGGCGAAAGAGCTTTGACACAGAGGGGAGCCCGTCTCCGTTCTGTAAGTGTGGAAAGACCTTGAGACACATGCAGATCACTTCAGCAAGAGGCAGGGCAGGAAACGTACCTGTCCTTGGTTTTCTTACAGCTTTTTCATGCGTCCAGAAAAGGTCCAAAGAGGAGTTAGTTGCTAAGGGCCTGTCAGCTCCTAAAGCACACCGGATGGGTTACCCAGGTCTACTCTTTCATTTCCACCCTTAGCAGAAGGTTGGCATTTTGCTGAGGTCAGCAAAGAGAACTGAAGGGAAAGTTTTCTCTTGCGCTTCCTGGATGGGAGGGCAGTGTGCCTTAAAGCAGAGGATTCCAGGGAAAAACTCCTGCATGACATGTTCTGGGCAATCCAAAGCAGCAGGACCTTAGTCTGGCTAAGGCATAGAGATATCAGCAGGCCTTGCACGAATGTTGTTGCTAAGACACCTGCAAGAGGAATTTGGCAAGATAAACAGCCTAGCAAGTGAAAAACAAGAAAGGGGGGCGATGCACACGTGATTAAAACTAAGACCTTGAACAGGATCTGAAGCTTACAACAGAGACGGATGGACAGTAGAGACTGACCGATTGTAAAGAAGCATTATTTGAGTGAACAGCACATGTTAACCAATCGTTCTTATGTGTGAAAGTAGATAAGATAGACTATATAACCATTAGAAGTAAAGCAATAAACTTGGCTTCTGTCTGATCACATTGATCGTGTGACGAGTCCGTGACTTCCGCGTCAACACTAAACACCAGCAGTGACACTGCAGGACAGGCACGGGCAAAGTTCTGGGCTGAACTCAGCAGCAGACAGGAGCAGGATTCAGATACACACGGACTGGGATCAGGAGCAGATAGACAGATGTGGTCCTCAGTCAATGTTGGCGTTGAAGAAGAGAGCTTGACTCTCATGATCCCTCAGCTTTATACTAAGTATGTCATATATGGAATGGAATGTTCTGTTGGTCAGCCTTGGATCATTTGTTCTGTCCACCTGTCCCTGCAGGTGTAACCCTTTTTCGTCCCTTTCACTTCTAGCATTCCACCAACTCAGGGATGGCTTTTGTTTCCACAGGAATAAGTATATGCAATGGCCTTTCCGGAAACCAGTGACTCGTTGCTTGGATAATGTCTATAAATATTAAGCGCTACCACGTCTAGAGACAGCCACTCTCTGAAAAATGTAGTTAGCTTTCAGAAACCAAAGTTGCTTAGATGAGGTTTAGCTGGAAAGTTAGAAAATCAGTTCTGCTCTAGCTCAAACGTGAACAACTGGTGTGTCAATGTGAAAAGTAAAGGATTTATGACAGCTAGTAAATTATTCTGCAATGGCTATTTGCAATACATGACTGTGTCAATGAACCCTAGATGTTATTGCAGAAATTTGAATTGAATGGAATGGAATGGAATGGAATGGAATGGAATGGAATGGAATGGAATGGAATGGAATGGAATGGAATGGAATGGAATGGAATATACTGGAATGGAATTGAATTGAATTGAATTGAATTGAATTGAATTGAATTGAATTGAATTGAATTGAATTGAATTCAATCAGCTCAGAATGGCCTATCATTTGGAAATAGATTCAGCTGGAAACGCACCCAGCACTGCCTGGTGCTCAACTTCCTGTTGGCAGAAGGAGGAGTCAAACTATAACACCACTAATTATTAGTTATTTAAAAATCAATGACAATAGCAAAATTGTTAAAGACATTACAGCTGGCATAAGAACACTGGTTCGTGTTCCCATCCAAACCTGGAAAGGCTGGGACATTGACCCATTCTCCTGGTTTCCAGGTGGCTCTTGTCTTAAGCGTATTCTGTTTTACATGTTATGTGGTTTTGCAACCTTAATATTCTTACCCTGTGTTATCCCTTGTTGCATACAGTTACTCCAATGTGTTATAACCAATATGCAATTTGTATCTCTTTTCTCATCTGAAGGTGTTAAGCAAAATCCTGCTGTGTGTTCCTCCACACCACAAGTACTGCAGATTGTATAGGCTGTTTTGATACAGATGGCTCTTTTCCAGTATCTCCTACCTTGACACTGTCCTTTGTAAGCCACCATTGGGTCCTGAAGGAAACTATGAGCCATGGGGTGGTGTGAGGAGCTGAACTGAAACATCCTGTCTCAAAGATTGCTGGTTGAAGTACAGGACTGAGAAACCACAGAGATGACATCCTTTAGAAGTTCAGCGAAGAACCGCGCTAGAGATGCAGAGCAGCGAGTGTGCATGTCCAAGGGGGGTGAAGACATGCAGCGCATGTGATACCTGTGAGATGTGCGGTTCTTGTGACAACTGCAGCCCTGAAAAAGTACTGAAGTTCCACGTGAAGCACCTGCTCACACCTCTTTGCCCACCACCACAGCCAGGCCCCACAGAAGCAGCACTGCTAATGCTCCCTGACCTCTGCTCAGCAGAGCCAGTGTTAAGCACAGACCTGTGGCTGAGACACAGCTGCAAGAGGAGCAAGAGGTGCCTTCTCCTCCAGGAGGAGTTGATATTCCCCAAGTTGCAGCAAGACCTTAAGTACCCAACTGGCAATCCCCCATTCCTGGCACTGCGAGCAGGACTGGGGCACCTTTACTCAACCCCAGGCCCCAGGACCTCGGTACTAGATGCACAAATGTCTGTCCCAAGGCCTAGTGGGGGACAGGGATCTAGTGGGGGAGAGGGATCTAATGGGGGACCCCAAGGAGGCCATCTCCAGCTCACTGCCTGCCTCTCTTCTCCACAGAAGTGGCACCACCATATGCGCACAAGTTCTGCCTGGCTCTGGACCAGCTGTGGGTGCTGAGTGATGGGAAGGAGGCGGAGGAGACAGAAGAAGAGGAAGACAGCAGGAGTGAGGCCAGCAACTCCCTCATCTTCACCTGACCCACTGGCTCCTGCATCACCACTTCTGAGTGAGCTGCGGTGCCATCGGCAGGGCTGGGCAGAGCGGTACGATGCCGCACACAGCTCTCTGGGGTCTGGCAGCCACAGCCAAGGCTGGCAGGAGAGGCTCCCAAATATGTCCACACCTCCCTGTGCGTGGCCTCTGTCCTCTGTGCAAGTTTCCAACTGGGCATTTCCAGCCTGGGGCCTGGGGCTTCAGGGCCCCTTTTGCAATGCGTGTTATGAATGCTGAGCAAACTGTGCGAAACTCGCACAGCTTTATAGCTGTGGATGATTTATTCTGTTGAAAATCTGAGTTATTGGGGCTAAACAAGCAATCCCGTTTAACGAGGAGAATTCCCTGGCCGTGCAGTCTGACTCCTGTCCACACAGGATCCAGTGGGGCTCAGCAGAGATCTGCCGTTGGGAAAAGATCTCATCGCTTCGAGGAGCGCCCTGAGAGGCGTCCCAGCATGAGGGGAGGTCACAGCTGTGCAGCCACAGTGCCCAGCAGGGCAGGCTCAGAGCCAGCTCACTTAGCCTGTCGTATTTATGGGACAGAAGGCATCTCTCAGACATCCCCACACAGGGTGTGGAGCCAGGACCCCTCCAGGCATCACTGGAACCTGAGACACCTCCTTTGTTCAGCTGAACCAATATTAACTTTAACTAAGAGAAGTGTTTCGCTGTTCAACTGTCAAACTGATAGAGTTGGAAAAATTCAATCACCTTTTGGGGCTTTAACCTTGAAATCTGGAGAAGGGCTTAAGTGCCTTTAAGGCTGGCCAGTTCTTCCTACATATCATTTATTTTAATACAACATGGTACTTCTTCCAGCAGCCCACATACCATCTTTTTCTTTAGTCCATCACGTTTGATAAAGTATAATTTTAACAAAGGAACGAGGCCATAACAGCATTTAAAAATAATCCAGTTAATTTTACAAATTCGATTAAATGTTACGCCTTAGATGTTTACTCAGGAATTTAACATCAAGAAAAGGGTAAGTTCACTAAAAAAACAGAAGTGACTCTAATCCCAGCTGGTATTTATAAACTAAAGTTCAAAAGGCTATTTTCAACATCATTTCTTCGTGTTCATGAATGTATCACGAAGCTTAAAACTTTCTTTTCTTCCCTGGAAATTTGTTACTCTTCCGCACTGTTCAGACAATGCTTTTGCATTTTACATGACATTCATTCCCCAACACAACGCACCAGACGTATGCTGCTTGCAAACCAGGCTAAGTAGAGTCCTTTATCAAATATGCTTGCCTGATTAGAAACTATGCGGCACAGCAACTCGAACTCCTTCCAGCCAGCCTCCTCCAGCAGCCCCACAGGTTCTGGTGTGAAAGAGGACAAATCCAGCATGTTGGAGACTGCCCTCTGCAAGACTCTCGCTCACCCCTCACCTCTGCCCATCCCTTTAGAGCAGGATCAGCCCTAAGAAAATCCAGAAGATGCAACGGTGCAAGGTCACTCTGACCAGGGCTGAAGCTGCAGTCCCTCCAGTACTGTCTGAGACAGGGCCTGTTCACCTGGGGACACGTGGTACTGTACAGAGAGGAGAGCCTCCAGCCCATTGGACTCTCCCCAGTCAAGCAAGACCCCGTGTTACTCCTGTAAGTAGCAGGCATCTGTGAAAGTTTTTTCAAGAAACAGGAAATAAATCCTTACTTCACTAAACAAGTATCTGTGCTGCTTTCTCCCTGTTCTCCTTGTGCCTTTCCGTTACCCCCACACTCCATTGTGGTTGGCAGCAACCTGCTGGGGAGCACGGACGTGTGCATGCTGTGTCTCAGGGCTGGGCGCCTAGTGCCTCCTCCCACCCAGAAACCCTGCTTCCACGGTGCACTTGCAGTGCAGCACATGCATAGGACAGAGTGGGACGGGTGGGAAGCTGGTTTTGCCACAGGTCTCATAGGGTCCCAACTGGGCATCTACCCTGGTCTCTGCTGTCACTTGATAAAAGTAGTTAGGATGAGCCTTGCCACCTAGTTAGGAAACCTTGCTACCTCAAGCCCTTTTCTTTGCACCCAACAGGATATGACAAAACAGGAACGTCTCCACAGTAAAAATACTCTGTATTCTTTGCCCCACATTAACCTATCAAGATATGAATATGTACTGAGAGGATTACAGAAGTGCCAGACATCCCATAGGACAACCGGGATCGTGGCTGGCTTGGGTCCAAATTCCTGCCAAAAGCAGGGTCAGCCCTGAGGTCAGACCAGGTGCTCTGGGCATTGTCCTGCTGGGGCTTGAAACCCTCAGAGTATTCAGATGGCACAACCACTCTGGGCAACCCATACAATGGCCAGACTGTTCTCACTGGGGAAAGGTTTCTCCTGACCTCCAGTCTCAGCTCCCAGGTTCCAGATGATGAGTGCCCAGTGGAGCAGAAGGTCCTCTCTGACATCACTGAGAGGTGGAGGATTGTGATTTCGGTGGGGGGTGGACTGTGACTTCACAGCTCTTGCTATTTATCTGCAGGCATCAGCCAAGTGTGGCTCAGTCTCCTCATGCCTTGACTCCCGTCAGATCTGGAGGCCCGAGAGAGGCTTATTCTAGTGCTGGGTGGCACTTTATAAGCTGTCATTGGCAGCTCTCAGTACTCATCCCAGAGCCATTCCCTGTGTTTCTCCAGCCTGACAACCACAGGGCGTGCTTGAGCAGCAAAGGTGAGCTGTGGGGAAATGTCCCTCTGTGGTGGATGTGGGTTGGGCAAGAGGGCTGAGGGAGTCAGCAGAATGACCTTCTGAAGGGACCTGTGCATTTCTTCCCCCTTCCGGTACCATCCACAGAACAGTGAGTGACCGTGGTCTCCCTCCATTCTGCAGAGCAGAACATCTACTGCTGCATCACCAGTGATGGGGGACCTGTCCTCATCCTCATCTTCATCGTGTCCCAGATATCCAGAGCATGAAGAGAGCATTGCCACCAAGAGTGAGTGGTGCTGCCCCATCTGTGGTGACAATCAAGAGGATATTTCCATCATGGTACCCTGCCACCACCAATTTTGCTTCTCCTGTGCCACACATTGGATAGCGGAAAAGCCCAATTGCCCGCTCTGCAGGATGAACACAAAGGCTATAAAGTTATTGCGGCAGTCCGGAAATTTGGAGGACTCTAAGGTATTTACGCTAACAAGCTATGTAGAGCCATCAGCTGAACAACAGGAGCAGGGGGCTGCGGTGCTGGTGCCTGGGCCTCACGTTGGTGGCTTCCCTCCTGAGGTCTGGGCAGAATTGTTCAGAAGACACCCCGACTGCCTCTGGTGCCTGGTGCCTTGGCTAGAACGGGAGCTGGTGCTGCTCTGCAGGCAGAAGCGGTGGGAAGTATCTAAGAGGGTGGGTGCCATTGTGAGAATCCTGTGCGAGCGTGGGCTGGACGAGGAGGTGTTGGTGCAGGAGCTGCGGCCCTACCTGTCTGAACGCACAGAGACATTCACCCACCGGATCATCACTGCTGTCGTGCGCCTGTGTGGCAGTGAGATCCTCCAGCACCAGCGTGAGCAGGAGCCCCGCACTGCAAGGGGGGAGGACGATGGCCCTGCAGCCAGCTCCAGCCCCAACATTTCCCGGGAGAGCGCTCCCACTGCCCAGCCGGGCTCCTCTCGCTCTCAAGGCTGCAATGTGCAAGGGAAAGCCAGCACGTCAAAGGCTGCCATCCGTGGGAGCTCTGGACACCCTCCATCTGGATCTTTCCAAGCAGAGCAGGATCAGTGCCAGGAGGAGCGAGAGGATGTGGTGGAGGCAGGTCCCTCTCCTCGTGGGCAGGACAACTTGCACAGGGGTGTTCAGCACCATAGGAAGAGGAGGGCCACCAACTCTCAAGACTCTGCCCAGCCCAACAAGATGCCACGACGCCAGGAGTCCAGCGTCCATGGGGGTAACATACGCCCCCCATCTGAGTCCAAAGCTGAAGAGCAGGATGAGACAAAGGAGGAAAAAGAGGAGGCGGCTGTGGAAGGCCCTACCACGCCAAACGTGGACAGCTTGCCTGGGGGACACAAGCATCCCCGGAAGCGGAAGGCCCCAAGTTCCCAGGCCTCTACTCAGCCCTGCAAAAGGCTGCATGGCCAGGAAGATGGAGCCAGCACCTCAGAAGCCAGCCTCCATGGGGATTCCGACCACCTTTCCCCTGCGCCTCTCCCTGCAGGGCAGCTGCAGCCCCAGGAGGAACCAGGAGATGCTCCTGCAGAAGGTCCCTCTGCTCGGCACTTCCCAAAGACAGAGGTCCCCGGAACTCAGGACCCTCCCCATCCCCGCAACTGGCTGCGCTGCTCCTGCCAGTAGCACTTATTCGTAAACACTTTGTTTAGGAAAAAGGAAATAAATTCCTGTTTCTCTGACCCAGTCTCTGAGTCTTGCTTTCTCCTCCTTCTCCTCATGCCTTTCCCTGATCTTTGTTCACTTTCACAGGTGGTACCAGCCTTCGGTGGGGCACAGTCATAGGGCTGCAGAGTAAACGCTTCTCTGGGAATGATGGAGTCCCCATCACATAGGGGCTTGAAAGCTGTGTACATGTGATACTTGGGGACATGTTTCAGTGTCTGAGTTGGCAGTGCTGGGGTAAGGATTGGACTCAAAGATCTGAAAGGTCTTTTCCAATGGGATTGATTCTCTGATTCTGTGATCCTGCCCGTGTCCTGACCCGCCCCCCGGGTGGTCCTTCTCCAAGCAACTGCTTGACATCCTGGCCAAGTACACGCTCACCTTTGCGGGATTTTGCACAGCTGCACTCGACTTGCCTGAGTAAGGTACCTGCATGTGGAGGGGTCTTTCTTGGCTGGGGATGCTCCTCCTTGGGATCTGGTACTGGTGGTGTGCTGAAGGGAAGGCTCTGTGTTCATGGCTGAACAAATGCCAGGAACCAGCTCTGCTGGGACTACAGAAGCACTTGGGGTGGCAGCCCCGAGGGGTAAGAGTGCCATCACCTGGAGGAGGTCATTTCTGGGAATGCTTTTCTTCTTAGCCATGGTCTCAGTGTCTGGTGTCACAGCTGGTCTGTATTCTTTCCTGGAGAGAACTGTATGGTAGTTGCATTCCTCGTGCTTGCCGTATTTCTAGGAATGAGGGATCTGTGCCCTTCGATAACCTTATCTGTTCATGCTCCTCTCTGCTTCTTTTCACACCAGCCCCATCTGCGTTTATATTTGCGCCCGTGAGGATGCTTCCCCGCTCTGGAGATCTCTGAGAGGATCCTGCAAAGTACTACAAGCCTGAAACGGCATCCTGCACTACACTGAAAGAGATTACAGACTCACAGACCCTAGGAATACCACTCATGGCCCAGGTAGCCCCATCTGTCTTGCCTGAGTGTTGGGCACAGACCAGAGCTCATGACATGTGAGTGATGGAGTGGTGGCTGCCTTTGCTGTTCTGGGAGTCAAAAGCGATGATTCTTTCCCTTCCCCAGGCTCCACAAACTCCTGTCCCAGGTGGACTGAACCTCAGGGCTTTTCCTTATGCTGCCTCCTTTCTCTGTCTTTTGGCATGGAATAATTGATGGCTGTGTGCACAGCAGCAGTAGCTGCCCCAGCAGCCTTCTTGTGCCATGGACCAGGCCGTTGGGAGGAACGGGGCTGGACGTGGGCTACGGGTACAGTCTGAGCTATAGAGGACATTGAACAACAGAAAGCAGACTTTACTGGTGCAGCAGAAAGCTGTCGTCAAAGTGGGTATGTCTTAAGGAATGCTGACGAGTAATAACAGTACAATCTGGAACAGACTTGTCACACAGCCTGGATGAAAAACACAGGTGCATCTCTGTGTGAACATCCAGACAAGGCTGTCACACACACATCCCCTGCTTTGGCTCTGAGCTGAGTCTTGACCTCTGCCTCCTGTGTGGTTTAGCCTAGACCACTGCTGCTGTGCCTCTGCTGTGTACCATCTGTGGTCTTGCCTTACCCTTATTTTGGATAAACTGAACAGGTAGAGGTCTTGAGGATATTCAGATGCAGTACCTTTTTGTGCCTGTCTTCCAAGTTTTCTTGGTTTCCAGAAGTAGGACAATAGGACACAGACTTCTCAGGGGGAAGAACCTCCCCTTTTTCTCCTTCTCTTTATCCCTCGTTTATACCAGAGAATGGCAATTGCTCTTGGCACTGTCCCTTCCTTGCTCCAGTTGCAAGCCATCAATCTGCAGCACACGGGCTCCTATGATTCTGCAAAACCAGCAGCCTTTGAGACCGAATGGGAGCCTCTGGAAAAAAAGCTCTATGAAAAAAAAGTTACCTAAAAAGTGCTCAGACTGCCACAGGGTCCAGCCTGCCCCAAACCATGCCCCACTCTCAACTTGTCCCCTCAAGCACGTGGAGAAAAGCAGTTTAATATGCTCTTCCAGCAGGTGGGAAGCTGTGAGCAGCAGCCTTACGCAGCCAGGCCAGTGACCGGTGCCAACCACAGGAGGGGGGCAGGGGACACCCAGCTGGGCCATCCCGCCCCAGCGGACAGGATGTCCACTTGCCCATCTCCAGTTTCCCCACCTTAGCCCCAGTGTGGCTGGGATGGTGTTGGCTGCCAGCCGCCAGAAGGCCCTTTCTGGGAGCTGGAAGCTCTCATGAAAGACACTGATGAGGCCTGGGTGCATGGTGGCCACTCCCACACCTTGTGGAATTCGCTTGGGGAGTGCGAGCATCCAGGAGCACTGTGACCAGAGCGGGAAAGCAGGGCATGGCATAGCAGCAGGGCCCTTTGGAATGCTGAAGCTCTGCCAGCTCCAACAGGGAACAATGGTATCCAGGCAGCAGAAAGCCATGTTCTCTCTAAGCTCTGCGCCTGCCATCACCAACTCAGCTTCCCAGACAGCTCTGGTGGCAACACATGGCTACCCAGGTGCCGGGCTGCAGGGTGGGCTCTGCTCCTACGCCAGTAATTGTCTGTGTAAATTTCTGTCTTCTTTTCAGGCTTCTGGCCCCCCAGAAATTCAGACCAGCCTACATCACATTCTGGTTTCATAAAGTTAGGTGAATTCAAACATGTTATAATTCTTTCTGTTGTTTGAGAGTGAGATTGTAATAATTAGGTTCTACATGCACTACATCACTTTCCTTTCCTCCTTTCTTTGTCTTTCATGCCACCACAGAGAACCACCCCTGGGACAGCAATGCAGAGCCATGGGGTGAAGAAAGAGACTGTAAAAGACTCTCTGGGTTGTTTGTCTCAACTGATACAGGATTAAGCATTACAAACAGTACAAGGTTAAGAGACTCTACCAATGAAAGGGGTAAACAAAGCATAGAGAAGAGGACAAAGGCCCTCTCACGACTGGTTTAAATGGCCTCTGTGGTTTGAAAATCAGCCGACGGAGCAGAGCGTGCACAGAAGTTCCAAGAGGGCCTCGAGTTTATTAGAGGACATGAGAGGAAGTCTATTGCGAGGAAGGACAACGACCACCAGAGGGGAGAAAATGCCTAAGATTAGACGCTAGATGGCACCAAAGACCACTAAATGTATAGCTTATGCATTCTGTATTAAACGTGTTTACCTTAATTAAGGAAGCTGGAGATGTAAACAATTTACGGGAAAAGTAATGTATATGTACAAGACACACTCAATATAATGCGATCCCCTCTCCACCTCTCACACATCGCTGCATTTCCTGCTCTTTCTCTCTGATTTCTGATCTCATTTTCCCTCCCCTGTCTTTGCCCCAAAAAACTGTCACTATTTTTGCCGCTGTCTGCCCGGTCCCTGCTAGAATTTCCCAATTCCATCTGGTATTTCACAATTCCTGCTGAAATTTCCCAGTTCCAGGCAGGATTTCCTGTTTCCTGATGGGATCTTCTGGTTCATGCCAGGGTTTCCCGCCCCACCGTGAAGTGCCTGCACAGCTGCGATCTTGTCGTGGGGTCAGCTCTGTTTGCAGACTTTGCTTGTGGGAAACGCAGGGTCAGACAGAGCTGGCTCCAAAGTTCCAATCAGCAGGGACTGGGCTGCTGTGAAGTTCATAATAACACTAACGGAGTCCTTGTAAAGTGACAGAATGTGCATAAGAGTCCTGGGAGAGTCCATATACACGCGTGTGAGTGGGAAAAAGAGACAGACAGAGATGAGTCGGGAGCACGTGGTCCTGTAGCCCTTGTGCAGCGCGTCTCCAGCCCAGTTCGTGGGGTGGTGGGTTTGCACCAGTCTGGTAGACGGGCTTGTATTTACAGGGGAGATCTGTGCCCTATTAGCATGGGAGGGGTGGTCTTGCTGTACACGCACAGAAGCTCCTTCGAGAAGCTTCAGGAGTTGAGGCTCAGGGGCCCCAGGGCACTCGGGTGGCTGGGGGAGGCTGCTGCTGCTGCTGCTGCTGCTGCTGCTGCTGCTGCTCCTCCCCTCCTCCTCCCCGCCTTTGTGCCAGCTGCAGCCCCTGCATGTGAGAGGAGCTGGGGGAGCCGCTACACCTCCCCCTCATTGTCAACCAGGAGTCACAGAACAGCCCCAGAGGCGACGCGCGGACCTGCACCCAGGCAATGCTTATGACACAGAATGTTTGAGACACAAGAAGTACACCAGACTCAGACAATGTTTACAGGTAGAGTCAGTTTTACAGAGCCTGAAAGTTTCTTTACCTGTATAGTGCTGATCAACCAGGGAATGGCATTCTGGCTTCCAAGGCCCCTCACAACACAGCAATTCCATAGCCTCCTGCAGGATTTAATGGGAAAAGACTTTGGATTCCAAAAGGTGCAAACGGGAATTCCTGCTTCCATGTGTGGTGCTCCTTCAGCGATCCCAGGCACAGCAGGATGATTTTGATTGTGTGGATCCTGCTGAAGTTTAGGGAAATATTTCCTTGATCTGCTTAAGCAAACAGGACCCGGGGTGGTCCCTTGAGACCAAGCTTTGGGATTCATCACGCCTGGCAGAAGTTTCCTCTCTGCCGGGGTCACTTCCAGCACACGCGGAGCCCTCTGCTCTATCCCGGATTTGGTAAAGAACACAGAGCAGAGCAAAGCGGCTTCACCAGGGCCAGGCTGGAGGCATTTGTTTGGCAAGGAGTGCTCAGGAATGTTGGAAATTGCCAAGCACAGGGTGTTCATCCAGGCTTTGGCATTTACCTAGTAGGGCAGTTCCTTCATTCCCAGATTTCCATAGCTGCAGGACGTTGCCCTGCGTTTCGTGCAGGCAGTGCAATGCCAGCTCCATGTTCCATCTTCCCACTGGCACAATACCAGCGTTGGCCATGGTGAGCAGCTCCGTGACGACAAAGGCAAGGAAAACCAACAGGGAGTCAGGTTCTGCCAGGAAAACGTGGGATAAGGGGACAGGGCAAGTGAAACAAGTCTGCAGAGAGACTGGAGAGCAGAGAAAGGCTCCAGAGCCCCGGACAGGAGGCTGGGGACAGGCAGGAGCTGGACTGTGCTCATGAGGAAGATGGGATTAGGATGAGAGGAAATAGCCTCAAGATGCACCAGAGGAGGTTTAGATTGGATATTGGGAAAAATTCCTGCCCAGAAAGGGTTGTCAGGCACTGGAACAGGCCTCCCAGGGAAGTGGTGGAGTCCCCTGTCCCTGGAGGGATTTAAAATCCATGTAGATGTGGCACTTCGGGATGCGGTTAAGTCATTTTAGTGGTGGGATTAGCCGTGTTGGATTTCTGGTTGGACTCAAGGATCCTGAAGGTCGTTTCCAACCTAACGGATTCCGTGATTCCATTAGTGCACACCATCCTAGTACTGAGCATCCCACTGATGCCCAACAAAGCCTGCATCACCCTCCATCTGCTACCAAAATCCAAATGAGCTTTAAACGCACACACACAGAGGAAATTGTGGATCTTCTGTCGGAGTGTGCTCAGAAGACATTCTCCCAGCACATGTCCCTCATGTTTTTCCTGCATCGCTGAAAAGAAAAGTGATGCTGATAGACTGGATGTTTAATGTGCTAAAAATTAGGATTTGGAAATATAAATGAGTCTTCAGACCCTGAGAATTAAACTTTCTACATTAGAAGAGGGATTTGGACCTAAAAACCCAGCATTTAGACCCTCAAAATGTGGCCATGGTTCAAAGAATTGAGCTGGACCATAAAATGCAGGCTTTTGATGCTGAATTCTGATGTCTGGACACTACAAATGAGGCTTTGGGACATAAAAATGAGGCCTGGAGCCCTAACGTTAAGGCCTGGACCCACAAAATTTGGTTTAGTTTCCCCAAAAAGAACTGTCCGGGTGCTAAAAATGATGCTTTGCACCCTGAAAATGAGTCTTGCAAACCTGAAACTATGACTTTGAGCTCTCAATCCAAGAATTTAGACCTTAAAAATAAAAGATTGGAGCCTAAAATAAAGCTTTGGAAGCCAAAACTAAGACTTTGGAAAGGAAAAATAAATCTTGAGCCCCTTAAAAAAGGCTTTGAGCCTTAAAAATGAAGCTTTCCAATCTAAAAATGCAGGCTTTGTCTGAAACAGTGGATTTGTAGCCTAGAAATGTGGCTTTGGGAATGAAGCTTTGGAACTTAAAATGAGGCTTAGGAAATCAAAACAAACACTTTGGGGGGGGAAAAAGGGAGCTTCAGGCCCTAAAATTGAGGCTTTGCATTCCACAATGACGCTTCAGAACGTATAAATGCAACCTGGGCCCCAAATAGAAAGATGAAAGTGGGCCCTAGAGAAAGCCATGGGACCACAGCCCCATTCCAGCAGCTCCGTGCAGGGCCGGGCCGGCAGATTCCCTGCCATGGGAGGTGGCAGCACTGCGGGGCACACCCGGGTTTGTAGTCTGCCAAAGAACTGTAATCTGTATGATGAGTTACAAGAATGTGCAGTGTTCTGCAGCCATAAAACGGCTTTTAGGTAGGCACTATCAGTCTTCAACAGAAGCACAAAAGGAATTGAAGTAGAATAATTATTTTCCGTACACACAGGCACATGTTGCTTCATGACAGCCACTTCTGTAAGTATTTTAGTGGGATAAGGTTGAGGCGGAGCCAGTAACATCATCCTAGTGGTAACTAGGAATTGGACATAGAGATGACACACGGTATCACTGGGGTGACTCAGACGTGGTGGGACTGCAGTTTGTGTCATGATGGATAAGCCCACCAGCAGAGCCCAGTAGAGATGATGAGGAGGGATGTCCCTACAAGTGAGGGAGCAGCTGGGGTGCATGGAGTTCCTCTATGGGAGGAGTGGCAGGCGGGTGAAGTGAGAAGGTCAGGGCTAGGGGAGAGGAGAGGCACAGGGGTGACACAGCAGGCTGGGGGTAGAGTGTTCCTGATCTCCCTGGTCAGGGCAAGTGGTCAAAGAACATGAGAAACCCTCTCATAACCCACTCTGGTTCACCTGGGGGACTTAAAACTCCTTGACATTGGCTGCAGGGGAGATGGCAGCAGGGCATGAGCTGCTGGGGAGTGTCAGGGATAACTTTGTGATGGGTCTTGGAGGAGTCAAGCAGAGATGAGGCAGAGCTGGATCTGCTGGTCAGTAACAAGGAGAGGGTGCTGGGTTGTGGTTATGGAGGTCAGTCAGGGCTGTAGGGACCATGAGGAGGTGATGGTCAAGATCCAGGGGAGAGTGAGGATTTCAGAGCAGCAAAGGACAGATCTTAGGCCTTAAGAAAGCAAGCTTTGGCATGTTCTAAGGAAAAAAAAAGGGGGGGGGGGGGAAGGTGTACAAAGCAATGCATGTTGGTTCATATTTTCAAAAGCCTCTGGAAAAGGGCAGACAACGTTTTTCCATGGGAAAGAAATATCAGCTTTCTGTTGGCTTCAGATGAAAAATTAAATAACTGCTTTGTTTGAAGCAAAATGGAAAAAAAAGTTTGAGGCCTGTACCTTTCTATTTTGGAGCACATTCACCTTAAATTGTATCTTTCTAAAATGTTAAGCAGGAACATGGCAATTAGAGTTCAAGGACTTTTCTTTCTTTGTTCTTTCCAGTAGGCTGAGCCAATTAACTTACTCCTCCCATGACATACAGTCAGCAAGTGACTCCAATGGCGTGTTACGTATCTTTGTCAGGAGTTGCTTGAGGTGTTTCAGAAGTAAATTGGACAAAGTCCTTACCACTTAAAAAAGAAAGGGACACACATCACATCCCCCATAACTGTCCACAGTCCTTTAAAGAAGAGATGTAGGATGGAAAATGTCGAAAGCAAATGTTTCAGGTGCAGGCCAAATTAAACTCCCAAACAACTCTCCCCACAGAATGCTTAAGTTCTTCTTAAACTGACAAATAAAAGTACTTTGCCATGAAGTGAAATTAAAAATTTTGCATAGGAGATGTCTTTTTTTTCTAACAAAAATATATGTTCTATTGATGTTTCTTAGCTAGTGGTTCCCCAAAGGTCTTTATTAGTTACTAGTTAATTTCCTAGAAAACATTCATGAGATGCTGCTAACTCCCTTAGGTGATGCTGAAAATCTCATTGGAAATGATGGAAAAATCATCTTGGTTTTACATATGTATGTACTTGGAAGAAATGTATATACCCCAAGGTACTGTATCCATTTTGATTACATTCAATTTACTCTAAATGACGATTGAAACTACTCTTACCTGACGTCATTTATCTACACATTTACAGGTTGCTATAGCTAATACTGATGATGCACTAGTGTTCATTAATAATTGTTTGGAAAAAAAAGGCTTCTGTTCCAAGCTTTCGGGGATGATAGTGGAAGCTGTGCATTGGAAGTGGGGCATTTCTTTGTTTATAAACCTCAGTATTCATGAATTGGATAATTTTGGATAATTTCTGTTGTTTTTAAGATAGCAACATTTCCAAGCTCACAGATGATTTGTACTGTGTGTCATCTTGGCTTTCCTGCTCCAGGAACGTTTCATAACCATTTCTTCTGGCCTTTGAATCAAAGCCATCTTTAGAGGGTCACAGTCTTCCATTTTACAGTTCTTCTTGAGTAGATCATCAGAACAATACTCCATAAAAGGGATCAGTTTCATTCCTTTTCCCCTTCCTTGTGAACTGCCTCTAAAAGACCCACCCCTGCCTTGGGATCCCCTTCCCTTGAATCAACAGGTCCCTCCATGTCTATTCAAACATCTTCCACTCTCCGAAGACCACTCATAGCTACTAAGCAATGAAGCATTTTAGTGAAAAGAAAGAGAATTAAATAAAAGCAGTAATTAAACTCTATATTGCTGTTTGCCATGGCAGGATAGGTAGGCAGTCTCATTTAATGTCTTTAATTTCTAATTAGTACATCTATCATCAGCCAAAATACACTTTAATTAGTTATTTGTGTTTGCCACTATTTTGCCATAAGATGACATGGGCATTGGGGTTTTTTTTTGCTGTTGCAAATTTACCGCAAACATATGGTATTCTCCTGAGTTTAATAAAAGTGTGTACACTATAAGTCAATGTAAATGAGTCTACAAATTGGGAAAAATGTGATTTATTTTTTTTTACACGCTTCCATGGTAATGCTTTTTTCCTCAAAAAAAAAGAATGAAGTAAAATTTCAAACAACATTTTAGAGCTCCTTGCAGAACAATGTAAATGCATTCAGTATGTTATCCAATATATAATGAATTTTTAGGAACTAAGAGGAAATATGAATTATTTTACAAATGCTTATCACAAACCTAGCCTTACTATTTCTTAAAATCTCTTTAATTGCATTATCTCCTCTCTAGCACAAGAAAATCACAAAAGAGAAGGCAGAGGTTTGTTGCAATGATTCTGCATAGCACTAGTTTTAAAGAACTGAAAGTAATGAATTTGCTATCAAAAACAGTGCTACACTGTCATCTGTGCTGGCCACAGCTGCCTGCCTAGCATAATTACGGAGACACAGCGTAATTAGAAAGTTGCCCCTTCCCATACACTAATATTTTGATCAAATACATAACTCCTGCTGACAACTGCCTCTTATAGATAAGCGGGGTGTTTCATTTGGAATGTCTCTTAAGTGTGTTTTGATCTGGGAGAATGCAAGTAATTGGTGCTCAATGATTAACCCTTGAAGTGAATAAAATGTTTTTAAAAGTAATTTTTTGGTTTGAAACAACTGAGAATTAATTAGAATGTCTTATTTTGTCTCAGACTTCAAAAAAAAATTGATCAAATGCTTCCATCTTACATATTTCTGAAACACATCATCCTGAGGTAGAAAACTTCCCTTTGTATTTCCAGGATTAAAAAAAATGAACAGATCTGCACTTGTTAAAGTCAAGATTATGACACGAAAGGACTACTTGCAGCACATTAGTTTCACCAGGCCCCTTCTTGAAGGGGCAACAAAGGTTGTAGCACTTTGCTGTTCTAGAAAGACATTTCTTTTTAAGAGATTCTTCCCAAGACATAAATGTCATAAGGAGGACTAGCATCCCTGAGGATGTATATAACTTAGAGCTTAGCTTTAGGCTCTTTCACAGCCACTTGCCATTCCCCTGATGCCTGTGTCTTCTGCACACACAGATGCCAGACAGTGACATGAAGACCTTTATCTTTTGATCATTCTCCAGAAATACCCTAGGGCAGAGTTCTGTAGATTTTTACTTAACATTTCTTAATTGCTGCTGGGAAGATAGGGGATGTACTTTGATTGCCTTTGTAACAGAAGAGACAACTAGGATTCACAAATTTTACAGCCTGAGAGAAAACGTGATTGGGGAATACCAGTTTCAGATGGATGTTTCTAAATAAAGTTTTCTCCGTCTCAACACATGCAGACCTGGAGAACTATGTAAATTAAACAAATTTTATGACAAAGGTATTAATGTTACCCTAATTTGACCACAGCATTTGTCGGAAACCGTAAGTCAAATTAGATGTAATTTGAGCAGCCTAAACAAAGACAAACTTGAGACACACTGGTTTGTCCTCATCAGCTCTCCTAGTGGCTGAGTAAAGTAATCAGATTTCAACTGTAGCCTCGATAACTACGACATCTCACGTACCTCTGCACTGCCCTGCTGTCCCACAGAGTTAATTTTTTTCCAGTCTTCCACTTCTCCTTGTGTGGGGAGCTATGACCTATAAGAGCAGTCTAATTAGAGGAAAAAAAAATTAAGCTGGTGTCTTCAATGACAAACTATTGATTTGGCCTCACTGGTAGAGCACTATGGAAAAAAAAGAGGGGGGGGGCGGAGGGGCATATCCAGGATTTCAGTCTCTTTGATAATCAACTCATTAGCCTGGCTCTCTAGATGCAAAATAAGCAGTTTATGTTTGTACTCCTCCCACTATCATCTAATTTCTGAACTGTAGATTGAACTTTCAGTAATATTTGATAGGACAACTTCAAAGTTTCCACATACTCTCTCACAATAAAGGAGAACAGAAATGAAGAGGAAGACCATATTCCTTCAGTAAGACAAGATAACAGTCTGTTATCTTGGCACATGAAAGAGAAGCATCATGGACAACCGCCATCTGCCAAAACAATGCTGAGAATTTCACAGATAAGACAGACTCCAACTGCAAAATCTTCCAGCAATGCCAGCTGTTTGGTGCCATTCCTCGTGTCTTGGCTGAGTGTCGTGTGCTCCTAAACAGCTGATGCATCCCAGGAACTACTGGCAAACTGACAATGCACATGTAACATAATATATCTACCAATATAGTAACACACTCTACTAGTATTGATACTCTAATATACTTCTAGTCATTTTATAAATAGGGTATTGCATTTTATGGTGCAAAATCAAGAAACATCTGAGTTTTCCTTAATGCAATTTCTAAATTTGCAAACCCTGAGGTTTCCAGCAGAATTTGAGAAAACCCTTGTGCCTCAAGCCTCTTAGTTGTCTCTTGAGCAGATAAACCTCTGCCTTATGCTCCTCCATCACAAGAACCAATATAAGAACAACCTTAAAAGAAATTAGTTTGTTAGGTTTTTTTTTTTACATGCTGGTTCTTTCTTGCAACTTCAGTGGCAGGCCGTAGTATCTTGTACTAGGAACTGTGTGAATGAAGAATTAAAACACAACATATAAATCAGAAAATATTTTCTAAATCAGAAAATGGCAAATGAAGACAACAAAATCCCACCTTTTCCTTTCTGCTTATTGCAAATAAAGGGGATACAAGAAATTAATTTTGGATCGACTCAGCATGAGAAAAAGCTCTCTTAGCCATCTTGCAGTTAACTCATTCACCATCCTGAATCTATCCTTAAAGGCAAGTAAGTTGTGAGCTGGCAATACTTCTTAAAAGTAAATGAAGATGTTTCTTTTTTTGCCCTTTTTAAGAAAAATGTTTTGTAGTTTGCCTGTCTGTCCTGAATTTCGCCTAATTTTTCTACAAATGTACTTTCTATTTACAGTTTGACAGGAAACACATCTTGAAAATTCTAGATTGGTCATTGTTCAATGCACTGTATGTTCTAGACAAGCATTATTATATAAAAATCAGAGGAAGGTTATTGAGAAATTACAACCTGGCCTAAAGAGGTTATAAGTTTAATGGAGATGGTGGCACACAAAAATTAGTGAGGAAACTCTTTCTATGATGCCCATTTGATATGGATAGTCTTGCCCTGGGTTGATAACAGAACTGTTCAAGCATCCACACATATGTATAAAATACTGTCCTTTTTATTTTTTTTTTGCCAGGTTGTCCAGTTCTCAACATAATTCAAAATGCACCTCAAGTCCATCAGAATTGTACAAGCATGTTCTAAATTCTTTTGCACTTCTCTTTGTCCTTATCTCCATTACTCACGCATGGGGCTCCAGGGCAACGCACCCCGCATACGTCATAGAATCATAGAAGGCACATCGAAAGATCACCTGCGCCAAACATTTGTGGGAAAGGGAGCATCTCGCACTTTGTCCAACTGCATTTTGAAAATCACCAGCAACTGGAACTCTGCCATGTCCCTGGGGAGCTTGTTCCAGTGATTGATTTTTCTCATTGTAAAAACGTTCTTTCTCATATCAAGATAAAGCATTGCGCAGTGCATCTTGTACCCAGTGCCCCTTGTTTTCTACATGTGGCTCCTCCTTACGAGAGAGCCTCCATCCTCTTGGTAGCTGGCCCTTAAGTACCAGAATACTGTGATGAGGTCTCCTCTGATCCTTCTCTTCTCCAGGCAGAAAAGAAAGATCCAACTCCTTCTGTCTTTCCCCACGGGGCAGGTTCTCCAGACCCATCGATCATCTTCATGGCCCTCTTTTGAATCTTCTTCAATTGGTCTGTGTCTTTCTTGAATTGTGGGGGCAAGAACTCCAGGTGGAGTTTACATCACTTGTCTTTGTTAAATTTCATGCTGTTCTTCCTGTCCAATCTTCAATCCTGTAGGGATCTTTGTGTAAGACAGCTCTCCCTTCGATGCATTCACCTCACCACCCAGTTTGGCATCATCAGCAAAGTTGGTGAGGGTATTTTCAATCTGGTCGTCCAGATAATTTATGAAGATGTTGAATAGTGTGAAGCCCAGTATTGATCCCTGGCAGAACCCCACTATGTGACAGGCTGCCAGCCTGAGTAAAATGCATTGATCACCATTCATCCTACCCATTGGTTTAATGATGTACACACTCATGATGAGGCAAGATAGCATGAGATGGGTTTTTGAATTCTTTACGTATCGCTAACAGCTTGTTCTTTGGAAAGAAGACAGGCTCTGTAGGTGATTTTAGTAGAGTTACAGACTAGATGAAAGCTCTACAGCTGTACAGCTATAACACAACGGTACATCAATAGTGATAAAGAAGCAAGGCCTCAGGGATAAGGCACCAGACCAAAACACAGATTCCAAGGGATTTCCCTCATTAGCTTGCGAACTGACTTCTCCAGATTTCCCTGTCCTTTGTGGTGAAATTGTTCTAATGATGTACTTGCTTTATAAACTGCTTTCTGCAGATGAAAGGGGGATGCAAATTGTCACGTTACCGTCAATCCCACTACAAGCTAAGCTTACCATAGGCAGCTCCCTGTTACATAGTCTTTCTGTATCCTGCAAATTCTCCTGCAGTCAGCCTTGGTCTACAGGTATGGGATAGAAGCACAAGTTGTGTCTGTGTTATGTTTCAGACACTGGTCTGAATTCACACTCCTGTTACACTTGTAGTTTCTGGACACATACCCAGATTTAGATGTGGACTTGGTCATGTCAGGAGAAAAATGCTTTGGCCCCACGCTAGGGTTTCATGCAGGTTTAACCACATCTTTGCTGTAGTGGATGGCTGAAAAGCCATGGGACTCACACAGCTAGTCCTGCATACCCCCTCGTTAACCAACAGAGTGCAGACAAGACAGCCCCGCATCCCTCCTGAAAAGACCTTGTCACCATCTATTACAGTGACGATATGACCTGATTGGAAACTCTGGAGCAAAACGATGAATTGTGCCAGAGTTTCAGTTTTCTTTGGCTACTATATCAATAGCTGTGAGTAGTTGTGGTTGGGACATGTGAGAATCGCACTTCTTTTGCTAGAACCCAAAGCATGAGCTGGGCATCTTGCAGCCGTGTCATTGTGAAATAATCCTTTGACAATGTATCTAGCTATATAAGGCCAAAAAAGGTGACAGTCTGCGCAAGATTGTGCAATATGTTAGAAAACATCACCTCTCGAAGACCACCCTAAGCCAGCTGTACCCTCTCCATCAGGGAGCAGCAAGGGCCACTGCTCCCTGGGTTACAGGAAGCCAGAGAGCCAAAGACAGAGCCTGTATCGTGAGGAGGTTGAGTGGTGATGAGGCAGGTCCGAGGTGAAGCTCGGAAGCCAGCCTGCTGCTTAAGGCCAGGACCAACCCAGCTGCTGACAAGCAGATCCCATGGTGATGCTCAGAGGCCAGATGTCCCCAGGTCAGGATCTGGCTTGCCACATCCTTGACCAAGCAGAGGCATGGCTGTGGCTGAGCCATGGCAGTAGGTAACAAAAGCTCCAGAGGTGAGCTTCAGTTGGTGCCCAGTGATGGGGGTAAGGGATGAAGGCCTCAGGTAAGGCTGGTCAACTCCATTAAGGCTTACTTCGGGTCTCCTTAATGCTCTTGAGGTAGTGAGTTCACAACCCTGGTATTTAGCACAATGAGAAAGCCCATGTCCTTGCACTGGAGTATTCACAGAATTGTTTAGGTTGGAAAAGATCATTGAGTCCAACCACAAACATAACACAGCCAAGTCATTCCAGTTCCTCTGGGAGATGTCAGGGCCAAACATTGAGAGGAAAGTCTGTGTTAAGTTTCACTAGGATCGTGGTGTTCATGATCAAACACAAAACCGTGGTCTTCTGTTCCCCCAGTGTTTTATTGTGCCAGTGAATGCTAGGCCAGGATAGTTACAGCCACAAAGGCCTCTCAATTAAATACATGGGCTACTTCCTCAGCAGTTTCTTCTTTCCCCAGTACATATGTGGAGCTGCTGCAGCTCCAGCTTCACCAGGTGCTGCATGCTGTGCAGCCAGCTGGAGACTACTTAGTCTATATGTTTGATTTAGATACTACATTAACTTTCCAAGAAAACGGTTTGCACTATGACTAATATTCATCACGCAATAGAATAGCTCAAGGCCTGCTTCACCACTCCAGGTCACTAGATCAAAACAAGCTCACTCCCGGTCAGGTGTGATACGTTTTGGTAGGCTCTGCCAGCTGGATGAGGAACAAAGAGCTTTGGGGTCTGATCTACCACACCATCCCTAAGATAGCTTTTGAGGTCAAGACTATAAAAGCACAGTGTCAAAGCAGGGGAAGAAAGCCTGTACTGCTGTTCTCTTGACGGTGTTCTTTCTCCAGGTAGATGATTCACCCCTCCTACTTAAAAAAATGTTTACCTTTCAGATGTATTAATTTTCCCTTTTAAGTTGCCTGCTAAAAATCACTTGCATTTTTGCAAAAGCAGAGCATATCAAGTGAGGTATGTTACTCCTGTATTCAGGAAAAGTGAAAGAAAAAAATTCTAGGCTCACAAACACTGGAGCATTGTAAGCAGCCATCCTAGAAGCAGAAGCGACTCCTTTTCACTGAGATTCAGGCCTGGTATTGCAGGATTAAAATGGTCATGCATAATCTGACAACCCTGGTCATCCATACTGACTGGAGAAGAGGCATTGGGACATAAAAATGAGGCCTTGAGCCCTAACTCTTAAGGCCTGGACCCACAAAATTTGGTTTAGTTTCCCCAAAAAGAACTGTCCGGGTGCTAAAAATGATGCTTTGCACCCTGAAAATGAGTCTTGCAAACCTGAAACTATGACTTTGAGCTCTCAATCCAAGAATTTAGACCTTAAAAATAAAGATTGGAGCCTAAAACAAAGCTTTGGAAGCCAAAGCTAGGACTTTGGAAAGGAAAAATAAATCTTGAGCCCCTTAAAAAAAGGCTTTGAGCCTTAAAAATGAAGCTTTCCAATCTAAAAATGCAGGCTTTATCCGAAACAGAGGATTTGTAGTCTATAAATGTGGCTTTGGGAATCAAGCTTTGGAACTTAAAATGAGGCTTAGGAAATCAAAACAAACACTTTGAGGGGGGAAAGGGAGCTTCAGGCCCTAAAATTGAGACTTTGCGTTCCAGAATGAGGCTTCAGAACCTATAAATGCAACTTGGGACCCAAACAGAAAGATGAAAGTGGGCCCTAGAGAAAGCCATGGGACCATAGCCCCATCCCAGCAGCTCCTTGCAGGGCCGGACCAGCAGATTCCCTGCCATGGGAGGTGGCAGCACTGCGGGGCACACCCGGGTTTGTAGTCTGCCAAAGAACACACCGTGGCACAGGACGCAGCGAGGACTGTAGTCCAGCAAAGGAGTGCCTTGGGAAACATCAGGATTTGTCGTCCACTGTGGGCCCTGGCAGCGCTGCAGGGCACACTGATCTGCGGAATCAGACTCTAACTCGATAAGAGTTATAAAGAAGGTATTTGTCAGCAGGCAGCAGGTTGGATAACTCCAAAAAGCCCTGCGCATCGAAACAAAAGACAGGTCGATATTTATTGCCAAAAGACATACATATTCATTACATTCCCGAGACGAGGCTGGGTTATGTTAATCAGTTCTGAGAAATCAGTAACATTAGTGTCTCCCTCCTCAGCGCACGCGTCGTTGGTCCTGGCCTCCTTCCAAACTACAGAGCCAGTGTTTTTGTCGAGGGATCCTAGAAACTTCTACGTTTCTACTGAGGAGAGACTTGAAACTTCTTCCTCATCACAGCACAGTTTCTCCTTATCGAGCAAAGCATCGTACGTAACCTTGCTAAGTTTGCAAAAGCTGCTCCACTGCAAAATTCTCCTCCTTACAGCTATGCCCAAGGCTAACTAAATAACTGAACTATAGTTGAGCGCACTAAACAAAGGCTAAACAAGGGTTTCTACTGTAATTCTTACATTTTCCTAAAATCCCACATCATTTTGCTAAAATCCCACCTCAACAACAGGAATTGTAGTCAGCCACCGGCACCCGCAGAGCCATGGGGCGTGCCGGGAATTATAATCTGCCGTGGGAGTTGGCAGTGCTGCGGAACACACCAGGAACTGTAGTCTGCCACGGGAGCAGGCAGTGTCGTGGGGCACATCAGGAATTGCAGTCTGCCACAAGGACTGGGCAGCGTCACGGGGTGCTCTGGGAATTGTATCCTGCCACAGGGACCGGCAGTGCTGCATGGCATGTGGGGATTTCCAGTCTGCAACACAGACTGGGCAGCACTGCAGGGCACTCCAGGAACTGCAGTCCACCATGGGACTCAACTAAGCCATGGGACATGCCAGGAATTACAGTCCACCACGGAACAGAGCTCAGCAGGGCCCAGGCTGGGCTTGGATCACAGAATCGGGAAGGCTGGAAAAGGCCTTTCAGATCAGAAAGGGCTGCCAGGCACTGGAAAAGGCCACCCGGGGCAGTGGTGGATTCCCCATCCCTAGAGGGGTTCAAAAGTCCTTTGGATGTGGTGCTCAGGGACAGGGTTCACTGGTGGGCTGGCAGTGCTGGGTGTGTTGTTGAAGCTCTGCCAGTTATGGAGTAGCTGCTCTGCCCAGGTGCACCTCTCGCAGGGGTGCTCACTGCTGCTGGCCGCTACTGGCGTAGGAGCAGAGCCCACCCTGCAGCCCGGCACCTGGGTAGCCATGTGTTGCCACCAGAGCTGTCTGGGAAGCTGAGTTGGTGATGGCAGGCGCAGAGCTTAGAGAGAACATGGCTTTCTGCTGCCTGGATACCATTGTTCCCTGTTGGAGCTGGCAGAGCTTCAGCATTCCAAAGGGCCCTGCTGCTATGCCATGCCCTGCTTTCCAGCTCTGGTCACAGTGCTCCTGGATGCTCACACTCCCCAAGCCAATTCCACAAGGTGTGGGAGTGGCCACCATGCACCCAGGCCTCATCAGTGTCTTTCATGAGAGCTTCCAGCTCCCAGAAAGGGCCTTGTGGCCGCTGGCAACCAACACCATCCCAGCCACACTGGGGCTGAGGTGGGGAAACTGGAGACGGGCAAGTGGACATCCTGTCCGCTGGGGCGGGATGGCCCAGCTGGGTGTCCCCTGCCCCCCTCCTGTGGTTGGCATCGGTCACTAGCCTGGCTGGCTAAGACTGCTGCTCACAGCTTTCCACCTGCTGGAAGAGCATATTAAACTGCTTTTCTCCACATGCTTGAGGGGACAAGTTGAGAGTGGGGCATGGTTTGGGGCAGGCTGGACCCTGTGGCAGTCTGAGCACTTTTTAGGTGACTTTTTTTCATAGAGCTTTTTTTCCAGAGGCTCCCATTCGGCCTCAAAGGCTGCTGGTTTTGCAGAATCATAGGAGCCCGTGTGCTGCAGATCGATGGCTTGCAACTGGAGCAAGGAAGGGACAGTGCCAAGAGCAATTGCAATTCTCTGGTAGAAATGAGGGATAAAGAGGAGGAGAAAAAGGGGAGGTTCTTCCCCCTGAGAAGCCTGTGTCCTATTGTCCTACTTCTGGAAACCAAGAAAACTTGGAAGACAGGCACAAAAAGGTACTGCATCTGAATATCCTCAAGACCTCTACCTGTTCAGTTTATCCAAAATAAGGGTAAGGCAAGACCACAGATGGTACACAGCAGAGGCACAGCAGCAGTGGTCTAGGCTAAACCACACAGGAGGCAGAGGTCAAGACTCAGCTCAGAGCCAAAGCAGGGGATGTGTGTGTGACAGCCTTGTCTGGATGTTCACACAGAGATGCACCTGTGTTTTTCATACAGGCTGTGTGACCAGTCTGTTCCAGATTGTACTGTTATTACTTGTCAGCATTCCTTAAGACATATCCCACTTTGACAACAGCTTTCTGCTGCACCAGTAAAGTCTGCTTTCTGTTGTTCCGTGTCCTCTATAGCTCAGACTGTACCCATAGCCCACGTCCAGCCCCGTTCCTCCCAACGGCCTGGTCCATGGCACAAGAAGGCTGCTGGGGCAGCTACTGCTGCTGTGCACACAGCCATCAATTATTCCATGCCAACAGGCAGAGAAAGGAGGCAGCAAACTCCAATGTGCACCAGGCCTTTCCCTCCCTCCACCCCTTTAAAACACCCCACAGCTCTGCTCCTGCCATGGGGCTGCCCCAAAACCACATGCTCAGCAGCTGCTTTCCAGCTTAGTGACCTGCAGTCCTGGATCACTGAGAGCAACTCCATTTCCTCCCCGAGAATGCAGTGGATGCGCTGCTCTGTGTTGCCATACATCAGTCAACTGCACCGATGCAGCTCCTCCCAATGGCCCCAGACCTGCTCCCTGAACTCCAGGAAGCAAAAAGTAATTTCTCTGATGACTGAGTTTGGAAATCTATTAGGAAGCAGAGGAAAAGGAGACGAGACATGACAGTCTGGCACCACAAATACGTGCTGTGTTTCCAAAGGGAAAAGTAACAGCTTTTCCATAAGGAAAAGCCCTGAGGTTCAGTCCACCTGGGACAGGAGTTTGTGGAGCCTGGGGAAGGGAGAGAATCATCGCTTTTGACTCCCAGAACAGCAAAGGCAGCCACCACTCCATCACTCACATGTCATGAGCTCTGGTCTGTGCCCAACACTCAGGCAAGACAGATGGGGCTACCTGAGCCATGAGTGGTATTCCTAGGGTCTGTGAGCCCGTAAGCTCTTTCAGTGTAGTGCAGGATACCGTTTCAGGCTTGTAGTACTTTGCAGGATCCTCTCAGAGATCTCCAGAGCGGGGAAGCATCCTCACGGGCGCAAATATAAACGCAGATGGGGCTGGTGTGAAAAGAAGCAGAGAGGAGCATGAGCAGATAAGGTTATCGAAGGACACAGATCCCTCATTCCTAGAAATATGGCAAGCACAAAGAAGTGCAACTACCATACAGTTCTCTCCAGGAAGGAATGCAGACCAGCTGTGACACCAGACACTGAGACCATGGCTAAGAAGAAAAGCATTCCCAGAAATGACCTCCTCCAGGTGATGGCACTCTTACCCCTCGGGGCTGCCACCCCAAGTGCTTCTGTAGTCCCAGCAGAGCTGGTTCCTGGCATTTGTTCAGCCATGAACACAGAGCCTTCCCTTCAGCACACCACCAGTACCAGATCCCAAGGAGGAGCATCCCCAGCCAAGAAAGACCCCTCCACATGCAGGTACCTTACTCAGGCAAGTCGAGTGCAGCTGTGCAAAATCCCGCAAAGGTGAGCGTGTACTTGGCCAGGATGTCAAGCAGTTGCTTGGAGAAGGACCACCCGGGGGGCGGGTCAGGACACGGGCAGGATCACAGAATCAGAGAATCAATCCCATTGGAAAAGACCTTTCAGATCTTTGAGTCCAATCCTTACCCCAGCACTGCCAACTCAGACACTGAAACATGTCCCCAAGTATCACATGTACACAGCTTTCAAGCCCCTATGTGATGGGGACTCCATCATTCCCAGAGAAGCGTTTACTCTGCAGCCCTATGACTGTGCCCCACCGAAGGCTGGTACCACCTGTGAAAGTGAACAAAGATCAGGGAAAGGCATGAGGAGAAGGAGAAAGCAAGACTCAGAGACTGGGTCAGAGAAACAGGAATTTATTTCCTTTTTCCTAAACAAAGTGTTTACGGATAAGTGCTACTGGCAGGAGCAGCGCAGCCAGTTGCGGGGATGGGGAGGGTCCTGAGTTCCGGGGACCTCTGTCTTTGGGAAGTGCCGGGCAGAGGGACCTTCTGCAGGAGCATCTCCTGGTTCCTCCTGGGGCTGCAGCTGCCCTGCAGGGAGAGGCGCAGGGGAAAGGTGGTCAGAATCCCCATGGAGGCTGGCTTCCAAGGTGCTGGCTCCATCTTCCTGGCCATGCAGCCTTTTGCAGGGCTGAGTAGAGGCCTGGGAACTTGGGGCCTTCCGCTTCCGGGGATGCTTGTGTCCCCCGGGCAAGCTGTCCACGTTTGGCGTGGTAGGGCCTTCCACAGCCGCCTCCTCTTTTTCCTCCTTTGTCTCATCCTGCTCTTCAGCTTTGGACTCAGATGGGGGGCGTATGTTACCCCCATGGACGCTGGACTCCTGGCGTCGTGGCATCTTGTTGGGCTGGGCAGAGTCTTGAGAGTTGGTGGCCCTCCTCTTCCTATGGTGCTGAACACCCCTGTGCAAGTTGTCCTGCCCACGAGGAGAGGGACCTGCCTCCACCACATCCTCTCGCTCCTCCTGGCACTGATCCTGCTCTGCTTGGAAAGATCCAGATGGAGGGTGTCCAGAGCTCCCACGGATGGCAGCCTTTGACGTGCTGGCTTTCCCTTGCACATTGCAGCCTTGAGAGCGAGAGGAGCCCGGCTGGGCAGTGGGAGCGCTCTCCCGGGAAATGTTGGGGCTGGAGCTGGCTGCAGGGCCATCATCCTCCCCCCTTGCAGTGCGGGGCTCCTGCTCACGCTGGTGCTGGAGGATCTCACTGCCACACAGGCGCACGACAGCAGTGATGATCCGGTGGGTGAATGTCTCTGTGCGTTCAGACAGGTAGGGCCGCAGCTCCCGCACCAACATCTCCTCGTCCAGCCCACGCTCGCACAGGATTCTCACAATGGCACCCACCCTCTTAGATACTTCCCACCGCTTCTGCCTGCAGAGCAGCACCAGCTCCCGTTCTAGCCAAGGCACCAGGCACCAGAGGCAGTCGGGGTGTCTTCTGAACAATTCTGCCCAGACCTCAGGAGGGAAGCCACCAACGTGAGGCCCAGGCACCAGCACCGCAGCCCCCTGCTCCTGTTGTCCAGCTGATGGCTCTACATGGCTTGTTAGCGAAAATACCTTAGAGTCCTCCAAATTTCCGGACTGCCGCAATAACTTTATAGCCTTTGTGTTCATCCTGCAGAGCGGGCAATTGGGCTTTTCCGCTATCCAATGTGTGGCACAGGAGAAGCAAAATTGGTGGTGGCAGGGTACCATGATGGAAATATCCTCTTGATTGTCACCACAGATGGGGCAGCACCACTCACTCTTGGTGGCAATGCTCTCTTCATGCTCTGGATAGCTGGGACACGATGAGGATGAGGATGAGGACAGGTCCCCCATCACTGGTGATGCAGCAATAGATGTTCTGCTCTGCAGAATGGAGGGAGACCACGGTCACTCACTGTTCTGTGGATGGTACCGGAAGGGGGAAGAAATGCACAGGTCCCTTCAGAAGGTCATTCTGCTGACTCCCTCAGCCCTCTTGCCCAACCCACATCCACCGCAGAGGGACGTTTCCCCCACAGCTCACCTTTGCTGCTCAAGCACGCCCTGTGGTCGTCAGGCTGGAGAAACACAGGGAATGGCTCTGGGATGGGCACTGAGAGCTGCCAATGACAGCTTCCAAAGCACCACCCAGCACCAGAACAAGCCTCTCTCGGGCCTCCAGACCTCACAGAAGTCCAGGCACGAGCAGACTGAGCCAAGCTCTGCTGATGCCTGCAGATAAGCCGCAAGGGCTGTGAGGTCACAATACGTTCCCCAGTGGTGTTACCCTCAACCACTCGGTGATGTCACAGAGGGCCATCTGCCCCACTGGGTGCTCAGTATCAGCTGAAACTCTGGAGGTGAGACTGGAGTTCAGGAGAAATCTTGCCACTTTGAGCACCGTCTGGCCATTGGACAGGTTGCCCAGTGTGGTGGTGCCATCTCTATACTCTGAGGGTTTCAAGCCCCCGCAGGACAAAGCCCAGAGCACCCTGGTCTGACCACAGGGCTGACCCTGCTTTGGGCTGGAATTTGGACCACAGACCAGCTACTATCCCAGTCGTCCTATGGGATGGCTGTAACTTCTGTGATCCTCTCCGTACATGTTCACAACTTGATGTGTCAAAGTGGCGCAAAGAATGCAGAGCCCTGGTGCCACTCTGAACACCAGGTACACCACAGGCGTTCAAAGAGAGCCTGTGGCTAACTTGATAGTTGTACTGCAGGGGAGTTCCCTTACCATCCTGGGTTCTAGTCAAATGCATCCAGGTGGATCCTAATACTGCAAAGAAAAGCATCTCTGGAGCAGTGGTACAGGGGTTTCAGTCAACTTCTGTGCTGAGTAAAATGTTTCTCTCGTGTTTGTGGATTTACGCTCTTAAAACCCACATCAAATGGCAACATGTGGAAGGATGTCCTAGGGGTGCACCTCCAAAATGCATGGATTTGTTCTATCAGCAGTTGAATTTTACGTTTTATTGTTAGGAAGGCAAACACAGCAAATTCTTGAGTGATTTTACTGCTCTGTGTATGTGTCTGTGCGTGGTCAAGTCTCTGTAGAGGGCAGGGGGGAAAGACCCAGGAGCTTGTACACCATGCTGTAATGTTGAAAATAGATTAAGACACCCGCCCAAAGATCTCGTGAAGGACCGTAAGTATGGCAACAATGATCAGGTTTGAACTGAAGCCTGTTGAAATCTCACAGTACGGATCCCTACTAAGGACTGCAAGAAAAAGAGTTGTGCCTGTGTGGAAAGAGGGAGCTTCTCTCCTTGAAAAAACGGGGAAGTGCTGATGTCTAGATTAGCACTTAGATTTCTGAAGATATACCTATTTCAATGAATTTCACAGTATCTCAGTATCACAAGGTTGGAAAGGACCTCTGAGATGATCAAGTCCAACCTATAACCCAACACTAACACCAACCCATCATCTGAACCATGGCAAGTTCAAGAGATTTGGGGTTTTTAGAATGTCTGCTGTTTTTTTAAAAAATCATTCCCATATGCCACGAGCCGCAGCCAGCTTCACCTGATGTCGAGATGAGAGTGTCCAAGGCTGTGAAGAGGACTGAGAAAGCACACCTGGGTCTGGGAGGCATGGGGCGAAATCCTCTTCCTACAATCACATGGGAAGCCTCACTCTCAGCTTTGCAGCAGCTTCTTTGAGCACTGCTTCGGCACTCCCTCCTGACTTGGGAAAGCTGTTCAACACCAGGATGCCAAACGAAGTCAGGCAGCGCAAAACTGAGTTCTTCCAGTGCAGCCCACCGCTGCTGATAGCACACTGCTCCCTGCATACAGGGGATATTATCTTGCTTAAGCCGGAGAGTTTCACAAGACAACACGTATTTTGGACCCCCTCCCTCTTCTCCTACAAGACAATTTCTTCAGGAAATACACCTCTAAAGCCTGGTGATCTCTCTCCACCCGTATTTTTCAACTGAATGTTATAAAGCATCACTCCTTACAGAGTTGTAGGCTAAGTAGCATGGTGCCTACATCCCAAAGAAGATAAGGGCAGTTCAGACCAGTACTTCCCAAATGAATTTCAAGGCTCTGTCTGGACAAATTGATCTCTCCACAAATTTTCCTGGCCTGCCTGCCTTTTGCTAGTGGCTTTCAAGATCAGTTGAAGACTTTGCAGTCAAATACTTCATTTTGTATTTGTTTCGCAAAGAATGACACAACACAGATGCAGAAAATACCACTGGCACACAAATCAAAAGCCATTGAACAGAGTGAGATTCTCAGGCGCTGTGTCGATACCAACAGATGCTGTGGTATCAGTTCTGTTCTCCCAGCTGTCCTGACAGCATGAGACAGACAGCCAAACAAAAAGAGCAGAAGAGGAGTCTCCACCTACTGACTGCTTGCTTTGCTGTTGAAAACTGGGAGAGGCAGTCCACAAAGGAAAACGTGCTGTCTAGCAGGGTTCCTGGTGACACTGTAATTGCATTACGCTGAGCAATTAACAATGCTGTGCAATTAACAATCCAGCACACTCACACTCTTTGACAGAATTACCTTTTGGTTTCTGCAAACTGCTGTTGATATAGCATTTAGTAGCTATTCAGGAACGTTACTGACTGACTGCAAGGTTACCATGCAGCATCAGGATCAGCTGGAGGCGCGGCAAAGTTCTGGACCACAGTGCAAGATCCTAAGGGCACCAAACTTTTGCTCTGTCCCATGGTTTCAAACCTTCTGACTCTAATTCAGTCCTTGCTGACTTGCTGAGGAGAATCACCTTGGGCAGTCCCCAGATGCATCGTGCTTCACCTAGTGCTTCCCTGTGCCGGCGAAAGAGCTTTGACACAGAGGGGAGCCCGTCTCCGTTCTGTAAGTGTGGAAAGACCTTGAGACACATGCAGATCACTTCAGCAAGAGGCAGGGCAGAAAACGTACCTGTCCTTGGTTTTCTTACAGCTTTTTCATGCGTCCAGAAAAGGTCCAAAGAGGAGTTAGTTGCTAAGGGCCTGTCAGCTCCTAAAGCACACCGGATGGGTTACCCAGGTCTACTCTTTCATTTCCACCCTTAGCAGAAGGTTGGCATTTTGCTGAGGTCAGCAAAGAGAACTGAAGGGAAAGTTTTCTCTTGCGCTTCCTGGATGGGAGGGCAGTGTGCCTTAAAGCAGAGGATTCCAGGGAAAAACTCCTGCATGACATGTTCTGGGCAATCCAAAGCAGCAGGACCTTAGTCTGGCTAAGGCATAGAGATATCAGCAGGCCTTGCACGAATGTTGTTGCTAAGACACCTGCAAGAGGAATTTGGCAAGATAAACAGCCTAGCAAGTGAAAAACAAGAAAGGGGGGCGATGCACACGTGATTAAAACTAAGACCTTGAACAGGATCTGAAGCTTACAACAGAGACGGATGGACAGTAGAGACTGACCGATTGTAAAGAAGCATTATTTGAGTGAACAGCACATGTTAACCAATCGTTCTTATGTGTGAAAGTAGATAAGATAGACTATATAACCATTAGAAGTAAAGCAATAAACTTGGCTTCTGTCTGATCACATTGATCGTGTGACGAGTCCGTGACTTCCGCGTCAACGCTAAACACCAGCAGTGACACTGCAGGACAGGCACGGGCAAAGTTCTGGGCTGAACTCAGCAGCAGACAGGAGCAGGATTCAGGTACACACGGACTGGGATCAGGAGCAGATAGACAGATGTGGTCCTCAGTCAATGTTGGCGTTGAAGAAGAGAGCTTGACTCTCATGATCCCTCAGCTTTATACTAAGTATGTCATATATGGAATGGAATGTTCTGTTGGTCGGCCTTGGATCATTTGTTCTGTCCACCTGTCCCTGCAGGTGTAACCCTTTTTCGTCCCTTTCACTTCTAGCATTCCACCAACTCAGGGATGGCTTTTGTTTCCACAGGAATAAGTATATGCAATGGCCTTTCCGGAAACCAGTGACTCGTTGCTTGGATAATGTCTATAAATATTAAGCGCTACCACGTCTAGAGACAGCCACTCTCTGAAAAATGTAGTTAGCTTTCAGAAACCAAAGTTGCTTAGATGAGGTTTAGCTGGAAAGTTAGAAAATCAGTTCTGCTCTAGCTCAAACGTGAACAACTGGTGTGTCAATGTGAAAAGTAAAGGATTTATGACAGCTAGTAAATTATTCTGCAATGGCTATTTGCAATACATGACTGTGTCAATGAACCCTAGATGTTATTGCAGAAATTTGAATTGAATTGAATTGAATTGAATTGAATGGAATGGAATGGAATGGAATGGAATGGAATGGAATGGAATGGAATGGAATGGAATGGAATGGAATTCAATCAGCTCAGAATGGCCTATCATTTGGAAATAGATTCAGCTGGAAACGCACCCAGCACTGCCTGGTGCTCAACTTCCTGTTGGCAGAAGGAGTCAAACTATAACACCACTAATTATTAGTTATTTAAAAATCAATGACAATAGCAAAATTGTTAAAGAAATTACAGCTGGCATAAGAACACTGGTTCGTGTTCCCATCCACACCTGGAAAGGCTGGGACATTGACCCATTCTCCTGGCTTCCAGGTGGCTCTTGTCTTAAGCGTATTCTGTTTTACATGTTATGTGGCTTTGTAACCTTAATATTCTTACCCTGTGTTATCCCTTGTTGCATACAGTTACTCCAACGTGTTATAACCAATATGCAATTTGTATCTCTTTTCTCATCTGAAGGTGTTAAGCAAAATCCTGCTGTGTGTTCCTCCACACCACAAGTACTGCAGATTGTATAGGCTGTTTTGATACAGATGGCTCTTTTCCAGTATCTCCTACCTTGACACTGTCCTTTGTAAGCCACCATTGGGTCCTGAAGGAAACTATGAGCCATGGGGTGGTGTGAGGAGCTGAACTGAAACATCCTGTCTCAAAGATTGCTGGTTGAAGTACAGGACTGAGAAACCACAGAGATGACATCCTTTAGAAGTTCAGCGAAGAACCGCGCTAGAGATGCAGAGCAGCGAGTGTGCATGTCCAAGGGGGGTGAAGACATGCAGCGCATGTGATACCTGTGAGATGTGCGGTTGTTGTGACAACTGCAGCCCTGAAAAAGTACTGAAGTTCCACGTGAAGCACCTGCTCACACCTCTTTGCCCACCACCACAGCCAGGCCCCACAGAAGCAGCACTGCTAATGCTCCCTGACCTCTGCTCAGCAGAGCCAGTGTTAAGCACAGACCTGTGGCTGAGACACAGCTGCAAGAGGAGCAAGAGGTGCCTTCTCCTCCAGGAGGAGTTGATATTCCCCAAGTTGCAGCAAGACCTTAAGTACCCAACTGGCAATCCCCCATTCCTGGCACTGCGAGCAGGACTGGGGCACCTTTACTCAACCCCAGGCCCCAGGACCTCGGTACTAGATGCACAAATGTCTGTCCCAAGGCCTAGTGGGGGACAGGGATCTAGTGGGGGAGAGGGATCTAATGGGGGACCCCAAGGAGGCCATCTCCAGCTCACTGCCTGCCTCTCTTCTCCACAGAAGTGGCACCACCATATGCGCACAAGTTCTGCCTGGCTCTGGACCAGCTGTGGGTGCTGAGTGATGGGAAGGAGGCGGAGGAGACAGAAGAAGAGGAAGACAGCAGGAGTGAGGCCAGCAACTCCCTCATCTTCACCTGACCCACTGGCTCCTGCATCACCACTTCTGAGTGAGCTGCGGTGCCATCGGCAGGGCTGGGCAGAGCGGTACGATGCGGCACACAGCTCTCTGGGGTCTGGCAGCCACAGCCAAGGCTGGCAGGAGAGGCTCCCAAATATGTCCACGCCTCCCTGTGCGTGGCCTCTGTCCTCTGTGCAAGTTTCCAACTGGGCATTTCCAGCCTGGGGCCTGGGGCTTCAGGGCCCCTTTTGCAATGCGTGTTATGAATGCTGAGGAAACTGTGCGAAACTCGCACAGCTTTATAGCTGTGGATGATTTATTCTGTTGAAAATCTGAGTTATTGGGGCTAAACAAGCAATCCCGTTTAACGAGGAGAATTCCCTGGCCGTGCAGTCTGACTCCTGTCCACACAGGATCCAGTGGGGCTCAGCAGAGATCTGCCGTTGGGAAAAGATCTCATCGCTTCGAGGAGCGCCCTGAGAGGCGTCCCAGCATGAGGGGAGGTCACAGCTGTGCAGCCACAGTGCCCAGCAGGGCAGGCTCAGAGCCAGCTCACTTAGCCTGTCGTATTTATGGGACAGAAGGTATCTCTCAGACATCCCCACACAGGCTGTGGAGCCAGGACCCCTCCAGGCATCACTGGAACCTGAGACACCTCCTTTGTTCAGCTGAACCAATATTAACTTTAACTAAGAGAAGTGTTTCGCTGTTCAACTGTCAAACTGATAGAGTTGGAAAAATTCAATCACCTTTTGGGGCTTTAACCTTGAAATCTGGAGAAGGGCTTAAGTGCCTTTAAGGCTGGCCAGTTCTTCCTACATATCATTTATTTTAATACAACATGGTACTTCTTCCAGCAGCCCACATACCATCTTTTTCTTTAGTCCATCACGTTTGATAAAGTATAATTTTAACAAAGGAACAAGGCCATAACAGCATTTAAAAAAAGTGACTCTAATCCCAGCTGGTATTTATAAACTAAAGTTCAAAAGGCTATTTTCAACATCATTTCTTCGTGTTCATGAATGTATCACGAAGCTTAAAACTTTCTTTTCTTCCCTGGAAATTTGTTACTCTTCAGCACTGTTCAGACAATGCTTTTGCATTTTACATGACATTCATTCCCCAACACAACGCACCAGACGTATGCTGCTTGCAAACCAGGCTAAGTAGAGTCCTTTATCAAATATGCTTGCCTGATTAGAAACTATGCGGCACAGCAACTCGAACTCCTTCCAGCCAGCCTCCTCCAGCAGCCCCACAGGTTCTGGTGTGAAAGAGGACAAATCCAGCATGTTGGAGACTGCCCTCTGCAAGACTCTCGCTCACCCCTCACCTCTGCCCATCCCTTTAGAGCAGGATCAGCCCTAAGAAAATCCAGAAGATGCAACGGTGCAAGGTCACTCTGACCAGGGCTGAAGCTGCAGTCCCTCCAGTACTGTCTGAGACAGGGCCTGTTCACCTGGGGACACGTGGTACTGTACAGAGAGGAGAGCCTCCAGCCCATTGGACTCTCCCCAGTCAATCAAGACCCTGTGTTGCTCCTGTAAGCAGCAGGCATCTGTGAAAGTTTTTTCAAGAAACAGGAAATAAATCCTTACTTCACTGAGCAGGTATCTGTGCTGCTTTCTCCCTGTTCTCCTTGTGCCTTTCCATTGCCCCCACACTCCATTGTGGTTGGCAGCAGCCTGCTGGGGAGCACGGACGTGTGCATGCTGTGTCTCAGGGCTGGGCGCCTAGTGCCTCCTCCCACCCAGAAACCCTGCTGCCACGGTGCACCTGCAGTGCAGCACATGCATAGGACAGAGTGGGACGGGTGGGAAGCTGGTTTTGCCACAGGTCCAAAAGGGCCCCAACTGGGCATCAGCCCTGGTCTCTGCTGTCACTTGATAAAAGTAGTTAGGATGAGCCTTGCCACCCAGTTAGGAAACCTTGCTACCTCAAGCCCTTTTCTTTGCACCCAACAGGATATGACAAAACAGGAACATCTGCACAGTAAAAATACTCTGTATTCCTTGCCCCAAATTAACATATCAAGATATGAATATGTACTGATAAGATTGCAGAAGTGCCAGCCATCCCATAGGACGACCGGGATCTTGGCTGGCTTGGGTCCAAATTCCTGCCCAAAGCAGGGTCAGCCCTGAGGTCAGACCAGGTGCTCTGGGCTTTGTCCTGCTGGGGCTTGAAACCCTCAGAGTATTAAGAAGGCACAACCACTCTGGGCAACCAATACCATGACCAGACTGTCCTCACTGGGGAAAGGTTTCTCCTGACCTCCAGTCTCAGCTCCCAGGTTCCAGATGATGATGAGTGCCCAGTGGAGCAGATGGCCCTCTGTGAGATCACCGCGTGGTTGAGGGTAACACCACTGGGGAACGTATTGTGACTTCACAGCCCTTGCGGCTTATCTGCAGGCATCAGCAGAGCTTGGCTCAGTCTGCTCGTGCCTGGACTTCTGTGAGGTCTGGAGGCCCGAGAGAGGCTTGTTCTGGTGCTGGGTGGTGCTTTGGAAGCTGTCATTGGCAGCTCTCAGTGCCCATCCCAGGGCCATTCCCTGTGTTTCTCCAGCTTGACGACTGCAGGGTGTGCTTGAGCAACAAAGGTGAGCTGTGGGGGAAATCTCCCTCTGCAGTGGACGTGGGTTGGGCACGAGGGCTGAGAGAGTCAGCAGGGTGACCTTCTGAAGGGACCTGTGCATTTCTTCCCCCTTCCGGTACCATCCCCAGAACAGTGAGTGACCGTGGTCTCCCTCCATTCTGCAGAGAAGAACATCTACTACTGCATCACCAGTGATGGGGGACCTGTCCTCATCCTCATCCTCATCGTGTCCCAGCTATCCAGAGCATGAAGAGAGCATTGCCACCAAGAGTGAGTGGTGCTGCCCCATCTGTGGTGACAATCAAGAGGATATTTCCATCATGGTACCCTGCCACCACCAATTTTGCTTCTCCTGTGCCACACATTGGATAGCGGAAAAGCCCAATTGCCCGCTCTGCAGGATGAACACAAAGGCTATAAAGTTATTGCGGCAGTCCGGAAATTTGGAGGACTCTAAGGTATTTACGCTAACAAGCTATGTAGAGCCATCAGCTGAACAACAGGAGCAGGGGGCTGCGGTGCTGGTGCCTGGGCCTCACGTTGGTGGCTTCCCTCCTGAGGTCTGGGCAGAATTGTTCAGAAGACACCCCGACTGCCTCTGGTGCCTGGTGCCTTGGCTAGAACGGGAGCTGGTGCTGCTCTGCAGGCAGAAGCGGTGGGAAGTATCTAAGAGGGTGGGTGCCATTGTGAGAATCCTGTGCAAGCGTGGGCTGGACGAGGAGGTGTTGGTGCGGGAGCTGCGGCCCTACCTGTCTGAACGCACAGAGACATTCACCCACCGGATCATCACTGCTGTCGTGCGCCTGTGTGGCAGTGAGATCCGCCGGCACCAGCGTGAGCAGGAGCCCCGCACTGCAAGGGGGGAGGACGATGGCCCTGCAGCAAGCTCCAGCCCCAACATTTCCCGGGAGAGCGCTCCCACTGCCCAGCCAGGCTCCTCTCGCTCTCAAGGCTGCAATGTGCAAGGGAAAGCCAGCACGTCAAAGACTGCCATCCGTGGGAGCTCTGGACACCCTCCATCTGGATCTTTCCAAGCAGAGCAGGATCAGTGCCAGGAGGAGCGAGAGGATGTGGTGGAGGCAGGTCCCTCTCCTCGTGGGCAGGACAACTTGCACAGGGGTGTTCAGCACCATAGGAAGAGGAGGGCCACCAACTCTCAAGACTCTGCCCAGCCCAACAAGATGCCACGACGCCAGGAGTCCAGCGTCCATGGGGGTAACATACGCCCCCCATCTGAGTCCAAAGCTGAAGAGCAGGATGAGACAAAGGAGGAAGAAGAGGAGGCGGCTGTGGAAGGCCCTACCATGCCAAACGTGGACAGCTTGCCCGGGGGACACAAGCATCCCCGGAAGCGGAAGGCCCCAAGTTCCCAGGCCTCTACTCAGCCCTGCAAAAGGCTGCATGACCAGGAAGATGGAGCCAGCACCTCAGAAGCCAGCCTCCATGGGGATTCTGACCACCTTTCCCCTGCGCCTCTCCCTGCAGGGCAGCTGCAGCCCCAGGAGGAACCAGGAGATGCTCCTGCAGAAGGTCCCTCTGCCCGGCACTTCCCAAAGACAGAGGTCCCCGGAACTCAGGACCCTCCCCATCCCCGCAACTGGCTGCGCTGCTCCTGCCAGTAGCACTTATCCGTAAACACTTTGTTTAGGAAAAAGGAAATAAATTCCTGTTTCTCTGACCCAGTCTCTGAGTCTTGCTTTCTCCTCCTTCTCCTCATGCCTTTCCCTGATCTTTGTTCACTTTCACAGGTGGTACCAGCCTTCGGTGGGGCACAGTCATAGGGCTGCAGAGTAAACGCTTCTCTGGGAATGATGGAGTCCCCATCACATAGGGGCTTGAAAGCTGTGTACATGTGATACTTGGGGACATGTTTCAGTGTCTGAGTTGGCAGTGCTGGGGTAAGGATTGGACTCAAAGATCTGAAAGGTCTTTTCCAATGGGATTGATTCTCTGATTCTGTGATCCTGCCCGTGTCCTGACCCGCCCCCCGGGTGGTCCTTCTCCAAGCAACTGCTTGACATCCTGGCCAAGTACACGCTCACCTTTGCGGGATTTTGCACAGCTGCACTCGACTTGCCTGAGTAAGGTACCTGCATGTGGAGGGGTCTTTCTTGGCTGGGGATGCTCCTCCTTGGGATCTGGTACTGGTGGTGTGCTGAAGGGAAGGCTCTGTGTTCATGGCTGAACAAATGCCAGGAACCAGCTCTGCTGGGACTACAGAAGCACTTGGGGTGGCAGCCCCGAGGGGTAAGAGTGCCATCACCTGGAGGAGGTCATTTCTGGGAATGCTTTTCTTCTTAGCCATGGTCTCAGTGTCTGGTGTCACAGCTGGTCTGTATTCTTTCCTGGAGAGAACTGTATGGTAGTTAAAATTCCTCGTGCTTGCCGTATTTCTAGGAATGAGGGATCTGTGTCCTTCGATAACCTTATCTGCTCATGCTCCTCTCTGCTTCTTTTCACACCAGCCCCATCTGCGTTTATATTTGCGCCCGTGAGGATGCTTCCCCGCTCTGGAGATCTCTGAGAGGATCCTGCAAAGTACTACAAGCCTGAAACGGCATCCTGCACTACACTGAAAGAGCTTACGGGCTCACAGACCCTAGGAATACCACTCATGGCTCAGGTAGCCCCATCTGTCTTGCCTGAGTGTTGGGCACAGACCAGAGCTCATGACATGTGAGTGATGGAGTGGTGGCTGCCTTTGCTGTTCTGGGAGTCAAAAGCGATGATTCTCTCCCTTCCCCAGGCTCCACAAACTCCTGTCCCAGGTGGACTGAACCTCGGGGCTTTTCCTTATGCTGCCTCCTTTCTCTGCCTTTTGGCATGGAATAATTGATGGCTGTGTGCACAGCAGCAGCAGCTGCCCCAGCAGCCTTCTTGTGCCATGGACCAGGCCGTTGGGAGGAACGGGGCTGGACGTGGGCTACGGGTACAGTCTGAGCTATAGAGGACATTGAACAACAGAAAGCAGACTTTACTGGTGCAGCAGAAAGCTGTCGTCAAAGTGGGTATGTCTTAAGGAATGCTGACGAGTAATAACAGTACAATCTGGAACAGACTTGTCACACAGCCTGGATGAAAAACACAGGTGCATCTCTGTGTGAACATCCAGACAAGGCTGTCACACACACATCCCCTGCTTTGGCTCTGAGCTGAGTCTTGACCTCTGCCTCCTGTGTGGTTTAGCCTAGACCACTGCTGCTGTGCCTCTGCTGTGTACCATCTGTGGTCTTGCCTTACCCTTATTTTGGATAAACTGAACAGGTAGAGGTCTTGAGGATATTCAGATGCAGTACCTTTTTGTGCCTGTCTTCCAAGTTTTCTTGGTTTCCAGAAGTAGGACAATAGGACACAGACTTCTCAGGGGGAAGAACCTCCCCTTTTTCTCCTTCTCTTTATCCCTCGTTTATACCAGAGAATTGCAATTGCTCTTGGCACTGTCCCTTCCTTGCTCCAGTTGCAAGCCATCGATCTGCAGCACACAGGCTCCTATGATTCTGCAAAACCAGCAGCCTTTTGATACCGAATAGGAGCCTCTGGAAAAAAAGCTCTATGAAAAAAAAGTTACCTAAAAAGTGCTCAGACTGCCACAGGGTCCAGCCTGCCCCAAACCATGCCCCACTCTCAACTTGTCCCCTCAAGCACGTGGAGAAAAGCAGTTTAATATGCTCTTCCAGCAGGTGGGAAGCTGTGAGCAGCAGTCTTAGCCAGCCAGGCTAGTGACCGGTGCCAACCACAGGAGGGGGGCAGGGGACACCCAGCTGGGCCATCCCGCCCCAGCGGACAGGATGTCCACTTGCCCATCTCCAGTTTCCCCACCTCAGCCCCAGTGTGGCTGGGATGGTGTTGGCTGCCAGCCGCCACAAGGCCCTTTCTGGGAGCTGATAGCTCTCATGAAAGACACTGATGAGGCCTGGGTGCATGGTGGCCACTCCCACACCTTGTGGAATTCGCTTGGGGAGTGCGAGCATCCAGGAGCACTGTGACCAGAGCGGGAAAGCAGGGCATGGCATAGCAGCAGGGCCCTTTGGAATGCTGAAGCTCTGCCAGCTCCAACAGGGAACAATGGTATCCAGGCAGCAGAAAGCCATGTTCTCTCTAAGCTCTGCGCCTGCCATCACCAACTCAGCTTCCCAGACAGCTCTGGTAGCAACACATGGCTACCCAGGTGCCGGGCTGCAGGGTGGGCTCTGCTCCTACGCCAGTAATTGTCTGTGTAAATTTCTGTCTTCTTTTCAGGCTTCTGGCCCCCCAGAAATTCAGACCAGCCTACATCACATTCTGGTTTCATAAAGTTAGGTGAATTCAAACATGTTATAATTCTTTCTGTTGTTTGAGAGTGAGATTGTAATAATTAGGTTCTACATGCACTACATCACTTTCCTTTCCTCCTTTCTTTGTCTTTCATGCCACCACAGAGAACCACCCCTGGGACAGCAATGCAGAGCCATGGGGTGAAGAAAGAGACTGTAAAAGACTCTCTGGGTTGTTTGTCTCAACTGATACAGGATTAAGCATTACAAACAGTACAAGGTTAAGAGACTCTACCAATGAAAGGGGTAAACAAAGCATAGAGAAGAGGACAAAGGCCCTCTCACGACTGGTTTAAATGGTCTCTGTGGTTTGAAAATCAGCCGACGGAGCAGAGCGTGCACAGAAGTTCCAAGGGGGCCTCGAGTTTATTAGAGGACATGAGAGGAAGTCTATTGCGAGGAAGGACAACGACCACCAGAGGGGAGAAAATGCCTAAGATTAGACGCTAGATGGCACCAAAGACCACTAAATGTATAGCTTATGCATTCTGTATTAAACGTGTTTACCTTAATTAAGGAAGCTGGAGATGTAAACAATTTACGGGAAAAGTAATGTATATGTACAAGACACACTCAATATAATGCGATCCCCTCTCCACCTCTCACACATCGCTGCATTTCCTGCTCTTTCTCTCTGATTTCTGATCTCATTTTCCCTCCCCTGTCTCTGCCCCAAAAAACTGTCACTATTTTTGCTGCTGTCTGCCCGGTCCCTGCTAGAATTTCCCAATTCCATCTGGTATTTCACAATTCCTGCTGAAATTTCCCAGTTCCAGGCAGGATTTCCTGTTTCCTGATGGGATCTTCTGGTTCATGCCAGGGTTTCCCGCCCCACCGTGAAGTGCCTGCACAGCTGCGATCTTGTCGTGGGGTCAGCTCTGTTTGCAGACTTTGCTTGTGGGAAACGCAGGGTCAGACAGAGCTGGCTCCAAAGTTCCAATCAGCAGGGACTGGGCTGCTGTGAAGTTCATAATAACACTAACGGAGTCCTTGTAAAGTGACAGAATGTGCATAAGAGTCCTGGGAGAGTCCATATACACGCGTGTGAGTGGGAAAAAGAGACAGACAGAGATGAGTCGGGAGCACGTGGTCCTGTAGCCCTTGTGCAGCGCGTCTCCAGCCCAGTTCGTGGGGTGGTGGGTGTGCACCAGTCTGGTAGACGGGCTTGTATTTACAGGGGAGATCTGTGCCCTATTAGCATGGGAGGGGTGGTCTTGCTGTACACGCACAGAAGCTCCTTCGAGAAGCTTCAGGAGTTGAGGCTCAGGGGCCCCAGGGCACTCGGGTGGCTGGGGGAGGCTGCTGCTGCTGCTGCTGCTGCTGCTGCTGCTGCTGCTCCTCCCCTCCTCCTCCCCGCCTTTGTGCCAGCTGCAGCCCCTGCATGTGAGAGGAGCTGGGGGAGCCGCTACACCTCCCCCTCATTGTCAACCAGGAGTCACAGAACAGCCCCAGAGGCGACGCGCGGACCTGCACCCAGGCAATGCTTATGACACAGAATGTTTGAGACACAAGAAGTACACCAGACTCAGACAATGTTTACAGGTAGAGTCAGTTTTACAGAGCCTGAAAGTTTCTTTACCTGTATAGTGCTGATCAACCAGGGAATGGCATTCTGGCTTCCAAGGCCCCTCACAACACAGCAATTCCATAGCCTCCTGCAGGATTTAATGGGAAAAGACTTTGGATTCCAAAAGGTGCAAACGGGAATTCCTGCTTCCATGTGTGGTGCTCCTTCAGCGATCCCAGGCACAGCAGGATGATTTTGATTGTGTGGATCCTGCTGAAGTTTAGGGAAATATTTCCTTGATCTGCTTAAGCAAACAGGACCCGGGGTGGTCCCTTGAGACCAAGCTTTGGGATTCATCACGCCTGGCAGAAGTTTCCTCTCTGCCGGGGTCACTTCCAGCACACGCGGAGCCCTCTGCTCTATCCCGGATTTGGTAAAGAACACAGAGCAGAGCAAAGCGGCTTCACCAGGGCCAGGCTGGAGGCATTTGTTTGGCAAGGAGTGCTCAGGAATGTTGGAAATTGCCAAGCACAGGGTGTTCATCCAGGCTTTGGCATTTACCTAGTAGGGCAGTTCCTTCATTCCCAGATTTCCATAGCTGCAGGACGTTGCCCTGCGTTTCGTGCAGGCAGTGCAATGCCAGCTCCATGTTCCATCTTCCCACTGGCACAATACCAGCGTTGGCCATGGTGAGCAGCTCCGTGACGACAAAGGCAAGGAAAACCAACAGGGAGTCAGGTTCTGCCAGGAAAACGTGGGATAAGGGGACAGGGCAAGTGAAACAAGTCTGCAGAGAGACTGGAGAGCAGAGAAAGGCTCCAGAGCCCCGGACAGGAGGCTGGGGACAGGCAGGAGCTGGACTGTGCTCATGAGGAAGATGGGATTAGGATGAGAGGAAATAGCCTCAAGATGCACCAGAGGAGGTTTAGATTGGATATTGGGAAAAATTCCTGCCCAGAAAGGGTTGTCAGGCACTGGAACAGGCCTCCCAGGGAAGTGGTGGAGTCCCCTGTCCCTGGAGGGATTTAAAATCCATGTAGATGTGGCACTTCGGGATGCGGTTAAGTCATTTTAGTGGTGGGATTAGCCGTGTTGGATTTCTGGTTGGACTCAAGGATCCTGAAGGTCGTTTCCAACCTAACGGATTCCGTGATTCCATTAGTGCACACCATCCTAGTACTGAGCATCCCACTGATGCCCAACAAAGCCTGCATCACCCTCCATCTGCTACCAAAATCCAAATGAGCTTTAAACGCACACACACAGAGGAAATTGTGGATCTTCTGTCGGAGTGTGCTCAGAAGACATTCTCCCAGCACATGTCCCTCATGTTTTTCCTGCATCGCTGAAAAGAAAAGTGATGCTGATAGACTGGATGTTTAATGTGCTAAAAATTAGGATTTGGAAATATAAATGAGTCTTCAGACCCTGAGAATTAAACTTTCTACATTAGAAGAGGGATTTGGACCTAAAAACCCAGCATTTAGACCCTCAAAATGTGGCCATGGTTCAAAGAATTGAGCTGGACCATAAAATGCAGGCTTTTGATGCTGAATTCTGATGTCTGGACACTACAAATGAGGCTTTGGGACATAAAAATGAGGCCTGGAGCCCTAACGTTAAGGCCTGGACCCACAAAATTTGGTTTAGTTTCCCCAAAAAGAACTGTCCGGGTGCTAAAAATGATGCTTTGCACCCTGAAAATGAGTCTTGCAAACCTGAAACTATGACTTTGAGCTCTCAATCCAAGAATTTAGACCTTAAAAATAAAAGATTGGAGCCTAAAATAAAGCTTTGGAAGCCAAAACTAAGACTTTGGAAAGGAAAAATAAATCTTGAGCCCCTTAAAAAAGGCTTTGAGCCTTAAAAATGAAGCTTTCCAATCTAAAAATGCAGGCTTTGTCTGAAACAGTGGATTTGTAGCCTAGAAATGTGGCTTTGGGAATGAAGCTTTGGAACTTAAAATGAGGCTTAGGAAATCAAAACAAACACTTTGGGGGGGGAAAAAGGGAGCTTCAGGCCCTAAAATTGAGGCTTTGCATTCCAGAATGACGCTTCAGAATGTATAAATGCAACCTGGGCCCCAAATAGAAAGATGAAAGTGGGCCCTAGAGAAAGCCATGGGACCACAGCCCCATTCCAGCAGCTCCGTGCAGGGCCGGGCCGGCAGATTCCCTGCCATGGGAGGTGGCAGCACTGCGGGGCACACCCGGGTTTGTAGTCTGCCAAAGAACTGTAATCTGTATGATGAGTTACAAGAATGTGCAGTGTTCTGCAGCCATAAAACGGCTTTTAAGTAGGCACTATCAGTCTTCAACAGAAGCACAAAAGGAATTGAAGTAGAATAATTATTTTCCGTACACACAGGCACATGTTGCTTCATGACAGCCACTTCTGTAAGTATTTTAGTGGGATAAGGTTGAGGCGGAGCCAGTAACATCATCAAAGGGACTGTGGTAACTAGGAACTGGACATAGAGATGACACACGGTATCACTGGGGTGACTCAGACGTGGTGGGACTGCAGTTTGTGTCATGATGGATAAGCCCACCAGCAGAGCCCAGTAGAGATGATGAGGAGGGATGTCCCTACAAGTGAGGGAGCAGCTGGGGTGCATGGAGTTCCTCTATGGGAGGAGTGGCAGGCGGGTGAAGTGAGAAGGTCAGGGCTAGGGGAGAGGAGAGGCACAGGGGTGACACAGCAGGCTGGGGGTAGAGTGTTCCTGACCTCCCTGGTCAGGGCAAGTGGACAAAGAACATGAGAAACCCTCTCGTCACCCACTCTGGTTCACCTGGGGGACTTAAAACTCCTTGACATTGGCTGCAGGGGAGATGGCAGCAGGGCATGAGCTGCTGGGGAGTGTCAGGGATAACTTCGTGATGGGTCTTGGAGGAGTCAAGCAGAGATGAGGCAGAGCTGGATCTGCTGGTCAGTAACAAGGAGAGGGTGCTGGGTTGTGGTTATGGAGGTCAGTCAGGGCTGTAGGGACCATGAGGAGGTGATGGTCAAGATCCAGGGGAGAGTGAGGATTTCAGAGCAGCAAAGGACAGATCTTAGGCCTTAAGAAAGCAAGCTTTGGCATGTTCTAAGGAAAAAAAAGGGGGGGGGGGGGGGAGGTGTACAAAGCAATGCATGTTGGTTCATATTTTCAAAAGCCTCTGGAAAAGGGCAGACAACGTTTTTCCATGGGACAGAAATATCAGCTTTCTGTTGGCTTCAGATGAAAAATTAAATAACTGCTTTGTTTGAAGCAAAATGGAAAAAAAAGTTTGAGGCCTGTACCTTTCTATTTTGGAGCACATTCACCTTAAATTGTATCTTTCTAAAATGTTAAGCAGGAACATGGCAATTAGAGTTCAAGGACTTTTCTTTCTTTGTTCTTTCCAGTAGGCTGAGCCAATTAACTTACTCCTCCCATGACATACAGTCAGCAAGTGACTCCAATGGCGTGTTACGTATCTTTGTCAGGAGTTGCTTGAGGTGTTTCAGAAGTAAATTGGACAAAGTCCTTACCACTTAAAAAAGAAAGGGACACACATCACATCCCCCATAACTGTCCACAGTCCTTTAAAGAAGAGATGTAGGATGGAAAATGTCGAAAGCAAATGTTTCAGGTGCAGGCCAAATTAAACTCCCAAACAACTCTCCCCACAGAATGCTTAAGTTCTTCTTAAACTGACAAATAAAAGTACTTTGCCATGAAGTGAAATTAAAAATTTTGCATAGGAGATGTCTTTTTTTTCTAACAAAAATATATGTTCTATTGATGTTTCTTAGCTAGTGGTTCCCCAAAGGTCTTTATTAGTTACTAGTTAATTTCCTAGAAAACATTCGTGAGATGCTGCTAACTCCCTTAGGTGATGCTGAAAATCTCATTGGAAATGATGGAAAAATCATCTTGGTTTTACATATGTATGTACTTGGAAGAAATGTATATACCCCAAGGTACTGTATCCATTTTGATTACATTCAATTTACTCTAAATGACGATTGAAACTACTCTTACCTGACATCATTTATCTACACATTTACAGGTTGCTATAGCTAATACTGATGATGCACTAGTGTTCATTAATAATTGTTTGGAAAAAAAAGGCTTCTGTTCCAAGCTTTCGGGGATGATAGTGGAAGCTGTGCATTGGAAGTGGGGCATTTCTTTGTTTATAAACCTCAGTATTCATGAATTGGATAATTTTGGATAATTTCTGTTGTTTTTAAGATAGCAACATTTCCAAGCTCACAGATGATTTGTACTGTGTGTCATCTTGGCTTTCCTGCTCCAGGAACGTTTCATAACCATTTCTTCTGGCCTTTGAATCAAAGCCATCTTTAGAGGGTCACAGTCTTCCATTTTACAGTTCTTCTTGAGTAGATCATCAGAACAATACTCCATAAAAGGGATCAGTTTCATTCCTTTTCCCCTTCCTTGTGAACTGCCTCTAAAAGACCCACCCCTGCCTTGGGATCCCCTTCCCTTGAATCAACAGGTCCCTCCATGTCTATTCAAACATCTTCCACTCTCCGAAGACCACTCATAGCTACTAAGCAATGAAGCATTTTAGTGAAAAGAAAGAGAATTAAATAAAAGCAGTAATTAAACTCTATATTGCTGTTTGCCATGGCAGGATAGGTAGGCAGTCTCATTTAATGTCTTTAATTTCTAATTAGTAGATCTATCATCAGCCAAAATACACTTTAATTAGTTATTTGTGTTTGCCACTATTTTGCCATAAGATGACATGGGCATTGGGGTTTTTTTTTGCTGTTGCAAATTTACCGCAAACATATGGTATTCTCCTGAGTTTAATAAAAGTGTGTACACTATAAGTCAATGTAAATGAGCCTACAAATTGGGAAAAATGTGATTTATTTTTTTTTACACGCTTCCATGGTAATGCTTTTTTCCTCAAAAAAAAAGAATGAAGTAAAATTTCAAACAACATTTTAGAGCTCCTTGCAGAACAATGTAAATGCATTCAGTATGTTATCCAATATATAATGAATTTTTAGGAACTAAGAGGAAATATGAATTATTTTACAAATGCTTATCACAAACCTAGCCTTACTATTTCTTAAAATCTCTTTAATTGCATTATCTCCTCTCTAGCACAAGAAAATCACAAAAGAGAAGGCAGAGGTTTGTTGCAATGATTCTGCATAGCACTAGTTTTAAAGAACTGAAAGTAATGAATTTGCTATCAAAAACAGTGCTACACTGTCATCTGTGCTGGCCACAGCTGCCTGCCTAGCATAATTACGGAGACACAGCGTAATTAGAAAGTTGCCCCTTCCCATACACTAATATTTTGATCAAATACATAACTCCTGCTGACAACTGCCTCTTATAGATAAGCGGGGTGTTTCATTTGGAATGTCTCTTAAGTGTGTTTTGATCTGGGAGAATGCAAGTAATTGGTGCTCAATGATTAACCCTTGAAGTGAATAAAATGTTTTTAAAAGTAATTTTTTGGTTTGAAACAACTGAGAATTAATTAGAATGTCTTATTTTGTCTCAGACTTCAAAAAAAAATTGATCAAATGCTTCCATCTTACATATTTCTGAAACACATCATCCTGAGGTAGAAAACTTCCCTTTGTATTTCCAGGATTAAAAAAAATGAACAGATCTGCACTTGTTAAAGTCAAGATTATGACACGAAAGGACTACTTGCAGCACATTAGTTTCACCAGGCCCCTTCTTGAAGGGGCAACAAAGGTTGTAGCACTTTGCTGTTCTAGAAAGACATTTCTTTTTAAGAGATTCTTCCCAAGACATAAATGTCATAAGGAGGACTAGCATCCCTGAGGATGTATATAACTTAGAGCTTAGCTTTAGGCTCTTTCACAGCCACTTGCCATTCCCCTGATGCCTGTGTCTTCTGCACACACAGATGCCAGACAGTGACATGAAGACCTTTATCTTTTGATCATTCTCCAGAAATACCCTAGGGCAGAGTTCTGTAGATTTTTACTTAACATTTCTTAATTGCTGCTGGGAAGATAGGGGATGTACTTTGATTGCCTTTGTAACAGAAGAGACAACTAGGATTCACAAATTTTACAGCCTGAGAGAAAACGTGATTGGGGAATACCAGTTTCAGATGGATGTTTCTAAATAAAGTTTTCTCCGTCTCAACACATGCAGACCTGGAGAACTATGTAAATTAAACAAATTTTATGACAAAGGTATTAATGTTACCCTAATTTGACCACAGCATTTGTCGGAAACCGTAAGTCAAATTAGATGTAATTTGAGCAGCCTAAACAAAGACAAACTTGAGACACACTGGTTTGTCCTCATCAGCTCTCCTAGTGGCTGAGTAAAGTAATCAGATTTCAACTGTAGCCTCGATAACTACGACATCTCACGTACCTCTGCACTGCCCTGCTGTCCCACAGAGTTAATTTTTTTCCAGTCTTCCACTTCTCCTTGTGTGGGGAGCTATGACCTATAAGAGCAGTCTAATTAGAGGAAAAAAAAATTAAGCTGGTGTCTTCAATGACAAACTATTGATTTGGCCTCACTGGTAGAGCACTATGGAAAAAAAAGAGGGGGGGGGCGGAGGGGCATATCCAGGATTTCAGTCTCTTTGATAATCAACTCATTAGCCTGGCTCTCTAGATGCAAAATAAGCAGTTTATGTTTGTACTCCTCCCACTATCATCTAATTTCTGAACTGTAGATTGAACTTTCAGTAATATTTGATAGGACAACTTCAAAGTTTCCACATACTCTCTCACAATAAAGGAGAACAGAAATGAAGAGGAAGACCATATTCCTTCAGTAAGACAAGATAACAGTCTGTTATCTTGGCACATGAAAGAGAAGCATCATGGACAACCGCCATCTGCCAAAACAATGCTGAGAATTTCACAGATAAGACAGACTCCAACTGCAAAATCTTCCAGCAATGCCAGCTGTTTGGTGCCATTCCTCGTGTCTTGGCTGAGTGTCGTGTGCTCCTAAACAGCTGATGCATCCCAGGAACTACTGGCAAACTGACAATGCACATGTAACATAATATATCTACCAATATAGTAACACACTCTACTAGTATTGATACTCTAATATACTTCTAGTCATTTTATAAATAGGGTATTGCATTTTATGGTGCAAAATCAAGAAACATCTGAGTTTTCCTTAATGCAATTTCTAGATTTGCAAACCCTGAGGTTTCCAGCAGAATTTGAGAAAACCCTTGTGCCTCAAGCCTCTTAGTTGTCTCTTGAGCAGATAAACCTCTGCCTTATGCTCCTCCATCACAAGAACCAATATAAGAACAACCTTAAAAGAAATTAGTTTGTTAGGTTTTTTTTTTTACATGCTGGTTCTTTCTTGCAACTTCAGTGGCAGGCCGTAGTATCTTGTACTAGGAACTGTGTGAATGAAGAATTAAAACACAACATATAAATCAGAAAATATTTTCTAAATCAGAAAATGGCAAATGAAGACAACAAAATCCCACCTTTTCCTTTCTGCTTATTGCAAATAAAGGGGATACAAGAAATTAATTTTGGATCGACTCAGCATGAGAAAAAGCTCTCTTAGCCATCTTGCAGTTAACTCATTCACCATCCTGAATCTATCCTTAAAGGCAAGTAAGTTGTGAGCTGGCAATACTTCTTAAAAGTAAATGAAGATGTTTCTTTTTTTGCCCTTTTTAAGAAAAATGTTTTGTAGTTTGCCTGTCTGTCCTGAATTTCGCCTAATTTTTCTACAAATGTACTTTCTATTTACAGTTTGACAGGAAACACATCTTGAAAATTCTAGATTGGTCATTGTTCAATGCACTGTATGTTCTAGACAAGCATTATTATATAAAAATCAGAGGAAGGTTATTGAGAAATTACAACCTGGCCTAAAGAGGTTATAAGTTTAATGGAGATGGTGGCACACAAAAATTAGTGAGGAAACTCTTTCTGTGATGCCCATTTGATATGGATAGTCTTGCCCTGGGTTGATAACAGAACTGTTCAAGCATCCACACATATGTATAAAATACTGTCCTTTTTATTTTTTTTTTGCCAGGTTGTCCAGTTCTCAACATAATTCAAAATGCACCTCAAGTCCATCAGAATTGTACAAGCATGTTCTAAATTCTCTTGCACTTCTCTTTGTCCTTATCTCCATTACTCACGCATGGGGCTCCAGGGCAACGCACCCCGCATACGTTATAGAATCATAGAAGGCACATCGAAAGATCACCTGCGCCAAACATTTGTGGGAAAGGGAGCATCTCGCACTTTGTCCAACTGCATTTTGAAAATCACCAGCAACTGGAACTCTGCCATGTCCCTGGGGAGCTTGTTCCAGTGATTGATTTTTCTCATTGTAAAAAAGTTCTTTCTCATATCAAGATAAAGCATTGCGCAGTGCATCTTGGTGTACCCAGTGCCCCTTGTTTTCTACATGTGGCTCCTCCTTAAGAGAGAGCCTCCATCCTCTTGGTAGCTGGCCCTTAAGTACCAGAATACTGTGATGAGGTCTCCTCTGATCCTTCTCTTCTCCAGGCAGAAAAGAAAGATCCAACTCCTTCTGTCTTTCCCCACGGGGCAGGTTCTCCAGACCCATCGATCATCTTCATGGCCCTCTTTTGAATCTTCTTCAATTGGTCTGTGTCTTTCTTGAATTGTGGGGGCAAGAACTCCAGGTGGAGTTTACATCACTTGTCTTTGTTAAATTTCATGCTGTTCTTCCTGTCCAATCTTCAATCCTGTAGGGATCTTTGTGTAAGACAGCTCTCCCTTCGATGCATTCACCTCACCACCCAGTTTGGCATCATCAGCAAAGTTGGTGAGGGTATTTTCAATCTGGTCGTCCAGATAATTTATGAAGATGTTGAATAGTGTGAAGCCCAGTATTGATCCCTGGCAGAACCCCACTATGTGACAGGCTGCCAGCCTGAGTAAAATGCATTGATCACCATTCATCCTACCCATTGGTTTAATGATGTACACACTCATGATGAGGCAAGATAGCATGAGATGGGTTTTTGAATTCTTTACGTATCGCTAACAGCTTGTTCTTTGGAAAGAAGACAGGCTCTGTAGGTGATTTTAGTAGAGTTACAGACTAGATGAAAGCTCTACAGCTGTACAGCTATAACACAACGGTACATCAATAGTGATAAAGAAGCAAGGCCTCAGGGATAAGGCACCAGACCAAAACACAGATTCCAAGGGATTTCCCTCATTAGCTTGCGAACTGACTTCTCCAGATTTCCCTGTCCTTTGTGGTGAAATTGTTCTAATGATGTACTTGCTTTATAAACTGCTTTCTGCAGATGAAAGGGGGATGCAAATTGTCACGTTACCGTCAATCCCACTACAAGCTAAGCTTACCATAGGCAGCTCCCTGTTACATAGTCTTTCTGTATCCTGCAAATTCTCCTGCAGTCAGCCTTGGTCTACAGGTATGGGATAGAAGCACAAGTTGTGTCTGTGTTATGTTTCAGACACTGGTCTGAATTCACACTCCTGTTACACTTGTAGTTTCTGGACACATACCCAGATTTAGATGTGGACTTGGTCATGTCAGGAGAAAAATGCTTTGGCCCCACGCTAGGGTTTCATGCAGGTTTAACCACATCTTTGCTGTAGTGGATGGCTGAAAAGCCATGGGACTCACACAGCTAGTCCTGCATACCCCCTCGTTAACCAACAGAGTGCAGACAAGACAGCCCCGCATCCCTCCTGAAAAGACCTTGTCACCATCTATTACAGTGACGATATGACCTGATTGGAAACTCTGGAGCAAAACGATGAATTGTGCCAGAGTTTCAGTTTTCTTTGGCTACTATATCAATAGCTGTGAGTAGTTGTGGTTGGGACATGTGAGAATCGCACTTCTTTTGCTAGAACCCAAAGCATGAGCTGGGCATCTTGCAGCCGTGTCATTGTGAAATAATCCTTTGACAATGTATCTAGCTATATAAGGCCAAAAAAGGTGACAGTCTGCGCAAGATTGTGCAATATGTTAGAAAACATCACCTCTCGAAGACCACCCTAAGCCAGCTGTACCCTCTCCATCAGGGAGCAGCAAGGGCCACTGCTCCCTGGGTTACAGGAAGCCAGAGAGCCAAAGACAGAGCCTGTATCGTGAGGAGGTTGAGTGGTGATGAGGCAGGTCCGAGGTGAAGCTCGGAAGCCAGCCTGCTGCTTAAGGCCAGGACCAACCCAGCTGCTGACAAGCAGATCCCATGGTGATGCTCAGAGGCCAGATGTCCCCAGGTCAGGATCTGGCTTGCCACATCCTTGACCAAGCAGAGGCATGGCTGTGGCTGAGCCATGGCAGTAGGTAACAAAAGCTCCAGAGGTGAGCTTCAGTTGGTGCCCAGTGATGGGGGTAAGGGATGAAGGCCTCAGGTAAGGCTGGTCAACTCCATTAAGGCTTACTTCGGGTCTCCTTAATGCTCTTGAGGTAGTGAGTTCACAACCCTGGTATTTAGCACAATGAGAAAGCCCATGTCCTTGCACTGGAGTATTCACAGAATTGTTTAGGTTGGAAAAGATCATTGAGTCCAACCACAAACATAACACAGCCAAGTCATTCCAGTTCCTCTGGGAGATGTCAGGGCCAAACATTGAGAGGAAAGTCTGTGTTAAGTTTCACTAGGATCGTGGTGTTCATGATCAAACACAAAACCGTGGTCTTCTGTTCCCCCAGTGTTTTATTGGGCCAGTGAATGCTAGGCCAGGATAGTTAACGCCACAAAGGCCTCTCAATTAAATACATGGGCTACTTCCTCAGCAGTTTCTTCTTTCCCCAGTACATATGTGGAGCTGCTGCAGCTCCAGCTTCACCAGGTGCTGCATGCTGTGCAGCCAGCTGGAGACTACTTAGTCTATATGTTTGATTTAGATACTACATTAACTTTCCAAGAAAACAGTTTGCACTATGACTAATATTCATCACGCAATAGAATAGCTCAAGGCCTGCTTCACCACTCCAGGTCACTAGATCAAAACAAGCTCACTCCCGGTCAGGTGTGATACGTTTTGGTAGGCTCTGCCAGCTGGATGAGGAACAAAGAGCTTTGGGGTCTGATCTACCACACCATCCCTAAGATAGCTTTTGAGGTCAAGACTATAAAAGCACAGTGTCAAAGCAGGGGAAGAAAGCCTGTACTGCTGTTCTCTTGACGGTGTTCTTTCTCCAGGTAGATGATTCACCCCTCCTACTTAAAAAAATGTTTACCTTTCAGGTGTATTAATGAGTCTTGCAAACCTGAAACTATGACTTTGAGCTCTCAATCCAAGAATTTAGACCTTAAAAATAAAGATTGGAGCCTAAAACAAAGCTTTGGAAGCCAAAGCTAGGACTTTGGAAAGGAAAAATAAATCTTGAGCCCCTTAAAAAAAGGCTTTGAGCCTTAAAAATGAAGCTTTCCAATCTAAAAATGCAGGCTTTATCCGAAACAGAGGATTTGTAGCCTAGAAATGTGGTTTTGGGAATCAGGCTTTGGAACTTAAAATGAGGCTTAGGAAATCAAAACAAACACTTTTGGGGGGAAAAGGGAGCTTCAGGCCCTAAAATTGAGGCTTTGCGTTCCAGAATGAGGCTTCAGAACCTATAAATGCAACTTGGGACCCAAACAGAAAGATGAAAGTGGGCCCTAGAGAAAGCCATGGGACCATAGCCCCATCCCAGCAGCTCCTTGCAGGGCCGGACCAGCAGATTCCCTGCCATGGGAGGTGGCAGCACTGTGGGGCACACCCGGGTTTGTAGTCTGCCAAAGAACACACTGTGGCACAGGACGCAGCGAGGACTGTAGTCCAGCAAAGGAGTGCCTTGGGGAACATCAGGATTTGTCGTCCACTGTGGGCCCTGGCAGCGCTGCAGGGCACACTGATCTGCGGAATCAGACTCTAACTCGATAAGAGTTATAAAGAAGGTATTTGTCAGCAGGCAGCAGGTTGGATAACTCCAAAAAGCCCTGCGCATCGAAACAAAAGACAGGTCAATATTTATTGCCAAAAGACATACATATTCATTACATTCCCGAGACGAGGCTGGGTTATGTTAATCAGTTCTGAGAAATCAGTAACATTAGTGTCTCCCTCCTCAGCGCACGCGTCGTTGGTCCTGGCCTCCTTCCAAACTACAGAGCCAGTGTTTTTGTCGAGGGATCCTAGAAACTTCTACGTTTCTACTGAGGAGAGACTTGAAACTTCGTCCTCATCACAGCACAGTTTCTCCTTATCGAGCAAAGCATCGTACGTAACCTTGCTAAGTTTGCAAAAGCTGCTCCACTGCAAAATTCTCCTCCCTTACAGCTATGCCCAAGGCTAACTAAATAACTGAACTATAGTTGAGCGCACTAAACAAAGGCTAAACAAGGGTTTCTACTGTAATTCTTACATTTTCCTAAAATCCCACATCATTTTGCTAAAATCCCACCTCAACAACAGGAATTGTAGTCAGCCACCGACACCCGCAGAGCCATGGGGCGTGCCGGGAATTATAATCTGCCGTGGGAGTTGGCAGTGCTGCGGAACACACCAGGAACTGTAGTCTGCCACGGGAGCAGGCAGTGTCGTGGGGCACGTCAGAAATTGCAGTCTGCCACAAGGACTGGGCAGCGTCACGGGGTGCTCTGGGAATTGTATCCTGCCACAGGGACCGGCAGTGCTGCATGGCATGTGGGGATTTCCAGTCTGCAACACAGACTGGGCAGCACTGCAGGGCACTCCAGGAACTGCAGTCCACCATGGGACTCAACTAAGCCATGGGACATGCCAGGAATTACAGTCCACCACGGAACAGAGCTCAGCAGGGCCCAGGCTGGGCTTGGATCACAGAATCGGGAAGGCTGGAAAAGGCCTTTCAGATCAGAAAGGGCTGCCAGGCACTGGAAAAGGCCAGCCGGGGCAGTGGTGGATTCCCCATCCCTAGAGGGGTTCAAAAGTCCTTTGGATGTGGTGCTCAGGGACAGGGTTCACTGGTGGGCTGGCAGTGCTGGGTGTGTTGTTGAAGCTCTGCCAGTTATGGAGTAGCTGCTCTGCCCAGGTGCACCTCTCGCAGGGGTGCTCACTGCTGCTGGCCGCTACTGGCGTACGAGCAGAGCCCACCCTGCAGCCCGGCACCTGGGTAGCCATGTGTTGCCACCACAGCTGTCTGGGAAGCTGAGTTGGTGATGGCAGGCGCAGAGCTTAGAGAGAACATAGCTTTCTGCTGCCTGGATACCATTGTTCCCTGTTGGAGCTGGCAGAGCTTCAGCATTCCAAAGGGCCCTGCTGCTATGCCATGCCCTGCTTTCCAGCTCTGGTCACAGTGCTCCTGGATGCTCGCAATCCCCACTAGGTGTGGGAGTGGCCACCATGCACCCAGGCCTCATCAGTGTCTTTCATGAGAGCTGCCAGCTCCCAGAAAAGGCCTTGTGGCGACTGGCAGCCAACACCATCCCAGCCACACTGGGGCTGAGGTGGGGAAACTGGAGACGGGCAAGTGGACATCCTGTCCACGGGGCGGGATGGCCCAGCTGGGTGTCCCCTGCCCTCCTCCTGTGGTTGGCACCGGTCACTAGCCTGGCTGGCTAAGACTGCTGCTCACAGCTTTCCACCTTCTGGAAGAGCATATTAAACTGCTTTTCTCCACGTGCTTGAGGGGACAAGTTGAGAGTGGGGCATGGTTTGGGGCAGGCTGGACCCTGTGGCAGTCTGAGCACTTTTTAGGTAACTTTTTTTTCATAGAGCTTTTTTTCCAGAGGCTCCCATTCGGCCTCAAAGGCTGCTGGTTTTGCAGAATCATAGGAGCCCGTGTGCTGCAGATCGATGGCTTGCAACTGGAGCAAGGAAGGGACAGTGCCAAGAGCAATTGCAATTCTCTGGTAGAAATGAGGGATAAAGAGGAGGAGAAAAAGGGGAGGTTCTTCCCCCTGAGAAGCCTGTGTCCTATTGTCCTACTTCTGGAAACCAAGAAAACTTGGAAGACAGGCACAAAAAGGTACTGCATCTGAATATCCTCAAGACCTCTACCTGTTCAGTTTATCCAAAATAAGGGTAAGGCAAGACCACAGATGGTACACAGCAGAGGCACAGCAGCAGTGGTCTAGGCTAAACCACACAGGAGGCAGAGGTCAAGACTCAGCTCAGAGCCAAAGCAGGGGATGTGTGTGTGACAGCCTTGTCTGGATGTTCACACAGAGATGCACCTGTGTTTTTCATCCAGGCTGTGTGACCAGTCTGTTCCAGATTGTACTGTTATTACTCGTCAGCATTCCTTAAGACATATCCCATTTGACAACAGCTACCTGCTGAACCAGTGAAGTCTGCTTTCTGTTCTTCCGTGTCCTCTATAGCTCAGACTGTACCCGTAGCCCACGTCCAGCCCCGTTCCTCCCAACGGCCTGGTCCATGGCACAAGAAGGCTGCTGGGGCAGCTGCTGCTGCTGTGCATGCAGCCATCAGTTATTCCGTGCCAAAAGGCAGAGAAAGGAGGCAGCAAACTCCAATGTGCACCAGGCCTTTCCCTCCCTTCACCCCTTTAAAACACCCCACAGCTCTGCTCCTGCCATGGGGCTGCCCCAAAATCACATGCTCAGCAGCTGCTTTCCAGCTTAGTGACCTGCAGTCCTGGATCACTGAGAGCAACTCCATTTCCTCCCCCTGAGAATGCAGTGGATGCGCTGCTCTGTGTTGCCATACATCAGTCAACTGCACCGATGCAGCTCCTCCCAATGGCCCCAGACCTGCTCCCTGAACTCCAGGAAGCAAAAAGTAATTTCTCTGATGACTGAGTTTGGAAATCTATTAGGAAGCAGAGGAAAAGGAGACGAGAGATGACAGTCTGGCACCACAAATACGTGCTGTGTTTCCAAAGGGAAAAGTAACAGCTTTTCCATAAGGAAAAGCCCCGAGGTTCAGTCCACCTGGGACAGGAGTTTGTGGAGCCTGGGGAAGGGAGAGAATAATCGCTTCTGACTCCCAGAACAGCAAAGGCAGCCACCACTCCATCACTCACATGTCATGAGCTCTGGTCTGTGCCCAACACTCAGGCAAGACAGATGGGGCTACCTGAGCCATGAGTGGTATTCCTAGGGTCTGTGAGCCCGTAAGCTCTTTCAGTGTAGTGCAGGATGCCGTTTCAGGCTTTGCAGGATCCTCTCAGAGATCTCCAGAGCGGGGAAGCATCCTCACGGGCGCAAATATAAACGCAGATGGGGCTGGTGTGAAAAGAAGCAGAGAGGAGCATGAGCAGATAAGGTTATCGAAGGGCACAGATCCCTCATTCCTAGAAATACAGCAAGCACAAGGAAGTGCAACTACCATACAGTGCTCTCCAGGAAGGAATGCAGACCAGCTGTGACACCAGACACTGAGACCATGGCTAAGAAGAAAAGCATTCCCAGGAATGACCTCCTCCAGGTGATGGCACTCTTACCCCTCGGGGCTGCCACCCCAAGTGCTTCTGTAGTCCCAGCAGAGCTGGTTCCTGGCATTTGTTCAGCCATGAACACAGAGCCTTCCCTTCAGCACACCACCAGTACCATATCCCAAGGAGGAGCATCCCCAGCCAAGAAAGACCCCTCCACATGCAGGTACCTTACTCAGGCAAGTCGAGTGCAGCTGTGCAAAATCCCACAAAGGTGAGCGTGTACTTGGCCAGGATGTCAAGCAGTTGCTTGGAGAAGGACCACCCGGGGGGCGGGTCAGGACACGGGCAGGATCACAGAATCAGAGAATCAATCCCATTGGAAAAGACCTTTCAGATCTTTGAATCCAATCCTTCCCCAGCACTGCCAACCCAGACACTGAAACATGTCCCCAAGTATCACATGTACACAGCTTTCAAGCCCCTATGTGATGGGGACTCCATCATTTCCCAGAGAAGCGTTTACTCTGCAGCCCTATGACTGTGCCCCACCGAAGGCTGGTACCACCTGTGAAAGTGAACAAAGATCAGGGAAAGGCATGAGGAGAAGGAGGAGAAAGCAAGACTCAGAGACTGGGTCAGAGAAACAGGAATTTATTTCCTTTTTCCTAAACAAAGTGTTTACGGATAAGTGCTACTGGCAGGAGCAGCGCAGCCAGTTGCGGGGATGGGGAGGGTCCTGAGTTCCGGGGACCTCTGTCTTTGGGAAGTGCCGGGCAGAGGGACCTTCTGCAGGAGCATCTCCTGGTTCCTCCTGGGGCTGCAGCTGCCCTGCAGGGAGAGACGCAGGGGAAAGGTGGTCAGAATCCCCATGGAGGCTGGCTTCTGAGGTGCTGGCTCCATCTTCCTGGCCATGCAGCATTTTGCAGGGCTGAGTAGAGGCCTGGGAACTTGGGGCCTTCCGCTTCCGGGGATGCTTGTGTCCCCCGGGCAAGCTGTCCACGTTTGGCGTGGTAGGGCCTTCCACAGCCGCCTCCTCTTCTTCCTCCTTTGTCTCATCCTGCTCTTCAGCTTTGGACTCAGATGGGGGGCGTATGTTACCCCCATGGATGCTGGACTCCTGGCGTCGTGGCATCTTGTTGGGCTGGGCAGAGTCTTGAGAGTTGGGAGCCCTCCTCTTACGGTGCTGGACACCCCTGTGCAAGTTGTCCTGCCCACGAGGAGAGGGACCTGCCTCCACCACATCCCCTCGCTCCTCCTGGGACTGATCCTGCTCTGCTTGGAAAGATCCAGATGGAGGGTGTCCAGAGCTCCCACGGAGGGCAGCCTTTGACGTGCTGGCTTTCCCTTGCACATTGCAGCCTTGAGAGCGAGAGGAGCCCAGCTGGGCAGTGGGAGCGCTCTCCCGGGAAATGTTGGGGCTGGAGCTGGCTGCAGGGCCATCATCCTCCCCCCTTGCAGTGCGGGGCTCCTGCTCACGCTGGTGCTGGAGGATCTCACTGCCACACAGGCGCACGACAGCAGTGATGATCCGGTGAGTGAATGTCTCTGTGCGTTCAGACAGGTAGGGCCGCAGCTCCCGCACCAACAACACCTCGTCCAGCCCACGCTCGCACAGGATTCTCACAATGGCACCCACCCTCTTAGATACTTCCCACCGCTTCTGCCTGCAGAGCAGCACCAGCTCCCGTTCTAGCCAAGGCACCAGGCACCAGAGGCAGTCGGGGTGTCTTCTGAACAATTCTGCCCAGACCTCAGGAGGGAAGCCACCAACGTGAGGCCCAGGCACCAGCACCGCAGCCCCCTGCTCCTGTTGTTCAGCTGATGGCTCTACATAGCTTGTTAGCGTAAATACTTTAGAGTCCTCCAAATTTCCGAACTGCCGCAATAATTTTATAGCCTTTGTGTTCATCCTGCAGAGCGGGCAATTGGGCTTTTCCGCTATCCAATGTGTGGCACAGGAGAAGCAAAATTGGTGGTGGCAGAGTACCATGATGGAAATATCCCCTTGATTGTCACCACAGATGGGGCAGCACCACTCATTCTTGGTGGCAATGCTCTCTTCATGCTCTGGATATCTGGGACACGATGAGGATGAGGATGAGGGCAGGTCCCCCATCACTGGTGATGCAGCAGTAGATGTTCTGCTCTGCAGAATGGAGGGAGACCACGGTCACTCACTGTTCTGGGGATGGTACCGGAAGGGGGAAGAAATGCACAGGTCCCTTCAGAAGGTCACCCTGCTGACTCCCTCAGCCCTCTTGCCCAACCCACATCCACCACAGAGGGACATTTCCCCCACAGCTCACCTTTGTTGCTCAAGCACACCCTGCAGTCGTCAAGCTGGAGAAACACAGGGAATGGCCCCGGAATGGGCACTGAGAGCTGCCAATGACAGCTTCCAAAGCACCACCCAGCACCAGAACAAGCCTCTCTCGGGCCTCCAGACCTCACAGAAGTCCAGGCACGAGCAGACTGAGCCAAGCTCTGCTGATGCCTGCAGATAAGCCGCAAGAGCTGTGAGATAACAATACGTTCCCCAGTGGTGTTACCTTCAACCACGCGGTGATGTCACAGAGGGCCATCTGCTCCACTGGGCACTCATCTGGAACCTGGGAGCTGAGACTGGAGGTCAGGAGAAACCTGAGGACAGTATGGCCATGGTATCGGTTGCCCAGAGTGGTTGTGCCTTCTCAATACTCTGAGGGTTTCAAGCCCCAGCAGGACAAAGCCCAGAGCACCTGGTCTGACCTCAGAGCTGACCCTGCTTTGGGCAGGAATTTGGACCCAAGCCAGCCAAGATCCCGGTCGTTCTATGGGATGGCTGGCACTTCTGCAATCCTCTCAGTACATAGTCATATCTTGATATGTTAATTTGGGGCAAGGAATACAGAGTATTTTTACTGTGCAGATGTTCCTGTTTTGTCATATCCTGTTGGGTGCAAAGAAAAGGGCTTGAGGTAGCAAGGTTTCCTAACTAGGTGGCAAGGCTCATCCTAACTACTTTTATCAAGTGACAGCAGAGACCAGGGTAGATGCCCAGTTGGGACCCTATGAGACCTGTGGCAAAACCAGCTTCCCACCCGTCCCACTCTGTCCTATCCATGTGCTGCACTATAGGTGCACCGTGGAAGCAGGGTTTCTGGGTGGGAGGAGGCACTAGGCGCCCAGCCCTGAGACACAGCATGCACACGTCCGTGCTCCCCAGCAGGCTGCTGCCAACCACAGTGGAGTGTGGGGGTAACGGAAAGGCACAAGGAGAACAGGGAGAAAGCAGCACAGATACTTGTTTAGTGAAGTAAGGATTTATTTCCTGTTTCTTGAAAAAACTTTCACAGATGCCTGCTACTTACAGGAGCAACACAGGGTCTTGCTTGACTGGGGAGAGTCCAATGGGCTGGAGGCTCTCCTCTCTGTACAGTACCACGTGTCCCCAGGTGAACAGGCCCTGTCTCAGACAGTACTGGAGGGACTGCAGCTTCAGCCCTGGTCAGAGTGACCTTGCACCGTTGCATCTTCTGGATTTTCTTAGGGCTGATCCTGCTCTAAAGGGATGGGCAGAGGTGAGGGGTGAGCGAGAGTCTTGCAGAGGGCAGTCTCCAACATGCTGGATTTGTCCTCTTTCACACCAGAACCTGTGGGGCTGCTGGAGGAGGCTGGCTGGAAGGAGTTCGAGTTGCTGTGCCGCATAGTTTCTAATCAGGCAAGCATATTTGATAAAGGACTCTACTTAGCCTGGTTTGCAAGCAGCATACGTCTGGTGTGTTGTGTTGGGGAATGAATGTCATGTAAAATGCAAAAGCATTGTCTGAACAGTGCGGAAGAGTAACAAATTTCCAGGGAAGAAAAGAAAGTTTTAAGCTTCGTGATACATTCATGAACACGAAGAAATGATGTTGAAAATAGCCTTCTGAACTTTAGTTTATAAATACCAGCTGGGATTAGAGTCACTTCTTTTTTTTTAGTGAACTTACCCTTTTCTTGATGTTAAATTCCTGAGTAAACATCTAAGGCGTAACAATTAATCATATTTGTAAAATTAACTGGATTATTTTTAAATGCTGTTATGGCCTTGTTCCTTTGTTAAATTTTACATTATCAAACGTGATGGACTAAAGAAAGAGATGGTATGTGGGCTGCTGGAAAAAGTACTATGTTGTATTAAAAAAAATGATACGTAGGAAGAACAGGCCAGCCTTAAAGGCACTTAAGCCCTTCTCCAGATTTCAAGGTTTAAGCCCCAAAAGGTGATTGAATTTTTCCAACTCTATCAGTTTGACAGTTGAACAGCGAAACACTTCTCTGAGTTAAAGTTAATATTGGTTCAGCTGAACAAAGGAGGTGTCTCAGGTTCCAGTGGTGCCTGGAGGGGTCCTGGCTCCACACCCTGTGTGGGGATGTCTGAGAGATGCCTTCTGTCCCATAAATACGACAGGCTAAGTGAGCTGGCTCTGAGCCTGCCCTGCTGGGCACTGTGGCTGCACAGCTGTGACTTCCCTCATGCTGGGACGCCTCTCAGGGTGCTCCTCGAAGCGATGAGATCTTTTCCCAACGGCAGATCTCTGCTGAGTCCCACTGGATCCTTTGTGGACAGGAGTCAGACTGCACGGCCAGGGAATTCTCCTCGTTAAACGGGATTGCTTGTTTAGCCCCAATAACTCAGATTTTCATCAGAATAAATCGTCCACAGCTGTAAAGCTGTGCGAGTTTCGCACTGTTTGCCCAGCATTCATAACACACATTGCAAAAGGGGCCCTGAAGCCCCAGGCCCCAGGCTGGGAATGCCCAGTTGGAAACTTGCACAGAGGACAGACGCCACGCGCAGGGAGGCGTGGACATGTTTGGGAGCCTCTCCTGCCAGCCTTGGCTGTGGCTGCCAGACCCCAGACAGCTGGGTGCCGGCATCGTACCGCACTGCACAGCCCTGCCGTGGGACACGGCACTGCAGCTCACTCAGAAGTGGTTATGCAGGGGCCAGTGGGTCAGGTGAAGATGAGGGAGTTGCTGGCCTCACTCCTGCTGTCTTGCTCTTCTTCTGTCTCCTCTGCCTCCTTCCCATCACTCAGCACCCACAGCTGGTCCAGGGCCAGGCAGAGCTGTGCGCGCATGGTGGTGCCACTTCTGTGGAGAAGAGAGGCAGGCAGTGAGCTGGAGGTGGCCTCCTTGGGATCCCCACATGTTTAGATCCCTGTCCCCCACTTGCCCTTGGGACAGACATTGGTGCATCTAGTACCGAGGTCCTGGGGCCTGGGGTTGAGCCAAGGTGTCCCAGTCCTTCTCACAGTGCCAGGAATGGGGGATTGCCAGTTGGGTACTTAAGGTCTTCCTGCAACTTGGTGAATGTCAACTCGTCCTGGAGGAGGAGAAGGCACCTCTTGCTCCTCTTGCAGCTGTGGCTCAGCCACAGGTCTGTGCTTAGCACTGGCTCTGCTGAGCAGAGGTCAGGGAGCATCAGCAGTGCTGCTTCTGTAGGGCCTGGCTGTGGTGGTGGGCAAAGAGGCGTGAGCAGGTGCTTCACGTGGACCTTCAGTACCTTTTCAGGGCTGCAGTTGTCACAACAACCACACATCTCAGAGGTATCACACGCGCTGCATGTCTTCACCCCCCTTGGACATGCGCACTGGCTGCTCTGCATCTCTAGCGCGGTTCTTCGCTGAACTACTAAAGGATGTCATCTCTGTGGTTTCTCAGTCCTGTACTTCAACCAGCAATCTTTGAGACAGGATGTTTCAGTTCAGCTCCTCACACTACCCCATGGCTCATAGATTCCTTCAGGACCCAATGGTGGCTTAGAAAGGACAGTGTCAAGGTAGGAGATACTGGAAAAGAGCCATCTGTATCAAAACAGCCTATACAATCTGCAGTACGTGTGTTGTGGAGGAACGCACAGCAGGACTTTGCTTAACACCTTCAGATGAGAAAAGAGATACAAATTGCATATTGGTTATAACACGTTGCACGTTGAAGTAACTGTATGCCACAAGGGATAACACAGGGTAAGAATATTAAGGTTGCAAAACCACATAACATGTAAAACAGAATACGCTTAAGACAAGAGCCACCTGGAAGCCAGGAGAATGGGTCAATGTCCCAGCCTTTCCAGGTTTGGATGGGAACACGAACCAGTGTTCTTATGCCAGCTGTAATTTCTTTAACAATTTTGCTATTGTCATTGATTTTTAAATAACTAATAATTAGTGGTGTTATAGTTTGACTCCTTCTTCTGCCAACAGGAAGTTGAGCACCAGGCAGTGCTGGGTGCGTTTCCAGCTGAATCTATTTCCAAATGATAGGCCATTCTGAGCTGATTGAATTCAATTCAATTCAATTCAATTCAATTCAATTCAATTCAATTCAATTCAATTCAATTCAATTCAATTCAATTCAATTCAATTCAATTCAATTCAATTCAACTCAATTCAATTCAATTCAATTCAATTCAATTCAATTCAATTCAATTCCATTCCATTCCATTCCATTCAATTCCATTCCATTCAATTCCATTCAATTCAATTCAATTCAATTCAATTCAATTCAATTCAATTCAATTCAATTCAATTCAATTCAATTCAAATTTCTGCAATAACATCTAGGGTTCATTGACACAGTCATGTATTGCAAATAGCCATTGCAGAATAATTTACTAGCTGTCATAAATCCTTTACTTTTCACATTGACACACCAGTTGTTCACGTTTGAGCTAGAGCAGAACTGATTTTCTAACTTTCCAGCTAAACCTCATCTAAGCAACTTTGGTTTCTGAAAGCTAACTACATTTTTCAGAGAGTGGCTGTCTCTAGACGTGGTAGCGCTTAATATTTATAGACATTATCCAAGCAACGAGTCACTGGTTTCCGGAAAGGCCATTGCATATACTTATTCCTGTGGAAACAAAAGCCATCCCTGAGTTGGTGGAATGCTAGAAGTGAAAGGGACGAAAAAGGGTTACACCTGCAGGGACAGGTGGACAGAACAAATGATCCAAGGCTGACCAACAGAACATTCCATTCCATATATGACATACTTAGTATAAAGCTGAGGGATCATGAGAGTCAAGCTCTCTTCTTCAACGCCAACATTGACTGAGGACCACATCTGTCTATCTGCTCCTGATCCCAGTCCGTGTGTACCTGAATCCTGCTCCTGTCTGCTGCTGAGTTCAGCCCAGAACTTTGCCCGTGCCTGTCCTGCAGTGTCACTGCTGGTGTTTAGCGTTGACGCGGAAGTCACGGACTCGTCACACAATCAATGTGATCAGACAGAAGCCAAGTTTATTGCTTTACTTCTAATGGTTATATAGTCTATCTTATCTACTTTCACACATAAGAACGATTGGTTAACATGTGCTGTTCACTCAAATAATGCTTCTTTACAATCGGTCAGTCTCTACTGTCCATCCGTCTCTGTTGTAAGCTTCAGATCCTGTTCAAGGTCTTAGTTTTAATCACGTGTGCATCGCCCCCCTTTCTTGTTTTTCACTTGCTAGGCTGTTTATCTTGCCAAATTCCTCTTGCAGGTGTCTTAGCAACAACATTCGTGCAAGGCCTGCTGATATCTCTATGCCTTAGCCAGACTAAGGTCCTGCTGCTTTGGATTGCCCAGAACATGTCATGCAGGAGTTTTTCCCTGGAATCCTCTGCTTTAAGGCACACTGCCCTCCCATCCAGGAAGCGCAAGAGAAAACTTTCCCTTCAGTTCGCTTTGCTGACCTCAGCAAAATGCCAACCTTCTGCTAAGGGTGGAAATGAAAGAGTAGACCTGGGTAACCCATCCGGTGTGCTTTAGGAGCTGACAGGCCCTTAGCAACTAACTCCTCTTTGGACCTTTTCTGGACGCATGAAAAAGCTGTAAGAAAACCAAGGACAGGTACGTTTCCTGCCCTGCCTCTTGCTGAAGTGATCTGCATGTGTCTCAAGGTCTTTCCACACTTACAGAACGGAGACGGGCTCCCCTCTGTGTCAAAGCTCTTTCGCCGGCACAGGGAAGCACTAGGTGAAGCACGATGCATCTGGGGACTGCCCAAGGTGATTCTCCTCAGCAAGTCAGCAAGGACTGAATTAGAGTCAGAAGGTTTGAAACCATGGGACAGAGCAAAAGTTTGGTGCCCTTAGGATCTTGCACTGTGGTCCAGAACTTTGCCGCGCCTCCAGCTGATCCTGATGCTGCATGGTAACCTTGCAGTCTGTCAGTAACGTTCCTGAATAGCTACTAAATGCTATATCAACAGCAGTTTGCAGAAACCAAAAAGGTAATTCTGTCAAAGGGTGTGAGTGTGCTGGATTGTTAATTGCACAGCATTGTTAATTGCTCAGCGTAACGCAATTACAGTGTCACCAGGAACCCTGCTAGACAGCACGTTTTCCTTTGTGGACTGCCTCTCCCAGTTTTCAACAGCAAAGCAAGCAGTCAGTAGGTGGAGACTCCTCTTCTGCTCTTTTTGTTTGGCTGTCTGTCTCATGCTGTCAGGACAGCTGGGAGAACATAACTGATACCACAGCATCTGTTGGTATCGACACAGCGCCTGAGAATCTCACTCTGTTCAATGGCTTTTGATTTGTGTGCCAGTGGTATTTTCTGCATCTGTGTTGTGTCATTCTTTGCGAAACAAATACAAAATGAAGTATTTGACTGCAAAGTCTTCAACTGATCTTGAAAGCCACTAGCAAAAGGCAGGCAGGCCAGGAAAATTTGTGGAGAGATCAATTTGTCCAGACAGAGCCTTGAAATTCATTTGGGAAGTACTGGTCTGAACTGCCCTTATCTTCTTTGGGATGTAGGCACCATGCTACTTAGCCTACAACTCTGTAAGGAGTGATGCTTTATAACATTCAGTTGAAAAATACGGGTGGAGAGAGATCACCAGGCTTTAGAGGTGTATTTCCTGAAGAAATTGTGTTGTAGGAGAAGAGGGAGGGGGTCCAAAATAAGTGTTGTCTTGTGAAACTCTCCAGCTTAAGCAAGATAATACCCCCTGTATGCAGGGAGCAGTGTGCTATCAGCAGCGGTGGGCTGCACTAGAATTCAGTTTTGCGCTGCCTGACTCCGTTTGGCATCCTGTGGGATAAAGTTGATTCTTAGGTGGTGTTGAACAGTTTTCCCAAGTCAGAAGGGAGTGCCGAAGCAGTGCTCAAAGAAGCTGCTGCAAAGCTGAGAGTGAGGCTTCCCTTGTGGCTCTAGGAAGAGGATTTCCCCCCATGCCTCCCAGACCCAGGTCTGCTTTCTCAGTCCTCTTCACAGCCTTGGACACTCTCATCTCGACATCAGGTGAAGCTGGCTGCGGCTCGTGGCATATGGGAATGATTTTTTAGAAAACCAGCAGACAGACAAAGATTCTGAAAACCCCAAACCACTTGAAATTGCCATGGTTTAGATGATGGGTTGGTGTTAGTGTTGGGTTATAGGTTGGACTTGATCATCTCAGAGGTCCTTTCCAACCTTGTGATACTGTGATACTGAGATACTGTGAAATTCATTGAAATAGGTATATCTGTAGAAATCTAAGCGCTAATCTAGACATCAGCACTTCCCCATTTTTCAAGGAGAGAAGCTCCCTCTTTCCACACAGCCACAACTCTTTTTCTTGTAGTCCTTAGTAGGGATCCGTACTGTGAGATTTCAACAACCTACAGTTCAGACCTGATCATTGTTGCCATACTTACGGTCCTTCACGAAATCTTAGGGCAGGTGCCTTAATCTATTTTCAACATTACAGCATGGTGTACGAGCTCCTGGGTCTTTCCCCCTGCCCTCTACAGAGACTTGACCACGCACAGACACATACACAGAGCAGTAAAATCACTCAAGAATTTGTTGTGTTTGCCTTCCTAACAAAAAAACGTGAAATTCAACTGCTGATAGAACAAATCCATGCATTTTGGAGGTGCACCACTAGGACATCCTTCCACATGTTGCCATTTGATGTGGGTTTTAAGAGCGTAAATCCACAAACACAGGAGAAACATTTTACTCAGCACAGAAGTTGACTGAAACCCCTGTACCACTGCTCCAGAGATGCTTTTCTTTGCAGTATTAGGATCCACCTGGATGCATTTGACTAGAACCCAGGATGGTAAGGGAACTCCCCTGCAGTACAACTATCACGTTAGCCACAGGCTCTCTTTAAACGCCTGTGGTGTACCTGGTGTTCAGAGTGGCACCAGGGCTCTGCATTCTTCGCGCCACATTGACACATCAAGTTGTGAACACGTACTGAGAGGATCACAGAAGTTACAGCCATCCCATAGGACGACTGGGATAGTAGCTAGTCTGTGGTCCAAATTCCAGCCCAAAGCAGGGTCAGCCCTGTGGTCAGACCAGGGTGCTCTGGGCTTTGTCCTGCGGGGGCTTGAAACCCTCAGAGTATTGAGATGGCACCACCACACTGGGCAACCTGTCCAATGGCCAGACGGTGCTCAAAGTGGCAAGATTTCTCCTGAACTCCAGTCTCACCTCCAGAGTTTCAGCTGATACTGAGCACCCAGTGGGGCAGACGGCCCTCTGTGACATCACCGAGTGGTTGAGGGTAATACCACTGGGGAACATATTGTGACTTCACAGCCCTTGCGGCTTATCTGCAGGCATCAGCAGAGCTTGTCTCAGTCTGCTCGTGCCTGAACTTCTGTGAGGTCTGGAGGCCTGAGAGAGGTTTGTTCTGGTGCTGAGTGGTGCTTTGGAAGCTGTCATTGGCAGCTCTCAGTGCCCATCCCAGGGCCATTCCCTGTGTTTCTCCAGCCTGACGACCGCAGGGCGTGCTTGAGCAGCAAAGGTGAGCTGTGGGGGAAACGTCCCTCTGCAGTGGACGTGGGTTGGCAAGAGGGCTGAGGGAGTCAGCAGGGTGACCTTCTGAAAGGACCTGTGCATTTCTTCCCCCTTCCAGTACCATCCCCAGAACAGTGTGTGACTGTGGTCTCCATTCTGCAGAGGAGAACATCTACTGCTGCATCACCAGTGATGGGGGACCTATCCTCATCCTCATCCTCATCGCGTCCCCGTTATCCACAGCATGGAGAGAGCAGTGCCACAGAGAGCAAGTGGTCCTGCCCCATCTGTGGTGATGATGAAGGAGACATCTCCTACGTAGTACCCTGCCACCACAAATTTTGCACCCTCTGTGCAATGCGCTGGTTAGGGGAGAGGCTAACTTGCCCACTCTGCAGGAGAGACACAAACGCTGTCTGGTTATTCCTACATCATCAGTCGGTGTTCAATATCCTACAACTCATAGAAACATCTGCTGAAGAGCACAAGAACAAGCAGAGGGATGTGGGTCTGGTTCCTGCAGCTCATATCGGTGGCTTTTCTCCTGAGGTCTGGGGAGAAATTTTTAGAAGCCACCTCAATTGCATGAGGCCCCTGCTGCCATGGCTGCGACGAGAGCTTGTGGCGCTCTTTCAGAACAGATGGTGGGAGGTGTCTAAGAAGGAGGGTTCCATTCTGAGAATCCTGTGCTGTTGTGGGCCGGACGAGGAGGTGTTGGTGCGGGAACTGCGGCCCTACCTGGACAGACACACAGAGACATTCACCCGCCGGCTCATCACTGCTGTCGTGCGCCTGTGTGGCAGTGAGATCCGCCGGCACCAGCGTGAGCAGGAGCCCTGCACTGCAAGGGGGGAGGACGATGGCCCTGCAGCCAGCTCCAGTCCCAACACTTCCCGGGAGAGCACTCCCACTGCCCAGCCGGGCTCCCGACGCTCTCAAGGCTGCAATGTGCAGGGGAAAGCCAGCACGTCAAAGGCTGCAATCCGTGGGAGCTCTGGACACCCCCCATCTGGATCAGTCCCTCCAGAGCAAGATCAGTCCCAGGAGGAGCAGGGGGACATGGTGGAGGCAGGTCCCTCTGCTCGTGGGCAGGACAACTTGCACAGGGGTGTCCAGCACCGTAGGAAGAGGAGGGCCCCCAACTCTCAAGACTCTGCCCAGCCCATCAAGATACCACGTCATCAGGAGGAGGAAGCCGGCATATCAGAGTCTGGCACATCAGAGTCCGGCACGCATAGGGGTCGCACATGCCCCCCATCTGAGCCTAAACTTGAAGAGTCGGATCAGCCACAGGAGGAGCGAGAGGAGGTGATGGAGGCAGGTCCCTCTTCTCGTGGGCAGGACAACTTGCACAGGGGTGTCCAGCACTGTAGGAAGAGGAGGGCCCCCAACTCTCAAGACTCTGCCCAGCCCAACAAGATGCCACGACGCCAGGAGTCCAACATCCATGGGGGTCACATACACCACCCATCTGAGTCCAAAGCTGAAGAGCAGGATGAGACAAAGGAGGAAGAAGAGGAGGTGGCTGTGGCAGGCCCTAGCACTCCTTACATGGACAACTTGCCCGGGGGACACAAGCATCCCCGGAAGCGGAAGGCCCCAAGTTCCCAGGCCTCTACTCAGCCCTGCAAAAGGCTGCATCGCCAGGAAGATGGAGCCAGCACCTGAGAAGCCAGCCTCCATGGGGATTCTGACCATCTTTCCCCTGCGCCTCTCCCTGCAGGGCAGCTGCAGCCCCAGGAGGAACCAGGAGATGCTCCTGCAGAAGGTCCCTCTGCCCAGCACATCCCAAAGACAGAAGTCCCCGGAACTCAGGACCCTCCCCATCCCCGCAACTGGCTGCGCTGCTCCTGCCAGTAGCACTTATCCGTAAACACTTTGTTCAGGAAAAAGGAAATAAATTCCTGTTTCTCTGACCCAGTCTCTGAGTCTTGCTTTCTCCTCCTTCTCCTCATGCCTTTCCCTGATCTTTGTTCACTTTCACAGGTGGTACCAGCCTTCGGTGGGGAACATTCATAGGGCTGCAGAGTAAACGCTTCTCTGGGAAATGATGGAGTCCCCATCACATAGGGGCTTGAAAGCTGTGTACATGTGATACTTGGGGACATGTTTCAGTGTCTGGGTTGGCAGTGCTGGGGTAAGGATTGGACACAAAGGTCTGAAAGGTCTTGTCCAATGGGATTGATTCTCTGATTCTGTGATCCTGCCCGTGTCCTGACCCGCCCCCCGGGTGGTCCTTCTCCAAGCAACTGCTTGAGATCCTGGCCAGGCACACGCTCACCTTTGTGGGATTTTGCACAGCTGCACTCGACTTGCCTGAGTAAGGTACCTGCATGTGGAGCGGTATTTCTTGGCTAGGGATGTTTTTCCTTGGGAGCTAGTACTGCCAGCCTGCCATTGCACCCTGTCCCTGAGCACCACATCCAAAGGGCTTTTGAACCCCTCCAGGGATGGGGAATCCACCACTGCTCCGGGTGGCCTTTTCCAGTGACTGGCAGACCTTTCTGATATGAAAGGCTTTTTCCAGCCTTCCCGATTCTGTGATCCAAGCACAGCCTGCGCCCTGCCGAGCTCTGTTCTGTGGTGGACTGTAATTCCTGGCGTGTCCCGTGGCTTAGCTGAGTCCCATGGTAGACTGCAGTTCCAAGAGCGGCTTGCAGTGCTGCTCAGTTTGTGTTGCAGACTGGAAATCCCCACATGCCATGCAGCGCTGCCTGGTCCCTGTGGCAGGATACAATTCCCAGAGAACTCTGTGACACTGCCAAGTCCTTGTGGCGGACTGCAATTCCTGATGTGCCCCATGGCACTGCCTGCTCCTGTGGCAGACTACAGTTCCTGGTGTGTTCCGCAGCACTGCCAACTCCCATGGCAGACTACAATTCCTGGTGTGCTCCACAGAACTGCTAACTCCCAGGATTTTGCAGTGGAGCCGCTTTTGCAAACTTGGCAAGGTTACGTACGATGCTTTGCTCGATAAGGAGAAACTGTGCTGTGATGAGGAAGAAGTTTCAAGTCTCTCCTCAGTAGAAACGTAGAAGATTCTAGGATCCCTCGACAAAAACACTGGCTCTGTAGTTTGGAAGGAGACCAGGACCAACTACATGTGCGCTGAGTAGGAAGACACTAATGTTACTGATTTCTCAGAACTGATTAACATAACCCAGCCTCGTCTCGGGAATGTAATGAATATGTATGTCTTTTGGCAATAAATATTGACCTGTCTTTTGTTTCGATGCGCAGGGCTTTTTGGAGTTATCCAACCTGCTGCCTGCTGACAAATACCTTCTTTATAACTCTTATCGAGGTAGAGTCTGATTCCGCAGATCAGTGTGCCCTGCAGCGCTGCCAGGGCCCACAGTGGACGACAAATCCTGATGTTTCCCAAGGCACTCCTTTGCTGGACTACAGTCCTCGCTGCGTCCTGTGCCACGGTGTGTTCTTTGGCAGACTACAAACCCGGGTGTGCCCCGCAGTGCTGCCACCTCCCATGGCAGGGAATCTGCTGGTCCGGCCCTGCACGGAGCTGCCGGGATGGGGCTATGGTCCCATGGCTTTCTCTAGGGCCCACTTTCATCTTTCTGTTTGGGTCCCAAGTTGCATTTATAGGTTCTGAAGCCTCATTCTGGAACGCAAAGCCTCAATTTTAGGGCCTGAAGCTCCCTTTTCCCCCCAAAAGTGTTTGTTTTGATTTCCTAAGCCTCATTTTAAGTTCCAAAGCTTCATTCCCAAAGCCACATTTCTAGGCTACAAATCCTCTGTTTCAGATAAAGCCTGCATTTTTAGATTGGAAAGCTTCATTTTTAAGGCCTTTAAGCCTTTTTTAAGGGGCTCAAGGTTAATTTTCCCTTTCCAAAGTCTTAGTTTTGGCTTCCAAAGCTTTATTTAAGACTCCAATCTTTATTTTTAAGGTCTAAATACTTGGATTTAGAGCTCAAAGTCATAGTTTCAGGGTGCATTTTCAGGGTGCAAAGCATCATTTTTAGCATCCAGACAGTTCCTTCTGTGGAAACTAAACCAAATTTTGTGGGTCCAGGCCTCAAGTGCTAGGGCTCCAGGCCTCATTTTTTTATGTCCCAAAGACACATTTGTAGTGTTCAGACATCAGAAAAACATGATAGATGTGCTGGGAGAATGTGATAGACATGATAGACGTGCTGGGAGACCTTTACGATCCTTGAGTCCCACCAGAAATCCAACACAGCTAATCCCATCCCGTTCCAGTGCCTGACAACCCTTTCTGGGCAGGAATTTTTCCCAATATCCAATCTAAACCTCCTCTGGTGCATCTTAAGGCTGTTTCCTCTCATCCTATCCCATCTTCCTCGTGAGCACAGCCCAGCTCCTGCCTGTCCCCAGCCTCCTGTCCGGGGCTCTGGAGCGTTTCTCTGCTCTCCAGTCTCATTCATACTGACTGGACAGGAGGCATTGGGACATAAAAATGAGGCCTTGAGCCCCCGGGTCCCGTTTGCTTAAGCAGATCAAGGAAATATTTCGCTAAACTTCAGCAGGATCCACACAAGCAAAATCAGCCTGCTGTGCCTGGGATCGCTGAAGGAGCACCACACCTGGAAGCAGGAATTCCCGTTTGCACCTTATGGAATCCAAAGTCTTTTCCCATTAAATCCTCCAGAAGGCTATGGAACTGCTGTGCTGTGAGGGGCCTTGGAAACCAGAATGCCGTTTCCTGGTTGATTATCACTATATAGGTAAAGAAACTCTCAGGCTCTGTAAAAACTGACTCTACTTGTAAACATTGTCTGAGTCTGGTGTACTTCTTGTGTCTCAAACATTCTGTGTCATAAACATTGCCTGGGTGCAGGTCCGCGCGTCGCCTCTGGGGCTGTTCTGTGACTCCTGGCTGACAATGAGGGGGAGGTGTAGCGGCTCCCCCAGCTCCTCTCACATGCAGGGGCTGCAGCTGGCACAAAGGCGGGGAGGAGGAGGGGAGGAGCAGCAGCAGCAGCAGCAGCAGCAGCAGCAGCAGCAGCAGCAGCAGCAGCAGCAGCCTCCCCCAGCCACCCGAGTGCCCTGGGGCCCCTGAGCCTCAACTCCTGAAGCTTCTCGAAGGAGCTTCTGTGCGTGTACAGCAAGACCACCCCTCCCATGCTAATACGGCACGGACCTCCCCTGTAAATACAAGCCCGTCTACCAGACTGGTGCAAACCCACCACCCCACGAACTGGGCTGGAGACACGCTGCACAAGGGCTACAGGACCACGTGCTCCCGACTCATCCCTGTCTGTCTCTTTTTCCCACTCACACGCGTGTGTATGGACTCTCCCAGGACTCTTATGCACATTCTGTCACTTTACAAGGACTCCGTTAGTGTTATTATGAACTTCACAGCAGCCCAGTCCCTGCTGATTGGAACTTTGGAGCCAGCTCTGTCTCACCCAGCGTTTCACACAAGCAAAGTCTGCAAACAGAGCTGACCCCACGACAAGATCGCAGCTGTGCAGGGTGAGTATGGCAGAGCGACAGCTCCGCTGCCCAATCAGAGCACAGCAGTGTGGGGGCGGGGCCTTCAGGTCAGCCCCATCCCGTGTCAGCCAATCAGAGGCCGCATAACACCAAGGAGGGCTGGGCTCAGGCAGGACAGAGTGACAGCTCAATGAGCAATCATCTCAGGGGATGGGCGGGGACTGCTGCCCAGGGACCAATCGGGAGACACATCTCTGCAGGGGCGAGGACTTGCAGAGGGAATGGGGCGGGAGAAGAGGTCCAACTGCAGGAAAGGGGAAAGAGAAGGGTGGGAAAGCAGAAGCGTGTGAAAAAGGGGAGGGAAGGGAGCAAGAGGAGAGGAAGGATAAAAGAGCAGTGGGCGTGGGCAGAGCAGGAGGTACTGGAAAATCACGGCAGGGACTGGGAAATCCCAGCAGGAACTGAGGAACCTCATCAGGGACTGGGAAACCCTGGTATGAACCAGAAGATTCCATCAGGAAACAGGAAATCCTGCCTGGAAGTGGGAAATTTCAGCAGGAATTGTGAAATACCAGATGGAATTGGGAAATCCTAGCAGGGACCGGGCAGATAGCGGCAAAAATAGTGACAGGTTTTTGGGGCATAGACAGGGGAGGGAAAATGAGATCAGAAATCAGAGAGAAAGAGCAGGAAATGCAGCGATGTGTGAGAGGTGGAGAGGGGATCGCATTATATTGAGTGTGTCTTGTACATATACATTACTTTTCCCGTAAATTGTTTACATCTCCAGCTTCCTTAATTAAGGTAAAGACATGTTTATACAGAATGAAAAGCTGTACATTTTGTGGTCTTTGGTGCCATCTAGCATCCAGTCTTAGACATTTTCTCCCCTCTGGTGGTCCTTGCCCTTCCTCACAATAGGCTTCCTCTCATGTCCTCTAATAAACCCGAGGCCCTCTTGGAACTTCTGTGCACGCTCTTCTCCGTCGGCTGATTTTCAAACCACAGAGACCATTTAAACCAGTCGTGAGAGGGCCTTTGTCCTCTTCTCTATTCTTTGTTTACCCCTTTAATTGGTAGAGTCTCTTAATCTTCTACTGTTTGTAATGCTTAACTCTCTATAAGTTGAGACAAACAACCTAGAGAGTCTTTTACAGTCTCTTTCTTCACCCCATGGCTCTGCATTGCTGTCCCAGGGGTGGTTCTCTGTGGTGGCATGAAAGACAAAGAAAGGAGGAAAGGAAAGTGATGTAGCGCATGTAGAGCCTAATTATTACAATCTCACTCTCAAACAACAGAAAGAATTATAACATGTTTGAATTCACCTAACTTTACGAAACCAGAATGTGATGTAGGCTGGTCTGAATTTCTGGGGGGCCAGAAGCCTGAAAAGAAGACAGAAATTTACACAGACAATTACTGGCGTAGGAGCAGAGCCCACCCTACAGCCCGGCACCTGGGTAGCCATGTGTTGTCACCAGAGCTGTCTGGGAAGCTGAGTTGGTGATGGCAGGCGCAGAGCTTAGGCAGGCTTTCTGCTGCCTGGATACCATTGTTCCCTGTTGGAGCTGACAGAGCTTCAGCATTCCAAAGGGCCCTGCTGCTATGCCATGACCTGCTTTCCCGCTCTGGTCACAGTGCTTCTGGATGCTCACACTCCCCACTAGGTGTGGGAGTGGCCACCATGCACCCAGGCCTCATCAGTGTCTTTCATGAGAGCTGCCAGCTCCCAGAAAGGGCCTTGTGGCGACTGGCAGCCAAGACCATCCCAGCCACACTGGGGCTGAGGTGGGGAAACTGGAGACGGGCAAGTGGACATCCTGTCCACTGGGGCGGGATGGCCCAGCTGGGTGTCCCCTGCCCCCCTCCTGTGGTTGGCACCGGTCACTGGCCTGGCTGGGTAAGGCTGCTGCTCACAGCTTCCCACCTGCTGGAAGAGCATATTAAACTGCTTTTCTCCACGTGCTTGAGGGGACAAGTTGAGAGTGGGGCATGGTTTGGGGCAGGCTGGACCCTGTGGCAGTCTGAGCACTTTTTTTCATAGAGCTTTTTTTCCAGAGGCTCCCATTCGGCCTCAAAGGCTGCTGGTTTTGCAGAATCATAGGAGCCCATGTGCTGCAGATCGATGGCTTGCAACTGGAGCAAGGAAGGGACAGTGCCAAGAGCAATAGCAATTCTCTGGTAGAAATGAGGGATAAAGAGGAGGAGAAAAAGGGGAGGTTCTTCCCCCTGAGAAGCCTGTGTCCTATTGTCCTACTTCTGGAAACCAAGAAAACTTGGAAGACAGGCACAAAAAGGTACTGCATCTGAATATCCTCAAGACCTCTACCTGTTCAGTTTATCCAAAATAAGGGTAAGGCAAGACCACAGATGGTACACAGCAGAGGCACAGCAGCAGTGGTCTAGGCTAAACCACACAGGAGGCAGAGGTCAAGACTCAGCTCAGAGCCAAAGCAGGGGATGTGTGTGTGACAGCCTTGTCTGGATGTTCACACAGAGATGCACCTGTGTTTTTCATCCAGGCTGTGTGACCAGTCTGTTCCAGATTGAACTGTTATTACTCGTCAGCATTCCTTAAGACATATACCTCTTTGACAACAGCTTTCTGCTGCACGAGTAAAGTCTGCTTTCTGTTGTTCCATGTCCTATATAGCTCAGACTGTACCCGTAGCCCACGTCCAGCCCCGTTCCTCCCAACAGTCTGGTCCATGGCACAAGAAGGCTGCTGGGGCAGCTGCTGCTGCTGTGCACGCAGCCATCAATTATTCCATGCCAAAAGGCAGAGAAAGGAGACAGCAAACTCCAATGTGCACCAGGCCTTTCCCTCCCTCCACCCCTTTAAAACACCCCACAGCTCTGCTCCTGCCATGGGGCTGCCCCAAAACCACATGCTCAGCAGCTGCTTTCCAGCTTAGTGACCTGCAGTCCTGGATCACTGAGAGCAACTCCATTTCCTCCCCGAGAATGCAGTGGATGCGCTGCTCTGTGTTGCCATACATCAGTCAACTGCACCGATGCAGCTCCTCCCAATGGCCCCAGACCTGCTCCCTGAACTCCAGGAAGCAAAAAGTAATTTCTCTGATGACTGAGTTTGGAAGTCTATTAGGAAGCAGAGGAAAAGGAGATGAGAGATGACAGTCTGACACCACAAATACGTGCTGTGTTTCCAAAGGGAAAAGTAACAGCTTTTCCATAAGGAAAAGCCCCGAGGTTCAGTCCACCTGGGACAGGAGTTTGTGGAGCCTGGGGAAGGGAGAGAATCATCGCTTTTGACTCCCAGAACAGCAAAGGCAGCCACCACTCCATCACTCACATGTCATGAGCTCTGGTCTGTGCCCAACACTCAGGCAAGACAGATGGGGCTACCTGAGCCATGAATGGTATTCCTAGGGTCTGTGAGCCCGTAAGCTCTTTCAGTGTAGTGCAGGATGCCGTTTCAGGCTTGTAGTACTTTGCAGGATCCTCTCAGAGATCTCCAGAGCAGGGAAGCATCCTCATGGGACCAAATATAAACGCAGATGGGGCTGGTGTGAAAAGAAGCAGAGAGGAGCATGAACAGATAAGGTTATCGAAGGACACAGATGCCTCATTCCTAGAAATACGGCAAGCACAAGGAAGTGCAACTACCATACAGTGCTCTCCAGGAAGGAATGCAGACCAGCTGTGACACCAGACACTGAGACCATGGCTAAGAAGAAAAGCATTCCCAGAAATGACCTCCCCCAGGTGATGGCACTCTTCCCCTCAGGGCTGCCACCCCAAGTGCTTCTGTAGTCCCAGCAGAGCTGGTTCCTGGCATTTGTTCAGCCATGAACACAGAGCCTTCCCTTCAGCACACCACCAGTACCAGATCCCAAGGAGGAGCATCCCCAGCCAAGAAAGACCCCTCCACATGCAGGTACCTTACTCAGGCAAGTCGAGTGCAGCTGTGCAAAATCCCGCAAAGGTGAGCGTGTACCTGGCCAGGATCTCAAGCAGTTGCTTGGAGAAGGACCACCCGGGGGGCGGGTCAGGACACGGGCAGGATCACAGAATCAGAGAATCAATCCCATTGGAAAAGACCTTTCAGACCTTTGAGTCCAATCCCTACCCCAGCACTGCCAACCCAGACACTGAAACATGTCCCCAAGTATCACATGTACACAGCTTTCAAGCCCCTATGTGATGGGGACTCCATCATTTCCCAGAGAAGCGTTTACTCTGCAGCCCTATGACTGTGCCCCACCGAAGGCTGGTACCACCTGTGAAAGTGAACAAAGATCAGGGAAAGGCATGAGGAGAAGGAGGAGAAAGTAAGACTCAGAGACTGGGTCAGAGAAACAGGAATTCATTTCCTTTTTCCTAAACAAAGTGTTTACGGATAAGTGCTACTGGCAGGAGCAGCGTAGCCAGTTGCGGGGATTGGGAGGGGCCTGAGTTCCAGGGACCTTTGTCTTTGGGATGTGCCGGGCAGAGGGACCTTCTGCAGGAGAATCTCCTGGTTCCTCCTGGGGCTGCAGCTGCCCTGCAGGGAGAGGCGCAGTGGGAAGGTGGTCAGAATCCCCATGGAGGCTGGCTTCTGAGGTGCTGGCTCCATCTTCCTGGCCATGCAGCCTTTTGCAGGGCTGAGTAGAGGCCTGGGAACTTGGGGCCTTCCGCTTCTGGGGATGCTTGTGTCCCCCGGGCAAGTTGTCCATGTAAGGAGTGCTAGGGCCTGCCACAGCCACCTCCTCTTCTTCCTCCTTTGTCTCATCCTGCTCTTCAGCTTTGGACTCAGATGGGTGGTGTATGTGACCCCCATGGATGTTGGACTCCTGGCGTCGTGGCATCTTGTTGGGCTGGGCAGAGTCTTGAGAGCTGGGGGCTCTCCTCTTCCTACAGTGCTGGACACCCCTGTGCAAGTTGTCCTGCCCACGAGAAGAGGGACCTGCCTCCATCACCTCCTCTCGCTCCTCCTGTGGCTGATCCGACTCTTCAAGTTTAGGCTCAGATGGGGGGCATGTGCGACCCCTATGCGTGCCGGACTCTGATGTGCCAGACTCTGATATGCCGGCTTCCTCCTCCTGATGACGTGGTATCTTGATGGGCTGGGCAGAGTCTTGAGAGTTGGGGGCCCTCCTCTTCCTACGGTGCTGGACACCCCTGTGCAAGTTGTCCTGCCCACGAGCAGAGGGACCTGCCTCCACCATGTCCCCCTGCTCCTCCTGGGACTGATCTTGCTCTGGAGGGACTGATCCAGATGGGGGGTGTCCAGAGCTCCCACGGATTGCAGCCTTTGACGTGCTGGCTTTCCCCTGCACATTGCAGCCTTGAGAGCGTCGAGAGCCCGGCTGGGCAGTGGGAGTGCTCTCCCGGGAAGTGTTGGGACTGGAGCTGGCTGCAGGGCCATCGTCCTCCCCCCTTGCAGTGCAGGGCTCCTGCTCACGCTGGTGCCGGCGGATCTCACTGCCACACAGGCGCACGACAGCAGTGATGAGCCGGCGGGTGAATGTCTCTGTGTGTCTGTCCAGGTAGGGCCGCAGTTCCCGCACCAACACCTCCTCGTCCGGCCCACAACAGCACAGGATTCTCAGAATGGAACCCTCCTTCTTAGACACCTCCCACCATCTGTTCTGAAAGAGCGCCACAAGCTCTCGTCGCAGCCATGGCAGCAGGGGCCTCATGCAATTGAGGTGGCTTCTAAAAATTTCTCCCCAGACCTCAGGAGAAAAGCCACCGATATGAGCTGCAGGAACCAGACCCACATCCCTCTGCTTGTTCTTGTGCTCTTCAGCAGATGTTTCTATGAGTTGTAGGATATTGAACACCGACTGATGATGTAGGAATAACCAGACAGCGTTTGTGTCTCTCCTGCAGAGTGGGCAAGTTAGCCTCTCCCCTAACCAGCGCATTGCACAGAGGGTGCAAAATTTGTGGTGGCAGGGTACTACGTAGGAGATGTCTCCTTCATCATCACCACAGATGGGGCAGGACCACTTGCTCTCTGTGGCACTGCTCTCTCCATGCTGTGGATAACGGGGACGCGATGAGGATGAGGATGAGGATGAGGATAGGTCCCCCATCACTGGTGATGCAGCAGTAGATGTTCTCCTCTGCAGAATGGAGACCACAGTCACACACTGTTCTGGGGATGGTACCGGAAGGGGGAAGAAATGCACAGGTCCTTTCAGAAGGTCACCCTGCTGACTCCCTCAGCCCTCTTGCCAACCCACGTCCACTGCAGAGGGACGTTTCCCCCACAGCTCACCTTTGCTGCTCAAGCACGCCCTGCGGTCGTCAGGCTGGAGAAACACAGGGAATGGCCCTGGGATGGGCACTGAGAGCTGCCAATGACAGCTTCCAAAGCACCACTCAGCACCAGAACAAACCTCTCTCAGGCCTCCAGACCTCACAGAAGTCCAGGCACGAGCAGACTGAGCCAAGCTCTGCTGATGCCTGCAGATAAGCCGCAAGGGCTGTGAAGTCACAATATGTTCCCCAGTGGTATTACCCTCAACCACTTGGTGATGTCACAGAGGGCCGTCTGCCCCACTGGGTGCTCAGTATCAGCTGAAACTCTGGAGGTGAGACTGGAGTTCAGGAGAAATCTTGCCACTTTGAGCACCGTCTGGCCATTGGACAGGTTGCCCAGTGTGGTGGTGCCATCTCAATACTCTGAGGGTTTCAAGCCCCCGCAGGACAAAGCCCAGAGCACCCTGGTCTGACCACAGGGCTGACCCTGCTTTGGGCTGGAATTTGGACCACAGACTAGCTACTATCCCAGTCGTCCTATGGGATGGCTGTAACTTCTGTGATCCTCTCAGTACGTGTTCACAACTTGATGTGTCAATGTGGCGCGAAGAATGCAGAGCCCTGGTGCCACTCTGAACACCAGGTACACCACAGGCGTTTAAAGAGAGCCTGTGGCTAACGTGATAGTTGTACTGCAGGGGAGTTCCCTTACCATCCTGGGTTCTAGTCAAATGCATCCAGGTGGATCCTAATACTGCAAAGAAAAGCATTTCTGGAGCAGTGGTCAGGGGTTTCAGTCAACTTCTGTGCTGAGTAAAATGTTTCTCCTGTGTTTGTGGATTTACGCTCTTAAAACCCACATCAAATGGCAACATGTGGAAGGATGTCCTAGTGGTGCACCTCCAAAATGCATGGATTTGTTCTATCAGCAGTTGAATTTCACGTTTTTTTGTTAGGAAGGCAAACACAGCAAATTCTTGAGTGATTTTACTGCTCTGTGTATGTGACTGTGCGTGGTCAAGTCTCTGTAGAGGGCAGGGGGGAAAGACCCAGGAGCTCGTACACCATGCTGTAATGTTGAAAATAGATTAAGGCACCTGCCCTAAGATCTCGTGAAGGACCGTAAGTATGGCAACAATGATCAGGTCTGAACTGTAGGTTGTTGAAATCTCACAGTACGGATCCCTACTAAGGACTACAAGAAAAAGAGTTGTGGCTGTGTGGAAAGAGGGAGCTTCTCTCCTTGAAAAATGGGGAAGTGCTGATGTCTAGATTAGCGCTTAGATTTCTACAGATATACCTATTTCAATGAATTTCACAGTATCTCAGTATCACAGTATCACAAGGTTGGAAAGGACCTCTGAGATGATCAAGTCCAACCTATAACCCAACACTAACACCAACCCATCATCTAAACCATGGCAATTTCAAGTGGTTTGGGGTTTTCAGAATCTTTGGCTGTCTGCTGGTTTTCTAAAAAATCATTCCCATATGCCACGAGCCGCAGCCAGCTTCACCTGATGTCGAGATGAGAGTGTCCAAGGCTGTGAAGAGGACTGAGAAAGCAGACCTGGGTCTGGGAGGCATGGGGGGAAATCCTCTTCCTACAGCCACAAGGGAAGCCTCACTCTCAGCTTTGCAGCAGCTTCTTTGAGCACTGCTTCGGCACTCCCTCCTGACTTGGGAAAACTGTTCAACACCACCTAAGAATTAACTTTATCCCACAGGATGCCAAATGGAGTCAGACAGTGCAAAACTGAATTCTTCTAGTGCAGCCCACCGCTGCTGATAGCACACTGCTCCCTGCATACAGGGGGTATTATCTTGCTTAAGCCGGAGAGTTTCACAAGACAACACTTATTTTGGACCCCCTCCCTCTTCTCCTACAAGACAACTTCTTCAGGAAATACAACTCTAAAGCCTGGTGATCTCTCTCCACCCGTATTTTTCAACTGAATGTTATAAAGCATCACTCCTTACAGAGGTGTAGGCTAAGTAGCATGGTGCCTACATCCCAAAGAAGATAAGGGCAGTTCAGACCAGTACTTCCCAAATGAATTTCAAGGCTCTGTCTGGACAAATTGATCTCTCCACAAATTTTCCTAGCCTGCCTGCCTTTTGCTAGTGGCTTTCAAGATCAGTTGAAGACTTTGCAGTCAAATACTTCATTTTGTATTTGTTTCGCAAAGAATGACACAACACGGATGCAGAAAATACCGCTGGCACACAAATCAAAAACCATTGAACAGAGTGAGATTCTCAGGCGCTGTGTCGATACCAACAAAGGCTGTGGTATCAGTTATGTTCTCCCAGCTGTCCTGACAGCATGAGACAGACAGCCAAACAAAAAGAGCAGAAGAGGAGTCTCCACCTACTGACTGCTTGCTTTGCTGTTGAAAACTGGGAGAGGCAGTCCACAAAGGAAAACGTGCTGTCTAGCAGGGTTCCTGGTGACACTGTAATTGCATTACGCTGAGCAATTAACAATGCTGTGCAATTAACAATCCAGCACACTCACACTCTTTGACAGAATTACCTTTTTGGTTTCTGCAAACTGCTGTTGATATAGCATTTAGTAGCTATTCAGCATGTTACTGACTGACTGCAAGGTTACCATGCAGCATCAGGATCAGCTGGAGGCACAGCAAAGTTCTGGACCACAGTGCAAGATCCTAAGGGCACCAAACTTTTGCTCTGTCCCATGGTTTCAAACCTTCTGACTCTAATTCAGTCCTTGCTGACTTGCTGAGGAGAATCACCTTGGGCAGTCCCCAGATGCATCGTGCTTCACCTAGTGCTTCCCTGTGCCGGCGAAAGAGCTTTGACACAGAGGGGAGCCCGTCTCCGTTCTGTAAGTGTGGAAAGACCTTGAGACACATGCAGATCACTTCAGCAAGAGGCAGGGCAGGAAACGTACCTGTCCTTGGTTTTCTTACAGCTTTTTCATGCGTCCAGAAAAGGTCCAAAGAGGAGTTAGTTGCTAAGGGCCTGTCAGCTCCTAAAGCACACCGGATGGGTTACCCAGGTCTACTCTTTCATTTCCACCCTTAGCAGAAGGTTGGCATTTTGCTGAGGTCAGCAAAGAGAACTGAAGGGAAAGTTTTCTCTTGCGCTTCCTGGATGGGAAGGCAGTGTGCCTTAAAGCAGAGGATTCCAGGGAAAAGTTCCTGCATGACATGTTCTGGGCAATCCAAAGCAGCAGGACCTTAGTCTGGCTAAGGCATAGAGATATCATCAGGCCTTGCAGGAATGTCGTTGCTAAGACACCTGCAAGAGGAATTTGGCAAGATAAACAGCCTAGCAAGTGAAAAACAAGAAAGGGGGGCGATGCACACGTGATTAAAACTAAGACCTTGAACAGGATCTGAAGCTTACAACAGAGACGGATGGACAGTAGAGACTGACCGATTGTAAAGAAGCATTATTTGAGTGAACAGCACATGTTAACCAATCGTTCTTATGTGTGAAAGTAGATAAGATAGACTATATAACCATTAGAAGTAAAGCAATAAACTTGGCTTCTGTCTGATCACATTGATCGTGTGACGAGTCCGTGACTTCCGCGTCAACACTAAACACCAGCAGTGACACTGCAGGACAGGCACGGGCAAAGTTCTGGGCTGAACTCAGCAGCAGACAGGAGCAGGATTCAGGTACACACGGACTGGGATCAGGAGCAGATAGACAGATGTGGTCCTCAGTCAATGTTGGCATTGAAGAAGAGAGCTTGACTCTCATGATCCCTCAGCTTTATACTAAGTATGTCATATATGGAATGGAATGTTCTGTTGGTCAGCCTTGGATCATTTGTTCTGTCCACCTGTCCCTGCAGGTGTAACCCTTTTTCGTCCCTTTCACTTCTAGCATTCCACCAACTCAGGGATGGCTTTTGTTTCCACAGGAATAAGTATATGCAATGGCCTTTCCGGAAACCAGTGACTCGTTGCTTGGATAATGTCTATAAATATTAAGCGCTACCACGTCTAGAGACAGCCACTCTCTGAAAAATGTAGTTAGCTTTCAGAAACCAAAGTTGCTTAGATGAGGTTTAGCTGGAAAGTTAGAAAATCAGTTCTGCTCTAGCTCAAACGTGAACAACTGGTGTGTCAATGTGAAAAGTAAAGGATTTATGACAGCTAGTAAATTATTCTGCAATGGCTATTTGCAATACATGACTGTGTCAATGAACCCTAGATGTTATTGCAGAAATTTGAATTGAATTGAATTGAATTGAATTGAATTGAATTGAATTGAATTGAATTGAATTGAATTGAATTGAATGGAATGGAATGGAATGGAATTGAATTGAATTGAATTGAATTGAATTGAATTGAATTGAATTGAATTGAATTGAATTGAATTGAATTGAATTGAATTGAATCAGCTCACAGTGGCCTATCAGTTGGAAGATAGATTCAGTTGGCATAAGAACACTGGCTCGTGTTCCCATCCAAACCTGGAAAGGCTGGGATATTGACCCATTCTCCTGGCTTTTAGGTGGTTCTTGTCTTAGGCGTATTCTGTTTTACATGTTATGTGGTTTTGCAACCTTAATATTCTTACCCTGTGTTATCCCTTGTGGCATACAGTTACTTCAACATGCAACGTGTTATAATCAATATGCAATTTGTATCTCTTTTCTCATCTGAAGGTGTTAAGCAAAGTCCTGCTGTGCGTTCCTCCACAACACACGTACTGCAGATTGTATAGGCTGTTTTGATACAGATGGCTCTTTTCCAGTATCTCCTACCTTGACACTGTCCTTTCTAAGCCACCATTGGGTCCTGAAGGAATCTATGAGCCATGGGGTAGTGTGAGGAGCTGAACTGAAACATCCTGTCTCAAAGATTGCTGGTTGAAGTACAGGACTGAGAAACCACAGAGAAGACATCCTTTAGTAGTTCAGCTAGAGATGCAGAGCAGCCAGTGCGCATGTCCAAGGGGGGTGAAGACATGCAGCGCGTGTGATACCTCTGAGATGTGTGGTTGTTGTGACAACTGCAGCCCTGAAAAGGTACTGAAGGTCCACGTGAAGCACCTGCTTACGCCTCTTTGCCCACCACCACAGCCAGGCCCCACAGAAGCAGCACTGCTAATGCTCCCTGACCTCTGCTCAGCAGAGCCAGTGCTAAGCACAGACCTGTGGCTGAGCCACAGCTGCAAGAGGAGCAAGAGGTGCCTTCTCCTCCTCCAGGACGAGTTGATATTCCCCAAGTTGCAGGAAGACCTTAAGTACCCAACTGGCAATCCCCCATTCCTGGCACTGTGAGAAGGACTGGGACACCTTGGCTCAACCCCAGGCCCCAGGACCTCGGTACTAGATGCACCAATGTCTGTCCCAAGGGCAAGTGGGGGACAGGGATCTAAACATGTGGGGATCCCAAGGAGGCCACCTCCAGCTCACTGCCTGCCTCTCTTCTCCACAGAAGTGGCACCACCATGCGCGCACAGCTCTGCCTGGCCCTGGACCAGCTGTGGGTGCTGAGTGATGGGAAGGAGGCAGAGGAGACAGAAGAAGAGCAAGACAGCAGGAGTGAGGCCAGCAACTCCCTCATCTTCACCTGACCCACTGGCCCCTGCATAACCACTTCTGAGTGAGCTGCAGTGCCGTGTCCCACGGCAGGGCTGTGCAGTGCGGTACGATGCCGGCACCCAGCTGTCTGGGGTCTGGCAGCCACAGCCAAGGCTGGCAGGAGAGGCTCCCAAACATGTCCACGCCTCCCTGCGCGTGGCGTCTGTCCTCTGTGCAAGTTTCCAACTGGGCATTCCCAGCCTGGGGCCTGGGGCTTCAGGGCCCCTTTTGCAATGTGTGTTATGAATGCTGGGCAAACAGTGCGAAACTCGCACAGCTTTACAGCTGTGGACGATTTATTCTGATGAAAATCTGAGTTATTGGGGCTAAACAAGCAATCCCGTTTAACGAGGAGAATTCCCTGGCCGTGCAGTCTGACTCCTGTCCACAAAGGATCCAGTGGGACTCAGCAGAGATCTGCCGTTGGGAAAAGATCTCATCGCTTCGAGGAGCGCCCTGAGAGGCGTCCCAGCATGAGGGGAGTCACAGCTGTGCAGCCACAGTGCCCAGCAGGGCAGGCTCAGAGCCAGCTCACTTAGCCTGTCGTATTTATGGGACAGAAGGCATCTCTCAGACATCCCCACACAGGGTGTGGAGCCAGGACCCCTCCAGGCATCACTGGAACCTGAGACACCTCCTTTGTTCAGCTGAACCAATATTAACTTTAACTAAGAGAAGTGTTTCGCTGTTCAACTGTCAAACTGATAGAGTTGGATAAATTCAATCACCTTTTGGGGCTTAAACCTTGAAATCTGGAGAAGGGCTTAAGTGCCTTTAAGGCTGGCCAGTTCTTCCTACGTATCATTTTTTTTAATACAACATAGAACTTCTTCCAGCAGCCCACATACCATCTCTTTCTTTAGTCCATCACGTTTGATAATGTATAATTTTAACAAAGGAACAAGGCCATAACGGCATTTAAAAATAATCCAGTTAATTTTACAAATACGATTAAATGTTACGCCTTAGATGTTTACTCAGGAATTTAACATCAAGAAAAGGGTAAGTTCACTAAAAAAAAAGAAGTGACTCTAATCCCAGCTGGTATTTATAAACTAAAGTTCAAAAGGCTATTTTCAACATCATTTCTTCGTGTTCATGAATGTATCACGAAGCTTAAAACTTTCTTTTCTTCCCTGGAAATTTGTTACTCTTCCGCACTGTTCAGACAATGCTTTTGCATTTTACATGACATTCATTCCCCAACACAACGCACCAGACGTATGCTGCTTGCAAACCAGGCTAAGTAGAGTCCTTTATCAAATATGCTTGCCTGATTAGAAACTATGCGGCACAGCAACTCGAACTCCTTCCAGCCAGCCTCCTCCAGCAGCCCCACAGGTTCTGGTGTGAAAGAGGACAAATCCAGCATGTTGGAGACTGCCCTCTGCAAGACTCTCGCTCACCCCTCACCTCTGCCCATCCCTTTAGAGCAGGATCAGCCCTAAGAAAATCCAGAAGATGCAACGGTGCAAGGTCACTCTGACCAGGGCTGAAGCTGCAGTCCCTCCAGTACTGTCTGAGACAGGGCCTGTTCACCTGGGGACACGTGGTACTGTACAGAGAGGAGAGCCTCCAGCCCATTGGACTCTCCCCAGTCAATCAAGACCCTGTGTTGCTCCTGTAAGCAGCAGGCATCTGTGAAAGTTTTTTCAAGAAACAGGAAATAAATCCTTACTTCACTGAGCAGGTATCTGTGCTGCTTTCTCCCTGTTCTCCTTGTGCCTTTCCATTGCCCCCACACTCCATTGTGGTTGGCAGCAGCCTGCTGGGGAGCACGGACGTGTGCATGCTGTGTCTCAGGGCTGGGCGCCTAGTGCCTCCTCCCACCCAGAAACCCTGCTGCCACGGTGCACCTGCAGTGCAGCACATGCATAGGACAGAGTGGGACGGGTGGGAAGCTGGTTTTGCCACAGGTCTCATAGGGTCCCAACTGGGCATCTACCCTGGTCTCTGCTGTCACTTGATAAAAGTAGTTAGGATGAGCCTTGCCACCCAGTTAGGAAACCTTGCTACCTCAAGCCCTTTTCTTTGCACCCAACAGGATATGACAAAACAGGAACATCTGCACAGTAAAAATACTCTGTATTCCTTGCCCCAAATTAACATATCAAGATATGAATATGTACTGATAAGATTGCAGAAGTGCCAGCCATCCCATAGGACGACCGGGATCTTGGCTGGCTTGGGTCCAAATTCCTGCCCAAAGCAGGGTCAGCCCTGAGGTCAGACCAGGTGCTCTGGGCTTTGTCCTGCTGGGGCTTGAAACCCTCAGAGTATTAAGAAGGCACAACCACTCTGGGCAACCCATACAATGGCCAGACTGTCCTCACTGGGGAAAGGTTTCTCCTGACCTCCAGTCTCAGCTCCCAGGTTCCAGATGATGATGAGTGCCCAGTGGAGCAGATGGCCCTCTGTGACATCACCGCGTGGTTGAGGGTAACACCACTGGGGAACGTATTGTGACCTCACAGCCCTTGCGGCTTATCTGCAGGCATCAGCAGAGCTTGGCTCAGTCTGCTCGTGCCTGGACTTCTGTGAGGTCTGGAGGCCCGAGAGAGGCTTGTTCTGGTGCTGGGTGGTGCTTTGGAAGCTGTCATTGGCAGCTCTCATTGCCCATCCCAGGGCCATTCCCTGTGTTTCTCCAGCTTGACGACTGCAGGGTGTGCTTGAGCAACAAAGGTGAGCTGTGGGGGAAATGCCCCTCTGCAGTGGACATGGGTTGGGCACGAGGGCTGAGAGAGTCAGCAGGGTGACCTTCTGAAGGGACCTGTGCATTTCTTCCCCCTTCCGGTACCATCCCCAGAACAGTGAGTGACCGTGGTCTCCCTCCATTCTGCAGAGAAGAACATCTACTACTGCATCACCAGTGATGGGGGACCTGTCCTCATCCTCATCCTCATCGTGTCCCAGCTATCCAGAGCATGAAGAGAGCATTGCCACCAAGAGTGAGTGGTGCTGCCCCATCTGTGGTGACAATCAAGAGGATATTTCCATCATGGTACCCTGCCACCACCAATTTTGCTTCTCCTGTGCCACACATTGGATAGCGGAAAAGCCCAATTGCCCGCTCTGCAGGATGAACACAAAGGCTATAAAGTTATTGCGGCAGTCCGGAAATTTGGAGGACTCTAAGGTATTTACGCTAACAAGCTATGTAGAGCCATCAGCTGAACAACAGGAGCAGGGGGCTGCGGTGCTGGTGCCTGGGCCTCACGTTGGTGGCTTCCCTCCTGAGGTCTGGGCAGAATTGTTCAGAAGACACCCCGACTGCCTCTGGTGCCTGGTGCCTTGGCTAGAACGGGAGCTGGTGCTGCTCTGCAGGCAGAAGCGGTGGGAAGTATCTAAGAGGGTGGGTGCCATTGTGAGAATCCTGTGCGAGCGTGGGCTGGACGAGGAGGTGTTGGTGCGGGAGCTGCGGCCCTACCTGTCTGAACGCACAGAGACATTCACCCACCGGATCATCACTGCTGTCGTGCGCCTGTGTGGCAGTGAGATCCTCCAGCACCAGCGTGAGCAGGAGCCCCGCACTGCAGGGGGGGAGGACGATGGCCCTGCAGCCAGCTCCAGCCCCAACATTTCCCGGGAGAGCGCTCCCACTGCCCAGCCGGGCTCCTCTCGCTCTCAAGGCTGCAATGTGCAAGGGAAAGCCAGCACGTCAAAGACTGCCATCCGTGGGAGCTCTGGACACCCTCCATCTGGATCTTTCCAAGCAGAGCAGGATCAGTGCCAGGAGGAGCGAGAGGATGTGGTGGAGGCAGGTCCCTCTCCTCGTGGGCAGGACAACTTGCACAGGGGTGTTCAGCACCATAGGAAGAGGAGGGCCACCAACTCTCAAGACTCTGCCCAGCCCAACAAGATGCCACGACGCCAGGAGTCCAGCGTCCATGGGGGTAACATACGCCCCCCATCTGAGTCCAAAGCTGAAGAGCAGGATGAGACAAACGAGGAAAAAGAGGAGGCGGCTGTGGAAGGCCCTACCCCGCCAAACATGGACAGCTTGCCCGGGGGACACAAGCATCCCCGGAAGCGGAAGGCCCCAAGTTCCCAGGCCTCTACTCAGCCCTGCAAAAGGCTGCATGGCCAGGAAGATGGAGCCAGCACCTCAGAAGCCAGCCTCCATGGGGATTCTGACCACCTTTCCCCTGCGCCTCTCCCTGCAGGGCAGCTGCAGCCCCAGGAGGAACCAGGAGATGCTCCTGCAGAAGGTCCCTCTGCCCGGCACTTCCCAAAGACAGAGGTCCCCGGAACTCAGGACCCTCCCCATCCCCGCAACTGGCTGCGCTGCTCCTGCCAGTAGCACTTATCCGTAAACACTTTGTTTAGGAAAAAGGAAATAAATTCCTGTTTCTCTGACCCAGTCTCTGAGTCTTGCTTTCTCCTCCTTCTCCTCATGCCTTTCCCTGATCTTTGTTCACTTTCACAGGTGGTACCAGCCTATGGTGGGGCACAGTCATAGGGCTGCAGAGTAAACGCTTCTCTGGGAATGATGGAGTCCCCATCACATAGGGGCTTGAAAGCTGTGTACATGTGATACTTGGGGACATGTTTCAGTGTCTGGGTTGGCAGTGCTGGGGTAAAGATTGGACTCAAAGATCTGAAAGGTCTTTTCCAATGGGATTGATTCTCTGATTCTGTGATCCTGCCCGTGTCCTGACCCGCCCCCCGGGTGGTCCTTCTCCAAGCAACTGCTTGACATCCTGGCCAAGTACACGCTCACCTTTGCGGGATTTTGCACAGCTGCACTCGACTTGCCTGAATAAGGTACCTGCATGTGGAGGGGTCTTTCTTGGCTGGGGATGCTCCTCCTTGGGATCTGGTACTGGTGGTGTGCTGAAGGGAAGGCTCTGTGTTCATGGCTGAACAAATGCCAGGAACCAGCTCTGCTGGGACTACAGAAGCACTTGGGGTGGCAGCCCCGAGGGGTAAGAGTGCCATCACCTGGAGGAGGTCATTTCTGGGAATGCTTTTCTTCTTAGCCATGGTCTCAGTGTCTGGTGTCACAGCTGGTCTGTATTCTTTCCTGGAGAGAACTGTATGGTAGTTGCACTTCCTCGTGCTTGCCGTATTTCTAGGAATGAGGGATCTGTGCCCTTCGATAACCTTATCTGTTCATGCTCCTCTCTGCTTCTTTTCACACCAGCCCCATCTGCGTTTATATTTGCGCTCGTGAGGATGCTTCCCCGCTCTGGAGATCTCTGAGAGGATCCTGCAAAGTACTACAAGCCTGAAACGGCATCCTGCACTACACTGAAAGAGCTTACAGACTCACAGACCCTAGGAATACCGCTCATGGCTCAGGTAGCCCCATCTGTCTTGCCTGAGTGTTGGGCACAGACCAGAGCTCATGACATGTGAGTGATGGAGAGGTGGCTGCCTTTGCTGTTCTGGGAGTCAAAAACGATGATTCTCTCCCTTCCCCAGGCTCCACAAACTCCTGTCCCAGCTGGACTGAACCTCGGGGCTTTTCCTTATGCTGCCTCCTTTCTCTGCCTTTTGGCATGGAATAATTGATGGCTGTGTGCACAGCAGCAGCAGCTGCCCCAGCAGCCTTCTTGTGCCATGGACGAGGCCGTTGGGAGGAGCGGGGCTGGACGTGGGCTACGGGAACAGTCTGAGCTATAGAGGACATGGAACAACAGAAAGCAGACTTTACTGGTGCAGCAGAAAGCTGTCGTCAAAGTGGGATATGTCTTAAGGAATGCTGACGAGTAATAACAGTACAATCTGGAACAGCCTGGATGAAAAACACAGGTGCATCTCTGTGTGAACATCCAGACAAGGCTATCACACACACATCCCCTACTTTGGCTCTGAGCTGAGTCTTGACCTCTGCCTCCTGTGTGGTTTAGCCTAGACCACTGCTGCTGTGCCTCTGCTGTGTACCATCTGTGGTCTTGCCTTACCCTTATTTTGGATAAACTGAACAGGTAGAGGTCTTGAGGATATTCAGATGCAGTACCTTTTTGTGCCTGTCTTCCAAGTTTTCTTGGTTTCCAGAAGTAGGACAATAGGACACAGACTTCTCAGGGGGAAGAACCTCCCCTTTTTCTCCTCCTCTTTATCCCTCAATTCTACCAGAGAATTGCTATTGCTCTTGGCACTGTCCCTTCCTTGCTCCAGTTGCAAGCCATCAATCTGCAGCACACGGGCTCCTATGATTCTGCAAAACCAGCAGCCTTTGAGGCCGAATGGGAGCCTCTGGAAAAAAAGCTCTATGAAAAAAAAGTTACCTAAAAAGTGCTCAGACTGCCACAGGGTCCAGCCTGCCCCAAACCATGCCCCACTCTCAACTTGTCCCCTCAAGCACGTGGAGAAAAGCAGTTTAATATGCTCTTCCAGCAGGTGGGAAGCTGTGAGCAGCAGCCTTACCCAGCCAGGCCAGTGACCGGTGCCAACCACAGGAGGGGGGCAGGCGACACCCAGCTGGGCCATCCCGCCCCAGTGGACAGGATGTCCACTTGCCCGTCTCCAGTTTCCCCACCTCAGCCCCAGTGTGGCTGGGATGGTGTTGGCTGCCAGCGGCCACAAGGCCCTTTCTGGGAGCTGGCAGCTCTCATGAAAGACACTGATGAGGCCTGGGTGCATGGTGGCCACTCCCACACCTAGTGGGGAGTGCGAGCATCCAGAAGCACTGTGACCAGAGCGGGAAAGCAGGGCATGGCATAGCAGCAGGGCCCTTTGGAATGCTGAAGCTCTGCCAGCTCCAACAGGGAACAATGGTATCCAGGCAGCAGAAAGCCATGTTCTCTCTAAGCTCTGCGCCTGCCATCACCAACTCAGCTTCCCAGACAGCTCTGGTGGCAACACATGGCTACCGAGGTGCCGGGCTGCAGGGTGGGCTCTGCTCGTACGCCAGTAATTGTCTGTGTAAACTTCTGTCTTCTTTTCAGGCTTCTGGTCCCCCAGAAATTCAGACCAGTCTACATCACATTCTGGTTTCATAAAGTTAGGTGAATTCAAACATGTTATAATTCTTTCTGTTGTTTGAGAGTGAGATTTTAATAATTAGGCTCTACATGCGCTACATCACTTTCCTTTCCTTCTTTCTTTGTCTTTCATGCCACCACAGAGAACCACCCCTGGGACAGCAATGCAGAGCCATGGGGTGAAGAAAGAGACTGTAAAAGACTCTCTAGGTTGTTTGTCTCAACTTATAGAGGGTTAAGCATTACAAACAGTAGAAGATTAAGAGACTCTACCAATGAAAGGGGTAAACAAAGAACAGAGAAGAGGACAAAGGCCCTCTCACGACTGGTTTAAATGGTCTCTGTGGTTTGAAAATCAGCCGACGGAGAAGAGCGTGCACAGAAGTTCCAAGAGGGCCTCGGGTTTATTAGAGGACATGAGAGGAAGCCTATTGTGAGGAAGGGCAAGGACCACCAGAGGGGAGAAAATGTCTAAGACTGGATGCTAGATGGCACCAAAGACCACAAAATGTACAGCTTTTCATTCTGTATAAACATGTCTTTACCTTAATTAAGGAAGCTGGAGATGTAAACAATTTACGGGAAAAGTAATGTATATGTACAAGACACACTCAATATAATGCGATCCCCTCTCCGCCTCTCACACATCGCTGCATTTCCTGCTCTTTCTCTCTGATTTCTGATCTCATTTTCCCTCCGCTGTCTATGCCCCAAAAACCTGTCACTATTTTTGCCGCTATCTGCCCGGTCCCTGCTAGGATTTCCCAATTCCATCTGGTATTTCACAATTCCTGCTGAAATTTTCCAGTTCCAGGCAGGATTTCCCGTTTCCTGATGGGATCTTCTGGTTCATGCCAGGGTTTCCCAGTCCCTGATGAGGTTCCTCAGTTCCTGCCGGGATTTCCCAGTCCCTGCCGTGATTTTCCAGTACCTCCTGAGACCAAGCTTTGGGATTCATCACGCCTGGCAGAAGTTTCCTCTCTGCCGGGGTCACTTCCAGCACACGCGGAGCCCTCTGCTCTATCCCGGATTTGGTAAAGAACACAGAGCAGAGCAAAGCGGCTTCACCAGGGCCAGGCTGGAGGCATTTGTTTGGCAAGGAATGCTCAGGAATGTTGGAAATTGCCAAGCACAGGGTGTTCATCCAGGCTTTGGCATTTACCTAGTAGGGCAGTTCCTTCATTCCCAGATTTCCATAGCTGCAGGACGTTGCCCTGCGTTTCGTGCAGGCAGTGCAATGCCAGCTCCATGTTCCATCTTCCCACTGGCACAACACCAGCGTTGGCCATGGTGAGCAGCTCCGTGACGACAAAGGCAAGGAAAACCAACAGGGAGTCAGGTTCTGCCAGGAAAACGTGGGATAAGGGGACAGGGCAAGTGAAACAAGTCTGCAGTGAGACTGGAGAGCAGAGAAAGGCTCCAGAGCCCCGGACAGGAGGCTGGGGACAGGCAGGAGCTGGACTGTGCTCATGAGGAAGATGGGATTAGGATGAGAGGAAATAGCCTCAAGATGCACCAGAGGAGGTTTAGATTGGATATTGGGAAAAATTCCTGCCCAGAAAGGGTTGTCAGGCACTGGAACAGGCCTCCCAGGGAAGTGGTGGAGTCCCCTGTCCCTGGAGGGATTTAAAATCCATGTAGATGTGGCACTTCGGGATGCGGTTAAGTCATTTTAGTGATGGGATTAGCCGTGTTGGATTTCTGGTTGGACTCAAGGATCCTGAAGGTCGTTTCCAACCTAACGGATTCCGTGATTCCATTAGTGCACACCATCCTAGTACTGAGCATCCCACTGATGCCCAACAAAGCCTGCATCACCCTCCATCTGCTACCAAAATCCAAATGAGCTTTAAATGCACACACACAGAGGAAATTGTGGATCTTCTGTCGGAGTGTGCTCAGAAGACATTCTCCCAGCACGTCCCTCATGTTTTTCCTGCATCGCTGAAAAGAAAAGTGATGCTGATAGACTGGATGTTTAATGTGCTAAAAATTAGGATTTGGAAATATAAATGAGTCTTCAGACCCTGAGAATTAAACTTTCTACATTAGAAGAGGGATTTGGACCTAAAAACCCAGCATTTAGACCCTCAAAATGTGGCCATGGTTCAAAGAATTGAGCTGGACCATAAAATGCAGGCTTTTGATGCTGAATTCTGATGTCTGGACACTACAAATGAGGCTTTGGGACATAAAAATGAGGCCTGGAGCCCTAACGTTAAGGCCTGGACCCACAAAATTTGGTTTAGTTTCCCCAAAAAGAACTGTCCGGGTGCTAAAAATGATGCTTTGCACCCTGAAAATGAGTCTTGCAAACCTGAAACTATGACTTTGAGCTCTCAATCCAAGAATTTAGACCTTAAAAATAAAAGATTGGAGCCTAAAATAAAGCTTTGGAAGCCAAAACTAAGACTTTGGAAAGGAAAAATAAATCTTGAGCCCCTTAAAAAAGGCTTTGAGCCTTAAAAATGAAGCTTTCCCATCTAAAAATGCAGGCTTTGTCTGAAACAGTGGATTTGTAGCCTAGAAATGTGGCTTTGGGAATGAAGCTTTGGAACTTAAAATGAGGTTTAGGAAATCAAAACAAACACTTTGGGGGGCGGAAAAGGGAGCTTCAGGCCCTAAAATTGAGGCTTTGCATTCCAGAATGACGCTTCAGAACGTATAAATGCAACCTGGGCCCCAAATAGAAAGATGAAAGTGGGCCCTAGAGAAAGCCATGGGACCACAGCCCCATTCCAGCAGCTCCGTGCAGGGCCGGGCCGGCAGATTCCCTGCCATGGGAGGTGGCAGCACTGCGGGGCACACCCGGGTTTGTAGTCTGCCAAAGAACTGTAATCTGTATGATGAGTTACAAGAATGTGCAGTGTTCTGCAGCCATAAAACGGCTTTTAAGTAGGCACTATCAGTCTTCAACAGAAGCACAAAAGGAATTGAAGTAGAATAATTATTTTCCGTACACACAGGCACATGTTGCTTCATGACAGCCACTTCTGTAAGTATTTTAGTGGGATAAGGTTGAGGCGGAGCCAGTAACATCATCAAAGGGACTGTGGTAACTAGGAACTGGACATAGAGATGACACACGGTATCACTGGGGTGACTCAGACGTGGTGGGACTGCAGTTTGTGTCATGATGGATAAGCCCACCAGCAGAGCCCAGTAGAGATGATGAGGAGGGATGTCCCTACAAGTGAGGGAGCAGCTGGGGTGCATGGAGTTCCTCTATGGGAGGAGTGGCAGGCGGGTGAAGTGAGAAGGTCAGGGCTAGGGGAGAGGAGAGGCACAGGGGTGACACAGCAGGCTGGGGGTAGAGTGTTCCTGACCTCCCTGGTCAGGGCAAGTAAACAAAGAACGTGAGAAACCCTCTCATCACCCACTCTGGTTCACCTGGGGGACTTAAAACTCCTTGACATTGGCTGCAGGGGAGATGGCAGCAGGGCATGAGCTGCTGGGGAGTGTCAGGGATAACTTTGTGATGGGTCTTGGAGGAGTCAAGCAGAGATGAGGCAGAGCTGGATCTGCTGGTCAGTAACAAGGAGAGGGTGCTGGGTTGTGGTTATGAAGGTCAGTCAGGGCTGTAGGGACCATGAGGAGGTGATGGTCAAGATCCAGGGGAGAGTGAGGATTTCAGAGCAGCAAAGGACAGATCTTAGGCCTTAAGAAAGCAAGCTTTGGCATGTTCTAAGGAAAAAAAAAAGGGGGGGGGGGGGAAGGTGTACAAAGCAATGCATGTTGGTTCATATTTTCAAAAGCCTCTGGAAAAGGGCAGACAATGTTTTTCCATGGGACAGAAGTATCAGCTTTCTGTTGGCTTCAGATGAAAAATTAAATAACTGCTTTGTTTGAAGCAAAATGGAAAAAAAAGTTTGAGGCCTGTACCTTTCTATTTTGGAGCACATTCACCTTAAATTGTATCTTTCTAAAATGTTAAGCAGGAACATGGCAATTAGAGTTCAAGGACTTTTCTTTCTTTGTTCTTTCCAGTAGGCTGAGCCAATTAACTTACTCCTCCCATGACATACAGTCAGCAAGTGACTCCAATGGCGTGTTACGTATCTTTGTCAGGAGTTGCTTGAGGTGTTTCAGAAGTAAATTGGACAAAGTCCTTACCACTTAAAAAAGAAAGGGACACACATCACATCCCCCATAACTGTCCACAGTCCTTTAAAGAAGAGATGTAGGATGGAAAATGTCGAAAGCAAATGTTTCAGGTGCAGGCCAAATTAAACTCCCAAACAACTCTCCCCACAGAATGCTTAAGTTCTTCTTAAACTGACAAATAAAAGTACTTTGCCATGAAGTGAAATTAAAAATTTTGCATAGGAGATGTCTTTTTTTTCTAACAAAAATATATGTTCTATTGATGTTTCTTAGCTAGTGGTTCCCCAAAGGTCTTTATTAGTTACTAGTTAATTTCCTAGAAAACATTCATGAGATGCTGCTAACTCCCTTAGGTGATGCTGAAAATCTCATTGGAAATGATGGAAAAATCATCTTGGTTTTACATATGTATGTACTTGGAAGAAATGTATATACCCCAAGGTACTGTATCCATTTTGATTACATTCAATTTACTCTAAATGACGATTGAAACTACTCTTACCTGACATCATTTATCTACACATTTACAGGTTGCTATAGCTAATACTGATGATGCACTAGTGTTCATTAATAATTGTTTGGAAAAAAAAGGCTTCTGTTCCAAGCTTTCAGGGATGATAGTGGAAGCTGTGCATTGGAAGTGGGGCATTTCTTTGTTTATAAACCTCAGTATTCATGAATTGGATACTTTTGGATAATTTCTGTTGTTTTTAAGATAGCAACATTTCCAAGCTCACAGATGATTTGTACTGTGTGTCATCTTGGCTTTCCTGCTCCAGGAACGTTTCATAACCATTTCTTCTGGCCTTTGAATCAAAGCCATCTTTAGAGGGTCACAGTCTTCCATTTTACAGTTCTTCTTGAGTAGATCATCAGAACAATACTCCATAAAAGGGATCAGTTTCATTCCTTTTCCCCTTCCTTGTGAACTGCCTCTAAAAGACCCACCCCTGCCTTGGGATCCCCTTCCCTTGAATCAACAGGTCCCTCCATGTCTATTCAAACATCTTCCACTCTCCGAAGACCACTCATAGCTACTAAGCAATGAAGCATTTTAGTGAAAAGAAAGAGAATTAAATAAAAACAGTAATTAAACTCTATATTGCTGTTTGCCATGGCAGGATAGGTAGGCAGTCTCATTTAATGTCTTTAATTTCTAATTAGTAGATCTATCATCAGCCAAAATACACTTTAATTAGTTATTTGTGTTTGCCACTATTTTGCCATAAGATGACATGGGCATTGGGGTTTTTTTTTGCTGTTGCAAATTTACCGCAAACATATGGTATTCTCCTGAGTTTAATAAAAGTGTGTACACTATAAGTCAATGTAAATAAGCCTACAAATTGGGAAAAATGTGATTTATTTTTTTTTACACGCTTCCATGGTAATGCTTTTTTCCTCAAAAAAAAAGAATGAAGTAAAATTTCAAACAACATTTTAGAGCTCCTTGCAGAACAATGTAAATGCATTCAGTATGTTATCCAATATATAATGAATTTTTAGGAACTAAGAGGAAATATGAATTATTTTACAAATGCTTATCACAAACCTAGCCTTACTATTTCTTAAAATCTCTTTAATTGCATTATCTCCTCTCTAGCACAAGAAAATCACAAAAGAGAAGGCAGAGGTTTGTTGCAATGATTCTGCATAGCACTAGTTTTAAAGAACTGAAAGTAATGAATTTGCTATCAAAAACAGTGCTACACTGTCATCTGTGCTGGCCACAGCTGCCTGCCTAGCATAATTACGGAGACACAGCGTAATTAGAAAGTTGCCCTTTCCCATACACTAATATTTGATCAAATACATAACTCCTGCTGACAACTGCCTCTTATAGATAAGCGGGGTGTTTCATTTGGAATGTCTCTTAAGTGTGTTTTGATCTGGGAGAATGCAAGTAATTGGTGCTCAATGATTAACCCTTGAAGTGAATAAAATGTTTTTAAAAGTAATTTTTTGGTTTGAAACAACTGAGAATTAATTAGAATGTCTTATTTTGTCTCAGACTTCAAAAAAAAATTGATCAAATGCTTCCATCTTACATATTTCTGAAACACATCATCCTGAGGTAGAAAACTTCCCTTTGTATTTCCAGGATTAAAAAAAATGAACAGATCTGCACTTGTTAAAGTCAAGATTATGACACGACAGGACTACTTGCAGCACATTAGTTTCACCAGGCCCCTTCTTGAAGGGGCAACAAAGGTTGTAGCACTTTGCTGTTCTAGAAAGACATTTCTTTTTAAGAGATTCTTCCCAAGACATAAATGTCATAAGGAGGACTAGCATCCCTGAGGATGTATATAACTTAGAGCTTAGCTTTAGGCTCTTTCACAGCCACTTGCCATTCCCCTGATGCCTGTGTCTTCTGCACACACAGATGCCAGACAGTGACATGAAGACCTTTATCTTTTGATCATTCTCCAGAAATACCCTAGGGCAGAGTTCTGTAGATTTTTACTTAACATTTCTTAATTGCTGCTGGGAAGATAGGGGATGTACTTTGATTGCCTTTGTAACAGAAGAGACAACTAGGATTCACAAATTTTACAGCCTGAGAGAAAACATGATTGGGGAATACCAGTTTCAGATGGATGTTTCTAAATAAAGTTTTCTCCGTCTCAACACATGCAGACCTGGAGAACTATGTAAATTAAACAAATTTTATGACAAAGGTATTAATGTTACCCTAATTTGACCACAGCATTTGTCGGAAACCGTAAGTCAAATTAGATGTAATTTGAGCAGCCTAAACAAAGACAAACTTGAGACACACTGGTTTGTCCTCATCAGCTCTCCTAGTGGCTGAGTAAAGTAATCAGATTTCAACTGTAGCCTCGATAACTACGACATCTCACATACCTCTGCACTGCCCTGCTGTCCCACAGAGTTAATTTTTTTCCAGTCTTCCACTTCTCCTTGTGTGGGGAGCTATGACCTATAAGAGCAGTCTAATTAGAGGAAAAAAAAATTAAGCTGGTGTCTTCAATGACAAACTATTGATTTGGCCTCACTGGTAGAGCACTATGGAAAAAAAAAGAGGGGGGGGGGCAGAGGGGCATATCCAGGATTTCAGTCTCTTTGATAATCAACTCATTAGCCTGGCTCTCTAGATGCAAAATAAGCAGTTTATGTTTGTACTCCTCCCACTATCATCTAATTTCTGAACTGTAGATTGAACTTTCAGTAATATTTGATAGGACAACTTCAAAGTTTCCACATACTCTCTCACAATAAAGGAGAACAGAAATGAAGAGGAAGACCATATTCCTTCAGTAAGACAAGATAACAGTCTGTTATCTTGGCACATGAAAGAGAAGCATCATGGACAACCGCCATCTGCCAAAACAATGCTGAGAATTTCACAGATAAGACAGACTCCAACTGCAAAATCTTCCAGCAATGCCAGCTGTTTGGTGCCATTCCTCGTGTCTTGGCTGAGTGTCGTGTGCTCCTAAACAGCTGATGCATCCCAGGAACTACTGGCAAACTGACAATGCACATGTAACATAATATATCTACCAATATAGTAACACACTCTACTAGTATTGATACTCTAATATACTTCTAGTCATTTTATAAATAGGGTATTGCATTTTATGGTGCAAAATCAAGAAACATCTGAGTTTTCCTTAATGCAATTTCTAGATTTGCAAACCCTGAGGTTTCCAGCAGAATTTGAGAAAACCCTTGTGCCTCAAGCCTCTTAGTTGTCTCTTGAGCAGATAAACCTCTGCCTTATGCTCCTCCATCACAAGAACCAATATAAGAACAACCTTAAAAGAAATTAGTTTGTTAGGTTTTTTTTTTTACATGCTGGTTCTTTCTTGCAACTTCAGTGGCAGGCCGTAGTATCTTGTACTGTGTGAATGAAGAATTAAAACACAACATATAAATCAGAAAATATTTTCTAAATCAGAAAATGGCAAAAGAAGACAACAAAATCCCACCTTTTCCTTTCTGCTTATTGCAAATAAAGGGGATACAAGAAATTAATTTTGGATCGACTCAGCATGAGAAAAAGCTCTCTTAGCCATCTTGCAGTTAACTCATTCACCATCCTGAATCTATCCTTAAAGGCAAGTAAGTTGTGAGCTGGCAATACTTCTTAAAAGTAAATGAAGATGTTTCTTTTTTTGCCCTTTTTAAGAAAAATGTTTTGTAGTTTGCCTGTCTGTCCTGAATTTCGCCTAATTTTTCTACAAATGTACTTTCTATTTACAGTTTGACAGGAAACACATCTTGAAAATTCTAGATTGGTCATTGTTCAATGCACTGTATGTTCTAGACAAGCATTATTATATAAAAATCAGAGGAAGGTTATTGAGAAATTACAACCTGGCCTAAAGAGGTTATAAGTTTAATGGAGATGGTGGCACACAAAAATTAGTGAGGAAACTCTTTGTGTGATGCCCATTTGATATGGATAGTCTTGCCCTGGGTTGATAACAGAACTGTTCAAGCATCCACACATATGTATAAAATACTGTCCTTTTTATTTTTTTTTTGCCAGGTTGTCCAGTTCTCAACATAATTCAAAATGCACCTCAAGTCCATCAGAATTGTACAAGCATGTTCTAAATTCTTTTGCACTTCTCTTTGTCCTTATCTCCATTACTCACGCATGGGGCTCCAGGGCAACGCACCCCGCATACGTCATAGAATCATAGAAGGCACATCGAAAGATCACCTGCGCCAAACATTTGTGGGAAAGGGAGCATCTCGCACTTTGTCCAACTGCATTTTGAAAATCACCAGCAACTGGAACTCTGCCATGTCCCTGGGGAGCTTGTTCCAGTGATTGATTTTTCTCATTGTAAAAAAGTTCTTTCTCATATCAAGATAAAGCATTGCGCAGTGTATCTTGTACCCAGTGCCCCTTGTTTTCTACATGTGGCTCCTCCTTAAGAGAGAGCCTCCATCCTCTTGGTAGCTGGCCCTTAAGTACCAGAATACTGTGATGAGGTCTCCTCTGATCCTTCTCTTCTCCAGGCAGAAAAGAAAGATCCAACTCCTTCAGTCTTTCCCCACGGGGCAGGTTCTCCAGACCCATCGATCATCTTCATGGCCCTCTTTTGAATCTTCTTCAATTGGTCTGTGTCTTTCTTGAATTGTGGGGGCAAGAACTCCAGGTGGAGTTTACATCACTTGTCTTTGTTAAATTTCATGCTGTTCTTCCTGCCCAATCTTCAATCCTGTAGGGATCTTTCTGTAAGACAGCTCTCCCTTCGATGCATTCACCTCACCACCCAGTTTGGCATCATCAGCAAAGTTGGTGAGGGTATTTTCAATCTGGTCATCCAGATAATTTATGAAGATGTTGAATAGTGTGAAGCCCAGTATTGATCCCTGGCAGAACCCCACTATGTGACAGGCTGCCAGCCTGAGTAAAATGCATTGATCACCATTCATCCTACCCATTGGTTTAATGATGTACACACTCATGATGAGGCAAGATAGCATGAGATGGGTTTTTGAATTCTTTACGGATCGCTAACAGCTTGTTCTTTGGAAAGAAGACAGGCTCTGTAGGTGATTTTAGTAGAGTTACAGACTAGATGAAAGCTCTACAGCTGTACAGCTATAACACAACGGTACATCAATAGTGATAAAGAAGCAAGGCCTCAGGGCTAAAGCACCAGACCAAAACACAGATTCCAAGGGATTTCCCTCATTAGCTTGCGAACTGACTTCTCCAGATTTCCCTGTCCTTTGTGGTGAAATTGTTCTAATGATGTACTTGCTTTATAAACTGCTTTCTGCAGATGAAAGGGGGATGCAAATTGTCACGTTACCGTCAATCCCACTACAAGCTAAGCTTACCATAGGCAGCTTCCTGTTACATAGTCTTTCTGTATCCTGCAAATTCTCCTGCAGTCAGCCTTGGTCTACAGGTATGGGATAGAAGCACAAGTTGTGTCTGTGTTATGTTTCAGACACTGGTCTGAATTCACACTCCTGTTACACTTGTAGTTTCTGGACACATACCCAGATTTAGATGTGGACTTGGTCATGTCAGGAGAAAAATGCTTTGGCCCCACGCTAGGGTTTCATGCAGGTTTAACCACATCTTTGCTGTAGTGGATGGCTGAAAAGCCATGGGACTCACACAGCTAGTCCTGCATACCCCCTCGTTAACCAACAGAGTGCAGACAAGACAGCCCCGCATCCCTCCTGAAAAGACCTTGTCACCATCTATTACAGTGACGATATGACCTGATTGGAAACTCTGGAGCAAAACGATGAATTGTGCCAGAGTTTCAGTTTTCTTTGGCTACTATATCAATAGCTGTGAGTAGTTGTGGTTGGGACATGTGAGAATCGCACTTCTTTTGCTAGAACCCAAAGCATGAGCTGGGCATCTTGCAGCCGTGTCATTGTGAAATAATCCTTTGACAATGTATCTAGCTATATAAGGCCAAAAAAGGTGACAGTCTGCGCAAGATTGTGCAATATGTTAGAAAACATCACCTCTCGAAGACCACCCTAAGCCAGCTGTACCCTCTCCATCAGGGAGCAGCAAGGGCCACTGCTCCCTGGGTTACAGGAAGCCAGAGAGCCAAAGACAGAGCCTGTATCGTGAGGAGGTTGAGTGGTGATGAGGCAGGTCCGAGGTGAAGCTCGGAAGCCAGCCTGCTGCTTAAGGCCAGGACCAACCCAGCTGCTGACAAGCAGATCCCATGGTGATGCTCAGAGGCCAGATGTCCCCAGGTCAGGATCTGGCTTGCCACATCCTTGACCAAGCAGAGGCATGGCTGTGGCTGAGCCATGGCAGTAGGTAACAAAAGCTCCAGAGGTGAGCTTCAGTTGGTGCCCAGTGATGGGGGTAAGGGATGAAGGCCTCAGGTAAGGCTGGTCAACTCCATTAAGGCTTACTTCGGGTCTCCTTAATGCTCTTGAGGTAGTGAGTTCACAACCCTGGTATTTAGCACAATGAGAAAGCCCATGTCCTTGCACTGGAGTATTCACAGAATTGTTTAGGTTGGAAAAGATCATTGAGTCCAACCACAAACATAACACAGCCAAGTCATTCCAGTTCCTCTGGGAGATGTCAGGGCCAAACATTGAGAGGAAAGTCTGTGTTAAGTTTCACTAGGATCGTGGTGTTCATGATCAAACACAAAACCGTGGTCTTCTGTTCCCCCAGTGTTTTATTGGGCCAGTGAATGCTAGGCCAGGATAGTTACAGCCACAAAGGCCTCTCAATTAAATACATGGGCTACTTCCTCAGCAGTTTCTTCTTTCCCCAGTACATATGTGGAGCTGCTGCAGCTCCAGCTTCACCAGGTGCTGCATGCTGTGCAGCCAGCTGGAGACTACTTAGTCTGTATGTTTGATTTAGATACTACATTAACTTTCCAAGAAAACGGTTTGCACTATGACTAATATTCATCACGCAATAGAATAGCTCAAGGCCTGCTTCACCACTCCGGGTCACTAGATCAAAACAAGCTCACTCCCGGTCAGGTGTGATACGTTTTGGTAGGCTCTGCCAGCTGGATGAGGAACAAAGAGCTTTGGGGTCTGATCTACCACACCATCCCTAAGATAGCTTTTGAGGTCAAGACTATAAAAGCACAGTGTCAAAGCAGGGGAAGAAAGCCTGTACTGCTGTTCTCTTGACGGTGTTCTTTCTCCAGGTAGATGATTCACCCCTCCTACTTAAAAAAATGTTTACCTTTCAGATGTATTAATTTTCCCTTTTAAGTTGCTTCTGCTTGAGATTATATATACCCCTCAAAAGTGAATGGATTGGTGCATTTTGATATGAGTTTTGTGGTAACTCAACTCAGTTTCCTTGTACAAATGACAATTTCATCTTACATGCAGTGAAGTCAACAACATCTTCACCTGTCAAACCTTGCTAGGCCGCTTTACTTGAACAACAATTTCTTACAGAGCAAATTATTTATAGTTAGTGCAATCCACAGGAAAAAGAAGTGCGTAGTTGTGGAAACCAAACAATAAATTATGGCATTCTTGAAATTAGTGGCATTTTTCTTCTCTCCTTAGCATATGCTTAGTACTGGGATTTATGGTATGGTCATTCAGAAAATACTGCATTCCTGAAAAAACCCAAATATTTCATGTTCATAACAATCCATCTAAATTTCTAAAGCCTGCTAAAAATCACTTGCATTTTTGCAAAAGCAGAGCATACCAAGTGAGGTATGTTACTCCTGTATTCAGGAAAAGTGAAAGAAAAAAATTCTAGGCTCACAAACACTGGAGCATTGTAAGCAGCCATCCTAGAAGCAGAAGCGACTCCTTTTCACTGAGATTCAGGCCTGGTATTGCAGGATTAAAATGGTCATGCATAATCTGACAACCCCGGTCATCCATACTGACTGGAGAGGAGGCATTTGGACATAAAAATGAGGCCTTGAGCCCCCGGGTCCTGTTTGCTTAAGCAGATCAAGGAAATATTTCCCTAAATTTCAGCAGGATCAACACAAGCAAAATCACCCTGCTGTGCCTGGGATCGCTGAAGGAGCACCACACCTGGAAGCAGGAATTCCCGTTTGCACCTTTTGGAATCCAAAGTCTTTTCCCATTAAATCCTCCAGGAGGCTGTGGAATTGTTGTGCTGTGAGGGGCCTTGGAAGCCAGAATGCCATTCCCTGGTTGATCAGCACTATACAGGTAAAGAAACTCTCAGGCTCTGTAAAAACTGACTCTACTTGTAAACATCGTTTGAGTCTGGTGTACTTCTTGTGTCTCAAACATTCTGTGTCATAAGCATTGCCTGGGTGCAGGTCCGCGCGTCGCCTCTGGGGCTGTTCTGTGACTCCTGGTTGACAATGAGGGGGAGGTGTAGCGGCTCCCCCAGCTCCTCTCACATGCAGGGGCTGCAGCTGGCACAAAGGCGGGGAGGAGGAGGGGAGGAGCAGCAGCAGCAGCAGCAGCAGCAGCAGCAGCAGCAGCAGCCTCCCCCAGCCACCCGAGTGCCCTGGGGCCCCTGAGCCTCAACTCCAGAAGCTTCTCGAAGGAGCTTCTGTGCGTGTACAGCAAGACCACCCCTCCCATGCTAATAGGGCACGGATCTCCCCTGTAAATACAAGCCCGTCTACCAGACTGGTGCACACCCACCACCCCACGAACTGGGCTGGAGACGCGCTGCACAAGGGCTACAGGACCACGTGCTCCCGACTCATCCCTGTCTGTCTCTTTTTCCCACTCACACGCGTGTGTATGGACTCTCTCAGGACTCTTATGCACATTCTGTCACTTTACAAGGACTCCGTTAGTGTTATTATGAACTTCACAGCAGCCCAGTCCCTGCTGATTGGAACTTTGGAGCCAGCTCTGTCTGACCCTGCATTTCCCACAAGCAAAGTCTGCAAACAGAGCTGACCCCACGACAAGATCGCAGCTGTACAGGCACTTCCCGGTGGGGCGGGTGAGTGCGGCAGAGCGACGGCTCCGCTGCCCAGTCAGAGCACAGCAGTGTGGGTGGCGGGGCCTTCAGGTCAGCCCCATCCCGTGTCAGCCAATCAGAGGCCGCATAACCCCAAGGAGGGCTGGGCTCAGGCAGGGCAGAGTGACAGCTCAATGAGCAATCATCTCAGGGGATGGGCGGGGGCTGCTGCCCAGGGACCAATCGGGAGACACATCTCTGCAGAGGCGGGGACTTGCAGAGGGAATGGGGCGGGAGAAGAGGTCCAACTGCAGGAAAGGGGAAAGAGAAGGGTGGGAAAGCAGAAGCGTGTGGAAAAGGGGAGGGAAGGGAGCGAGAGGAGAGGAAGGATAAAAGAGCAGTGGGCGTGGGCAGAGCAGGAGGTACTGGAAAATCACGGCAGGGACTGGGAAATCCCAGCAGGAACTGAGGAACCTCATCAGGGACTGGGAAACCCTGGCATGAACCAGAAGATCCCATCAGGAAACAGGAAATCTTGCCTGGAACTGGGAAATTTCAGCAGGAATTGTGAAATACCAGATGGAATTGGGAAATCCTAGCAGGGACCGGGCAGATAGCGGCAAAAATAGTGACAGGTTTTTGGGGCATAGACAGGGGAGGGAAAATGAGATCAGAAATCAGAGAGAAAGAGCAGGAAATGCAGCGATGTGTGAGAGGTGGAGAGGGGATCGAATTATATTGAGTGTGTCTTGTACATATACATTACTTTTCCCGTAAATTGTTTACATCTCCAGCTTCCTTAATTAAGGTAAAGATGTTTATACAGAATGCAAAGCTGTACATTTTGTGGTCTTTGGTGCCATCTAGCATCCAGTCTTAGACATTTTCTCCCCTCTGGTGGTCCTTGCCCTTCCTCACAATAGGCTTCCTCTCATGTCCTCTAATAAACCCGAGGCCCTCTTGGAACTTCTGCGCGCGCTCTTCTCCGTCGGCTGATTTTCAAACCACAGAGACCATTAAAACCAGTCGTGAGAGGGCTTTTGTCCTCTATTCTTTGTTTACCCCTTTCATTGGTAGAGTCTCTTAATCTTCTACTGTTTGTAATGCTTAACCCTCTATAAGTTGAGTCAAACAACCTAGAGAGTCTTTTACAGTCTCTTTCTTCACCCCATGGCTCTGCATTGCTGTTCTAGGGATGGTTCTTTGTGGTGGCGTGAAAGACAAAGAAAGAAGGAAAGGAAAGTGATGTAGCGCATATAGAGTCTAATTATTACAATTTAACTCTCAAACAACAGAAAGAATTATAACATGTTTGAATTCACCTAACTTTACGAAACCAGAATGTGATGTAGACTGGTCTGAATTTCTGGGGGACCAGAAGCCTGAAAAGAAGACGGAAATTTACACAGACAATTACAAGGTCAGCATTTACCAGGACAACAGATGAGTTTTAGAAGAACCATCACAGCAACAGTCAGGAAAATCAAGGCCACCTAATAAACTGTCACAAGCACGCACATGTCCATTGTTTTCCTGCAATTTTGGCAGTACAAAGCTGCGTGCTTTCGGCCTTGGTGGTTCACGCGCTCTGCTGCCCTTGTCCACTTCAGTCCTTGAAGCCCAACTGTTCTGCCTCCGGGGAGCTGCTCCCTGGGGAAAGCGGGTGCAAGCCAAGGATTCCCTGTGTGAAGTGGCAAAGCAGAAAAAACCCTTCTTGCTCTCAGCCCAGCAGTGTCCTCATCCCACATGGGAGCTGGGGATCTACACTCTGGATGCCCAGGCACGCGGAAGCGCTGGATGCAGGTGTATTCTGTGTGGCCCCAATTGCTCAGCAGCTGGAACAGCATCAATTTGTCTGTGCCCATGGAGTCACCCCTGGGAGAGGATGAAGAAAACCTTGAGTCCTTGAGAAGTCTTGAGGGCTCAGAAAGCCCAAGGACCACAAGTCCTTCTCAGAGTTGAGTGCTCTGAGGGCAAAGCACTTAGCTCAAAGTCACATGTTTGGATGGGGTGGCCATCATGTAGGTGATCACCACCAGGAGAGTTTCCGGCTCCTGTGCCTCCCCTTCAAGCCCTATGGAGAGGAGGGAAAGGAAGGGAGGCAGAAAGGGAGAACCAGGGGTGGCCAGAGTGGGAGAACTGGAGGTGCTGAGCACAACCAGGGCAGAAGAGGGAGATGGAAATGCACTTGGTCTCTGCTCCTGGTCTTCCAGGCCAAATGAGACAAGTGGGATGGGGGCCGGTTGGGAAGGGTTGGAGGGAAAGCCAAAACTTAAACCTACTCAATCCCCTCCCTCCCAGTGTCTCCCCAAACCCTTCCCAAAGCCTGGTGCTCAACCTCTTCCTCCCTGTACTGCTTCTTCTTCTTCTTCAGGATAATCTCCACCTCCCAGAGCACCCCAGAGCCAGGCATGTGGCTCGCTGGCCCTCCTTTCCTGCGTTCTCCGCCATGGAATCCTCCCGCTCCTCCCTCGGTTCTGGCCACAGGCACTCACAGAGACAGGGGAGTCCTTGGGGCACTGGAGATGATCCACTGGACAGAGAGCGCCTTAGGTATGTGCGTGAGGGTCACGGCCATGGGGCAAATGATGCTGGAGAAGCGGATGAGGGCAAAGCCCTGGGACCCACACAAAGCACAGCAGTTCCTGAAGTTGACTGCCAGCTATGAGCACATGAGCAAGACTTCAGCAAGTTTGTCACCATCGGTGACATTTCTACCCCTGACATCAGCTTGGCTGATGCTTGGAGCAACAGCCAGAGCCCAGTAAACACCACTGAGCCTATGCAAGAACTGGCCCAGCCCTTCGTCCCCCTCGGTGGGGCCTCAGTGTAGGGTGCCCAGCTGTAGGGTGACATGAGGGGACTGCGAGTGGTACCACAGGGTGATGTGGAACAAGCTCAGCCACACAGGCCACATATTGTAGGTGTCTGATCAGCAGTGCTGACAAGGCTGGACCTGTGGCAGTGAGGGGATTGCCACAGGTGACACCTCCCCAGCATGGCCTGTTTGTCCCAGGGAGGGCAAGAGTGGCCCCCCCACCAACTCAAATATGCGTTCGACCATCCCAACATGTTCCTCGCTGTTGTGCCTAAAGGCTTGGTGCAAAAAGAGATACTCTTGCTGTGGTGGGAGCCGAGGGCACGAGAGGAGCTAAGGGCCAGGGCAGGTGCCCTCCCGCCCAGCTGCGTCCAGCTCGCGAGCGTAGAGAGAGAGCAAGGACCCAGATAAGTAGGGGGAGCACCGAAGTTTGCTGGGCTGCTGATCCCTATCCCAAAGGGTTGACCAGCCCCAGACCTGCTGTGGAGGGGCAGACATGACCCAACAGCCCACCTGGTGCTGCCTAGGATGGGTTTCTTTTCCTCCCTAGCCTTCTACCCTATCCAAGTGCTGTTAAAGACTGTGGATCAGAGTGGATCCACTCCACCCAAGCCACGAGGGTTTTCCTCGGCATGGAACGCCCAAGGGTGTTGGGAATTGTCAAGCACAAGGGCATTTATCCAGAGCTCAGCATTTACCTAACAGGGCAGTTCCTTCATTCCCACCATTCCATCGCTGCTGCTTACCAGTATGTTGCCCTGTGTTTCTTGCAGGCAGTGCAATGCCAGCTTGGTGTTCCCTTTTCAGCCGGCACAATGCCAGAGCAGGCTGCGTTTACCACAAGAACTGGTGCCGGAGCAAAACCCCAGTAGGAATCACAAAGGAGAATCACGCTCTGGGGTGTTACAGGCTTCTTGGAAATTTAGGAGCAGAGCTGATGCATGTTCATATGCAGTTTTGTTATCCTTTGGGAAGGTATTACCTAATTCAAGAGCCAGTACACGTCTGGGATCGCTGCTACCAGAGGAAGTACAGCGAGTGTGGAAGGAGAGGCCTGATCGTTCCTATACAGAACTGAGCATTGGAGGAATCATGGACAATGGGATGTTAATGAGTGCCTGAGCACGGGATCCGCCAGGAACAGTGGCGAACAGAGGTCACTCCATTAACATCCACCCCCCTCTGGCTGGGCTCCCTGTGTTGGGATTTTTTGATCTCAGCTCAATAAGGAACTCCAAAGCCTGAAACCTGGATGGGGAGCGCTGTCAGATGGTTACTGCTCTGTTCCTGACCAGTGCAGATTGCAGTGGAAACGTTACATAGGATAAGGAATGTTAAAAACATTTTTGATGGGGAATGAACACCGTCCTCTCGCAGTACCCTTGCTGCTGCCAAGTCAGTTACGAAGGAGGGAAAAAGCCAAGCGCTGCTGTGAGTGCTTATTTCTCTCTGCCTTTCCCTGTCCCTCAAGCTGTGTGTCAAAATGGTTCTTATCCTTCTCCTACAAGCCACAGGGAATTGTTTCCATTGTCTTCTCCATGGTGAAGTATCCTGCCTGCTCCATCAGTGCAGTTGCACTTGCGGGAAGGGCATCAGCCATCCCAGAGCACGAGTTGTTCAGTTCTGCTGAGCCTCCTGTGCCTCCCACAGCACGTTCTGCTTTCCTTTCTTAGCCTGCATCTTCCTCCGGTCAGGCAGCAACACTGCACGCAGAAAGGAAGGGGATTCCTTCTGTGTGTGTCCCACTGAAAACGCTCTCCAAAACTGGGAGGCCCGCTACCCTGGGGATTTCTGGAATTGTGATCCGCTGGTGGTGCTCATGTGTGCCTGGTTCGGGCACTAAAATGGTGTTTAAACATGTTTTTAACCAGTCAGGACCTGATTTCAGCACTAATAAATCCCATCAGGATTTATTAAAACGACACCAGGCCGCTGTCTCTGCAGGTAATTCCTGCTGAGAGGGGTCCAAAGCCGCATGCAAGCCCTGAGAGGGCCAGTAACTCCACGGTTTTCCATTTGGAACACAAAGAAACACAGAATTGGACCAGTGGATTTGGGGGATGCGAAGGGTCTGCTTTCCACAGAGCCTACTGCTTCCAAGGTGTTTTCCCCACAGATGGTGAAGATACCAGGGCTGAGCATCCCCCAGCAGGGAGGAACCAGTGGCTCTGTTTCATCTGGGAAGCTGTTAGCCCTGCGGAGCCCTCTTCTATCCCAGCCAGGGCCCCTTGCCCGCTTGGTGCTGGCAGCCCTTGCTAGCCCGGTCAGAGACCCTCGTTAGCCCCTCGTCAGCCATATGGGGGCATGGTGTGTGCAAATACAGTGCTGCAGGACCCTGGCAGATGCAGAAAAATTGTTCTGGGAGCATGGCACGTGCGCAGGTAAGGACAGGGGTCTGGCGTATGCAAATGTGGTGCCCATCTCTCAGAGCAGCTGCTGGCGGTGCCAGGGGTTAATTCCTTGGTGCCCCCAGCAGTGCTGGCACCAAGAAAGGCTTGGACTGCAGGGCTTTTGGTGGAAGGGGGATTCGTGTGCCAGGAGGACAATCAAGGACAGAGCCCCTGCGCATTGGTGCCTGGCTCTACAGCCGCTAGCCGCTATGGGGATGTGTGAGAGATGAGTCCATGCCTTCTATCCCATAAATACGACAGGCTAAGTGAGCTGGCTCTGAGCCTGCCCTGCTGGGCACTGTGGCTGCACAGCTGTGACTTCCCCTCATGCTGGGATGCCTCTCAGGGTGCTCCTCGAAGCGATGAGATCTTTTCCAAATGGCAGATCTCTGCTGAGCCCCACTGGATCCTGTGTGGACAGGAGTCAGACTGCACGGCCAGGGAATTCTCCTCGTTAAACAGGATTGCTTGTTTAGCCCCAGAAACTCAGATTTTCGACAGAATAAATCGTCCACAGCTGTAAAGCTGTGCAAGTTTTGTACTGTTCGCCCAGCATTCATAACACACATTGCAAAAGGGGCCCTGAAGCCCCAGGCCCCAGGCTGGGAATGCCCAGTTGGAAACTTGCACAGAGGACAGACGCCACACGCAGGGAGGTGTGGACATGTTTGGCTGTGGCTGCCAGACCCCAGAGAGCTGGGTGCTGGCATCGTACCGCACTGCCCAGCCCTGCCGTGGGACACAGCACCGCAGCTCACTCAGAAGTGGTGATGCAGGGGCCAGTGGGTCAGGTGAAGATGAGGGAGTTGCTGGCCTCACTCCTGCCGTCTTCCTCTTCTTCTGCCTCTGCCTCCTTCCCATCACTCAGCAACCACAGCTGGTCCAGGGCCAGGCAGAGCTGTGCGTGCAAGGTGATGCCACTTCTGTGGAGAAGAGAGGCAGGTAGTAAGCTGGATGTGACCTCCTTGGGGTCCCCCCATGTTTAGATCCCTGTCCCCTACTTGCACTTGGGACAAACATTGGTGCATCTAGTACCGAGGTCCTGGGGCCTGGGGTTGAGTCAAGATGTCCCAGTCCTTCTCGCAGTGCCAGAAATGGGGGATTGCCAGCTGGGTATTAAGACTCTTGCTGCGACTTGGGGACCACCAACTCCTCCTGGAGGAGGAGAAGGCACCTCTTGCTCCTCTTGCAGCTGTGGCTCAGCCACACGTCTGTGCTTAGCACTGGCTCAGCTGAGCAGAGGTCAGGGAGCATCGGCAGTGCTGCTTCTGTGGGGCCTGGCTGTGGTGGTGGGCAAAGAGGCGTGAGCAGGTGCTTCACGTGGACCTTCAGTACCTTTTCAGGGCTCAGGTTGTCACAACAACCGCACATCTCACAGGTATCTCACATGCTGCACGTCTTCACCCCCTTGGACATGCGCACTCGCTGCTCTGCATCTCTAGCGCGGTTCTTTGCTGAACTTCTAAAGGATGTCATCTCTGTGGTTTCTCAGTCCTGTATTGCAGCCAGCAATCTTTGAGACAGGATGTTTCAGTTCAGCTCCTCACACCACCCCATGGCTTAAAGTTCCCTTCAGGACCCAATGGTGGCTTAGAAAAGACAGTGTCAAGGTAGGAGATACTGGAAAAGAGCCATCTGTATCAAAACAGCCTATACAATCTGCAGTACTTACGGTGTGGAGAAACGCACAGCAGGACTTTGCTTAACACCTCCAGATGAGAAAAGAGATACAAATTGCATATTGGTTATAACACGTTGGAGTAACTGTATGCCACAAGGGATAACACAGGGTAAGAATGTTAAGGTTACAAAGCCACATAACATGTAGAACAGAATACGCTTAAGACAACCCTGTCATGATGTATCCCCCACGAATGGGCAGGTACTTGTTTGTAAGCACACGGCCTACAAATGCAATAATGGCCTTTAGGAGCCCTGTGTCCACTGGGATACGAAGCTTCAGGATCCTTTCTAACTGGATAGGTAAAACAGGCATTGGAAAGTCCTGTGGGGGAAGTAATGGAACCTTTTGTAATATCTTTGCCATTTAAAAGCTTGTAAGACTGCCAGGCCCCTTCGACTGACTGGCAAACCTGAGAGATATTATTGCCATTCATATTGTGAATGTAACGGTGTTCAGTTTTGTCTGTATTCGCCCAGTATACATCAAAATGCACATGGCAGCCCTCTTGGTCTCTCCACTGCCATCCACGTCTCCTAAACTTGCCTGTGCATGATGGATCATTAAGCACCGGGCTGTATCAGAAGGTCCACTTGCACGAACTATTTCCTATTTGGATTCTGTTGGCTTGAAATCATCTTCAACTGAATTCTCCTTCAGACGGGTTGCGTATCGGCCAAGGGTCATTACAGCGTTCCCCCTCTAACTTGGTGGAGGGACTTACTTCAGTGTAGGAGCTTGCTAGCCATGTGGGGTGGATGGGTGTGGCAACCCAGGAGAGCTGTCTAAGCCCAAGGGTCCACCACACACTGAGCAGCTGGTGAAGCTGAAGGATTTAACAGTTTGCTGGCCTAGAATGAGGAGTTAATTTCTCCCGCAGAGGCCAAAGAGGGGATGCTGAAACCTCCCCAAGCACTAAGGGTGATGACCATGGCTCACCAAAGCATCGAGCACGGTGGTAAATTATGCATCCCGTGAATAGTAAGAGAGCGATCACCATCGCAACCGCAGATATGATTATTATCTTCATGTGTCTTGTCAGTCACATGTGGGATTCTACAGATCGTCACTTAGAAAAGGAAAGAGAGCAAAACTCAGTTTGCTTTTAGGAAGCTGGAAAAAGCATCTGAGGCACTGGCACAGGTTGCTCAAGGAAGCTGTGGATTCCCCCTCCCTGGAGGAGTTCAAGGCCAGGTTGGATGGATCCCTTGAGTAGCCTGCTCTGGTGGGAGGTGTCCCTGCCCATGGCAGGGGGGTTGGAACTGGATAGGCTTTAAGGTCCTTTCCAACCCAAATTTTCTGTGATTCTGTGATATTTGTTTAAGGGGAGGTGTCAAACATCCAGAATATTTTGCCACTTCTCTTTTTGCCATACAGGAATTCTATTGATGTCCCGTCCTTGCTGTTCCCAGAATGGGAGTCACTCCCACTCACTGTAGATTGAGCTTTGTGTTGGAAAACACTCCACACTGCAACCAGTTCTCATGCTTGAGCACTGCCTTGCCCTTGGAAATTATCTGCTGGTCCAGATCTACTCAGAGTAATCTCCAATTTGTTCCTTCTCATTTGGAGGAGGCGTCCGTGGTCCCTTCTCAGGCTCCTAAAGGTATTGGATAAGGTTTCACATTTACACTTTTGGAAGGAGGAAGGAGCGGTGCAGTCCATAATAGCGGAATCTCTAGGACTGGGGAACCTGATGTCCACTGCCTCCCTTTTGTTGTCAGTCAGGTTTTACCTTTCAGGATGTCAAGTCCCAGGAGGTGCAGTGAAAATTCTCCTGCCACCATGGCAGCAAAGTCTTCCCCTGGCAAGCGTTATCTGACCGTGGCTAATGTCTGGCGTTACACATTGCCAAACGCATGCGTCACAAATAACTTCTGTTTAGGTGATTTAATTGCACAATTGGTGGCGTCCTTTGCCTTGATGACCGAAATCTGAGCTCCTATGTCCATTAAAAATGTGATTGGGATCTGTCTTCGTCCTACAGCACGGGTAATGAACACATCTCCCAGAAAATTCTCTGTGAGCGACTGGATACGTATCCAGCTTCCCCCCCGCCTCCCCCAGCCCCTCCATCCCCGGCTCACCATTGGAGGGTGAACGACCTGGTTTCCTGCCTGGTTCTGATGTCCAGTGGGGTCTCCATCAGGCCTCTGCTAAAATCTGCTTGCATGGGGACCTGCTCTGCCCTCAGCTTCCACTGTGCTGCGGGTGCATGGTGACAGCAGGGTATGCTATGGGAGGAGGCACCACGAACAGCCATGGGACTCCGCAGCGCTATGACTGTGCCCCACAGAAGGCTGGTGCCACCCATGGAAAGGAACAAAGGCCAGGGAAAGGCACAAGGAGAAGGAGGAGAAAGCCACACTCAGAGACTGGGTCAGGGAAATAGGAATTTATTTTTCTTTTCCTGAACAAATGGTTTATGGATCCCTGCTACTGGCAGGAGCAGCGCAGCCAGTTGCGGTGATGGGGAGGGTCCTGGGTTCCTGGGACCTCTGTCTCTCAGGGTGCCAGGCAGAGGGACCTTCTGCAGGAGTAATTCCTGGCTCCTCCTGGCACTGCAGCTGCTCTGCAGGGAGAGGACCAGAGAGAAGGTGGTCAGAACCCCCACGGAGTGTGGCTTCTGAGGTGGTGGCTCCATCTTCCTGGCGATGCAGCCTTTTGCAGGGCTGAGTAGAGGCCTGGGAGCTTGGGGCCTTCCTCTTCTGGAGGTGCTTGTGTCCCCCAGGAAAGTTGTCCGTGTCAGGAGTGGAAGCGCCTGCCACCTCTGCTGCTTCCTCCTTCAGCTAACCCCGCTCTTCAGGTTTGGACTCAGATGGGGGGGCATATGTGACCCCCATGGATGTCAGACTCCTGGCAGTGTGGGGTTTTGATGGTCTGGGGAGAGTCTTAAGGGCTGGGGGTCCTCCTCTTCTTACAGTGGTTCCCCCCCCCCATACAAGATGTCCTGGCCAGGAGCAGAGGGACCTGAGTCCACCACCTCCCCTCGCTCCTGCTGGGGCTGATCCTGCTCTGCAGGGACAGATTCCGGATGGGGTGTGTCCAGAGCTCCAATGGATGGCAGACTCTGACAAGCTGGCTTTCCCCTGCATGTCACAGCCTCTGGAGAGAGGGGAACCCAAAGGATAGAAGTCACCCATGTGAGCTGCAGGTACCAAATCTGCAGCCCTCTCCTCATCCTTTTTCTCTTCAGCTGATGTTTCTATGAGGTGTAGGATATTGAACACCAAATGATCCTGCAAATTGTGTAACTGCAGGTGTAACGATAGAGCCTTTTGGTCCGTCCTGCAGAATGGGCAATTTAACCTCTCCCCTAATGAGTACACTGCACAGGGAATGAAAAATTGGTGCTGGCAGGGTACTATGTAGGAAATGTCTTCTAGATCAACACCAGAGATGGCACAGTACTGCTCGCTCTCGGTGGCAGTGTTCTCTCCATGCTCTTGTGAGCTAGGGTACGATGAGGATAAGGATGAGAATGAAAACAGGTCCCCCATCACTGATAATGCAGCAGTAGATGTTCTGCTCTGCAGAATGGAGAGATACCATGGTCACTCACTGTTCTGGGAATGGGATCGGATGGGTTTGGACGGGATGGGATGGAATGGGGTGAAGAAATACCCAGGTCCCTTCAGAAGGTCACCTTGCTGACTCCCTGAGCCCTCTTGCCCAACCCATGTCCACCGCAGACGGACGTTTCCTCCACAGCTCACCTTTGCCTTTGCTGCTCAAGCACGCCCTGCGGTCATCAGGCTGGGGACACACAGGGATGGCTCCGGGATGGGCACTGAGAGCTGCCAACGACAGCTTCCAAAGCACCACCCAGCACCAGAACAAGCCTCTCTCGGGCCTCCAGACCTCACAGGAGTCCAGGCATGAGCAGACTGAGCCAGGCTTCGCTGATGCCTGCAGATAAGCAGTGAGGACCGTGTCCATCCCCCAGGGATGTGATAATCCTTCACGAGGGCCGTCTGCCCCACTGGGTGCTCATCATCAGCTGAAACTTGGGAATTGAGTTTAGAAGTCAGGAGAAGCCTTTCCCCATGAGGACAGGTTGCTCAGTGCGGTGGTGTCATCTCAATACTCTGAGGGTTTCAAGCCCCAGCAAGACAAAGCCCAGAGCACCCTGGTCTGACCACAGGGCTGATCCTGCTTTGGGCAGGAATTTGGACCACAGACCAGCTACGATCCCAGTCATCCTATGGGATGGCTGTCACTTCTCTTATGTTCTCAGTACGTGTTCACAACTTGACATCTAAATGTGGGGCAAAGAATACAGAGCATCTCCACCTTGGAGAGATTCCTGCTTTGTCCTAGTTTGTGAGGTGCAGAGACAGGTGCGGGAGGTGGCAAGATTATAGCCCCGATGCTCTCCTGGGACCCCATCAGATCAATGGTAAAACCAGCTTCCACTCCAGCCCACTCTGCCCTTGCCATGTGCTGCGCTACAGTGCGTGGCTGCAGTAGGAATTCCTGCAGGAGGAAGCACCACCGACATGTCCCTGGGATTCTGCAGGCCCATGGCTGTGCTCCCCAGCAGGCTGGTGCCACCACAGTGTGCAGGGGTCAGGGAAAGGCACGAGGAGAATGGGGAGAAAGCAGCACCTAGACACTGGGTCAGGGAAATAGCAATCATTTTTGTTTTTCTTGAAGAAGCTTTCATGTATCCCTGCTATTGGCAGGAGCAGTGCAGCCATTTGTGGGGCTGGGGAGAGTCCTGTGGGCCAGGGGCTGGCTCTGTCCTGGTCTGGAGCGGAGGGGCTGTGGCTGCAGCCCCGGGCAGAAGGACTTTCTGCCGTCACATCTTCTGGCTCTTCCAGGGGCTGATCCTGCTATACAGGGATGTGTGAAAAACATTTTAGTTTGGTTTCAAAGACTGACACCCTACGGCACAGTTCTGAGACCGATCTGCTTAGTGATACAGCTGCGGTCCTTTCAATAGTGACCATGTCAGTCTTTGAGTTCCTCCTTTCTTGCACCTAGCAAATCCGCTGCTCACCATTGCTTTAGGCTTTTTGGCTTGTTTTGACAATGGCATTTGTCATCATCTGTCTTTCTCACCTGCCTGACAGAGGTTGAGTTGATCGTAGTAGCTGCTACTACTCAAACTGAAGCCATCCCTAAGGATGCTTTCTGAATTCATGCAATACGGCACAAGGTGGCTTAAAACTGCTCTGGGACCTTGACGCGAGCAGATGGATCAGGCTGACTGTCCTTGGGTTTATTTTTTGTAAGTGAAAATCAGTTACAGCTTGATTTCAGACACTTGGCAGCCTTGTGAGGGGCGAGGCAGCAAGAAAGCTGACTCTGCACAGGAGTCAGATTGCCCCTCTGTGGAAATTACTGTGTTAGTTACATGTGTGTCTGTGTTTTACAAATCAGTCTGAAGAAGCCAAGTCTAATAAAGGCTTTAAATTCAGAAAAGAGCAATTTTACTGTTTTGTGTGTTCATTGTGTTGCTAGAAAAGAGCACATAGCTGGAAATTGATTACAGCTTTGAGGCCATGGTTTGTCTGATGGGGGTGTGGATAGCGCCAGCGGGGCATGGTCTCCTGAGCTGGTGAGGCTCATCGAGAGGGCTTTAATGTAGGTTCAAAGGGGAAGGGGTTACAAGCAGGCTCACTGGAGATGAGTCCGGGGGTGCTGTGCCAATGTTGGGAGAGAAAGCAAAAGCCCAGCTCAAGGGCATTGCACCAGTGCACAGAGCACGGGCAACAAACAGGAGGAGCTGGAAACCGTTGTGCATCGCCATAGCTGTGACTTAGTCGCCACCACAGAGACATGGTGGGATGACTCTCATGACTGGAGTGCTGCAATGGATGGCTACAAGCTTTTCAGAAGGGATAGGTGAGGAAAGAGAGGCAGAGAGTTGCCTCTGTATGTTAGGGAGGGGTTTGATTCTGTAGAGGTCGATGATTGTGGTGATAAAGTTGAGTGCTTATGGGTGAGGATGAGGGGAAAGGCCAACAAGGCAGATATCCCACTGGGAGTCTGTTACAGACCACCCGACCGGCATGGGGAGACAGACGATGCATTCTACAAGCAGCTGGTAAAAGCCTCACAGTTGCTGGCCCTTGTTCTCCTGGGGGACTTAACTTACCAGACATCTAGGAGGTTCCTGGAGTGTGTGGAAGAGAACTTCCTGGCACAGCTGGTAAGTGAGCCTACCAGGGGAGGTGCCTTGCTTGACCTGTGGTTTGCAAACAGAGAAGGACTGGTGGGAGATGTGGTGGTCAGAGGCCACCTTGGACTTAGCACCCATGGAACAATAAAGAGTTCTTGATTCTTGGTGAAGAGGGAGGGTCAGCAAAACCACTGCCATGGGCTTCTGGAGGGCAGACGTTGTCCTGTTCAGGACTCTGGTTCAGAAAGTCCCTTGGGAAACAGTCCAGAAGGGAAAAGGGGTCCGGGAAGGTTGGACAATCCTCAAGAAGGAAGTGTTGAAGATGGAGGAGCAAGCTGTCCCCAGGGGCTGTAAAAGAGCTGATAAGGAAGACGACTGGCCTGGCTGAACAGGGAGCTTTTGGCGGGACTCGGGGAAAAAGGAGAGTTTGCCGCTTTTGGAAGAAGGGGCAGGCAACTCAGGAAGAGTACAAAGACCTCGTTAGGTCACGCAGCGAGCAAATTAGAGTGGCAAAAGCCCAGCTAGGGCAGAATCTGGCCACTATTGTAAGAGGTAACAAAACAATCTTTACAAACACATTAACAACAAAAAGAGAGCCAAGGAGAATCTCCATGCTTTGCTGGCTGCAGGGGGGAACATTGCCAGCGATTGCGAGGAAGGTGTTGGTCTCTTCCCCCAAGTGGCTTGTGATAGGATGAGAGGAAATGGCCACAACTTGCATCAGGGGATGTTTAGATTAGCTGTTAGGAAAAAATTCTCTACTGAAAGACTGAAAGAGGCTGCTCAGGGAAGTGGTGGAACACCCACCCTGGAGGTGTTCACAACACATGTAGACGCGGCACTGTGGGACACGGTTCAGTAGGCATGGTGGTGTTGGTCTGACGGTGGGACTGGATGATCTGAAAGGTCTTTTCCAGCTGCAGTGATTCTATGATTCTATGAAGCTCAGGTGGCAGTCCCACCAGAGGGACCCTCTTCACTCTGCTTTTCCAGAGTGGGGTGGGACAGCAACTCCCTCACGCCCAGCAGGAGAAGGAACTCAGCAGTAGCACTGGCAAAAATAGCACTGAAAAGCTTAAGAAGGTTTTTGCTGTTGCGAAAGAGCATCCAAAATGCTGGGGTGAATGTGGTGAGGAATAACTGTGACCAGCAATGAGAGCAAACGGCCCTTTCTGCATCTTCTGGTGGCCTCAGGGGTAAAAGCAGCAAGTATTCGAGTGAATGATTCGTAATTTGTTTGGGGCTTGGGTTTGCGGGGTTTATTTTCCCTGATCATAATGCTTGCAGGAAGGGATGAGGCCATTATTACTGTTGTATTCCTCAGGGTTCAGAAACAGCCTGAGATGGCTTTGTTGCAGAGTGCCCAAGCCAGGCGGAGGGGGGAAATCCAGGACTATGACTTCCCTTCCATTGACAGGGGGGAGCCCAGTTTTCCATCACCACACAAGTTAATGATTTAGCCACCCGTTTATGTGGCTTCCCGACACTGGTGCCGCGAGGCAGACTGTGTGAATCCACTCTCTGCTCCGTTCTTTTGCACCGTGCTGACGCATCCGTGACTCCAGTGTCAATGCACGTCTCTCAGTGAGCCACAATGCGTGCAGCAGGTGAGTTTGGCTTTTGGGTGTAATCTTAGGACAGTCCTTATGGAAACAGCATTAGTGGAAATTAGGTTTTAGAGGGTGTGATCCGGAAGGATCTTTGTGACCGCTCTTTGTTGTAAAAGACTTCCAGATTTTGCTTCTTTAATAAATTAGTTGGCCGGGCACTTCTTTTTCCATCCAGCCGTCCTTGTAACTTTTGTCTTGATCTGGACGTACAAGATCATATGAGTAGAATGCCTTGGTTGCTGCTAGGTTGTTTGGTTTGTACTTCAGAAAAAATAGGAAGGCAAGAAGAGTGTAGAAGGGTGAGAAAGGGAAATGGTGAAAAACCATTTCTTTATGGGTTTAAGACAGCTGTTCAGAGCCTACATCCAAGCAGAAATGTGGCTCTGCACAGGTGCTGGGAGCTGCCAGGGAACGGGAGCCCAGTCTCCACTGAGATAAGCTGATCTAGGAGCTGTGATAAGCACGCCTGTAGAAGAGACCGACAGAAGGAGCAGCTCTGGGGGCCCCTGGCTGCTGGTGGAATGTGGGGAATAGGGAGGCAAAGGCAATGGGAGAGGAAGCAGAATGTCCCTCTACCTCCACCCCCCCCCCAGTGCCTCCTCCCACACCCTCTCAGGGCCTCTTCGCCACTGCAAAGCCCCCAGGGCCCTCCAACACCCCTTCTCCTCCCCCTGCACACCCCCTCCTCACCCCACCCACTCACCCAAAACCCCTTTCACCCCTTCTCTGAACTCCTGCACCCTCTCAGTAACCCCTCCTGCAACCCAAATCCTCCCAGAAGCCCCCTACTCCCTTTCTCTGTCCCCTTGCACCCCTAGGTGCATAAACACACATACCCCAGAAGCCCTACATACCCTTTCTCTCTCCCCCTTGCACACCTCAATGTCCCCTGCTTGTATCCCCCAAGCCTCCCAGGAGCCCCTCACGTCACATCTCTGCCCCCCTGCACCCGCAAAACCCCCCAAGAGCCCTCACACCACTTCTCTGCCCCCTCTGCACCCCAGAGCTCCCCAGAAGCCCCAGATGCCCCTTCTTCACCCATACTGCATCCTCTCCTCAACCCCAAAAACCAATCCAGTGTCCTCCTGCACTCCCTCCTCCCCCCCAAAACACCCCAGAGATCAACTCTTTTCCCGAAAGCCCCCCAGGAGCCTCTCACGCCCCTTCTCTGCCCACCCCTTTTACCCCAAAGTCCCCCTGCACCCCTTTGCATTCCTTCTCTGCTTCCCCTACACACCCCAAGGCCCCCAGGAGCCCCTCATGCCCCTCTCTGCAGCCCCCACCCACAGCCCTCCCCCCGACCGCCCCGTGCCGCTCTCAGCCCAAGCCTGGCTGGGAGGGGCCTGGCGGCTCGCACTCACCAGTAGAGGGCGGCGCAGAAGGGCCGGGGACCGCACACCTGCAGAGAATCATAGAATCACAGAATCATAGAATCTTCCGGTCGGAAAAGACCTTTGAGATCATTGAGTCCAACCGCACCCATTATCCGCTAAACCATGTCCCTCAAAAACTCACCTACCTGTTTTTTAAACACCTCCAGGGATGGCGACTCCACCACCTCCCTTGGCAGCTGTTCCAGTGCCTGACCACCCTTTTGGTAAAGGAATTTTCCTAATATCCAGTCTGACCCTCCCCTGGTTCAACTTGTAGCCATTTGCCCTTGTCCTGTCACCTGTCACTTGTGAGAAGAGATCAACACTTGCTCTGCCACAGCCCCCTTTCAGGCAGCCGTAGACAGCAGTGATGTCTTCCCTCAGCCTCCTCTTCTCCAAACTAAACAACCCCAGTTCCCTCAGCCGTTCCTCGCAGGACTTGTTCTCCAGCCCCTTCAACAGCCTCGTTGCCCTTCTCTAGACGTGCTCCAAAACCTCAATGTCCTTTTTGTACTGAGGGGCCCAGAACTGCACACGGTACTCGAGGTGTGGCCTCACCAGTGCCGAGTACAGGGGCACAATCACCGCCCTGGTCCTGCTGGCTGCACTGTTTCTGATACAGACCAAGATGCCATTGGCCCTCTCGGCCACCTGGATCACTGCTGGCTCATATTCAGTCAGGTGTCAACCAACACCCCAGGTCCTTCTCCTTCAGGCAGCTTTCCAGTCACTCTTCCCCAAACCTGTAACGCTGCATGGGATTGTTGTGCCCCAAGTGCAGGACTCGGTATTTGGTCTTGTTAAACCTCATCCCGTTGGTCTCAGCCCATCGATCCAGCCTGTCCAGATCCCTCTGCAGCACCTCCTTTCCTTCAAGCAGATCAACACTGCCACCCATCTTGGTGTCATCTGCAAACTTGCTAAGGGTGCACTCAATCCCTTCATCCAGATTATTAATAAAGACATTGAACAGGACTGGACCCCACACTGAACCCTGGGGAACACCACTTGTGACCGGCCTCCAACTGGATTTAATTCCATCTACCACCACCCTCTGGGCCCGGCTATCCAGCCAGTTATTCACCAAGCAGAGGGTGTGCCCATCCAGGCCAGTGGCAGCCAGTTTCTCAAGCAGAATGCTGTGAGAAATGGTGTCAAAGGCTTTACAAAAGTCCAGGTTCACCGGATCCACGGCCTTTCCCTCGTCCATTAACCAGGTAACCTTGTCTTAGAAGGAGATCGGGTTGGTCTGGCAGGACTTGCCTTTCATAAACCCATGTTGACTGGGCGTGATCACCTGGCTGTCCTGCATGTGCTGTGTGACAGCATTCAGTATGATCTGCTCCATGACCCTCCCCAGTACCGGGGTCAAGCTGACAGGCGTATAATTCCCCAGATCCTCCTTCCGACCCTTCTTGTAAATGGGCGTTACGTTTGCCAGTCTCCGGTCGAGCGGCACTTCCCCAGTGAGCCAGGACTGTTTGATAGAGGAGGGAAAGGGGTTTGGCAAGGACCTCTGCCAGCTCCCTTAATATCCTTGGATGTATCCCATCCGGCCCCACAGACTTGTGGACGTCTAATTGGCCAAGCAGGTCTTTAAAGAAGTCTTCTTGGAACACTAATGGTTCGTGTTCACAGTTTTCTAGCTCAGGAGGCTTGGAGCCGAGAGAACATCTTACCTTCTTATTAAAGACTGAAGCAAAGAAGGCATTAAGCACCTCTGCCTTGTCCTCATTCTTTGTTACTACCATCCCCCTTGCATCCGGGTAGAGGAGGGAGATTTTCCTTGGTCCTCCTGTTGTAAATACACTTGGAGAAACATTTCCTATTGTCTTTCACTGAACTGGCCAGATGGAGTTCCAGTTGGGCTTTAGCCCTTCTAATTTTTTGCCTACATGATCTCACCTGCTTCTTGCAGTCCTCCTGAGATGCCTGCTCCCTCTTCCAAAGCTCATGTATATTCCTCTTTTTCCTTAGACCAACACAGAGCTCTCTGTTAAGCCAAGCTCTGGATGATCTCAGCAGTGCTCTCTACGTCAACTGGTGGAAATCCAAGGTGTGGAATCACTACACCAGACTGGGAGAAGCCTACGTGGAATGCAACATCTGCAAGAAGCAACTCTCCTTCTACAACAGCACCACCACCATACAGGAACACCTGGTCCAGAAGCACAGCATCCGTGACATCCTGCTCTCGAGTCAATGAGAAGCGGGAATGAGGGTCAGAATCTGTTTTGATGCTGGCTTGGGGTAAAACGGGATCGATTCCAGAACCTTCTGGTTGCAAATGGGTCTTGAGTTACAAATTTCCAGTGTCTCCCATGTGCTGTCCTTCTCTGTGTTCAGAATTCCCTGTGTTAAGGATTTTGGAGAAACACCAGAAACAGAAAAATGATGTCCTCGATATTGTTATGCTTTCCTTCCTTTTTTGGCTGCCTTTAGTGATTTCTTGCGGCTCTGCAACGCAGGCATCGCCCAAAATACAAACCAGATCTGTCTGAAAACCTTTTCCAAAGCTTCAAAGAACAGCATATGCATTTTCACTTCCTATTTTTTCTTTTCTGGGAGCTGAGGACTCTCCTCTTCGAGGTGCATTGGGGCCTCTTGCAGGGGTTGGGAGGCTTCTTGCTAGGATCTGGTTGCCTTCCTCTTTTGGATGCACTGGGACATCATACAGGGCTAGTGAGTGTCCTGGGGGGCAGAAGCCTTCCTCCTCGGGATGCGTTGGGACCTTTCACAGGGCTGAGGACATTCTTGGAGGATGGGGGCACACCAGGGCCTCCCAGGCAAGTTGTCCCTGTCCTGGCCGGGAGCCAAGGAGTGGCAGTCCTGGCCAGAGGGACCTGCTACCACTGCTGCCTCCCGCAGTTCCACCTGCGACTACTCATGCTCTTCAGGGACACACAGGGATCTGGGGCAGATAGGATCCCTGTGGAGGTTGGCCTTTGATGTGCTTGGCTGCTCATCGATGTCGGAGCCTGCAGGGCCACTGGAAGGGGCCAGGTGAAATTCGGGAATCCCTCCTCTGGTGCTGGAGCTGGCCACAGGGCTGTCCCCCTCCTGCCTGGCAGCACTGGAGTACAGCAGCCTACAGGCCTCGTCACTGCACTGCCACACAATGATCGTGGTGAGGCCATGGACCAGCTCTTGTGTGTGTGGCTGGAGGATGGGCTGCAGCATCTGGACCAAGGCCTCCTCATCTGGACCGTGGATGCAGAGGGCATGCAGGATGCTGCTTTCTATACTCCCTGCTGTCCACCACTTGGCCCCATGTATTGCCTGCAGCTGCTGGCGCAGCCAGGGCAGCACAGGATCCAGGAGATGCTGATATCTTTGGAAGAGTCCTGCCCAGACCTGAAACAGTAGGTGGTCCATGGATCCTGGCTGCAGAGCTCCCTCCTCAGCTGGGGACAGTGTCCCCTGCAGAGAGGATGGAGGGAACGCCATGAGGCCCTGGGGGCTGCTTTTAGCCAGGCGACTGGGAAAGCAGCCTTCCTGAATGCTGGCACCCGGCAAGTCTCCAGGGGCTGGCATCTCAAACTCTGCGAGGTCATCTTCCACTTGCAGAATGAACCCGACACCCTCTAAGGGTCCTGCGCAGACTGGACACGCTGACTTCAGCCGTGCCCAGAGCTGGATGCAGAGCAGGCAGAACTGGTGTTGGCAGGGCTTCACAAAGCCAATGCTCTTCCAGGTATTGACACAGATAGGGCATGTTCACTGCGCCTGTGAGGACATGTTTTACTCTGCTATGCGCTGGGGTGAGCTGCAACCTCCTGGCGGGTCTCTCAGCAGCCCTGTCAGCCAGCACCAAATGGTCCTGCTCTGAGGTGATTTGTGCTGTAGGGGTAAGGTTTGTGTGGTGGGGGCAGAGCAGTTTAAAGATAAATGTTACTCAAGCCACGCACTGGATTCCAGATGCACTGCAGAGCTGTGTCACACACCAAGAAATGCTCGCAAAGACTGGAGAGTAGAGGTTATAGAATTAAAAATCATTACTCAGTTCCCTATTAAGTTGCACCAACTCTACCAGCAATTGTCCCACAGAATCCTGCAGTGCAGGATGACAGCAGCAGGATGCTCCACAGAGTGACGGGCCAATTTCAGCACTGATGTCATTAAAGAGAAAGATCTTCATTCTTCTGTGATTTGTTTAGCTCAGCGGGGACTGATGGATTTCCAGACTTCTCCTTGTAAAACTCATCTAATTTCATCTCCAGTGCCAATGTGACAGCCAGGTCAGGACTGCAGGGGCCATGGGACCACTTGAACACAGAGAGCACCAGGAGAAGCCTGACTCCACCCTCCACACTTCGCAGGCACGTTCAGCAGGAGTGGAATGTCCATGAAAGTCCATTGACTTCATTAAGTCCATGGGCTGGGCTCCAGCTGTTACAGTGGTCACTCAGGACAGGAGAGGTGGAGTGCTGTGTTGAGCTATTGGTCTCCAAAGGTGGCTCAGCTTGGGTTACCACTGCACCTGTGAGGCTTGTCCTCCATTGGCTTGGCTGGTTCTTGCTCTAGTGCCCTCCACAGCTGTTGTAGTGTCAGGGTTTTGAGAGAGCTTTTCTCCCCTTGCCAACATGCGGACTGGTGCGGGACGGAGACTGCAGGGGCCGCGATTCCTGGGGGACACCCCAGGAAGAGGGTGTTGCTTCCCGGGCAGGCACTGCCTGTCACGATCTGTCGAGAAGAAGGATGAGCTCGGTTCGCATGCAGTAGCTGAGGACAGCTGCCTACGGATCGTTGCCCCCGCTCCGCGCGCGCTGTGCCGTTTTTCTTCAGAGGGAGAGAGAGAGGAAGGGAGTGTGGGCAGCACCAACTGGATTTCTCTGTGGAGTTTCGGAACTTCCCCTCCCTTCACTTGTCAAAGCTGCTTTTCAGCACTGCAGAACCAGCACTGCTTCAGCAGGCTGCACAGCAGGCATCTCCTTCTCCTGCCTCCTTCAGAAGGGGCTGACTCAGTTCCCTGCCCCGGACCGCAGCTTGGACAGTCCTGTCTGGATAGAGCACTCTTACCTGTGGTGGGATATGGCGATGGAAAACCCTTCTTTGAGATCCCAAAAGCAATCCTTGAGATGCTGGGATAGAGCTATTGGGACTAAAATATGCAAAAAAGAAAACAAATGCCTGTTTTCAGAACCCAAGGAGATGGAGGGAAACCTCTGGGAGCCTGAATCTTTCCATGGCCTGTTCCTGGCCACACCTGGGCATCACACTCAGTAAGGAGGGCTAATACAGGATAAGCCATGGATAAACGTATGCTTTAAGTTCAAAATCTGTTCCCCAAAGTGACCGAAGAAACATTTATGGACAGTGGGAATCATATCAAAAGCAACAAAAGGATTCTGATTGGTTTAAATGGTGACTGGAGTAAGCCTGCCTGTTACAAAGTAGTATTATACATGTGCTCTGTGATGAGAAAAACACAATTAGGAAGACAGAACTTGCCTCTGGTCAAGATTTTCATTTAATTCGCGTACACAAATGCCAATGGAGACGAGCAATGGCGTGTCAGTACGGTGTTAAAAGTAAAACCAGGGAAAACGGAATTGTTTGTTCAGAGTAGCATTAAGCTGCCTCAATTCAAGCAGTGTTTTAGAATTCACAGTCATCAACAGGCTTATTATTTTAAAACGTTTTTTTAGTGGTGTCCCTGCTTAGCTGCCCCTCCTTTGGTCTGGCTGGCAGCTAAACGTGGGGCACTTGTGGACCCAGTTCCCTGCCACAGGAAGAAGGGAAAGGGACTAAGGAGAAAGAAAAGTGTGGGTTGGAGTCTGAAAGTAAAACAGCTTTAAAGGAATAATAATAATAAAAGGAAAATAAGATTAATAAGAAAATAATGAAATGTATACCAATGCAGAAAACCAATCTTCTCAATAACTAAATAGAAGCAGTGACACTGCAGGATAGGCACGGGCAATGTTCTGGGCTGAACTCAGCAGCAGACAGGAGCGGGATTCAGGTACACACGGACTGGGATCAGGAGCAGATAGACAGATGTGGTCCTCAGTCAATGTTGGCCGTTGAAGAAGAGAGCTTGACTCTCATGATCCCTCAGCTTTATACTAAGTATGTCATATATGGAATGGAATGTTCTGTTGGTCAGCCTTGGATCATTTGTTCTGTCCACCTGTCCCTGCAGGTGTAACCCTTTTTCGTCCCTTTCACTTCTAGCATTCTACCAACTCAGGGATGGCTTTTGTTTCCACGGGAATAAGTATATGCAATGGCCTTTCCGGAAACCAGTGACTCGTTGCTTGGATAATGTCTATAAATATTAAGTGCTGCCACGTCTAGAGACAGCCACTCTCTGAAAGATGTAGTTAGCTTTCAGAAACCAAAGTTGCTTAGATGAGGTTTAGCTGGAAAGTTAGAAAATCAGTTCTGTTCTAGCTCAAATGTGAACAACTGGTGTGTCAATGTGAAAAGTAAAGGATTTATGACAGCTAGTAAATTATTCTGCAATGGCTATTTGCAATACATGACTGTGTCAATGAGCCCTAGATGTTATTTCAGAAATTTGAATTGAATTGAATTGAATTGAATTGAATTGAATTGAATTGAATTGAATTGAATTGAATTGAATTGAATTGAATTGAATTGAATTGAATTGAATTGAATTGAATTGAATTGAATCAGTTCAGAGTGGCCTATCAGTTCGAAGTTTGTTCAGCTGAACCAATATTAACTTTAACTCAGAGAAGTGTTTTGCTGTTGGACTATCAAACTGATAGAGTTGGAGAAATTCCATCACCTTTTGGGGCTTAAACCTTGAAATCTGGAGAAGGGCTTGAGTGTCTTTAAGGTTGGCCAGTTCTTCCTACATATCATTCTTTTTTAATACAACGTGGTACGTCTTCCAGCAGTCCACATACCAACTTTTTCCTTAGTCCATCTCATGTTTGATAATGTATCATTTTAACAAAGGCACAAGGCCATAACATCCTTTAAAAATAATCCAGTTAATTTTACAAATACAATTTAAGTGTTACTCCTTAGATGTTTACTCAGGAATTTAACATCAAGAAAAGGGTGAGTTCATTAAAAAAAAAAAAAGTGACTCTAATCCCATCTGGTATTTATAAACTAAAGTTCAAAAGGCTATTTTCAACATCATTTCTTCATGTTCTTGAATGTGTCACGAAGCTTAAAACTTTCTTTTCTTCCCTGGCAATTTGTTACTCTTCTGCACCATATCTCGGACCTGTTTACAATTTGATTGGTCCCAGTGTCGAACATCTATTTTGAAACATCTGTTTAGAAGCACACAAGCTATGCAGACACAGCACAAGAAAACTTCAGTCTCTGACTTACTGACCATGAGATCAATGAAAATCAGATGAACTGTTCCTGCATCATCTTACAACCCCTACATGTACATAGACTTCTGTGCACATACACACACAAACTATTAAATTTGCACAGTGGTAAGGTGTTGATTTTTTCTTGGCAAGGCAGGAACAGGTTTGTTTTTTTCTGACCAGCAGCACCAGTGTCCAACAAACATCCAATGTTCTATAGGGTTGTATGCTGCATATTAATGGTGCACTTAAGTGCACAGCTGGTGGGATTCGTGCTGGTCACAGGAGCAACAGACACCCTCCCAAATCGTAATGTCTGCAGTTATTCCAGCTTTACCCCATTTCTTTGGCATTCACACACAAGATACAGACCGTTCATCCAGCGACCAATCAGTTCTTCAGGGCGGAGAACTGATCTCCAAGTCATTTTGGTTTGTTTGGAAGGACCGCTTCTGTTACTACAGCTTATCTTGCTGATGTACTAATTCTTAGCATGGTTAAAAATACATCAAGAGTTAGACTAAACTGTATTCCTTGCTGGGGCTGAGAAGAAATTCAACCCTTATGTGTCGTCAATGAGATGATGCGTAGGTTTTTTGAAGCTTGAGAAATGATGCCCGCGTGGGGTGAAAGCAACAGATTGGAAGACTGTGCAGAGGCTTGTAACAAAAGAAAAGACAGGGAAAAAGTTGGTATATCCGTGCCAATGCTATCTGGAGAGACAAAGATTTTGTCCCATATTTAAAATAAAGCCCTGTTTTACTATAATCCATTCTTGGTGAATTGTGTTTCTGCAGGCAAAGCACAATAATGCAGCATATTTCCAAGAAGAGTTAAAGTAATTTCTCAGATGCCAGCTTTTACAATATTACAAACTTCTATACAGGCACTCAAGTGAACAAATGGCATTATGTCATTCTCTCAGGACTGGCCAGAGCTCTACATGATCCCTTTAAAAGCCAAACTGAAAACTGTTCTGTGGAGGACAAAAAAGACAATATTGCAAATTTTCACTTCACCAAATATTTATTGTGCATATATCAACTGTTTGGGTCATTAGACTTTGAGCATGATGCTAGAGTCTTCTTGGACAACTAGCATATGTCAGGAAAGAAATCAGATGATTTTCATTGCTGAGGAATGCTGTCCTCCGTGGACAGCCCACCTCCCAGCAGATGTGCTTGGAGCAGCATCATGTATTAAACCATTTTCAACTATACCAAGCAGCAAACCGTGGTAGCTGAAGGCCTGAGGAGCAGTTAAAGCCCTTCCTTTAGGAGAGGTGAGTCCCATCAGAGGGGCAAGCAGAGAAAGCAGCACCCCATACTGGACTTCTGCCTGCTACCACACAGCTGCAAGAGCCCTAAGTGAAGCCAGCCAAAGCTCAGCTGTGTGCAGCGTCAGGCATCTCCTGACACGCATGTACCCTAATGAAACTGCCAGCACTGTCTATAAGCCGTGGGGCACATAAGAAAAGCTCCATGAAAGAGTTGACTTTGCTTGAAAGATTGTTTTGAGCACAGACATCAGCGCCCTCAGAAAAATCCCACTGCTCAGGATTTCACCATCATCTCCTTGCTTAACTTGTTTCCAGCCTTCCTGCTTCCTTCACTCATCCAGTATCAGAAACTCCATGCACTTAGGTAATAATACGGCTTAAAATTCATGGAAAGCTGCATGGACAATCTACATTATGTCAAAGTGTAAATGATTTTCCTTTGTGCGTTCCAGCTCCTCTATTCTCATTTAGCCACCTCAACCACGCGGCATTCTCCTGCACGTACAGAGAGCTCTGCAGCTTTCTGGTCCCATAATAAAGAATTACACACCTGCAGACCATTCTGTACGTGCACTGTTCAGACAATGCTTTTGCATTTTACATGACATTCATTCCCCAACACAACGCACCAGACGTATGCTGCTTGCAAATCAGGCTAAGTAGAGTCCTTTATCAAATATGCTTGCCTGATTAGAAACTATGCGGCACAGCAGCTCGAACTCCTTCCAGCCAGCCTCCTCCAGCAGCCCCACAGGGGGGCAATTGGAGCATGTTGGAGACTGCCCTCTGCAAGACTCTCGCTCACCCCTCACCTCTGCCCATCCCTTTAGAGCAGGATCAGCCCTCAGAAAATCCAGAAGATGCAACGGCGCAAGGTCACTCTGACCAGGGCTGAAGCTGCAGTCCCTCCAGTACTGTCTGAGACAGGGCCTATTCACCTGGGGACACGTGGTACTGTACAGAGACGAGAGCCTCCAGCCCATTGGACTCTCCCCAGTCAATCAAGACCCTGTGTTGCTCCTGTAAGCAGCAGGCATCTGTGAAAGTTTTTTCAAGAAACAGGAAATAAATCCTTACTTCACTGAGCAAGTATCTGTGCTGCTTTCTCCCTGTTCTCCTTGTGCCTTTCCATTGCCCCCACACTCCATTGTGGTTGGCAACAGCCTGCTGGGGAGCACAGACGTCTGCATGCTGTGTCCCAGGGCTGGGCGCCTAGTGCCTCCTCCCACCCAGAAACCCTGCTGCCACGGTGCACCTGCAGTGCAGCACATGCATAGGACAGAGTGGGACGGGTGGGAAGCTGGTTTTGCCACAGGTCCAAAAGGGCCCCAACTGGGCATCAGCCCTGGTCTCTGCTGTCACTTGATAAAAGTAGTTAGGATGAGCCTTGCCACCTAGTTAGGAAACCTTGCTACCTCAAGCCCTTTTCTCTGCACCCAACATGATATGACAAAGCAGGAAAGTCTCCACAGTAAAAATACTCTGTATTCTTGGCCCCACATTAACATATCAAGATATGAATATGTACTGAAAGGATTACAGAAGTGCCAGCCATACCATAGGACGACTGGGATCTTGGCTGGCTTGGGTCCAAATTCCTGCCCAAAGCAGGGTCAGCCCTGAGGTCAGACCAGAGTGCTCTGGGCTTTGTCCTGCTGGGGCTTGAAACCCTCAGAGTACTGAGATGGCACAACCACTCTGGACAACCCGTACCATGGCCAGACTGTTCTCACTGGGGAAAGGCTTCTCCTGACCTCCAGTCCCAGCTCCCAAGTTCCAGCTGATGATGAGTGCCCAGTGGAGCAGACGACCCTCTGTGACATCACTGAGAGGTGGAGGACTGTGACCTCCCTGGGGGATGGATTGTGACCTCAAGGCCCTTACTGCTTATCTGCTGGCATCAGCCGAGCCTGGCTCAGTCTGCTCATGCCTGGACTCCCGTGAGGTCTGGAGGCCTGAGAGAGGCTTGTTCTGGTGCTGGGTGGTGCTTTGGAAGCTGTCGTTGGCAGCTCTCAATGCCCATTCCGGAGCTATTCCCTGTGTTGCCCCAGCCTGATGACCGCAGGGCGTGCTTGAGCAGCAAAGGTGAGCTGTGGGGGAAACATCCGTCTGCGGTGGACATGGGTTGGGCGAGAGGGCTGAGGGAGTCAGCAGGGTGACCTTCTGAAGGGACCTGGGCATTTCTTCCCCGCATAGCATCGCATCGCATCACATCCTGTTCCATCCCATCCCATGCCCAGGACAGTGAGTGACCATGGTCTCTCTCCATTCTGCAGGGCAGAGCATCTACTGCTACATCAACAACAATGTGCGACCTGTCTTCACCCTCATCCTCACCCTCACCCTCATCCTCACCCTCACCCTCACCCTCATCCTCACCCTCACCCTCATCCTCATCCTCATCCTCATCCTCATCCTCATCCTCATCCTCATCCTCATCCTCATCCTCATCGTGCCACAGCTCACCAGAGCATGGAGACAGCATTGCCAGTGTGACTGAGTGGCACTGCGCCATCTGTGGTGATGATCAAGACATTTCCTACATACAACCCTGCCGCCACCAATTTTGCGTCTCCTGTGCAATGCGCTGGTTTGGGGTGAGGCTGAATTGCCCACTCTGCAGAAAGGACAGAAAGGCTCTCTGGTTTTACCTGCAGTTGGACAATTTGCAGGATCATACGGTGTTTGATATCCTACACCTTATAGAAACATCAGCTGAAGAGCAACAGGAGGAGCAGAGGACTGTGGGTCTGGTGCCTGGGTCTCATGTTGGTGGCTTCTCTCCTGAGGTCTGGGCAGACTTTTTCAGTACCCACTCCAATCGCTTCAGGCCCCTGCTGCCATGGATAGAACGGGAGCTTAGGCTGATCTTCAGGAACAAGATGTGGAAGGTGTGTAAGAGGGAGAGTGCCATTGTAAGAATTCTGTGCCGTTGTGGGCTGGACAAGGAGGTGTTGGTGCGGGAGCTGTGGCCCTACCTGGACAGACACACAGAGGCATTCACCCATCAGCTCATCAAAGCTGTCGTACGCCTGTGTGGCAGTGAGATCCGCCGGCACCAGCGTGAGCAGGAGTCCGGCACTGCAAGGGGGGAGGACGATGGCCCTGCAGCCAGCTCCAGCCCCAACATTTCCCGGGAGAGCGCTCCCACTGCCCAGCCAGGCTCCCGACGCTTTCAAGGCTGCAATGTGCAAGGGAAAGCCAGCACGTCAAAGGCTGCCATCCGTGGGAGCTCTGGACACCCCCGATGTCGATCTGTCCCTGCAGAGCAGGATCAGTCCCAGGAGGAGCAAGGGGACATGGTGGAGGCAGGTCCCTCTCCTCGTGGGCAGGACAACTTGCACAGGGGTGTACAGCACTGTAGGAAGAGGAGGGCACCCAACTCTCAAGACACTGCCCAGCCTAACAAGATACCACGACACCAGGAGTCCAACATCCATACCGGTCACATATGCCCCCCATCTGAATCCAAAGCTGCAGAGCAGGATCAGACCAAGGAGGAAGAACAGGAGGCGGCTGTGGCAGGCCCTAGCACTCCTTACATGGACAACTTGCCTGGGGGACACAAGCATCCCCGGAAGCGGAAGGCCCCAAGTTCCCAGGCCTCTACTCAGCCCTGCAAAAGGCTGCATCGCCAGGAAGATGGAGCCAGCACCTGAGAAGCCAGCCTCCATGGGGATTCTGACCACCTTCCCCCTGCGCCTCTCCCTGCAGGGCAGCTGCAGCCCCAGGAGGAACCAGGAGATGCTCCTGCAGAAGGTCCCTCTGCCCGGCACCTCCCAAAGATAGAGGTCCCCAGAACTCAGGACCCTCCCCATCCCCGCAACTGGCTGCGCTGCTCCTGCCAGTAGCACTTATCCGTAAACACTTTGTTCAGGAAAAAGGAAATAAATTCCTGTTTCTCTGACCCAGTCTCTGAGTCTTGCTTTCTCCTCCTCCTCCTCATGCCTTTCCCTGATCTTTGTTCACTTTCACAGGTGGTACCAGCCTTCGGTGGGGCACAGTCATAGGGCTGCAGAGTAAACGCTTCTCTGGGAAATGATGGAGCCCCATCACATAGGGGCTTGAAGGCTGTGTACATGTGATACTTGGGGACATGTTTCAGTGTCTGGGTTGGCAGTGCTGGGGTAAGGATTGGACTCAGAGATCTGAAAGGTCTTGTCCAATGAGATTGATTCTCTGATTCTGTGATCCTGCCCGTGTCCTGACCCGCCCCCCGGGTGGTCCTTCTCCAAGCAACTGCTTGAGATCCTGGCCAGGCACACGCTCACCTTTGCAGGATTTTGCACAGCTGCACTCGACTTGCCTGAGTAAGGTACCTGCATGTGGAGCGGTATTTCTTGGCTAGGGATGTTTTTCCTTGGGAGCTAGTACTGCCAGCCTGCCATTGCACCCTGTCCCTGAGCACCACATCCAAAGGGCTTTTGAACCCCTCCAGGGATGGGGAATCCACCACTGTTCCGGGTGGCCTTTTCCAGTGCCTGGCAGCCATTTTGATATGAAAGGCTTTTTCCAGCCTTCCCGATTCTGTGATCCAAGCACAGCCTGCGCCCTGCCGAGCTCTGTTCTGTGGTGGACTGCAATTCCTGGCGTGTCCCGTGGCTTAGCTGAGTCCCATGGTAGACTGCTGTTTCAAGAGCGGCTTGCAGTGCTGCCCAGTTTGTGGTGCAGACTGGAAATCCCCACACGCCATGCAGCGCTGCCTGGTCCCTGTGGCAGGATACAATTCCCAGAGAACCCTGTGACACTGCCCAGTCCTTGTGGCGAACTGCAATTCCTGACGTGCCCCATGGCACTGCCTGCTCCTGTGGCAGACTACAGTTCCTGGTGTGTTCCGCAGCATTGCCAACTCCCATTGCAGACTACAATTCCTGGTGTGCTCCACAGCACTGCTAACTCCCAGGATTTTGCAGTGGAGCCGCTTTTGCAAACTTAGCAAGGTTACGTACGATGCTTTGCTCGATAAGGAGAAACTCTGCTGTGATGAGGAAGAAGTTTCAAGTCTCTCCTCAGTAGAAATGTAGAAGTTTCTAGGATCCCTCGACAAAAACACTGGCTCTGTAGTTTGGAAGGAGGCCAGGACCAACGACGCGTGCGCTGAGGAGGAAGACACTAATGTTACTGATTTCTCAGAACTGATTAACATAACCCAGCCTCGTCTCGGGAATGTAATGAATATGTATGTCTTTTGGCAATAAATATTGACCTGTCTTTTGTTTCGATGCGCAGGGCTTTTTGGAGTTATCCAACCTGCTGCCTGCTGACAAATACCTTCTTTATAACTCTTATCGAGTTAGAGTCTGATTCCACAGATCAGTGTGCCCTGCAGCGCTGCCAGGGCCCACAGTGGACGACAAATCCTGATGTTCCCCAAGGCACTCCTTTGCTGGACTACAGTCCTCGCTGTGTCCTGTGCCACGGTGTGTTCTTTGGCAGACTACAAACCCGGGTGTGCCCCGCAGTGCTGCCATCTCCCATGGCATGGAATCTGCTGGCCCGGCCCTGCACGGAGCTGTTGGGATGGGACTGTGGTCCCATGACTTTTTCCAGGGCCAGCTTTCATCTTTCTGTTTGGGTCCCAAGTTGCATTTATAGGTTCTGAAGCCTCATTCTGGAATGCAAAGCCTCAATTTTAGGGCCTTAAGGTCCCTTTTCCCCCCCCAAAGTGTTTGTTTTGATTTCCTAAGCCTCATTTTAAGTTCCAAAGCTTCATTCCCAAAGCCACATTTCTAGGCTACAAATCCTCTGTTTCAGATAAAGCCTGCATTTTTAGATTGGAAAGCTTCTTTTTTAAGGCTCAAAGCCTTTTTTAAGGGGCTCAAGATTTATTTTTCCTTTCCAAAGTCGTAGCTTTGGCTTCCAAAGCTTTATTTTAGGCTCCAATCTTTTATTTTTAAGGTCTAAATTCTTGGATTTAGAGCTCAAAGTCATAGTTTCAGGTTTGCGAGACTCATTTTCAGGGTGCAAAGCATCATTTTTAGCACCCAGACAGTTCTTTTTGGGGAAACTAAACCAAATTTTGTGGGTCCAGGCCTTAAGCGTTACGCTCCAGGCCTCATTTTTATGTCCCAAAGCCTCATTTGTAGTGTCCAGACATCAGAATTCAGCATCAAAAGCCTGCATTTTATGGTCCAGCTCAATTCTTTGAATCATGGCCATATTTTGAGAGTCTAAATGGTGGGTTTTAGGTCCAAATCCCTCTTCTAATGTAGAAAGTTTAATTCTCAGGGTCTGAAGACTCATTTACATTTCCAAATCCTAATTTTTAGCACATTAATCATCCAGTCTATCAGCATCACTTTTCTTTTCAGTTATGCGGGAAAAACATGAGGGACATGTGCTGGGAGAATGTCTTCTGAGCACACTCCGACAGAAGATCCACAATTTCCTCTGTGTGCGTGTGTTTAAAGCTCATTTGGATTTTGGTAGCAGATGGAGGGTGATGTAGGCTTTGTTGGGCATCAGTGGGATGCTCTGTACTAGGATGGTGTGCACTAATGGAATCACGGAATCCGTTAGGTTGGAAAAGAACTTTAGGATCCTTAAGTCCAACCAGAAATCCAACACGGCTAATCCCACCACTAAACCGCAACCCGAAATGCCACATATATGTGGATTTTAAATCCCTCCAGGGACAGGGGACTCCATCATTTCCCTGGGAGGCCTGTTCCAGTCACTGACAACCCTTTCTGGGCAGGAATTTTTCCCAATATCCAATCTAAACCTCTTCTGGTACATCTTGAGGCCATTTCCTCTCATCCTATCCCATCTTCCTTGTGAGCACAGCCCAGCTCCTGCCTGTCCCTAAGAACTGGGTCCACAAGTGCCCCACGTTTAGCTGCCAGCCAGACCAAAGGAGGGGCAGCTAAGCAGGGACACCACTAAAAAAACGTTTTAAAATAATAAGCCTGTTGATGACTGTGAATTCTAAAACACTGCTTGAATTGAGGCAGCTTAATGCTACTCTGAACAAACAATTCCGTTTTCCCTGGTTTTACTTTTAACACCGTACTGACACGCCATTGCTCATCTCCATTGGCATTTGTGTACGCGAATTAAATGAAAATCTTGACCAGAGGCAAGTTCTGTCTTCCTAATTGTGTTTTTCTCATCACAGAGCACATGTATAATACTACTTTGTAACAGGCAGGCTTACTCCAGTCACCATTTAAACCAATCAGAATCCTTTTGTTGCTTTTGATATGATTCCCACTGTCCATAAATGTTTCTTCGGTCACTTTGGGGAACAGATTTTGAACTTAAAGCATACGTTTATCCATGGCTTATCCTGTATTAGCCCTCCTTACTGAGTGTGATGCCCAGGTGTGGCCAGGAACAGGCCATGGAAAGATTCAGGCTCCCAGAGGTTTCCCTCCATCTCCTTGGGTTCTGAAAACAGGCACTTGTTTTCTTTTTTGCATATTTTAGTCCCAATAGCTCTATCCCAGCATCTCAAGGATTGCTTTTGGGATCTCAAAGAAGGGTTTTCCATCGCCATATCCCACCACAGGTAAGAGTGCTCTATCCAGACAGGACTGTCCAAGCTGCGGTCCGGGGCAGGGAACTGAGTCAGCCCCTTCTGAAGGAGGCAGGAGAAGGAGATGCCTGCTGTGCAGCCTGCTGAAGCAGTGCTGGTTCTGCAGTGCTGAAAAGCAGCTTTGACAAGTGAAGGGAGGGGAAGTTCCGAAACTCCACAGAGAAATCCAGTTGGTGCTGCCCGCACTCCCCTCCTCTCTCTCTCCCTCTGAAGAAAAACGTCACAGCGCACGTGGAGCGGGGGCAACGATCTGTAGGCAGCTGTCCTCAGCTACTGCATGCGAACCGAGCTCATCCTTCTTCTCGACAGATCGTGACAGGCAGTGCCTGCCCGGGAAGCAACACCCTCTTCCTGGGGTGTCCCCCAGGAATCGCGGCCCCTGCAGTCTCCGTCCCGCACCAGTCCGCATGTTGGCAAGGGGAGAAAAGCTCTCTCAAAACCCTGACACTACAACAGCTGTGGAGGGCACTAGAGCAAGAACCAGCCAAGCCAATGGAGGACAAGCCTCACAGGTGCAGTGGTAACCCAAGCTGAGCCACCTTTGGAGACCAATAGCTCAACACAGCACTCCACCTCTCCTGTCCTGAGTGACCACTGTAACAGCTGGAGCCCAGCCCATGGACTTAATGAAGTCAATGGACTTTCATGGACATTCCACTCCTGCTGAACGTGCCTGCGAAGTGTGGAGGGTGGAGTCAGGCTTCTCCTGGTGCTCTCTGTGTTCAAGTGGTCCCATGGCCCCTGCAGTCCTGACCTGGCTGTCACATTGGCACTGGAGATGAAATTAGATGAGTTTTACAAGGAGAAGTCTGGAAATCCATCAGTCCCCGCTGAGCTAAACAAATCACAGAAGAATGAAGATCTTTCTCTTTAATGACATCAGTGCTGAAATTGGCCCGTCACTCTGTGGAGCATCCTGCTGCTGTCATCCTGCACTGCAGGATTCTGTGGGACAATTGCTGGTAGAGTTGGTGCAACTTAATAGGGAACTGGGTAATGACTTTTAATTCTATAACCTCTACTCTCCAGTCTTTGCCAGCATTTCTTGGTGTGTGACACAGCTCTGCAGTGCATCTGGAATCCAGTGCGTGGCTTGAGTAAGATTTATCTTTAAACTGCTCTGCCCCCACCACACAAACCTTACCCCTACAGCACAAATCACCTCAGAGCAGGACCATTTGGTGCTGGCTGACAGGGCTGCTGAGAGACCCGCCAGGAGGTTGCAGCTCACCCCAGCGCATAGCAGAGTAAAACATGTCCTCACAGGCGCAGTGAACATGCCCTATCTGTGTCAATACCTGGAAGAGCATTGGCTTTGTGAAGCCCTGCCAACACCAGTTCTGCCTGCTCTGCATCCAGCTCTGGGCACGGCTGAAGTCAGCGTGTCCAGTCTGCGCAGGACCCTTAGAGGGTGTCGGGTTCATTCTGCAAGTGGAAGATGACCTCGCAGAGTTTGAGACGCCAGCCCCTGGAGACTTGCCAGGTGCCAGCATTCAGGAAGGCTGCTTTCCCAGTCGCCTGGCTAAAAGCAGCCCCCAGGGCCTCATGGCGTTCCCTCCATCCTCTCTGCAGGGGACACTGTCCCCAGCTGAGGAGGGAGCTCTGCAGCCAGGATCCATGGACCACCTACTGTTTCAGGTCTGGGCAGGACTCTTCCAAAGATATCAGCATCTCCTGGATCCTGTGCTGCCCTGGCTGCGCCAGCAGCTGCAGGCAATACATGGGGCCAAGTGGTGGACAGCAGGGAGTATAGAAAGCAGCATCCTGCATGCCCTCTGCATCCACGGTCCAGATGAGGAGGCCTTGGTCCAGATGCTGCAGCCCATCCTCCAGCCACACACACAAGAGCTGGTCCATGGCCTCACCACGATCATTGTGTGGCAGTGCAGTGACGAGGCCTGTAGGCTGCTGTACTCCAGTGCTGCCAGGCAGGAGGGGGACAGCCCTGTGGCCAGCTCCAGCACCAGAGGAGGGATTCCCGAATTTCACCTGGCCCCTTCCAGTGGCCCTGCAGGCTCCGACATCGATGAGCAGCCAAGCACATCAAAGGCCAACCTCCACAGGGATCCTATCTGCCCCAGATCCCTGTGTGTCCCTGAAGAGCATGAGTAGTCGCAGGTGGAACTGCGGGAGGCAGCAGTGGTAGCAGGTCCCTCTGGCCAGGACTGCCACTCCTTGGCTCCCGGCCAGGACAGGGACAACTTGCCTGGGAGGCCCTGGTGTGCCCCCATCCTCCAAGAATGTCCTCAGCCCTGTGAAAGGTCCCAACGCATCCCGAGGAGGAAGGCTTCTGCCCCCCAGGACACTCACTAGCCCTGTATGATGTCCCAGTGCATCCAAAAGAGGAAGGCAACCAGATCCTAGCAAGAAGCCTCCCAACCCCTGCAAGAGGCCCCAATGCACCTCGAAGAGGAGAGTCCTCAGCTCCCAGAAAAGAAAAAATAGGAAGTGAAAATGCATATGCTGTTCTTTGAAGCTTTGGAAAAGGTTTTCAGACAGATCTGGTTTGTATTTTGGGCGATGCCTGCGTTGCAGAGCCGCAAGAAATCACTAAAGGCAGCCAAAAAAGGAAGGAAAGCATAACAATATCGAGGACATCATTTTTCTGTTTCTGGTGTTTCTCCAAAATCCTTAACACAGGGAATTCTGAACACAGAGAAGGACAGCACATGGGAGACACTGGAAATTTGTAACTCAAGACCCATTTGCAACCAGAAGGTTCTGGAATCGATCCCGTTTTACCCCAAGCCAGCATCAAAACAGATTCTGACCCTCATTCCCGCTTCTCATTGACTCGAGAGCAGGATGTCACGGATGCTGTGCTTCTGGACCAGGTGTTCCTGTATGGTGGTGGTGCTGTTGTAGAAGGAGAGTTGCTTCTTGCAGATGTTGCATTCCACGTAGGCTTCTCCCAGTCTGGTGTAGTGATTCCACACCTTGGATTTCCACCAGTTGACGTAGAGAGCACTGCTGAGATCATCCAGAGCTTGGCTTAACAGAGAGCTCTGTGTTGGTCTAAGGAAAAAGAGGAATATACATGAGCTTTGGAAGAGGGAGCAGGCATCTCAGGAGGACTGCAAGAAGCAGGTGAGATCATGTAGGCAAAAAATTAGAAGGGCTAAAGCCCAACTGGAACTCCATCTGGCCAGTTCAGTGAAAGACAATAGGAAATGTTTCTCCAAGTGTATTTACAACAGGAGGACCAAGGAAAATCTCCCTCCTCTACCCGGATGCAAGGGGGATGGTAGTAACAAAGAATGAGGACAAGGCAGAGGTGCTTAATGCCTTCTTTGCTTCAGTCTTTAATAAGAAGGTAAGATGTTCTCTCGGCTCCAAGCCTCCTGAGCTAGAAAACTGTGAACACGAACCATTAGTGTTCCAAGAAGACTTCTTTAAAGACCTGCTTGGCCAATTAGACGTCCACAAGTCTGTGGGGCCGGATGGGATACATCCAAGGATATTAAGGGAGCTGGCAGAGGTCCTTGCCAAACCCCTTTCCCTCCTCTATCAAACAGTCCTGGCTCACTGGGGAAGTGCCGCTCGACCGGAGACTGGCAAACGTAACGCCCATTTACAAGAAGGGTCGGAAGGAGGATCTGGGGAATTATACGCCTGTCAGCTTGACCCCGGTACTGGGGAGGGTCATGGAGCAGATCATACTGAATGCTGTCACACAGCACATGCAGGACAGCCAGGTGATCACGCCCAGTCAACATGGGTTTATGAAAGGCAAGTCCTGCCAGACCAACCCGATCTCCTTCTAAGACAAGGTTACCTGGTTAATGGACGAGGGAAAGGCCGTGGATCCGGTGAACCTGGACTTTTGTAAAGCCTTTGACACCATTTCTCACAGCATTCTGCTTGAGAAACTGGCTGCCACTGGCCTGGATGGGCACACCCTCTGCTTGGTGAATAACTGGCTGGATAGCCGGGCCCAGAGGGTGGTGGTAGATGGAATTAAATCCAGTTGGAGGCCGGTCACAAGTGGTGTTCCCCAGGGTTCAGTGTGGGGTCCAGTCCTGTTCAATGTCTTTATTAATAATCTGGATGAAGGGATTGAGTGCACCCTTAGCAAGTTTGCAGATGACACCAAGATGGGTGGCAGTGTTGATCTGCTTGAAGGAAAGGAGGTGCTGCAGAGGGATCTGGACAGGCTGGATCGATGGGCTGAGACCAACGGGATGAGGTTTAACAAGACCAAATACCGAGTCCTGCACTTGGGGCACAACAATCCCATGCAGCGTTACAGGTTTGGGGAAGAGTGACTGGAAAGCTGCCTGAAGGAGAAGGACCTGGGGTGTTGGTTGACACCTGACTGAATATGAGCCAGCAGTGATCCAGGTGGCCGAGAGGGCCAATGGCATCTTGGTCTGTATCAGAAACAGTGCAGCCAGCAGGACCAGGGCGGTGATTGTGCCCCTGTACTCGGCACTGGTGAGGCCACACCTCGAGTACCGTGTGCAGTTCTGGGCCCCTCAGTACAAAAAGGACATTGAGGTTTTGGAGCACGTCTAGAGAAGGGCAACGAGGCTGTTGAAGGGGCTGGAGAACAAGTCCTGCGAGGAACGGCTGAGGGAACTGGGGTTGTTTAGTTTGGAGAAGAGGAGGCTGAGGGAAGACATCACTGCTGTCTACGGCTGCCTGAAAGGGGGCTGTGGCAGAGCAAGTGTTGATCTCTTCTCACAAGTGACAGGTGACAGGACAAGGGCAAATGGCTACAAGTTGAACCAGGGGAGGGTCAGACTGGATATTAGGAAAATTCCTTTACCAAAAGGGTGGTCAGGCACTGGAACAGCTGCCAAGGGAGGTGGTGGAGTCGCCATCCCTGGAGGTGTTTAAAAAACAGGTAGGTGAGTTTTTGAGGGACATGGTTTAGCGGATAATGGGTGCGGTTGGACTCAATGATCTCAAAGGTCTTTTCCGACCGGAAGATTCTATGATTCTGTGATTCTATGATTCTCTGCAGGTGTGCGGTCCCCGGCCCTTCTGTGCCGCCCTCTACTGGTGAGTGCGAGCCGCCAGGCCCCTCCCAGCCAGGCTTGGGCTGAGAGCGGCACGGGGCGGTCGGGGGGAGGGCTGTGGGTGGGGGCTGCAGAGAGGGGCATGAGGGGCTCCTGGGGGCCTTGGGGTGTGTAGGGGAAGCAGAGAAGGAATGCAAAGGGGTGCAGGGGGACTTTGGGGTAAAAGGGGTGGGCAGAGAAGGGGCGTGAGAGGCTCCTGGGGGGCTTTCGGGAAAAGAGTTGATCTCTGGGGTGTTTTGGGGGGGAGGAGGGAGTGCAGGAGGACACTGGATTGGTTTTTGGGGTTGAGGAGAGGATGCAGTATGGGTGAAGAAGGGGCATCTGGGGCTTCTGGGGAGCTCTGGGGTGCAGAGGGGGCAGAGAAGTGGTGTGAGGGCTCTTGGGGGGTTTTGCGGGTGCAGGGGGGCAGAGATGTGACGTGAGGGGCTCCTGGGAGGCTTGGGGGATACAAGCAGGGGACATTGAGGTGTGCAAGGGGGAGAGAGAAAGGGTATGTAGGGCTTCTGGGGTATGTGTGTTTATGCACCTAGGGGTGCAAGGGGACAGAGAAAGGGAGTAGGGGGCTTCTGGGAGGATTTGGGTTGCAGGAGGGGTTACTGAGAGGGTGCAGGAGTTCAGAGAAGGGGTGAAAGGGGTTTTGGGTGAGTGGGTGGGGTGAGGAGGGGGTGTGCAGGGGGAGGAGAAGGGGTGTTGGAGGGCCCTGGGGGCTTTGCAGTGGCGAAGAGGCCCTGAGAGGGTGTGGGAGGAGGCACTGGGGGGGGGGTGGAGGTAGAGGGACATTCTGCTTCCTCTCCCATTGCCTTTGCCTCCCTATTCCCCACATTCCACCAGCAGCCAGGGGCCCCCAGAGCTGCTCCTTCTGTCGGTCTCTTCTACAGGCGTGCTTATCACAGCTCCTAGATCAGCTTATCTCAGTGGAGACTGGGCTCCCGTTCCCTGGCAGCTCCCAGCACCTGTGCAGAGCCACATTTCTGCTTGGATGTAGGCTCTGAACAGCTGTCTTAAACCCATAAAGAAATGGTTTTTCACCATTTCCCTTTCTCACCCTTCTACACTCTTCTTGCCTTCCTATTTTTTCTGAAGTACAAACCAAACAACCTAGCAGCAACCAAGGCATTCTACTCATATGATCTTGTACGTCCAGATCAAGACAAAAGTTACAAGGACGGCTGGATGGAAAAAGAAGTGCCCGGCCAACTAATTTATTAAAGAAGCAAAATCTGGAAGTCTTTTACAACAAAGAGCGGTCACAAAGATCCTTCCGGATCACACCCTCTAAAACCTAATTTCCACTAATGCTGTTTCCATAAGGACTGTCCTAAGATTACACCCAAAAGCCAAACTCACCTGCTGCACGCATTGTGGCTCACTGAGAGACGTGCATTGACACTGGAGTCACGGATGCGTCAGCACGGTGCAAAAGAACGGAGCAGAGAGTGGATTCACACAGTCTGCCTCGCGGCACCAGTGTCGGGAAGCCACATAAACGGGTGGCTAAATCGTTAACTTGTGTGGTGATGGAAAACTGGGCTCCCCCCTGTCAATGGAAGGGAAGTCATAGTCCTGGATTTCCCCCCTCCGCCTGGCTTGGGCACTCTGCAACAAAGCCATCTCAGGCTGTTTCTGAACCCTGAGGAATACAACAGTAATAATGGCCTCATCCCTTCCTGCAAGCATTATGATCAGGGAAAATAAACCCCGCAAACCCAAGCCCCAAACAAATTACGAATCATTCACTCGAATACTTGCTGCTTTTACCCCTGAGGCCACCAGAAGATGCAGAAAGGGCCGTTTGCTCTCATTGCTGGTCACAGTTATTCCTCACCACATTCACCCCAGCATTTTGGATGCTCTTTCGCAACAGCAAAAACCTTCTTAAGCTTTTCAGTGCTATTTTTGCCAGTGCTACTGCTGAGTTCCTTCTCCTGCTGGGCGTGAGGGAGTTGCTGTCCCACCCCACTCTGGAAAAGCAGAGTGAAGAGGGTCCCTCTGGTGGGACTGCCACCTGAGCTTCATAGAATCATAGAATCACTGCAGCTGGAAAAGACCTTTCAGATCATCCAGTCCCACCGTCAGACCAACACCACCATGCCTACTGAACCGTGTCCCACAGTGCCGCGTCTACATGTGTTGTGAACACCTCCAGGGTGGGTGTTCCACCACTTCCCTGAGCAGCCTCTTTCAGTCTTTCAGTAGAGAATTTTTTCCTAACAGCTAATCTAAACATCCCCTGATGCAAGTTGTGGCCATTTCCTCTCATCCTATCACAAGCCACTTGGGGGAAGAGACCAACACCTTCCTCGCAATCGCTGGCAATGTTCCCCCCTGCAGCCAGCAAAGCATGGAGATTCTCCTTGGCTCTCTTTTTGTTGTTAATGTGTTTGTAAAGATTGTTTTGTTACCTCTTACAATAGTGGCCAGATTCTGCCCTAGCTGGGCTTTTGCCACTCTAATTTGCTCGCTGCGTGACCTAACGAGGTCTTTGTACTCTTCCTGAGTTGCCTGCCCCTTCTTCCAAAAGCGGCAAACTCTCCTTTTTCCCCGAGTCCCGCCAAAAGCTCCCTGTTCAGCCAGGCCAGTCGTCTTCCTTATCAGCTCTTTTACAGCCCCTGGGGACAGCTTGCTCCTCCATCTTCAACACTTCCTTCTTGAGGATTGTCCAACCTTCCCGGACCCCTTTTCCCTTCTGGACTGTTTCCCAAGGGACTTTCTGAACCAGAGTCCTGAACAGGACAACGTCTGCCCTCCAGAAGCCCATGGCAGTGGTTTTGCTGACCCTCCCTCTTCACCAAGAATCAAGAACTCTTTATTGTTCCATGGGTGCTAAGTCCAAGGTGGCCTCTGACCACCACATCTCCCACCAGTCCTTCTCTGTTTGCAAACCACAGGTCAAGCAAGGCACCTCCCCTGGTAGGCTCACTTACCAGCTGTGCCAGGAAGTTCTCTTCCACACACTCCAGGAACCTCCTAGATGTCTGGTAAGTTAAGTCCCCCAGGAGAACAAGGGCCAGCAACTGTGAGGCTTTTACCAGCTGCTTGTAGAATGCATCGTCTGTCTCCCCATGCCGGTCGGGTGGTCTGTAACAGACTCCCAGTGGGATATCTGCCTTGTTGGCCTTTCCCCTCATCCTCACCCATAAGCACTCAACTTTATCACCACAATCATCGACCTCTACAGAATCAAACCCCTCCCTAACATACAGAGGCAACTCTCTGCCTCTCTTTCCTCACCTATCCCTTCTGAAAAGCTTGTAGCCATCCATTGCAGCACTCCAGTCATGAGAGTCATCCCACCATGTCTCTGTGGTGGCGACTAAGTCACAGCTATGGCGATGCACAACGGTTTCCAGCTCCTCCTGTTTGTTGCCCGTGCTCTGTGCACTGGTGCAATGCCCTTGAGCTGGGCTTTTGCTTTCTCTCCCAACATTGGCACAGCACCCCCGGACTCATCTCCAGTGAGCCTGCTTGTAACCCCTTCCCCTTTGAACCTACATTAAAGCCCTCTCGATGAGCCTCACCAGCTCAGGAGACCATGCCCCGCTGGCGCTATCCACACCCCCATCAGACAAACCATGGCCTCAAAGCTGTAATCAAATTCCAGCTATGTGCTCTTTTCTAGCAACACAATGAACACACAAAACAGTAAAATTGCTCTTTTCTGAATTTAAAGCCTTTATTAGACTTGGCTTCTTCAGACTGATTTGTAAAACACAGACACACATGTAACTAACACAGTAATTTCCACAGAGGGGCAATCTGACTCCTGTGCAGAGTCAGCTTTCTTGCTGCCTCGCCCCTCACAAGGCTGCCAAGTGTCTGAAATCAAGCTGTAACTGATTTTCACTTACAAAAAATAAACCCAAGGACAGTCAGCCTGATCCATCTGCTCGCGTCAAGGTCCCAGAGCAGTTTTAAGCCACCTTGTGCCGTATTGCATGAATTCAGAAAGCATCCTTAGGGATGGCTTCAGTTTGAGTAGTAGCAGCTACTACGATCAACTCAACCTCTGTCAGGCAGGTGAGAAAGACAGATGATGACAAATGCCATTGTCAAAACAAGCCAAAAAGCCTAAAGCAATGGTGAGCAGCGGATTTGCTAGGTGCAAGAAAGGAGGAACTCAAAGACTGACATGGTCACTATTGAAAGGACCGCAGCTGTATCACTAAGCAGATCGGTCTCAGAACTGTGCCGTAGGGTGTCAGTCTTTGAAACCAAACTAAAATGTTTTTCACACATCCCTGTATAGCAGGATCAGCCCCTGGAAGAGCCAGAAGATGTGACGGCAGAAAGTCCTTCTGCCCGGGGCTGCAGCCACAGCCCCTCCGCTCCAGACCAGGACAGAGCCAGCCCCTGGCCCACAGGACTCTCCCCAGCCCCACAAATGGCTGCACTGCTCCTGCCAATAGCAGGGATACATGAAAGCTTCTTCAAGAAAAACAAAAATGATTGCTATTTCCCTGACCCAGTGTCTAGGTGCTGCTTTCTCCCCATTCTCCTCGTGCCTTTCCCTGACCCCTGCACACTGTGGTGGCACCAGCCTGCTGGGGAGCACAGCCATGGGCCTGCAGAATCCCAGGGACATGTCGGTGGTGCTTCCTCCTGCAGGAATTCCTACTGCAGCCACGCACTGTAGCGCAGCACATGGCAAGGGCAGAGTGGGCTGGAGTGGAAGCTGGTTTTACCATTGATCTGATGGGGTCCCAGGAGAGCATCGGGGCTATAATCTTGCCACCTCCCGCACCTGTCTCTGCACCTCACAAACTAGGACAAAGCAGGAATCTCTCCAAGGTGGAGATGCTCTGTATTCTTTGCCCCACATTTAGATGTCAAGTTGTGAACACGTACTGAGAACATAAGAGAAGTGACAGCCATCCCATAGGATGACTGGGATCGTAGCTGGTCTGTGGTCCAAATTCCTGCCCAAAGCAGGATCAGCCCTGTGGTCAGACCAGGGTGCTCTGGGCTTTGTCTTGCTGGGGCTTGAAACCCTCAGAGTATTGAGATGACACCACCGCACTGAGCAACCTGTCCTCATGGGGAAAGGCTTCTCCTGACTTCTAAACTCAATTCCCAAGTTTCAGCTGATGATGAGCACCCAGTGGGGCAGACGGCCCTCGTGAAGGATTATCACATCCCTGGGGGATGGACACGGTCCTCACTGCTTATCTGCAGGCATCAGCGAAGCCTGGCTCAGTCTGCTCATGCCTGGACTCCTGTGAGGTCTGGAGGCCCGAGAGAGGCTTGTTCTGGTGCTGGGTGGTGCTTTGGAAGCTGTCGTTGGCAGCTCTCAGTGCCCATCCCGGAGCCATCCCTGTGTGTCCCCAGCCTGATGACCGCAGGGCGTGCTTGAGCAGCAAAGGCAAAGGTGAGCTGTGGAGGAAACGTCCGTCTGCGGTGGACATGGGTTGGGCAAGAGGGCTCAGGGAGTCAGCAAGGTGACCTTCTGAAGGGACCTGGGTATTTCTTCACCCCATTCCATCCCATCCCGTCCAAACCCATCCGATCCCATTCCCAGAACAGTGAGTGACCATGGTATCTCTCCATTCTGCAGAGCAGAACATCTACTGCTGCATTATCAGTGATGGGGGACCTGTTTTCATTCTCATCCTTATCCTCATCGTACCCTAGCTCACAAGAGCATGGAGAGAACACTGCCACCGAGAGCGAGCGGTACTGTGCCATCTCTGGTGTTGATCTAGAAGACATTTCCTACATAGTACCCTGCCAGCACCAATTTTTCATTCCTTGTGCAGTGTACTCATTAGGGGAGAGGTTAAATTGCCCATTCTGCAGGACGGACCAAAAGGCTCTATCGTTACACCTGCAGTTACACAATTTGCAGGATCATTTGGTGTTCAATATCCTACACCTCATAGAAACATCAGCTGAAGAGAAAAAGGATGAGGAGAGGGCTGCAGATTTGGTACCTGCAGCTCACATGGGTGACTTCTATCCTTTGGGTTCCCCTCTCTCCAGAGGCTGTGACATGCAGGGAGAAGCCAGCTTGTCAGAGTCTGCCATCCATTGGAGCTCTGGACACACCCCATCCGGAATCTGTCCCTGCAGAGCAGGATCAGCCCCAGCAGGAGCGAGGGGAGGTGGTGGACTCAGGTCCCTCTGCTCCTGGCCAGGACATCTTGTATGGGGGGGGGGAACCACTGTAAGAAGAGGAGGACCCCCAGCCCTTAAGACTCTCCCCAGACCATCAAAACCCCACACTGCCAGGAGTCTGACATCCATGGGGGTCACATATGCCCCCCCATCTGAGTCCAAACCTGAAGAGCGGGGTTAGCTGAAGGAGGAAGCAGCAGAGGTGGCAGGCGCTTCCACTCCTGACACGGACAACTTTCCTGGGGGACACAAGCACCTCCAGAAGAGGAAGGCCCCAAGCTCCCAGGCCTCTACTCAGCCCTGCAAAAGGCTGCATCGCCAGGAAGATGGAGCCACCACCTCAGAAGCCACACTCCGTGGGGGTTCTGACCACCTTCTCTCTGGTCCTCTCCCTGCAGAGCAGCTGCAGTGCCAGGAGGAGCCAGGAATTACTCCTGCAGAAGGTCCCTCTGCCTGGCACCCTGAGAGACAGAGGTCCCAGGAACCCAGGACCCTCCCCATCACCGCAACTGGCTGCGCTGCTCCTGCCAGTAGCAGGGATCCATAAACCATTTGTTCAGGAAAAGAAAAATAAATTCCTATTTCCCTGACCCAGTCTCTGAGTGTGGCTTTCTCCTCCTTCTCCTTGTGCCTTTCCCTGGCCTTTGTTCCTTTCCATGGGTGGCACCAGCCTTCTGTGGGGCACAGTCATAGCGCTGCGGAGTCCCATGGCTGTTCGTGGTGCCTCCTCCCATAGCATACCCTGCTGCCACCATGCACCCGCAGCACAGTGGAAGCTGAGGGCAGAGCAGGTCCCCATGCAAGCAGATTTTAGCAGAGGCCTGATGGAGACCCCACTGGACATCAGAACCAGGCAGGAAACCAGGTCGTTCACCCTCCAATGGTGAGCCGGGGATGGAGGGGCTGGGGGAGGCGGGGGGGAAGCTGGATACGTATCCAGTCGCTCACAGAGAATTTTCTGGGAGATGTGTTCATTACCCGTGCTGTAGGACGAAGACAGATCCCAATCACATTTTTAATGGACATAGGAGCTCAGATTTCGGTCATCAAGGCAAAGGACGCCACCAATTGTGCAATTAAATCACCTAAACAGAAGTTATTTGTGACGCATGCGTTTGGCAATGTGTAACGCCAGACATTAGCCACGGTCAGATAACGCTTGCCAGGGGAAGACTTTGCTGCCATGGTGGCAGGAGAATTTTCACTGCACCTCCTGGGACTTGACATCCTGAAAGGTAAAACCTGACTGACAACAAAAGGGAGGCAGTGGACATCAGGTTCCCCAGTCCTAGAGATTCCGCTATTATGGACTGCACCGCTCCTTCCTCCTTCCAAAAGTGTAAATGTGAAACCTTATCCAATACCTTTAGGAGCCTGAGAAGGGACCACGGACGCCTCCTCCAAATGAGAAGGAACAAATTGGAGATTACTCTGAGTAGATCTGGACCAGCAGATAATTTCCAAGGGCAAGGCAGTGCTCAAGCATGAGAACTGGTTGCAGTGTGGAGTGTTTTCCAACACAAAGCTCAATCTACAGTGAGTGGGAGTGACTCCCATTCTGGGAACAGCAAGGACGGGACATCAATAGAATTCCTGTATGGCAAAAAGAGAAGTGGCAAAATATTCTGGATGTTTGACACCTCCCCTTAAACAAATATCACAGAATCACAGAAAATTTGGGTTGGAAAGGACCTTAAAGCCTATCCAGTTCCAACCCCCCTGCCATGGGCAGGGACACCTCCCACCAGAGCAGGCTACTCAAGGGATCCATCCAACCTGGCCTTGAACTCCTCCAGGGAGGGGGAATCCACAGCTTCCTTGAGCAACCTGTGCCAGTGCCTCAGATGCTTTTTCCAGCTTCCTAAAAGCAAACTGAGTTTTGCTCTCTTTCCTTTTCTAAGTGACGATCTGTAGAATCCCACATGTGACTGACAAGACACATGAAGATAATAATCATATCTGCGGTTGCGATGGTGATCGCTCTCTTACTATTCACGGGATGCATAATTTACCACCGTGCTCGATGCTTTGGTGAGCCATGGTCATCACCCTTAGTGCTTGGGGAGGTTTCAGCATCCCCTCTTTGGCCTCTGCGGGAGAAATTAACTCCTCATTCTAGGCCAGCAAACTGTTAAATCCTTCAGCTTCACCAGCTGCTCAGTGTGTGGTGGACCCTTGGGCTTAGACAGCTCTCCTGGGTTGCCACACCCATCCACCCCACATGGCTAGCAAGCTCCTACACTGAAGTAAGTCCCTCCACCAAGTTAGAGGGGGAACGCTGTAATGACCCTTGGCCGATACGCAACCCGTCTGAAGGAGAATTCAGTTGAAGATGATTTCAAGCCAACAGAATCCAAATAGGAAATAGTTCGTGCAAGTGGACCTTCTGATACAGCCCGGTGCTTAATGATCCATCATGCACAGGCAAGTTTAGGAGACGTGGATGGCAGTGGAGAGACCAAGAGGGCTGCCATGTGCATTTTGATGTATACTGGGCGAATACAGACAAAACTGAACACCGTTACATTCACAATATGAATGGCAATAATATCTCTCAGGTTTGCCAGTCAGTCGAAGGGGCCTGGCAGTCTTACAAGCTTTTAAATGGCAAAGATATTACAAAAGGTTCCATTACTTCCCCCACAGGACTTTCCAATGCCTGTTTTACCTATCCAGTTAGAAAGGATCCTGAAGCTTCGTATCCCAGTGGACACAGGGCTCCTAAAGGCCATTATTGCATTTGTAGGCCGTGTGCTTACAAACAAGTACCTGCCCATTCATGGGGGATACATCATGACAGGGTTGTCTTAAGCGTATTCTGTTCTACATGTTATGTGGCTTTGTAACCTTAACATTCTTACCCTGTGTTATCCCTTGTGGCATACAGTTACTCCAACGTGTTATAACCAATATGCAATTTGTATCTCTTTTCTCATCTGGAGGTGTTAAGCAAAGTCCTGCTGTGCGTTTCTCCACACCGTAAGTACTGCAGATTGTATAGGCTGTTTTGATACAGATGGCTCTTTTCCAGTATCTCCTACCTTGACACTGTCTTTTCTAAGCCACCATTGGGTCCTGAAGGGAACTTTAAGCCATGGGGTGGTGTGAGGAGCTGAACTGAAACATCCTGTCTCAAAGATTGCTGGCTGCAATACAGGACTGAGAAACCACAGAGATGACATCCTTTAGAAGTTCAGCAAAGAACCGCGCTAGAGATGCAGAGCAGCGAGTGCGCATGTCCAAGGGGGTGAAGACGTGCAGCATGTGAGATACCTGTGAGATGTGCGGTTGTTGTGACAACCTGAGCCCTGAAAAGGTACTGAAGGTCCACGTGAAGCACCTGCTCACGCCTCTTTGCCCACCACCACAGCCAGGCCCCACAGAAGCAGCACTGCCGATGCTCCCTGACCTCTGCTCAGCTGAGCCAGTGCTAAGCACAGACGTGTGGCTGAGCCACAGCTGCAAGAGGAGCAAGAGGTGCCTTCTCCTTCTCCAGGAGGAGTTGGTGGTCCCCAAGTCGCAGCAAGAGTCTTAATACCCAGCTGGCAATCCCCCATTTCTGGCACTGCGAGAAGGACTGGGACATCCTGACTCAACCCCAGGCCCCAGGACCTCGGTACTAGATGCACCAATGTTTGTCCCAAGTGCAAGTAGGGGACAGGGATCTAAACATGGGGGGACCCCAAGGAGGTCACATCCAGCTTACTACCTGCCTCTCTTCTCCACAGAAGTGGCATCACCTTGCGCGCACAGCTCTGCCTGGCCCTGGACCAGCTGTGGTTGCTGAGTGATGGGAAGGAGGCAGAGGCAGAAGAAGAGGAAGACGGCAGGAGTGAGGCCAGCAACTCCCTCATCTTCACCTGACCCACTGGCTCCTGCATCACCACTTCTGAGTGAGCTGCAGTGCCATGTCCCATGGCAGCTTTACAGCTGTGGACGATTTATTCTGTCGAAAATCTGATTTATTGGGGCTAAACAAGCAATCCCGTTTAACGAGGAGAATTCCCTGGCCGTGCAGTCCGACTGTTGTACACATAGGATCCAGTGGGGCTCAGCAGAGATCTGCCATTGGGAAAAGATCTCATCGCTTTGAGGAGCACCCTGAGAGGCGTCCCAGCATGAGGGGAGGTCACAGCTGTGCAGCCACAGTGTCCAGCAGGGCAGGCTCAGAGCCAGCTCACTTAGCCTGTCATATTTATGGGAGTGAAGGCATGGACTCATCTCTCACACATCCCCACACAGGCTGTAGAGCCAGGATCCCACCAGGCACCAATGCGCAGGGGCTCTGTCCTTGATTGTCCTCCCAGCACACAAGCACCCAGTTTCAGTGCTCCCCCTACTTATCTGGGTCCTTGCTCTCTCTCTACGCTCGCGAGCTGGACGCAGCTGGGCGGGAGGGCACCTGCCCTGGCCCTTAGCTCCTCTCGTGCCCTCGGCTCCCACCACAGCAAGAGTATCTCTTTTTGCACCAAGCCTTTAGGCACAACAGCGAGGAACATGTTGGGATGGTCGAACGCATATTTGAGTTGGTGGGGGGGGCCACTCTTGCCCTCCCTGGGACAAACAGGCCATGCTGGGGAGGTGTCACCTGTGGCAATCCCCTCACTGCCACAGGTCTAGCCTTGTCAGCACTGCTGATCAGACACCTACAATATGTGGCCTGTGTGGCTGAGCTTATTCCACATCACCCTGTGGTACCACTCGCAGTCCCCTCATGTCACCCTACAGCTGGGCACCCTACACTGAGACCCCACCGAGGGGGAGGAAGGGCTGGGCCAGTTCTTGCATAGGCTCAGTGGGTTTTACTGGGCTCTGGCTGTTGCTCCAAGCATCAGCCAAGCTGATGTCAGGGGTAGAAATGTCACCGATGGTGACAAACTTGCTGAAGTCTTGCTCACGTGCTCATAGCTGGCAGTCAACTTCAGGAACTGCTGTGCTTTGTGTGGGTCCTAGGGCTTTGCCCTCATCCGCTTCTCCAGCATCATTTGCCCCATGGCCGTGACCCTCACGCACATACCTAAGGCGCTCTCTGTCCAGTGGATCATCTCCAGTGCCCCAAGGACTCCCCTGTCTCTGTGAGTGCCCGTGGCCAGAACCGAGGGAGGAGCGAGAGGATTCCATGGCGGAGAGCGCAGGAAAGGAGGGCCAGCGAGCCACATGCCTGGCTCTGGGGTGCTCTGGGAGGTGGAGATTATCCTGAAGAAGAAGAAGAAGCAGTACAGGGAGGAAGAGGCTAAGCACCAGGCTTTGGGAAGGGTTTGGGGAGGCACTGGGAGGGAGGGGATTGAGTAGGTTTAAGTCTTGGCATTCCCTCCAACCCTTCCCAACCGGCCCCCATCCCACTTGTCTCATTTGGCCTGGAAGACCAGGAGCAGAGACCAAGTGCATTTCTGTCTCCCTCTTCTGCCCTGGTTGTGCTCAGCACCTCCAGTTCTCCCACTCTGGCCACCCCTGGTTCTCCCTTTCTGCCTCCCTTCCTTTCCCTCCTCTCCATAGGGCTTGAAGGGGAGGCACAGGAGCAGGACACTCTCATGGGGTTGATCAACCATGACGGTCACCCCATCCAAACATGTGACTTTGAGCTAAGTGCTTTGCCCTCAGAGCACTCAACTCTGAGAAGGACTTGTGGTCCTTGGGCTTTCTGAGCCCTCAAGACCTCTCAAGGACTCAAGGTTTTCCTCCCCCTCTCCCAAGGGTGACTCCATAGGCACGGACAAATTGATGCTGTTCCAGCTGCTGAGCAATTGGGGCCACACAGAATACACCTGCATCCAGCGCTTCCGCGTGCCTGGGCATCCAGTGTCTGGATCCCCAGCTCCCATGTGGGATGAGGACACTGCTGGGCTGAGAGCAAGAAGGGTTTTTTCTGCTTTGCCACTTCACACAAGGCATCCTTGGCTTGCACCCGCTTCCTCCAGGGAGCAGCTCCCCAGAGGCAGAACAGTTGGGCTTCAAGGACTGAAGTGGACAAGGGCAGCAGAGCGCGTGGACCACCAAGGCCAAAAGCACGCAGCTTTTTACTGCCAAAATTGCAGGAAAATCAATGGACATGTGCGTGCCTGTACCAGTTTATTAAGCGGCCTTGATTTTCCTGACTGTTGCTGTGATGGTTCTTCTAAAACTCATCTGTTGTCCTGGTAAATGCTGACCTTGTAATTGTCTGTGTAAATTTCCGTCTTCTTTTCAGGCTTCTGGTCCCCCAGAAATTCAGACCAGTCTACATCACATTCTTGTTTCGTAAAGTTAGGTGAATTCAAACTTGTTATAATTCTTACAGTTGTTTGAGAGTTAGATGGTAATAATTAGACTCTACATGCGCTACATCACTTTCCTTTCCTTCTTTCTTTGTCTTTCATGCCACCACAGAGAACCACCCCTGGGACAGCAATGCAGAGCCATGGGGTGAAGAAAGAGACTGTAAAAGACTCTCTAGGTTGTTTGTCTCAACTAATAGATGGTTAAGCATTACAAACAGTAGAAGGTTAAGAGACTCTACCAATGAAAGGGGTGAACAAAGAATACAGAAGAGGACAAAGGCCCTCTCACTACTGGTTTAAATGGTCTCTGTGGTTTGAAAATCAGCCGACGGAGAAGAGCGTGCACAGAAGTTCCAAGAGGGCCTCGGGTTTATTAGAGGACATGAGAGGAAATCTATTGCGAGGAAGGACAAGGACCACCAGAGGGGAGAAAATGCCTAAGACTGGATGCTAGATGGCACCAAAGACCACTAAATGTACAGCTTTGCATTCTGTATAAACATGTCTTTACCTTAATTAAGGAAGCTGGAGATGTAAACAATTTACGGGAAAAGTAATGTATATGTACAAGACACACTCAATATAATGCGATCCCCTCTCCGCCTCTCACACATCGCTGCATTTCCTGCTCTTTCTCTCTGATTTCTGATCTCATTTTCCCTCCCCTGTCTCTGCCCCAAAAAACTGTCACTATTTTTGCCACTGTCTGCCCGGTCCCTGCTAGGATTTCCCAATTCCATCTGGTATTTCACAATTCCTGCTGAAATTTCCCAGTTCCAGGCAGGATTTCCTGTTTCCTGATGGGATCTTCTGGTTCATGCCAGGGTTTCCCAGTTCCTGATGAGGTTCCTCAGTTCCTGCCGGGATTTCCCAGTCCCTGCCGCGATTTTCCAGTACCTCCTGCTCTGCCCATGCCCACTGCTCTTTTATCCTTCCTCTCCTCTCGCACCCTTCCCTCCCCTTTTCCACACGCTTTTGCTTTCCCACCCTTCTCTTTCCCCTCTTTCCTGCAGTCGGACCTTTTCTCCCGCCCCATTCCCTCTGCAAGTCCCCGCCCCTGCAGAGATGTGTCTCCCGATTGGTCCCTGGGCAGCAGCCCCCGCCCATCCCCTGAGATGATTGCTCATTGAGCTGTCACTCTGCCCTGCCTGAGCCCAGCCCTCCTTGGGGTTATGCGGCCTCTGATTGGCTGACACGGGATGGGGCTGACCTGAAGGCCCCGCCACCCACACTGCTGTGCTCTGACTGGGCAGCGGAGCCGTCGCTCTGCCGCACTCACCCGCCCCACCGGGAAGTGCCTGCACAGCTGCGATCTTGTCGTGGGGTCAGCTCTGTTTGCAGACTTTGCTTGTGGGAAACGCAGGGTCAGACAGAGCTGGCTCCAAAGTTCCAATCAGCAGGGACTGGGCTGCTGTGAAGTTCATAATAACACTAAGGAGTCCTTTTAAAGTGACAGAATGTGCGTAAGAGTCCTGGGAGAGTCCATACACACGCGTGTGAGTGGGAAAAAGAGACAGAGATGAGTCGGGAGCACGTGGTCCTGTAGCCCTTGTGCAGCGTGTCTCCAGCCCAGTTCGTGGGGTGGTGGGTGTGCACCAGTCTGGTAGACGGGCTTGTATTTACAGGGGAGATCCGTGCCCTATTAGCATGGGAGGGGTGGTCTTGCTGTACACGCACAGAAGCTCCTTCGAGAAGCTTCTGGAGTTGAGGCTCAGGGGTCCCAGGGCACTCGGGTGGCTGGGGGAGGCTGCTGCTGCTGCTGCTGCTGCTGCTGCTGCTGCTCCTCCCCTCCTCCTCCCCGCCTTTGTGCCAGCTGCAGCCCCTGCATGTGAGAGGAGCTGGGGGAGCCGCTACACCTCCCCCTCATTGTCAACCAGGAGTCACAGAACAGCCCCAGAGGCGACGCGCGGACCTGCACCCAGGCAATGCTTATGACACAGAATGTTTGAGACACAAGAAGTACACCAGACTCAGACAATGTTTACAGGTAGAGTCAGTTTTACAGAGCCTGAGAGTTTCTTTACCTGTATAGTGCTGATCAACCAGGGAATGGCATTCTGGCTTCCAAGGCCCCTCACAGCACAGCAATTCCATAGCCTCCTGCAGGATTTAATGGGAAAAGACTTTGGATTCCATAAGGTGCAAACGGGAATTCCTGCTTCCAGGTGTGGTGCTCCTTCAGCGATCCCAGGCACAGCAGGATGATTTTGATTGTGTGGATCCTGCTGAAGTTTAGGGAAGTATTTCCTTGATCTGCTTAAGCAAACAGGACCCGGGGTGGTCTCTTGAGACCAAGCTTTGGGATTCATCATGCCTGGCAGAAGTTTCCTCTCTGCCGGGGTCACTTCCAGCACACGCGGAGCCCTCTGCTCTATCCCGGATTTGGTAAAGAACACAGAGCAGAGCAAAGCGGCTTCACCAGGGCCAGGCTGGAGGCATTTGTTTGGCAAGGAGTGCTCAGGAATGTTGGAAATTGCCAAGCACAGGGTGTTCATCCAGGCTTTGGCATTTACCTAGTAGGGCAGTTCCTTCATTCCCAGATTTCCATAGCTGCAGGACGTTGCCCTGCGTTTCGTGCAGGCAGTGCAATGCCAGCTCCATGTTCCATCTTCCCACTGGCACAACACCAGCGTTGGCCATGGTGAGCAGCTCCGTGACGACAAAGGCAAGGAAAACCAACAGGGAGTCAGGTTCTGCCAGGAAAACATGGGATAAGGGGACAGGGCAAGTGAAACAAGTCTGCAGAGAGACTGGAGAGCAGAGAAAGGCTCCAGAGCCCCGGAGAGGAGGTTGGGGACAGGCAGGAGCTGGGCTGTGCTCATGAGGAAGATGAGATAGGATGAGAGGAAATAGCCTCAAGATGCACCAGAGGAGGTTTAGATTGGATATTGGGAAAAATTCCTGCCCAGAAAGGGTTGTCAGGCACTGGAACAGGCCTCCTAGGGAAGTGGTGGAGTCCCCTGTCCCTGGAGGGATTTAAAATCCATGTTGATGTGGCACTTCGGGATGCGGTTTAGTGGTGGGATTGGCCCTGTTGGATTTCTGGTTGGACTCAAGGATCCTAAAGGTCATTTCCAACCTAACGGATTCCGTGATTCCATTAGTGCACACCGTCCCAGTACAGAACATCCCATTGATGCCCAACAAAGCCTACATCACCCTCCATCTGCTACCAAAATCCAAATGAGCTTTAAACACACGCACACAGAGGAAATTGTGGATCTTCTGTCGGAGTGTGCTCAGAAGACATTCTCCCAGCACGTCCCTCATGTTTTTCCTGCATCGCTAAAAAGAAAAGTGATGCTGATAGACTGGATGTTTAAATTGCTAAAAATTAGGATTCGGAAATGTAAATGAGTCTTCAGACCCTGAGAATTAAACTTTCTACATTAGAAGAGGGATTTGGACCTTAAAATCAGTATTTGTACACTTGAAATGTGGTTGTCTCTCAAACAATTGAGAGACTCGGCCATAAAATGCAGGGTTTTGATGCTGGATTGTGATGTCTGAACACTACAAATGATGCTTTGGGACATAAAAATCAGGCCTGGAGCCCTAATACTTAAGGCCTGCACCCATAAAATCTGGTTTAGTCTCCCCAAAAGTAATTCTCTGGATCCTAAAAATGACACTTTGCACCCTGAAAATGAGCCTTGCAAACCTGAAGATGTGACTTTGAGAATTTAGACCTTAAAAATAAAAATTGGAGCCTAAAATTAGGTTTTGGATGCCAAAATTAGGACTTTGGAAAGGAAAAATAAATCTTGAGCCCCTTAAAAAAGGCTTTGAGCCTTAAAAATTAAGCTTTCCAATCTAAAAATGCAGACTTTATCTGAAACAGAGGATTTGTAGCCTAGAAATGTGGCTTTGGGAATGAAGCTTTGGAACTTAAAATGAGGTTTAGGAAATCAAAACAAACACTTTGGGGAAAAAAGGGAGCTTCAGGCCCTAAAATTGAGGCTTTGCATTCCAAAACAAGGCTTCAAACCTATAAATGCAACTTGGGACCCAAATAAAAAGGCTTTTGTCCCGCAAAATGAGAATTTACAACCTAAAGATAAAAGGGCCCAAGAGAAAAGGACTCCTTGAGAGAAGGACTCCTTAATAGAAGGACTTGTACCCTCTAAATTAAAGTTGGGACCCTGGAAATTACAATTTTCTTTCACAAAATAAGGCTTTGTACCCTACAAGAGAGGTTTGAACTCTAAAAATGAGGTCTGTGGGCCCTAAAAGTTACGTTGAGGACCTTAAGGCAAATGAGCATTTGGGCAGTAGGAATCAGTTTTCAGGATTTAAAGTGAGGCTTTATACCCTAAAAAGATGGGTTTTCATTTGGACCCTGGATGCTCCAAATGAGGCTTGAGTCCCCCCATAAAAGTGAAACTTTGGGACCTGAAAATGAGGTCTCAGAAACTAAAAATGAAGCTTTAGGCCCTAAAACTGAGTGCTTGGACTACCAAAATGAGGATTTGGAGGCTAAAAATAGAGTTTGAAAGCCAACAATGGGGATTTGGAAAGGAAGAAAGAGACTTACGTGTTGATGATATTTTGAGCAATACAGGCCATGAATTGTTGTTTCATTCTATTGTGCACGACCCTGCCTATGTGGCTACACACAAGGACACATTGTCCTTGTCAAGCCTGATAGAAGAAGTTGGCTAGAATAAGCAGAAGAAATACAAGGTTGCAGATAAGAAACTTGCTAAGAAAATTTGCTGATCGCTAAGAAACTTGCTAACTGCAAGCAGACTTGCCCCAGCTACATCGTGATGTGTGCTGATGGGTATTTAACCAATCATAGAGCTACCGCCAGCATGTGAGCAGCTGAATGCATCCAATCAATCACTGAATCCTGTCGCTTGAACCCTGTTGAATTTCTATATAAACAGTGTATCTTTTGTAATAAAGTAAGCATTGACTGAATTTCTATGAGACTAGGTCTTTGACTCCGAGCTCCCGCGCTTCACTTATGGATGTAAAAGTGAGGATCTGGACTCTAAAAATTAAAGTCTGTGCCCGAAGAAAAGTTGTGAGTTGTAGAAGAGGGGCTTGGACCCTATAAATGTAAGATGGGACTTTGAAATTGAAGCTTTAGATCCTTAAATTTTTTACTGGGACCTTTAAAATCATGGTTTGGGCCTTAAAAATTTTACTTTTGCCTTTTAAATGAGCCTTTGAACCTTAGAACTGGGCTTTGGAACTCATAAAGGAGGCTCTGGTTTTGTTCCTCAAAATTAAGACTATTTGGGCCCTCAAATTGAGACTTTTTCCTTTCAAAATGCTTCTTTCAACCATAATAAAGAGACTTGGGTCTCAAAAATGAAGGTCTCTACATTTTCATATTAGTGCGGGAGTTCACTAGCTGGGGAGAAGGGAGTTCTGCCTGGACAAACTCCAGGTCTCCTCTGGACATCAAGGAACTTACCTGCCTTCCTGGTCCCAGCCATCCCTCCCACTATGATGTGACCATCTGGGTTTCTTAATATACCCACCCCTAAAATGAAAATATTCACTCCTGTATAGTCGTATCAGTCAAAGTCATTGTTCGCTCAGCACAACGTGCAGGATTAATTAATACTTCATAACAACCCTGAAATCCTTTAAGATTCCTGCCAGCATAGAGCTGATGGGAGAAAAAACAATCTAAGTAATTCCACTCAAAAAACTGTTGAAAACAAATTTCTGATATTGCTACTCACCTTTCTCTTGCAGCACAACATTCATATTTAATATACATTCTTCTTTTAACATACACAACCAAATGGATAGTGCGTTATTAACTTTCAGTGTTCGCTTCTTTACAGCAGACAGTACACTTAGATCCAAACAGCAGTAGATTGATTATGGTAAGATTTTATTATAGTATGGAGGAATCTTGACTTGTTTTTTCAAGTTGGTAAATCACTTAAACACATGTCAGAGTACATTGATTAAGCCTACACTATTTGGGTTCTGACTAAGGGTGTGCTTTATTGCTTTGAATCAAGGTCTTAACTCACGAATCACATCTAGTGAATTACATCTTACATCTGAATTACACAACTCGTGAATTACGTCTAGTAAGATGTGAGAGGTGAACAGGGCCTTCTCTATTATGATTCTCAGAGTTGTCTTCCCATAATAATTCTACACTCTCTGACTTGTCCGAAAAATACCCCAATTGTTGTGATATTTTTATGAAAAGAAGCAAGGCTGATGAGTGCTTTGCAGGCTGCTGGCAGCTTGATTTATGAAAGTGGCAAGAGGTAACAAACTCTTTCATGGGAATCTGACTGGCTCCACTTGTATCTGAATGATCATCGAAAGCTCCTGAGAATCTGCCTTTAGTACAATGTGTTAGGACACTAAGAGGCTTTTATAGTATTTTTTATTATGTACATTAAAATAAATAAAGAAGAATATCATGTATTGGGAAACCTAAAGAGTTTCATTTGACATGCCCCTTTAATCTTTTTGGGCTTTGCTCCATCTCTTGTGCAACATGAGCGAGCTCAGAAAACTGCATCATCCAGGTAGATATTAACTGGTTTAGCATATACAATAGCACTGCAGAATAATAACAGTTAATAAACAAAAAAAAAACATAAAAAACCCAGACAGGGTTATTATTTTGCCACTTTTTTCACTACCTCAGAAGACTTGTGTTTACTTCATTTAAAATACTCAGTGGCAAGAGTTACAAAACAGAGTGACAGTCTCTAGTTCAAAAGAAATCAGCAAATGACACAGTGTTGTAAAAATTTGCCCGTAATTATCTTTTCTATCAAAAAAAAGGACTCTAATTTAAGCAAGGACTAAAATTCTACTCAACTGCTCTAACTCCTGAAGTGGCCATTGGTGACAGTGATTACTTTTCGGACTTGTATATATACTGGACACCCAGGGACTACTAAGACACATTGAAAATGCAACTTTACCTTGATCTTTGTCTTCTACATTATTGGTTACCCTATAATGAAGTCAACTTAGTGGCAACTTTCTGGAAAATTCAGCCTTATTCACTTCAGTTTGTTCAGTCCAAAATGCTGCAGCTGAAAGACACCTCAGATTTGAATTCTGAGGAAGTCGGGAGGTGGTACTAATGCATTAATGCTTAAATTATATGAGAACTGGGAAAACTGGGCTTCCTAGGCAGACTTACAAAGCAGACTGCCGTGAACTTCACATCTCCAAAGAGCTAGGCTCAAAGGCAAGGAATACTTCCTAGGGATCTCAGTTCTCAGCAGCTGTGGGACTTAGAAGAGCATCTGTTCCACTGGGTGGCAGCAGCATCCGTGGGATCACAACAAAGAGAAACACGGAGTCTATATGTACATGTACGTGCCCTAAACCAACAGTCTACTACTGAAGCGGGCCAGTAAGGTTTGATTTTATTAGGTGGCAAGATGACAGTCCACTGGAGCCTCTTCCTGCCAGTAATAATCTGTCACCAGTGTTCTCCACTTTGGAAACACACCCTGTGTAAATTAATCACCTGCTTCAGCACATGCAGAAGCTGTTCAGTCAGGATCTTGGCTTGCTTGGCCAGGAAGGGAGTGAAGGCAAATTTGCAGATGGTGGTGGGCATATTCATCAACAGTCTCACCCGTGCCAAGCACACACCTGGCACTTGTAGACAACAGCCATAAAACCTTCATTTCCTTTCGCTTCTTGAAGACAGATGATCTAGTCAAGTATTCTTTTAGTTATCCCACATAAGGAGACTTGAATGTTTTAATACAAAATTTACTTATTTGAAGATACTTGACATTATATGGTATTTTGAAGAATGATACTACAATGCACTGAAATGGCAACACAAGCACAATGTAGCAATTACAATATGCAATTGAATCACAATACAAACCTAAGTCCCACTACCAGTCCTTATATGCTCCACTCTCATGATGCTGGATGTTGCCACACTGGGAAGGCATGGGTAGGTTGTAGCCAGCACAAGTCCATTGTTTTCTTCAAAGTCCATTTTGTTGGTTGGTTGATTTTGGTGCTCTGTGTTGGGCTGAGCCACATATACAGTCCCCTCCTGTAGGTCTGACTGGCTCAGGCTTTCTATTGTTTGTTTTAAGAAAGCTCATTCACAAGACCCATTTACCCACTCAGCTGATGCAGCCATTTTATCTACAAAAAAAAAGTCACACATTGGTCCCCTTGGTATTAAATTCAGCATCAATTACCATAGCTGTGGCCACTTACTAGATTCCTTTTTGATCCTTGTGACACTTCCTTGTCATCTTTGTCTGCCTTCTCTGAGTATTCTCCCTCTGTAGGAATTTGTAGTCTGGTCACAGATAAGGACAGCACAATAAGTGCAGGCTACCTTCGTGCCTCCTTGCCAATGATATGTAAAGGCCCAGCCAGTGGTAGGGATGTTTTGGTGCGTTTCGTGCCTGATGGGAGCAATTGCATGTTCTGCCTTGGACTTCGAGTGTCCAGAGACAAGGAGACCAGACAAGACAGTAAATTGCTATGCAGGATGCATTTCTTTATCTGCAAACAGTACACAGGTTCCCCTTCTTGAAGTTAAAAGCTGGAAGGAGGCTTGTCCTGAAGAGCAGATCTCACATTTGCCACACAGGATTAGTTATTCACAGAGCCACTTTTCTTTCAGCCTTCCTGACACTGATAAAACAAAATACATACATGCAGAAATCTTTATAGAAGGCAATTGAGGTGATGCCTTGGAAGCCTGCTCAAATATTCTTCTAGGAACTGAAGAGCAGAAATCAGTCTTTTTTTTGAAAATTGCTTTTATAGGGGAGGAGGGGCAAGGTAGTTGGTAGCTGTATAAAATAATATATAGGAAAGGATGATGTTTGTCTGTGACAGTCTCATCACCCAAAACAGTTCTCTCTTTCTCACAAACTTACTGTGCCAATGAACATTGCCTTAGAGAACAGATATGTCTTCTTACAAACAATTCATTATTTTTCCAATTGAAGAAAGATGCAAAAAGTCGCATTTTTCTTTCTTCCATCTTCTCTGAGTGTGTTTTGATGCTTTTTGTCCTTGACAACCTTCCATTTTCTGTCTTTGACAACCTTCTGTTTTCTTTCCTGCAGGTTGGCCGTGCTGCCAAAAGAGGGCAACAACCACGCAGAGAAACTGGACGCCTGGCCCTGTATTTGGTCTCATGGGCATTGAATTCAAACGATCATTAGCACAGAAATTTAATATAATGTGTCTTACTGCAATTACTGTTCACTGCACTTAGACCACTGCTAATTTGTTCTTACTGCAAAAGCAAATATCTGAATTGTTCTCCTTCATGTTTTCTTTCATACAAAGAAATCAGCCAAAACTTCTGCTGAATCATTTGAAAATAAGTTCTGTACCAAGGGTATATGGCCAGAAAAATGCCATATGCTGATGTGGGGATTCTGTGTGGAAGGCATAGATCCCACACCTGCATTTCCACAGCTTTACAAGGAACACATAATGAACAAGTGTAAAGCTATACTGCATCTTTATTTCCACATGTAAGGTGTTATCGTTGTCATTGTTCACTCTGTCAGCTTCTTAATGCAGGCTGCTTTACAGAATAACAGAATCATTTAGGTTGGAAAAGACCTTTAAGATTATCATGCCCAACCATAAACCTGACATTGCCAAGTCCACAACCTCATTTCAGGCAGTTGTGGAGAGCTATACAGTCTCCCCTCCGCCTCCAGACTAAACAAACCCAGTTATCTCAGCTGTTTCCCATAGCACTTGTGCTCCAGAGTCTTCCCCAGGTCTGTTGCTCTTCTCTGGACACAGTCCAGCCCCTCGATGTCTTTCTTGTAGTGAGGGGCCAAGAACTGAACACAGGATTCGAGGTGCAGCCTCACTGGCACCAGATAATACACTGCTCTGTTCTATATGCAGCATTTTCTCCCATATCCACTATTCAGAGCCAACACCTTCACATGTAAGACTGTGTGATCAGATGATGACGTATCCTAAAAGGCATACTTATTCCAGCATTTATTGGCATGATCCAAGCTGAATTTGCTTTTGGGGGGGGGGGGAGGGGGGAAAGTAACCTGGTTGGTTTTAATACAGTTAGTTATTTTTACCCCCAAAAATCTGCAGTCTTCTGGCCTCTGCCTCTGGAGGCAGTTGTTTCTCCTGCTATTTTAATCTCACATATACTGTAATCTTCCATATTTTTGAGATTACAATATTCACAGCAGACTTTCACTTAATGAGGAAAATGTCATGGCCTGATGGAAAAAGGAGATAGAGCGAGATAGTGCATGGGCTTTGTGTTAATGTGGCACAAAAGTGTTGTTGCTCTCCTAAGGCTCTGCACTTCCCACGTCAACCACAGATGCCGGCTATTTACCTGGTTACTGGAAAGCACCCGAAGTTCTACAGATAAAATGAAACATGCTTAAGGACAGAAACATTCTGTGCAGAGCTGGATGGGGCTGTAACAATGGGAAAGCACAAAATGCTGGATGATTCCTGCTGCCTGTGCTATACTTAGACTCAAATGGACTAATGCTGGCTTAACCTTGTGTATAAAAAAAGGAAAATCTGTGGCTGAGCCCCAGACCTGGCTGTGGGAGTCTCAGGGCAAGAGGAGCTCAAACAGCACCAAGCCCACAGGGAAGGTGCTTGGCTAATGTCAGACCAGAATTGCCTCAGGCAGAAACCTCTCTGACTGGGAAAGGAGAAACATCTGTAGTCCAACCAGTGATTCTGCTCTTTTCTCTTCAGCCAAGAGGCCATGCAGCAACTAGTGCTTTAGGGGGAGGGAGATTACAAGGGAGGAGGGGAGACACAGGGAATGGGGTGGTGGGGTTGAACACGAGCCAGCAGTGTGCCCTGGCAGCCAAGAGGGCCAGTCGTGTCCTAGGATGCATCAAGCATGGCTTTGCCAGCTGGTTGAGGGAGGTGATTGTCCTGCTCTACTCTGCCCTGGTGTGGCCCCATCTCGAGTGTTGTGCACAGTTTTGGGCATCACAGTGTAAAAAGGATATCAAGCTACTGGAGAGTGTCCAGAGGAGGTCACAAAGCTGGTGAAGGTTCTGGAGGGGAAGCTGTTATGAAGAGTGCCTTAAGTCACTTGGTCTGTTCAGCCTGGAGAGGAGCGGGCTGAGGGAAGACCTCATCACAGTTTACTGCTTCCTTACAAGGGCAAAAACAGGAACAGGTGCTGGTCTCTTCTCTCTGGTGGCCAATGATAGGACCCAAGAGCAGGAAGATGCGCCAGGGGAGGTTTAGACTGGATAGTAGGAGAAGTTTCTTCACCCAGCAGGTGGTGGAGCACTGGAACAGCTCACCAGGTTAGCAGTCATGGCACCAAGGCTGACAATATTCCAGAAGCATTTGAACAATGCACTCAGACACATGGTGTGAATGTCGAGATTGTTCTGTGCAGGGGTTGGACTCGATGATCCTTACGAGTCTGTTCCAACTCAGGTCACACTGTGATTCCATAGTTACTCCAGGCAGAGGCTGCTCTCTGCCTGGTCTCCTCAGGGGGTTTGCTTGGGGCTGCAATCATCGCAATGAACACTTCCCAACTCCTGGTTCAACTACCATAGAAAGATTTGGGTTGGAAGGGACCTCAAAGCTAATCCAGTTCCACCTCCCGTGCCACGGGCAGGGACACCTCCAACCTGGCCTTTAACACTTCCAGGCCATCATCCCGATGCTTCACATGTCCCCACTCCCCGCCCAGGTCCGCCGCACCGTCGGGGGGCGCCCTTTCCTCTCTGCATACACCCCCACCCCCTCTAGGGGAGGGGCGAGCAGGAGGCGGGACGCGCTAAGGCCGGAAATAGCGATCCTGGTCGGAAGTGGCGCTCGCGGCGGCTTAGGCGGCGGCAGCCTCCGCTCGCCATGCATCCGCGGCGCCCCGAGGGCTTCGATGGGCTGGGCTACCGCGGCGGTGCCCCGGAGCCGGGCCGCTGGGTGAGCAGCCCGCCCGACATCCCCGGCAGCCGCAACCTGCACCGCGCCGAAGCGGGGACGCCCCTGGCGGGCAGCGGCTTCAACGAGGAGACCACCCTCGGGGCGCCTGGCCCCGGTGCCGGTAAGGAAGGGGCCTGCCCGGCTTATCGTGTCCCAACCGCCCATCAGCTGTTTCGGACCTGTGGGGGAGGGCGAGCAGGCCCGCCCGGGTACGGGCTGAGCCGCGGAGTGACCGTGCTGAAGCCCGAGAAAGCATCCTCTGGGAGAAAAGGTAGTTGCTGGAGACCGGCAAAATTTCCTTTAGAAGGATGAGGAGATGTTCCGGCCGAGCTGAAATGTCCTTTGGGAGAAGGTGGAGCTGCTCCGGCTGTGCCTGGAGCGCAGGGAAAGTCTCCTCCGGGAGAAGGAGGAGTTGCTCCGGGAAAGTGTCCTTTAGGAGAAGGAGGAGCTGCTCTGGCCGTGCTGGAGCGCTGAGAAAGCGTCCTTTGGGAGAAGGAGGAGTTGCTCCGGCTGTGTTGGAGCCAAGGAAAGTGTCCTTCAGGAGAAAGGAGCCGTTCGATCTCGTGTTGCGCTCCAGCAGCCGCTTCACTGTGTAGCACCTCGCAGTTACACGCCTACACGACTGAAAGTGCCAGGACGCACCCGGCAGCCTCTGGTGAAGCAGCGTGGGGACAGTTCCCCACTGCCCCTGTAATCCATGTCCCGCAGAAGTGCTCTGGCTTGTTTAAGGGCAAGAAGTGCCTCTGAGTCTTGCAGTACGTTTTCTTATTTAGTCAGTGTTGGTGTTTCAGACTTTGTGTTTTCTGGCTGCTTCACTGTTATGTTGGAGAACTGCTAGAGGTGTGGCATGAGGTGACGATATAAACCCTCTCTCCATCCACGGTAGTGGAGGAATCCCAGAACTGGAAGAATTTTAGGAAGCAAGTGTGTTTCAGGTCTTTCCCAGTAATTGCTGAGAAACTGAGCAGAAACCTCAGAAGTGCCTCGTTTTATGTCTTTGTGAAATTGAGGTGAGTTAAGAGGGGAAAACTTGCTAAATCTAGGCTACAGAGCATTGTCTTTAATTAAAAGGATGCTCTGGGCATTTTGTATACACCTGAGCATCGAAGAGTTGTTTTAAATTTAATTGTACTAATGGTTGACGCTGTTTTATTTTTTTTAACCTTTAGTGCAGTGGGGGATTTTTGAGCCTTATAGTGAGTACAACCCTCAGATGGACTTTCATCCATACAAGCGCTACTGAATTATTCGTAGATACTTGGACTCTGCCTTTTTTTTTTTGACCTGTCTGATCAAGGAGGGTGTGTTGATTCTGCATTTTGGATGACCGATAAGGAGCTGCTGTATCAGTGCAGCTTCTGCAGATGGAAAGAGCCTTGCCATTCTTCTTAGGAGGGCTGACTCCTCTGTGGTGCTCCATAGAAGTTACTGTCATTAAAATGCTTACAGCCTACTTGCTCCCTGGAGACTGCAGGGCTGAACATTAATTTTCGGTTACCTTTACAGTTCCCATAATTTTCTTAGAATGTTTTCTGATAATTCTCCAAGTATAAACGTCTGGTAGGAGACAGCACAGAATTAAACCCATTACTCTTGTTGCAATTTTAACAGTTCTGTAGTAGCTAGATTTTTGCCAGGGAGTGGAGACAAAAAAATTACTTGAAATGTCTCATTGTATTGATGTTTATTATTATATCATTAATGGAATTTTGTGCTACTTTTCCCAAACCTTCTCTCTGTACTCTTTGTACTATTTTTGTCTTTAAAATTAGTTTCACCTCAGATATTTAAGTTTCTAGTTCACAAGTATTGTGAACTCTCATGCATGGTAACATTTTCAGTGGTTGGTTTGAGATAGATTTTTTTTAGATATTAAAATAGTCTATTTTACTCTTGACTTTTGTCTTTCTCCCCTCCATAGCTGTTTTAAAACAAGAATAATTCTATTTATAAAAGTATGCACAAACCCAAGTGCATTCCTGAGGGAATATTTTTTTTTTATATTCTCTCTTCCTGAGTTGCCATAAAAGCTGTGGTTTAGTGCTTGTAATTTTTTTAAGCAAGTACGGTATAAAATTGTTTTTTCTGATGGTCTACATGGCATTTTCTTACGCTTTGTGCTTATCACTACTATATAATCTGTTGGGTTTTTTTTTCAGAGCAGCTGAACAGATTTGCTGGCTTTGGTATTGGCCTAGCAAGGTAAGGGCTGTGTAATAATTTTCATTGATAATGAAGTAGTAAAGCTGTAGTTGTCTCATTACTCCTATGTACACTTTTATGTTGTATATTTATGGTTGTAGACTTAGGCAGTTGAAATGCCTTTGGAAACTTGAAATCTCTTCTCTTTAAAGTGTTTCTCAAAATAACTTAATCAACAGTGAATATCAGAAGCAGCTTTTTATACAGCCTGCCCAGGATATGTATACCCTATCAGAAATATCTAGAAATAACACCACAAAATTGTTTTCACATTTGCCACTTTCACTAATGTTTTTAGGAAATGCGAATTTTCCTGAGAAAGTGAAAATGTCTTCAAGTATTTTGTCAAAGTGTACCAGAATACTAATATTGATCTAGCCAAGTGGTCCAATAAGCATTTTATTTTTTATTATGATGACTCTGATTATTGATAGTATCTTAGAGAAATTGTTGGAATTTAGCATATTTAGTAACATTTTTGAAGCTTAAATTGTAAAGCGTAAGGACATCATAAGCTTAGGATTTTTTTGTACATTTCCCACTCGGTCACACTCACCTGATCAGATTTTTCCTGATCAGTGTACTGATGCAACTTGTGAAAAGGTGGGAAGTGGGGGTTTTCATCTTGAAAATGTTAGGGCTGAAAATAGTTTTGATCTCTGTTTACCCAAATTTGAGTTTTCTCATAGAAAAGTGTATCTCTCTTCAGAATGTGAGAGTACTTGTGTCACTTACCCTTGTGTCTCTTCTGCTTAGAGATGAGAACCTTTTACTTGATCACCAGCCTGCCCAGCTCCTTACACCATTCGACCCCTGATGTCCGGCACAACCTCTTTTAACCAGTTTAACTAAGACAGAAGACAAACCTGGATTATTTTTTTGCTGTTTCAGTTAGGTTGATTTACCTGGGAGCTGACTGGCTGTGAAAGCCAGCAGACACCTGCTAACTGGACCAGAGAAGGAAAGGAATAAAGAAGAGGGACTAGGAAGAGCCCTTTTCAGCACGTAATGAGTTGCTTAAATTGGATCATCCTGTCTCATGAAAATGCCTGTGACTTTATCCCACTACCTCCTGTGCAGTCTCTCAGCTTGCTCTGTCAGACCCCTTGATGAGCCTGTTCAGTTTTTTAAATAGAATTATAGAATCATCTGGGTTGGAAGAGACCTCCAAGATCATCAAGTCCAACCCTTAATCCAACAGTATCATAATTACTAGATCATGGCACTAAGTGCCACATCCAGTCTTATTTTAAAAACCTCCAGGGATGGTGAATCCACCACCTCTGTGGGCAGGCCATTCCCATGCCTGATTACTTGCTCTGTGAAGAACTTTTTTCTGATATCCAGCCTAAACCTTCCCTGGCAGAGTCTAAGCTCGTGCCCTCTTGTTCTGTTGCTGGTTGCCTGGGAGAAGAGTCTGACCCCCACTTGTCTACAACCTCCTTTCAGATAGTTGTAGAGAGCGATGAGGTCACCCCTGAGCCTCCTCTTCTCCAGGCTAAACAACCCCAGCTCCCTCAGCCTCTCTTCATAGGACTTGTGCTCAAGTCCCTTCACCAGTTTTGTTGCTCTTCTCTGGACCTGCTCCAGCACCTCAATATCTTTCTTGAACTGAGGGGCCCAGAACTGAACACAATACTCAAGGTGTGGCCTCACCAACGCCGAGTACAGGGAAAGGATCACTTACCTCATCGTGCTGGCCATACTATTCTTGATACAGGCCAGGATGCCATTGGCCTTCTCGGCCACCTGGACACACTGCTGGCTCATGTTTAGCCTCCTGTCAATCAGTACCCCTGGGTCCCTTTCCATCTGAATGCTCTCCAGCCACTCTGTCCCCAGCCTGTAGCGCTGCATGGGGTTGTGCAGAACCTGGCACTTGGCCTTGTTGAATCATGAAAAGCATAGCCTGACTTCTCACAAAAAGAAGCCTCAGTGATGCTAAATTTAGCACCAAGATAATTTTCTCAGCTTTTGCTTACTGGTAGCAGATTTAAATGGTGACTTCAGGAAAAAATATGCTACTCACTGGACAAAAACATTGGCTAGTATAATTTTTCCATTATTACTGGAAATAACTGGAAGGAGTAAGGTCTAGTCCCACCAAATATGTGAAGAGTTGTTTTATTTCTTTCCAGCCTTATCTAGATGAATGAGCTGAGAAGAATACCAGTGAAGGAGTGGAGCCATAGGACATTAATCTGCTTCAGGAGCAGAGAGGTGTTAGTGTGACTCAGTTGTCCTGTTCAGCTGTATGTTTTGTTTTCTATGTCCTGAAAACCATGGCCACTGGGACTAAAATGAGCGTGTGGTTTTGGAAGCTGATGAACTTTGTATCATTGCTGAGAGCAATTCTCCTTGCTTTTGCTTTTGCATTTATACCAGATCACTTGTTGGACACTCATGGTTCAAAGTCAGAATCTTGTAGGAAAAAAAAAAAGAAAAGCAAAGGAAAAGGAAAAGGTTGGATTTTGTGATGTTAGTTAAGTTGGCTACCAGGAAGGCTTAGTAGCTAGCAGCTGGAGTTCAGGGAAGGTTTTGCCTCTTCTGGTATTAACAAACTACTAATTAGCTGAATAGTTATGAAACTGCAGGCTCGTTACTTTTCTGTGCCAATTAGTACTTGTTTATCCCCAGTAAAATCCCTGTAAGAGACCTGCCCCAATGATCCTGTGGGTTGGTGGTCAGAGCTATTACACGGGATGCTTGGGTGAAGCTTGGAGGTTTTGCTTTACTAATTGTTATCCCAGGTTTGAACTGCATACAGGTGAGAACCTTGGCTACTCAGGCACTTTGAGACGAAATGAAAAGTTTATCTGTGTGCATGTGACCAGGAATGCTACTTTAGAACTGAGAGAATTCTCCTGTGAAGATTTGATTGACAAACCATTTCTTGAGGTGGAAGGAATTTGCTTTGGACATTAACGTTTTCTGATGGAAAAAATGTCAGCCTTTAGTATCAATCCTCTGGCCCTTCTAAGGGGAGTCTTGATTAATAATGTTCTACACAAAACTCACATAAAACTGGAAACTCATCTTTCCATAATTCTGGCTATGGCCTGTTTTGTTCCCTCGCATTTTGTGGAGGGAAAGTTTAAGAAATTTGTTACTTTGTTTTGTCTCTAAAAATACGTACATACTGTATCTATATGTGGGCTTTTTCATAGTAAATGTATGTGTTGGGTTTTTTTGATGGTTGTTCCTTTATCGTACTGCCAGGCTATCAGGTAGCCATTCATAGTGCCTCATTAATTTGTTAGATAATGTATTTTTGTTGTTACCAAAAAAATAACAATTTTCTAATAAATTTGCAGTACCTTCCCCTGATTTAAATGCACTTTTCTTTTAAAGCCTGTTTACAGAAAATGTGTTGGCACATCCTTGCATTGTTCTCCGTCGTCAGTGTCAGGTACTGTATTTAATACTACTTTTCCGCTCCTTTTTACTGTGATATACTGTACTGTGATTTGATACTGTATAGAATATAAGGAAGCTTTACAATTCTTAGGGAGATGCTGCTACATTAACATGTTTTTGTTTGTAGTATACATGTTGTCCATTCTGAAATTTAACTGTCTTGAACATTGTTACTCATTTTAGTTTGGGCAGTGGAAAGTTATTTACAGCGAGGAAAGGTTTCAGTGTATGCAGAGCAATTTCCAGATCCCCGTTTACAAACAAGATGCTTTGTCTCCAATATTTTTTAGTTTATGCTTCCTTTATAGTTTACATTTTCAGCATACAATTGCTTAAAAGTTCTGCCTGTTGCCATAAATTTCACTAAGAATTGATTTGCATTTTGGTCACTTTAGCTGACCTTTACAGAGATAAAGTCTTTATTTTGCACGTGTTTTTTCCTCTAGAGTTGTAGCATCTGCAAGTGTTTAAAATTGCCATTTATTTATTAACAGGTTAACTATCATGCTCGAAATTATCATCTCACTCCGTTTACTATTGTTAATATTATGTACAGCATCAATAAGACACAGGTCAGTATTTGGTGTCAGGCTGAATCTGAGAAGTGAAGGTTACTATAGCATGTATGTACATTGGCATCTTTAACTCTGTTTGCTATTGGTGATTAAAAGCATGGCCATTGTGAGTGTTGGTTTATTTTTATGGTTGCAGAAATGTTTCAAGGTGGTAATTGTTGGGGGGTTTTTTTAGTAGTATAATATTTAGTAGGGAAGACTTGTAGATGTTCGAAAACAAAAAGTCCTCAAGACTAATTTTTTTTCATTAGGATTCTAAAAATCAGTCTTTATGTGGGTAAATAGATGCTCTCTTTGGAAGCTCTCTTGGATCATTGCATGGATTTCCAATTCTGCATGGGAATGACAATCCTGAAACTCAATCAGAACTCAATCAAAAGACAAAAAACTCAATCAGAAGACAGTTGGAAAGACTTCCTGGATTTTTTGTAGATGTGCTTGAACATCTTGAGCTCATTCTGTCCATAGAAAGTGGTGTTAAGTTTATGGGACAGAGTATTAATAGTGAAAGATGTATCTCCAAAGTTGTTGACGACTGTTTGAAATTATCAAAGAACAGAAGTTTCCTCAGAGATGAAAAGTTAGTTGTCCCCTGAATTTGATGAAGAAGTTTAATGGTAGAATTGTGGAGCTTTGCAGTCTGAATTTGCTGGAATTTTATAGAAATTAGTGAGATAAGACTTTGATTTTTATGTTGCATGTTTCAAAACACAGGGACCAAGAGCTCTCTGGAAAGGAATGGGCAGCACTTTCATTGTTCAGGGCATAACCCTGGGAACAGAAGGCATCATCAGTGAATTTACACCTTTGCCAAGGTATTGTATGGTTGGGGGTTTTTTTACTGCTTTGAACAAATTCACTATCAGTTGTTGACTTACATTCAAAGTTTTAGAAATGTAAGGCTGTTTGAAAAATTTTACTTGATTAGAATAGTTAGATATTGAACAGGTGCTTTCAGCACAATGTGGTTCTCTTGGCACAGACAACCTTGCAGTTAATAAATAGCGAGAGGCTCTGTGAGCTTTGGCTGTTCAGTGTGTCTGCCTACTGGTCTGGGTATGGAAATAACATAGCAAATTGGTCTTCAGTATAATTCCATTTTAACAACAAAATTCACACGTTTCTTTTTGTGTTTTGGTTTGTATTGTGTGGTAGTAGCAAATACCATCTATGTCTGAGGTAAAAACTTCCAGTTTCATTAATCTAAATATAGAAAATTTAGATGGTTAATGAGCCAACACGTACCTCTTGCTGAACATTTTCACTGTCATTGGTAGGTGAGAGAACAGAATGGTCTGCATTAGTAAATGAGAAGACACGGTAAATAAGAGTCTGTGTGGCTGTCAGCTTTGTCTTCAGTCTTCTTTTACCAACAAAATGTAAATTGCTCAGTATTCTCATAATAAAAGGGGTTGCAACTGAAAATGAGTGACTTCATTTAGAGATATTCACAATTCCACTGTACTGTGTCCGTCTTCGGCTGTAGTAGTTTAGTACTGAAGATTTATCATGAATTTTTGTTTTGTAATGTCTCAGAGCTACCAGTAAGGGCTGACAACTGTAATAATACATATTGTCAGGGTTTTTTTATATTTTAAGAGCAAGCAGGTTGTGTGAGAGAGTTGATTATATAGCAGAACTAAAACTTTCAGGGAAATCCGAAGAGCCTGAAATAATCAAAAGTTAGGAAAATATGCTTAACAGTTGCAGGACAGACATTGAAGAAAGTAAAATGATATAAGACTTGCCTTGGAAAACGTTTTAGGGAGTCAGGCAAGTAGTTAGCTTTAAGACTGGTTAAATTTAGATGGCCCAGTGGGCTTGAGAATTGTCTTAGCTTTCAGAAGAGACAACTGTCTGTTTTTAATGTGTGGACAAAGTATTTAAAGGACATGGAAGCTGAGTTTTTTTTAAAGGTTGGCTGAGACCAACGGGATGAGGTTCAACAAGACCAAATACCAAGTCCTGCACTTGGGGCACAACAACCCTGTGCAGCATTACAGGCTTGGGGAAGAATGGCTGGAGAGCTGCCTGGCGGAGAAGGGCCTGGGGGTGTTGGTTGACAGCTGGCTGAATATGAGCCAGCAGTGACCCAGGTGGCCAAGAGGGCCAATGGCATCTTGGCCTGCATCAAAAACAGTGTGGCCAGCAGGACCAGGGCGGTGATTGTGCCCCTGTACTCGGCACTGGTGAGGCCACACCTCAAGTACCGTGTGCAGTTCTGGTTCGCTCACTACAAGAAAGACATTGAGGTGTTGGAGCGTGTCCAGAGAAGGGCAAGGAGGCTGTTGAAGGGGCTGGAAAACAAGTCCTGCGAGGAATGGCTGAGGGAACTGGGGTTGCTTAGTTTAGAGAAGAGGAGGCTGAGGGGAGACCTCATTGCTGTCTATGGCTGCCTGAAAGGGGGCTGTGGCAGAGCAAGCGTTGATCTCTTATCACAAGTGACAGGTAACAGGACAAGGGCAAATGACTGCAAGTTGTGCCAGGGGAGGTTCAGACTGGATATTAGGAAGAACTTCTTTACCAAAAGGGTGGTCAGGCACTGGAACAGCTGCCCAGGGAGGTGGTTGAGTCATCATCCCTGGAGGTGTTTAAAAAACGGGTAGGTGAGTTTTTGAAGGACATAGTTTAGCAGATGATGTGTGCGGTTGGACTTGATCTCAAAGGTCTTTTCCAACCGGAAAGTTCTGTGATTCTATGGTAAATGTAGGCAGGCTGAATCAAAATACTATTATGATGCATGTGTGCATACTAGTAAAAGTAAGTCTTTTCGGGTTCTGACATTGACAAAAGTGTTAGCAAAAGCATTCTTTCTTGAATTGTACGGAGTGTCTATTTAAGATTTTTTTTTTTGGTCTGCTCTGTCTCGTATGTGACTGAATTTACCAGGCTTATGCTTTCCTCTGAGTGTAACTTGTTCTTGTTTTAAATATTGCTGTAGGGGGATCCTTAAGTTCATGAGATATTATATAGTGTTTATATTTTTGTAGTTCTGATTTCTGTTGAATATAAGCAAGAACTTACTTCTTGTGAGCCAGTTGTTCAGTAGTTTGAAAAGTCAGCCGGTGCTGCTACCAAAAGAAGCAGTCCTTTCTGCTAGTAGCTGCTTATTCCTTCCTCAGGGATATCCCCATCCTTCTGCCAATGTGGTATGTGAACAGTCACAAAATGACCTGTACTGGAGAAGTGATCTGGCTGAAATGGTTGTCTTGTAGGTGCACCAGCTCATGCAGTTTTGTACTGGATGCTCTCCCTTCCTTTTTAATGGTAGTGTGCATGTTTGGGCTGTCGTAGGGAGGTGAAGGCTATTGCTTATAGCAGCAGTGCCAGCAAATCTGATTTAGAAGATAATTTAACTGCGTTATCAAGCTCCAAAGGACATGTGGAAGTGAGATGTCAAGTTCGGTTCTAGATCATAATATGCAAAAGAACCCCCTTGTTTTACGAGAGGAGCACAGAAATGAGTGCTAATATTTTTGTGGCAAGTTGAGTGTGCTTCTGTACTAGACAAACTCATTTCATAATAGTTCTTCCACTGCAGAAATAGTTATACCTAGTGGATTGACAGGTTTGGGGCTTTCAAACATTAGTTTGCCTGGTTTCATTTTGCACATCTTTTAAGAATTATGGCTCAACAGATGTGATTCTAGTGTCCAAAATACAGATTGTTAAATGGTTTTCCTTTGCTCTCTAGTGTACTTAGGAAAGTGATAGTTACTAGTAACACACAGTTCTTCCTTTCTTGGATTAGAGTTGTTGTAACTGCAGGCAGTGCTTGAGTGTAATTCCTGGATACGAGTTGAAGCTGAACACTTTTTAGATGCTTATTGAAAATACGTAATCTACTGTGCCCAACATTTCAGAGAGAAATAATTTACCTCATAGCAAGTGTATTTACTGAATACAGAGTAAATACATTTGGTATTTGAATGTTATCTTGATCTGAGTGGGATTTCATTTCTTTCAGGTGGAGCATAGTTAACACTTGCTATTCATATTTTATAGTGTATAAACTAGAAAATGCTACTTGAAGGGCATATTTTTTTTTTACATTCAGCTTTATGCTAAACACATGGGTTTTCTTTTCTTTTACCAGGGTATGCTAAAGACTAGCCATAAGCCAAAAGACTTGAGTTAAGTTTGTAGGAATTACTATGCAGCTTTTAGCCTGGCCTATCGTACTTGATTTGGTCTTGGGTAACTGTGTCAGAATGTGATTTAGTTTTTCAGTAAAGAAACAACAACTGGGTAAACATAACCCCAGAGAGCATAAAAACCAGAACCAAACAAAAGCATAATAAAGTGTATGTTGATAAAGGAAAAGTATTGAGATTTTAGAATAATGTAGTATTCCCTGAAAACAACTTCAAGATTTAGTATGTCAGGATACAAAATAAATGCAAAACACTAAAGCCAGAATCTGTGGGAGCTACAGACACTTTATTTATAATTAAAAGTTTTTTTGATAGAATATCTAACAGGCCTGAATCTAAAAGTTAAGCATGATTTGTTAAATGTGGAGCTGATCTTTGCACTGTGGGAAAACCTGCACTGTAAATGGATAATAGCACACCAATATGAAAACTGGATGTTGACATCCAAGGAGGAAATGCTTGAGAATGATGTGTTCTTATCTGTATTAAGGCAAATGGTTTTCTTTTTAGGGAGCTTTCCCATAAATGGAACCTCAGACAGATAGGTGGACACCTTCTACTCAAAGGGTAAGTATAGCATGTGTTATTACTTTATGTCTTATTATCTAAACATTACCAGAACTACAAAATATAATTAGTTTATTCTGGAGCTGTGGTTACTTGACAGATTGCTAATAATAATTTCAATAAATTTTGATGTGTTAAACAATCTTGATTGCATACACCCCTTCACAAATCATTTTCTGTTACTATATCTTTGTATCTGTATGGAACTCGACTACTTTAAAACACTAAATTCTTTTAGTAATTGAATTATGATATTTGAGACACCTAAATCAGTCTGGTCACATGGAAATAGAGTTTACCAGAACTTCAGAGTGAAGTTTATCTCAGCTTGTTTTATGTGTTTTAATAACCAAGTTATGGTGTGTTAGTTTTCTCCCAGGCACAGCTTGGAAGATAATTTTATCAATTTTTAGGTGCATGTTTTGCTAAAATGATGATATTGTCCTGGTCTTAATTCTTATCTGGTTAACTTCTACAGTTTAACGCATGTGATAGCAATGCCTTTTTATTCTGCGAGCCTGATTGAAACTGTACAGGTAATTTACATATATTTACAACATTTAAAAATGTTATTTTCTTTATAGTTTAGATTATGTGGAGAAGTGAGTCTTTGTCTTTGGATTGATGTTATGTTGCAGTAGTTGAATTTGTTTTGCCTAAGGCTCTGTGATGTTGGGATGTATTTACTGTTGTGGGTATATTAGTTGTACTGTCTTAAGTCTAAATCTAGAATTAGAAGGGACATTTAATATAGATAGTTGGAATATATTTTCTATGAAATAAAGGCAGGTTACATCTATATGTTCTAGCAGGTAAATCATGAACAAGTTTTTCTAATATAAACATTATACAAGGCTTGCTAGGCAAATTGTTACAGTGACTCCTTTCCCTGTAACAATAAAGCTTTTCCAGTAGTCCAACATTGTTTTATTAAAATACTGAACTCTACTGTTAGAGGACTGCTTTCATTCAGTCACCTTTTTGCTTTTAAATTTTCATCTGGTTCTTCCTTAGCTATGAAAACAAATCCTGTCACCTAAGATATAGCTTAACTTGTTCTGTAACTGTGCAGACTAACCCATAGCAATGTATTGCAGATTTGCCTTTCAAGTGAGTTGTTGCATCTCTTTCTGGAGAAGGAGACAGTGTTTAGCTATGTAGAAGTGGTCCAGGATAGTTCTTCCAGCTATCTCTAAATAATCATAGAATGGTTTGGATTTGAAGGGCCCTAGTTGCTCTTAGTTAACATGATAGTAGCTTTGTGCAGCTGATGGAGCTCTTACTGTAAGTGAGTTCTTGTGTAGGAGGTAGTGCAGAATAGTCACTTTGTCATTCAGTCATCAGAATTTTCATTCATAGCATAGACAAGTTGTAAGTACTGTCAAGACTAAAATGCAGCTGTTTAAACCTAGAGCTGCTGGTGTATGCCTACAAAACTGTACTTTTTCTGTGGAGAAGAGGCAAATAAGGCTAAGCTCTACAGTTTGAGTTTCAGCATGCGCTTTAGAGGCACATGCTCCTAAGGGACAGAATTCTGCTCTACGCAGAGGATCCAGTGTACTAGGAAGGGTGTTCTGTCTGAACTGGCCATATGGACTAACGAGGCAGGTGAGATTAAAAGTCTATATGTGGGGGTGTGTAGATAGACTTCCAATAACAAACGGACATTCTCTGAAGTGACTCTTCTTAAGAAACCCTGTTTCTCTCTCCTATTGAATTATTTTCAAAATAATATTCCAGAAATCCAGCCTGAGTGGATCCAATTAGTGAAAGCCATGGGAAGATTTAACTAATCTCATACTGGGAAGCTTACTTAGGAATCTCTTGCGTCCTAGGGGACAGCTTTACCTTGAGCATGCCATAATCCTAGAACTAGAAACAGTGTATATAGTATAACATTGTTCGCTTGTCTTGAGCTCATAGCAGGCCATGGATATCTTGTATTTTTTCTGAAAGTAAATTAGCTGTGGAATTGGATGTGAACATATTTACCAATGAATGATGAAAGAGAACATGATTTAGAGCCTGTCTTCTGTTTGCAAAGCAAGTAATGAAGTTTCTTTGCTAGAAAGCAGCTTAATAGGAGAACAGTCAAAAAGCCAAAACAGCATTCCCTGGCCTTTTAGACAGGAGATCATCTCTGTAAAGCACAACTTATGAAAATGCAATAATTCCACTGAGATCTGAGGGGTTTAGTCTCATTAGGTTCAGCTACGTGCAAGTATTTTACTGAATAGGTATTTATATGCCACATGAAATGTATTCTCCAGTTCCTGGAAGCATCAGCAGCAGCTTTCTGATTAGAAGTACAACAGAGGTAATGAGAACATTTGTGAAGATTTTATTTATGCTGTATTGATCAATTTGTGAAGGCAATTTGGCTTATCGGTTTTACATTATATTCCTGTGCTGCAAGAGGACAATGACCAATAACAAACTTCAGCAGTTAAAGATGGTGGGATTTGTTACTTAACAGGTTTATATTATATTTGATTGTCTTTATTTCAATAAACTATACTGTTAAACAGTATTAGTTTTACCTGCTTTTTCAAATACATATATTTCATCAAAATAACTGTAAATGGTAGAAGTCTGTAGCTTTTGCACTACTGTTTTTGTCTTGAACATTTCAGACCAGTTGGTGGTTTGTTTGACAAACGCAAGGACAGTTTAGAAGTGCAGTGACTACAGTGGTATAGAAGAGGACCCCGTAAGGGTTATAATGCTTAACTTCTGCTTGAAATCTGGAATGATATTATATTCTGAAGTATTAGAACTAGTTTCTCTTCTGCACAGACCGACCATGAAGGCTTTGCAGGCTGTTAGTGCTTCCCCAGAGTTCTGAGGGAATGTTCTGTTGGCTTATCCTTGGCAGGAGATCAGGACACAGCCAGCAGGGACTCAGAGATCTGGGCACAGAGGAAAAACTCCCAAATCCTGAATTTTTGATTTAGCAGAGGTGATAAAACACTGAGATTCTATAAGGATTAGAAGGAGAACTGATGTCTTTGGCTTATCCTACAGTAGTAGGTGGAGTATAATAAAGTAAATAATTACCAAGCAAATTTTTTATTTTAACTACGTGAACGAAATAATTATCTGTTTTTCTAAGAGACAGCATAGGTAAAGAGCAGTATTTTAGATGCAAATAACAGAATGGAAGCATCTAGAGCTGAACCTGTTAAATTCAAATTAAAAATGACTCATCAGTTATGAACTCAGCTCAACTTCAGTTATGGAAGACTTTATTATACACACTCAAGTTCAAAGTCAAGTTACACCTCTTAAAGAAAAGGACTTTTGAATTAGATTAATACTTCATGGCATTTTGCTCTAGAAGTAGCCGTTTTCAGTACGACTGTTTCGCAGACTGATACTTTCAGGAGCCGCCTAGAAGTTGAATGTATTTGGTAGTAACACAAATAACTGAAATGTACATTAAATAAAGACTTCTTAAGATGGGTTCATTTTTTAAAAGCAAGTTTACTTGAGTGCTATCGAGTATTAGAATTTATAGAAATGTAGCTGTGTAGATAAGATGGCATGCAAATGCTTAAGTCTCTTGTTCAGCAGTGATGAAGTGTCAAGGTGGATGTCAGTATGGTTATGAGATGTGCAGCACAAGTTTTAACTATTCTGTTGTGCTTGTAGAGTGAAATCATTCGAGATAACCCTGGCATCCTGGACTGTGTGAAAGAAGGAATCGGCAGAGTTGTGGGCATGGGAGTCCCCCATAGCAAGCGTCTCCTTCCTCTGATGGTCTTAACTTTTCCAACTGCTCTACATGGAGTTCTTCACTATGTCATCAGTTCCTTCATCCAGAAGATTGTTTTGTTTGTCCTGAAGAGGGATAATTCCCACAACCTTCCAACTGAGAGCTCCACTTCTGTGCAGAACATGCTGGATGCATATTTTCCAGAACTTATTGCTAGCTTTGCTGCTAGCCTTTGTGCTGATGTCATGCTTTACCCACTGGAGACAATTTTGCACCGCCTTCATATTCAAGGGACACGCACAATAATTGACAATACAGACCTTGGCTATGAAGTGCTTCCAATCAATACTCAGTATGAGGGAATGAGAGACTGCATAAATACTATAAAACGAGAAGAAGGAATGCTAGGTTTTTATAAAGGGTTTGGAGCTGTTGTAGTACAGTATACCTTGCATGTGGCAGTTTTACAGTTTACCAAAATTATTTACTCAACACTGCTTCAAAATGTTTCTTAAACTGTTCAGGCATGGTTTTAGCACAGGGGATATGATTGACTTACTAAACTAATTCTTGTTTAAAATGGCTTTGAAAATAGTTTGCAGAATTAATTCTGTAGATTTTCCTTGCACTGTAAAAGAACTTGTTTTAAAAATGGGGATATAGTTTCCTAAGTGTAACTTAAACTACTGTTTAAAGTGAAAATTATAGACACAAATTGTATATATAACGTGCAACCGTGCAGAAGGGAGTCAGATTTCAAAAGTGGTTGGAGTGAGGGTTTACCTTTCTTCTGGCCAGTTAACAGAATGGATATAAATTCTTAATCTCTGCTTTATAAACATCACATTTGATACTTAATTTGGACTGCTAGCCAGCTCAAGGGACTGTATTTTCATAAGTTGTAAGAACTTGCAGGTGGAAGACTGGTGGGTTTACTGGTCTTTTGAAAGTGTTTTCAACTTCACTGTTAATGGAGCTGTGAGTAAAATAGAAACTGTAGAAGTAATCTAAGTAGACATAAATGTGGTAATTGACAGATACATAGGAGACTTCTTTGCTGCAGTGTGGCAGGAGACAAGAGGAATCTTGCTTTGTAAAGAATTAACAAAAACTTGGATTTAGGCAAAGTTGCTCCGAGTGCAGATTTGGCTGTCTTGCAGTTTGTATGCGAGGCTTACAGTAATTGAAATGTGTGAATAAAGCAAATTAGAAACCGATGTGTGCATGTGTAAGTGCCATTTTTAGTCACCTTTCCACTCATAATTTCAGGGTTTAGTTTTACTCTGCTACTTTGTGTAAGAGTAGAATAGCCTTACAAATGTATGTAGTGTCAGTGTTCAAAGTGTATAGAAAGCATAAAATTGGATATTTCTGGAGTATCTCATTTGTTAGATCACTGAGGTCTGTACAGAATTATCTACTTACTATTTTGCACTGGTGTCCTACATTTAAAGTCTCTGCTAGATTAGATATTTTTGTGGAGCAGAATGAAGTCTGTTTATGTGCAAGCAAACTGCTGAAGTGTACTATTTTTGCCCTCTTCCCCTGGTAAATCAAGACTTTCCATCTGAAAACAAGTTCTGATCATGCCTAGTCCTTGATTTCATCCGTAAATATCAGGAAAGTTGGAGAGGAAGGTGGAGGGTTTTTTTCCAAATAAAACAAACTTGGAGAATTGCTTTTAAATTATATGAGAGGCTGGTACCTTTTTCACACTTTGATGTGGCAAGTCTATATTTGTGAACACTGTAATTGATGTGCATTTTAATGATTAATCATTGTATAGTATTAATCACTTATGGGAAGCGATCATGGCAAGATAATGAAAAGGTGTTGCTGTCCATAAGTTCTGGCTTTAAATCATTTGCAGGTCTGCTTTGTTATTAATCAAACTTTCATGTATTTTAAATGCTTAAGTGTTGAAATGGAAAGTATAGTGAACTTGAGAAATGGTTTTATTTTGAAATATTGTTAATAGCAACTTTAGTGTATAGAATGGAAGTAATAAAATAAAATGAGAATTCACTGAGTATTTTGAAGTAATTCACTGAAGAGGCCTGTAAAGGAATCACAATTTGTTTATTGCATTTCATTGTATAGACTTGAGTGGCTTTTTAAGTTCCTCAGCTTTCCTAAGTGCAAGAACAAGTTGAATTAAACTACATGCAAGAATTTGGGTAAAATGTTCAATTCCTCGTTCATATTTTTAAAGTTCCCATAAGTACAAAGAGAGTCATATCAGAGAATCATCCAGGTTGGAAAGGATCTTGCCTGGTCTGTTAGTCCACATTCCTGCTCTAAGCAAGAATAACATTGACTTCAGGCCAGATTGTGCAGGCATGTGTCCAATCAAGTTTTTAATTCCAACTTCTGATATGTAAAACTGGCCTTTTCAAAGGTGTTAAATTCAACTAAAGCCAACTTTTTCATCAGAGTTGCCTTGAAGCAGTAACTAAGTGCAAGTTGGAGCCAACATTTACAGATGTATCAGTGAAATTGGGCAATAATACTCTAGTAATAAAATTTCAGGGAAGACATTTTGTCATGTGAAATGACATACTCTGCAAGAGGGAGGATAGTGAGTTCTCTGAACAGCACTAGAAGCTGTGCTAGAATATTAGCTTGTGTCAAAGGCTTGCTTTCATTGCTAAGAGTTTTACAGTTCTCATCTATGCCAGATCTCAGTAACTTTAAGCAGGCTGAGAAAGAATGCTGTCAACTTGGAGGAACTGTTCTGCAGTAGAGAAGCCATTTGTTTTGGGCTATAATTTTTTTGGTCCTCTTCCCATCATTTAGAATGAACATGTTTTGTTTCTTTATGTATGCTTGCTTTACCTTTTAAAAGAACTAATACTTCTGCTTTGTCCAGAGTTGCTATTTTTGCCAATGCAAAAATGTAAATGAATGTGGAGTGAAAAAATCTATTTTTAATCTCTTTAATCATAAGTGTACTTTTAATGTATTTCTGGTTTTCATCTGGATCTTGAAGTACTCAATTTTTAATTCAAATGAGTGACCAACAGATGGATTTAGCAGCAGGTTGCATTGAAAATCTCAAAATACTGAATTGCTGTAGAAAGCAAGTTCTTAATTTTGTAGAATAGGAAAAATTCTTATGTGCTCTGTTCTTCCTGATTCAAACTTAATAAATTTTTTGTACATTGTTTATCTGACTTCCTATTTATAAAGAAGAAAGCTGATATCAAGAAGACAAATGTTACTGAAGAAAGACAAACTCATTAATGTTCCCACCCAGTGAAGCATTACTTGGCTTCTTACTCAGCCTCCTTAAAGGGCAAGCCTTGATGTGCGATAACTGACAATAGACCAGGCAGGAAACTTTGAGATATGTGGCCTGCTGGAAACAGTTGCAGTCGTCGGCCTGTGTTCTTTCACAGACTGCCTTACAGCTCAGACTTGGTTTGTGGTTGTGTTAGAGTGGAGCCTTTAGGTCTAATATTGGTGCAAGTACTGCATTCGTCACCAAGGTTCCAGATCTGTTTTGGGGCACGCATGAGTTGAGCCAGTTTTGGGTCCTGTCTGTGATACTTGAGTTGTGCAGTGTGTTCTACAGATTTATGCAGAATCCATAAGATACCATATCAAATTACATGCTTTTTCTTAGCTCTTCTGAATATAGCAGCAAGTTCAAAAAAAAATATGTAAGCCAATGTCCTTCTTGCTGCTTGTTCCATCTGAGATGGTCATTCAGCTGGATATGTGCATTCAGCTACAAATATAATCAATGCACATGATGTAAATGAAGCCTCCCTCTGCATTAATATACAAGTTCTTGGCTGTACTCTTAAGACTCTTCATGGTATAACTCAGGGTTAGAAGTGGTCACTTTCAAACTATTTCGCCTGTCAATGATATCCGAGGAGAGGAGGTCACACGCTAAATTTTTTGATTTAAACAGTTGTTGCTAAGAGATTTGAGAGCAATATGTAACAGCAGCATTCTCCCACCCGTGGGAAGAGAGGTGGTCACAAAATGTGAATGAACCTTTTTAGTTTTAGATGATGTGATATGTATCTTCAACAGCGGCAGAAGAAGGTAAGGTCTTTCATCAAGAACTGTTGGCATCTTGCGTTTTAAAGACAAATCTGATTTTAAGGAGTTGGATATAAACATATTTTCAGATTTTTTTAAATGGAATATAGATAATTTGCTCTTCACTTGCAACACTGTAGCCTCTACACAAACAGTTTGTCAAATTACGAACAAAATTTGAGGGTGGGAAAGAAGCAATGTTGAAAATGGAATGTAGAAATTGCCAAAAAAATGCAAGAAAACAAACCTCGATTAATGTTCTCAATTGCAACAAATTAATATAATAAAGTAGAAATGTCCAAATGTTAGTATTTATGCAGGGTTTCATTTGGAAATCTATTTTTATCTTTGTCTTTCAAAAAGAGTTTTTAAAGATAAGTTAAAATCGCAAACTGTTTTAAGCTTAACATACCCTTTTTTCTCCCATGACGCTTGGAAACTAACTCAACTAAAAAGCCAGCTATTTGAGCTTTTTCAATAGTGGGAGGGAAAAATCCATCAACATCTTCCCTTCAAATCAAGACATCTTTTCAATGGATGTAAATCGCACAGCAGTCTAATGCAGCAGTTATATACTTTATTATTATTATTCAAACAGCTAATGAGTTGGCTGCAGTACATGTTGCCAATGGCAACTTCATCTGAGTGAGATAATGTATCACTCTTCTGGGATTTTTTTTGAAGTGTAGTAACAGAATGTGACTTGTGGCCACCAGAGTAAAAAATCAAAAGGGATGGTTTAGCTGTTGCCTGAAGTTCTGAGTCTTGTTCTTATTTCCCAGCCTTAAACTTGGCACTACGGCAAATCCAAAATAAAAGGCCTTGTTGTACAGGACTTGACTCTTTTTTCTACACAGGCAATTTATGTCTTCGCTCAAACTGAATTTCTAGAGGCAACAGATTAGTAAATTGGTGTTGTCGATTCTTGGTTTTAAGAAAAGAAAAATGGTAGATTTGCTTTTACTGCAGCAGTGAACGTAACTAACTCTTTTTTTTTGATCCCTGAAGTGGAATCCTGAGTCCATGTAATTGATATTTGAGTCTTAAAGCACATTCTGTAGGAAGAAGCACTAATATGCACAGTTGCCTTGGCTCCCAGCTCCTTGCTGGTATCAGCTCTGTTCAGTAGCATTCAAAATGGATGTGACGTCTTTGGTGCCCATTCAGACCACTGATGTTTTATGGACTCTATGGGTGCAGCTATCAGCCTAAACCTGTTGAAAAATAACAAGCACAGGCAGGATTTTCAAAGACTCTTACCCATGGCCTAACTTTATGTGTGCAAAATGAGTCAGTAAAAAAAAAACCCAAAACACTAATGTAGGCAGTGGGAAAGTGGATTCTTGAAAAAGACTACGTGTTTAACCAACCTGTGCACCTTGATGAGAAGGTACCTGTCACTTTTAACAGCTATTTGAGCACAGTGGAGGGAAGGTGACAATTTCTCATGTGCCGTCATGTGTTTCAGGGGCTTGAAAATGCCTACAATGTTTTGCAAGGGTAGAGGTGGTTTTTCTTTCCATTACAAGCAGGAAAAAAAAAAAAAGGAACTGGCAGACAGACTGCTGTGATGCAGGTAACACTTGTATAACCATTCTGGCATGATTTCAAACATACTACATAACATTCATTGATCCACGAAGTAGAATCCTGAATTTATGTATGTGAAATTTAAGCCTTAAAGTACATTCTGTTAGAAGAAGCACCAATATGTATTTTTTTAATGAAAAGCAGCTCTTTGTCACCTTTAAAAAGCCTGCTTTTACCAAGGAAATTAATGTATAATGTCCTCTCTGGTGATTTAATTTCACTGATTTGCCAACATCCTGTAGAAAATCACTTGTGTGTTTTTCCTCTAATATTTTTGTGTCTGATAACTGCTCTCTAGTAATGGAGCTTCCTCAGCATAAGACCCTTCAATCTCCATATATAGAGTGCTGTTGAAAAAGGGTTCCAATTACTCCACCAAACGGAAAATAATTGTGTATTAAAATACAGTTTCAACGTTTTTCTCAGGGGAAATGCTAAACAGATGTAGAAACATATGGCTGACAAGAAGATAAAAATCGTTGGTCTTCCTAAAATGGACTGTGTGAGCTTGTTCTGTTAATAAGTATATAGTAAACGTATTACAATATGCAAATAAATACTAGGAGAACCTTACAGAGTGCAGCATAAAAAGTTGGAATCATACTTAAGGGCTAACTGAGGAGCTCTGTAACTGCCACTGCTTGGGAAACTAATGCTTCTGTTTCCACAACAGAACAACCATAAGCACCATCCCTCTCATACCTGCAGGCAAAAGGGAATACAAATCATGATGCATCTGTGCTGACGCATGGCTTACTCTGTTGTCTCTATAGCTACAAGTTTTCAGTCATCTGTCAGGGTTTTCCCCACCTCTGGCAAGTTAGATGTCAGTAACTACTTCTCAGATCTTCACACTCTGGTGTAGAGAGACCAGGCCAGGGTTATTCAGGGTTTAATGATCGTCAGAATGATGTTGGGGATGTGTAAGGATTTCCTGATAATATTACAGAGCTATATGATGTGGAGGATGAGGTGGGATGTGCTAACACCACTATCCCAGCAAAGCAAAACTGCCAAAGGAAAGAGGATATAACTTTTCTAGAGTTTGTAGAAACCCTACGTTCTCTCCCTTGTCCCTCCTGCATGCTCTCCGTAGCTACTTATTTTGGGCCTGTGTTCTCCATATGGCATAGGTGCAGGCATTTGTCATTAGTGATGCGATACCTGTTCTTTTCCACAGGAGTCACCTTTGTGTGCTTTCTGCATGGATTTGTACATGATGGATTGGTATGAGGCTTGTGTGTACCATGACTTGGTACAGTATTTTGCCAACAGCTTGAATTTTTAGGGAAAAAAATGAAGCTTAAATTTTGTTCCTTACAAGATCTCAAGAAAACATCTGCATAGTAAGCCTCAGATTTATCGAACTGCTCCTGGCTTCAAATCTTTTTTGCTTTAGAAAGAATAGTATCCGACAGGAAACACTCTCCACAAAGTAGAGTTTCTTCTCTGTTTTTTCTAGGTTCATCTTTTATCTTCTGCCTGACTTTATATGCAACTCCTGTGCCTCTTAATAGCTTGTATACCTTCTCATTAGTTGTTCCACCTTCTTCTCACCTGTCTTCTCTGTCTCCTTTGTGTTCATATCTGCCTTTTCTGTCTTTGTTCTTTATGTCTCTCCACAGAAATCTCCAGCCCCTGTTATCTTCTGTTCTGTGTTAGCTGAAGGTCACTCTGGGTATTCGGCACTGAACACTACAGAATATATGAGTCCTAGTATAGACTATTTATCACCAGAAGATACAAATCGAACTTCATGTTGAGACTGTAGTTCATGGTGAATTCACAGGGTGATGTGTGTTCCTGTAACACTTCAGATGGACGAGATCGAAAGACATGGCTCAGTCAGTCTGAAATGTTCTGTTGGCAGTTCTTGTTATTTTTTTACATACATTTGTACATAGTTAGAAATGTAACAGAAAATATGTAGAAGTATAATAGCTGTGTAGGGATAAGTGTGCAGATGTTGAAATGTAAACTCTTTCTCATTCTTTGTAGTTCTTGAGGCAATTTTCTAAAAGGTGTCTAACTTCCTATATTCACAGCGTTTGTCTGCAATGATTTTTACTTTAATAGCTGAAGCAAAAGAACTGCTCATTACAAAGGGAATTAGTGTTCCAAGAATTAGCCTGTAGCCATCACAGGAACAGATTCACATCTGGCTGTGGCTTAGAAATACTTGCTGTGCCCTCAGCAATGAAGGTAAAAGTTCTCATTTGCCAGAAGTTGTTGTACTTAGACTTTACTCCTAAGACCAACAGAAGGTTTGAGCAGTTACTTTTTGTGTGGCTGCACCTGTGAAAAACAAGCTTCTTTTTCACACAAGCGTGAGAGAAGCTAGAATGCCAAGTAATTTTTGGTCCCAGATTGCTTTTTGAGGCCTGATTGACTCTTTCGTGTGACCATGTTTGTTAAGAACTTTAGTTAGTAGAGAGTGTCTTTTGGGTTACTCTGCTTGCAGTGCGATCACTGCTGGCTCACGTTCTTGGCTTAGGTGAGGCAGTTTTCTGTCCTCTGTGTCCATTTCTTTTTTTTTTTTTTTTCCACTGGATTTCTGGCTTAGCATCTTGCAACTGGCTACTTTTCAAGCGCTAGAAGTAATATCTCACCATGAACAGTGCACTTTGTCCAGGCCAAATCACTTGCTGGAGAACTACCAGCAGGGTTGTAGCAGTATAATCAAATCCACTAACCAGGCCACGCAGAGCTATGGCATAATGCTGCTGTACTGATAATTTCGGGACAACACTGTTTCTGGTTAATTATGAAATGGCTGGCAGTAATTAGATTGAAAAGTGATTGACTACTTAACAAATTATCAATGAAGAAATTGACTAATACAGAATACATTTAAAGGAAAAAAACAATGTGTTTATGCAACAACTGTGCAACAGGATGGTTATGCGTTGTGAGAAAAAAAATGTTGTGTTGTTCAGATACTTCCTACTCTGCCTTGTGATGTTAACCTGAGGTTGTTTTCTTTGCATCCGGTACTTGCATGGTACTGCTTGCTCACTTCTCCAGATACGCCTACATCTTTCCAAGTCCTCTTCCACTCTTTCATTTATTCTATTCCTGTGAATTATATGAATTGAGAGCTTTGAAACAAGTAAGATAGCAGTTTGAAAGCAACACAGCTGTAATTTCTTTGACAAACCTGCTGAGGTGGTTCAACACATCACTGACTTTTTGAGATGTTTCTAAAATCCGCTAATTCTTATAAATATGAAAGGAACAGTAGAATGTCTGTTTTCCATTTAGATTTTTAACAACTCATCTCCTGCCCTCCCCCACCCCACCAAAAAAAAAAAAGAAAAGCCCTTATTGGAGTTCTGCATATAAATAAGACTGGGGAGATACATGACTGGAAAGAGGTTTTTATTTGCAAAAACACGCCTCCCGCACCCAACCTTTGATGCTTCTTGAGCTTCAAGACACGTGAAATTTACATTTTCTGCACTATATATGTACAATGGCATACTCCTATTGTAACTATACTTGCCGTTTGTGTAGTTACTTCACAATCCTGAGGCAACCTGTGGTTGTACAGATGAATATGATGAGATTGGAGGACAGAAAATCCATGAAAGAATCTGTTAAAACGTCGAGATGAATCCCTGTAGACACCAATATATAACTGTTATTTGGAGTTTTGTAGCACCTTATAACATATAGAATCACTATATAATGAATAAGAAAGAGACACTTGTGTCTCTGAATTTTACACAGTTTCTAGCCCATACACTGGCAAAGCACATTGCTTACAAGAACTGCTTTGTCAAAAAATATAGAAATGAAGAAGAGCTTTTGGCAGAAAATCTACAAGTAACTGCTAGAAATTTTGGTTCATTTTGTTTTAATGGTACATAGTAAGAAAGTCTAATTTACGAAAGAGAAGGCTCTGGGGAGACCTCACAGCGGCCTTCCAGTACCTGAAGGGGCTACAGGAAAGCTGGGGAGAGACTTTTTACAAGGACAAGTAGTGACAGGATGAGGGGGGATGGTTTTAAACTGGAAGGGGAAAGATTTAAATTAGACATTAGGAAGAAATTCTTCACGATGAGGGTGGTGAGGCACTGACACAGGTTGCCCAGGGAAGCTGTGGATGCCCCCTCCCTGGAAGTGTTGAAGGCCAGGTTGGATGGGGCCTTCAGCAGCCTGGGGCCTTCAGCAGCCTGATCTGGTGGGTGGTGTCCCTGCCCAGAGCAGGGGTTTTGGAACTGGATGATCTTTAAGGTCCCTCCCAACCCAAACCATTGTATGATTCTTTCTAGTTCTATTTGACTGTGTTGTTTGACTTGGACAACATAGACAGTCCAAGAATTCCAGGAAGAAACTTCTTTGAAATATTTTTTTTAACTTGGAAAAGAAAATAACTCAGTAGTGTGATAAACTATAGTCAAATTTTAATGTTCCAATGTTTAATGTTCCAGTGTTTTAGTGTTCTATTCTAAAGGGCTTACTGGGTTAGCATCATATTGACTGATGCAGAGGATATCAGATAAATTAGCAGAATCGCTTTGAGAATCATCATAAAAATTGTAAAAAAAACAAAAAAGTGAGGTAAAGGAAAAAAAAAAGGTAAAAAGATTTTAAATGGTCCAAAATTTTATATTTTTAGCAAAAGCCTGGTCGAACGTATTAAATCATACTAGCAACATTTTTAGCATGGTAGAGGACTGTTAAGCAATCAGAAATTTGTATATGAGTACTTCATGCAGAAAGATGGTCGTGTTTCAACTATTGCTGCTTGGATATGGTAGGGGGAAAAAAAGTTGCCTAACAGTAGCTATCCACCCTTTTACAAGTCAGGAACAGTGCTATTCCCATTAGACCTTAGTGCTAGGAATAAGCAACTAAGCGAACACAAGCCCAGCCGCAGCACTATGGCAAATACAGGGAATCCACAGGAGTGTTAGCAAGATCATAAACCTGTGAGATTGAATACACTTTGCACAACATTGTTTCACGATTAGCCTGATCAGCTTGATGGTGAGAGACTTAGAAGAGTGTGGTGTGTGGACAGGGTCTGCTAAATGGTTAAGATGTGATAGCCACCACCCAGAAATCTGAAAACAAAGAAGAAAAAATTGAACTTTCTAACAGATGATGGCTCTTAAGCCACTGAAAAATGTTCATCATGTGACCCAGGGTCTACAAGCTGCAGCTGGACATGTTTTCTTCCAAGAATCATGAAGATTAATTAGTGGTCCATCATGCAGGTGTGAATTTTATACCGTATGAAATCTTTAAGTGAAAGCTGGTTACTTTTCACAAAAACTTACTGTTTCTGAAATTTAAATTAAGGGTCAGAAGTGCAATATGTCAAGAGTGCTTCTACTGGCCATGTTGAGAGAATGGACTGGAATGGACTGGACTGGACTGGACTGGACTGGAATGGAATGGAATGGAATGGAATGGAGTGGAGTGGAGTGGAGTGGAGTGGAGTAGAGTGGAGTAGAGTAGAGTAGAGTAGAGTAGAGTAGAGTAGAGTAGAGTAGAGTAGAGTAGAGTAGAATAACTTCAGTTGAAAGGGACCTGCAATCATTACCTAATCCAACTGCTGGACCCCTTCAGGGTTGAGCAAAACTTATTGTATTAATTAAGGTCATTTTCCAAATGCCTTTTAACATTGACAGGCTGGGGGCATCGACCACCTCTCTGGGAAGTCTCTTCTAGTGTCTGAGCACTCTGTCAGTAAAGAAAGGCTTTGTAATATCCAGTCTGAACCTCCCTTGCTGTTTTGGCTGATAGCCTTGCCATCTACTAATGTTAATCATCAGATCTTCCTCATAAACAATCTTCAGATTTATTGTGGAGGAACTGATGACAAACACACTTCCCAATCTCATGATGTGTCACATAGGCAATTTGAAATTTTGTTTTGGCATTCATTGTCTTGGGAAAGCCTTTGTAATTGTTTTGGATTGCCACATCATGGGTATTGAGCCAGAGCTTCCGATGCACATTGTAATTTTACTCTAATACTTCAACCACTACTAATTTACTGTATTTGCTCACATCGCTTTCTATGAATATGAAAGGAAAAAAATCACAAAAACCCCACCCCAAACTATGTAGCTATGAGAAATTATTTATCAAATAAAGTATGTTGCTACGTGCCTTTTCAAGTATATAGGTAGTCCATATGAAAAAAACTCTCAACATAAAAAGATTTAAGAATTAAGAAAATTTTGCATCTTAATTATTTCCTAAAGACTTGTTTCTTCTTTAGACTGAAACCACTGTCAACACAGAGGGTTTTTAAAGAACTTATTTATGATTAAGGTCCTTTAGGAATAAAATTTGAAATAAGGTACTCAAAAAAAAAAGAAGAGGAAGACTTGAGATGGTGAGATCTTTAGGGACTTCCATTTTCTAGTTTATATTTTTAGTAATACTAGAACAGAAGTAGACTTATCTTTGCTTGGTTGAAGTTTCTAACAAAAGGAAATCTGACGAAAGAAGACATAATAAATACCCCAGAGGAGAACCTCTCTTCAAGCGTAAGAAACGCTGGAAGCAAACTGGAAAAATGTCTGCTGGAGTACTCTAAAGGCAAGGTTGAAACCAGAAGTTTTCCAAACGAAACAAAGATACAAAGGGTCCTGAAACAGAGCAAATATTAGCAGAGTCATGCAGTTCTCCAGCTTCTCATGTCTTTGTGAAAAGATTATTTCAGGCAGTTCACATAATTGTTCAAAAAGCAATTTGTAATTCCACTCTATTCTTAGTGATTATTTATAATTTTAATTATCAAAAAATGCTGATGCTAACTTGATATGAATTGAATTAAATTTATTAATCAAAATTATTTTTAATACTTTTCCATGTATAGATTAAGTTATCATTTGGGTCTTATTTTCTATCCCATGCTAGATTCAAGTGCTCTATGTATGTTTAGACTTCTAAGTTGTCACCAGATGGAAACAGAAGTTTACGACACAATTTTTCTTCTGTACAAGGGATGTAACTCTTTTGCTAATGAATGAATTAATAGAGCTAATTCTAATACCCTTTCAAAACCATTACTACAAAAGCTCATAAAAACTGTACTTGGGTGTATTTCTTTAGAATAAAATGTCTCTTTTTCACTAAAAGTAATTTTTTTTTCATGATTTTATTACTGGGTCAGGTGGAAGCTTCCCTAATGAAAAACATACTTACCACGAAAGTATGTATTAAATAAATAAATAAAAGCCTAATATAAACCTAAAAATTAATTAATATTTAATAGATAAGTGGGTTTAGGCTGACACATTATTCAGGGATAAGAACAAAGGGTAAAACTTCAGTTTTGAGCATTAGACAGACAGGAATTTTAGCAGGAATTTTAGCACAGAGAAACTCCTTTGTCAGTTTAAATGTTAGCATTTTATCACTTAACCTTGCCCTTAAGTATAAACATTTTGGAATTTGTATGAGTGAGACTTTCTCTGCCCATATGGTGCCCAACAGGAAGAAGAAAAGCCACAGGAATCTACCTGTTAGAGCTCACTTCTAAGGAATCTACATTAAAAAAATGTTACAAAGAGTCCAGTTTCTGACTTGTGACCTTCTAGAAATCATTGCAATTCAAATACGCAAGAAGTAGGACAAACAAGGTAGGTACATAACTGACACTAAGCATTTTGTGGCTGCTGCTACAGGAACCACACGGTCTGCTGTGCTCAGGTTCTGTTTTACCGGATAGTACAGAAGCAGCTCTTTGCAGAAGACAGAGCAGGTCTTACAGTAAGTTTACGGTAATTCTCATGAGTCATTTCATAACCAACCACAAAATAAAGGCAATAATGCTGTAGTAGAATGGGACTTCAATGCATGATCAAGCTGTAGTTCTTGAGGGACTGGCAGCCAGCCACTCTGAGTAAATACATTAGGACTCAGGATTATTCAACCCTAACACAAATCTGTGGGTGGGATCCAGCAAACGGGAATTAAACAAGTATTAGGCTAAGTGGACACCTGCATGTTGGATGTTTACAGCAGCAATTTAAAAAAATTGCAATGCAGCAAAAAAAAGTGCAATATTTTAGTCAATTTTTTTTACCATGTGGTAGAATTATGAATTTTATCTTTGTGGCACATTGAACTTTACTGGCCACCAGGTGCTCACCAATCTGCTCTCTCTTTCCCACTCCTCTTCCACAAAGGTCATCACTAAGTTATGTTATCATAGCACCAGCACATTGACCTTCTTTTTCTTACTCATGTGTACAGTAGAGAACTCCTTTCAAGTTCTGTGAACAATGATTTTTGCTTTACAACATGATTCACTGAAAATAAATATGAATGTGTCATAGGTCTGTTCAGAGGAAATCACCTCATTATGCAATTCTCTTAACGAGCTCTTGGAATTCTTTTTTCCTATTCAATGGTTCATTGCCCTTTTTATACACATTAAGACAACAAGACAAGCTGGATAGTATAAAAAAAGTGTCTATGGTAAAAAATTGGGAATTGAAGTTTAAAATTGGGGCCAAACCCAACAAGTTGTGCGTGTATATAAATATTTGCTGAAAGACTTTCACTTTTGAAATCTCAGAAGTAATCTGAGATAAGAAGCTGAGAGAAAAAAACATGCTGTTGTAATTTCATGTTTCTTTGCAAACTGAAAAAACAAGCAAGCCTGGACCTAGTCAGACTTAATGCTAACACCAGCTGCTGTGACCTTCTGCTAAAACAGGAATGACACACCACATTTTTAAAATTCTGGTGATGACTAGAACTGAGTCAATACATGACCATATTCATACTGATGTTGAACTACCTGATAATTGTTTCGCAGAGAAAGTAGGCATGTTTTAATCCGAGCAATTCAGAAGCTGCTGTTGAGTATTAAACATCCCTTAAAGGTCAGACTAACAGAAAGTCAGCAGAGCTGATAGAAGATGTTAGAGCATAGCTCAAACTGCCTCAGCTCTGAAAGGAGCATTGAGACATCTGCAGTTTCCACTTTTCATCTTCTGGGTATCTTGGGCTTTCTATGGTTGAACATATTTTTCTGGTTGTAAGGTTTTGCCCTGTGAAAAAAACCCTGTTGCTAAACCCTCTTATCAGAGGATTGCTTAGGTGATGCATGTGGAGAAGTTTATTAACTTTATTAATATGAAATCACATGCCTTTGTTGTCACATAAATATGCACACATCTACACCTCAGTACGTGATAAGGAAAAGGAGTGCTCAGGTAGTTCCCAGTGAAGTGGTCTTCAGGCAACCAGGTGACACGATCCTGAAGCACTGGCAGATTCCCCTCTGCACACAGAGAGAGGCTGGCATAAACTAGCAGGCAAGACTATCTTCTTCTGTAAGGGGACAAACACTGAACGGTGAAGATAGATAGTACAGAATGTGGCAAGAAGGTAAGGTTGAACAAGTAATTGATGGAAGTTGTTTCCTGCCTGAAGGATCTAGTTCCAAACCCCAAAATGTTGTGAGAGGATTAAGTAACCATCAAAGGTGATACAGCTTTTAAAGTCTCAGATTAAAAATAATTAATCTTAGTTTGTGAACACAGACTGGAGACATAGTGTATTCTCAAGAGTGGAGAGAAAAGTGGCAGAAAGTGTACAAAGACCGGCAACTTCATTAGGGGTAGCTGATGGCAATGGGCGCACTGTGAGGCACATAGCTGCTCTAGTGCGCCCTGGTCATCCGTGTCTCAGATGGGAGGAACCTGTTGGAGCACGCCTGGTTCCCTCCTTGTCCACATATGCATATTTTCTTCCAAAAAAAACCCAGGACACATAGGATGATGAGATGAGTGAAGAGAATATGGGCAGATGGATACGGAAGGGCAGTGGCAAGTCCAGAAGATCTCAGATGACTGGAAAACCAGGGCAACTCTGTATGTCGCAGAGAATGCCTAGGGCTCGCTGTAGGCATAACTTTTAAGTAACCATCTGCATATCAATGCAGGACTCTTCAGAGACACAATAACCATATTAATGATACATTTTGAAAAGGAAAAATCAATAATGATTTATCTGCTTAGATCCGAGTTTCACCTTTCTCTTCAAAAGCTGTCTTCCGTAGTGGGTAGATGCACGCAAGGTTCCTGCTGGCATGATGGCAAGCAGATGCCTTGTAAAAATATTTCTCTGAACTTGGTGAGGAGGCAGCGTTTTGGTTTTGTGTTTACAGTTTGCTGAATTAGTACCTTGTATCCTTGTATCTTAATGGTGCTCTCTTAGTTTCAACATCAGGATGCCTTCACCATCAGCTACTCAGAAGGAAGGGGTTTGCACATAGCATTCTCTACATGGGTACTTTTTCATTGTTTATTACACTTCGAGTTAAACCATTGGCAACAGTAGTGGGAAACAACAGGGAAAATCCAGGTATAGGTCAGCTTTATCATATTTTATCATATTGGGGATTGAACTAGATGACATTTAAAGGTCCCTTCCCACTGAAACCATTATACTGGTCTATGACAACACAATTTTCCTTGGAACTTTAAAGTGATTATTTTAGTTTTCCACTCAAACACGAGTAGCAGCATGAGTCTTGGATTCCATACACCCATTCACCTATGGGTTGCAATTTGGCAGCCTTCACCCACAGTAAGTTTGGGTAGTTCCTTCAGCTAAGCAATCTTTACCAAGCATAGTCACAAAGCTGCAAGCAACAAACCCGACAATTCAAAGAGCAGAAGGAAGCTGGAGGTTTTCGAAGGCATCTCAGTAGTATTTTCTGGAGGATGGCTGGAAAGTTAATGTGATTCTAAGATAGTTTAAAGACAGATAAATCTTTGTTGATCATGTAATTAGTTGTAGGCAATACCTTAAAAATAAATCCTCAGCTTTGGGATTTTGCTGAATCATGAACAGGGAACCCGAAGTCTCAGAACTGTGGGAGAAACAAACAGAGACAAAGAAATAAATGTTCTCCTGAGGTTGTAAGTAACTGTCACTTCCCTCCCAATGCTTTTAAAAACTTTTCTTACAAAACCTTACAGTTAATACCTTGAACTGGTGACTTCTTACAAAAGAACAACTAAATAAGTCAAACATATTGGTCTGGTAGCAGTAAAGAGGGGGGGAGGCACTTCATTTAGAAAGCACGTCACCTCCCAGCAGACCAGGCTTCTCAAAGCAAGTCCCATGGTCTGTGTAGTCAAACCCCTGGCTGTGGCACCAGTACTGCAGCCGTTTGTTGACTTGCCAGACTCATCTGGCTGTTTCAAACCCAATTCCTTTGAACAGGAGGATTGATAAAAAAAATATCTGTGCTCCAGAGGCCCTTACTGATGATCCCTGGGCTCTGTAATCCTGCTTGATACGTCTCAGATTAGTCCTGGATGTATCATTGCTTCCCACATGAAACAACAGCAATGGACAATACTCTGTGGGCAGCAACCCAGCTTGGCAGCCCACAGGGTAACATCCCTGATATGAGCCTCTGGCAGCCAGCACACCTCTCTGGAGAGTGGATCGGATTGGCAGATGGGTGTCTCTGTACCTCTCAGAAGAAAGTCTCCCAAAACTGTCACGCACCACCTTTTCTTTGTTGCTTTAGTCATTATCTGGGGGACAAATGAGGCTGCCTTACCTGGCTCCAGCTTCTCTTGAAAGTGATGAGTGTTTCCTCTTCAGTCTGCAGAGTGATGAAGTAGTTCTGCAAGGGCACCTCAATCTTCCGGAGAAGCCTCATCCTCCTGCTGGTCTTTGCCCTTGCAAGCTTCCATTCTTCTTCGTTATCGTACCCCCTCCCTTTTGCGTGTGCCAGTGGCAGATTTTTTTTCTGATTGGCTGTGTGTCCAGAGCAGACTGCAGTTGAAACCAGCTGTCTAGTTCCTTCTCAAACTCCCTGATGTTTCACAGCCTTCTCCCCACATCCTGCAGCTCAACCGCCTGCTGTAGGAGTGCTTTCACCTGAGCACAGCTTTTGCAGGCAGCACTGCTGCCTGCCCCTGCCCCAGGAGAAAGGTCCAGGCGCTGCCTGCTGTCTGAGGTCTGCACTGCAGACTCTCCCCTCAGCAGCTCTATCTGTGTGGAGGCATTGGCCACTGCTGGGTTAGACCACCCTGCCAGAGCTACAGCCTTTGTTCTGAGGCAAGTGCCCACCGTTCTGCCGGGACTGTTATGTAGGAGGAATGCCCTTGTACCTGTGCGGATCATCATAGAACATGCCCGGATGCTGGGTTCTGTGTACCTCAGTACTCACACTTGGCCAGTGGAATGACCCCCTTCAAAGATTCGCCCTTCCTTGTGCACCTTTTCTCATGCTCTTCCTCTTGAACTGCTGTGCCATGCTCTGGCTGACACACCATGCACTGTTTGCCCACCTACTGTTCAGGAAGGTGTTTCTGTGGTGGTGGATCTTCAGGGAATATTTATCTTAATAATTTATTTAATCAGATTTTATGGTATTTTCACTACTGCTGTCTAGGGCTGCCTCTTGAGGGGGTGGCAGGTGGCTGCCATCACTGCTGGCCCTGCCCATGCCACATCAGCTGCCTACATGAGAACTGCCACATCCTGGAGGGTCTTGCTGGATCTCAGTGCACCCTCAGAGTTTCTCTGCCTCAGGAAACCCCTGTGTATCGTGATCCCCCATTCTGCTGTGGCACACACCTGCACCAAAGATGATCACCTCTGTGAATTAATATAATACCTATGTAAAAGCATATGAACATGAGCAATAGAGCGTAAGGTTTTTCAGACCTTTCTGGACCATCAGATTACACTCAAAATTAAGCCTGTGAGCTACAGGAATGCGTAGGGCACTGAATGCAGCCTAGTGAAGGCAGCATGTCAGTCTTCTGAACACCACTTTCCATGAATAAGTAGCAGCTCATGCAGGACTTCAGGTAGACCTGCTCCAATGCAACCATAAATCATAACCAGTGCAGGCAGATCCATATGACATCATGTCACATGAATCAGGCTGAAGTTTTCTTCTTATCAGTGTTAGCAAAAAAGAGTTTGGAAACTTTAAATATGGTTCAGACGGGAGACCCTACAGAGAGGCTGTAGGCAGAGAGAAACACACAGCCGTAGTCTCAAGTGTCCAATAAAACATTGCTGATGTCTTCAGCTGTGAGAAAGAAGGTGTTGAGGAGAGCTTCAGTAAACAGCATGAGTGGGGGTTTTAGCCATGCTCTTTTAAGGTAATGCCTGGTTATCCACAGGGAGCCATCAGAGAAACAGAACAAGGATTTAGCTGGGGCCAAACGGCATTGGGAGCAGAAGGTGTATCTGTGAGCTGTTGGTGCACAGACAAGAGATGAGTTTGTGCTTACAGATGAGATACAGTTCAAAGGGAGAAGGCAAGAGAACATCAGACGAACTTCTGTGAGGAGGAAGGATATCATCTCCCAAGGAAAACCACATGTCATTATAGGCAAGTTGATATGTTTTTGTTGATAATACACAACACTAAGTAAGGTACGTCTGTGTGTCATTGTTTTTTCTATAAAGAGGCTGCCTGGAAACAAGAACAGGACTTAAAACAATTAAGTGTTTCATTGTTTTCAGCAAAAAGGGTCCTTGCAATTTCCTACATGTGTCATTCCTGTGTAGTAGATTTTGAATGCCCTGACTCATATTTGGCTAGTATATAGTATCTAGTGTTAAGGAAATTTATCTCTTTTCTGTGATGGTGGATCTTAAGGGAATATTTTTCTTAATAATTTCTTTAATCAGATTTTTTTGGTATTTTCTTGCAGTCTAAGTATCTTGGATGGATTTCTAGCCTGTCAGAATGATGAATGGTAAGAAAAAACTTTTTTTTTCCCTTGGATTGCTTGATCTTGAATTCTTCACAGCTTAACTATCTTTCACGCATTTTATATGTTTTACAGGGAGTCAGACTCTTCTCAGTTATGACCACAGGCAGGACAAAAGGTAATGGGCAAAGTTTAAAACATACGATATTCCACCTGAACATACAAACTCCACCTTTTTTACTGCGAGGGTGATCAAATATTAGCACAGTTACCCAGAGAGATTGTGAAGTCTTCATTCACAGAGTCATTGCAAACTACTTGTTAACTAAATGCTTCTTTTTAAGGAGAAGTTATTTTCAGAGTAGTTCAAGATCTTCGAAGAAAAAAAAATATTCAAATTGTAAGAAGAAGTCTAAGCAAGCTGATGTCAACATTGGGCTATGCATTTAAAGGGAAATCTTTTCTCCTAATTGATTCAATGCATAAGTTTAATTCAAAGAGCTTATGTCCAGGTTCAAAATGAATTTTAGACATATAACTAAAAAACTGCTGTTTAGAAAGCCTACATTTAGCTGTTGACTAACTTGGAGGCATGTGAGCTTCACAGGCACTTCAAGCTCTAAATGCATCTAAAATCCAGCTTCTGTGTTGACCCCGGAGCATCTTGGCCTCAGCCAACAGAAAAGTACCTGTTCCTCATTCACATCTACAAAGAAAGCAATCCTCCACCTCTTTCCACACAGGAGTTGGTCCTACAGTTGCTACCACAGCAAATATTAAATCAATGTCCCTGCAAAGTGCAGAAAACAAATACATTCTATAAAAAAGGAGAGAAAGTGCAGGGACTAAAGCATTCAGTTCTCATCAGCTGCAGTTTACACCCACCTTCCTCATCTCTTTAGCAAATACTGAAGCCAGCAGGTGATGAGCAAACCTTGGTGAGTTATTTGCTAAAACTCCTGCTATAGCCATTCCTCTTAGAAAAAAAGGAGAGAAGAATTCTTGCTTTAAGAGGCTGTGAGAGTGTCAAAGCTGCTCTCAGTTTGTCCAGATGAATAATATTCACTGTATCCAAGCTGGCCTCACAACACAGGATCCCATAAGCAGAGGAAATGAACAAATTCTAGAAATCTAGAAATCTACTATCACTCAGGGATGGAAGCAGGAAGAAACAAAGAGGAAAACAAAATATTTAACAGTGGAAAAGGAGTATTTTGACACATGGTGGGGAGTTTCTGATTTTTGAAGCATGTTATTCTACATTTTTAGGGCAAATGAGGCACATGACTTACCTTGAAGCCATGCAAATTCTGTCTCTCCAAATGGTCACATTTCAGAAGCATAAACTTGAGGAATAATAACCCTGATTTCCCTGACAAAAAAAAGTGTAAACCATACACAATTACTGTATAAAATATCCAGACACATAAATAAGAAATCTGGCCTGTTTCTGGGGGGACAGGTTTGAAGAGGCACTCAGGCAAGCCCAGTGGTGGTCCAATGGGGCAAGTGGGAACCCAGGCCCTGTGAGGATCAGCTGAGGGAGTAGGACTGTTACAGCCTGGCAAGCAGAAGCCCTGGCAGTAGGTCACACCACTGTTTAATATCCAGAGAGATGCTAAAGAGGTGGTGGAGAGGAAAGCAGGGAAAGCATGGGCAGCAGCAGTGGTAGCCTGCAATAACGGGAAGAAATTCCTCTGTAAGGATTGATGGGTCAGAAGCAACCAGACCCTCAAGGGCCCAGGTGCAGGTGTGGAGACTCACCTGCAAAATTTGCTCTTTTGGATCATCACACTTGAAAGGCATCACTAATGAAAGTTTTCTCTAGCTTGAGTTCCAGCACAATCAAGCTTGGAGTTATCATAGCAATTGCTTACTTTAAGAGCTAAATGCTGACAGATCTATCTTGAAAGCCCACTCAAGGGACTTCTCATCGCAGTAATAATCATTATCAGTTGTATGATAAATATTTTCTAAGCTTTCTCTTTTCCTAATGTAATCGAAATGTTATTCTCCTTACCAGTAGTATACATAATGTCTATTTTTCTCTTGGAACAGGACTATCACTTTATAAAATTAATGTCTTACTGCAGATAAACTTTTTTTAAGAAAACTTTTTCCTTCATGGAATCCTTTATAAATATAACTGCAGAAATTCCACAAAACAGTATAAAACACAGAAGTGTTTTTCCTCAAGATCAGCTCAGAGATGCACTGTGGTAGAATATATAGGAAAACAAGTTCTTTATAGAAACTTCTGACATAATTTTTCCAAGCCAAAAATACTTTAGAAACCTGTTTTCAAATATGGGTCTTGTAGCAGCCTAAAAGCTAGTGATTATTTCTTATGCATTGATATGACTAATTTATCTTTTTCTCTGCAGACTTTGCCTAGCTTTCTAAATAAAAGGGAAGAGCACCTTCAGTCACAGACTTGCCAGGCTGGTGGAAAGGGCTTTACACTAAACTCTCTGGGGTAGGGGAACCTTGGTTGATCCCACTCCTACCAGTTTGATGCCAGTGCCAGCAATAGATGCCCAGAGCCTGAAGAAGGAACACAGATCAGCAGGATATTTGCCTGAAGAGTGACACAGAGGATCTGCAATGAGTCAGCTTCATTGAGGACCCAACTGTAGTGGCTGTATGCAAACACACAGTAACATGGGGAATAAACAAGAGGAGTTAAAGATGTGCACATGCCCACAGGGCTATGATCTCATTGGCACCACAGAGACATGGTGGGATGGTGCTGTGGCATACCATGGCAAGCAAAACAAGTACAACCCATCAATATGATACAGATTCAAGCTAGTTTAGTAGCAGCTTCAGCAGATACTTATAGTGTGTGCTTCTTCCATACATGCAAGCATTCCTGATTTGGCAGATTGTGATTGGTTACATATGTCAATCCTTGTGCCTAACTTAAGCATTTAATTGGTCATTTTATGATCCCTTATTTGCATGTAGTAGAACACATTAGCAACTTTGTATCCTTTTTGTATTTTGCACAACCTATTCTAGCCGGACTGTTTTGACTGGAGTTTAACCCTCTCTGCTCCTTTTCAGAACTGTCCTTGAGGCCTAAAACTCCTGATAGTCATTCAGGATTGCCAGTGCCCCAACAGGATGGTCCTATGATTGGAATGTTGGGATGAAAAACAACAAGCTCTTTAGGAAAGAAAGATAAGGGAGACAAGGAGGGGATGTTGCCCTCTCTGTCAATGACCAGTTGGAGGGGATGGGTCTTCACCTGTGGATGGATAAAGAGCTGACGGAGAGCTTGTGGGCCAGGATTAAAGGAGGGCAGGGACAGTTAACATTATAGTATGGGTCTGCTACAGGCCATTGGACCAGGAAGTGTGAGTGGATGAGTCCCTCTACACACAGATAAGCACAGCCTCATTTTCACAAACTCCGGTACTCATGGGGGTCTTCAACTAACCTGGTATCTGTTGGAATGACAACACAGCAGGGCATAAACAATCCAGGAGGTTCCTGGAATTCATTAATGGTAACTTCCTTCTCCAAGTGACAGAACAGCCAATGATGAGAGGTGCTATGCTGGACCTTGTTCTCACCAACCAGGAAGGGCTGGTGGGAGTGTGAAGCTCGAGGAATGCTTTGGCTGCAGTGATCATGAAATGGTAGAGTTCAAGATCCATAGGACAGTAAGGAGGGCACACATAAAACTCACAATCCTGAACTTCAGGAGAGTAGACTTTGGCACCTCCAGGGATCTGCTGGTAGAGTACTATGGGATAAAGCCCTGGAGGTGAGAGGGGCCCAAGAAAGCTGGATCACTGCCAGGAGACCTGCATGGATAAACAAGGAATCCCTGGACAAACTTGAACTCAAAAAGGAAGCCTATAGAGGGTGGAAGCAAGGACAGCTAACCTGGAAAGAATCCATGTAAATTGTCCAAGCTGAATGGGAAAAATAAAGACCAGATAGAATTAAATCTGTCCAGGGATGTCAAGGACAAAAAGAAAAGCTTCTATAGGTATGTCAGTGATAACAGGAGGACCAGAGAGAGTATGGGCCCTCTCTAGATGGAAATGGGAAATCTGGTTACCCAGGATATGGAGAAGGCTGAAGCATTCAATGAAATTTTCGCTTCTGTCTTCACCGAAAAGGGCTCAAACCCTTAAGTTGCGTGCATGAGTCCTGAGGGAACTGGTAGCTGAAGTTGCTAAGCCACTATCCATCATATTTGAGAACTAACGGCAGTCCAGTGAAGTCCCCACTGGCTGGAAAAGGGGAAACATAATTCACATTTTTAAAAAAGTGAACAAGGAAGACCCAGGGTACTACAGGTCAGGCAGTCTCACCTCCGTGCCTGGAAGATTGTGGAGCAGATCCTCCTGAACACTCCGCTGATGCACGTGGAGGAGATTACTGACAGCCAACATGGCTTCACTGAGAACAAATTGTGCCTGCCAAATTTGGAGGCCTTCTACAATGAGGCCACAAGACTGCTGGATAAGGGAAGAGTGACTGATATCATGTGCCTGAATTTGTGCAAAGAATTCGACACTGCCCCACATGACATTCTTGTCTCTAAGTTGAAGAGACATAGATTTAATGGTAGATCACTCGGTGGATAAGGAATTGGCTGGATATTTGCACCCAAAGAGTTCTGATCAATGGCTCAGTGTCCAAGTGGACACTGATGACAATTTGCATTCCTCAGGGGCCGGTATTGTGGTTGATATTGTTTAACATCTTTGTCACAGGAATACACAGTGGAATAGGTGGCACCTTCACCAAGTATGCTTATGACACCAAACTGTGTGGTGCCCCTGACACACTAGAAGGAAGGGATGGCTTCCAGAGGGACTGTGAGAGACTTGAGAGGTGGATCTGTGTGAACCAGGCCCATGAAGTTCAACAAGGCTAAGTGCAAGATCCTACACCTGGGTTGGAGCAATCCTGAGGACAAATACAGGCTGGGCAAAGAATGGATTGAGAGTGGGCCTAAAGAGAAGGACTTGGGTGTATTGGTGGAAGCTCAAAATGAGCCAGCAATGTGTACTCAAAGCCCAGAAAGCCAACCACATCACAGGCTGCATCAAAAGAAATATGACCAGCAGGCTGAGGAATTAGATTCTGCCCCTCCACTCTGCTCTCATGAGACCTCACCTGGAGCCCTGCATTCAGTTCTGGAGTCCTCAGCACAAGAAGGATGTGGATCTGTTAGAGTGAGTACAGAGGAGGCCACAGACATGATCAAAATGCTGGAGCACCTCCCATCCAAGGAAAGGCTGGGAGCTGGGTTTCTTTAGCCTAGAGAAGAGAAGTCTCCAGGGAGACTTTCCAGTACTTAAAAGGGGCCTACAGGAAAGCTGGGGCGGAGCTCTTTATCAGGTAATATACTGACAGGATGAAGGGTGATGGTTTTAAGCTGAAAGAGGGTAGATTTAGATTAGATATTCAGAAGAAATTGCTTGCTGTGAGGGTGGTGAGGCACTGGCACAGGTTACCCAGAGAACTTGTGGATGTCTCATCCCTGGAGATGTTCAAGGCTAGGCTGGATGAGGCTTTGAGCAACTTTATATAGTGGGAGGTGTCCCTGCCCATGACAGGTGGGTAGGAACTGGGTGATTTTCCGTCCCTTCCACCCAAAATATTCTATGATTCTATGATTGTCCCTAATACTCATTAGTATCTTTCAGTAGAGCTGTTATCACATGAACAATGCCTTAAAGTCTTCGCACTTACCTAATCATTATCAACATTATATCAATGAAGCTTTTTTCCACTACAGAAATTTTTGTGCAAATATTCACATGCTTATGCTTTTTTGTTGTTGTGGTTGATAAATTTAATGAAAGTTTTCCTCTTCTGCAACAGACTATTACAACTGCCTTGTCTCTTACACAACATGTGTGATGAGGTTTTTTACAGACTTACGTAATTGCTTCTAAGAGAGACTTACAGGAGTAATGCTAGATAGAATTAGTTATAACAGCTCATTCAAGAGAGGAAAAATAATCAATTCTTCTTTACATGATAATGTTCTAAGAAAATGTTGTAGTATTCTTGCAAGAGAATGGACACATACTGAACAAGCCACGTCCAGTGGAGTTGCTAATGAACTGACCTTGACTCAGGAACTTGCAGATGTTGTAAAAAAAAAAAAAAGGAAAGAAAGTTAGAAACGAGATTGTTATGTTGGCAAGGCAAGCCGGTATGCGCGTGAACAGCTCATTAACAGCTTATTTTATCCAATTATATTAAGGTGCAAATGCATGATCACTATGTATGTACCAATCACAAGTTGACAAGTATCTCAGCTATTGTATATAAGCAAGGAGTTTATTTGCAATAAAGTGAGATCTGCTTGATGATCATATTGGTCCGTATGCAGTTACTCCAAGCCCTCTCCACTACAAGTGTAATTAGGAAGGGAGAGGATCTCTTCTATGGGGAAAAAATGGCTCTGTCATGTAGCAAAGAGAGCTTAAGTGTCCTAGGACACCTCATCACAAATAAAATAATTTAAACATTTGTCTGTGGTGCAAAGGCTGGAAAATGTCACTGTAGATACAAGATTGGTGTTACAGGACTATACATGAAATCGTGGAGATGTTTCCTTTACAGCAATGAAAAAAGAATAACAAAATCCATGTTTCTTCGCAATGCCTTCCATAAGAGGAATAGTTCTAAAACATCAAAAGGAGAGACTCTCAAGGCAGGCTGTGCTGCACAACTAGTTTGATGTATTTTGAAACGACTCAATAGTTGTAGGCATTTACCAAGAATTTATTGTTTTAAAATCTAACTTTTTAAAAATAAGTTAAATTTAAAGTCCAGAAAACTGCAACACTAAAACTTAAAAAAACACATCCCCAGGAGCCCCTATCAAGAGATTAAAAATTAAACAAAGTTGTTCTAACAGAATATTTTAGGTTCTGCTCTAGAGATGCGAGGGCGCTGCTGCTTTGCAACAAATGCTCCAACTTTATCACATTTCCTGCTTGATCACAGCAAAACACAGTTCCACTGGGAAATGTAACCATCGTATGCAATGTGCAGATGGCAGCAACCTTTAGCTCTCCATATCTGAGGATTTCCTGGAAGGAGTTTAGTGCACGTTGATGACATTTGCCTGCATTTTTGTTTCAGAAGCACAGATGTGTTTGTTTCTTGTGTTGGTTGAATTCCTCTTTGCTGATGTGACTTTGTGGTCTGACTATCGCTGTCTCTGCCTGATTCATGATCTAGAAGAAAGGAATGTGCATTACACAGCTATGTTTTCACAATTAGACTTTACGGTGAAATACTGACTCACCAGTGGGACAAATGGCAATTTTTTTCCCAACATATTAAAATATTTTCTTATATTCAGAAAAATTTTGAGCAAAATCCGTGTCTATAGTTTCTTCTGAATCAAACTTGGAATATCCTGACACTTCTGCTGTGCTTCTTTGACCTGGAATTTTACTTGGGTTGGAATTTTTCTCTTTGTTTGAAAGAAAATATTTACTTTTTCATAGTCGTATCCTGTGTTACTAATTACCAAAAACTGTGAGACCTAAAAGAAAGACTGAATCCTTCCTGATTCCTTGTGATAACTTGGTGTTAAGCCATGCTTCCAAACTGCAATAACAAGATGACAACCATCACTTAGGAGACCCTGATCAAAAACATGGCTCAGAAAAAATTTTACAGAATTCCAGGTAACCTGCTGCTAAGAAACTGCTTTTTCCCAAACTCAAAGTTCAAAGGTGATTATTTCCCCTCCAGGCCACCAGCTGTCAATTGTCTATTGCCCAGCAAGGGTCTTACCTTGCTACCCCATTGCTGCCTTCTACACTACTCTCTCTGTTCTACCCCTATATTTCTCACTCCTTCCTCAGCTTGTTGCTTTTCTGATGACCTCCCCAGGTTTTCTCCTCTTCCATCTCCCAAGCCTGCTTGTGAATTTCTTGTGCCTCTAAACCTAGCTGTGGCAATAGTGGGAAAACAGCTTTGTGGCCCTTCCTCCCTCTATACTTGGCCAAACTTCCCCATGGGTGAAAAGAGGGAGCAGAGTGGCAATTCATCCTTCTTTCATACAGGGTGACTCGAAGCTCTCAAGTCTGTCTGGTCCCCAATGAATTTGTGGAATATTGTCCATCTCTCCACGTCCCTGTCCTGTCACACCCAAAGGCAGAGAGACAGGAGAACAGTCAGTGAGAAAGACTTTTGCCTTTTCAGGAATAGGGAAGTCGTGCACCATCAAGTAACCTTGGACCCTGCAAGAAACCAAGAAGTTCTCAAAAGTCAGTCTCCTCTGTGCTCCAGATTTTCTCTATTTTCAATATCTGATTTTTTGTTTGTCTTAGTCAGAGCTGCAGGTTAATAAATTATAGACCTCAAGTCTAAATCATGCCATCTTTATGTCCTAAAATAAGCCTATTAGGGGCTCCTACTGTCATAAAAAATCATCCTCTCACAGACTTCCTTCTCCTTGAGCATGTGTTTGAAGTCTCTGCAGCGCAGCCAATGCTATTAATGTAGTTATTAAGACAAGAGCCTTGTAATGCCCTGAGAGAAGTCTGTCTGCATGTCATGTAGGTGTAAGTATCCTCATTCATATATGCATACCTATATAGGTACACATATAAAGACGATCTCCTAATTCAATGTTGAGAAAGCAGCATAGTGATCATCTCACCAAATCTCACAGCTTCTGACCACGAGGCTGGAAAATCATGTATAAACTTTTGAAAGGATGTAACCACTGCAACAGCCTGATGAAACCAATATGAGTTGTTGTCCAGCCTTTTGGTACGGAGAAAGAATGTTCAAATTCTGAATTTACCTTCATTCACTGTGACAAATGACTTGAAAAACCTTTAACTTTCAAACTAAGGACATATGGGGTGCAACACTGTTATCTCTTTCATCATTGAAAGAAAAGTCTACCAATTGCAGTGGTAAATACATCCCTGGAAAGTTTCAAGGGGAGATTGGATTGGCTTCTGAGCAACGTGACCTAGCTAAAGATGTCCCTGCTCATTGCAGAGGTGGGTGGACTAGATGACTTTTAAAGGTCTCTTCCAACACAAACTATTGTATGATTCTATGCTTGCAAGAAGAAAACATGGAGTTTACACCTGGCAATCTCCACACATAACTGATTAAAGGTAGACAGTTTATCTTCATGTATTTTATTAAGCCTTAAGGCCTGGAGAAATTTCTTGTGCTAGGAGGCCCTCAAGACAATGTTTAGGAGTCTGCAAGACCCTTTGTCTTTTTTCTTATCAGATGAGATTTTTGCTGTAACAACTGTTTTTTCTATTTGAGAGAATGATAATGAGAAATGTCATTCATCAATAAAGGATGTCACAGAAGCATACCACCAAGACATTTTCTGTGGATTCTCGATTCGAGAGAGTGATCGTGGTTTGTTGTTTGTTTAATTTTTTTTAAAAACGTATATTGACCTGTCTGTTTTTTAAAATGAGATATCATACCCAGGTACAGATGGCTTTCAGGTACAGTTACACTGTTACACTGCTTACGAAATCTCACCTCTTCTTTGCTGCTGCCAAATTATTGTCTTCCTTGTAAAATTTGGAGGTATTTTTCTACTTTTCATAGCAGTGCATGATAAAATGTTTGTTTAGCAGAACACATGAAAAATTAAACAAACTTAAAAAATTATGGAAGGTTGTACTAACATCTGAAATAAACAATTAACTGAGTCCAAAAATTGAGTCTAAGAGTATTTTACTCTTCTTTTTTTCTTACAAGTGCATATTTTCCCCAGTTCTGCTTGATCTCTTCAGAGAAATGGCTCTAGCACATCATCAGAGCTGATACTGAGACAGACTAGAGAAGAGGAGAAGATACGTTGGAGAAGATCTAGGTGTTTGATAGACCTGCCTAGGCTTTTTGTAGGATTGATATGAATCTCAGTTGTCAAAATATAGAAGTCTGAAATCCTTTGGTGGAAGATGCCACGCTGTCACCAAGCATTACTCAATTCCTTGCCTTAAATTGCCAGAATTATGGCTTCTTATGTTTATGTACCTAGAACTTTGTAACACTGTTGTTTCAGAGCATGACATTTAGCATAACAAGAATTGAATTTTAATTGATTGGAAATATTTAAAAAATTGGTCTAAGGGTTGACTTACTGATACATTCATTACCTGCTCCAGGGGCCCATGATGCTAGTGCCATGGCAATCTCTGCTGCACTCAGATGCTGATTGGTATTTTCTTTAGCTGTACTTTTTCTTGAGTTGATATGATGTTGAATTGTATTGAGTTTTAATTACGAAATGAGTCATAAGCATGATTCAAAGAATTACAAACTTTCACACAAACAGCTAATTGAAAATAGCCTTTTTGCCATTTTCAGTCTGACTGTCTCATAGCCTGTCTGCAAAAAAAGTTATCTTACTTGTTTCTACTCTACTACTTTATTTCTTGAATTTGTCGTGGTAACGCTGTATCCCCATTGCCCACGTGTTATATTTCAGGAACATTTCCTAAGCTGTCCTGAACACACTAATTCCCACTTCCTTGTATCCTCCCAGCCATTCATCATCATAGTGAGATGGATCACAGATCACAGAACTGATCTCAGTTCAGCACATAATGTTTCAGAGAGCTTCCTCCAAATCTATTTCTTAATCAATTCAGTATAAACGCTCTTGGAAGAAAAGTATTTAGGTGTTCGTGTGGTGGGGTTTTTTCCATTGACTTTGGTTTGGTTCACGTTTTCAATATGACTTTAAGGCCTCCATTGAACCTCTTAGGCAATTTGCTTATTTCTGACTGAAGGCAAAAAACTTCCAGCTTCTTCCCACATATTTTGACATATTTTCTGCAGAAGTTCCATGAAGTTTACTTTCACTTTTATGAGATTAATCAAGCAGACATGCCTTGCTAGGTACAGAGTAGAATGCAGGCACCCATGTTAGCCTCTATTTCATTAAGTAACCCCTTTCAGACACAGTGTTGTGAAATCAGTAATTCAAATATTAAACTTTAATTTTGTGTTTGTAGTTCTGACTAGTTCTTTTAAGATAATGCAAATGAAAGGTTGTTCAGGCTTGCACAGTGTAAGAAGGCTCATAGACCGGATATGTTGCTTCCTCCTACTGATTTCCAGAAAAGAAGTGTTCTCTACGTGACTTTCTCTTTTCCAGACTACATGACATATATTACAATAACTTTTCGCTTATTGGTCTCTGTGATATGAAATTTGTATCATCTGTTCTTATGTTTTGTATAATTTTGCACTTGGCTTTCCACAGGAAGTAGATACCATGTAACCATGGTGTTGACGATTGCCTAAGAAACTGAACTATCCCATTTGCTACTTTCTTGAAGTTGAGACCCTTGTTTGTCTGCTTCTCTAGTAGTTACATTGATTATGTTCTACTAGTGAAACCAATTTTAAAATCAACTGTCTAGGAACTGCTAGCAAATGATCAAGAAAATTCATCATCAGGTAGCCTGTTTCGAAGAAAAAAACACCAAGCAAGAAAATCAAGACTTTAAATTTGTTGATCCTGTCATTAAAACAGGCTTCAAATTTCAACTGCAGATTTATGCCTAGAACTGCTATTACTTCTACTTATGTTAAACATTGCCTTAAGTTTTCCATAGTCACTATAACCATTACTACAGATTATCCTGCAAACACCACTGGCACCACCTGTGCTGACCAAATGCAAATAAGCTTACAGAAAGTTCTGGTTTCATCACTCACAGTCCATGGATTACTGCATATAGTATTTGCTGTTAGATATTTACTGTACTTAATGTCTCTCCACCATCCTGGTTTTAGCAAAAGAAGCCAACAATAAAGCAGCCGAGAACTTGAACATTAAGCAATAAAATAAACCATCAAAGCTTGAAGAGCATAAGGACATTCCCAGCATTTCCTGTTGCTGAAGCATGGCTATACAATGGCTATATCATCCAAAAAAGCACAGCCATGTCAGTCTGGCATCATGCATATGCTAGCAAGCAACATGGCCTTGCTGTTTTTACAAGCCTGCTAGAAATCTGCAGTTTTGCACAGGGCTGGCTTTCAGATTCTTACCTCCAATAACTTGGAGACCTCCACATCAAATACTAGTGTAAGCAGCAGTATAATCACAGCTGCTTGGCTATAAACAATCATGTCGAGTGTAGCACGTTTCTTATCATGAAATAAGACCTTTTGAAACTTGCTCATTTCTTTTCCATTTAATTTTAATGCCAGTAGCTGAACAGTGTGGAAATAATTGAAATTTTTAAAAACCTCTTCTGCTGTCATGTAGTTTTTCAATAGATTGGACATTCAAGAAAGGAGTATTATTGTAGCTCAAGAATACTTAGTGTTTTAAGAATGTTTCCTTATGGTTTAACCATTATAAACATTTGTTTGCCTGTCTTTCTCTAATTTGCCTGTGATTTTTCATCTTTTTTTTCATTCAGCAACCTTTCTGCACTTTCTTAACGTGTTGCATTTACTCTGCCCATCCCAGTCAGATGGGCAGAGTGTTCCAACAGTATTCCTTTCCAGTTCAGACACAGGATTTCTATCTCCTGGGATTTATTATCACCAATCTGACAGACCTCTCTCTGATGTGTTTCTTATTGTGATGGAAAGTAGATGCTACAAGACTGTGGCAGAGTTCGCTGGTGCTGGGCAGCATGTGACCTGCCTTTGTGGTCTCATGATGACTCCACTCCTTACTCAGAGCTTATGAGATCCTGGTATTGTCCACATCCTCTTCTAGAGCTACACACTGTGAATCATCAAGAAGAGATCTAATAGATCAGGTGGTAGATTAGACTAGAAAGTCTGAGAAAGTTATAATAGGCCACTTGGTGAATGATTTACTTCGTATGAAGTTTCATAGTATTGAGAAAATACTCTAGCAATGGTACACTTCCGTTGTTCCTGTGCCACTGTATGAACAATGGAAATATCACATAGGATTATGATGCAAGGACTGACATTTTAGACACTGTAAATTGTTATTCTTGAGTCAACTCGTCCGAGAACTCCCAAGAAGAAGAACAACATTGGATTAGCTCTAAAAAATCAAGCAACCTGACTCAATATGTCTTAGACTCAAATAGAAATTATCACAGGATGCTTAGGTGTAGTAATCTTATAGGAGGGGGGGAAAAAAGATCTGATGAAATAAAGTTTTATTTAAATGGGCTGGATGCGGGTACATTGAGCAACATAAAATTAATGAAACTTATTAGACAGAAATTAGAAATGACAGGTCAAAACATAAAACACTTGCAAGCATCACAGATATATATATATTTACTAAACCAAGTAAATGTATATGGCAGATAAAGGAAGACTGTAAAGATAACACATGCACATACACAAAACAAGGAGCTGGACTAACCAGCCGCAAGATAGTTATCAGTTGTAAGACAAGGAAATTTTTAACACAGGAATCAAGACTAAATGAGAGAAAATCTCACCAGCAAGCTCTTGAGAAATTAGACACAAAAGCACTATAAGGCAAACAAAGAGCACAACTACCTAAAGATATAAAACCAAAGTAGCTGACCTATTTTAATGTATTCTGGAAACTGAAAGTGTGCCAAGGAAGACATGGAGTTAACAGACAATGATATAAAGGAATGTTCTAGTAAAAAAAAAAACCATAGCAGTTAAGTATTGCATTGTTGTCTAATACAGATTCATATGCCAGAGCCATTTTTGTCAGAGAGAAAGTAGAATTTCAGTTATGTCAAAAAAGTCTTTTGAATGTAAAACTGCATTGCAACAAACTCTCAGGTCCTGCTGTCATTCACCCAAGAGTCTGAAAAGACTAAGGTGTGAAATAGCTGAGATAGCAGCAGTGTGTAAATTCTGGTCAAATAAGCCCTGGCACAGCAGGACTAACAATAATGGCACCAGATTATCAAGCGAGCCACCAGGAGTGGACCAGAAATCTAAATAGCAGTAAGTCTGATTGCAATACCAGGTAAATTTGCAATGACAGTAATAAAGAAGAGAATGTGCAGACAACAGAGATAAATGTTGTACTCAGGAGGGAATGGTGTTGCTTCTGTGTGAGGGATCATGCTTCAGCGTACTAGTTTATTCTGAAGCACCCACGTATGTAAAGTGAGTCAGCTCATACTACATAGATTTACAGAAAGCTTTTGATGAGGTCTCCTGTGAAAGCCTCTTGAAGATACTACGTTATCATGGGAGAGCAACGTTGATTAACAAGCTAAATGTTGAGAAATATTGCCAGTAATAAACTGTGAGATTTCACAATGAGAGGACCTTCTCAGTAAGATCTTTACAGGAATTCATATTCACTCTCTCATATATGACCTAGAAGAAAGGTTTGAATGGTGAGATGACAACCTTTGTAAATGGCATAATAATAATTGTCATTTTTTCTGAGCACCTTCTGGCATCTGGTCTTGTGCTTGGCTAAGCTTTGCACAGCACAGAGCGATAGAATTCTAAAATGGCAGATGACATTCAACAGTGAAAAATGAAACATAATGTATATGTGAAGAAAAATCTTACCTGTGTTTTCTAGGTTAGATGTAATTGTTCAGATCACAGATCCAGGTCAGAACCACTAGCTAAACACGCAGAAGCATCCAAAAAGGCAAATAAAATTCTGGGATCCATTAAGAAAACAAGATAGATGGGGAAAGATAATGTCTTTCAATAGGTCATCTGGTTTTAATCTAAAGTCTTCCTTCAGTGTTGTTGGCTGAAATATTATGGCTACAGCACCGTGCATTGGAAAAGAACTGAAAAGAAAATAAAAGTCTAATCCTGCTGTTGTATGGACTCACAATATACATCATGAATACTATGTTCAGTTCTGATCCCCTTAATTGAAAAAAGACAGATGGAAAACAGCAGATGACAATTTCTCTGTGGCAGGAGATTTAATGGCTCTTCCACCAGTAAGAGGCAACAGAGGAAGGTGATTCATAAAATTCCCAAGGGACGGGAAAAGGGTGATTATGGAATGAATATGCACTGTTTTTTATTTTAAAAGGGACATGAAACTCTCAGGCATCAGATTTAAACCAGGCAATGGAAGTGTTTTTTACTAAATGCATAGTCAAGCTGCAGTGTAAATCGACTTAGGAGCCACGGAAATGAAATTAAATCAGGCAGGACTTACAATAATTCATGCAGGGTAAGTCCACTGAGAGCTATTGGATGTCACTTTCTGAAAGAAGCATCAAGCCAAGAAAGTCCTTAAGCCAGTGACTGTCAGAAACTGGGTTAATAAGCCTCAGCAGTGTCCATTTTCTACATGACCTTTTTCCAGTTCTCTTTTCTGAAGTATTAACTACTTAAGAAATGATAATACAATAACTGCAGTATTACAGACTTTGATCTTGATTTTCTTTTTTCCTGGGTCTGTTTCAGGTCTGTGCTGAGCAAAAGCACCCTCAGACACTAGATTTGGTATTGGGCCCTTTGCTGTCATTCATCAGATGTTGGAGGTTGGTAGTAAGTCTCTTGGCAAGATGACGCTTTAGCTCACTATAGATGTAAAGGGATGTTTTCTCAGGGGTTCATTGTTGTACTTCCACCTCCACAACTTCTCTGGATCTTTGTCTGTGATGGGAATTTGCCCTTCCCATTTTCTCCAGCTCAATAGGTACATAGCTCTGCTAATATGGGACCAGGCCATCTGCTCCCTCCAAATGTCCAGGAATCCCAGGCTTTTTCCACCAGGAAAGAAAAATCTGACTGGCTCTGTACTCAAAAGGATGTATAACCCATGGAGCACCTTCCTTAAATGGGGGCTTGTCCTGCCATGCAAAATGAACTCTCAAAGCAGCAAAAGGCACGAGGATATACAGAAGGGATGATCCAAGTAAGAAGTAAAGCAGCCCTCAGCAAAACATGAGCCAGCTGCGCACCCTGACAGCCAACAGGGCCAACTGTGTCCTGGGATGCATCAAACACAGCATTGCCAGCCAGGCAAGGGAGGTGACTCTCCCGCTCTGCTCGGCACTGGTGAGGCCCAAGCTCAAATATTGGGTTCGGTTTTGGGCGCCTTGGTATAAAAACAACATCAAACTATTGGAGAATGTCCAGAGGAGGCCATAAAGCTGATGATGGGTGTGGAAGAGAAATCATATGAGGAGACGACAAAGTCACTTGGTCTGTTCAGCCTGCAGAAGAGGAGTTTGAGGAGAACCCCATAGCTGTTTACTGTTTACTCACAAGGAGAGGAGGAGCAGGGGCTGAGCTCTTCTCTCTGGTGAGCAATGATAGGTCAATGACGAAATGGCAGGAAGATGTATCAGGGGAGGTTTTGGCTGGATATTACAAAAAGATTCTTCACTCAGAGGGTTGTGGAACACTCATACTGCTCCCCAGGGAAGCATTCATAGCACCAAGCTTGATAATATTCCAGAAGCATTTGGACTACGCTCTTGGACACACGGTGTGAATGTTGGGTTTGTCCTGTGCAGAGATAGGAGTTGGACTGAATGATCCTTGTGGGTCCCTTCCAACTCATGTCATTCTATGATTCTATAATTCTCAGTGCAGTCAGTCTTCCATGGGAGAATAATGGGAGTAAGCTCAATATCCAGATAGGGCCATACGGATTAACTCCAAACCATAAGCAAATTATATGGCATAATTTAGAAGTGTGCAATCAGAACTCACAAGACAGTGTTGGCATCATAGAACATTATCTTCACACATAACTTCTTTTGAACATTCTGCTTCTTGGACACCTTACTGTTTGGGCCTTGTTATATTAAGCATTATCCTTCTGCTCTAACTACTGGAGGATATTTATAAATTTGTCTTTCTTGTACTTTTCAATTCTAGAGGCATTTTCCTCCAATTTTTAAGCTTCTTACACTTCCATTTTTGATGGAATTATTTTGAGTTTGGAGTCAAGTCAAACATCCATTCTGAAAATAAGAATATAAGTGGAAAAAACCAATATTCAGAAAGGAAAAAGGCAGATAATTTCTAAAGCAAAGAGAGAAACGTTTGTGAAATTTTTGAAATCCCCAAAATTTATATGTTTTTTTTTGAAGGAATTGAAAGAGCTCTCCTCTAACTTTCTTGGCATTGAAGGGAAGGAAAGTAATAAACATAATACTCATTTTTAAAGAACCTTGGAAATTACCTTCCTTGTTTTGGTCTCTGGTACTATCCTCACTTCATTTCAATTAAATAAACACCTAGCCACAGCTTAACTTTTAATTTTAAGGACTGAAGAAAAAGATTATATTAAAACAGAGCATGATTCACCAGTACAAATCTGTGGGAAAAAAAGAAAAAGCAAAAATCATAATGTGATGTGTAAACTCAAATGTTATTTCCAAAGGCAAATTAAACTGATAATCTCTCAGCTGCAAAGTTGAGTCTAGTTTACATTGAAGAAAAATGTTGACCACAAATGATCAGAAGTCTAACTGACCTTTAAAAGTAGTTTGAACAAATTTTGGTTTTTCAGTGCCAATACAAGAATCTTGAGGGGAAATAACTTCCCTCGAGAGTACAGAAAACATCTGCAAAGAGCAAAGGAGTTGTCTGTTCTCTTTCTCACAGATAGGGAAGATAATGATTAATTACTTTAAGCCGTACTCTGGGTGTCATAACACAGCCATTATAAAGTAGTGTTTGAATAGTAGCACTACAGAAGCTTGTCTTGAACAGTCATATCATTTTCATAGCTTGGCATAATCAAGCTCATGCTGACAGGTGTGGTTGATTGTGCCTCGTGGAAGGATTTAAAAGATGATCTCTTGACGGCTGTTCTATTTTTATTAAAAATTAATTTTATTATTTATGAATTATGACCACTGTTTACATTCCCTTCTTAAGTACTAGATTTGTGGTTGTTTCCTTCCCTCATTCACTAACTGTTGATAGATTTGTAGAAAAAACACCCTTTGCCTATTGTTATCCCTGCCAATTATAACTCATTTGGAACCTCATCAATTAAGATTTAGCAGTTAAAAATAATCTTGTTCTTTTATACTTGCCTTTAACTATGAAACAGTCTTTGTTGTAGCTGCATACATTGTGATGATGTTATTTCAAGTAGTCAACAGGGTTAGGTTGAATCTAGCTCAAGAACCCTTCTGCTTTCCACAGCCACCTCAGGAACTGCTAGCCTGTGAAGGGAGGTGATGATGATTGTCCCACTCTACTCTGCACTTGTGCAGCCCAGCCTTGAGTCCTGTGTGCAGCTTTGGGCACCACAGTTATAAAAAGGGCATAAAACTAAAAACTACTGGAGAGTATCCAGAGAAAGCCACAAAGCTGGTGAAGGGCTTAGAGGGGAAGTCGTATGAGGAAAAGCTGAAGTCACTTGGTCTGTTCAGCCTGGAGAAGAGGAGACTGAGAGGGGATCTCATTGCTGTTCACTGCCTTCTCACAAGAGAGTGATGTGAAACAGGTGCTGATTTCTTTTCTCTTGCAACCTATGACAGGACTAGAGGTAACGGCAGGAAGAGGTGCCGGGGAAGGTTTAGACTGGATATTAGGAAAAGCTTCTTCCCCCAGCGGGTGGTGAAGCACTGAAACAGCTCCCCAAGGAAGCAGTCACAGCACTGAGTCTGCCAGCATCCAAGAAGCATTTGGACAATGCCCTCAGTCACAGGGTGTGAATGTTGAGAGTGTCCTGTGTATGGATAGGAGTTGGACTCGATGATCCTTGTGGGTCCCTTCCAACTCGGGTAGTTCCATGGTTCTATGATTCTATGATCTCTTAAAGCAGTGCCATAGCTGTACCCTCAGTTGTGTCTTAAGGCAAAGTCAACTTCAAAGAATTACTTTTAGGGCTTTGCTGCTCCTCTTCTTTGGTGAATAACTAAAAAACAAAACAAAATGCAAGGACTATGTTTGGCTATGACTGAAAGTGTAATGCATGGGTTAATAGGCTAATACACTGAGGTCACTACAGCTGGGATAGCTATACCCAAGTTACCTTATGCTGGAGCATAAGCCCTATGAGGACTGACTGAGGGAGTTGGGACTGTTTAGTCATCATCCTTGCAAGTGAGAAAGTACAAGTCTCCTTCAGACACTGTTAACCCAAGAGGTAGGGTGCAGAATTCAAATATTAGATCTATGAAATTCAGATTTCTCATCTCAGTTATTTGAAACACCTCATCAATGAACATTGTACCATGGATTTCTCAGTCTCACAGATGAGATATCATAAACAGATCCAAGAGTTATGATATTCATAATCGTGTTCCTGATAAAAGCGGCTCTATCTAGAAACTGATAGAAGGCAATGCCCATACTTTTAAAATTTTCAGTGTTTAGCATGATACACCTGGATGTCTGTTCCAATTTAGGAGTGGGAGAATGCCTAAACGTTTAGCATGACTGCTTTCTCTCCCATACATCTGCATTCAGGCCAATGTTTGCTCAGGTACACACTTTTTTCTTTGAAGTTAAAAGCTAAAGTAAGGTTGAGAAATTATACTTTCAGTTAACCACACTTACTTCCAAAATCTAAGTGGGCAAAAGCATTCTAGAAAATATTTTTTCATTCCATCCAACGTATCTGAAAAGTTTCTGTGGTCAGTTACACATCAAAATAGGGCATTTTTTTTTTGCGTTTGTTATGATAATTAGTGTTCCACTATATAAACATAACCTACATACACTTAAAGTCATTTTGCCAAATTTTATCAAACTTAGCAAAATATTCACCAAAATCACAACAAATACTCTCTGTCAGAAACGTATAGTGGATCCTTTTCTAGAGACCAATGAAGTTTTATAATCATTGAAAAGAGAAAGATGTCTCTGATACCAGGTATTAAATTTACCCTCTAATTTCCTGCTTTGGTTGTGAATTTCTTACTCAATTTATTATAAAATATTTGAAAACTTAGAATGTTCAGCTTAGTTGTATTAAATGACCAACTCGGGTAGCACTGCCTTATACCCAGCTCTGAGAGAATAATGTGACTGCCTGGCATTAAGTATAACCTAAAGGCAGCCCATGAAATCAATTGTCTGTTTTGAAGGTCAGATTCTCTTAGATGTTTAACGCTGACTTGGAGATGGGCTCAGAAGCACAGTTTTGGGGAAGCACAGGTTAGAGCCTGCCGCCAGTCCAGAACTGGAATGAGGAATCAAAATTCTCCACTGCTCTTGGGGTGGCCTGATTTATTCAAAACGTAGTTGAACAGAGCTTGCTAATCAGGCCATTATTCACGCTGGAGGAGTGCAGAGCAGGAAGAAGCAGCAAATGGTGTCTGAATGTGCTATTCAGATGTGGATACCTGGGTGATTTACTTTCATCAGCCCAAAAGAGGTTGGACACTTTGGTCTCCGACAATTAGGACATTGTCTTAGCCCTAGGGCTTAGGTAGGATTTGTTCCTTAAGAGCCTCTGTCCCATTCTTGGAAGCCTAGATGGATATCTCAAACATTTTTGATCTCTCTGCCAGAGTGAACCATCAGATTTTTAGGTCTCTGTTGCTATCAGGACTAAGATGACAACTATCAAAAATCAGTCAAAAAGACATGAATGAGTATGCTGTGAAGTCAAAGGAAGTTACTGTTTTCAGTGTGTGCAGAGTTCCAAAATCACAGAATGGTTGAAGCTGGAAGGGACTTCTGGATGTCATCTGGTCCAACCTTCCTGATCCAACATGTTCATCTAAAGCCCATGGCCCAGGACTGTGTTCACTTGCGTTTCTAATATCTTCAGGCATCTGCTGCCTCCCTGGGGCCTGGGTTAAACATGTGACAAGAAAACATCCTACCCTGATGAAGCCCTTGGATTATTACCCATTATTGATGTTTCATTTAGGCAGCAATGAAGTTGCAATAAGAAGACAAAGGGCAACCAAGAGAGACTTCAGGACCTAGGGACGGGTGGTTGAGGGATCAGGAGCACAGGAGCACAAGTACTGTTCTACTGTATCCTTCCAGTTGCAGGGAATGATGAGGGAAGAAACAGGAAGACCCAGCAGATCAATACCTGGCTGCATGACCGATGTCACCAGCAGATTTTCGGGGGTTTGTTCATGAGTTGAACTATATGACACCAGACCTGTTGGTGACAGATGGTCTACTCCTATCTCAAAAAAGATCATTGCAGTTAGCAGGGCTCATTGTAAGAGCTTTAAACTAAGATTAACTAGCTTGTAACTCACTTTCCCTGATTGCTGGCAACACTCTTTCTAATGCAGCCATTAGACAGGTACCATTGTCCACCTTTGCCACAAGGGCACATTTGTAGTAAAGCGAATTTGATGTGCCTCACTAATATGCTAATGCCTTTGTTCAGTTTGTGTCCAAGGAACAGACCAGTTAAAACACTGGAGACAACCAGACAATATATCTATGTGCTGATGAACTGCCAAAACTTTAACACGGCTAACCCTGACATTTCTGTTAAGAACATGAGAAATGTCTTGGGATCCACAAGCCACCTGACTTCCACAAGTGTCAATAGGAGAAAGAAGACAAATCTAATTGCATACCGTAGCTGAGGGCATAAGGAAACCTGTGTTTCTGATCTTTTTCCAGATTTCAGCAAACATTTCGGAGAAAATTGTCACTTGCAAAGTATGATGCCAGGATCCGGAGAAAAATCAGTGACAAAATCCTTTTGGAAGGCTATGCAATCTGTCAGGGAATATAAAGCTTCTCCTCCTATCAATCAGAAAGAGAAAGAAGTACTTTCAAATGCCTATGATGGAAGATGACCACTCTGAACACAGAGCATCCAAGATTGTGCTCTAAAGATGGGCAGAAAGGGGAATTTTGTTCTTGTCCTGGTCTTGTTTGAGCTTTGGAATGAAAACCATGAAGACACAGGAAAAGTAGTTTAGATAAACACAATGTTGGCCAGAAAAGGCCAACATGAGCAAACTTGATAAGAAGCAGGAACAAAATACTCCAAACCAGGAACAGGAAACCAAATCATCAAAGTGAGCCCTCTTTATCTGCGTTAGAGTTTATTAGTTAAACAGATGCCAATCACAGAAAGATGTCAGATTTGCAAATTCACAAGAATTTGTAAAATTCACAAGAATATCATGTACACACATTTACATCTGATATGCCAAAATGGTTGAAAAATATATGAAATGGTTTGAAAATCGGGTGTTTGAAACTGACCCTCCAATAGCTCTTATGCAGAGGTTCCCCATAAATAGATATTTGTACTTGTTCATTATGGGAAAGTTGTGAGCAAAATTTGGCCATCTGGAATTTGTACAAAATGTCAGAATTTATGCTATTTGAACTAATATCTATATAGGCTTAAATACAGTTATTACATAATATATTAAACACCAAGAAAGTTGGTTTATAAATAAAGTCTATATTTTCTCTGCAACCATATGTGAATGAAATAGTTTAGAAGCAGCTGATTCACACTGAGAAAATCACTCTAAAGCTGATGGCAAAGCATGACATCATCAGCACTCAGCAAGGGAGAGGGGTGAATTACTTAAAACCCACTTTACTACTTCTGGTTTGGGGAGCCTCAGGTATTGACATTCTTGTGTATGTGAACCAGACTGTCATCAATTTCCTGAGTGTTTATGACAGTTGGGGATATAAAAAGATTGTAAAATATTCTGTAAGGGAAGACCATAAAAGAAAAAGACTAGCGACAGGTTTAAGTATCTAGCTGAATGGTTCCAAAATAAAATCTACTATGCAAGTATCGAGGATATATGTATGTCTATTAATAAAAAGAAGACTGAAGCTGTGCATGACATGCGTGCTTCCCAGGCACTCTGGGTTTTTATAGGAGCCCCTTCGTAATATCTGCTCCTGCTGCAAAACCTTTGCATAGGGCCTCAATGGCTGATTTAATGGCTCGAATTATTTTTTATTTTACCATTTCAAAAACTGAAAACAATCTTGGCAATTATTTTTATCGTAATACTTGCATTTCTCAAGGATGAGATGGATGAGATAATTTTCAAAGTTTCAAGTTGGTAAAAATAGACTACCAGGACACGAAATCTAAATTTGCACATAGATCAGCAAACCATTAGGAATGTCAACTTTACATTTTAACAGCAAAAAGATGGATAGAGTTTGGATGAGGTATGATATTACAATGACCATATAGCAATTTCTGCCACACAGCTGGTTCTTAGTGCAGAATCAGAAGGAGACCAGCTTAATCAACATTCTCTGAAGTTCAAGAGGAAAAAAAGGAAGTTCTGGGACAGCTGAAAAAAACACCACTGTCAGGCTTCTGCTCTGAACCTTATAAAGAGGCAAAAACAAAAGCAGGAGCACTTTTTTCCTTCTTTCCACACTGCACAAAAGGATTAATTAATTTATGCCACCTATGTTTCTTCCCTAAGAGAAAAAAATCTTACCATTCAGGGAGTTGCTACTATATAAATGAGAAATACTGCATTTCAATATGCAAAACATCTGTTTTAAACTTTTCTTGACAACTAAAACATCTACATAGGAATGATATACTGTCCAGGTTCAAAACTAAGATAATAACTTGCAAACTGAGAAATTAGAAAATACTCATAGATAATGTTGACTTGTCCTTCAAAACTTGACTTTTAAAAAGCTATGTTTATCTGAAAATATTACCACATCTAAATTCAATAATGCCTCATTGTTTTTTCTTCTTGAAATAATATATATCACCATATTTTACTGGAAGCTATATACTTAAATTAATAATTTGCAGTCTTTCTTCCTAGTAAAATACCTTATTTTCTGAACTAAATTTATTAACATTTCTAGTACTGCTTGCTTTGAAGTTAGGTTATTAAATCTACATGCTGTACGTCTATTTATTAATGTTTCCTTTGTGGTATTTCACCCTTTACAACATATTATTAAACTTTGCATTAATCTTTCCAAAAACTATTGTCACAAATATTTCTCCCTGATTTTCACTAGCCCTCTATTTTAAGACCGTGTGTGCAGACAGAATATGAAAAGATCATGGTGAATTCCAGTTTCTATTTTCTTTTTTTCGTTTTTCTTAGCTTTTTTTTTTGTTAATAGGAAAAGATTATTTCGAACTGCAAAAAGCAGTCCTGTTGCAAAAGTCCTGTTGTCAAGTTCTGACAGAGCTATTCCTGCGTGAATGTTTGTGTGGTGCACACTGCAGGCTGGCACACAGCATGGGAAGTATCTGCTTGATGTGGAGTCTCAGACAGCACAGGCCTTTCCAGTTTCACAAACCATGGCTATGTTGCTTCTCCATCTTCTTCCCACAGTTGGAAAATCAGACTGCAACTCTCTTAAAACAAACCTGGATTTGAGAGCAGCAGCGTTGATCTATGTCACGGTGCATAACAGACAGTGAATCAAAACCCGCAAGGCCACAAAAAAGACTGGCTCAATGTTTCAACCCATGAGCCACCAATATGGCCGGATTTACACAAATATTTACAAATGCCAGAGGGCTTCGTGTTCTTTTCAGAAAAGCCCTTAAAAACGTGATTAAGATATTGGTTGCCAACTTACAAATAGTTGTTATTTTAAAATACCAAAATGATTTGGATCCAGCTGCTCATGATTTTCATCAGGAGACATTAGAGATACACTTGAATGACTAATCAAGCATTTCCCAGTAGCAACCTTTCTAAACTGGCTTATCTAGGCTGTAAGAACAAAGTCCCCCACTTTAGTTTAACCTACAAGATCCTGCTCACATCTCTAGGAAGAACTGGCTCCCAGTTTCCCCTCAACTATGAGCTGGCATGGAGCAGCTGCAGTTGAACAAATATTTGGCTTTTAATCCTCTGCTGTCCGAGGACAATTCCCAGTAAAGCATCCCACGTTTCCTGTGCCATGGGGAAGGAGTCAGAGAAAATCCCCCTGATTTCCCTTTCCTCTGTCTACGACTCTCCTCTTCTCTGCTTCACTTCGAGCGAAACAACTCCCTTGCCTTCACAGCAAAGGAAGCAGGTTTATTAAGCCCCACGTCACATTGGTTTTGTTACATGGCCCCTCGCCTTCCTGTGTGAGGTCTGTTGAAACTGCTGTGTAGCTGCCATTTTGCTTCCCTTGGGTCCCTAGGGATGAGACTTCTGTCTCTCTGCAGGGAAGAACCTTCTCCCTAACACTGCTCAAGCACAAATTTAAATTCAAAGTCTTATTCTGGTGTCCATCCCACTTACTTTACACCCTGCTTTGAATGCTAGGTACCTCCATCCTGCAGCTGTCATGGCTATGAACAGACCTGAGCTCTTCTTTCTGGAGCTCAGGGTTCACCCCTCTGCCATATTAAACTTGCCTTGCACTTGAACTCTGTTTCAATGCCTCTACCACCTGCTGTTTCCTAATCACACAGAACTCATATGGGAAACTTTTTGCTCCAGTCAAGCCACAAAAGCAACTGACCCACACCAGCAGCGGGTCTGAACAGCTGCTGCCTCTTGGGAATGAGCGGAAAAGACACAGCAGCCTCTACTCTCTGCTCTTCACCCAGCCTGGCTTGTGCTAACAGATGTCCTGAGCAGAAAAGTTAAATGGAAAGTTAAAGATAGAGAGATGGGAGACATTTGTGTTATCTGAAAGCAGACTTTTGGAGATGGGAAGCAAGGGCGACAGGAGGGCTGAGAGGATATGAGAGCACATGGCTGTCTTGGGTTAGGCTAGCCTGTGGGGAATACCTCAGAGTTGGCAGGCAGGGACTGTGTGGAGATGTGGTGCATGTCCAGGGACTGGCAGGGACATAAAACTTTGAACAGGATGTGATGCGTGAATATGGTGACATGGATACGCACATTTTACCCAGACTGCAGCTTTGTTAGCCTCACACAAGCTACAGGTTACCTTATCCAATGTAATACTCCAGTGGCTTTTGGGATAGACTTAATGTGGAACATTCCACCAGGACAGCTAGCAAAGGAAGCATCGCAGGAGGAGAGGGTTTCTGGCAGGAAGTAAAAGCTCTATTTCTAGGTTCCAGTATCTCCAGGAGTGATGCCAAATAAGATACCACCTCTGGGCTCCAGGGTGAGTAGGAAATACCATGTTGGACAGGCGTCCTGCCTCCCTCAGCTGTTGGGCTGGTGAGGGAAGGAGCCATGAGCACATTAGCGAATAAACAAACTGCTGTACTTTCCTCCAGCTCTCTCAGACTGACAAGGGCTGCCTGGTGCTGTAGCTTTCCTGGGCTGTCTTGAGACCACAGGTTGTTAGCAGCACCAGATGCAAATCCTAGACCCTGAAATGCAAGGAGTATTTGATGCGATTTCGGATATTATTAAGGAAGTCTTCTGGGTAGAGGACTTCCTGTAGAGAGTGAACAACCCTGGGATATGCAACAGCTGAGCAGCAACGCTGAGGATTGCGATTCTGAGTCAAAGTGCTTTAAACCAGGAGTATAGTGAGAGTTACACATCCTCTTGGTTCTAGTTAGCAGGAATTTCCATTTGCTTTCCCTGAGGCTGTACTACATCTACACATTACTTAGCAGTCTTTCTTGGCAAAATATGATTCAACATTATTTACATAGAGTAGATTCCTGGCACATTGCTCTTTTTGAGAGTAGGGGAGAGAAAATTCAGCTAAATGTTACGTTCCATTAATAAAAATGAAAGTATTTTGTAGTTGAGTATGAAACTGAGGTGTTCAGGTGGTTATGAAGAAGCTTGATTCTCATCATTTCTGCAGCCCTGGGAACGTAATAGCTTAATCTTGTTTTGATATGAACTCTCCAGTACTGGCTAGACCTGCTCCAAATTTTCACCAAATTGGCACAAAGGCACAACCTTGTCACTGTGCTTCAGTCAGGAATGGCAAGACAAGAAACTGTTTTGTAGCAAGTGGTTTGTAATATTAAGGTAAAGCTAAACATATTAATAAGGTATGAATATGCAAGACCATAAGTAGCTAAACAGCCTTAACTGAGATGAGTTGATAATCTCCAAAATCACGATGCAGTTGCAGTTTTGGTATTTTTAGCATTTGTGAACCACGGTAGATGCAACTAATGTCTTAAGTCATTTCTTCATAACTTTTCATGAAATCTCAAAAGGAAGGGAGAAGTTTGACAGCAGGTAGACTCTGCCTAGAAAAATCAAAAGCTTAAAAATAAGCATTTAAGGGCAAACTGGGAAAATAGTCAAGACTGGGTAAGAGCAGAAGGGTAAAAAACTCAGAGGCTGATGTTGGTGATGTCAAGGCAAGAGATGCTTGGACAGAAGAAATGGAGGTGGGAATGGAACAAAGAAGGGCAGTGGATAGGACAGTAGGAACAATTATGTTCAGCCCACAGACTGCAATCCCTTAAGGGCCTTAATATTAACCACAGGTGTGCTGAGTCTTTGCAGTCTTCTGGCAATGAATCAGTGTGACTCCCCCTGGGAATGCATATTCTCTTCCTTCTAGCAACTGACCTGCACAAAGAGTAACAGATCCCCAGTGCTGTGATTAGTCAGCCTAGATGGAAAGGACATCAGACTGAGATTCTGGATCCTGCCAAAGTGAGGTGACCATCAGTCCAGCTCCTGGTGCTGTAGCTTCTCTTCATGATGACTGTTCACCTTCCTATAGAACCAGGAAGTTAATTTTAGAAACAAATAGTCCTGAGAATAATATTAAGATCTATATTAAGTTCTTAAAGAGCTTGTGCTAGCTGTTCATGTTGTGGGACTTGAACATCTTGGTGTTTAAACACCATGGCTGAGTCCTGCTGGTGTGTCTAGTTGGCAGCTAACCAAATAAATGCTATCATAATGACTTATCACATCAAAAAAGGTTAGATTTTTTTTTTCCAATAATGCAGACATTCTCCTGTGTTTTGTTGGCATGTCTTTTGATCTATGATGGAAGCTGAGGAGTACCAAAGGCAGCAATTGCTAAAGGCTCTCAGAGCTGTTTTGTTCATTGCCAACCACCAGCCAATCTCAGGTACCCCTGGCGGGGGTCCACAAACCTCTTCCAAGTGGTATAAGGAGGCAATGACCAACATTCAGCTGCTGCTTGTGTTTGAGAAGGTAAGCTTCTCGACACACATAGAGACACCCAACCAGGCTTGTGTTATCTGGGACCAGGAAAAGCAGAGTGACTAAATCGGAATATGGAAAAATAATGTGGCCAACACTTTGATTTTCCATTATGTTGGAAATTATGATACTTAAAAAAAAATTACATCATTTCCTGAAACAAAACTATTTTAACAAGAACATAAGAAAAACATGAGGCCATTGAAGGGTATCTCTAACATCACCTTCATCTTAAGTACAGGTTTCTTGATGGCAACATTCACACACCCAAGCTGCTACAGGCAGGAAATTTTTGGTTAGATGGCTGGGTGTAATTACCAGCAATTAGATGGTGCTTGGCATCACCAAAGTGTGCAGTGCCTTCCATATCTGTGAAGGGCCCAGAGGAAACTCTTCAACTGCAGCCTGGTCCATGAAAATGGAAACCTGAGCAGTATTTGCTCACGTGGATGCAAGGTTTCTTGCATGTGTGGCTGCTAGGAAGGGTGGGCAAGTTACAAGCTGTGTATATCTGACTCACCCCAGGGCAGCCTATACTGGGCACTGAGGCCAAGATATACAGCATGAACATCCTTAATCACCGACCCTCTTACCTCAGCTTCCTTGATGTAATCACTATCTTCCCCCCACCTCTCCTTTCCAGGTATAGTATTTCATCATTTTAGAAATTCCCAAATCCTACCTTTTCAAAATTTAATTATGTTAAACACCCCGGATATGACAGCATATCCGTAGCAGTGAGATATTTTAGTTAAGATTATGTTGCTCATGTGTACAAAGAAAAATAGCATTAGGTTTGCCTTTCAGCTCCATGTACCAAGATGTAACAATTAAAAATTGGCTCAGCAAATACATGTCAAACAGACAAATTATAATGCCATTAATATAATAAAATTGAAATGTCTACCAGACTCAGTGACTTCTTGTTGGCTTTGAGCTCTTCCTCTCTAGGTGAGCGCTGGCAGCAATCCCACCCACATAGATACCATCTTAACCTGCAGCAAAATACCAACAGCTATTTCTCAGTCCCATATTTCTGCTGATCAAGCATGGTCACAAATGTGAGGTCTTCAAGGCAACCAGGCAGCAGGGATTAGAGAAGAAAGTAGTTGGGCTGTAAGTATAAAGCTCCATCAGAAAAATGCCTCTTTTCATGATTTTTTTTCTCTTTATGGAAAATGCTTCCCAGACCCTCGAATTTGGCCAACTGCTCATGTCAAAAGCTGCTGACAGAAATGAAGCCTCAGCATTCTTATGGCTGGAGAAAGTTATAAGTTTTGAATTGCTATAGTTATAAAAATTGATAGATTTTTCTAAATTCCTGTTCTTTCCTCCCCTTCCTCTCTGGTACATATGCCAGTAATCGAACCTGTACCTCTGAAGAAGTTAAAGTAGAAAACAAACTTTAAAACATACTCATTATAATTTGCCATTTCTGAGGTTTCTGATGGGTTGAAATTAGAGAGTAGCAAAGTTGTTGGCAGGTAGTGTTTATTCACAGAACTCTTCACATATAAAAAATGAATAAAAAATGTAAGTTAATTCCTTTCTTCTTAATAATCTTTCATTTATACTTACCTACAATCACGTTTTGAATATCAACTTGTCTTTCCTAGCCACATACATTTCTGCATCCTTTAAAAAACACATTTTTCATTTGCTGATATGATTATACTGCCAGTGTTTGTTGCAACTTTGTTCTACTGTTAACTTTAGAGACACAACTTTGGAAAAAAAAGCAAGTGCATACTGACAGTGATGAAAAGAATTTCAATCCAGTGTTATTTGCATTAAAACAAGTTACACCCTTTACCTATACAAGGGACTACTATGTCCTGTTTAGTAAGGACAAATAAACACCTTTATTTAACTACTCATGGGGCTGTTGTGCCTGGTTCAGTAAAGACTAATGGACAATGGAAAGTGAAAGAATAACATGTTCCTAATACTGAATTCCTTCCCTAGATGAGTATTACACTGAACTCACAACAGGAACAGGCTTTTGGTCAGTTATGTTGCTGGTTTTCAGGAGTACAACAAAATTCACCTTTAGTGACTTCCTTCATGCTAGGGTGCACCTTTGTTCACGCAGCTGTAAAACACAAAGCTCTTTAGAAGAATTGTATTTTTATTAACTTTTATGAAGCCCATTAGCAACTTCGGACAAAAAGACCTGGAGAAAGACTTTGCAAGTTAAGAAAATCCCAACAGCTTCTGGAATATGAGAACAAGACATCCTTTAGGAAATTGGGATTCTGTCAGTTTGGTTGGCAGCACTGTGGCAGTGATGCAGGGAAGCCCCCTGACAAGACTCTCTCAAGTCTTAATGGCTACCTGAGCTCAGCTAAATCTCAGTGCACCTGCTCTGCAATTGCACCTCAATTAGTGCAACAGCTTTTAAGCAATTAATTTGAAGACACCAGGTTTGACTACGATCAGATCTGTGTAAACACACACACACAGAGTCACAGGACCAATGCCACACTTTGAACTGCCGACTGCGAGTTCCCAGCAGTGAGATGAAGCATAAGAAGAAAAATAAAACAGAGAGAGAGAAGCGAAAGGTCCTGGAGCAGGGTGGGGAGGGAGAATCCACTTAAGCGGACAGGCACGCAGTGTTGACTCATGTTCTTTGGCTTGTTCCCAGCTCAGATGGCCAAAAAAATCCTTTCTCCCATTGCGGTGACAGTCGTCCTGGGTTTCCCTGATGACTCATGCTGGAGGAGCATTCCCCGAAAACGAACACAAACTTTCTCTGAAACTGAGCTGAGGCCTCTGCAGCCATGCCAAGTGCAGGACTAGAGGTGCAGATAGGTGCAGTTTGCTTGCACTCAGGTCTCCTGGGCTCAGCATAGCTCTGCCCTGCGAGGCACCGAGCGCCTGGGGCAGTCTGGTCCCTGTCAACCTGAGCATCTTCAGTCCCAGCATCCAGGCCAGCCTGATCCTCGATGGTTTGGGAATCTGAGTTCCCAGCGCCCAGGGCATCCTGGTCCCCAACAGCCTGGGCATTCTGGTCCCCAGCCCCCCAAAGATTCTGACTCCCGATAGTCAGGGCATCCTTCTCCCCTTCACCTAGGTCAGTCTGGCTTCCGACACCCAGAGCATCCCACTCCCCATCACCCATGTCAGCCTGGCCCCTGACGGCATCCCACTCCCCAGCCCCTGGCACAGCCTGGCAGCCGAAGTCTTGGGCACCCCAGTTCCCCAGTGCCTAGGCGAGCCCTCCCCATGATGGCCTGGGCATCATGGTCCCCAGTGCCTGCATCAGTCTGGCCCTCAACATCCTGGGCATCCTGCTCCCCAGTCCCTGGGACAGCCTGGCTCCCAACAGACAAGGCATCCCATTCCCCATTGCCCAGGTCAGCCTGGCCCCTGACATCCTGGGCATCCCAGTCTCCAGCGGTCAGACCAGTCTGGGTTCTTACTTTCCAGGCATCCCAGTCCCCAGCACCCAGGACAGCTTGGCTTTCATCAGTCAGGGTATGCCACTCCCCATCGCCCAGGACAGCCTGCTCTCCAGTGGAATCCCAGTCTCCATCGCCCAGGACAACCTGTTCCCTGATGGCATGTCCAGCCCCATCGCCGAGGACAGCCATGTCAGTCAGTCTGTCCTCAGGACAGAGCAGAGCAAGTGTCCCTCAGGTGCACGGTGCAAGCCAAGTGCCTCCCTGGGAAAAAGTGATTTTTAAAGCAAAACTTTCACCTTTGAGATAAAAACAATATCTGTAGGGGACTCGGGGAGATGACCTCTTCACCAGCTCCCATGCCAGTATCCTACAGCGATGCACTGGAGATGCCCCTGCTGTGGAGGGTGTGAGCATCCACCCCTGGGCAGTCCACCTGCAGGTGCCCTGGAGCATTTTGTCCTGTCTTTGGGAGAAAACTGCGGGTTGCTACAATAACCCACGCTGAAGGTGGACCCCACACAGCTGTGGGGAGGGATATTCATACTTGTTTCACACCAGATTGGCTGTTGTGGAGGTGGGCTTTTTTGGTTTTGTTTTGTTTTGTTTTGTTTTGTGTTTCGATGCTGCGTTAGATTATTCATCATCATCCCAGTTTTCTTTTCGACTCAGTGACACAACTTCAAGTCTGAATAATTATTATTTACAGTTCTGGAAAGAGATGCATGAGACGTCCAAATGAGCCCCGGTTATGGAATTGGAAACCTTCATTTCCGTAGGCGTACAGGTACATATATGAAGCCAGCAATGATCTGAAGCCCAGCAGGAGCAAAACAACGTGTAAAGACATCATGGATAACTGGAAGGGTAACCAACCACTTTTTCTAGTGCTCCTGAAGCACTGACATCCCACTCTTCAGATCTGTCCTCTGTGCCTTGTTGGGTCACAGAGTGATGCAGGAGAATAATTAACCTTTGGCTTTTTCTCACACAGTCCTTTGTGGCTTGGTCATCTTCCTTCAGATTGCTGACTTAGTGCGGGGATCCACCTACAACTTCAGCCTCTGTGACCACGACAAGATACAAGAGGATGTCCTAAACGCTTTGGACCCAAACACGACCTTTGAACAAGAGGTTGGTGGTTTCTCTGGTGGCATCGGAGGGAAACTGTCGGGATGGCACTGCCTCCACAATTTTACCCCTTGACCGCCGGCAGCTGCTTTCTGAAAATCTCGATTAACAAAGCCAAGAGTTTGGCTTAGTTTACTAAGTCGGTGCCTGTGAAACAGGATGGGGAAGTTATGTCCTGCTCTCCCCTGGCGACCTTCCTAAAAAAAATGTGCCTCGCTGAAACCTGGGACTGGCAGGGACAGAGAGCAGGAGCCGTGGGCAGCTGCTGCCAGAGCGCTACCCGACTTTTCTCGGCGCCTTGCAGACCCGTAGGATTGAAAAGTGTAATTCCTCATCGGCGTTGAAGATGCTGTCACGGTCGCAAAGGTGATCCAAGTGGTTTAGAATCCGGCTCCCGGGGCGGGGGGAGGGTGGGGGGAGCTCCGGAATAGTCTGTCTGCACACACAGGGACGTGGCTGTGTAACGAGCATATCCCCCCCATCCCCCCTCCCCTCTCCCCCTCCCGACCCCCACCTCCGTTGTTATTTCCTTCCCTTCAGGAGCTCCAACTCGATTTTCACACTTGCCAGGACGCGCCCTCCCCGCAGCAGTCCGAGGTTCGCCTAGGGGCGCGCGGCCCCCCGCGGCTAGGTGGCATTCCCATTCCATGGAAAACGGGGGGGGGGGGGGGGGGCGGGGGGGGAGGGGAGGGAAAAGGGGGAAAGGGGGAGAGAAGCAAAAGGGAAGAAAGTGGGAAAAGGGAGGGAAAGAGGGAAAAAGGGGGGAAGTGGAGAAAAGGCGGAGAATGGGGAAAACGGGGGATGTGGGGAAAGAGAGGAAAAGGAGGGGAAGAGGAAAAAGGGGGAAGTGGGGGAAGAGAGAAAAAAGGAGGAAAGTGGGAGAAAGAGGGAGAAAAGGGGGGAAGTGGGGAAAGAGAGGAAAGGGGAAGTGGGGAAGAGAGGAAAAGGCGCAGAAGTGAGGAAAAGGGGCGAGGAGAGGAAAAGGAGGGAAGGGAGGGCGAAAGGGGGAAAAGGGAAAGTGGGGAAAAGAGGAAAGAGGAAAAAGAGGAAGTGGAGAAAAGAGAGGAGAAGAGGAAACGGGGAAAAGCGTGGAAAAGGTGATAGAAAAGGAAAAACGAGAGGAAAATGGGGAAAAGAGAAAGGGAAACGGTGGGAAAGTGGGAAAAGGGAGAAAGGGACGAAATAAAGGAGGAAAGAGGATAAAGGAAAAAATGGGGAGTGAGTAAAAGGGGGAAGTAGGGAAAAGAGGAAAAGTAGGGGAAATGGAAAAAAGAAGAGGGAAAACGGGGAAATTGGAGAAAAGGGAAAGAGGAAAAGGGGGGGGAATGGGAGAGAGGGGAAATCAGGGGGTAAGTGGGGCAAAAGGGGGAGAAGAGAGAAACGGGGAGAGGGGAAAAGGGGGAGAAGGTGCAGAAAAGGAGGGAGAAGGGGAAACGGGAGGAAAGTGGGGAAAAGAGGGGAAAAGGAAAAGGGGGGAAATGGGGAAAAGGAGGGGAGAAGGGCAAAAATGGAGAAAGTGGGGTAAAGGGAGGATAAGGAGAAACAGGGCAAAAGTGGGGAAAAGGGGGAGAAAGGAGGAAGGGGAAGAAGGGGAAACGGGGAAGGGGGGAAAGGGGGCCAGAAGGGGAAAAATGGGGGAAAGAGAGGAAAAAGGGGGTAAAGTGGGGGAAAGGGTGGTAAGAGAGGGAAAAGGAGGACAAGTGGGGAAAAGGAGGGAGAAGGGTGTAAACAGGGAGAAAAGTGAGGAAATGGGGGAGAAAGGGGAAAACGGAGGAGTGGGGTAAAGGGGGGAGAACGGGAAAAGAGAAAAAGAGGAAAAAGCTGGAGCGAAGGGGGGAGAAGAGGGAAAACGGGAGCAAGTGGGGAAAAGGGGGAAAGTGGAAAAAGATGGGAAGTAGGGAAAATGGGTGAGAATGGGGAAGAGTGGAAAAGGGAAGAAAGTTGGGAAAGGGGGAATGAGGGAAAGAGGGAAAAGGGGTGAAATGGGGGAGAGAGGGGAGAAGAGCAGAAAGAGGAAAAAGCGGGGTGGGGAAAAGCAGGGAGAAGGAAAACAGGGGGGACGTGGGGATATGGAGGAAGAAGGAAAGGGGGGAAGAGCGGGGAAAAGGGGGAAAGAGTGGGAAAGGAGGGCAAGTGGGGAAAATGGGTGAGAAGGGGGAAGGGGAAAGAGAAATAGGGCAGGAAATGGGGTAAAGGCAGGAGAAGGGCAGAAACGGGGGAAGTGGGGTAAAGGCAGGAAAAGCGCAGAAACAGGGGGAAGGGGAAAAGGGGGAAGAAGAGAGGAACGGGGGAAGAGTGGGGAAGTGGGGGAGAAGGGGGAAAACGGGCGGAAAGGGAGGAAGAAAGGGGGGTGGAAGGAAGCAGGATGGGGGGCGAGGCAAGAAGGGATGGGTGGGTGGGCAGGCTTTTTCCCAGTCCGCGAGAGGAGGCGCTGCAGGGGGATTGGCTGTGTGACACCGCGTGCGCCCGCAGGACTCGGCGCGGGCGGCGCGGGCAGGGCGGCTGTTGCGGTGCGCGCTGGAGCGGGCGCGGAGCTGCGGCGCTCGGAAACCGGTGCGGCTTTTCACCCTCGCCGTGGTGCGGCGGCACTGCCCCGGCTACCGGCTGCCTCAGGTGGGTGCGGGGCCGGCACCGGGAGGGGCGGGGGCAGCCCCGGCGAGGGTGCTAACGCCTGTGCGGTGGCAGGGGGAGAGCGCCGGGGAGAGCCGAGAGCCCTGCGACGGCAGCAAGGCGAGGGAGCTGATGGCGGTGTGGAGGAGCTACCTCGTGTTGGCATAGGAGCTGGGGGGAGCCAGAATTTCTGGCGTTTCCTCCCCACCACCACCGGACTTTGATGAGTATTTATTGCCCGCCATGCAGTCATCGCCGTGAAACCTTCCTGCGGGATGTTTTGTTTTGTATATAATTTGTTGGGAAAGAAAACCCAAACAAATCCAAACCTCACCAAATCAAAGAAAAAAACCACACACACAAAAAAATCCAAAACCAAACAAAAAAAACCCCAAACAAAACAAGCAAACAAAAAAAACCTGAAAAAAATTCAACCAAAAAAAACCCCCAAAGAACCCCCCAAAATAAACCAAATAAAACCAAACAAAACAAAAACATAAACATAAACCAACCAAAACAAAACAAACCCCAACTAACTAAACAAAAAAAACAACCAAACAAACAACCCCCCCCCAAAAAAAAAAACACAAAACCCCACAACACACCCCAAACCAAACTTCTCCCGGGATGGGGAGGCGGCCGGAGCGGGTGGCCGGAGCACCCGGGCTCACCGAGCGCTCTGCTGCCCGCCCGAGCCCGGTGCTTTGTGAGAGGAAAGGGGATAGAAACAAAAAGAAGAATAAAAGGACAAAAAAAACCCCAAACGCAAGCAGTCGTGGCTGTCGCGAGCGTTTCTGCGGGGATCTGCAGGGAATGGGAAGGGGAGGGGAGGAGGTGGCCACAGTGGTGACAGTGATACCTCCGCGCTCCGGCAGGAGCACCCGATATCGGGGTTGAGCGTGTTGTGGAACTGCGGGGCTACCACTGCCCTCCCTGCCTCTCCAGGCATAACTGTATCCGGAGCCGGGACGCGGGACAGCGGGGATGCGGGACAGCGGGGATGCGGGCTGAGCACAGTGCGGGGCTGCCGCTGCTCTCTGCACCTCGCCAGCTGCACTCGGGTCTAGAGCGGAGCTGCGGGATGAGCGCGGGGCTGCCGCGCTGAACTCAGTGCGAGGCTGCGAGGCTGAGCAGGGCTGGGGGACTTCAGAGCTGCGAGGCTGTAGGCTGAGCTGACACTACCCTTCGCACCTCGCCAGACGCACCCGCATGCTGAGCGCAGTGTGGGAGGGCGGCTGACGCAGCCCTCCCCGCCTCGCCAGACACTCTCGCTTTCGGAGTGGGGTTGCGGAGCTGCGGAGCTGCGAGCTCAGAGCTGTGCAGGGCTTTGGCTGAACTCGGTGTGGGGCAGCGGGGCTGCTGGGTTGAGTGCGGTATGAGGCTGTGGGGCTGCGAGCTGTGGGGCTCCGGGTTGAGGGTGGTCTCTTCAGGAGAGACAGGCGCGAGAGGAGGGGTGGAGGGGTAGCCCTCTATACTAAGGAAACTAAGCCCTCTATACTGGATGCCGTTGAAGTTGAGATCGGTGATGACCAGATTGAGTGCCTATGGGTAAGGGTCAGAGGGACAGTCAAGTCTGACCTCCTGGTTGGAGTATGTTATAGACCGCCCGACCAGGATGAGGAGGTGGATCTTCTGTTGTTTAAACAGCTGGAGGCTGCCTCTAGATCGGCTGCCCTTGTTCTTTTAGGAGACTTTTATCTTCCGGATATCTGCTGGGAATTTAACACTGCCGAGAGGAGGCAGTCCAGGAGGTTCTTAGAGTGTATTGAGGACTGCTTTATGTCGCAACTGGTGAGTGAGCCTACCAGGGGTGAGGCTCTCCTTGACCTGCTGTTTACAAACAAAGAAGGGCTGGTGGGTGATGTTGTGGTCGGAGGCTGTCTGGGGTGTAGTGATCATGAGATAATTGAGTTTTCTGTAAACAATATAACAAGAAAAGGCAGGAACAGGACATCGATGCTGGACTTTTGGCGGGCAGATTTCGGATTATTTAAGGAACTAGTCAGGAAAGTACCCTGGAAAATAATTCTTAGTGGCAAGGGGGTCCAGGAAGGCTGGATACACTTCAAGAATGAAATCTTGAAGGCGCAGGAGCGGGTTGTCCCCATGTGTTGTAAGAACAGTCGTTATAAGACGGCTGGCCTGGATGAGTAAGGAGCTTCTGAAGGAGCTAAGTAAGAAAAAGAGGATGTATCACCATTGGAAAGAAGGGGACGTAAGCCAGGTCATGTTCAAAGATGTTGTTAAGTCATGTAGAAAAAAAATCAGGGAAGCAGAAGCCCAGCTGGAGCTTAAATTGGCCACTTCTGTTAAGGATAATAAGAGCTTTTATAAAAGAAGGGCGGCAGCGACCTCCACTCCTTGTTGGATGTGGAGGGAAATATAGTAACCAAAGGTGTAGAGAAGGCTGAGGTACTTAATGCCTTTTTTGCCTCAGTTTTCAACAGTAAGGAAGTCTGTTTGCTTGAGAGTTGGTCCTCCGAAGTGGTTGATGGGGACAGGGTGCAATATGGCCCTCCTGCAATCCATGAGGAGGAAGTTAGAGACCTGCTGAGGCACTTGGACCCTCATAAGTCTATGGGGCCGGATGGGATCCATCCTAGAGTGATGAGAGAGCTGGCAGACGAGCTTGCTAAGCCGCTCTCCATCATCTTTCAACAGTCCTGGCTCACCAGAGAGGTCCCGGAAGACTGGAAGTTGGCCAATGTGATGTCCATCTACAAGAAGGGCCGTAAGGATGATCCAGGTAATTACAGACCTGTCAGCCTGACCTCGGTCCCAGGTAAAATTATGGAGCAGATAATCCTGGGTGAAATCATGTGGCACCTGCAGAACGGCCAAGAGATCAGGCCCAGTCAGCATGGGTTTAGGAGGAGCAGATCCTGCCTGACCAACCTGATCTCCTTTTATGGTCATGTGACTCACCTGGTGGATGAGAGGAAGGCTGTGGATGTGGTATACCTGGACTTCAGCAAAGCCTTTGACAGTGTCTCCCACAGTAGACTCCTAGAGAAGCTGACAGTCCATGGCTTAGACGGGAACACTATGTGCTGGGTTAGGAATTGGTTGGATAGCTGAGCCCAGAGAGTGATAGTGAATGGTGTTTCATCCAGTTGGCGGCCGGTCACTAGTGATATCCCCCAGGGATCGGTGTTGGGTCCGGTCCTGTTTAATATCTTTATTGATGATCTCGATGAGGGGATTGAGTCCATCATCAGCAAGTTTGCAGACAATATCAAGCTGGGAGGAAGGGTTGATCTGTTAGAGGGTAGGATGGCCCTACAGAGGGACCTGGACAGACTGGAGAGATGGACTGATTCCAATGGGATGATGTTTAATAAGTCCAAATGTCGCGTACTTCATTTTGGACACAACAATCCCATGCATAGCTATAGACTGGGGACAGAGTGGCTGGAGAGTAGTCAGGCAGAAAGGGACCTGGGAGTGCTGATTGACAGGAAGGTCAACATGAGCCAGCAGTGTGCCCAGGTGGCCAAGAAAGCCAATGGCATTCTGGTCTGCATCAGGAATAGTGTGGTCAGCAGGACCACAGAAGTTATTGTCCCCCTGTACTTGGCACTGGTCAGGCCTCACCTTGAATACTGTGTGCAGTTCTGGGCCCCTCAGTGTGGGAAAGATGTCAGGATGCTGGAGTGTGTCCAGAGGAGGGCAACTAAGATGGTGAAGGGGCTGGAGCACAAGCCCTACGAGGAGCGACTGAGGGAGCTGGGGCTGTTTAGTCTGAAGAAGAGGAGGCTCAGGGGAGACCTACTTGCTCTCTACAACTACCTAAAAGGAGGTTGTAGTCAGGCAGGGTTTGGTCTCTTCTCTAAGATGACCAATGACAGAACTAGAGGGCATGGACTCAAGCTTCGTCAGGGGAGGTTTAGGCTTGATGTTAGGAAAAAGTTCTTCACTGAAAGGGTGATTGGCCATTGGAATGCACTGCCCAGGGAGGTGGTGGAGTCACTGACCCTGGAGGTGTTTAAGGGGAGACTGGATGAGGCACTGAGTGCCATGGTTTAGATGATGGGTTGGTGGTGTGTTGGGTTATAGGTTGGACTTGATGATCTCAGAGGTCCTTTCCAACCTTGTGATACTGTGTGTGATACTGTGTGTGGTGCGGGGCTGCAGGGCTGACATTGCCCTCCCTGCCTCTCCAGGCAGACCTGCGTCCTGAGCTGCACTGCGGGCAGCGGGACAGCGGGCTGAGAGCGGTGCGGGGCTGTGGGGCTGCGAGATGAGGCGCTGCGGGTCTGAGCTGACAGTGCCCTCCACGCCTCGCCAGATACACCCGCGTCCTGAGCTGCGGTGCGGGGCTGCAAGCTGAGCGTTGTGCGGTGCAGCGGGACTGCGGGGCTGCGAGCTGAACTCGGTGAGGGGCAGCGGGGCTGCCACTGCTCTCTGCACCTCGCCAGGTGCATTCACGTCCTGTGCGGAGCTGCGAGGCTCCGGGCAGCGAGGCTGCGCGGCTGCAGTATGAGCGCAGTGCGGATGGAGCCCGCCCCGCTGGGCGGAACTGCTGAGCGGGTCCCCGTGTGCGGCGGGGAGCGCTTTGCGCGGCGCACGCCGGCGGGGCCGGGCGGAAGCGGGACCGGGGAAGGGGCGCGGGGGGACACTTCCTGGAGGCGCACGCGGGTCGGCGATGGCGGGCGACGGTAGGGGTCTCTTTGCTGGGTTCCGCGTGCTCGGGCGCTTCAGCGGGCCCGTCCCGCACGTCCTGCGCTACCACGGCCGCCACCGAGAGTTCTACGTGGCCTCCGCCGTCGGACGCAGCGTCCACACCTACAACGTGAGTGCACGGGCTCCGGGCTCCCCTTTCTCTTCCCCCGCCTCCTTGAGACAAAAATCAGCTTCTGTTCCAAAAAGTGCAATGTTTTGAGTTTAGCTAAAATAGAGTTAAGTTCCCTCTGAGTACCTGCATTTATTTTCAAAGTTAGAAACATACTGCTCCTCTGGTAGCATGTTTTCTTGCGTGCATGTTTGTTTCCAGTAGTGCTTATCCCAGACAAGACTGCCCCAAGAGAAATGGTAAAGTCTTGTGTTAAGTCTGGTATATGCTGGACAGCTGTGTCTCTGTCTTTGCCTGTCTAAAATACAAGTTCAGACAGAAAACTGACTCCAAAACTCTCAATTAGCAAAGATTTGGCCGTTATGAAGTTCATGATAACACTAAAATTAGTCCTTGGAAAGTAATAGGTTTCTGTGAGAGATGTCTTCTGTTGATACAAGAAGTTACTCTTACAAAAAGTGCAGTATTTTGATTTAAACTAAAGTTCCATCTAAGTAATTCCTGTTTTTTTTCCGAATTTAGGCAGACAGAATGTCCCTCTGATAACATGTTTTCTTGAATGCATGCTTTTTTCAAATGGTGCCTTTCTCAGACAACACTGTCCAAAGGATTTCTTTCCTTATCTAAAATTTTGGGTTTCTGTTTAGAGCAAATTCACTGCAACCAATCTGAAAGGTCAGGTGGAGCTGCCTCCAAGGCTTCAATTAGCATAGATTTGGCTGTTGTGAAGTTCATAATAACACTAAAATTAGTCCTTGGAAAGTAATAGAATATGCATAAGGTTTCTGTGAAAATTTATATGCACATGCAACTAAGTGGGAAGTAGATTCTGTACCAGCTCTTGTGTCATTACACATGATTGATGAAAATCATCCCCTTGTGTGTCCAGTGCTGAAATAAAGGATGCGTTCTCTCTAAAATTCCAAAACAAGCCTTAGACAGTTTATTTGCTGTCATTTTTGGTAACATCCCCCCATCTTCCCTCACCTCGCTGTGCTGAGCCAGCGGTGTGTGAGGAGTGCCCCAGTGGGGAGGAAGGGGCATTGCTGGTTAAACAGGTCAGGACAGGCTGCTCTGGCAGGTGCAGCACAGCCCAGCGGTCTCAGGAGTGTCCTGGTGCTGGAGCTTTTCCTTTAGTGCTGGGTAAAGCAAAGCATGCCTGCAGTTTGGATAGTTGGGGTTTAGCGTTTGAGTGCTACAGGTTTTTTGTCAGAAATCCATTGGATCTTATTAAAATTTCTGCTGTATGGAAGCAGATAAACATCATCCAGTTCTGGAAGATGAAATTTGAATTCTGTTCAAATCCTGTGTTCAGTTTTGGGCCCCTCCCTACAAAAAAAGACGTTGAGGTGCTGGAACATGTCCAGAGAAGAGCAACAAAGCTGATGAAGGAACTAGAGGACAGGTGTTATCACGAGTGGCTGAGGGACATGGCATTGTTTTGCCTACAGAAAAGGAGGCTGAAGTGAGACATTATCTCTGTCTACAAATGCTTGAAAGGAGGTTGTAGCGAGGTGGGTGCTGGTCTGTTTGCCTAAGTGACAGGTGATAGGACAAGAGGAAATGGCCTCAGGTTGTGCTAAGGAAAGGTTCAGACTGGACATTAGAAAAAATTTCTTTACCAAATGGGTGAAGAAAAGCTGTCTAGGGAGGTAGTTGAGTCTCCATGCCTAGAGGTGTTTGAAAGATGGGGATGAGATGCTCAGGAATTTGGTTTAGTAGTGGAGAGGTACGGCTGGACTAGTGATCTCAAAGGTCTTTTCCAACCAAGCAATTCTATGAAAGTCTGCAATACTGACTTTTCAGTGTATAGAAACAGTAACAATCCAGAACTTAAATTGAATTAGCGTGCAGAGAGCATGGGTCTTCCTGTGCCTTGGTGGTAGTGTTCTTTCTTGTCAGTCTTGTCGACAAACTTTGAACTGAAATAGTAGTGATCATTACTGGGCAAAGATGACAGTAACAGAAGCAAGTTCTGTGTGAACAGAGATAATAACTTAGTGTGGTTGTAGTGAAAGTAAATTGAAAGCAAACATGATGTGAAAACAAATTTGTATAAGCTCTGTGACGTGTCTGAACATGTGTTTAGTTTCCTGTGTGTTAAAGTATATTAAGAATCCCAGCTTAACTGTTGCTGGGTGTTTTCCTTTGGCAAGTATGTTGTCCAGTCCTTTTGATCTGCTATCTGTGGGTTTTCCTGTAGATACTGTTATAAACTAAGATGAGTAATTTTCCTGTCTTGAGAGGCATACAAATTCCTTAACTTATCCAGGTTGGTTCCTAGAATTTTGGTTTTCTGTTTAGAGCAAATTCACTGCAACCAATCACTAAAAATGTCCTTTTAATGTTTTCATTGCAGGTGAAGAAGCTGGGTATTGTTGCTGTGAGTAAGTATGCAGAGATTGTTCATTCCTGGGTTGTTTGTTTTTAAACACAGCTGACATATGCCCTGTATTTTCAAGTAAAATAATGGAAAATTAGTTGTATGTACTAATATATACACTGAAATATTTTGAAAGGAGTCTTGGAAATATTGGATATCAATTTGAAAATAAGACTGCTGTTGCAACTCTTAACTTAGTTCGCTTTCAGACATACCGTGTGCACCTCCTATTCTTGTCATCTTGTTCTTCCAAGAACAGCCCTAGGACTTAAGGAGTGAGCAGTGAATAAACCTGTTAACTACAGATCCCTTTTTTTTGTTATTTTTGTGGTTACTAGAAAGCTGTGTTTTAGGAGGAAAACAGTTACAGGAACAGAGCAGGTGTGGATGGGACTAAAAGGCTTCAGGGAGTATTAAAAACTGATTGGATATAAAAAATGTGAATTGACAACTTAACATCCAGTTGGCAGCTGGTAACAAAGCGTAGCACCATAGGTGTCAGCCGCAGAGCCTGTGTTGTTCAGCACCTTCATCAGCAGCCTGGGGGAAAGTGCATTTCTTTGTAAAAATTTGCAGACGAGCCTGTTAGGAGGAGCAGCTGACACCCCGAACAACAGACCTTTGGTCTGGGGAGGTGTTGCAGAATGCTAGACCTGGGCCAACAGAAACCTCGCCATGTTCAGTGGGGGTGAGTGCAGAATTCTGCACCTGGGACAGAACAAGCTGGGAACCGCCTGGCTGTGTGCCGTCTTGCTAAAAAGAAGCTGGGTCTGTGCTGGTGCCAGTTTGACCGTGGACCAACAATGCAGTAGCTGAATAAAGTAAGTTGTGTAGTGAGCTACATTAGGAACACAGCCAGCAGGTCGGGGAAGGCTGTTATTCTCCTGTACTTGTGCTGGTGGGGCTATACCTGGACTGTGACACCCAGTTATTGTGGTTCTCCCCCTTCCCCACTCCCCTGTCTCTTTCGGGAGGGATGTTGAGAAACCATGGAGTGTCAAGGGCCTACAGCACACAATATGAGATGAGACATTGAAGTAATTGGGTTTGTTTGGTCTAGTGAAGGGAAAAACAGAGACCTGGAGGCAGCTTGTTGCCTGAAGGGCAGTTATGAGATGGCAGAGCTGAATTTGTGGTGGTTATGGTAGATAGAGTAACAAGGGGCAACAGTGACACATTGCAGCTTGAGGGAGTCACAGTGGAGATTAGGAAAAATGGCCCTGACTAAGAGGGAGTGGTAGAGCTGCAGCAATCTCCTTCTACAGTAGTTTTCAATTCTCAACTGGGCACAGCTGTAGTTAACCTGGTCTGGGACTGGTGGTAATCTAGCTTTGGGAGGAGTTGAGAGGGAGGTTGAACTAGATGATTTCCAGTGGTCTCTTCCAACCATCATTTAGGTGATTCAGTGGGATGCAAGCTGCCTTGAAAAGTAGGCCTTTTTACCATGGTATACCACAAAAATTAAGCAAAGTATTTTCTATTAACAGAACACCCGTGAACTTGAGAATAAGTAACTGTCACACAGCTGGGACCAGATCAGCAGCAAATAGTTTCAGCTGTAAATACATTGAGAAACTTCTGTTTTCAGGTTACAAAATTGTAAAAACATTGCGTATTCTGTGAGGCCCTTTTCAATGGGCTACATCTTCTTATAGGCCGAATCATTTAAGGTTTTTGAGAAACTGAGACATTGACATAAAATCGTGATTGGGAAAATGAGTGATATGCCTCTCTATACGGTGGTGTTGGTTTATTGATGTTATCTGATTGGTGCTCTGAACTTATTATTTGGGGCGTGCCTAAAACTGCCTTGTCCTAAGCAGACTTGTGTACAGTTGATGTGGAGTACCAGGTATCTGTAACCTGGTTATAGGTGCTATGGGAAGATGTTCAGACATAAAACCTCTTATAGAGTGTAACCTTTTTTGTGTTCTTAATTCTTCCCATTGAAGCTGTGCTGCAGTACAGAAAAGCGTGTCTGGTAGTAATTCGTGGTACAAACTGATGTTGTGGGGCCGGCAGCTGTGTGATCATGTGTGTTTGTATCATAGGCACAATCCCTCAGTGTCTAATTTTTGATCTGTTGTTTCTCTATACAGTTGTTAAGCACTGTGCTTTGTGCTTTGTTTCCCGAGATTGAAAGTATTTTTCCCTAAACTGTATTTTTCAATTTTCTGCCATTTGGGAACAGACCAGCAGCTTCTCAGTGTAGTCTGGAGCTTTGGCTCTTTAACTTTTTGACTTAGTAAAATAGTGTGTCACAGGCACAAGGTGGAGAATGAGACACATTCATTCAGTAAATTCCCAGTGTCCTTAGGTGTAATCAGGGAATGGGTGGAGGAGTGGGTCACTAGCTTCCAGATCTGCAGAATGGCTTAACTGAATAGGCATTGCTAGTGCTGAGTCTTTATCATCTGTGTTTACAGTCCAGTGGGCTATGGGGCTTTGACAATCTGCAGTAGTATTATGTTGTGATACTTCTTTATAAGCCCTCATGAGGCTAACGCGTGCCTTTACTTATGGTGGTAACTCAGTAATTTATTATTCAGTGTTTTTCAAAAGAAACACCTTGTTATCTGTCAATCTGATGTTACGTAGGCTGTTGTGACTGGTGTAATGTTATTTATGGTAATATTCGCATTCGTCTGAAATGTGTGCATTTCTGTAAGAATTCAATAGGAGAGATTTCTTGGTGGATTGACATAAATTCACTGCAAGACTTTCTCTTCTGTTATAACTCTGAAACTTGTTGAACTTTTCTCTTGTTTGATTAACAGGTAATGCTTTGCCACAAGACATTACATGTTTGGCAGCAGACCGTATGCTGATATTTGCTTCGTATGACAATACTCTCCATGCTTTTGCCAGAAACAAAGAGGTGTTTATTAGTTTATTTATTGCTTAGCAGTACAACGCAATTGTGAAATGTTGTGTTTTCAAGACAATTATTTTTCTACAAACATCCATTTCCATGGATGTTTAGTGCCTTCAGTTTTAGGGAAACAAAAACTGTAGCAAGAGAAACAAAAAGCTTTAAATAGAAGAATATAAGAGCAAATTCTGTAACGGCTTACCTGTTTTATGTATTATTTATAGTAGTTAAGTAGTTACTTAAAGAAAAAAATTGTTAATTCATGTAAATTAACTAAAACTAAACTAGATAATTAAAAATATTTCATTGAAATATTTTTGTTAACAATTTTAAACATCAGAGAATATTATCTTCCCTGTAGAAGTGTGTGATGTATTATATTAATGTAATATGCTATCCAAACAGGTTATATTGAAAACATTTCTATTCTGGAATTATAGGTCGTTCATACCTATGAAGGTCACAAGGCAAAGATACACCTTCTGCAGCCTTTTGGTGATCATGTCATTTCTGTGGATGTTGATAACATTCTTATTGTTTGGGATATACAGTCAGAAGGTGAGAGACACTCTATTTTTGTTATTACTTTGTAGGACAGCGTTGTTAAGCATTCATTAATTTAAAAAAAAAGGATTTTTAAAATACACGTTGGGGAGTAGTATATTGTTAAAAAAGAAGAAATCCTTATAAGAAAGTGCTATTTAAATGGTAGTCTGAAGTCCTAATTCTTCAGGTTTAGGACTGCAGCAGTTTTTCGTGAATTGATTCTGCACCACATACAGAGACGCTAAGGTTCCATATACGTGTAAAGAGACATGCTTTTATGGAAATCGTATTTAGTGTTTCTTTTTCTGGTAAAGACTGCTGTGGTACAGCAACTTTGGTGCCATCTCTGAAATCCTGTAGTTCCCTGAAATTTACCAGTCTAGGTAAGACTAAATTCTTATGAATAATCATTTGATTTTGTCAGGATCTTCTCATGCTGCTGTAAAGTGCCTTGTGAAATCCTGCTTCAGTGCACTGAATTTTTTTCTCTAGAAAGCATTTATTATTGGTCTGTCCAATGTCATTCCCTGGATAGCAGGTCTCGAAAGTGTCTGCGGACAGGCTTTAGAGGTTTGAAGTTGCTATAACAAACAGAAGACATGCTAATCGAACAAGTATTTTGCTCAGGCAAGAATGGGAATCTGTAAGAGAGATATAAATCACTACAATTTTGCCAGCATTGTTGTGCTGGGTAGGCTTATAGGGAAAAAATACACCTTCAAGCCAGCAGATGTTATGACATAAACAAGTTTAGCCTGTCCTGTGTCCTGTTTCACACTAGCTAATCTTTTCATAATGCAGTAAACACGGGTTATGGGATTTTTACAGAGTACGCATCAGTTCTGCCTTTACATTTGCCAAATGTTATGAACAAGCCTTCAGTTTTGTGGGGGTAGCCACACTAACCTTGTTACTTTCTTGCAGAGGAGTACCTTCGAATGGAGTTTGATAAGGCCACTTTTGCAGTTTCTGCAGTTCTGCATCCCAGCACCTATTTGAATAAAATTCTCCTTGGGAGTGAACAAGGGAGCTTGCAGCTATGGAATATAAGATCCAAGTAAGATTGTTAATGATTTGGATGCACTTCATGCTCCAAGTGGTTTGATGTGCAGTAAATAATACTTCCAAGTACAGTAGGTTTTGAACATGGAATCTGTTACTGAGTCCTTTGGCACATGTTTTCACTCGGTTGATCTCCAGGAACAAAGAATGCTGCTGCTCCCTGAGTGCTGATGCCTTTCAGGTTGCGTGTTGTTTACTTCCCCTGCAGAGTGTCAGGGATTGTTCAGGAATTTTTTTTAAATAACATTTTTTCATTTATTTCTTGGAATCACATAGCTTTTCCATGAAAGTAATTAAAATAATAGTAAGCACATGTTCAGGCCTTCTTCCTCCCTTCTTCCAAGTTTAATTTTTTTGTTGTTGTGGATCCAGTGAAGTGCTGGCAGGTAGTGTGGAGGTAATTACTAGCATTTGATCGTTATACTGAAATAAGAGATGTGTAGGCATGTAGTTGTCTCTGAGCATGGCCTAGTAGAGCACTATCCATAATGGCATTATTCTGTGCCTACCTTAATCAGTTCGTGAACTGACAGCTACAGTGAACTTCCCTGTGTGTTAATGTTTGTACTGCAAATAGGTGTTAACTCAGCTTGCATAGTTCCGTTTTATTCTTTCAATTATGCCACTGCTATTTTTTTGTTTCATATTCTAACGTTTTGCAGATGCCCTATATGCTATATAAATCAGGAAACAGAAATAACCTAAAAATATGGAAAAGTATATGTCTCTACTCGTAGTACTCATTATGTCTCTTCAATGCCTGTCACAGCATCTGAAGTGCAATACGTGTTAGATGACAAAAAGTCTTCCTTAGATGTCTTAATTTTTCTTTTAATTGTGTAAAAACTCTGTGACTGTTGCTGCTCTTTTAGCAATGTTGCTGGGTTAAGCAATATCTGTTTTTGAGTATTTGTTGCCTGCGTAGATTATTTTGTAGATAGGTATGGGCACAAACAAAGAATTAAATCAGAAGAACTGAGGGGAAGTGTGATGGTCTCTGGCAAGAAAGGAAAGTGAGAGATGGTAACACATGGCTGCTAGCAGTCTTGTAAGAAAGGCAACTTGTGTCTGTGGTGATTAGTTTGCTAATCATGTCTGTTCTTAAATACTGTGTTTATAATTTATATACCTTTATAAAAGTACTGCATGACTGCCTTGTCTGTGAGCTGTCCAGCTTTCCATGTTGGCTGTTACTGTTTTTGAAAGAAAGAAGATGGGGTGTGCTTGTAACAACCGTTAGTGTCTTCTTATAGGGAAGTTACTGTACTAATGAAGATTTTAGTTTTATTTAAAGTTGCATCAAGACTGGCTTTTAATGTTAATGTTAAGAAGTCAGAAGAGGTGTATTAGAGCAGAAATGCATGGGGTGCAAATGGCATAGAAGGGCTCTTATTCCCTATTTGTGCTGTGTAATTCTGTCCCATTTGTGGTACTAATGCATGACACTAACCTTTTTAATAAAAATTAACTTAGTATTTGTTTGTAAATTTAGAGGTTTTTTTCTTTTTAACTGATTTATAAGGCCAGAAAGCTGAAGTACTTTTCTGTGTAAGTGCCTATAGAGCATCCGTTTTGTAGTGGAAAATCCCAGGGTTGCCTGGTTTATGTTTTTTTGTTTGTTTGTTTTCCAGCAAACTCTTATACTCATTTCCAGGATGGCACTTAGCGGTCACAACTCTTGAACAAGTTAGTATCTTTGGTACCTTATTTTCTTATATAATATCTGATCAACAACAGCAGGCAAATTGTTTAGAATTACAACAATAAAGGTGACTCGTATTCTCTCAGGTAATTTTGATAAACATTGATTCATATTTTAGACATTGAAGAGAGGTAGACTTGAAAGCTTACTCTCCGTCCTTCCTTTAATCCTAGTTCTGTTGCATTTAGCATCTTAGCTGTTTTGTTTCTTACGTCTGTAGTCTTGTTTCACTGAATGATGTCATGAATTGACAGAAACAGTTTGTTTGCAAGATGCGTATGTATTATGTAACTGTCCCACTGGTCATTTCTTGCTAAATTTATTTTGCTTTGGAGGTTAATAAAATGTAGATTTTGCTGATTCAGGAAGAGATTTTGTAGTTGTGTTTGCTGTACTTTTATAGGTATAACAATTAGAACTTCTTGGTAGTAGTGATAACAGCTTTGAAAGTGGTCTGCAGTTATCCTGGATAAAACTTGTAAATATGAAGGGGGAAGGGGGGGTGTGACAGGGTGTATGATGGTGTACCACTACTACTACTGAAAACCTAGTGAGGCCTTTCTTAAAGGAGTTTCAGCTTCTGGAAATGAAATTGTTTCATCCAATGCAGACTAAATGCAGAATCTTGCATCTCTCACTTTTTATTTAGATTTATCAGATGCTCAGTCATCGTTAAGGTAATATAGATAGAAGATCTCATGCAGGATGCCTTATTTGTTTCTTTACTATCCTTCCTGAGCTTAGATACCTTGTCTTGTATGGATCGGTATTAGTAGTATAGTGATAAGCTTTTCCTTTTACATTTCAGTTGCTGTTCCATTTTTCTTGCAGGCTCCAGCAGTGGATGTTGTTGCAGTTGGCCTTGTATCTGGTCATATCATTGTACATAATATCAAGTTTGATGAAACTCTAATGAAATTTCAACAGGACTGGGGTCCCATCACAGCAATATCTTTTCGTACAGGTAAGTCTTAGCATTCTTAGTGAAAATATGTAAAGAATATTAAAACTTATGTGGAAGGTAGGAAAGTATTTTTGATAAAGCATTTCAGAATCAAAATTTGGACTAAGAGTTTTGGTTTTTAAAGGCTGCAGGCAGTCTACAAAAGTCACCAGAGATCATGCATCTTCATCATACTGGCTGTTCTGTAGCATTTTCTTGTGTGCTGACAGGAAGTGTATCATACAGTACTCCTTTTTCAAAAAAAAATAAGGCAGTTTATGTTTAGAGTGTGCCAAGAGCTAACAAGAGTACACAGTTATCAGAACTATTGCAGAGTAATGAGTGCACTGTAAGTTAGTATCCAAACCTATGCCTCAATAGTGTCTTCCCCCTCCAAAACTAAGTTAGAATGCTCATGCTTAGGTGACTACTGAATGGTTGTCACCGGGGAACACTGTATTCACAGATTTTTCTGTCTAACGAGCATGTGCTAATTACTAAAGGTAGTTACTTTAATGTTTATCCTACCTACAGAGCTGTTGATACTGAATGTAATCTCTCATTTGAATAGACAAATTTGGAAGTCTTAACAGTTTAGATTGATGCAGATCCTGTTGAGGAAGAATGCTACTGGAAAGACTTGTGAAAAGTGGAAAGAGTGCTTTTTGTGTCAGCCATTTAAGTCAACTTCCATTGCCTGCTTGCATGTGTGGCTTTCAGAAGCTCTCTGATATCTTCCTCTTCGTGTCTTTATAGTTAGGAAATTGGGTGTAGATATAACATGGTTGTTTTGAACTCATATACTCATTTTAGTCTTTGAGTAAAGTGCTCTTCATTTAAATGAAAATGAACTTCACAAATTCCCATGTCTGTGAAGTTTTACCAGAAAAGAAAACCCTAGGCCTGTCTGATTTAGTTAGCTATGATGTGTGTAATTGCAAATTGGAAACTGGATTTTTCTTTCGTTGGAGCAAAAAGTTTAGTTACCAACTATGCAGGATATTTGGTGGAATTTTAGCTGGATATTTTAAGTTTTCGAACTTACTTGAATATTTGTACTATGTTTTTAGAAACTAGTATGACTAGTTTATCACCTTAGTATTAGACAGGATAGAGCAAATAGAACAAAATAAAAACTTTAAATAGGGATTTTAATTATTGGTTAGAATGATTGAATAATATGTAGGAATTTTTGCAAACTGTTGAGCAAAAAAATTCTATAGTGGTGATACAGTAGCTCTCACATCCTAAAGTTTGAAGGCTAATAAGTTTTGGGAAGAATCTGGGGTATAGGGTAACTATGGTACAGGTACAACATCTCTTGTGCTTTCAAGCAAAACCTGTAGCATCAGCTGCTGGATTTAGATATATTTGTTGTTATTGGATATGAAAAAAATCCTGGTTTTATTATCAGTGGACTTTGTTTATTTTGTGTTTGAAATACGAGACATTTCAGTTAAAAAAAATCTTAGTTTTAGAGTCAGCATGAGTCTTTTTTTGTTGTGATTGTAGCCTTTTGTTCATCAGTTTTAAGATGTGAGAAGTTAATGAGTGGAATGTCAACAAGCGAACTTTTTGAACTTTTTTGATTTTTTTTCTTGAGCAGATGGGCACCCAGTAATGGCAGCTGGTAGCCCAGTTGGACACATTGCTTTGTGGGATCTAGAAGAGAAGAAACTAATGTGTCAGATGCAAGATGCCCATTCCACAGCAATAGCTGGGATGTCGTTTGTGCCTGGAGAGCCCCTTCTTATTACCAATGGTGCTGATAACGCTATACGGGTAAGTTAAAATAGCTACTGCTATCTCCTGTTGTTAGTTTTTTTTTCTCTTGTAGTCCTCCAAAGTGAAAATGTTTAGTTTGGATTGAAGTACCAGTTCTCAAATGAAACAAATACAGCAAAACTCAAGATACTGAAGTTGCTGGTTGTCAGTTTGGTCTGTAGTGGGGCAGTTTGAGGATTTTATACCATGACATCATTGTTTCATTTATTGCTTCCTGATAGCCTTGAAGAAAAAAGCTTCGGATCCACTTTTCCATAACCTGACTTTATATCCTGGTGCAATGTCTTAAGTCTTGATCTGTTTTTGTAATGTTGCTGTTTATAAAAGTTGCTTGTGCTGCCTGTCCTGTGATGCCATTAGCCTTTGGTAGAAGGGCAGAATGAACAGTTGGAAACAATCAGCTGCCATGGTGGAAACTTCCAGAGTTTGATGATCAAGTTTGAAAGCCAATGTGTGAAATTTGCCTTACTAGCTCCCAGCTAACTCTGCTCTCCTGCCAAGAAGTGTAATTATGGACAGGACAATGTTTATCAGCTTTGTTTTTCTGTTTTTTTTTTTGGGGGGGAGGCAGGTGTGGATTTTTGATGGACCTGGTGGTACAGGGCGTGTATTGAGAAACCGAGTGGGACATAGTGGACCACCAACAAAGATCAGATACCATGGGCAAAATGGAGAGCAAATTCTTAGTGCAGGTAACAATTCTCATTCTTATTCTGCAGTCTAATTTCTTGCTGAAGGATAAAGAAAAGATGCAAAGCTAAGTGTCTTTGGTTTATTCATGTGATAATATTTAATGTGTTATGTATGCGTGTTTATGAAGCATAGTAAGTGATTAGTGTAAACTGTTATCATTTATTATTGTATCAAACTGTTTTGCAGTTTCTGTAGAGGAATATATGTCAGCCGGTAGCCTGTAAAGTAGTTACAAGCAGAAAATCTTAGGATCTGCTTTTGTGGTCCGTATTTATGTGTTCGATGAATAGGAATTGTTTCATTATCTCCTAAGGGACTATCAGCTTGCGGACCTGTAACAGCTAAGGAAATTCTATTGTGACAGCGGAAAAGAAGCAGCATGTTGCATTTAGTAACTTAGAGGAGCCACTCCACTTTTCCCACTACTATGAGCAAGCTTTGTGGGTTGCAGTGTCTTTGTAATTTGTTACAGCTCAGTTGTGTCTGTAATAGATATTCCCAAGGTCACTTGATACCAAAATGTTAATCTGAAAGTGTTAAAAGTTGTTAGTGACTACCCTTCCTTAGGCACTAGCATATTTTAAAATCTATAAATAGACCCCTCAGGAAATAAAGTACCAGATTAGACTGTTTTGTGGCCCAGAACGCTTCAGTAATGGAATAATAGAGCCTCTTCACCTAGCCTTTAATTAATCTAAAGTAATGTAATTATCTACATGGGCAACATTTGAAAATGTTACATTTCGATGAATGTTACATCTGATATGGTACAGCAATAGACTGTGTTAAAACCATCTGTAGTAGAATCTCTTGCTGGTTGTCCAACTAGTAGTTTGGATTCAAGTAACTAGTTACTTGGCAGTACAGCTCACACCAGATGAACCACAGTAACAATCCAGAATTGTTTAGCAAATCCTCATATCTGCTTTTGCAGTTTACTGGTTTTTTTTAACTGTATATGGGGTCATAGAAAAGCTTTGGAAGTATTATGGAAGTATTTGAAGAATGTAACAGTTTGTTTGAGGTTTTAATCATAGAAAGCTGGGAACAGCTGAATACTGTGGTGGAGAAAGGAGATGGGACAGAGGAATTGACGATGGAGAATATGTCCTTAAAAGAAGTGTCATTTTGGTCATGTGTGGAATGGTGTAGTAGGAATGGGTTATAGACCACAGAAAATTAGGCTCCATTAGTTCCTCTGCTTATGGCGTATCTGCATTTTTTCTTGGACCAGAAGTTTTAGTAAATACTTTGTTATGTTGTTTGGGGCTTCTTAGTGCTTGTCTTTTGATATTCTTACTCAGCTTATGAGTAAAACAAAGTTATTTTTTTCCTTTTCGCTACTCTCTGCTAATGTTTTGTCAGGTCAAGATGGAACATTGCAGTGTTTTTCAACAATTCATGACAAATTCAATAAAAGTTTAGGACGTGGTAAGTATTTCAGTGCAAATATTGGTTAAAAATGCTTTGAAAAGTAGTTATGTAAAAAGTAACTAAAAATTTAGGTAGAGCTTATTTTCACTTGAACTGTTGTATGAAACTGTTCACCTGAGTTGTTCTGCAAACTCAGTCCTTCCTGACATATATAAAGTGTGCTCTCAGGTTTGTTTGTACTTAAGAAAAGTAACTTCTGTAGCTTGGCAGTGTATGTTATTTCACTGTGGGAAACATTTGGCATGATTTTTATATTAAAAATGTGTAAAGCAGTATCTGGCATTTCAGCATGCATAATTACAACTTTTTACCCCATTCCCCTCCTAATTCAATTGACTAAGCTATCAGTTAATTTGTATTTCTTGACTTTAGTTCCCTTGATTTAATGTAGAGTTTAATTTAAAAATGTCTTCTATACAATGCCATAGTTAAGACATCGCCTTCTATACAATGCCATAGTTAAGACATCGCCTTCTTATACAGTTCAGGGAACAAGGCTCAGAAAGATCAATATAATTTCTAAATACCCATATCTATATACTGATATGTGTGTATTTAGATAGATTTGAATAGACGGGAGTAGAATAATTGATTTGATATAAATTTGAAATTCCCAGCTCTTTGGTCGTTGAAGGGACTGGGTATTATATATTGTTTTATATGGTCGTGTCTGTGTGACTATGGTTTTAACTGTGATGAGGCAACCTCTGCCTCTGGATGTCAGCACAAGCTTCTGGAATGGATAAGTTGAGTAGTCCATCTGTGAATGTAGTAGGCTACTGATTTGCTCAGCATCACATGAATTTTGACGGGAACTCTACTAAATGTTCTTTGCTCTTTAAACTCTAGGTAATAGCAATGCTGCGTTAATGTAAGCCCTTTTTTTTCTAAGTTTAATAGGAACTTTACATTTAGTAAACAGTCCTTTTCAAAGCCTTGTTCTCAGATCTAACCATGTGATTTAAGACGCTTAACTGCTTTTTTTTTAAGGTTCAATTAACAAAAAGAAATCAAGAAAGAAAGGTCTTAAGCTTGATACCATGGCGCTTCCACCAATTACAGACTTTGCTTCAGGTAAGTAGTCTTTGACATACATTACAGAGTTCATCATGTCTTCATTTTGTCTTTTAACCCTCAAGACGCTACTGTTTTAAAGGCCTGTGATGTATCAAGATCATATTGAGATTATGTGGCCTTTCATGACAGTTTAAAATGACATTTTACTTGGTAAACTTTTATTTCAGAAAAGAGAATTTTATTTCAAATGTCTTTATGTTTAACTGGCTCTTGGCTTAAAAATCTCCAGCATAGAAACCAGAATCTTCTAGTGTATATGTTATTCCAGACTGGAGAACCAGCAGTTAGGGGAAAAGAAGAACTGAGGAAATGTTACTTATAGTAGTTGATTTTGATTCTGCAGTTCCTTTATTTGAGTCACATCTCCCAGTCAAATTTCAGTTTCTCTGTTGATTTGTAGTTCAGTATGCAAGTAGTGAACCAACCTGGCTTTTTGAAGTGGAATTGCAATTATTTTTGTTTTATCAAAATGTGTTTCTTTGAATTAATGACCTCCTCTTCAAATTTGAAGTGTTTTGTCATAAGTGCAATTATTCTTTTGTCTTCTGAGGCTGGTTGGTGATTTCATATTTTAAAAGGCTTGGATTTACAATTTTGTGTATCTGTTTGACTACACATGGTTATTTACATTTGCAGACTGCTGTGTTACAGACTAGCTGTACTTAATTATTACAAATATATATGTGTATATATATGCAGTTTTAAAATTAATATTAGACCTGCCTGATTGATTTAAGGTAGTGACTATTTTAAATGTGTTCGAAGACATAAGAAAACACTTAAGTAAATTTTTTTCTGAAATGTAGCCGCCTTTAGACTTCTGAACAAGAACACTAAATATGAACTGTTTTGCCTGAAAGTATTTCAAAGTACTCTTGTTTATGATATCAGAAGAGCTTATTTGACTTTAGAATGATTGTTCCTAAAAGGAGTATGTGTTACGTTGCAGAAGTGGCACATCAGAGTGACTGGGATGGCATTGTTGCCTGCCATCAAGGATATATAACCTGTACAACCTGGAACTATCAGAAGACTTCTATGGGAGCCCATAAACTGAGACCAGAAGAGTTTAGCAAACACAAACCTATTGATATATATGCAACAGTAAGTTTATTTAGGATAATGTTTCTTAAGCATTACAGTATGTGCTATATTGATTTCTATTTGTACAGAAGCAATATTTAGAATGAAAAAACACTATCTAGACATGTTTTAGTGGCTTTGCAAAAAGTGCTTTCTGCCAGCTCAGTGTGTCCCACTGGCTGTTCTGTAATGCATGTGGTTTTGAGAAAAACGCTGCATATGCATTTTTGCCTTAAACATTCAGATTAAGTGCAGTTTTTGTTTTCTGAATTAGATAGGTGTTTGGTGTTTACCTTAAATCAGTTATAGCCTTATAAGGTTGACTATAGGCCTGTGATGATAAACTTGTTCTGTGAATGGTACATTTTTGCATATTGCCAAAAAAAATTATTTCCAAATTGCAGACATGGTATTCCCTCTAAAATGCTTTACACTTTGAGCTGGACACAATGAAAGTCAAACACTCAATCCAAGAGATACAAACGTTTACTGAGGCTTGCAAGACAAGTAGTTACTGTGACATGCTTTGTGTGCTAAGCATTCATGCTACTATTGTATTTTCTGATAAATTGTTTTCCTGATGTTATACTTAGTTGTTAAGTGGTAGACAAGATCACTTCAGTTGTAAATACCTGGTTTTCTTTGAACTACTAGATACATTGGACTACATCTTCCCAAAGATATCTAGGCCATTGTTTCTTTGTTTCTTACTATTTCAGCTTATGCTGTTTTGGGGTGCCATTGACAGTATAGGCAGTGAAAGAGGCATTCAGTTAGTATGCTTGGACTTTATATTGTAGAGATTGAATTTGTGAATGTCTTGGTTATCTAAGTTGGTCATTTAGGTTACAGTGTTGATGTTATTAGATATAACTTCTGATAGATGCCACTAAGTCAGTACTTCATTTTCATTCATAAACATACACTGCCATATTTTTTCTGTTGACTTGTTGGCTGTGTGCTTATTTTAAGAGCTCCTCTGTCTGCTTTTTTGAGATGCAATCTGTTATTCTGTGCAGTTTTCCTTGAAGAAGTCTCATTAAAACATATTAGTATTTTGTATTCCTGATAAGTTATATGACTTCTAACAACTTTGGTAATTAGATACACACTTAAGGAATTGTTTTTGTAAGTCTGTTTTTTTCCCCTCGAAAGGCAGTTGACATTACCTCATGTGGTAACTTTGCTATAATTGGACTATCAACTGGGCAGGTGGATGTGTATAACATGCAGTCTGGCATTCACAGAGGGCGTTACGGCAAAGAAAGAGGTAAGTATTGCTACAATTTGAAGTTATTGACTCTCAGCAGAACAGCAACAACCTGGTGTTCTTTTAGCTAGGAAATTTAACACAGCTTGAGTCAAATTTGGGAATCTTTTTGGTTTCTCCAATTACCCTATACTGTCCAATCTTGCACTGTAACCAGAAGTATTTTGAAATGAACCCTGAAGGACAGGATCCCTGCTGGTTTTAACAGCTCTAATGTTAGCATTTGCTTGGTTTTAATTAAAGCAAAATTGTCGGTTATTGAAATGGTTAATTCTAAAATGAAATCCTCCAGTCTCAGCCCTTTTTGAGACAATCACATTTCCAGTACTTGGCTTCTTGTTACAGGGTTTTGTCTCTTGAGATAAACGTTCCCATCTGTTTCGTGCTCTGTACTTAAAAATGAACGAATAATTTACATGCACAGGAAGTTAAAGTTCTAAGCAAGTCCAGTTCTTTGCAAGTGCTGTTCTTTTCAATTACACAGCTGCAAACATAGAGCTTAATGTAAATGGCAGTGTTCAGACTTCTTTTAGTGGTTGCATACGTATGTATTTCATGTCATGTACCCTCATAGATGTTTGCTGTTGCTTTATAAGTCTGCAGTTCGTAGTAGGGCCTCATGATGTGATTTTTCAGTTGTAGAAATAAGGAAAGAGTCCTGATGGATGCTTAAACCTGACTGGTTTTATAAAAGCCATCTAACATGACAAATATGAAGTGGTCTCCTGATTACATGACTGCATCATAGTGGGATGAATTTCATAAGTTTGTTTACTGGCTAGTAAACCTAGCCATAGATTAAGAAATAAAATTGTTCCAAAAAGCTATGCCTTACCTTTATGCTACAGTGTAAAGTAGCCTAGGAGAACTCACAGACTTTGTGACAGAGCTGAAGCTGTGAATTTTGTCTCGAGTGGTCAGGCCCCCTGGAAGCATTCCATAAGTGATTCAAAAAGTCCCCAAAATCTCACATTCAAAAAAAGCCCCCCAGCCTGAAAGCAGGAGGAAAAGCTAATATTCAACTTCAGTTACTCACAACTTTTGTATTGTATTGTAGGTGCTTACTTGAAAGAAGTTTGGTTTCTTTACTGATAAAGAAACTTCGAGTAGTTGAGTAGTCTTGTCAGTTAGCTTTGGAATTATTTGTCATGTGCTTACTGCTCATTTAGTGGTGTTAGGCAAAGACGTGGAAGAATAGTATTTGGCGTTCTGTTGGTTCCTATGCTATGTTTAAATTCTGAAATACAGCTTTCATTTTGCTTTATTTGCAGCACATGAGGGGGCCATCAGGGGGCTAGCAGTGGATGGATTAAACCAGTTGGTAATCACAGCTGGTAGTGAAAGATTAATTAAATTCTGGAAATTCAAACCTAAAGATTTAGTTTACTCCGCTGAGTTTTCTTCTCCTCCAAGTGGAATTCTGTTTCACAGAGACAGGTAAGAAACTGAAATTATTTCAGGTGCATATTGTTTTGCTCTACCTATGTATGTGTAGGATGACAACCAAAAATTCTAATGAAGTTTATTCTGATGCTTTGTAATACAACTGAGTACTGGTTAACAAAACAAAATAACTACAAGACATTTTTATTAGACTGATGGAATGTAATGCTATTTATCTCAGGATAAAAGATTTTTGAAACAACATTAAGGTGTTGGTTTTATTTTTTGTCTGTCAAAATTCACTATCATATGTGCTCATGGTTCTTGACAGTGGTATTCTGGGAATTGCCTTTGATGACTTCAGTATTAGTGTTTTGGATATAGAAACCAGAAAGATTGTCAGGACGTTCTCAGGACACCATGGACGGATTAATGACATGGTAATTAACTCATTTTCTGTAACATGTAACATATTAAAATACCTAATTAAGTATAAAGATGGTGGATTGTTCTGTGTATGTTAAGCCACTGAGTTCAGCTGCAAATAAAATATAAAGTTGCAGTTCAGCTCTACAGCAGTTTTGGCCATTTAGTTTTCAAGTTAAAATATGTAGTCTTCAAATGTATTTTTAGTGCACTTTGGGGTTTTACTTTAATTTCGCAGCAAGCTAATTTTGGGTTTGAAAAAATAAAGCATTAGAAATAATGAAAACTACGTTGAGGGGCAAAATTGTGCAACAGTCAACTGTATATATAGAAAAGATGAGCAGGGAAATAAAAGGTGCAAACAGATATGAGGTTATGCAATATACTGATAATTCTTTGTTCTTCATCTTGTGTAATAGTGCTTTGTAGTGTTGATTGAAATAGTTTTTAGCTTCTGATTTAATTTAAGTGGTAGTAAATAAGTATTTATTTGGTTTCTTCAGTTTTACAGTCAGTGGTTTTCATCATTAACCTAAAAGTGATGACCAGAGTGCTTTTTACTAACAGCTGTAGGTATCCTTTGTCAAATTTAAACCTGTTCTGAAAAAGCTTCCATTTTTGCCCTATTCTCGCTTTCAGTAAGATGGTATCAGCTTTGTTTTCTGGCCACCCCATTTCATCCTGGTATCAGGAAGCAATATAATCTAGATCTATATAAAACAGGAACTGTTGTAGAGACTGACTGGTCAGTTGTGTCATTGAATTGATTATTTTATTTTAGACTTTCAGTCCTGATGGTCGGTGGCTGATAACTTCATCAATGGACTGTACTATTAAGACTTGGGATCTTCCCTCTGGATGGTAAGTTAATTTAAAAATCTACAGCAGAAAATTATTATTATTCCCTCTCTGTCTGTTTAGTGGCAAAAAGGCTTGATTATCTGTCACCAACGTCTATTACGCGCTATTGGAATTTGTACATGGTATAACAACTCAGTCAGTACCCACTGTTTTAGTTGTGTGCATTGCTAGCAGTATGTGCCTTTTTCTGCATGTACAGAATAACAGTGTCCTGAAGATCTAGTGATGAAGCCTGGAGTTCTATTGTGATGTGAATGAGTGTGAAGTATCACAGTATCACAGTATCACCAGGTTGGAAAGGACCTCTGAGATCATCAAGTCCAACCTATAACCCAACACTAACACCAACCATCATCTAAACCATGGCACTCAGTGCCTCATCCAATCTTCCCTTAAACACCTCCAGGGTCGGTGACTCCACCACCTCCCTGGGCAGCGCATTCCAATGGCCAATCAGCCTTTCAGTGAAGAACTTCTTCCTCACATCAAGCCTAAACTTTCCCTGACGAAGCTTGAGTCCATGCCCTCTAATTCTGTCACTGGTCACCTGAGAGAAGAGACGAACCGCTGCCCGACTACAACCTCCTTTTAGGTAGTTGTAGAGAGCAATGAGGTCTCCCCTGAGCCTCCTCTTCTTTAGACTAAACGGCCCCAACTCCCTCAGTCACTCCTCGTAGGGCTTGTGCTCTAGCCCCTTCACCATCTTAGTTGCCCTCCTCTGAACACATTCCAGTATCCTAACATCTTTCCGAAACTGGGGGGCCCAGAACTGCACACAATATTCAAGATGAGGCCTGACCAGTGCCGAGTACAGGGGGACAATAACTTCTGTGGTCCTGCTCACTACACTATTCCTGATACAGGCCAGAATGCCATTGGCCTTCTTGGCCACCTGGGCACACTGCTGGCTCATGTTGACCTTCCTGTCAACCAGCACTCCCAGGTCCCTTTCTGCCTGACTACTCTCCAGCCACTCTGTCCCCAGTCTATAGCTATGCATGGGATTGTTGTGTCCAAAATGAAGTACGCGACATTTGGACTTATTAAACATCATCCCATTAGAATCAGTCCATCTCTCCAATCTGTCCAGGTCCCTCTGTAGGGCCATCCTACCTTCTAGCAGATCAACCCTTCCTCCCAGCTTGGTATCATCTGCAAACTTGCTGATGATGGACTCAATCCCCTCATCCAGATCATTAATAAAGATATTAAACAGGACCGGACCCAACACCGATCCCTGGGGGACACCACTGGTGACCGGCCGCCAACTGGATGAAACACCATTCACCACCACTCTCTGGGCTCGGCCATCCAGCCAATTCCTAACCCAGCACAGAGTGCTCCCATCTAAGCCACGGGCTGCCAGCTTCCCTAGGAGTCTACTGTAGGGGACAGTGTCAAAAGCCTTGCTGAAGTCCAGGTATACCACATCCACAGCCTTCCTCTCATCCACCAGGCGAGTCACATGGTCATAAAAGGAGATCAGGTTGGTCAGGCAGGACCTACCCCTCCTAAACCCATGCTGGCTGGGCCTGATCTCTTGACCGTTCTGCAGGTGCCGCATGATTTCACCCAGGATTATCTGCTCCATAATTTTACCTGGAACCGAGGTCAGGCTGACAGGTCTGCAATTACCTGGATCATCCTTACGGGCCTTCTTGTGGATGGGCGTCACATTGGCCAACTTCCAGTCTTCCAGGACCTCTCCAGGGAGCCAAGACTGCTGAAAGATGATGGAGAGCGGCTTAGCAAGCTCATCCGCCAGCTCTCTCAACACCCTAGGATGGATCCCATCCGGCCCCATAGACTTATGAGGGTCCAAGTGGCTCAGCAGATCTCTAACTTCCTCCTCATGGATTGCAGGAGGGCCATATTTCACCCTGCCCCCATCAACCACTTCAGAGGGCCAACTGTCAAGCGAGCTGACATCCTTGCTGTTGAAAACTGAGGCAAAGAAGGCATTAAGTACCTCAGCCTTCTCTGCATCTTTGGTTGGTATATTTCCCTCCACATCCAACAAGGAGTGGAGTGCTTTGGAAGTAGCAATATAATCTAAATTGCAAGAGTTGCTTAAAGTGAATTGCTTAGTTATATGCTGAGGCATTCATGGAATCACAGAATAGTTTGAGTTAGAAGTAATCTTCAAAGATCTTGTCCAATCTCTCACTTAATCAGGTTGCTTAAAGCCCCATCCGACACGGCCTTGAACATTTCCAGAGGTCAGGCATCCACAATTTCTCTTAGCACCCTCTTCAAGTGTCTCAACAACCCTCATCATAAAAAATGTCTTCCTCATATACAATCTAAACTTACCCCTTTCAGTTCAAAGCCGTTGCCCATTGTCTTGTCGCTGTAAAAAGTCTCTCTCAGTCTTCCTTATAAGCCCCCTTTAAGTACTGAAAGGCCTCGAGAAAGTCTCCCTAGAGCTTTCTGTTCTGGGCAGACAGCCCCAACTGTCTCAACCATTCTTCATAAGAGATTTGTTCCACCCTTCTGATCATTTTCCTGGACCTGCTGTAGATTCACGTCTGTCTTGTGCTGGAGGCTCCAGAGTTGGGTGCAGTTGCTTCTTTAAATACAAGCCTGTTCTCACGTTCATTTTAGTGACACAGTAAGGATTTGTTTCAGTTTTATTTTTAATTTGTACATGCTTGCTACTGCCAAAAATGCTCTTCTGTGGACCACAGTGAGTTGTCTTCTCCCAGAATGAAATTTGGCCAAGAAGTACACAAGTACACACAAGAAAATCAGGAGCTCAGAAAAAAAACAGGCTGAAAAGTAACATGGAGTTCTGCCAGTGCATGCTTTTAGCAACACATCAGCTAGATTTTTTTTCAGTAATTTAAAGTAGTGCTATGCAGCGCGCAGCTGTGATCATACCTGAGACCCAATGGTTTCATTGGAATTGATTACTTTTGTTGATGTGGTTCAGTAAATAATTTTGTGTACTGTAAAAGTTTTCATTTAATGCAAGAAGTTTGTTTAATCTCAAAACAAAAAATTGTCCTTTTCTTATATGACGAATGACACTAGGCTAAAATGGGACAGTAATTGTTTTCTTTCCTGTAAATGGGAGGAAAATTAGCACTGTATTTGGACTTCTTTTTCTAACCCTTCTTCTCTACCAAAACAATATGCCCACAAAAAATTGCAACATTAATTATCAAACTTAAGAAATGTTACATGCATCTTTCATTTCTTGAATAACATAACACTTTGCAATAAGAATCCATTCATACTGTGTTTTAAAAGCAATCTTACAGTAGTTCTTGTTTGTTACACCTAATTAAATATTTTGTCTCCTCTTCCTAAGTAACTACAAGAAATTATGGTCAAGCTGAATACTAGGCAGGTACATGACAAACTCTTATTTTGAAAGTAATTAAGTTCAGTTGTTCTTCCAGAATTCAAAGGAACAGTATGCCCATAACTATAGGCGAAGGAGTGTATTGAAAAGGAAGAACAGCTTTTAATAAAAAGCCACATGCTTGATTTACTTCTACTGTGGTATAATTCAGTTTTTCAGTTTATGAGCAAATATAAACTGTGTGTTCTAAAGACTCAGCTTTGATATTGTTCTTATAAAAGAATGGAAAATGTGTTTGAGATGATTAAGTTCTATGTTACGAAAAATACCAACTGACGTTAGTAGATGTCATACCATTTACTTCCTGAACATCTCTTTTTACCTGGTAGTGCTGCTTAACTGTCCTTACCTAATGTATATATTCCTAGTGTGTGTGTTTTATGTAGGCCTTTTTAAGAATTTGGAAAAAAAAATACCAATTTGTATAGACAAATAGAAGTGGCAACCTTGGCACTACGTAAAATTTTTCTTCCTGCGGTGCAGCTTGCATAGATAAATTAAGGAATCAAGGATACAAGCTGGCTGTTTATAGTTTGGATGGAGTCCTTGAGACAGAATGATGGAAGAAAAATGTTGATATTGTGAGCTCAGCAATATTGTACTTTCCATTGTCTTACTTCTGCAATTAGGCAGGAATTGTAAAGGTGAATGCCTGCAGCCCTTAGGCAGGACTCATTTAGCACTATCTGTATTTTTTGGGTAAATTTTGTCCTATGGTTTATTGATTCCGCCCCCTCAGTCTGTAATTTTAATCATGATTTAAATTCAGTAAGCAGAAAAATTAATTTAATGTTAACTTTGTTTTGCAGTTGTTCCTTACGGTTGCTTTATTAAGCATTGTTTCTCAGTTACTGATAAAGGTTGTGGTAAAAGGATGAATTTGGAACTAAAACCAGTATTTATGGTAATTTTTTTAGCCATTGTGCACTGCGTGCAAAATGTACCAGTGTAACTGATGTATGTTCTTTCACTTATGAGTTTAATGTTTGCATATTTTACATTGGAAGTGGTCAATGACATGGCTCTTGCCCAGTTACTTTTTACTTGTAATGTGCATGAAGAATGCAGAAGGATGCAGAAGGAATAAAATATTCTGTTCAGGGGAAAAAATAAAAGGGGGTTATTTTTGACATGGTTTGTCAAACCATCACACAGGAGTGCTCAGTGCATTAGAAAATACGTGCCTAGAAGATATTACATTTTAAACTGCTTTAGTACATCAGTATTTGTTTTGTGGTTAGTGAACAGAATAGGGTTGTAGAACAAGCTGTTCTCATCCTTCTGACTTTGCTTTTGGTTTTCATCTGTAAACAAAAAGAAAATATTCAAGCTTTGTTCTTTTTGTTTTTCACAATGGACGAGTTGTCAAACTCAACTGCTTCTTACAGTTTGAGGTAGCTGAAATTTGTACCTCCACAAACGATAAGCAGTGCTGTGAGCCTGGGCTTGAGTGAAAATCTACTAGGGTGTGCATCATCCAGAATAAAAAAAAAGTGGCTTATTGTTAAAACAGTCAGACTTTACTGAATATTTTAACCTCCTTTTTATGTGGTATTTTTTCACTTTTCTGCAATAGTGAAAAGAATGATCAAGGGATGGTATATCAGGCTGGAGATGCGGTAAAATCTATTCCAGATAATCAGATTTTGCACTGTATAGTTTATTCTTTGCTTTAGAAACATTAGGTCCTGGTGTTAACCAGGTGTATGGGAAGGATCTTGAGAGAGAAAATTGACAGTTATCGGCAGAACATTAAAACAGGAGGTTAGAGCCCCATGGGGCTGATTGGAAGTAGAAAATTTATGATCACTGAGGAGGTTAGTGTTAGGCATAAGGAGCTGAATGTGGACAGGTGGTTCATGATATTCTGTGCAGTGTGGATGTCTAAGGAGGTAGCATAAATATAGCAGTTCTGGCTGATTTTAGAGAATTTTAGAGGTGAGTGCTTTGTTGCATAGTGCCATCCATTTGCTAAGTTGTTGTATTTGAATACTTCTAATACACAAGTTTGTACACATACGTCCAATGTCCTGCTTGCCTTCAGTCATCTTTGTGCTGTAATTCAGATATGCATAGATCAACAAGTTCATCTTGCTGAGAATCTGTTGTGTTTTCTCTCCTTAGCCTCATAGATTGTTTTTTGGTAGACTCCGCAGCTGTGAGCCTTTCTATGTCTCCTACAGGAGATTTTCTAGCTTCAGCACATGTGGATGATCTTGGAATTTATTTGTGGTGAGTATGTAATATACCTATTACTATACAGAATTTCAGAGGGAGAAGAAATCCTTTAATCACCTTTATGACAAACAGAATTGTTCTGCAAAGTATTGTCTCCAGGGTTTTGTCTTCACTGGTTCTAATTAAGAAAAGTGTTCTGTATTGTTGTGGTTCGTAAATCTTGAAACCTCTTGCAGTTAAGATATTTAGTCTGACAATTAAATTATCTCTTCTTCCTAAATGTTTCTTACCCTAAAGAATTCCTGTTATGTCATTCCTAAAGTTTTAATTTGACTTCACTATTTTTTGTCCGTCCCTTTTGAAATGTTAGTGCTCATGTAGTGTTAGTTTCTGAAGGGCTTTCCTTCTTGTCCTGGTAGTCAATGCTGTCTGAGACTTCTGAGAAGAATTTGGAAGTTTCCACTATTTATGTTTATTAGTGATAGATCAGCACAGATGTAAGACAGATAGGTAGATGGATGCATGCCTGCAGTTTTGCCTGAGGGGTGTTCCAATTGTTAGACCTTTCTATGCTTAAGTGCTTCGTTGTGAATAATGACAGAAGTTTTTACCTAGCCCTGGTTTGCATGGACAGAAAAAGTAATTTGCCAGAATGCCCTGTGTGCATGTCCCAAACGTTGCTAAGAGTATTACTCTGAAATTCTGTGAAAGCAGGATGAATCATTTCTATTCCCATAATGTATTGTGCATATTTAGTACAAAGCAAGCTTTTTAGAGTCCATTTTGCAATTTCAGATAAATACAGTAACTGGCAATGGTTGAAGTAATCATACTTCATAAGGACGTATGTATTAAACGTTCTTGGCCATAATACTTCATCATAACTGTTACATTTGAGACTTCGGAATGCTGTACATAGCTCATTTTGTTCATTGTTTATCTGGTAGATGAGGAAACCTCAGGGTTCCACCTGGAATGGAACCTGGTGAATTGCTGTAGTGAGGGTATTATTAGACTGCAGTAAAAATATGTCTATAATACTTGTTCCTTCACCCTAATATAGATTTTTAAATGCCTGTTTTGTTTTTCCAGGTCAAACCGTTCTCTGTATTCACTTGTTTCTTTACGACCCCTTCCGGCAGATTACGAACCTTCTATGGTGGCACTCCCTGGCACCTGCCCTGTGCAAAGTAATCATCAGATGAAAGAGTATTTTATCTTCAGTTTGGTATTATATTTCTGATAGAAGGTGGTTTCTTCCTCCGTGTAAACTCACTGTGTCTTAGAATTCTTTCTCTGAATTTGCTTGTACCAGACAGAGCTTCTACCACTTTTGGCATACTTAGCTGTGTGATGACATTATTTTCTAAAAACTAGTCATGTATCTGTTTAAAGATCTATGTGGTGATGATCTCCACATCTTCAAGGAGATTTTGTAGGTAATAAAAACATCTGTGCCTCTTGCTGGCTTTCTTTAACCCCAGACTTTTGTAAATACTTTCCATTTTGACATCTGTGAGTCCAGTTTTAAATTAATGGTACTGTTTGGCAGTGAATTGTTCTTTATTCCACTTCCCTCTGACCTGTATGCCTGTGTGCCATGGTAGCCATATATTATCTAGTTGGCAAGAGAATTTAGCTGAAATACAGTGTTCCTGTACTCGATTCCCAGTGCAAGAAAGGCACTAATTACATTCTAGATACATTTGATGAAACAGTTGTGCTTCTGAAGGCCTCTGGACGGAGATCTTGTCTGCCCAAGTTTAGCAGTGCTTGCATTAACATCTCCATCTGGAGGAGAAGCACACCTAGCTATCAGGAGCATACTTGATGATGACTGAATTATTAAGCACATACTTATTTAAAATACTTAAATTAGGGATACAGGGTTTCATCCCAAAACTTTGAATGTTTTAATCTTTTAAACTGATCCTGGCTGAATCCTTTAATTCACTTTCTGTCTTCAGCAAATGTAAAGTTCCTGTTTAGATGCTCAGAGCTTTTAATGGCTTACATTTCTTTGGTGCAGGCTTTTCTATCACTTTCATGGTTTCAGCCATATAATGTTTTGCAAAGAGGAAGGGAAGATAGAGGTGTCTGGTCAAGACCACATAATAAGTCTAGAGAAAACCTAATGACAGATTGCATATCTTCTGTTTTGTGATATTGTGCTTTAACGTTGTGATTTTATTTTCATGTGTCACTTCAGTGATACACAACAGGTTGTGAATATTGTTGTAACTCAGAACTAAAATTGCTGTGCATATATTTTCAATTTATCAAAATTTAAAAAACAATCCATTCTTCTTCATTTAGGAGCTCTCTAAATTGCTTTTATATCATTTCAGCCATAGTGGATAAATCTTGCTAGTCTTTAAAATTTTGATAATGCATTTCTCCATTTTTAGCTATAATTGTGTGCAATTCAATTTTAATATTGCACAGAGTTAATAAAGACTTTTTCTGTAGCTTTCCATCTGTTATGCTAGCACCGATACACATAGTGGTTATGCGTGTGCTTTTAGAAAATTGCATAAGAAATAAATCAAGTTGTTTTGATTTTTAAAAAATAAATGTGAGATATATATGTTCGTAAAAGATATTTGTTCTTGAAAGATGTAGATATGTCAGGAGATGAAGAAACATGTGATGAAATGATAGAATATGTCTCACCTGAGCAGCTGGGAGAGCAGCTGGTGACCCTTTCCTCATTACCAGAATCAAGGTGGAAAAATCTGCTCAGTCTTGATGTTATCAAGGTAATTTATTTTTATTTAAGAAGGAGGTAAAATAAGGTCTGTTTCTCCTGTAATATAAAACAGAAAGTTGTCTTAACTGTACTCTTGGATGTTCAAGAAATCTTGAGAAGGAGGAACTATTTCATAACTTTTGCCATTGCTATTTCTGCAACATGCAAAATAGCAGTCTAAGGGCAGATGTTTCCATGTCAGTTCACCTAACAAGTGCCTGTAGACCTGTTCTAGGTTATGCCTCCAGATCACTGGTGGGTGTTCCAGTAACTGGGGAAAAAGGGAATGCACACAAAATAGTAGTACACAGCCAGATGTATTTGCCCTTCTTCATTCAGCTGCATTTACTTAATCACAAAATTTGATCCTGCTTTCCAGGTATTTTTCAGGATTTCGCAGTAAAAGACCACTGTATGGTGTTTTTATAATTTCTAGAATTTGGGAGAGAGGCTGTTCTTCTTCTAAGTAGTAGCTTCATATTTACCTATAACTACATTGTACCTATATTTTTTACAGTTTGTCCTATACATTTTCTGGTATTGTTTTAAAAATAAAAAATGCTGATAAAGCAAATTCCCACATGTTCTTACTATAAAGATGATTTTAATTCAAATATCTAATTAACAGAAAAAAAATAAACCGAGAGAGCCGCCAAAAGTTCCCAAGTCAGCCCCTTTCTTCATCCCAACAATTCCTGGTCTTATACCCCGATACCTAGCTCCAGAGGAAGAAAAGGATACACAGGTAAACACTATTATATTGATTCTTGTGTCTGTCTCATTTTGTAAGAAAATCTTAAATGCTTCTTAGTGCTGAGTGAAATTTTGTTAAGAACTTTAAGGCACCAGTTTTAATGCAATTACATTAATGGTTTCTTGTTTAAAGTCTTTTATCATGTCAGTAGGAAAAGAATCTAATTGAGATGTAAAATATGTTTGCATATTCATGTATGCTCTCTTATACTTTCGTCGTCTAGTCAAAGGTAGTAAACCTTGGGGTACTGGCACAGAAGTCTGATTTCTACTTTCATCTTGAAGAAGCCCTGACCACTAATGAATGTAAGTTACCAAGATATTTCAGTAAAAAGGTAGATGCTAATAGTGTTTTGATATACATTTGATTTCTGATGTACTTCTGATTTGTAATGTGAGAGGAAAAAAATGTGCATAGTATAGTAGCAAAGACAAAGAGAATGACCTTGTTACGTATAGGTATAAAGCTGACTGATACACAGAAAGCCAGTATAGATCAAAGATCCGTTAGTGCTTCAGCATGCCCGCAGCACGGATCCCTATTCTGGCTAAAACCCGTATAGAGAAAGAAGGTAACATTCCTAAGATTGTTAGACTTTTTTTGGGACTGTGATGATTTCGCCCAGAAAAGGTGCTATGTATTACTTGTAGGGTAAGAAAGGAAGGGAATGATACGGTAAGGAATAGTCTGCTGATTCACTGAAATAGAAAAAAAGATACTTTGCCTAGCAAGTTCTGTTTTCAGGGGCTCCTTTGGTAAATATTCTGCAAACTTAGAGCTTTGATTGATTGCTTTATAATGTAAAGATTGCAAAGAAATAATTGATTAAAAAATAGACTTTTAACATTGTTTATTTTGAAATTCAGTCACTTAAATTGCCTGCAGAATGTACGTGCTGTTTTTCCTGTTTAACTTGTGCTGCTGCAAAGTCATTAAAATCAAGATTTTTGGAAACAGATGCTAATATAGGTGGCTTGGAAATGTAAATGAACAGTCACCGGTAGCTTGTCCACAAGACATTTCTGCTGGCAATTTTTTTCTGACCCTTCTTAAACTCTTTTGAGATGACCAGCTTGCTCAACAGCGTGTAGAATTTTCTGTGTGCAGGACTTTATTCATCTATCACAAACAAGATGTGGTTTTATGCTGTATTTTTAGTATTTCAACTGATAGTATTCTATTAAGCTGCTTCAGAACTGCTCAGAGAAGAGTGAAACATGAGATCAACATTTAAAAACCTAACCAAGCACCTAGATGCTGGCTGTACCAGGGATCAGCTGCGCTCCAGGTGCATTGCAGTAGTGGTCCCATTGGCCTCCCTCAGGCCACATCTCTGCTGGAAAGCAGCGTCTAAGCTCTAATTCCAATCTTGGAGAGCCTGTTAATTCTCATTCAGGAAGCTGCTGGTGTGTAACATGGCTCTGTGTGTGCTAGTTTACCAGCATCTCTTCTAAAGGTGAGTAGGCCACAGAACTAATAGTAGTACAAAGCCATCATGGCTTACCGTTAGAATGGGGACAGGGTTTTGTACCTCACATCAGGACTGTGGAACTTAAGATTGAGCTGGGCACCTTTTCTATATCGTATATGTACTAGCTTCATAGTATGTTCCATGCTTGGTTTTTATAAAGTCACACCACAAAAGTGAGTTAATGCATCTGTTTAGTGCTGTGAATATCACAATTACATTTAAACCTAGCCAATGATTTTCATAGTTGCTCTTCTTAGCAAAAGAAATTCTAATCAGAAGCCATTTTACCAGCAGCTGTGTTAGCAACCATATATATTTTTATTTCTGTGTTTTTAAAGCAAATGGATGGAATTTGCAAGCGCAATTTTGCAAGCGCAATTTGAAATTAATTTGGCTACTTCTGTTAAGGATAACAAAAAACGCTTCTATAAATACATTAATAACAAAAGGAGGGGCAAGGAAAACATCCATTCTTTGTTGGACTTGGGGGGAACATAGTTACCAGGGATGAGGAGAAGGCTGAGGTACTCAACACCTACTTTGCCTCAGTTTTCACCAGTAGGAGAGGTGCCCCTCATGATAACTGGCCTCCGGAGCTCACAGATAGAGACAGGAAACCAAATGGCTCCCTTGTGTCCCAGGAGGAAACAGTCTATGAATTACTGAGCCACCTGGATCCACCCAAATCTATGGGACCTGATGGATTCCATCCTAGGGTGATGAGGGAGTTGGCAGAAGAGCTTGCTGAGCCACTCTCCATCATTTACCAACAGTCCTGGCTCTCTGGGGAGGTCCCAGATGATTGGAAATTGGCAAATGTCACGCCAATCCACAAAAAGGGCTGCAAGGAGGACCCAGGCAACTATAGAACCGTCAGCCTGACCTCAGTGCGAGGTTATGGAACAGATCATCCTGAGTGCAATCACACAGCACCTCCAGGATGGACATGGGATCCGACCCAGCCAGCACGGCTTTGTGAGGGGCAGGTCCTGTCTGACCAACCTGATTTCCTTTTATGATCAGGTAACCCACCTGGCGGATGAAGGGAAGCCTGTGGATGTAGTCTGTCTGGACTTGAGCAAAGCCTTTGACACTGTCTCCCGTGGCATACTCCTGGATAAACTGTTAGCCCACGGCTTGGACAGGTGCACTCTCAGCTGGGTTAAGTACTGGCTGGATGGCTGGGCCCAGAGAGTGCTGGTGAATGGGGCTGCGTCCAGCTGGCGGCCGGTCACCAGTGGTGTCCCTCAGGGATCAGTGTTGGGTCCGGTTCTGTTTAACATCTTCATCGATGATTCAGATGAGGGGATTGAGTCCATCATAAGTAAATTTGCGGATGACACCAGTTTGGGAGGGAGTGTTGGCCTGCCGAAAGGCAGGAGGGCTCTGCAGAGGGACCTTGATAGGCTGGAGAGATGGGCTGAGTCCAACGGGATGAAGTTCAACAAGGCCAAGTGCCGGGTCCTGCACTTTGGCCACAACAACCTCATGCAGCACTACAGGCTGGGGACAGAGTGGCTGGAGAGCAGTCAGGTGGAAAGGACCTGGGGGTACTGATTGACAGGAGGCTAAACATGAGCGAGCAGTGTGCCCAGGTGGCCAAGAAGGCCAATGACAGCCTGGCCTGTGTCAAGAATAGTGTGGCCAGCAGGACGAGGGAGGTGATCCTTCCCCTGTACTCGGCGTTGGTGAGGCCACACCTTGAGTATTGTGTTCAGTTCTGGGCCCCTCAGTTCAAGAAAGATATTGAGGTGCTGGAGCAGGTCCAGAGAAGAGCAACAAAACTGGTGAAGGGACTTGAGCACAAGTCCTATGAAGAGAGGCTGAGGGAGCTGGGGTTGTTTAGCCTGGAGAAGAGGAGGCTCAGGGGTGACCTCATCACTCTCTACAACTATCTGAAAGGAGGTTGTAGACAAGTGGGGGTCGGACTCTTCTCCCAGGCAACCAGCAACAGAACAAGAGGGCACGAGCTTGGACTCTGCCAGGGAAGGTTTAGGCTGGATATCAGAAAAAAGTTCTTCACAGAGCGAGTAATCAGGCATTGGAATGGCCTGCCCACAGAGGTGGTGGATTCACCATCCCTGGAGGTTTTTAAAATAAGACTGGGTGTGGCACTTAGATCTAGTAATCATGATAGTGTTGGATTAAGGGTTGGACTTGATGATCTTGGAGGTTTCTTTCAACCGTGATAAATTTATGATTTCTCAAAGATCAGGTAGGACTGCAGAAATTTTGAGGAAGAACTTTTATGAAGAGGAGGAAGGAGTTTGTAAATTGGATGTATTTCTACCAGGGAAAAGATTTCCTCCATATTACCACCTGCCTAGTCCCAGGAAAAGCAGGAGGAATTCACTTAAGAAAAGCAATAATTACCTTGGATGCATTAGAAGATCCTCAATTTAGACTAATTTTAATAAGCGTAAATATTGTAGTTTCCTAGTAAAAATAATGCACTGTTTCTTCCAGGATATATTTTCAGTAACAGCCTGAGTTCCCAAGTATATGTGTTCTTTTTACCAAGAGATGTAAAATGGCAGTGTTATGTGGTTGATAAGAAATTTTGTTCAGCTTAAAAGACAGAAAAGGGAAAAAAGTGTTAAAAATACAAGGATGTTACTCGTAATTTTCAATGTGATCTTACAAATAAAATGTAGCTATGTTTATTAGAGAAGTACTTCTATGTAGTGTGTGATGGGACAGTGAAGTAAAAGCAGGATTTGAAACATACACTGCTTAAAAATATTGGAATAAATCTATGCGTGTGAAGAATTTGTAAGATTCTTTTGTAAATGTCACTGATAATGAATTCCTCAATGCTTTAACACAGATACAGCTCCGCTTAACTTACTGAAAAGCTTGGGACCATCTAATATTGAGATAGAATTAAGGGGACTGGCCCCTGAAGGTGGTGGCTCAGTAGAGGTGATGCAAAGCTTTTTGAGAATGATCGGGATGATGCTGAACAAGAAGTACAACTTTGAACTTGCCCAGGCATACCTTGCACTATTTTTAAAGGTAATAATTTTCATATAAAATTTTATGTTAGTCTTGTTTAAAATGATGGTTTCCAGTAAGAAATAGTAAATTGTCTGCTCAAAATAATTATCTTCAGTGATTTTTTTTTTTGAGGATGGTTTTAAAATGACTGAGTATATTGGATAATTCAACAATTCATGAAACTTGCAAAACCAGATATTGTTAAGAGGACCATGCCAGACAGGTTTTATCTTAGTATTTCTTACTTGAAATTGTTTTTATTTCTTGTAACATACCTAACTTCTTAATGGTTGTTAATTGTTAAGGTAAGATATGGTGTGTCTTAAGTAAGAAAATAATTCAGTGCACAAAGTTCGGGGAAGTAAAATAGGCATCTTTTTGGATTTACCACTAGACATAACATGCCCAAATTCCATGTCAGGGGCTGGCTTTCTTCTGTTACCTGTTCAGTGTCACAGAGCTGGTAAAATTATTCCCAGGTGTGTGGAAGTCATTTATGAAACTGTGGGAAACCATTTGGTTACAGTTTACTAGGAAAAAGTTGTTAAAAACGTTCAGACCCATGTAATACTGTCTATTGAACTTAATTATATTTCTTAATATCAATATAGCAGGGATTGGTTTTAAAGACAGAGTGTAATCCTGGACAATATGACTTGCTCTTTTCCTTTTGTTGGGGCTAAACAGAACGCATGGGGCAGCTTCCACAAGAAGAAGTGCAGATGTGTAGGAGCTGATCTGCCGAGTGAAACATACAGGGTTAAGGTCTTTCATTCATCACTGGCTCTTAGTCTTGTCTATTTATTATTGTCCAGGTTTTTTTATTCTGGCCCTGTGGACTGGATATGATTAGTAGTTGCAATATTGGATGTTAGAATTTGTCTTTCTGTTTAGTTTCGTAGAAAAGAAATCTAGTTCTTGCAGAGTAGATTATGGGCAGCTAGGTAATTTGCCTCAGGGAGGTACTCCTGGTCTGAAACACAGTAGAATAATATGAACTCTTCTGTGACAGATGAACACTGATGTCTTCTGTTGTAGATTCCAAGTAAAACAGCTCTGAGCTTTGCAAGACTCCTAGATTTAAGCTGTAGTCAGGAGAATAATAATTCCATCCATTAAGTGGTACTAATATATTGTCTTTTTACAAGATTGAGGGGTTTCTTTTCTTTATGCTTTATGAAGGTTACTGTTTATTGCATAGAGAGATATCATCTCCCTGTATCAGTATAGAGTTTGCTGGCAGCACTCTTCTTGCATTATGCAACATGGATAATTAATAATCCTGATTGACTTCAGGGCATCTGTTTAGCCTTTCTAGCCTAAAGAAGAATTTGTGATGCAGGTTGGAAAGAGGAAAAAGTTACCCTCTAGAGAAGTCTGTGATTAGCATAGATTCTGCAGCAGTGACAGAAGAAGATCTAGTAAAGCAATAAAGTATTTAAGACCTTTTGCTACCTTATCTTATCTAATACATATGTGGGAGTACAATAAGTTATAAAAGATTAGCAAAAGGGGAGGCAGCATTAAATACAGGGAATTAACTGAAGGGAGAGTGCTGTAGGGAGAGTCCTTTGCTTGCTTGGGATGTTCCTGAAAGTGAAATATTGGAGTTCAATGAGGATACTGATCTATTATTATTGTTAATATTATTATTATTATTATTATTATTATTATTATTTTCACTAACTGCTTGTTTTCATTTTCAGTTACATCTTCAGATTGTCTCATCTGAGCCAAACCTATTGGAAGAAGTATCCAGATTGTCAACGCAACTCAAGGAAACTTGGATTCATTTACAGACGCTCTTCAATCAGAGTCTGTGTGTGTTAACATATATGAAAAGTGCTTTGCTCTAAAAAATTTTAGGGTTTTGTCTGCCTAAAATTCCCCTGAGAATAATAATACAATTTATTACCAAAAATACTGGATTCCAGGAATTATACTGGGACTGTACTTTACACATCTGTGTATGGCAAAGTATTTTAGAATGCGAATAACTGAGTATTTTTATTCACTCCAGTTGGAGCAAAAATTGTGTGTGCAGCTTAAATATTCATGTTGGTTTAGTTTATGCTGTCAGTGAACAAACAGTTGAATGGCTGTGTAGGTAATGTAGCTAGTAAGCTTATGCTTCAATGACCAAATATACAAATCAGAATGAAAATATTATTGAATTAAAAAAAAAGAGTGGGGATATAATTTCTGTGCAGGAGACCAAAACCTATCTTGTGCTTAATAAACAATTATGTTGATGCAAAAATAAAGCAAAAAGTCTGAATTATTAACATTAGTTTAAAGCAAATTGATCTAAAAATTGCATCCATTGCAATCAGAGTGCTTTTCCTATAAAGTTTGTAAAAGGTAGTTTTCTTCTCACTTTAGCAAGCTGTGTTCTCTGTTTTGCCTCACATGCCTACTTCTGAAAGCTAAGATTTCTAGCTGCATTACAAATGATGGAACTTGAAGGAAAACTAAACTAAACCAAAAAAACCCACCTGTTTTTCATAACCGTTTTTTTTTTGCTCTAATTTTGGAGGCTTAATATCTTACAAAAATTAGGATTCTTTTCTTAAGGAAGTATAGATTACCAGAATTAAAGCTTTGAGTTGTGGGCAATTTTTAATTGAATTAGCTGTTATTATTTGAACCATAAGTATCGATTCATAAAAATAAGGCTTGGGCAGCAGTTGGTATGAATGAAATCATCTTAAACTTTGCTGTTTGAAGGTACTGCCTCACAGCAGAAGAATCTCCTGTACAAGGCCTTTTCTGTATTTCACGTGTTCAGGGTACAGACACAGACTAACAGACTAATTAATAGAAATCTATGCAATTTTGATGAGAAAACTTGAAAGATGCATTCATTGCATTTGGCCTAGGACTGAAATAACACTGTGGTTTTGCTGTACTGTATATGTGTGGGGTTTTTTTGTTTTTTTTTTTAATGTTGTCATGTTATGGAACTCTTTACTCATGCATGCTGGAACAAATTACCTGCAAACATGTACAAGCAGTATAGACTATGGAATACTCGCTGAAACAAGTGACAATTGCACATGTACCATGAGATCAGCATCCTTTTGGCTGCTCAGATTTGCAAGAAGATTTCTCAGGGTTATCAAAGGAGTGCAGAGGTGATGGCAAGTCAGCTTTTACAGCTTCTTTGTGGTGTTCTGGCTGTTATCCATAACTTTGACTCCTGTTAAAGCTTGAAATGAGCAAAGAAGTATTATGGAAGTTTACAGACTGTGGCATTCTAGCTAGTTGGGTCCAAGAATGTAGAGTTCATGGGAACGATATAAACCTGAGGGCTTTTTATCAAGTTTACTACAGAGATTTAAGAAGATGCTTTGTCCTATAGAATGTAGCTTCTGTTGATATGGCTCTCAAGAACCTGTTGTTCCCAGTTTCTTGAATGGGTCTGAAGCAGATCTAAACATCAATATAATAAATACATAATAAACTTCCGTGCTTATAGGTGTTACTGTAACTAATTTAGAAGACCTTTAAAGAATAATTTTTTGAACCAAGACATTAGAATCTTTAAAGATGAGCAAGTCAGTAGTTGCAGACCTGCCTCTGTAAGAGAAGGAACAGTGGATGAGGAACTTTCCTCTTGGATCAGAGCAAAGTTCCATAAAGTTGTGTCCTCTCTCAGCTGGAACAAGGAATAGAATCAAAGGCTTTAGCGATCAGGCTATGTATAAAGTGATCCTTTCTCAAGCACATAACATCAGCTTTCAGCAGACACCAGTATCTATACTTCATGACCCAGCTGTGTTCTAACAGTTGTTTAACTCTGTGACAGACAGATTTGTTCTCTGTGAGTTCATCTAATCTCTTTTAGCATGCATTTATCCTTCACAACAACCGGTAGTAATGGGACCTACAATTTAATTAAGTACTAAGGGAAGCAATGTATTTCTGTTTGTGTACTCCAGACCTGTTATCTTCTAATGTTGTATGCCCCCTCCACTTCTTAAATATGAAAAATAGTAATTGTGCTCTGTTCTTCATGCTTCACTGCCTCTCAACCACAGTGCAGTTGTGAAGTAGTTTCTGCATTCTACCAAGTGCACACGTGTGTTTTTTCATTGACATACTGAAACCTTTTTGGGCACAGATGTTTAAATCTGTCTGTACAAGATTCATTTGCAAAACTTGTTTGTAAAGGAAGTTTTTTCTTTTTTTCTGAACTACTTGAGGTAGTCAGGAGAACAGGCTGTTCTTCTAAAGCAGAACCAGGAAGCTAATTTTTGCAAACTTTTTATGTATAACACTTGACATAGTATTTGCAATCTGCATGATTTTATTATATGTGTCAGCACAGTTTCTTATATTGTGCACAGATGTGTTTCAAGTCTACCTGGAACACTTCAGTTGCTTCCTTCAGAAAAGAGTCTTTACATGTTAGCGATATCCCACCTCCTTTATTCTTTTGTCTTTTCATCAACATTCCTAGCTATTGCTGCTCTTTCAGGAGTGTTTGAGTATTCTTAAGGCTGTATCCAGTCTTGCACCGTTAGCTCTGATTGCTTCTTCTTCTTAGCCTTTTACTTTGTCCTTTCTTTTCCTACATCAAAGTGGTGAGCAGCTTTTTGCCATTAATAACTTCTTCAGAAATAAAAAATAATTTCCACTTGCTAGTGGATATAAGTGAATATTTCTCCTTCTACTTCCTGTATTATTCCTTCACACATGATATCGAGGACAATATCTTGTGATATTAGTGAAAAGTTGTTGATTTCAAGTGGCAAGATACATTACAATTTAATTTGATAGATTGGGCTTTGTGTTAGCCATAAGAACTCGCTTTGAGGAACTTGCAATAGCACATGGAATTGGCTGTGAGAAAAATCATGATCTGTATTAAGGGATATAGTTGTTAACCCTAGGTTTTCTTCCAAACAGGACAACTACTGAAGGTTTTACCATTCTTACACAATGCCAAGCCTGTTTTGGGCTAGCTCTGACTAGCAGCTTGCTGTTATGTTTCTCTGTGTTACGGTCTCTCACAGCACTCCTCCCAGCTTCTTCTCAAGCCTGTTACTTGCGTGTGCCTGCCTATCTTGCTGTGCTCCATTTTCACCATGATTTTCTCTGTCTTTTGGCTTCCGAGCACAGCTGCTCCTCTTAGCAACTGCTGTATACAGCATTCCTGTCAAGTTAGGTCTCAGTGCTTCCGCTGTTTTCTTTTGACTGTGCTTTTCAGAGTGATTTGGTACTCACAGTTTTTTTGACACCATAATGGCTGGACCTTGTCCCCTGAATTTGTTGCTGGTTAGATTCACACTCTTGAGCAATAAAGGTTGCTCTTATCTGAGCTGTAAGCCTTCATGCAATCTTTTCTTTTCTTTCTCTTCCAACTGAAAATTTGAGATATTATGAGGAAAAACATGGAAAGTGAAGTGAGAGTAAACAGATACAAATATTTACACATTGTTCAGCAGCCAGCATAGACCACTTGAAGCATTTGAGCAATTCAAATTAACAATTCAGTGTTCCTATTTTGAATGTTTCAATTTAACTCCTGCTTCTTCAAAAGAAATGATAGTAAAGGTCTCAAGTGTGTGCAAATTGCCATAATGCAAGTGTCATTTTCCCAGAGTAAGGAAACTGAGAGATACTCATTTGGCATTCTGTGAACTTGAAAAGTCGAAGTATTTGTTGACATATTTGGACTATGTTGATGAGCTTCACTGAAAAAGCCCAGCATTCCTGAAAGATCACCTATGTAGAAGTAGTTTCTCCTTTTCACTGTTCACATCAGCAGATGTTTCCTGAGCATGATGTGTTAGCATATCTACCTTCTCAGTGCATCAAAAGTTGTAAAACTTGTGCCTCTGAAGAATTACTTGATGAAAAAATATCTTTTTATAAAAAGTAATTTACTTTATTTTAAAAGATTAGAAATCTGATCAGTGCCTTACTTGATGTCAGTGCAAGGAATGTGCTTTACTCTTTCTATGGCTTTGCAGTGTTTGTCATGATCAGCAGTTACCGGAAATCACGGATAAATCAGAATAGGGCAGATTACTATAATGTATTTCTAGAATCCTCACTCGGTTGCTATGTTGGTGAGGGCTACGGAAATAAAAAGGAAGTTGCCTACTTAGATTAGGCATAAAGGATTCCTTCACCTGTTGTCAGCCTGTAGCCTAAGTTACTAGTTTCCTGACAGCTACACAGCTGAAGATCCAGCACTTGGTGTCTCTTGAGTTGCCCAACTATGGTCTTGGAATAAGATGTGAATTTAGCAACTCTTCCTATTCATTGTTACCCCAGACTCTCCTTGACAGTTACTCAGATTCACATGTCTGAGAAGGATTTTGTAAACTTAGCTCACTAAAAAAGCAGTTACGACATCGCTCTCTTACCATCAGTGATGTTCCCTACTGCTTTGGAAATGTTAACATCTCTTTGGCATGGCTGGAACTGAAAAGTTATCAGCCTGTTGTAATGCATCATGTCCCTTTCTGTCACGTGGGACAAATTTTAAAGCCCAGGTAAATGTATTCTCAGAGTCTGTTGGGTTACATTTTCCATTGAACATAAGATTTGATCACACGAGGGAGTGCAGCTCATTGTTCACGTTTGACATTAGCCTCTATATTTGCCTCTTGCTTTGGGTTGGTGAAAGGGTGAGGGTTGATTGCCTAATTCTCTTTGAAGAATTCCATTTCAGCAACATCAAAATAAACGGAAGCTATTTCAACAGTGCTTACATAAATTAAGACGGTTTATTCATGGTGCTAGGGTAAACAGCACCACCTGTACAGAAATCCCTGCAGCTTCCTTAAAACTGATGGTTGAGGATGACATATGGAAAGGCCAAAATATATGATGCTTTTTTTCACTTCCATTTTTCACAGGCAAAGCCTGCTTCCATTTTCTGTATGTTCTGAAGGAAGAGGAGCTCCCAACAGTGGGGGAGCAATGGGTTAGAAAGGCTTTAGGGGACAGTTCTCTGAAGTCACCCTATAACCATGGGACAGCACCAGACAAGAGAAGAATGCTGTCCAATGTAATAGCACTGCCTCTCAGCTATAAAAAAGCGTAGTGATCAAGGAGGCCCCTGAAAACTGGATTGAGGCTGTTGTGACCATTTTTAAAAAAGGTGGATGGTCTAGCGAACTATTGGTTCGTCAGACTTAACTTCAGTCTCCAAAATAATCATGGAGCGTATGCTACATGTGCTTTTGGAATCTGTCTCCAGTACACAAAGGGCAAGATGATGAACAGCCAGCAAAGAATCATGAGGGCAAATCTCGTCTAACCAAGCTAATTGCCTTATAGGATGAAATGACTGGTTATGTGGACAAAGAGCCGTGAATTTAATGATAAAATTCAGTGCAAGTATAACTGTGTAATTACTTAATACTCTACTACTGAACATTGCCAATTGCTACTGTTAAAGACAACAGGCATACTGTTAGTTAAGATTTTACAGATTTTGGTGCTTGTTCGTTGCATTCTGTGTGCCATGTACCTTTTATACTTGGAGCTGGCTTCCAGGTGATACTGGGTTTACAGCACAGAGGTGTGAATTACTTTTGCAGTAATCTAGCACAATCAGCATTACAGAAACTAATCTGGTTACATTCTAATTATGCCTAATGTATTATTATTGTGTTGAAAATTCCACTTGCAAAGAAGCCCAATACATTCGATGCAGCAATGGTGAATGCTCGTGGCATTTGAGAGATTTGCAATGACACAAAGAAGAATTAGACTGCCAAATGAGTTTCAATTATTTCAAGTGAATGAGAAAAATTATTCTAAAATTGGTGGGTGCCACAATACATTTGACCATTTTACAAGTTCTTGCCTTTTATCCATGAAGGTTTAATTCTTGTGTATCACTACTGTAAAGGCTTAGAGACAGTTGGAACCTCAGAACTAAAAGAAATGGGCTGGGATGTCTCTTTTCAGGAGCTGGGGACTTAGCTGCAATTGATTCTCATTCCTTAGCAAGGAAAAACCTAAGTTGTTGTAAAGAACCTATGCAGTCAGAAATAAGCAAGATGGTCAGTCCTAAAGAAGAGGATGAAAGCTGCAGTACAGTGGTCCTTGGCCCAGGAGAGGCCAAGTGTCCTCTCTAGTGATGCTGTCCCCTTTGCTGCATTTCTTGCAATAATTAATGAAAATTATCAGACCAGATAATTGAACTCCAGAGCAGGAGTTACAACACAAAAAAAATCCTCCTTGGAAGAGAGGAACCCAGAGCCTCTTTTCACAGTGGAGGAGTGGGAGACTGTGAAGTAAATAGCAGTGATCCTTCAGGGAGACAAGGACCCGATTGCTGAAAGCCCATAGTGGGTAGAGACAGACAGCCTCATGTTCCTTGTTTTCCCTGCCTAGCAGTAGGAGCATTGTGGCCATGCTGTAGAATCCTTTTCCTTTACAGCAAGGCAACTGCAAGATCTATCCTTTACGCCTTACATGGTTCCTGTGGACAATTCTGCTTGGGCAGTTCTTCTTAGGCAGGGTCACAGAGTGCAAAAATGACCCCAGCTGGCTAATTTAAACATCAAGGATATCATAAACATCATAACACGCAAGTCGCAAGATGTTTCCTGGCATTCCTTAGGGGACCAGACAGGAATGACGTCATTGTAAACAGCGGAGTCAAAGCTAGAATTCATCCTCTTGGAGAACTGCAGCTGGATTTCTATGTAAACTGGGATTCGTGTCTGTGTATTTTGATTGCTAATATCAAGATCTTAAAGAAAAAAAAGTGGGTAAATGCAAATATATTGTCAAAACATTTACTTGATAATATTATGTGGAAAATGTGCCAAGTTTTTCCCTCACAGAAACCTGTTAGTGAGATATCCTGAATGTTTCTAAGAGTTGTCAAGACCTGAACAGCTTTGTCTTTACAAAATAGAAGGTTAAGGTAAGACTTTATTTTTCTTGGAAAATTTGGTAACTTGTTTTAAAGTATTTGATTAATATACCTCGTAAAGAAAGAAGATACTGAAATTGTCAAAATTAAACAAAAAATAATTGAAATATTAGTGGTAAATTAATGAAGTAAACTTCAATCCAAAGGGATAGTGATATTGAAAACAGTGGGTACTAATCAAAGTTTGACCATGTTAGATTCTCAGCTCCAAGCATATGAGAATATTTCTTAACTGAGGCCAGTGCCCGGCAGTTAAAGAATAAATTTTGGTTATAGCATACACATGTACACCAGACTATTTTGACATTACTGAGGAGGAGCTGTTCCTCTGGCATGTGCTGTTTCCTTTCATGCTGGAGAGAGAGGCTTTGAAAAATCTCCTTAATTTTTTCCAGCAGCACAATAGCACAGGTCAGGTACTCATTGCTCAGGTTATTTACCATCTTTATATCTTGAAGAAAGAAATCCTGGACACTCAGATCATTAAAGATGTTACCAGTAATCTTAAGGTAACCTGCCTTTATCACTCCACTTAAGTCTCTGGTATAAGAAACGAAGATGGAGCTCTGGGATTAACAGAAGTTGGTCTATAGATTGATATGTAATTTAAACATGGACCATGTTGATATGCCTGGGCAGCCTAAACAGAAATATAATGCAGCAATTTTGGCATTGGATGAAAATTATTCAGATCAGATGAATCTGAATTTATGTAGCAAGAGCAGTGGGCTGCTAGGAGTTGACTGTCAATGTTAAGCTGAATGTTGATGGTGGAGAAGGAACCAAATCCAAATTGTGGTGTAGAATATTCTTACTATCTCAGTGTGTTCCATCAGAAAGAGGGTGGTTAAAACAGCCCATCTGAATACAGCTTTATATGCTAGTCCGGATTTCTTCTTCTTCTGTTTAAACACTATTTTAAATACTAGTTACAGTCCTAAAAGAGATGTTGTGGTCTAGGTAACTATTAAGCTGTGTTAGCTCTCTGCTTTTAATAACAGACAGCCCTAAGTGAACTGTCAATTAAAATGACAGATTCTTGTTGAGTAGAGTTATCTACAGGGAAAATCTAGCCACTGACAAGAGGCAGAATTCGGTGGTACAAGACAGTCTGCTGTAATAAGATGGAAAAAATACTTTTTATAATAAGCCATAAATTAATTTTCTACTGTCTTTCCATAGTAGCGTATTATTTTGAAAATTGATTGGGGTAAAACCTTTAAATAAGAGAAACTGCAAGGCTCATGAAGACAAGATTGCTAAATGAACTCCTTGAATCTTAATCAGGATTGAGAACTACATTCAGAAAAGCTAATTAGCTGTTTTATGTGCATTGGAGAATATTAAATGAAATAATCCATTGCTTTTAAATAAAAAAAGACTACTGACAGTTTTGAATGATGTTCGAATCTCTGTTGTCCTGTAGAAGTAAGTCTACGTGAGCACAGGCTTTTTGCCTCTCACAAATATTCACCTGACTAGGTATTCTAAATATGTATAGATAGCAACAGACAAATGAAAACAGAATTTAAATCCAATAAAATATAAAAATTCTGTGCTTAAGAGGATTGTATAGTTTTCCTCCCTTTCCAAACAGCTTTTACTTATTTTTTCCCACAAGGCACTCTAAACATGCTCTTCTTAGCTGTTCTTCCTACTAATACTGGAAAAGCAATGGTTTACTAGTATTACTTGATGACCTTTCCAATTCTTTCTGCCACTCCTCTCCCAATTTCTGTGAAATTGTTCGTGCAGGATTCACCCCACTGTCTCCATATATTATCTACAGAAATTTTAAGAGCTAAATAAAACATTGTGGACGTATCTGGTCAATTTGGTATTTTCTCATCTATGTTCCATATTTCTAAACGGGATTCTTTCTATACATTGTTACATTATGCTTTTCTCCTTTAACTGAAAGGGAGGTTTTCTTATTAGGATGACAGTCTGGTTCCTCGGATTGTACTAAGATAAAGGAAAAATCTTATTTGTTCCATTAATCTCTTTTAGTTTTCTCTCTAGGATGCAAACAGTAACAATTATCCTTTGTTACAGTTTGCTTCTATTCCCTGTTAGAAACTAACTTGAAAAGCAGTTGCGTCTTTTTCCATTGTTATTTCGTTAGTAACCACGTTCTGAAGAACTAATTCTCAGTCTAAGCAGCACCCACTCATTTTATAATGTTGGCAATAATTTTCATCCAAAGACTTGGATAAATTTAGCTTGACAGAAACCCATGAATATCGATGTTATCAGAACTGCGTGATCTGTGGGGAAATGGACCATGTAGCATGGTACCATATAAAAATATCTGTATGTTGTCATGTAGGAGTGTTAGATAGAGGTTGGGTTCCCAGTTGTGGCTTCCAGGTCTAAATTGTTTGGTGGTGGTTTGCTGTTGCTTGCTTTTTTCATCATGCAGTCTCAATACATCCATTTCTGCTGAAGGTCCTCTTAACAGGTCAGCAGAAAACCAGAAATAGTACAGAGGATTTCCAGCTCTCCTGGCTGTACTGTTCAGTATTAGCCCTGTCTTGAAAAATTTGGGAATGAAGAGGAATGATGAAAATCATGATTTCTGCATTCATTGTAAGCTGGACAAAGCCTGTCGTTTCGTTTCCGTGTTGTGACCTACTGTGTGTTTGAGAAGGTTGCTCCCAAGCGTCTTACCTAGTAGTTCCTGGTAAACCAACATATTTTCTCCATCTTTCACAAAAGCCTTCAGTGCTTGTCTGTATTAACTCCAAACAGCACTTCTAGGTTTATAGGGAAAATAGAGTGATATATCACCATTATGAAAAATAAATTACCCAGCCAGTCAAATGTTGGTAGCCTTACTGTACTTCCACTCAAGCCAGATTCTTTCTAGCAAGAATGAGAGAGCACATAGTTTTCAAGTCTGGCTCCTAATAATACTGGGTCATACAATAGTGTTCATATTCACATATAGACAGATGGCAACCGCTGGGTTTGATTCTACCCAGAAACGCAATGAATAAGAAATTGCTTTGTGAATTCAAATCACTTCAGTCATGTGAGTCGTGTTATCATGTGAGTGCTGACAAATATAGTCATAACGTCTAAAAAAGCTGTCCCTTTCTCCTTTTTCCCCATGAAGACTGCTCTCTGGGCAGGCAAAGTGATAGTGAGGAATGTGTCCCTGTCCCTCAGGCATTTCACTCTTTTTTACATATGAAGGAAAGACATTTACATTTAAACATGTGGACAAGGAGCTAAAAAGTAAGTGTAGTGTTTACTTCCCTTCCTGAGCTGTAGGGTCCTGATTATTTGATTTAGAGCGCACAGATCATCTCTGTGAAGTTCATATAATGAAAGGTTGCAAATCTACATGGAGAAGCAAAGAAAAATAGAGAAGATAGGCTTTTGTCATATGCCTGAATTTTTATTATGCTTCATTTTCACAATATTCATTATCTGTGGGTCTAATAATGTGATGCATTATTACTATTCCCCTTAGTTTATGGTTTTAGTTGCATGTAAATTCAACCATACATCTACTGCATGGCATTAATCTGGAAAGAAAACACAGGCAAACCTTTTAGAATCTCTATCCTGGTTTTCAAGTGTATCTTAGAAAAAAGAGAGACAAACTGTGGGTGACAAACTTAAATTGTCATTTTCAGATACTTTATGAATTAACAAGTACCACTGGAACATAAAAAATGCTTATTCTGAATGTATCAACATTTTGTCAGTAGTATGTCCTAGCTTGTCAAAGCTTGTCCAAAATCTCTATTTCTTTTAATTTAATTTAATTTCATTTCATTTCAGGGAAGACCATTTCACAATAACATTGGTTTTCCTTGGAAGTTTTGCAGTAAACCTGGCCTAAGAGAACAGGTCTTCAGGCTGTGCAGACCCCTTTAAAGACGGAGACATTAGCAGTAATGGTTTTCAGCCCCATTTGGGGTTTTGTGATTAAAGCACTCCTTCCTTCACTGTAGAGCCATGAGCTGGCAGCTGGTGAAGCCATGGACTGTTATATCAGAGAACTTGTGTTGTAAAGTGTGACCTGGTGTTTAACAGTTAAACAGCTAGAAACTGTTATTTATTGTATTTTTATTATTTAATGGGATCACAGTATTTGAGAACCTTGTAACTTCTCTGGGACCCTGTACAAACTTTAAAAGCATATTCATTGTTACTGTTGAAGTGCCGTAAAGTACATGCTGGGTATTGATAAATTACATGTGACATTTATTATGCTAGATTCTGTGCTGACCCAGAGCTAATGTAAACCATAGACCATGGCTTGTATTTGTTCCCATTAAGGGTCCTTGTTCTCAGTAGCACTTCAGGCTGCTCTTGTCTGATCTTTTTATCTATTTAGTGGTTCAAGATGCTTAAAGTCTTTCTCATTCCCCTGGTCAGCTCCACTCCTGTAAAGACAAATACACCAGGCAGGGATTACAAGAAGGAACAAAACTGAAGGAAGATAAAAACTCGCAGTTAAGACTGGGGTTGTGGAAAAGCAGAATTTTCTTGTGTTGCATGCAAAACTGGAACAGAGTTGTAACTTCTGTTCTCAATTCTGTCACCATCTCTCAGTGCCTATAAATAAATCAGTGATGTATTCTTGAGTTCCTTCATCAGTGAAGCAATGCTCAGTGTGTTACTGTTACCAGGAATTGAGGGGAATTTTTTAAAAAAAAGAGCAAACCAACGTGGCAGACTAGAAGGGAACATGCTGCTAAACATGCAAGTAATATTTGGCACGTAAAGGTTGTGGCCTGCTCTGTGCCAGAGTATCATACTGTGCTTATACATGTCTTGTTAGAACAGTCTCATTTAACTCTCACAAAATCTTTCCAACAGTTGGCCTCTCCAATGTCAGAATGATTGAGTAACTTGGATGCCTTCCAAGGCTCCTTCTTTTCCTAATAACCTAGATTGTTTCAGATTGAGTGTGTTGTAGAGAAGAACATTCGCCAGGAATTTCTGTTACAGGAACTGGGGGAGACGACATTGGACCTGACTCAAACCAGACAGGAATATGATTTGCTGCAATTTTATATTGGCAGCTCTTGATCCTAAGTGTCAAATTAAGGCATATCAAGATTCCTGGACAATTCTAATTTTTGGTCGTCTGTATTATGGATAGTGAAATAATCTTCTGATGGCAGGTGGTTAAAATCCTGCCATCCCATGCACATAGGCAGAATGTTAAATAATATTGAAATTCTACACAGATGTAACAAGGGAATGTCGGTGGCCGGTCCTGTCTAGTGAATTGGGAAGTTGTCATCCTCATGATGAGTGAGAGGTGTGAGAAGTGTGGTCATAGGCTCTGAAGGGACTCAGAAGCACAAACAAGTAATTTTTATGTTTGATGACTTGAACTGGAGGAGTTATATAAACAGGTGGGAGGGAAATTATTTTTCATTCTCAGCAGAGCTGCTGTTGAAGCCCAGGAACAGAATTTTAATTAATTGAGATATGAACAGTCTGGATTACATAGATAGGAAGGAACAAACGTATCCAAAAATACTATCTGGGATGAATCTGCAAGACTTCAACACAGTCTGTGTTGTGACCAGGGAGATCAGGGTCATAAATGAGACCCAGACAAGAGGCAAGTGTGGTAGCGATCTAGTAGTAGGTAGCAGATGCGGTGTTGTTGAAAGAATGTATCTACAAGTAGGAATGGTCTGAAAGTGCTTCGATTGGTAGATATCAGGTGTTAAAACCACATTCAGTTCCTAAGCCATCTGCTAAAATTATTTTCCATAAGCTCTTCTGCTTCTTCATTTACACATAGGATGGTGAGTAGCTTTCCTGCTTCCCCATCTGCTCTGAAGGTCCTAGACCTTACAGTAATAGCTTGCTCTCACTCTACCCATCTCCCCTTTACATCTGGAACTTTTGATGATTAAGACAAGTTCTTGTATATTTGCCAGTAGCACTTAATCACTGTGCTGCATCTCCCCCTTTAGTACGTCCAGTCCAGGAGTGCTTAAGAGGAAAAAGCAAGGTCAGACTATTTCTTAGTCTTAAAAAAGTCCAGACATTCTTCCATTGTTGTGTCATCATGTTTTAAGAATGATATTTTTATTACACTTTAAAGCTATGTAAAGAATTGGGTTATCTTGCAAAAGCTAGTGACTTTGCCATAGCTGAGACATTATCTGAGAAAGAAAAGGAAAATCTGATGTAGGACATAGTGGAGCTGGAGGTCAGGCATCATCTGTGATACTGAGTGGAAAAACCCTAATCAGTCATGAAGCTGGTGTTAAGAAGTGATGTATTAAATAATAGCAAAAGGAAGTCTGTAATATTCGAGCAAGAAAATGCAGTCCTTCAGCAGCCCACTTCGTGCGTGGATACCTAAGACAAGATACATCATTCCAAAGGAGACTGACATTCTTTTCAGTAGGAGGTGGCAGAAGGAGGAGAGGTGGGCACATCTCCCCAGTGAAAGTTCTTGAAATTTATGACACTTGAGATTTATAAAACAACTGTTGAATTTTTTTTCTTAATTCTTGCATTCAAGATGCTAAATTTTCCATTTTTTTCCCCCATAAATGTCAATCACAACCATAAATCTTTTTGGGTTTTTTTTGGATACAGTCCAGTGGCAGCTTCTGGGGCTGTAGGGAGAAGGCAGAATATCACAGGAGTCAACCATGCTGGTAGTGACAAGTTTTTAATAATGTTTTGTATGCTGCCTGCAATGGTAGCTGATTCTTGCTATGTGTATACAGACTAAAATGCGAGCAGACTTTGTTTTGAAACTGGAGGAGAGCATCACCCATTTAGAATATTAGATCTTCAAATGAAAGGAACCTCATCAGCTGCAAGGCAACAAAGATTTGCAGCCATATTAACTAATAATGTTTTCTGCCTGTATCTTTTTTGGGCCAGAAAACATTTTTAACAACTCTGTTATCTCATGGTCTTAAAATAGTTTTTGGTAATTTCACATACTAAATTATTTGACCCCCTCTGGGAATAAAATTTCATGATAGCTAAGACTGTTAAAAAAGGAAAGTGTGCTATATCGGTAATTGCAATAATGTGAGCCCTAAGTGCACGTATTATAATTTTTCAATGACTTAAGCGGGCTTGAGATGCAGAAATGTAAATTCACTGAAGATTGCCACATTAGTGGTAAGATGTATGTGCTAAATTGATTAGGAAGCTCCGGATTGCAAGGCTGGGGGAAAAAGAACACATTGATAGCATCATCACACTGTTGGTACTCCTTATGTTGCCAGGAAGCAGCAGATGTTTTTGACCTACTAGTTAATGAGAAAACAAGATACCACTTGAAAATAATTTTGTAACTCACATGTATTCATTAGTACCCTTCTGCTTTCATCTGCTAGTTTGCATGCTGGTTATAAAACTCTCAGGTATATTGTATGCAGTTTAAGAGCAAGCTGGGGAGACGAGCACGAAGAACATACTCTCAGTCACTAGAAGTTGCCTGAAGCCACTGGGGCTCAAGAAGTCTCGATTTGGTCTGTCGTAGTGTCTTGTTTTGTTTCCCAAATGAGGTCTCTGATGAACCTTTCTCCCTTACCCCATCACAACAGTCTCATTGCATCCATCCACGGCCTCTTCTTCCACGGAAGCAGCTCTCCTTCCCACTGCCAGGATTACCTCCCCTCCGAGGTGGTTTCTTTCCCCTTTTCTTTCCCAGAGGCAGAGATGTCAATGTTGCCTGTGCTGGAGGCAGCCACAGCCCTTGTGGGGGTGCGTAGCAGTGGGGCTGGCTGCGCCATGCTTGCCTTTCTGAGCTGCAGATGCTCCTTCTGGTGTAGCAGCCAGAGGACATCAGTAGCAAGGGCGGGGTCTGGAAGTGGTTTTCCATTATTTGCAATGCTTCCTTCCTCCTGCCTGCTTCAGCAATTTCCAATTTGTACCTATTCAGTCTGCGGAACAGTAGCCTCCTAAATTAAAATGTAGCCAGTGTGGCCCACACAATATATCACATCTCTGCTATGTTGGACTTCAGAGAAAAGTAATTTACTTATACTGATGTGCTGAATACACTGTACTAAATTTGGTGTGGTTGCACAGGACTCCTTATTTTCAATAAATGACTCGGCTCCAGAAGCAGCTTTTTATTTGCCAGTGAGTTATTCTTTTCATGAAAAATCTAACCTGCCTGTAGTTCAAGTATGTGAACTGTGGCTGATTGCTCATGGTTGCATTTTTACAAATTAGACTACTATGAAGTAATTAAAGCTTGTCACGGAGAACACCTATCTAGCAAAGGTACAATAAGTTGTAGAGCGAGTACCTGGAATCTTTCTTCACTGAAATTTATATGAGTTCCTGCTGCTGCTGTCCTGTTTAGGGGTTGACAGTGCTTCCATTTTAAAATCAGCATTTTAAAGAATCCAGTATACAAACATGTGGCAGAAAATTGTAACAACCTCTTTTGTTTCCTTGGCTTCTGTTTTTTAAGGAACGTATGTTTATAAAATATACCTAATCTGTTGCCTGCTTCTTTTATTCTAAGAAAACATGGTAGACATTGGTGGTTGTGGGTGACACTGTCTGAAATCTATAAAAAAAAGTTGTTTAGCTGCCTGTTTTAAACATTCTGCGTTTATTAGGAAGTTGATGGGCGAGGCTGGATGATCCAGTGACATGGAACTAAGTCTGTTCCTTTAAAATTTGAAAATTTTGCTACTGCAAGGCAGGACCTAAGTTTGTCTTAGGCACTTTTAAAACTGTATCTTAAACTTGCTTTCTGGCACAGACCAATTATATTTAGAATAAACACAATCTCATGCGTCTTCTCCGGTGATCTGTTATTCTTCAGACCTAGTTTTATTGCTTTGGTTTAAACGTTTTACACACCTCACAGGGGCTTCCATAGGAAAATTCTTGTTTGGATAGGTTAGATCTAAGTTTGGAAGTTTGAGAAAAGGATCCCATTTAGAATTGAGGTGAATTGCTGTAAAACCAATGATACCTTACCCTGAATTTCTGTATTCTATTTGCCTAGCTTTCTTCTCTAATAACAAGGTGACTGTTAATTTAATTTTATTACTTTTCTAGAATCCCTATTCCTATCATTTACATACAGTTAGTTCAAATGCAGGATGGGTACTGAAGAAACCTTTTTTGATGAAAAAGCTGCATATTATACATAAAGGGTACAGGCAGATGATATTAGGAATAGTTATACTGGCTGTTAAAGTCTCTTCATTACTGTGCCTGAAAATGGTTAGTAGGACATGGCCAAATCTTGCACATATGTCTTGCTTTTATTTGCCATTAGCACCTTTTTAACTAGGAAACTGTTTTTCCTCTGGTGGAGCATCAGGTCTCAGATAAAGCTACTGAAGATTGGTATAAGGAGAAGTGGGCAATTTAAGTGTTGACTTCTGCAAGTGAAGACTCTCACTGGTGTCAGTTCTTAGATCTGCCTGTAAGAACTCCAGGATTTGGCTCAGAAATATTGTACAATGTTAGAGGCAGAGGAGGCTAAGTACCAGAATAAGACAGAGATGGCCTGTGTAGTTTTCAAAGTATTAAATCAGTCTCCTACTTAATAACTGTAGGTCTCTAGAGAAAAATAATAATTGGGGATGTAATATATAGGATGATGTTACTGCATCCACTTAACTCAGTCCTTCTCATGGCAAAGTGCTAAACTAGCTGTGTTGCCCTTAAATTCTAAATGTCATCACTCCTGGAAAACCTTCGTACACAACACTTGCACTCATGTTTCTTTTTATTATTTTCACTTGTTTGAATGTTGCAGTGGCTGGTGCAGGTTTCTTGACCTCTCTTCCTGTGATCTGCTAAACAGTTTTTCTATTGACATCCCAACAGGGGAGAATTAGCCAAGGAAATGGCTGTGAGTGCTACCCAAAAGCACGTTGTGTTTTGCCATGTTAAGCTCCATGACTCTAAAAGATGTAAAAAGCATAGCCAAGAGAAATGTACCAAACAGATGGTTCTTCCTTTTCCTGCCTTTTAAGCTCTACATTGCTGGGAACAAAATTTCTTCTTACTGTCTGTGCTGCTGCTTGTCTCTCATAGAACTGGGAACTTTTTTATCCAACGCCTCCACAGACAAAAAAGCCTTTGTAGGAACTCAGTATACTCTTTGACCTAAACTCAGTAGATAATTATCTATGGGAAAAAAATGCTGGAAACAACCAAATGTTTAATGTAGGTAATTTTGAAGTTCAACCTTTTGCTTCAAAACTAACTTTTGTTGCTATAAATATTCTATTGCAGAAGATGACCAGAACTGAGTCAAAGTAAGCATTTTGATTACCTGAAACAAGTCATTTGCATTTTACTGCAAGATGCAAAAGCACTGATTTCAAGTTGCTTTGAGTAAATTTGTGTGGGATTTGTCCAACCAACCAGGAAGTTTCTGGCAGAGCAAAACTCAGACAAAACAGCAAACACACACACTGCCTTCGCTCTGGTGAAGAGCAACAAGGCTTTTTGTTGTTTTCTCTCATTTCAGATTGAAAGCATTTCTTTCCAAATGCAGTCAGCAAATCATAATGAGCTCTACTATTCCTCAGCTCACTTTAGATAGCTCACATTTCCCACGTGAGTCAAGATGCTTATCTACATAACCACTGACTTCTTGTAACAGTGTCTTCTAGAGAAATGTGAAAGAGACAATTACAACTGAAGCAGTCTTGGGTGATTATTTTCTGGAGACTTGGTTTAGAAAAACACAAATTAGCTGCTTAGCAGACAGATATAATTGTCTGGTGTAGCAAAACCCCCATCCAAACCAGTTATACAACTGACACTGGAAAGGAACTGGTGACAATCTTAAACCTCTTGCAAGGTGGCTGGACAAATAATTCTTTCACTTACATCTGCTAATATGCTTAGAGTTCACTGGCGTTGCATAAGTATAAACAAAAGCAACATCTATTATTAAATCATACAAATAACAAGACAAAAAAATATCACAAGCCTTTATCTAGGAGACACAGAGCACTGAGAAACATGAAGCAAGAATAGCCTGGAGAGTGCTTAATATTTTGGTTGTTTTGTATATACTGGTTAGTGATTTTAATATCGCATTCCTGCACAGGAGTTCTGCAGAAGAATTGTTTTCTAAGTACAAAAGCTTTCTGTACACCCACTGTAACTACATGCAGATCAGCATTCAAATTATGCATGATTTTTTACATGCAAATATCTTGTAATTCACTCTAGTAAATGTTCGAGGATCATTTATATCCTCTGGATGAACTCAGCTTTACCATGAAGACTGGCCAAGTGCAGCTTTATTTTTTTAATATATTTTGAACATCAGTGACTAAGCAAAAATGGACAGATTCATTCCAACAATATACTGATTTGTGATCATAGCATTTTGATTTAGTGAAGAGTTCTTCACTTAATTAAATTTCAGTATTTCACTGACTATTTCAGTTTAGGTTAAAAAAAAGGAATAAGAAATACTGCTTGAGGAAAAAAGAATGCCCCTAATCATGTGTTTAAAATTTTAATGGCAACAAATGAATTTATAAGTTCTTGCAAAGTGGCCGGTACAAGTCAGATATTACCATAGCCTTCAGATACATTATATAAACCAAAGGTCTAAACTATGGTAAGGGTATACATACAAGAAAACAACTGAGTGAGAAATGAACAATAAAACCTGTTCACACAAGCAATGAAACTTATGCTTTTTTTTTTGCTTTTGACTTATGGAGGTCATACTGGGACATGAAGGTGGAGATTCTGAAATATAGTCTCTATACACGATATCCACCTAGTTGTACTGGAAATTCTACCAGATTGCTTTCTAATTCTTCATTTAATCCTTCTTCAATTATAGGGAAAAAACAGCAGCTGAAGGGGCCAGTATAATAAAAGAATAATACATTTGTTCAGTCTGAAAATATGACCATCATTTTAATCCCCACTCCTGTGATTAAATGAGGGGAACAAATTTTTAAAAATTTAGCTAAATAAGAATTTATACAAAATGAACCGCAACTGATTTTCACAAAGTACAAATACAACTAATCTCTTGTGCTTGGAAATGCATGATTTTATTGGTGTAACTTGTTTTAGTATATATGTATATCATCTAGAGAAGAAACTACAGTGCTGTGACTTGGAAATAACTAAGCTCTGTTTTGCCTTGGAGGGATTCGGATTTTTTTTGTTTTGCAAGAAACAAAAAAAATTCCAAATCTCTCTAAGATGTAGCATATCTTCTATGAAAGTATAATCTCATATGATCTTGAGTCATGGCTGAATTTCTTAGATATTTCCAATAAAGTTGTTTCTTATGAAAATTGCAGAAGTTATCTATGCTATATGTATAGAGCCCTGCATCTGTCAGTGGGTTTAATGACACTGAGTTGCTGAAAAATGCTAAGACTTTGCAGTTCAGTAGCAGCTAAATGTAAGGTAACCCTGTGAATGTGCTTGAATTACAATAATTACTCTTGAGTTGTAATAAATACAGGGTAAAAGTCTTTGTGTGGATTCTTATCATAGAGCAGATGAGGTGCTGTTAAGTTCTTTTACCTAACAGTAACCTTTTCTTGTCCCCGATAGTCAAATTTTCAAGAATCAAAAATGAATGGTTGCGGATAAATCCAGGGATGAGATGCAGGACGATGATCACAGTGAGGAAAGTTTTATCCTGGAACCCCAGGTCTTTTATAGAAGCGTTGAAATGCTGAGCAGTTAGGCAGGAGTTACACATCGGAGGAGACAAGGCGGAGGCAACCTCAAGCAGACCTGAAATCAGCACCACATTTAAGTGAGACAATATGAGTTTAAGACTGCATTTCCCTAATCCTCTCCATTTGTCTGCAGATAAGCTTATAAACTTTACTTCCTGGGACAAAGATACTCTTCTGTTGTGTGTCTCTGGTCAACCTGGACCAAAATACATAGCTAAATAGTTAATATTTATTTTTAAATTGGATGATGCTGTAAAATGGGGGGGGGGGGGGGGGGTGTTCCAGCAGAGTTTGATCTTTTCTAGAAACCTTTTTGCTAACACATAGCAAGTCTATTAGTATAGAGCAAGGCACTCAAAAAGATTAGAGTGCAATTGAGCCAGGCCATATTGGGATGTTTAATCAGAAAGATGTACAAAACAATATCAACAAACCACAGCCATTTCCTTGCTCATAAAAGTTGCAGCTTTCCAGAATTCACAGAACTGGCAGCAATCCGATCAGAAAACACTGAAGTAAATGATAATAGCTATTTTTCCTTTTCTTTACCATGTCCTGGGTAAAAGCAGTCTGTGTGTTTCCTACTTCTTTCACTGGCACTCAGGTCACGAGAAATTGAGTCACAACTACACTACAGCTAGAGCCATCTCCACTTGCAGCCACTCAAATATAAGAAAAATGTGTGAAATATAGAAGATCTGTTCCATACTGGAAACCAATAGTCAGAACTAGAACTGATGGTCCTAATTGTTTCCACAACACAGTGAGGTTTTATTTAATTTGGGGGGGGGGGGGTGGTTAAGGGAAGGCTGTAAAATAATGCAACTGGAAAGACAAGAATTACTAGCTAGTTAGTAAACTAGCTACCTTATGGAAGAGCAGCAGGGATGAACCTTGAATTCTAGCTCCATGACAATAGTCATGGCTGTTAATGTCTCTGTTAGTGGACCAGCTATTGAACCCTCTTTACTGCTAGACAAGATGCAGTGGCACCAGCAGTGAAGAGTTTGCTTTACATGTATAGTAAGACATATTGAACTGCTGAATCTGAATATAATTACACAGCAAATACTAGCTTAGACTGCCTCTCTCTGATGGGTAATGTAAACACAGAGGGATCTGCTGAACTTTTAGCTGGCTTTTGTTCACAATGGCTGCCATTATCTTAAACCTGGCAGAATGTTTGTATTCTTACATGTATGTTTTATAGTTTACTTCATGGGTTGTTTCGGGGAGGGGGGGGGTTCTTTTTCCACCACCCTGTGATGGATTGAGATTAAACTCCATTATAGCTGGGGGGGAACAGGGAGGAGAGGGGCAGGGAGGCAGGGGAAAAAAAGAAGAAAAATTCTGCATTAGAAACAAGGAAGCATTTTATCTTCGAGAAATTTATTTTGTGAGCTAATTGTGGCAGAGGACCCCCAGCTGGATTTTATTTGAGCAGGGATTAGAGAGGCAGAAGCAGCTAAGTGGGCTTTACTCAGCAAGGGCTATGTGTAACTTCTGTGGGTCCTAGTAGGCAAGTTTTGGTTTGTGAAGCCTGCCCTGAAGGGGTTTGTTTATTTGGATTTAATGACTCATGTAGGCTTCTGGATCAGCTCTGTTTTCTTTAGTGAACCAAGTGTTGTTTCATCCTGCCAAACGAAAAGGAATGCTTCAAGTAACCCTCTACATTCTAGACATAAAAGTATTGATTGAATCACTTAAAAGGGGGCAGGAAAGATAAGTACCTTGACTATGTTGCAAAGATAACTGTTCTATGTGTCCTCCTGTAATAACTATAAAACGATCCTATTGATACCTGGGGCACACAAAATGTCTTTCAGGAATGGCTGAATCTCACTGTTTTCTAGCAGCTCATCTTCAGGCATTCACCTTTTTTTTACTCCCAGTTACAAGTTTTCTTTTCCCAGACAATGGGAAAAAATGGTCATGACTTCAAAACGCATTAGTAGGGGTTGAGGCAAAAGGGCACGTTGCTCCCATCCTTCTCCCCTATTGCCACGCCACAAAGGATGTCTCCGGTCTTCTTTGTTTTCTTATGCAAACACATCTCACCATCCCCACCCCCATTCTTCTCCTGGCCTCTTGCTGCACTTACTCTTCACTTACACAGCTGATGGAAGAGTCCATCTTTATCCAGCAGCTCTATAAATCATTAATTAGGCTTAGATTTACATATAAAACAGCATGAAAAATGAAAAGTTAAGAGACTGTGGTGAACTTGTTCCATATAAGTTCGATCCAGGCTTCATCTAAATAAATAAAAATAAAGAAATTAACAGAAGGTTTTTGACATTCCTAACTAATTGTCATTCAATGGAAGATTATATAGTCAGCCAGAGTTACTGGAAGTGTAAAAATAAAAGATGTTGCAGAAAATAAAGTGGCTTTCTATTCAGCAGGAAAAATCAGTGATAGGAAAAGAAAGCTTTTGAGTTTTGCCCTGATCTGAAATCCTTTGACTTTTATGTGACATGGTTTGAGTAACTTCTGTTTTGGAAGACCTCATTTACCTTACACATATAGCAAATAATCTTCAGGTCTAGTATGGGTGCAAATGTGAAATCCATAATGGAACACCTAGGTAAAGAGGAAAGCTCTAGTATCTACAGATTATTTTGAGAGAACTGTTCCTTTAATGAGCACAGTATCTGACAGTTTGCTTCTTATAGATGACACTACCTTTTCTACTACAGGTGTGGACACCTTGTGCCTTCAATAAGAAGCTGTGCTTTTTTGTGATAGCAGTACAGGATGACAGCAGGACAAACAAATAGTTTTTATTAAAGTATCTTGAAAATAATATGCTGCGGTTTGTCTAGGAAGAAATATTAGCCTAAGTTGGCATGGGACTAACATGCTACTCTTCCAAATGATGCCCACAATCCAAGAACTACTTATTTAAACCTCTAGACAGAATCTGCCTGTTTTCAAGATGTCTATCCAAGGTCTAGCTGCTAAAATTCTATGAAAATTTCAGAAGTCAAGATTAAAAGGTTCTTATCCTTTTTTTTTTTTTTTTTTTAAGAACATAACTCTGGAAGTGTGGACTGCTTATACCTGACGCAGTGCTGTCTATACAAAAGGAAAAATGCATTCACCGAACAATTGCAGCAACTAGGAAGGCAGAAAAATTACTCATCCCAACTCTGCCATCACACCAGGTTACATGCAGTATGCAATCTGAAGACTTTCTTTAATTCCGTATGGACTTATTTGTATTATTTCTTTTTTTTTTTTTTTTAGGGAATCAAGCTCCTGGAGAATAAGGTCCAGCCAATTTCCAAGTACTAGGTTGTCAGCATGGTGTTATCCAGCTCACTTTGAGCCAGCGTTTTAAGGAAAGTCAAATGAATTTCACATAGGAAGCTCAATACAAAAAACTCTCCATTTCCTGGTGCTACGTCATACACCAATGAGCACATATAGCTCATGATAATCTTGTGATGTGAGTCTGATTGCAGGTACATGGATAAGCATTATCTTACCAAAATAATTGTTACTAAAACTCCACCACAACAGAAATATATATGCCTTTTGGCATATATATGACATTCCTGAATATGTCAGGTATTTGACAACAAAAATATGATGTGGAATACCATTGTTTTCTACGTTTGCAGATGGGCCGTTTGTGTGTGTATGTGATCTTCACTGTTAGTGACCATTTTTTCTCCCAGAAGATGCTGTCAGAAAATGTCATAAAGAAAGAAGAAAAAATGCCACCTAGCAACTAAATCTTTATGAAGAAAGGTTCCACACTGACCAGCACAGACAGAGCTAGCTGGGGAGTTGGGAGGAGACATGAGCAACATTGAAAAGATTTCGTGTCTGCTGTTCTGGCACTGATCTCAGATCTGTTAGGGCAGATGCTCTGGGCAAAAAGTTCATCTCAAAGCCAGTTTGGAGTTTCTGTCAAAGTGGCTTGCATACAACTTGGTTTTCAAAAATAGGACTTTGAGTTATTTCTTCCTGACTTTCAAGTATGGATTTGAAAATGATAAAATCTCAAATAGTGATGGGGATCTATGTTTTTAAAAGTAAACTTGAGAAGAAAGGGTATTATCTCTTCTATCTATCTATCTATCTATCTATCTATCTATCTATCTATCTATCTATCTATCTAATTTATCTCTTTTACCCTTTCCTACCATTAGCAAAGGCAAGATCACCAGATTATTTCTTCTATTACCCGGTTAAACAGAGAGAAGCATTTTTTTTTTAACGTCTTTGAGAAATTAAGAGATTCATAGTTAAGATCACTGCCCCCTCTGGGATATCTTCTCTATCGTCTATCTTCTTACATATTAGGAAGAAATTTTTTACTGTGAGGGTGGCTAAACACTGGCACAGGTTGCCCAGAGAAGCTGTGCGTGCCCCATCCCTGGAGGTGCTCAGGGCCAGCTTAGATGGGACTTTCAGCAAACTGATCCAGTGGGAGGTGTTCCTGCCCATGGTGCTAGAACTGGGTGGGCTTTGAGGCCCCTTCCAACCCAAACCATTCTATAAGTCTGTGGTTCTATGACTCTACAATCAGTAAGAGACCGACTTCTCCTGGGAACTTGGAGGGAAACAAAACATCTTGGAAAATATTAACACACCTGAGTTACCATGACACTGAACAGGATACTGTGGTTTATCCAAGCAAGGATAAAATATTTAAAAACAGGCTAGTGGATTGTGGTTGGAAATTAGAGGACAATATTTCTGTCACTGCTGCTGTACAGGCTTGCACATGGTCCATTTCATCTCCTAGCTGTGCTTACATGGCAGCACAAGTGGGTGTAATAGCACAGAGAGGATGTGAGTGGGATTGATCTGGCACACTATGCATGCAAGGCACAGACAACTGCTGCTGTGTTTTGTTTCACCACTACACCAACAGAAACTGCCCTTACACAGACACTTCTGGGTCAGGTTTTTACAGTCAGGGATACCATATATGTTATCATAACCACATGCAATTCCTAAGCTGTTAATAGCAGCACTGCAGCATGGCAATTTTATTTCTTTGTGGCTTCTTCTAGTCCTGTGGTGGAAAGCCACGCTGCATTTTAATTTTTTTTGCAATCACGTTTGAGCGTTTCCCAGTCTCTTTCCCACTATTTGTACCATTCTGCCTCTGCTTCCACGAATTCACGGGGGAAAAAAAAAAAAAAAAGGAGGAGGGGAAGAAAACCCCCGAACTCCCCAGTCTCACCCTGAAAGCCAAACAAGGAGGAAAAATCCTGCGCCCTGGAAGCCGATCCCAGTTATGGAAACCTGCAAAATGGTGCATGATGACTGGGAGGGGCCGGCGTCGCTACGGGCTACGCGTCCTCCCCGGCCACGGCAGAGCCCGCAGAGCTCCCTCCACCCCGGGACACCACCTCTCCATCCATGAAGCTGTCCCCTTGGTGTACCCACCCTCCGTGGAGCTCGGCCCCTGCTGTGCCAGGTTGTGCACCCGCCGCATCCCTGGGCTGCGCATGCAGGGATAGCCAAAGGAGGCCTTGGCTCGGTGGGGCGTAGGGGAGGTTGTAGGCCTCGACCCCAACCTAGGACGGATGCTCTGTCAATGGGACCGCCCCCCCACGCTCCGCCTCCCATCCCCGCTCCGCCCTCCCCCCACTCCCCTCCCCCCCGCTCAGCCCGGTGGAGGCGATCTCGGCGCCCCTGCGGGCTCAGGGGGCGCCGCTGTCGCTCCAGCTCGGGGGGGTTTGGAGGAGGAGGAGAGAAGAAAAAGGGAGGGAGAGGAGGGGAGAGGGAGAGGTGCAGCCGCCTCACCGCTCTGCTGTCTGCAGCCGGCGCGGAGGAGGGGGCAGCCCCGGCAGCCGTCCCGGTATGCTGAAAGTCACCATGCCTTCCTCCTCATCGTCGTCATCCTCCTCATCTTCATCCTCCTCTGGCTCCTCGGCCGCCGGCCGGCCCGGCTCCGCCGCGCCTGACTACTGGATCGACGGCTCCAACAAGGACACCCTTGCCCATTACTTCGAGCTGGAGTCCGAGCTGGGACGGTGAGACGGGATGGGACAGGGTTGCTGGGGCTGGGTCTCTTCACTTCACCAAGCGCTCCTGCGGCTGGGTCTCCCTCTCCGTCTCCCTCTCCCTCTCTACCTCAGCACTGCTGGGGCTGGGTCTCCTCGCCAGGCGGTGCATCACTGTGGTGAGAGTAGCAAAACTTCGGTTTGCATGAACAGCATCAGTAGTGTTGACTTTCCAGCAATGTAGGGTTTTTGAAGGAAAATGGTGCCGCCCTGGAGCCAAGGTGTGCAGATCCCCAAAAGAAAGGAGTAGTTTTCAGGAGATGGCATTAGTCCATCTCGGTGAGCGCTGGTCTGCATGAGCAGGTTTGCATTAGGCAGGTTACCTCTGTGTTTGCAGACTCTAGACCTACCACCATGTCAGCTGGGTGGCCGGCATCGCTTCCAGAGCACTAAAATGCCGACTTGTTTGCAGCCTTGCTCCATACAAGACCTTTTGCCATTATCACTATTATCAGCACCCTTAGACCTGGTGCTGACAGCATTCCCACCTGAAACAGAGCCCGCGAACAGGCCGCTATGAGCACTCTCGCTCCCCTGGAGTGCAGGGCACATGAGTGAGCGGCTTCGTGTTCATTCATGAATCCTGTGCTGCTGCCCTGATGCTTCTGCTCGGCAACTTAAAGATCCCAAGTGTTCAGTCTTTTACGAACTGAAGTCCGTTGTAAAACACTGCTGCCTGTATCTATTGTGCAACTTTTACTGTCTAAATAGAGTTGTTACTTCGTATTGATTTTACAGGTAGAACATTACACACACTCCCTCCTCAGAAAAAAAACCCCAAGCAAAACGTGGAAAATGACAGCTTTTTTAAGGTTTCACAGTAATTGACTTAAATCTACAAGTAACAAATATGTCTTTAGTTTTGCTAGTGATAGATTATTAAAATCCTGGATGAGTGTGGGAAATTTTCAGGAATAATATGGTTGCCTTGGTACAGTATTTTTGCAGAGAGGGCCTGCTGTGAAAGTTATTTCTACAGAGTGTACCTGTGCTTGCTGTACCTCAACTGATAAGGGCAGGAAAGGTTGTAGAAATACAATACAGTATTATTCTTGACTTGCTGGCTAGGTGTTAAGCATTTACTGCTACCTTTTTGCCTCTACTGCTACTCCTTCTAGCCAGATTTAAATAGGTAGAGGTTTGCGTATGCTTGCCACATTTGTACTTCACTGTATACCTATGCAAAACCGTATAAATTGTCAGTTTTGTGTCTGGAATTGAAGAAAAAGAAGCGTGTATTGCTAAATAACAGCAGTTGATACAACTCTGTCTGGATTAATAGTTATGTATGGTCTGTCTAGAATCCTTTAAGCATGTGTGCTAGTGACTGAAAGCTTTGTTCAAGAGTAGTCTGTATTGGTGGTACGCCATGGGTTTATTGTGTAGCTTCTAAAGGATTTTCAAGTGTGAGCTCCTCTCTCTAAGGAGGGAAGAGTTAATGAAAGCTAAGGTGCTATGAGTCTTTCTACCTTGCAAGGTGAGCCAGTAAATGCTGAAACCCTAACAAAAGGTCTCAATAAGAGCAATAACCACACCCAGCTACTGTAGGGATGCAAGCCACTAAGTCTGCTCTGCTGTTGGACAGAATTAGGAAATGAGATTTTAAACAAAAGCAGAAAGAGAACAGAAGAGCCATCTTGATCAAAGACCATGAGGTAGGGATGGAAGAGTACATGCTTCAAGGGAAAGTTGCACTGCTGGGTGCGTCAGGGAGATCTTGATCTGTAGGTCGCAAGGCTAGATTTCAGATCCTTTCAGAGGCAGCATCCAGAGTGCTGATGCTTCTCAGGCCTCATTCGATAGTGCGTGTGTCTTAGAAAATGTATAAGGGAGATCCAACAGTCCCTTGTTTCCTAAATGTACTATAAAACTGTATTGTTTTCTTCGTAACTATGTATCCAACCATTTACTTTTGGAGATGATCTTGAACATATTTACTTAAAATATTTATTGCCTAGGTTAGTAGTGGTGAAGTTATACCAGACAAGGCTGAAAAATGTGGGCATGTGGTCCCTTTAGGTGCAGTAAGTCAATATGATACAATAAAATGATCGACAGGAGACATTATCTTGCAATCCCTGTATTTGTTAGACTGCAAAGATCTGCATTTGGACAGCTGTTTCCAAGTATGGGAATTCTGGTTTAGAAAGAGTTCCCTTTCTGCAAAGTGTGTCTGGCAGATCCCTAAGCCATCAGTCAATAATTCTTGCTTACATGACTAAGGAGTCTTGGGACAGGACAGGAAAGTTTCTGCTGGCAATAAAAATAAATGTCTTAAAGTTTGGGTTGGGCTAGTCAGTTGTCTTTCAACAGCAGAGTTCCACAGGGAGCAGTTCAGGTTCTCTGCTGCTCAACAGCCTTATAAATAGAAGGGCTGAACAGTGATATTTTCTGTTCTTACCAAATTATTGAGACAGCATTACCTATAAAGAATTGCAGAAAGACCTTGTTGCACTGATAGGGCATTTAAATGGTGGATGAATTTCAGTTTATTTAAAGAAAATGGGGGTGGAGGAAAAACTATTTGCTTGTATTCTTCCCTAATAAATCCAATAGTAAGTTTAAGCCAGAGATCTCTGGAGACATATGTGACATGGATGCAACACTTAGATGTGTTTGCTTACTGTTGTCTTTGATGCAAGCTCTGCAGGACATCTGACAAAGATAGCAAGTCAGAAATGAACCATAGGAATGCCACTTCAGTGTGTAGTTAAGTGGTAGAAATCCTGGTCTGTGGATACTATGGGTGCTAAATGGGTTTAACAGGAAAGTAAGCAAGTTTTCATGTAGGAAGTCCATTAAGAGTGATGAAACATGAAGATATTAACTATTCAGTTGTATTTTGTGGAATGTTATGAGAATGTTCTCTGACAGTATTGATACAGGTTTGTTCTATTCTTATATTCTTCTTGAGGCATCTGTGTTTGGATACTGTTAGAGACAGTATTCTGGGTAGTCAGGCTTTTATTCTGACACAGGACAGCTATTTTTATGTTCTCCTGAGTGCCTGGCTAGTTCACCTTCCTTTTAATCTATTTCTGACAAGGAGGTTTTGTATGTTCCATGTAACTGGGTTCAAAATGGTTGTAAAGATGAGATTTTGGCCTTTGTTTTACAAGGAATATCTGTTCCTTCTCTGAAGGTTGCAACAGTGGTCAGTTGTGGACCCCATAACTTTGTTCTGAGCATATTTCATCTAAAAGCTTATTTTCCATGCTGCCTTGGGAAAGGATTTTAATAATTTTGGGTTCTCAACTTTTATATTATTTAAAGTCTAACACCTTTTGTTAGACTTACATAACCCATACTCTTTTCTTTTGGTACAGAGTTTCCAAATTCAGGATTAGCCTAAAAATGGTATTTGAGTGAAGAGTAAATTCAGTAATTTTATTTTTTTTGATACTCAGCAATATTACAAAAAAAGGAATTTCTCTTAGTTTGAAATTTAAATATGGAATTTTACTTAGCATGCACTCTCTGGCCTTGCTGCACCAGGCCACATAACTGTTTGAGTTGAAACTGTTTAGTGTTATTATTGTAGGTGTGTTGCAGATCTACTAAATAGTCAAGAGTAGCTGGAAGTATTTCCAACCAAATCTTTAGGGCTTCCTTGCAGTTTCAAAGGTTAAATGTAATACTAATAGTCATAGTAATAGTAACAGTCGTAGTTGTAGTAATGCCACCAGAAAAGTGTGGTATATAAAAATACCACAGGCTTTTCTCTTTGTGTAAGAATTAGAAATCAAGGTCTTCTGAGGTTACCTTTTTCTTCATGGGCAGTCTTTAAATTGTGTGATATTTGCTGAGGACCTGAAACTGAAAGGTGCTAAACACTTGCAATTTTACTTGAATTGACAGTGTGAGCTGAATCATGGATGGTTTCTGTTTTTCGCTTCTTAACACAGAAAGAGTTCAAATCCAAGGTATTGTCTGAACTCAAGGTTTCAGTGTGGAGAATGATGTCTTACTCTGTCAATCCTATTTATGAGTGCTGTCATAGTAGCACCTACTTTTGTAATGCTAGGAGTAGATGATATCTAGTAACTCCTTTGTATAAGCATCATTACATAGAAATGGATTGGTTTTGCACTTGATGCTTTGAAGTTCAAATAGTTTATAGTTTGAAAGTATGCAATTTATTTTCCCTTCCATTCCTTCATTAAAAAAAATTAATGAGCCTTTTTTCTTCCGTTCATCTCGAGTCTTTTGTTATACACACTGTACGTCATGTTTATTTTAAAAATCACATGCTGATTTTGCTTTGAATTGCATTTAAAGTAGATCAGTCCCTCCTTCAGTAACACTTTTCCTTACTTGTTTGTCACTATTAGTACTGGACCTGAGGATTTTCCAAAGAGGTGCAGCATGCTGTGGGTAGCACGTGGTGCTGGCTGTCTGAATATGAGTGCAGAGTGCTTAGATGAACCAGGAGAAGAGTTATCATTGAGCAGAAACTGTCTGTGTAGATGTCTGTTCTCTAGGTCACCTTCAGGCAAGCAGGAAGCGTCATGCAGGTGGCTCCTACTATGGGGAAAGTTGTTGAAGAGATGACTGTGAAGCCTCATTTGGGACTGTTGTGGTAGATGCGTTGGACTTGCTTTGAGGTAGGAAGCTATGAAATACAGAGGGCATGGTGTGTCTTTTTGGTGCTGGCCAAAGTGGCAGGTGGATGTGGAGAATGGTCTTCACGCGTTGCACCAGCTGGCACAGACCTAATGAAGATTTTCACTGCCATTTCCTCTTGAAGGGGATCTGTCCACCTCATCTTTCCCCTTGAAAAATGTCCTCAGCCTTTGACCATGGGCTCTTCTGTGGTGAACATGCACTCTGCTCCTTCTGCTCAAGCACTGCTGTGATGAAGACAATCCAATACTAAATTGGCCAGACAGAGGAAATTAGATTTTTTTTTGTGAGGCACTGTTCTGGGGAGAGGGGGGTGGGGAGACAGTCTCTATCAAAATGCATGTTAATCTACTCAGAGTCATAAATAAAGATTAACACCAAGCAGCAAATATTTTCTGTGGAATCTCTATAGTTTAACCTAGTGTTCTGGATAAAATCCCTTGCTTGGGTACCAGGAGTCAGAACTTGCAATGTATAGCCTGGGTTTTACAACTAAAATTCCTTACGAAGTGTAGGGAGAGAATTTTCTTCAGTTTTGACTGGTTCACTTCAACAACTGGTTGATTTAGAATTAAAAACAGGAAATTTCCTTTTCCATTCTGTAAATATAAAACAATTGAGAGTAGATGTACCGTTTCACTTGACTTTCTCATATCATGGATAAAACCAGACTCTTAGGGTAGATACTTAGCATCTTGCTGTGGGAGATTGTTATTGGCTTTTGTACAAATGCCTGTCTTAGGTCGTAAGTTACTTGTCTAAACATATTTATTGACACAGTTGACATTCCATTCTTGTTAGAAAATGAGTATTAACTTTTACAGACATTTGTTCAAATTCCTTTGCAGTTAGGATTTATGGTAAGCCAGGAGTTTTGCATTGAATTCCAAATTCAGCATCTGCTTCACTAGGTGTTGGAAAACAAATGATACAAGGACCTTTTTTTGCACAATGACTTATGTGTATGTCTGATTCCTGTTTAATACTGTGACCGAGGTATTGTTTCTGTCATTCCATGATGGAAAATTTTCCATATGTAAAATAGGTCCAGTCTGCTATGGACAAAGCATTTAGCTGTCAACATTTTTGAACAGTCAAGCTAGAGAAGCTATAACTATCATCGCCACCTTCTTTCAGGAATGTGTTAATGTTTGTTTCTGTAGAAGAAACTGTGCTGTTACCTCTGTAAATAAACAGTACAATTAGTAGTATCAAAGTAGTAACTGTATTATATAAAAAAAAAAGTTTGAAACAAGCTTTTCTTCTTCTAAATATGAACTTAAATAGAGTACTGATAATGGCATGTATTTGCTTTTTTCCAATTACAGAAGCACTGATACTTTGTAATATTTTATTGCGTCATTGCTATTTTTAAAAGGCAATTTGTGGGTCCTTCTGTGCTGAAGTTTTGATCTGGATCAAGAGTGACTTTTGAAAAAAAATAGCTCAATTATCCACTCTCTCTGTGCTTTATTTTGCATCAAGGGGCATTCTTGGAACGCAAAAAGCGGACACTGCAGATGAAGCAGAAGATACAGTTCAGGAGCACTTAATCCACTCAAACCTTTTCTTAACATTTAGTTCACAGGACCAGATCTGTGCTCATCCTGATATAAATCCTGCAGAAAGTTTGTGTGTTGATACCAGCACATTGCCACCACCTGTAACATTTGTGTGCTCCTACTGCACTGCACAACTTGCTAGTGCATACCTAGATTATAAGTCCTAGTGATATTATATTTGAATCTACCTGTAGGTAATTTGCAAGTTGCTTAATAGGATTCTTGTGATATCATGTATTCAACATAATCCACAGGTCAATGTCTGTCTGCTCAGATTTTAATTAACTTGGAAGCTAAAAGAAATATGTGTTATATAAATCAACATTCATTACTTACAGTGGGCAGTGAAAGAGTAATTAGGCGTTGTAGAGTATTGCATTATCTCTGTACTCCTAGTCTGTGTACTCTGCCAATAAATTGAGCCATTATCTATTTTCTATAAAAAGGCTGGAGTGGTTTTGAATAGCTGATCATTCTGTATAATTTTCACAACTTTCTTGTACTTAAGATGAGCTATTAATAATGAAAAATTATATTAGAGAATCATTATTTCTTTTTTTTCAAGTTATTTATCCTGACAGCCACTATGAATTTTTGTCATTGGTTTTGGTTATGTTTTTTAATTAAAAAAATATATTTCTCACAGAGAAAATTAATAGTTTTTGAAGTAAATACTCAAGAATACTGGAGAAGTTTCTGCACATAGAGGTTTTAGGAGTTGAAAGTAATGGTATAATTTGTGTTAATATGACAATTGCCATACTTGAAAAACGTTGTAGCAATTCGCAAGGGGTCAGATATAACAAAGTCATTCTTTTAGCTTGTTACGGAGACAGTACACCTGAAATTGAACTGGCATTTTCAAGTTCAGTTGAAAACGTTTCCCTGAGTGTGGTTTTGTAATAAGCCTATGTGATTCTGGGTGGAGGGAGGCAAATTTACTGAAACTCTGTGGTATAAAAAGCAAATATATTTTCATTCCACCCTGTCTTTAGGTGTATGTCCAAGTGTGCATACTAATAAAGGATTGTAATGGACACAGTTTCATAGAGTTCATAAAAAGAAAGAATATGTACTCCCTTCTGCTTCATTGCAAAGCCCAATTTAAACATATAAACTTCTGTATTTGCTGTTGACTTTCTCATTTATACACTTATAACCTGCTTCCTCTTGTCATGATAAACAGACATTTATTATCTGAACAATCACTAATTTCAGAAGGGATCGTCTTTTTACGGTACAGTGATGCTCACTCTGAGAAAGGATAACCAAACATTCTGTATATTTCCAAATGATTATGCTGTTGTTGTTTCTTGGTTTGTCTAATGTCTTTTTCAATATTTATGGTTTTCGTATTGCCTGCATTTAAAAAAAATGGGTAAGAATGACGATTTTTACAGCCAGTCATTGATACCTTGGAAATATTCTTACATTTGTTGTTGGTGATTCTTCATTTGGCCTTGCATTTTCAGTGTCCTCAGCCAGTCAGTAATCACCAGAAAATGCATTTTAATTTACTGGTTACTGCTCTTAAATTAAAGATGAGTTTAGTTTTTATGAGGATTTTTTTTCATCCTTGTTCTTTGGAGTATGAGCTAGCAGCTCTGTGAAATCTGAGCTGGTGAATCATTAGTAATTTAATTTAGGAATTTTTGTGTTGTGGAAGCATATTGTTTTCTTGTTGCGACCTTTGCCCTACTTTTGTTTGTCAGTGTTAATAAAGGTCTTTTAGAGTGATCATCCTTTCGGCAAGAGTGTTAGCTTTTAAACCTCTAGAAACTCATCAAAACACGACAAGAAAAGCGTATTTCCTCCTTACATCTGTTGCAAGTCTGCAGTTCCTTTCCTGTATTGCTTTCCCAGCTCTTTCTGACCTAGGAAATAAGATCTGTTTTGGAAGGTAAATGCATGTTTTGTTGCAATGGGCTTAGTGGGGAAGGTTCTGATCACAGTGACATGTTGGCTAGTTTCACACTTAGGAACAATCTAAATGTACTGTTACTGCCGATTATAGACCTTAAGGACAGACTGACTTTTCCCTTGGCTTTACTGGATTGGGTAGGAATGTTGTGGTGACGCACATGGAAGCCTACTTCTTTTTTCCTCATTAGCTGTGTGGGTTTTTTTATCATCTGTTAGCATGACGCAGTGGGAAAGTTCACTGAGAATATGTCCAAGACCATTTTCAAGTGTGAGGGTTTTGATCAATATGTACATTATGTGTACAAAATCTTAAACTATGTAACGTTTAGACAAAGACAGGGTAGTGGTGATATAATACTCTACCAGCACACATTGGAAATGTATCTTTTGCTTATAGAATGAATGCAAAAAGGGTGTCATTGCTGTCATAGGTTACCATCAGTTAAAATACATAGACTATTGGGGATCATCAATATTTGCATTTGTTGCTCTGATGATAGATTGCTGAGGTGTTACTGTTTTCCTTGTAAAGTGTTTCCACGTTAGGGGACCCTACAGGAATAGGACTTTGAAAGTGACTGTTCAATTGTAGCAGCCGAAGCGTTTGTCTACTTGAATTTCATGTACAAAGGATAACAGGAGAGAAATTCTTTGGCAGGAACCCCCACCTTGGTCAGAACTGCCTGCTAATTCTATACAAGTAATCACCTGAACAACATAAAGCTGTAGCTTATAAGCTGTCCTGCATTCATGTATGCAGTTATATGTGCTAGTACTCAAGAACCATGAAGTGTAAAATGTCAGGAAAATGAGAACCCATTTGAGCTAAAAAATGAATTGTAAAACATGCTGCCCTTTGACAGTTCACTATGTGTTTATCATGAGTTTTTTTGGGGGGGATAAGGCAATGGTAAAAGCAAGTTCAAGATTTATAATACACAACCACAAAACCAACAACATTACAATTTAAGCCTTTAATGCATGTGTAGTCTGTGCTCCAAGGCGTACCTCACTGTGAGCATCCATATGCCACAGAGAAGATGCCAGAACTGCAACTTTACTTCAGAACTGATGTAGTCTTTAGAGACCTTTTCCCCAAACTCTCCTCACAGGAAACACGTGATGTGTCTCTCATCTGGCCTTTCTTCAGGCATCATGAAAAAAGTAGTTGCCTGGGCTTAAAGAAGAGGAATAATTGTAAAACAGGGTGTGCCCCCCTCCAGTTTTGACTTCTTGCAAGCATTTATAGTTTCTTCCCAATTCAAGTCATCATAAACATACCAATATTGTTACTTATTTTCAGTCTTCTGATTTTTAGAGCACATCCATGTCTGCCAGGTTCACTGCCTTTGAGAACTGGTACTGCATCTTAAAATACTCAGTTGATGTGGTTTTATTCATGAAGATGACCCTGATTGCTCCACAGACTTTGGCAGAACTGAATACTGCATAAACAAAAATGTTCCACAAATGTCTTGATTTTATGTTTTTTTAATGAGGCTGCAGAACAAGTGACTTAGGGGGAGGAGTCGATCAATCAGATCAGTTGCCACAAACTGTGAATTGCTTGTTGACATTTATTCATTTATTAAAAACCTCAAACACTGACATTAGCAGATAATGGGTTAATGTAAAAAAGTTGGGATTAGCTTCCATGAAATCCCATGAAATGCAGGCATTTCAGTTTAATCTAAATAAATTAATCTAAATAAACAGTTTTGCGCTCGTGAATGAATGGAAATAAAGTATGTGAGATCTTAATATCCATGGAAGAAGTCTTGTATCATCTTAAAGTACTTCTGAAATAATTTTCATATTGATTTTTCTTTAAATAATCCTTGTTAACAGAGGCACACTGCCAGTACCAAAGAATGTGCTACTGATTTTATTTTGTGTTTAGCTGTAAAACAAATTTAATATGGGGTTGAAAAGAGTGGACTTCCATGCCCCTTCTGTGGAAGGCTGACCATAAATTGTGCAACTTTCAGTTGATTGTGAGACATTTAGCTGCTTATATTCTTTGGACACCATTTTTTGAATGTTAGTCAAACTTGACAAGGTACCTCTTTCAGATTCTGTGTATTTACAAGGTGGTGTTTACTGTTTCTGATTTATTAGGTGTACTGCACTGATCTAATATTGTGAACCAATGAGAGTTTTAGGAACCTACTCTGGGCCAGAAACTGTTTCAATTCTTTTGGCATACATTGATATTTTATTTTTAATGTGGAGGTATTATGTAGTTTTATACTTTTGCAGAGAAAATGGATGCCTTGGTAAGGCTTATAAGGCCTCAAGGTAAAGTCTGCTATGGATGAGTACTGATTTTTTCAGTATCAACGATGTCTTAACTAAAAACAAGAAAACAGAATTTAGATGAGTAGTTAAAATTAATAATCAAGGTGTGCTAAGTAAGGTCAGTAATCAATTTCCAGATTGGGTCAATGTGTAATCGAAAATACCCTAAAATTCACTGGCATGTTTTCTGTTTCAGCCCTCTTAGAGATGAAACCCATCTCCATTCTATAATAAATATGCAGGTAAATTATTTTTTTAATTTAAATTCAAATCCCATCTCTATGCATAATTCGTATCATAGGTGTTCAAAAGTAGGCGGAACAGGAATAAAATTGAGTAATGAATGAAACTGGAGCAGTTCTATTCATTATTCTGAAAACTTGTTCACAGAGTTGATTTGATTGGCAGTAGCATAAAAAGAATACTCTTCTTTTTCCAGAGAGTCATTCATTTCAAATGACAAAAGAGCTTTGGTCATCTCCTCCTCCGCCTTCTCCTCCTCAGCACAACAATATCTCTTTGACCATTTGAATCTTCAGCTTGTCTAGTTTAAAGACAACATCTGTGTTAATGTAAAGTGATTTCAGTTGGTCTGATCTATACTGGTCTATTTTTATTGTTGTAAAATCTGTGTGTTAAAAAAGAAATGAAAATACTTAACCTCTTTGTCTGCTTTTTCTGGATTGCTTCAGAAAAGAGGAAATGTAATCTGTGATGGAAACAAATATAATAGATGTATTTCCTTTGCAGATGACTGTCTGAATTAGAGCTGGTGAAATTTATTCTTTTAAGTAAATAGCCCAACAAATCACTTTCTTCTGTCAGTCCCTGTTTTGTGAACTGGTTAAGTTTGCTGTTTATGAATGAATACAATAAATACTAAACAGGTATCCTATTTATGTAGTTTTCCATGGTGATTCTTATGACCCATGTGTTTTAATTGAATACCTAGTAAGGCCATTTTATTGTGTTTTTCCCTAGTCACAGCTGAAACAAAATAATAATGATTAAACAGGATGTGTTAGTCATCCACAATGGTATGTGGCCATTGGAAGGCCATATTTCATGCTTCAGAGAGTTGGCTGTTAAAGTTTGTTTTAGCTACATGTTCATATCTTTTCAATAACGGGTTGGCAGAGTTGAGAAACTCCAGAGTTTTTATCCCTTGATAAATCTCAATATTTTGGCTTTTTTTTTTGTTTTGTTTTGAGTTAGGATGAGTAATTGAAGTATTGGTGCAGTGCGGATAAGGGACAGTTTCTCAGCATGGAATTTTCAACAATTTAGAATTAAAAGTTACAAACATTTTCACATTTTACGTTTTGTGTTAATTAAAAACATTCTTGCCTCAAAGAAACCAGATTGCAACTACAAACTATGTTTATCTCTTGCACTGTGGTGCCTTATGAGAGTTTTGATGCAGGTCCCTCTTCTAATAGTTTTCACTCTCTGTCTTTGGTTCCTGTTTGGGCTATGTTTTACGTGTTACTTCAAAAATGATGCAGTTTTTGTATCATGTATTTCCCTCCCGGAAATAGGGAGGTTGCAGAAGCTGTGTTTATCTACTGACTCCAGTTATCAAATTCTCAGACTTTTCTGATAAGAAAAATGAACATTATTGAATGGGATGGAATTTTTGCCTTTCTCACAGTGCTAATTCAGTAGTTTGTAACGGTCTGGTTGGTTGTTGCCCAAACTGTATGTCTTCCATTTTTCTTCTCTGTTTGCAGTTGATAAGACTTATGTTTTATAGGAAAGTTCTCGTTATTTGTCTGTAATGCATGACCTTGCAGTTAATACCGCTAAATTTTATCCCTTTTCTCTTGCTCTTGCTCCCCACGTAGTCAGTACAGATTTTTCTTTCTGATATTACAGCCCTTGCCTCTATTGCCAATGCCTTCCCACCTTTAACATCAGTATACTCAATCAGCATGCTCCTAACTTTATGCCAAAGCCAATAATTAAAACATTAAGTGATATATAACAAACTAAAGGAATATTGCTCAAACATGCATTAAAAAACCAAAACACTGAAGTAAACAACAGCGTGTTTCTGACAAGCTTTCGAATGTTAGATTCCGTAGAAATATTTTCTATAGAGGGAGGAAAAATCCTAAAAGCAACTTATTTATAGAACTTTTCCCCTTTATACCATTAACCTGTTCAAATTGAAACAAACAAACAAAAAATCAGAATTCTTCTAGCATTGCTCACACCAAGGATGAATCTGCTCCTTTACATTGATTTGGTGATTCCTTGACCCTTTAGCTAGGGATCTCTAAGGGTATTATCATCTTCCATCTCCCAGCTTCTTCTTTAGAAAACACTCTCAATAGTTTTTATGCAAAGAGGAGGAAATATTCTCCAGTCTTTTTGATGTGTGCAACTTCAGAAGCTGAAAAATTGGTCATTCTACACCTACTTCTTGCAATGAGTGCCTAACAAATTATAATTGGTATGCTAGTCAGAAAGCTGACAGAGATCTTGATGTTTCAGGGGAAGTCAGTGATTAGATTACATTATGCAGATAGATTTCTACCACTGTCCTATTTTCCTTCTCCCATTTTTGGAATGCACATTTAATGTGGATGAATTTAATGATTCCTGAATGCAGAAGGATTCATCTCCAGACAAACAAAAATGAAAAATAGCATGTTTCTAAATGGCACTTGAAAACTATATGGGTTTGTGAGTTACAGGACCTGTTTTGTTCTCAGTTTTTATCCAACCAGCATAATAATTGTCATTGTGAAAAGTGCCTGCAACAGTTGCATAAAATGCCTGCTTTCATATGTATTATGGATAATCTTGTTTAAACTTATTTTAAATTTTTCATCTGAAAATATGCTTCGGAGGAATTGAGTTTCTTTAGTGCAACAGATGGTGCTAGGGAGAGGTGATGATAGTTCTCGAACAGAGAACCATACCTGTGAGGTAGAATAATTAATTTAAATTTAAGGACTACTCCTATATGCAGAGGAGGAGAGAATTAACTTGACCATGATTACAATAAGAATTGTAATTTAGAAGAAAGTATCCATCCGTCTCTAGTTTTGTAACTGCCTTTTCAAATACAAGTAGGAGAGCCCTAAAACTGATATGTGATCATTTTATGGAAGAGACTATATGACATGGTTGCCCATGCTACCAGAAGCTGTCTTGGTGACTCAGGAGAATTCTTCCTGCTTACCTTCAGAGTAACTGCATTGATTTTCAGAGTCTACTTGTTGATACCAGTAAGTTCAGTATTGATCTGTTTGACATCACCAAGGGAACAGCCAAATTCGTCTAGTCACATTCTTATCTCAAATTGAAAACAAAATCTGTTTGGGGGCTGATATTGTGGTCTTCTACATCCTTGGTGCCTAGCTAATGGAAAACGTATCTAAACTGGAACTGTTGCTCTCAGAGATGAGCACGTAGTGTACAGCATATGTACGTTATTGTGTTTAAAGGAAACTTACATTTGCCTTTCAAGTAAGAATCAATTCTAATGATAGCACAGATAGATTGTCCATTCCGCTTGTGGAAACATCTTCTTTGGAAACTCATTATTTGTTTTCAGAACTTTCAGTCATTTCAAAATCTCAAAAAAACCCCACATCTGAAAATCCTGTTTTCTCTGTACTGACTAATATATGCATATGTCTTCAATATAAATGTAAATGAACTGGTCATCCTAAATTATTTGAGCCTCTGTACTATAAGAGTGTCTGTGCTGCATCAGATCAATGGTTTGTTCCCGCCAATTCCCTGTCTTCATCTGTAGTGAGAATATTTTTAATTCAGTGGAAAACAGTAAGAGGTTGCTTTCCTGCCCCTTGAGGCAAATCCCTGTAAATAGTAGATTTGAGGAAAGAATGAAGATTGTATTTATGTTTGTCTTTGTGAGATCTCGTCTTATGCCTTCCTTTTACTGTAATTTAGCACAGTTTGACCAAGGTGAAGGCCTTCACATATTTTTTCCATTTTTTATGTCTGTCCACATAGTGTTAGCTACTTTAAGTCCAGCCAGGGAGAAATGTGTATGACTAAAGGGAAGCAAAAATTTTATGAAGTTATTCTACATGCTTGTGCTGTGACTATTGAGTTCATTTCTCTTTTTAATGAACTGTGCAAGGGACATAATGCTTTGAAAGGCTCAGAGATAGAAGTTGAATTCCTAACTAATAGACAGATAAGGAAAGTTGATTTGCTGTTATAGGCATATTTTTTGATATAGAAACGTGAATGAAGTACAAGTTTTGCATCAAATCTGCTGTTTTCTGGAGGTGCTGGAAATGATTCAGGTAACAATTTGTATAGCTTGTAAGAGAAGTGTGTATAACTAAAAGGCTGGAAAAAGTATTGTCATGATTGTCATTATTGAACAGAGAAAATTGTGCCTACATTGCTTCCATTTTGCCTGACGAAGCTATATAAGGAGTGTTTCCATATCTACTAATCAATAGTTTGAATAGTGGCTCCTTGGCTTCATAGTCTTTTCTGAAAAGCTTCCATTGTGTCAGTGTTCATCTACGACCTTAACATTACAATATCAGTTTTGTTGTAGAAAAAACTCTATGTTGTTTAACTGCTTAGAAGTCAAACAGGTGACAGTGTTGACTGAAACTAATTGCACTTAGTGTTGCCCCTAAAACAATAGTAGTCTCTGTTGTGATCTCTGTGTAATTCATATAGATGTCTTAAATGCATGTGTGCACACATACACAGTTGCACACAGACATGCCTCGGATTAGAAGGTAACTTGCAGGTTTTTCACATGTAATAACTTTTGTGGTTCCTTATGCTGTCAGATGAATACAAACCACCACAGAGTGCACACTGCTGAAAATTAAATGAATGATATGTATTCAGAAGCCTAATGTAAGTCTTATTTTTCTTTGAAAGTGTTTGCCCTAGATTGTACCAGTGATGGACAGGATTGAAAGTGGCTTTGTGAGCACTTCTGTCTGCTCCCGCAGTAGCTGACTGTGTAGACTTGTGTGTGTTTGAGTGCTGCAGCAGGTCACTATCCTTGTCCTCTTGGATTATGGGGACTTCGTTCTTCCCCCAGTCTCTGTCTTCCAACTCATTGGGCTGGGTTCTCCAGGATGACTCATCTGGTGCAAGTGCACTTGAAACTAACCAGTGGGAGCAGGGGTTGCACAGCTTTCTTCTGTGTCTGATCAGATGAAGGATTCTCAAAGTTACGTTGTGCTCCAGTGGTTGTGCACAGCAGCCTCCAAGGGACTGTGTGTGCTTCACCGTACCTTGTGCTTCCAGGCATCAGAACTTTCTGAGAAACTGTCAGTACACCTTCTGATGTTGCTGTCCTTTCCCCCTGATACAGAGGTGCTTGAAAGAGGTGCTTGGAATTGAATCCAATCCTTCTTTCGTGCCTGTGTTTTGCTGACCCCACATCTCTTCTCAGACTGTCAAACTTCTGCCAACAGCTGCAGTCTGTAATTGCTAGTAAACATCTAGCGGTAGCTACAGGTCAATTAGCAATTTCTCATCTTTCTCCAGCTAAACTTTCTTTTTGTGCATCTTCTTAGGTCACTCTCCCAGTAACATGATATAGAAGAAAAATACTCGTTTCTTCACCAGCTGCCACATTGCAGTTCTGTAAGCAGTGCAGAAAGGAAACCACTGTGAGACTATTCTTCCTCACTTTTAAGTTTTTCAAAGAAAATACAGAATTCACTTATCCTTGATTTTGCCTTTTCCACACCTTGAGTTTTGTTAATACTTTCTGCTGCTGGGAAGCAATACATTTTAATCTGATCCCTCAGCCATTCAGAAGTGAACATTTTCATTCACTCCAAAAGAAGGGTTATTCAGTTAAAATGAACAGACCTCAAGTTTTGAAGAGGTGACATGAAAATGAAACAAGTGTTGTGTAACTCAGAAACTGTTCACTTATTGTGTAGTGTTGGATTTCATGGAGGGCTCTGTCCTGAATTGGGAGTCATATCAGAATTTGCCCTGCTGTTTAGTTAATGTGAGACAGTGTTATGCCATCCTGGCAATGATTTCAATTCAGCCTCCAATGCAAAAAACGTGTTTTAAGTGTACTTCCATTTCATGTGCCAGACTCTCTACTGAAGCTGTTTAAACTAGTCTTGAAAGACTGACAATAAGTAGGAAAATTATTAGTTGGCCATGCAAACTTTTGCCTCTAGCTTTCATAGAACAGCACTCTGATAGGGCAGGACTGGAATGACTAATATGATTACTGTTAATTCATTCCCCCCCCCACCCCCCCCAAGTATGACCAGACCTGTTATTTTCTGACTTTTAAGTCTGAAAAGCTGTGCATAGGGGAGTACTCTTTCATCCTCATAGACAGTGGTCTTCAGGTCAGACTGTCATGGCAATTAGTATGAAACAAAAGTGATTTATTTTATGTTTAAAATATGTTTATCATAAATTGTAATGTATTTTAAATGAAAAAGGGAACCTTTTATTATAAACCTACCTTTTTTTAATTTGATCCTAAGAAATTTGGCCTGTAATAGCATATGCAAATTTGGTACACAGCAAAAATAACAAAATGCTGTCGAATAGCAAACTTTCCTAAATTTTCTTAAAGTTCAGCTTTGAAAACTGGCTTCATTCGGTTCTTTTACTTTCTCGCCATCAGGCAGCAAAGTATAATGTTGGCTTGGAAGCTTTCTTCCATTCATTCAAATGATTGCTTGGGTAGGCCCAGTTGTTCTTGTTAAAGGCAGATACTTAAGTCAAAGTACTGGAAAACACTCTTTTCTTGTCTGCCTGCTACTATACAGTAAATTAATTGCTTACCACTTCAGCAAGTAAGAACTTTATTGTACCATCTGCAAATTTACATGATGATGATAATGATGCTTTCTGTATGTTGCTTCTATCATTCTCTTCCTCCTACTTAGAAGATTTCTTGTAGGGGAATGGTGGTTATTTCTGCTATATGATACCATGTTGTTTGGAAAGCCCAAATAATGAATATTCTGAAAACTATTTCGAGACTTGGTATGTATCCTTGGCATTTAGAAGTGCAAAGGTAGTTACAAGTAAAGACGCACAACAAGGCTACTGGTGATAATTGTAGGGAAAACAAAATGTATATAAACTGCTGTGAAGTTCCCATTGTTTTACCTGTGGCAAAGGGAAGGCACAGAGGTAGCACCCTCCTGGAACCTGTGAAAAGCTTCATAGATGCTTACCATTCACTGAAGTTCTTCTTTCTCAGGCTGAATTAAAGCTGTCATAAATGTGCCCATATGTGTACTGTAGCTACACCTTAGAGAAAAAGTTGCATGAATGAGGCCACACAAGAATTTGGGTTTTGTTTTGTTTTGTTTTTTCAGTATGAAATATGATTTGAATGTCTCTTGGTTTTGCTTGTGGTAACAGTGGTGGTTTTGAAGTAAACAAAATTATGATGTAAGGCACCAGCTGGCACTAGATTTTAAGCTTCTCTTTAGTGCTGACCATTCATTGAAGGTTTGGAAAGTAAGTCAAAGGAAAAGGTGGTTAATGAAGACCCTGAAAGAAAGTAAGATTATATTTTTTTTTTTATTTTTGTTTTTTTTTTAATATGCCAGTCTGGCACTAAGCTCTGAGAGTTGGATCAAAGTTTGGAGATCCAAACTTTTATTTAGCTATTTATCTAGTGCCTAGAGAAGGTGCTTAGCTTCTCAAGCTATTTAGACCTCTGTTATTATCACTAGAAGGAAGCAAATAGTAATTCATCCTGCCTGTATTGCACACCTATGTTATAAATAGGTGGGTCACTTTTGAAAGTGCCTCTGTTAACTATAGAGGTTGCTTTGACAACAGGATTATACCAAATAGTTTTGCACAGCTAACATTAAGAGGTTCAAGTCTAGAGAAATGGTGCAGCACTTTTTGAAGAGCAAAGCTGTAAACTGTTTCCTGCTGGAAGGGTTCTGTCTGCTTGTTTGTGGTGGATATGCGAATGCAGTTTTATGCATCCAAGAATATCAATAAAGGAAGTCAGGCCAGCTTACCTGGCTTGTCATTGCAGATTGGGTAATATTATATGCAATGGGACAAAAGCCCTGAATTATCAATTGGAGTTGAAAAGCATTGGCATCAAATTATTGAATAACAGAGCATTAGTAATGTTCTGGATGTAGATTGCATGGACTATCTTGCCACCAGACAGATGGAATTCTGTTTATAGAATGGTGTTATCATTTAAATCTGACTGGAAGAGTCTTTTGCTGGGTCTGTTTTCAATGAGCTGTTTTGCTCTCTAATTATTTTTAATTAAATGCAAGTTATGTAGTGGTTTTTTTTTGATGTTTAAATATCTGCATTAAGGGAGGAAGTGGGAGAGCTACTTCAATAAAGCAGTTGAGTGTGGGTGAAATTGAACTTGTAAGCATTGTAGCATTTCACTTCTGATAGAGTTTCTTACTAACAACTTCTGAAACCCAAATTGGAAAGATATAAAAATACTGATTCATCAGATAGATTGATTTTAGAATAGAGAGTTTTAACCTACTGTTTTCTTATGGCATGTCTATAGTTAAATATATCTACATCCAAACAGCACCCTGAAGCATAACTGAAACTTGGACATTTTCCTAGCTTCATATTTGCAAAACTGTCTTTTTTATTTAAATTGAATTTAAGAATCTATGTGGAATATGCTACAGCTTTGTTTATTCCGAAAAGCTTGATTTGATAAGGATCAAATAGTTTCTTAGTCTTCATGCTCATTTCTACAGACAAAAATTTATTATCTTGGAAGTGTCTTTCCGTATATCACTAACAGCAGTTTCATTCCATCATTTCAATTATCTTGGGGAAGAAACTTGCAGAAGACAGAAGACCATTAGGAGTATAAACATGTATGGAATGTGTGCAAATACACACAGACGCACAGTCCTGCGTTTTTTGGGTTTTTTTCCATTAACTTTCAAAAAGATGACTGAATTTTCAGAGTCTTGTCAGAAAAAAAGTATAGTCATTTTGCAAAATATATTTATTTTAGTTGTGGTTGAGTATTAAAATCTACAGGTTGTTTTGTTGTCACAAATACAGATCCATATAGAGATGGCTTCTTATAATTTCTCTGTTCAATCTGAAGATATGAAAGTACACAAGAACCAGTGGCAAGGAATAGGACAAGTCATTGACTTAACTTGCCATAAGGATGTTTTAGATAAGCTGTTGGGAAAATGCAGGATAGATTTAATGAGATGGTCCAGGAGTGCAGTTGACACCTCTCTGTTGAGTGATCTATACCAATGGACTTCTTGGTTGCTCATTTTTTCCTCTTCTTCCTCTCCACTGCCACACACCCCTCAGCCTTGGTCTCCTTGGTCAGTTCCCTAATACTTGTATTCCTCCCCATGCATGCTTCTGCATGTCTTTGTTGCTGCTCTCCTCTGTCTCTTTCTTCCTTTCAGCAAGGGGCTCAGGAGCCCTAGGGGATAGAGGAGTCAGAGGCCCAAGCCAAGCAAAAGCATGCATGGTTCTGCCCCTTTTCAGGTCTACCTTCTATGTCCCTGCAGCAGTTGGCTCCAATGTGCAGCTAGCACTGATAATCCGAAGAGAGCCAATTGATTTGTGTTCTTTGAACTTCATCCAGGATGGTAGTGTGCCTCCCCTCTGGGCAATGACTGGGCTTGATGTCTTCTTCAGGGGCTGAAATGATAATATACCATGAGATACCGTTAATATACCATTGCAAATCTGGAGACCTTTTTTTTTTTATTATGGAAAGTACTTGTGGTTTTCAATAATTTTAGTTTTCACTGAGGTTGCAGTAGCTGCATGGGTGCGTGGATAAGCCTCTTGCAATTTGTTTTGCATAACTAAAATGTCAGTAATGCTGTGGATGAAAGAATCCTTTGCTCCATTAAAAGCCATCTTGTGAAGCTTTTTAAATAAGGTAGTTCAGAGAGTTTCTGTGGTCTAGTGATGTTTTGCATAGGTTGGCAAAGTAACTGTCATTGCCTCTTTCAGCGCCATTCTGTGTGTCTAAGGGCTGCAGTTGCCTGAGTGCTTCATGTGCAAGCATGCATTAAGACACAGACACATATATCAACTTTTTGTGTATGTAATATTTAGTATACAATAATTTTCTGCATAATGTTTGTTTGCTTGGGTTTCACAACAAATAATTACGTTCGTCAGCCAAGGCTGGGACTTTTTCAAGGCCCTTTAGTAAATCAGGATAGTTAAGGCAGTGAAAGTCCTAGTGTAGTTATACTAACAAAAAAGCAGCATCTTGGATAGAGCGGTGGAGGCCAAATCTCTTAGGTTGAAGCTGAACCTTGGAAGGTGGCTTGATGAGAATCTAAGCTGTAAAGCCTGTTTCTTTAAGAACTGAAAGAACTCATTTGCCCAGAAACCTAGTAGGAGCTGTAGCAGCAAACATGTTCTTGACTTCCCCTGGGAGCCGTCTTTTTTTTTTTTTTTTTTTTAAAAAAAAGCCCTATTAGCTAACACTCCTAAAGTGTTACGAGGACATTCTTGTCATCCAACATTGAGCCATATTCGTAGCCTTCTAGCTGTGTTCCAGACCAAAAAAAAATTTTTTTTGAAAGGCTTTATTTTTTTTCTCACTGATTAACAAATAAACTCTACCATGTCAAATGCAAGTTATTTTTATCTTGTTATGACAACCCAGTCTGTTCTCTGTCTGCTTCTTGAAGTTCAGTTACCAAAGACTTTTATGAGATCAACTGTGACTGTGCGTTCCCAATTCCCAGTTACATGACCCAGTTTGTGTGAAATACAGTTTCTGAATATTGTGTACTTGTCAGGAAGTGGAAGAAATCAATTTCTTTAGTCTATTGATCTTATCTGTTTGTCTGGTATGCTAGAAGAGTAACTTGCATGGTAAAAAAGACTGAAATAAGTTCTTGATTTATTTTTGTGGTAATTGCAGTAGTTTGGATAGTTCCTTTTGAGTGAAACTGCAACACATGGTCATGTTCTGTGGTAAAATATTGAAAATCTGATACATTAGGGATGTTTCATGCTGATGTACTTCTATTTCATTTTGTAATTAGATGTGGTAACTCTCCCTGAAATATTCAGGCTCATAAGTTTGTTTTTACTTTCCTAAAGTAGCATGCAGTGAGGTATTTGGGACAGTGTTCATACAGGGCTTTTATTGAAACCTGCAAAATATTTATATGTAGTTCTGAAATGCATAGTCCATTTCTATCTATTGGTTGGGTTTTTTTGCTGCTATGTGGATTTCCCCCTAGCATTTGTGCTCCGTTGTTGCAAGGAGAACATTTCCAGACATTTTCATATGGTACTGCTTTGTATGATTTCTGTCTCTGAAGTGGCATTTGCATATACTCAGATCATTATGATGTTATCTCTTGGCTCTTGGGTAGTCATTTTCTGTGAGTTGCTAACATCTGTTTATAGATACAAATAAAAGCTGAAGTGATAAACTACATCTTCAGACATGCATATAGGTTAGTTTGGAGACAGGGTTTTCACAGAGGAAAAAGCATTTGGACCTTATCAAATGGAAAACATAATTGACTGTATTGGAGCTATACTGTCTTACATCAATTGAGGACTGGGTTTTTTGGCCAGTGCACTCATTCTAGTGGGTCAAATTCTTCTGTGCTGTGACTCCTGTGGCTCATCAGGTTGCTTATACAAGATCTGAAAGTGTGCTAGTGGCTACAGTGAAGCTCTATTCTTTAAAAACACAAGTATCTGCCTTCTGCTTTTTAGCTGTGCCTCACTTTAGACAGGGAGGAAAAACTTCCTTTTTACTTTTAAATCTTTCATTTCCTTTTCAGACTGGATTTCTGACACATTAATAAATGATGTACAGCAGCCTTCTTTGGTACCATTACCAAATCCTTGCACAGAAAGAAGGAAAAGCATGTTGTTGTATGCCTGAAACAATAACAAAGCCAATCTCTAAAGAATGGGGAATAATGGAGGGCACTTCAGAGTGCCAGGATCAGTTCAAAGTGCACTAGCATACAGTGTCTCTTTGTACTCGCAGTACTTTGCAGAAAATTTATCTCTAAACATGAAATAACAGAAAATGTGTCAACTGTCTCCAGATTTGCCAAAATTCACCTCTGAAGAGGGCATGTGGGTGTAGAGAGACTGATTGTATGATGTAGCTCCATCTAGAGAACAAAGGTTCAGGAAGATATTTGTGTCTTTTAAAGTTAATTAGTTGGGGAGAGGTCTTCCTGACTAGTTTCTCTAGTTTGTCAAGAATAGTTTTTAATTCTTGTGTACTTTCCACTGTACATTCCCAATTTTGTAGTGTCTGTGTTAAAAAACATATTTTTATCCTGCTAAATCCCTTGTGACCTGTTCGTTAATGACCTCTTTTATTTAGGTAATTCATGAAAATACAGAGCAGCATCAGATGCAGGACTGATGACACCTGTCTGCTTGAATCATAGAATTGTAGAATACCAGATTGGAAGGGACCTCAAGAATCATCTGGTCCAGCTTTTCTTGGCAAAAACACAATCTAGACAAGGTGGCCCAGCACCCTGGTCAGCTGATTCTTAAAAATGCACAGTGTTGAGGAATCCACCACTTAGGAGGAGCAGCTGAGGGAGCTGGGGTTATTTAGTCTGGAGAAAAGGAGACTGAGAGGAGACCTTATCGTTCTCTACGACTGCCTGAAAGAAGGTTGTAGCAAGTGAGGGTTTGTCTCTTCTCCCTGGTAGCCAGTGACAGGACAAGGGGAAATGACTTCAAGATGCACCAGGGGAGATTTAGGTTGAATATTGGGAGGAATTTCTTTACTGAAAGGGTTGTCAAGCATTGGAATAGGTTGGTTGAGTCACCATCCCTGGGGGTGTTTAAAAATGAGTAGAACTTGTACCTGAAGACATGGTCTAGTGGTGGACTTAGCAGGATTGGATTGATGGTTGAACTCAATGGTCTTAAAGGTCTTTTCCAACCAAAACTATTCTGTGATTCTGTAGTTTCCTACTTCCTTGCGTATTTCCCCTGAGTTATCAGATATTACTGCTTGTGGCTTTGAAATTTCTTCAGATCACTTTTAATATTCCGAGATAAAATTTGGGAAGGTCAGCAAATTTTATAACATGTAATTTATCTAGATACCCTTTGATATATTCTCTCCCCAACGTCAAGCTGTTACAATGCTGTTATTCTTCTGCTCATCTGAACAAAGCTGACACTTTAGTGAAAAAAAGACATTAAACTTTTGCCTTGAAGAGGGTTTTTTTCCCCATCTGGACCAAGTAGCTGACCAACACTGCTTTCAGTCTTTCTTGTAACTCCCTCTTGCGTTTAGTATGACTCTCACTGTTGGTCCTTGTTTTTCAGAGATTGCCTGTGCAAGTCCTTGTTGTCTTTTGCAACCATCTCTAGAAATAAACCCTATTTTCTTTTGTGTTTGTATGTTGTTTGTTTCAATTTTTTTATTCTATTCTGCTTTTTCTTCATCGTGGTTGAGCTAGAGTCTGATTTGCTGTGTTGGTCTTCTATTATATTTCCTCATCCCTGTGCTGCATTGAAATTGTTCAAACTGCTGCTCACAGCTGTATTTTCTGCCAACTCCAGTCTTTTTTCTCATAAATGCTCTTTTGCCTTACATTTGCCCGTCTGAGGTCTGACTTACCAGTTCTGAATTTGATTTCAAACCAGTGAATTCAATATTTGGTTTGTCATCTATTATAGCCTGTACCCTATGGCTACATAATAATTTCCTGGTGATTTTTTCAAAACCATGTTATATTCACCAGTGAAGCAATGCAGGTTATAGGTAAACTGTTTGGATTTTATTTTCTTTCCTTTCTTATTTTATGTATTTGCATTACACTTCTTTGAAGCCATGTGCTTAACCTCTTCGGTATAGTGTTCATATCTGACAAATTGCATATAGTAGTATTTAAGTCACTTAACTCTGACTGCTATGAATATATGCTTTATGCTTTTATAGTGAGTGATCTGAGATTCATTCATATTTTTCATTGGTATTTATCATTCTCAAGGGACAGTGAGAAACGAAAATAAGACCATCACTGTGTTACAGGGAAGGTCAGTGGTACAACTGAGAATAGCCCTTGGGTTTCCTCACTTCTGGTTCTGCCCATTTCAAGGTTCTGGAGTCTTTTTTTGAGTAGGCACCTCAGTTCAGCTCTGAATGAGATCTCATGTTTTTAAAGCCAGCAAGCTCATACTTTAGATGAGACACAACTATACTTTTGCTGTTTTCCAAAAAGGACAGTTATTATGAATACAAAAAATTGCTTATAGAATCATAAAATAATTTATGTTGGAAAAGACCTTTAAGGTCTTTTGTAAGGCATTATTTTCTGAATTGCTGTCTTTTTTTTTCCCCTAGAGATTTGAGGGAGGGAAACAGTAAAAGAAAGGTTTTAAAAATCAGAAATTGACAAAAATACTATTCTGTTTGGCTGTAATTTGGTGTCTTTTTTGGCATTTCTAGAGGTAGAGAAAAACTCTGGATAATGAAAAGGCTTGCTGTCCTAAAAAGCAATATATGATTTTTTCCTTTTATGAGGGTGTTAGAAGCTTTTAATTTGTTTTAAGGTGTTGTTTCTGCCCTATACTGTGTGAATATAAGACTTGTGTTTCTGGAAATTTTAATACAGCTTTTCCTTAGTCATTCTACTTACATGAATATAGAAACAAACTTTACTGCCTGTAATTCAGAGAAAGTTAGCCTTTATTGAGCTTTTTCTACTCTAAATATTAAGAAAGGAAAAAAGTAGTATTTTTGTAAGAATTCTAGATGAGAGGAAAATTTCTTAACAAAGAATGCTGAAAAGGAGGGCTGTGTTATGTACACTTCTTAATGGATGAGACACTTCTGGTGGAACACTGTGAAATACATGCACAGGTGATCCTAAAGTAGTGCCACTGCAGTGCAAGCACTATGAAATCCATGAAGTTTACATCTACATTCTGTAGTTGCTAATGCAGCAGTTGGTCGTACTAAAATACCATTATGTCATTACATCTGAAGGTCAAGGACAGTTTTCCAATTTCTATCAGTGCTTTACAACAGCTGTGTTTATTTTCATAGAAAACGCTACACAAAAGATAGAGTGCATGTTGACTTGTTCAATGTACCTTTATTGGTTGACATATTTCAGGCATTCAGATTCTACCAGCATAAGCTCCTGCTTGTCCTCACTTTTATGAGCTGTTTCTCTGTCCTGTGGATAATGGCAAGGGACTGCAATATCCTAGAACATCCTGAAGTAACCTTTCTTTCTGCAAGGCACTACTGAACCCTTTAGTTATATCAACTTTTGCCTTCAGAAATATCTGACTACAGGTCATTTGAACCACTAAGGGTAAATCTTATAATAGTAAGCTTATTTTTAGTTATATTGTGGAGAATTGAGTAACTGTCTGTTTAAATGTTTTCAAACAGTTACCTCGTATAGAGAAACCTTACTGTTTAGATTCAGCTGCAATTTCGTAAGCTAGTGTGTTTTATGAGGTAACTTCATTCAACCTATGTGTCTTTGTCCCCTTTAACTCAAGAAATGAACTTCTTTAGTTAGGAATGCAAGTAAATAATGGCAACTTCTCTTACCTGTTACCTGGTCTGTAGAGGTTGTTGCAATGATGTAGCTGTCAAGCATGCATGGAATAATTTTGGTATAAAGCTAGTATCGGATGTGAGTCTTCTGCTGGCTTAAATACAAGTAGAGGTTGTTAGTCCAACAGCAGTGTCACCTGAGATGAGAGAAAATATGCAGTGAAAAACATTTAGGAATGTTGATAACACATTGGGTTTTTCATAGTGTTTTTAGAAAGTACAGCATTAAGAAGGTGAGATGCGCATTTTAAACGTGTTAGTAAAATAGTGAACTGAAGTAAAAGAGGTCATTCATTCAAATTAGAAATAAAACTTGAGAGTAGTCACCAAGTGGCTGTCCAGTTTTGTTGACATGAAGAGCATACTGTTGTACAGTCAAGATTACCTTAAAAGATTTATCAGGAGCACATATTCTTAAATATATAAATGTTTATGTTGAACAGTGTTTGAAATAAATCTGTCATTTGAAGCTACGGAATTCTCTGCAGTCGGAATACTCCAGTCACTGAAGGTTTGATTTTAACTGTGAGAAGGAGATATACAGTCCTTTAATATTAAAGCACAGAAAAGGGCAAATACAAATACTTGAGAAAGTACAGACAGCAAAGAGGTAAGTGGGTTAGTAAATGTCAAACATTTGCTCTCAGAATAAATTTTTCTTTGGCCTGTTACACTGAACACGTAAGTGTCCTCAGCTTGTACTTCCTCATAATGACTTGAAATGCTGACTGAGGTCATGAAAATGCATGGAGCAGAGGAACCCTCACATGGCAAAGGATTAATTAAGAATATGATTAGAGCCTAAGACCGTTCATGTTCATGCTTTAAAAGTCATCCAGATTTGCTTTCAAGGAAATTTTGGACTTAACCTGAAAAGGGATGTATCACAGGAAGTATTTACAGGGTTTTGGATGTTCTGGTGAAACCAAGAAAACATTCGAGAAAATGCATCTCTTCTTTTTTTTCTGATTAATTATATAGTTCTCGTGGAACTTTTCATAAATTAGGCTTTGAAGCAGACTCAAAAGTCTTTTCTTCAGAATGGGTCATTTTTTCTACCTTCCTTTAAAACCCATTTTATGTATTAGAAGTTTATGTAAGTGTACTTATCTGCTCTAAATTTGCAACAAAAGGAATAGCTTTCAGATGGATCATAGTTGCAAAAATTACTGGTTTGCTGTGAACCAATACTATTTACTTGAGGAAATTATGGAGATTTTGGGGATTTAAATGACAAAATAAGCTTATTTTTAAGAGTGAAAGGCATTGCAGATAGGATAGTAGTATAAAAATAGAAACCTGCAAGAGGAGAGAACAAAAAGATGCAGCTCGGCTCTGAAAAGCAATACTGTGAGCAATACATTGTAGAGTTTGTACAGACAGATAAAAATCTTTTGGTATTTTGTTGAGTCCCGGATTAAATATCCTGATTTTTTTAAAAGAGATAGTGTTTCTGCTCCTTTTAATAGTGCTTGACCAATAAAAATGATTCTTCAGTCTGATATGAACATTCAACTTCTGAAGGCACTTGAGAGCTGAAGTCAATGGTATTACTCTTACAATTAAAAATAAGCATTGGTTTAAAAGCCATAATAGGTCAGGATCATGTAACACAGTGCAACTGAGGATGTTCAGATAAAATAGTGTGAGCTCACTCTCCTTCTGTTCACTCTTTCATTGCAAAGGAAAAGTAAAAATCTGCCACGCTTTCTCAGACTTTTTCCAAAGTCAGCACGTGGATACGTTGAGTAAAATGATTATTTGTGAGGTAAGTGGATACAGTTGTCTGCTGTACATTCAATTTTAGTCTGTAAGGTGTTAGTAAAAGGTAGTGAATTAAGACTTTTTCATAATGCAGCATAGGTGTTTGCATTTTACTGAGGGCAATTGCAGCTCACAAGACTTGTGCATGACTCATACAGATTACAGTGCCACTGAAGCAGTTATTAATATAGTCATCCAATCAGACAGTGTAGTTCGTAGATTCCAGGCTTCTGCTGTAGGAAAAGGTACTTTCATATAATCTAAAGCACGTTTTCTTTCAGAAGTGAGTTAGTTTAAATTTCTAAACACTTTTGCATGGATATCTTATAAATGTGTTGTCTGAGCTTTTCACCACAACTTGTGATTTTGCTGACTTTAAATTTAACTGTTTGCTTCTGTGCAGTGCTTTTTTTTTCCCCTAAGAAGAAAGATAATGTCAATGATTTATGAAATCAAATCCAAGATCTTTAAATAGGCAGGAAAATTAAAAAGTCAGAGTAACTGCAGATGTGTCTTCTGTCAGTAACTGACGGAACAGCAGTTACTTCAGAAAGCTGCATGAAGGAGGGGTGGAGGCTGAGCAGCGGTAGAGTTCAGAAAATGTGTGATCTGAAACACAGCAGCATTTATATACCTGTCATTCAGAAACCTTGTAACACTAACGGATTTGGATATGGGATCAAAACCAACGGATGAAGTTGCCTACATTTTTCCTTTAATAAAAGAAGAGTGAGTAAGATGTGTTGATAAGTCTTTCCTAACTGAAGTTATGCAAAATCACTTTTAGCGTTTTCAGAAGTAAGACTCCTCTCCATAAAAACGGTGTCAGCAAATTGTATTTGAATCAAAGGATGAGATTGGTCCAAGTTATTTCTCCAGTTTTGTGCATTTTTATAACTGTGTTTATACATTTAAGTAGCAGATCTGGAACAGATGTGTTCTGGACTCTCCAGATGCTTTTCCCAAGGGCGTTGTTTTGAGCATGAGATTTGATCATAAACTGAAGAAACAGAGGTAGTGAATAATTACAGCTGTATAAAAACCAGGTCAGTAGTTTCTTGTCTGAGTCATCATTTTATAAACCAGTGTTCATCATTATCAGAAAAAAACTCAGAATTGTCATAAAAATACACATTTATCACAATATCTTCACAAACTTCACTTACATCAACAAGAATTCCCCACCTAAAGTCAAAATAACATCATCACAACACTGACAAAGGTGGACAACTTACACACACTCCACCCCTTGTCCTTTCACCACAATTACAACAAAAAGTGTAAAAATTATCACCAGTTCCTGGTTGCAACAGCTGTTGATTTATCCTACAAAATTTTCTCCTCCTCTGCAGTGCAGCGTTAACGAGAACTGCTTTGAAACAGCACAGCATTGGAGCACCCATGTCTTACGCCTAACATGTCTGATATACTTGCAAAGAAAAGTGAGGACAGAGGTACGTGATTCCTTTTGATATCACGGTGTCGTTAGTGTTTCCCATCATCACCCACTGCAGAGCATGGGTGGTGCTGACCAGGGTGCTGCTGGCCCTGGGACTGGGGCATGGAGAATGTGGGCCCCTTACGCTGGAGCAGGAGAAAAGTCACACCTGTTGCTAGAGGAAAAAGAGGAAAGGGACAGGTGTTTTAATTAAGAAACTGTGAAAATAAAGGTTGCCCCAAGGTTCATAGGCAGTGCTATGCAGAAGTACTTAGAATTAGAAACCTGAATACTTAGTTAAACTTTTAGAGTAAATAACTTTAGTTGAATTTAAATACTTTCTTGAGCAGGCTTATTACAGAATTGGTTTTAGTAACTTCAGCTGTGAACTGCATGGCTGTGTGTGACAGAAGTTGATGGGATTTAGAGGTTGTAACTGGTAGGTGAAAAGGAGAAAGAGTAAACAACTACAGCCAGTTGTCTCCTGAAACAAGTCTGATCTTGTGCTTTCTTTTAAGTGAGAGAACAATTTTTCTACAGTTTGCTCAAGTTAAGTAGTATAATAGTGTACCTGAGCACTTTCCTTCCCTGTCACGGTAGAAACATTTGAAATGTATATGCTGACCTGCTCTGTAAATCATAGGCAATTTTCTTTATCCCTTTGCAACACTAGTGAGTGGCAAATACGCCAATAATAAATAATCTCTTTTTCCCTTCAACAGAACAGAAGTCCTTTTAACCCATGTCTTCCCTCTTCCAGCATGAAAAAGCTGGTTCAAAAATTAAATTTCTGTATGCTGTCCAGCTTGGGTGATTCTGTGAATCTATGATTTGAAGAAGTCCCAGCTCATTACAACTGAACATGCAATATGAAAAAGATAGATTTGAACACTTTGGAACAACCTCCTCTAGCTATACTTCTACATTTGCTAAACCTGCACTTAATTTCTCCTGCATGAATGAGTTAGTAGTTGATTTTTTTTTCTGTATCCACCTTTTCAACCAGCCATCTGTGGTTGAAATCATCCCCCCTTGAAGCTACTGCAAGTTGTTTTTTTTTTTATACTAGAAGATGGGCATGGTCAAGGCATTCTGCTCATCTTGTTTTGTTCTTGGTAATGTAACTATTAACAAATATCTCCTTGGTGAAATTCAAACACAATTTATACAGTAAGCCACAATTAATTACTCATTTTCTTTGGTTAATGTTTTGAGAATTAGAAATATCTTTGTGGTGTTGTCGAAAGCAAAATTAGTTGCAGAAATCTGTTTTGTTAACTTTTCTACTCTGCCTGGTTTTAATTTGGATGCTGATGGATTTAGTATGGACTGAAACCAGAAGGGATCCTTAGATAATCTAATGTTACCTCCTGCCTAATCCAGACCATTACAGGTCATGGTGGTACATAGATTTTGAGCCCTGTATTTAAGGCAGACCTTATTTTCTATCAGAGGAATTCTCGTATTTTCTGAAACAGACTAGCAAAACCCAGTTGATAGTATAAGCTTCTGTAAGATGTTTATTTGTCAGTATTCTAGGTATCACTGTTTCACTAGTTGACCAATTTCACCAGTGTTTGAAATGTGGGAATCACAGGTGTAAAGATCAGATTCTGTCCTGGCTTTCACTAAGCAACGTCCTTGCTGACATTAAAAAATTCAGAGCATGGCATTACTGAATAAGTACAAAAGTGGCATAAGAAACTATTTTTTTAATTAAAAGGTAGGTTACTGTTTTAGATGTGTATTACTTCAGTTTACTTTTTTGATGAAAACTCAATTTAATGTTGGAAAGATTTGCAAAATGCCACATATTTCTTCGTAAAGAAATGATTTAACATTTGCATTTACAACAGATCATGCAAATGTACAAATTGAGTAGTTTTGTTTTACGTGCAAATAATTGACTAAGAATTTGTAACTACCTAGAAAAGACATTTGTGATATAATTCATACTGTTTTTTCTAGTGTTCCTTGTGGAGGTGCACAAGAATCTACTAAGTAACTGATCTGTAGATAAATCACAAATGGAACAGTCCCCATAGGAAAAAATAACCAAAAACCCAACAAACAAATTATACAAGCCTGTAAACAAAATTCCTGGGTTGATCAGTTTGCAGGTGAAATGATTAGGTTTTTATATACAAGCAGATGGATCATAATGGAGTAGTATGACTTAAATAATTTGTTAATCAGTTATAGAAAAGTGGCCGTATGATTTTCTTCTTTATTGGTATAAAGTTTTGAGTTGCAGAACTTTGTTTAATCTAAAGTTTGGCTCTTTATTTGGATAAACAAAAGTCAGGCTCAAAGCAGAGAGATTGGGGCTTTCATTTGTTGTGGTGGAACAAGGGAGTTTGGATGAGCTTTCAGAGATACAGCAATGTTTTCAAAGCTATGAACTTCCCTTGGAAGAATAGGTGGGAAGGTGGCCACTGAGTCAGAAACTGTTTATTTACTTTTTGTTTTTCTGAAAAAAAACCCCACACAATGCCCAAAGAAAGCAGTGGGAAGAATTTGTGTTTGTTTATCTGCCTATAGCAGTAGCAGAGAGAGAAGTTAGCTGGAAAACACTTGAGTATTGCAGGAGCTACGGGACTACTGGCATAAGGGTTGAAAGAGGAAGAGTCAGAGCCTGGATAGGAAGAAAAATTTGGCAAGAGTAGAGAGGAAAAAGCTATTTTAAAAGGATTTTTTTTGTGGAACAAAGATGAGATTTTTGGAAAGTGTGAAAGCACAAGAGTATTGGGAAATGATCCATCCTAGTAATCAATTAACAACTTTATCGGTTTTCCTATGTCCTGCTACAACAGAAGAGGTGAATGTAATTTATAGATTCCACTGTTTCGGTGGCTCATTTGGAGGGCTTTGAAAAAGTTGACAACAGGTGGCCTTTGAAGATCCAGACCCCTTCTCCTTTGGATCCAACAGCTGTTTTATTAGCAGGAAAGCAAAATAATGATCTTGGTTGAGAATAATTGTCATGTAGAATTTTTATTTTTTTCTTTAGGCATATTGTCTTGTTAGGTTCTGGCCTGGAGAAAAAGGCAAAAAGAAAAATCAATGTTGCTGCTTTGTGAAAGAACCAACGCACACTGTTCTGTAAATAAATGTTAATTCATTAATTTAACTGGGGTAACATTGAGCCCAAAAAGTAAACCAGAAGGTGATGAAGAAATTTAGTGTTTTATCAAGGGGAGTAGAATAGCTAAGACCTGTCCAATCACACTCAGTCTATCACAAGATCCTCACAACCCATTCTCCACTGTTACTCATGGGTTCCATGAGAATGGTCTTTTATCTTTTAAACTTCTGTAAAGTTTATTTTTGAAATATCTCATCTACCGATGCTTACTGAGTTGTCAATTCAGTGTTGAAAAACAGAAGACCTGACTCCTTACTTTGTGTGTTATCTCCTACCTCTGTAGCTGACATTTCTTGAAGATGCCAGGACATTGAAGCTGTTTCTCTTTTTTTCAGTTTTCACCCATTACCCTTTTCCTGATCACATTACATCCTCCCCATCCCTCAGGCCTACATTCTACGTAAATATTTAACTCCTCCAAAGGTGGCTTTTTTATTTATCTTTTTTTTAATTTTCAGAAGAATTTTATTTTAACACAGGATTTTGTATCTAGTCATACAGCTATCACTATTATCTTATTATTTTAGTGTTTTGGTTTTTTTTAACCTGACAATGTAGTTTGCCTTTCTTGTTTCTACATTTCTATGGTAATGGTTAAAGCAAAAGACAGAAAGGTGTTAATATTAAGCTTCCATTTTTATCTGCTTTGACTGGCTTGTTTTTACTTTTAAGAACGTTTGTTGCTCGATCTTAGCTAGCAGGATGTCAGCTTGTGATTCTGATTGCTATGTGACAGCAGACTGGTTTTTTGGTATCTAGTCAGTTACCCTGGTGGTTTTCTGTCCAAGTGAAATGATATAGAAAAAAATTATATCATCTTTCTCTGTTCCTTTCTTATGTGACCGAACTGCTGATGCTCTGGGACTGGCCAATGGTCATTTCATTATTCTTCCTCATGAGCTTTAAATGGCTTTGTAGTTTTATTTGCCTTCTTGTATCTCCTGTTGTTCTGTACTGAAGAGATGTCTGGTTTTCTGGCATGTCAGAAGAGAAGGCACAGACACTCAAAGCTGATGAAGAACAGAAACAGTAGAAGAAGGGTTTGCTACCCTGTGTCCCTTTTCATACTGGGTAGCCTGGTGTAGGTGCCATCAGGCAAGAAAATTCGCATTGATTATGGCACGCTGCTCCTGTGTGTGGTGAGGCTCAACAGCTTCACTGTTCTTCATATCTTTACAGCACACCAAGCAAAGCCTGAGTGCTTTCACCTGTACCTGAATATACTAGGGGCTATGCCAAGGCTGACCAAGAGTTTTCTTCTCTTACACGTCTCTGTAGGAACATGCTCTTGCAAGCACTACGTACAAGTAGCATTGTTCAGGTCAACACATACTAATACCGGGGTATGTGCCAAGGTTATAGCCATCTGACTCTTGCATCTCTACCATCAAGGTTTACGGTTAGACTCTGCCTAGATTCTGCTTGAAATCACTGTGTCCTCATTACAATTTCTTCTGGAGTGGCCCATTACACACTTGCTGGGTGAATTTACCCTCTAAGGGTTAGGGCCTGTCAAGCTGTATATACACAGTACGCTTTCAAAAGCTTTTAACCATTGCAGCATAAGGCACTATGTATACAGCAATACAATTAACAATAGCCTTGTTGCTTTTAGGGTTAGAACATATGAAAACAATCTTTGTGTATGAACGTATGTGTCACAATCTTTGAGAAGACTGTCAGGACTAAGTGATGATAATGGGAGGACAAAATCAACCACCTCTGAAATTAATTACAAAATTTCAGGTTTTACTGTGTTTGAGGAAATAAATCTGAAAGAGGAGATGCCAGCTGGAAGGAAAGTTCCAGATTGGCTTCTCAGCTTCTTCCTTCTAACTTCACATATCATCTTGTATCTTAAATCTGAGGTCAGCTTGAGTGGGTTTGAGGTTAGAGATGAATTTTTCACATGTTCTAAATTGTTAAGCAAAACATAACAAGGCATTCTTACACAAATGTTAGCAATGTGAGATGTTTTTGGACCTCTTCTTTGTCTACTAGAGTTCCTTATGTCTCTCTGTTTTCACTCAAAGCTAGTATTTTCAGAGTGCTCGCTGAAGTCTGCTTTTTCTCTAATGCTTATCTGACTCTAAACTTTGCTAATGTCCAAATATTCAGTTTCATCTGGCAGCAGCAAAGTCAATTACTGTTCCCAGATCCAATATACTGGGCACTAGAAGATTAAAAGCACCTTGTCTTCAGAAATCTGTTTTTACACATCAGACTAAGTCCCATTTTACCTCTTTATAGCAGTAAAAATGGGAAAATCATCCTAGAGGTGTGAAATCCTTCAAGTATCCATAAACACTCAAGTGCTGCTTGCTTTTGCAAATGCAGATGATGCTGAGAGGAGTCTCCAAGTGTTGACAGAAAAACTGAATATTCAAAGTTGGTTTATGTCATTCGAAAACAGTTATTTACAGTGCATAAAATGGCAGAATCTTTGTAATCTGAATATCTGTGTATTGGGATCTGAGCAAGATCAGATTTCAAAAAAGCACAAGAATTGGATTGTTACCATCATAGTTTGGGTTTATTCCATTACGACTAGTGGGGGAAACATGCTCATGCCACTGTGGGACTTAATGTGCGACTCCGAGGTTAAGGTGTGTTCTGTTCTTTTTCAAGTATAATTTGCATCTGGGAGATCTTGTGTATGCTTCTCCCCTGAATGTTTTTTTTTCCTGCAGACTGACAACTTGCAGTGTTAGTTGCTCCACACTTGATTATTAACCCCTGTCTATCTATTCAAGTAAGTTTCATTCTTTCCATTTTAGGATATATGTTGTTTCTTCTAATCTGTCTTCTGAGACTTATCAAATATTAGGCAGATGCAACTGTGTCTCATGCCATCACATGTATTTGCAGAACTCTGGAAGAAAGTGTAAGGGGTGGTACTGGTTTCTGTTACAATCCAAAGTGTATCTGATTTGTTTGTTTCCTCAGTGTTTTTAAGTGTATCTGTTTATTTCTGTCTCTGTGTGTGCACATCTATAATAGATGAATCAGAATAAAACAATAAAATATCAATATCTCAGACAGCCTCACTGGATAAAAATAGTCTTGAGGGAAGCTTAAGTTAAACCACGTGCTGTTGGTGGGAGGTATCAGACCCTGTCATTCTCTTTTTTTTTGACTACCTGATGACATTATTTCTGTAAAAGTTACGTTTTATGAAAAATGAACTTGATTTTTGAGCTATTTTTTTCCTTGATGATTTTGCACACTGTTGTGTTTTGGTCTGGTTTCTTCTTTTTTGGTTTTGGTTTTGCTTTTTTTCCATGCAGACTGCCATGGCAGTTTGTATCCTTGTAAAGTATCATTATTCACAGCTTTTGGAACTGCGGAACTTTATAATTAAACCCATGACTCCCTGTATTGCCTAGTTTTCTGCTGTATAACTACCAAATTTTCCTATGGATGAATGTTTTTCTAAATACTGCACTGAAGTTATATGATCTGATGCAGTGTATGTTGACATCTGGTAGACTTACATGTTCAATGAGATCGTATGTCCAGGACCATGTTTTCTGTGCCTTGTGGCTGCTAAGCAGAATCTGTCTGATTGCCAAAATAGGTATGAACTTTTTGTTATACATTTGTTTTGTGTCATCACGTTAGAAGATGTAGGCCAAAACTGATTGTGATGAAAAAATATAGATAGATTTTTGAGAAAAGAAAAAAAAAGATGCTTTGAACCTTTAAAAGCCCAAGGGTGTAGTGAACTTGTGTAATATTTCTGTGCAAAACACACCAAAGCATTTAGCATCTCAAAAAATCAGTCATTAATCGTATTTTCTCTCTATACAGTAATTAGTCACTGGTGGATGTACAATCACATAATGCCCATCTTCTTTGTAAAACAGATTTTGAGTAGTTTAAAGCTTTATGACTGTAAAGTACTTGTCTCAGAGAAGTGGCGATGTGCTATCTGTCCTGTTACGTTTCATTTCCTAATTAAATCCTGCTGAGCTCTGGGAGTGTTTGAAAGTGCTAATCAGCTGGTGCTTTTGGTTAAATATTCTTCTGTGTGTTCTCTTCCTTGAAAGCTAACTTCAGTGGAAAACTGAATATATTAAAAATTAGGTTTGATCAATGAAAACGTCAGCTTAGGTGACGTTACTTAACTTTATGGACTTTAATGAAGTTAGAGCAGAGCCTCTGGCTTCAGAACACCATGTTCTTACTTGTGGATCCCTTTTCAAGAAATGAACTAAAAATTAATCTCAAAGCCTTACACAATCTAACCATTCTTTTTTTTTTCTTTTGTTTTTCTCATGACAATGCACATTAAGCAAAAGTTTAACAAGTTTTCAGTTACTGACTACTCCCTAAATTTTAAGGACATTAATTAGAGAATGGTGCATCCTATCTCTATTTCACAGGCTCCCTGATGTGCTCCTTATTGTGTTGGAGAGTTTCCATAAGAAACCTGACTGAAATTGATTGCTGATAATAGTAGTGAGCTGGACTTGGCTTTACTAGAAACAAAATGTGAACAGGAGAGAAGCTGTGAATTTGAAAGATTTATTTAAAAAGTAGATTAATCCATTTGAACAGCCTCAGAAAAGTTAATCCCTTCAAATCAGGAGTGCTGATGCTATGCCACAGGAGCTATCTAAGGCCTTCCTCTTTAAAGGTTAGAAAATAAGAAAATATTGAGGAAGCAGAGGAAGGATTTTATAACGTAACTCCACTTGCATCCAGAAAATGTTGACTCCTTTGAACCAGAGTTTAGTGGTTCTACTATGACAAATACAACCAATGAGAGTTTTGTAAAGGTTAAGAATATGCCAACAGCTGTGGGTTGTACAATTGCAGAGTGGCTGAAGCTAGCAGGGACCCCCTAAGGTCATCTAGCCCTACTCCTGTGCTCAGAGCTCATGCAGCTACAGCAGGTTTCACGGGGCTATGTCCAGATAGGTTTTGAGTATTACCAAGGGTGGAAATTCTAGCACTCTTTCTAGACAACTTGTCACAGTGATTTTTTTTCTTCCACTTAAATGACATTTCCTGTACTTTGTGTTGTATTGATTGCTTTTTGTTCTGTCACTGGGCAACGCTGACAAGAGTCTGGCTTCATCTTCTTTACTATTTTGCTCCCTACTTCAGACACGTATTCGCACACATTGATAAGAGCCCCGAGTCTTCTGTTTTCCACTCTCAATGGTGCCAGCTCTCTTAGCCTCTCTTTGTATGTCAGATGGTCGAACCCCTGAATCATCTTAAAGACTGGACTCATTTATTTTCTTTGCTGGACTCAGGCCAGTAAGTTCATGTCTTTTGGTCAGACCCCAGAACTGGACCCAGCATTTCATATGTGTCTCACCAGTGCTGAAAAGAGAGCGTGTAACACCTCCATGGACCTGCTGGCAATGGTCTTACTAATGCATCTCAGCATGTCTGGCCTCTCATGCCCACAACCTTCATTCCTAAAGCCTTGTTAGGCCTTGGATCGCCCCTGGCAGAATTGTTACTATTGTTTTGGGTTGTTTGGGTTTTGTGGTTTGTTGGGGTTTTTTTTTTGTCTTAATTATGTTTATTTCTCATTCACATTTCAATCAGTTTCCCTGCATTTAAACTAATCTACTGAACAACTGACTGAATCGGAATCCTTAGCTCTGTGTTGGTAGATTTCTTTGGCAAGATATATAATCTGAGGTTGAGAGATCGGCATATCCAAGCAAATCAAATTTGTAGAAATATGCTTTTTAAAAGAATTTTAAAGCTTTGCAAAGTTAGCTTGTAAGATGGGGAAAAAGAAAGAAACATTGAACCAGCAAAATAAAACAATCCTTATCTCTGTTACAGAAGAGTGAGGTCAAAGAATCTTAATTGATTCAGGGAATAAGTCATAACTCATTTGAGGGATCTATTCTGGCAAGAGAATGTGGTTATTGTTGTTTGTTTTCTTTCAATTGGTTATGCCACAAGTGTTTGTAAATTCAAAGAGATGTTTTGCCCCTAGTAAGGTTGTTTGGTGTAACCACACCTTTTACTCAATACAAAGGGCACATGATCTGTTACAGATTGAAAAACTCATCTGAAATGAGGTAGGAATGCTATGGGCAATAGAAACTACCATGAGTGACCAATGGTAGAATGGAGCAACTATCCTACCAATTAGCAAAACAATAACAAGTAGGCATTAAAGCTGCTTCTGTTTGTCATTGCTTGGTGTTCTCCATGGGAATATAAGAATGTTGTTTTTCTTGTGTCATTTAACCTAGTCAGGGTTTCAAAATGGACATGACATGCCAGTGCCGTTTCATGATGCATCTTAACAATGAATTTAATGCTGTTCTCAGCCAGCAACATTTCTTCCTTCCCCAAAAATACCAGTTTTTTTCTCTTGGCTGCACAAGTTGGAGGAGCTGAACAGAATTCTGTAGGGTTGTCTGTGGTTTCCAATTGTAATATTGCATATGAAATGTAGCCAGAGTGTTTAGATGATGATATGTGACTGTTGGACTCTATATCTGAACAGATTTGTATTTTACGTAAACACAAAGTCAGAATTTATCTCTGAGCACATCTGTACTGTATTTTGTTTGTATGCTCTGTTTGTTAGCATCCAAAATTATTAAATAGAGCTTAAGCATGTGTAGAAATACATGCAACAATTCCTTTTAGTCCTGAGAGATACACTGTGTTTTTAGGGTCAGAAAGTGTCAATGTATTATTTGAATCTAACCACCTGTGTAGAATAGCTCATGGAGTTTCACTGAACTTTCCTTTGTTTAATGCAATAATATGTTATGGAATGAGGGAGTGTCTCCTAGGGAAGTGGAAATAAAATATTCTGCAATAGAAATGGAATGGAAGAGAAGGGTAGAGAAGGGTTTCTTTGAAATAGAATGAAAAATCTTATGTCAGGATGGTTTGTTAGTCAAATTTGCTTCCTGCTTGGATAGGAATCCTTTATTGCACCTTCGTGGGTGCAATTGTGTTGGTGTCTTTTACTTTACATTGAAGTGTATAGTGCAAACCCAAGAGCATGCATGCTGTACAAAATCATGTGTGACTAAGAAGGCAGTCTCTGTCCCGGGGAAGCTCTCTGTCCGCTGGAAAGGCAGCACCCCAGGCACACAGATCATGCAGACAGACTGTGGATGGTTTGAGGCCATGAGCTCTGAATGCAGCAAGTCAGATGAGAAATAACTAAAGTGTTTCGGGAAAAAAAAAACAAAATACAGTTGTGGCATTTCTGTTGCTCAGCAATTCAGCAATAGTTCTGCTGGTATGTTTCCCTGTTGAGTTGCAGTTCTTTTTCATTTTGGTGTTTTATGACTTGGCTGCCATAGACCAGGGAATTCGAAAATAATGTGTTTTGCTGCTTTGTGAGATGGAAGGCAGCATGCACAGCAAAGGCCATAGATACTAAGGGAATAGACATTGAGAAGTATTTTGTGAACCAGATAAATGTTAGAAGAAAGAAAGAACAGGAACAGTAATATAAAATTAATTTTATTGTAAAGCCATTGCCTGTGCTTAGTTTTCACTTTGAGTTTTGTTGTATAGTAGTATATTATGAGCACTTGACTTGTCTGAGCTCCTCTGGCCTTACAACTGCAGGAGGAAAAGGTGGAGAAAAGAGCAAAGGTGGTAGACTCCAAACTGTATTTGTCATCTCCTGTGGTGGCTCATTTGGCTGATGACTTAATGTTAAACTAGGTTAAATCAGTCTAACGTTATTACCAGGGCACCTCCAATAGGTGATGTTGCTGGATGTTTGTGGCTACCTCAGAACATACATCACCTGCTGTAAAGGTGTGGTGCAGAACTGTTTAAATTCAAAGATTCCTGTGCAAAGAAGTGGACACACATGTGCAAGCTGTGTAGCTACCAGAGTGGAGCTGTTAGAAAACATGTCTGGGTGAATTCTTTTCTTTCCTAGACCCACACCAGTAAGTTCATGTCTTTGGATCCCACCCGAGAACTGGGTCCAGCATTTCAGCATTGTCTTGCATGCCATACCCCAGTCATGTCTTCCCACAGTCTAGTCCATGTGATGCTGTCCTTTGCATAGAAAGGCCCCAAGTTTCTCCAGATCCTATCTACAGTTAATTTCATGATTAATAGTCCTAGAACTAGTCCATATCTCTTCAGTTTCTGGATGATTTTTCACCAAGTGAACTTACACTGTCATCAATGTCATCCAAACATAATTTTGAAAACTCTTTTTAAAAAATCAATATGCAAGCTTTAATTTTAAGATCGTAAGATAGTACCGTTTCCGTGATTTAATCCCATCTGGCAACTAAGCTCCACACAGCTGTTCACTCACTCCTCCCCAGCAGGATAGGGGAGAGAAACTGAAGAGTAAAGGTGAGAACTTGTGGGTTGAGATAAAGACAGTTTAATAGGTAAAGCAAAGCAAAACAACCAATTAATTCACAACATCCCATCAGCAGACAGATGTTCAGCCATCCCAAGGAAAGCAGGGCTTCATCAACTGTAATGTTTACTTGGGAAGACAAAGGCCTTCACTCCAAATGTCATCCCTTCCTTCTTCCCTGAGCTTTATATGCCAATCATGACGTCTTGCAGTATGGAATATTGCTGTGGTCAGCTGGGGTCAACTGTCCCTACTGTGCCTTGTCCCAGCTTCTTGTGCACTCCTAGTCTGCTCATTGGTGATATGGTGCGAGAAGAGGAAAGACCTTGTCTGTGTAAGCACTGCTCAGCAATAAATAAAACATCCCTGTATTATCAACAGTGTTCCCAGCACAAATCCAAAACCTAACTTTGTACTAGCTGCTATGGAGAAAAATAACTCTATCCCAGCATGAATCAGCACAATAGTGTATTAAAACCAGAAACCATATATTCTTCCATAAAATTCAGTTGCAAGGGACCTCTGGCATGTTATTCAGCAGCTTCAATTCTAAGTTAAAGGAATTTCTCTTGCAAGCCATTCTTATGTTCCACCTTTAAAAGAGTAAATTGCACCAGGAAATCTTATTTCCAGAGCTATTAAGGTACTTACAGTTAGCAGTTTTGACTGACTTTTCCACATTCGTTCCTGAAAAGCGTTTGTGTATTTGGATATTTAGGTTCATCACATCTTCTCCAGATCTTGCTGTAGCTTCAAGATAGAAGGTTTGGCTTCCACAACTGAAATGAAACTCCCAGTTCTTTCTAACTACATATACAAGACTTAATTTCCAAACCTGAAGCTCAGTTTTTCTGCATCACCTGTTGCCTGAAGCAATAAACTATATCGTAAAAGAAGTGCTAAAACATTTGTTCTGGAAGAGACTTCCTGTGTCTCAGTCCAATACTCTACCATTTTTTTTCAGTCTCATTTTGTAGCTTTTTTCATATTCCATTCTGAATCATGTTCCATTTTGAAATGCGTTCAGCATTTTGTGCTATTTATTTCTTTTACAAGCTCGATCAAACCCTTTTTCCTCTGGTGGTTAAATCTGCCTAATTTCTGGCGTAAATGTAATTCAGGTATTTTTATATGCCTTGGATTTTGAACCAGACCCCAGATTTATCTCAAATGGTTCTTTCTTATGAAGAAAGTGTTGATCTGCTTGAAGGAAGGGAGGCTCTGCAGAGAGATCTGGGCAGGCTGGATCAATGGGCTGAGACCAACAGGATGAGGTTTAACAAGACCAAATGCCGAGTCCTGCACTTGGGGCACAACAACCCTGTGCAGCATTACAGGCTTGGGGAAGAATGGCTGGAGAGCTGCCTGGCAGAGAAGGGCCTGGGGGTGTTGGTTGACAGCTGGCTGAATATGAGCCAGCAGTGACCCAGGTGGCCAAGAGGGCCAATGGCATCTTGGCCTGTATCAGAAACAGTGTGGCCAGCAGGACCAGGGCGGTGATTGTGCCCCTGTACTCGGCACTGGTGAGGCCACACCTCGAGTACCGTGTGCAGTTCTGGTTCGCTCACTACAAGAAAGACATTGAGGTGTTGGAGCGTGTCCAGAGAAGGTCAAGGAGGCTGTTGAAGGGGCTGGAGAACAAGTCCTGCGAGGAATGGCTGAGGGAACTGGGGTTGCTTAATTTAGAGAAGAGGAGGCTGAGGGGAGACCTCATTGCTGTCTACGGCTGCCTGAAAGGGGGCTGTGGCAGAGTGAGTGTTGGTCTATTGTCACAAGTGACAGGTGATAGAACAAGAAGAGAAGGCTGTAAGTTGCACCAGGGGAGGTTCAGATTAGACATCAGGAAAAAACTCTTCACTGAAAGAGTGGTCAGGCATTGGAATAGCTGCCCAGGGAGCTGCTTGAATCACCATCTCTGGAGGTATTTAAAAAGATGGGTAGATTTTCTTAGGTACATGGTTTAGTAAGGGGACAGGTACAGCTGAACTTGATATCTCAGAGGTCTTTGCCAAACAAATGATTCTATGAATCTTCTTCAAAATGGGTTCTTCCCACAGATTACAGTTTTTCAAGAACTACTGCAACATGGGTTCCTTCCACGAGGTGCAGTCCCTCAGGAACAGACTGCTCCAGTGTGGTTTCCCTGTGGGGTCAGAAGTGCCAGGAAACCTGCCCCGCCGTGGGCTGCTCTCTCCATGGGTCCACAGGTCCTGCCAAGAGCCTGCTCCAGTGTAGAGATTCCATGGGGTCACAGCCTCCTTTGGACACTCTGGTGTGGGGTCTGCCCTGGGCTGCAAGTGGTTCTGCCGCACTGTAGACCTCCATGGTCTGCCAGGGAACAGCTTGCATCGCTGGGGTTTTCACCATGGGCTGCTCTAGCAATTGGAGCACCTCCCCACCCTCCTTCACTTGACCTTGAGCTTTGATTTCTCGTATTTTGGAAGAACCGGTCTTATTTCTGGGCAGGTGTTTTTTCCTGTGAGACAAAGTTGTTTTTTTTTTAAAAAAAAGCCTTTAGCAAAACAAAAACAAACAAAGAAACAAGAATGCAGCTGTGTCTTAGCTGCTTCTGTTTGGTTGCTGGAAGAACACAAGTGCATGCAGAAATGTTTAGAATGTCAAAAAGAGAAAAATAGAGAGTAAGATGTGTTTACCACATCAACAAAATATCTGGAAACCTTATATTTGAAATTATGGATCATAAATGCTTTCTGATGATACATGCAATTGACACAGTATTTGTACATAAATAATTTGAATCAAACTTTTATATTCTATGAGTAAGTAGTCACTATGGAAATATTGCAAAAATTAGTGCAAAACAAGCTATTACTAAAATGTCTGAGTCTAGCATAATTAAAAGTATGCTTGCATTTCCAGTGAACAAGAGTTACTGAAAGGCAGAGACCTTACACAAAAGTAGAGGTCTGTTTCTTCTTTCTTAGGGATCACTATTTGAAGGAAAAGAGCCTGAAAATAAGTGGCGGCATTCTACTAATGCCAAGAAATTTAATTTTCTTTGTTATTGACCTAGAAAAAAGCTTCCAAAATTGTGGCATATATAGAAACAAAAGAAACATTTGATCCTTGCCTAAAAACACAGCAGAAGTCGGGCCTCACCTGATGAGTTGCTGCACAGTTAGAATCTCCCAGTCACAAGAAATGCAAGCAATCTAAACAAGGATTCAGTGTTTTTTAAAAAACCTATTATATTTGAAACACAGTTAATGATTTGTATAAGTCACTGAATTAAAACATTATCTCTCCCTTTATTTCTTGGGTGCCTGATGGCATCAACAAGAAATTGTCATAATAATTTAAATACCGATCAGTAAAAGATGTGAGAACCTCAAATAGGTCTTGAAAAACAAAGTTATATATTTTACTGAGATGTAAATGATTAGGAAGGCTGGTAATTTTTGTTACCCCCTTAGCATGATTGAAAAATAGGTATTACTTTTTGAGTCTCAGGATCCTTGTGACTAAAGAATGATTAGAAACACATGCTTGGATTTAATTAAGAAATGCAGAGCCATGTGCTGGATTCTCGGCTTTTTCTTCTTTCAGTTTACATAGTGCAAAGAAAAATGGAAAATATGTGCCACATCTTCTAAATTCATGAATTTGTTGCTCACCATTTCAGAGACATTTTCCAGTTGCTTTGCAAATTCTTGTCTAAAGCAGAGGTGTGATGTGAGGTTGGGGAGTTTATCTCTCCAAATTTTTGTGGTGTTCTGCCAGCCCATGTAAGTGTATGTCCCTGCTGGAGTCCTGTCTGCCTGAGACACAGGGAGAATTTAAAACATGGTAGATAAAAGGCTTCAGAGTCTAATCAGTCACCTAATTAGCGGTGAACAGCATTAACTAAAAAAGTGTTTTCTGATTATCTGGTTTAGATCTGCTTTCAAATGTAGGAGAATTGTTGTAAGAGGAACCCTCTAAAATCCTAGCTACTATAGTTCCAGTTAAATACTTTTTGTTGCTGTTGTAATGAGAAAAACAGTAATAAGACAAAATTGATTGTCATGTAGAACACTGTTTTATTTTTAAAATGGAGCCAGAATGAAAACAGTGAAAACAGTCTGACAGATGACCTCTTCAGTCCTGATGACTTCCTAAAAGCAGAAACGCATTTGAATGGCTAAGCGTCAACTTGGCCGAAAGACAGGAAATGTTTAGAGGATGCCTGTTACAGATGTAAGAAAGAAGTGTAACAATGCTGCTTTCAAATGTGGAAAGCAAACACAGGTATTCATATAAATATTTCCTGAACCTGTTAATTTATTGAAAGGCTTATATCTTGCTACCCTTTTATATTTTGTTTTCTTTGTTATTGTGAGGAATTCAGTACGCACCGAAAGTATGAACTCTACCAAAATCTTTTCTGTAGCCTTTTTCACACATTAGTTTAATAATGAAAATTGTTGAAAGAATAATTGTTCCTAAGAGAAAGTGGTTTGGAAACGAGGAGGCTGTTAAATACAGAAGGCATTTTAAGGAATTCTGATGTTTTTCTCCTAATCTAGCTCAGGAAAAAGGGTGTGTTTCTCTAGTAAAGCTTTGTCTTGTGGTATCTGTGGCATAGCTAGAGTTAAGAAAGTAAAGCTGATTGGTTGTCAGGAAAAAACACAGTCATCCACTTTTCCCAGAAAGTGGTAACATGGAGTTTAGGTGGCATAACAAGAACATACACCACGAATTACATTATATATATTTTTAAATTCCTACTTCTGATCAACTGTAAATCGTAATATGTGGTTGAAGAAGAGGTGGAGTGTGTGAGTATCTTAACAGACTCCTTTCATACATGCAAATCTCTTTTTCTAAAACCAGATTAGGCTTATCTAGATCTAGTTCATGATGTTTAACAAACAACCATTTTCTGTCTTGCTTTAGAAATTGAATATTTGTGCTCTTTACCTTCTGAGTATGTTGTGTTAACCTATGATGAACAAAGATTGTCAGGAAATTATTCAGATGGCTTACTGGTAAAGCTTGGTATATCCGGTAAATTTCAGCAGTTGAGTGTGTTCCCAATAATCTGTATTTACAGATATCTTTAAAGATAGACTAGCAGCAAGCAGTTACTGCAAACTAATATGAGTGATCAAAGTATGGTTTTGCAATATTGTGCTTAAAGCTAAATCTATGTTTAAGGATTTGTGATCACTCCTTTTTTTTTTTAAAAAAAAAAAGCGTGATTGCTGGTGTATTCCGCTGAGGTCATCTGTTAGTGAAATAACTGGAGATAGTGGATACATCATGTGTTTAAGCAATATTTTTATATCTTTGGTTTTGTAAACACAGAGATAGGGAAAACCAAAATAAATAGAGGTAATTTCCTATAAACATCATACCTGTCATTAATAAAGCAACCAGGAAGAGAAAGTACTTTTGTACAGAAAGTACTGTTCTTTTGCTTTGCAATTGTCTATTCAGGTAGTACTGGTGTATGACTGGATAGGTCATATCTAGTATTTCAAAATCACTTCTCATTTACTTAAGAGGTTTTTGAAGTATTTGTAACACTACTTTTCTGGAATTTATTTTATTTTCCTTCTTTCTTCCGTTTCGTTTGTTTTTAAAAGTATGCTGATTTCATATCAGTGTCACATCTCTGTATCAATTTGATGCAGATGCTGAATGTTTAGCCAGGACTGCTCTTCCTGTAGCCACTGTTCCCTTATGTAATGAGCTTACTGAACTGGCAGCCTTTAAGAAAAAGGCTACATTTACTAGAATGTTACAATTGTTTGTGACCCACAGAATAAAACCAGTGAGTGTGCTGTTACAGACATCGCTTTTCAAATCCAGTAGAAGAAAGAGGTACAGTGTTGTTTACCTGTCACTGATTTCTGTATAAGCTGTTCTTAGCTGTGTTCAATAAACCTTGTTAGTTTGCGCAGTGGATGTTTTACTGTTACAAATGGCCCAGCCCTGACTAGGCTTGCTGCTTTCTGTGCTTCAAACATGTTGTCCACAGTTCGCTTGCTAGGAAGCTGTGAAAATACTTCCAAAAGCACCTACCCAATGCATTGATGAATCGACATAAATAAGTCGAATTTAATTAGAGTAAAACCCCCCAGTGGTTTGTATATTCACTCAAAAAAACCTGGGAGGTTTTCAGTTTTTTCCAGTTGTTGTATAACATCAATGCCATTTTTCAAAATTCTTGGCAATCAATAGTGAGTCTTCTACTGTAAAAATCATCTTGGTTGTCTTTTTTCTTTCTTTAAAGTAACACAATTTGGAGCATACATAGCCATTGCCCTGTTGTATGCAACCAGGATTTCTCCAGGAGCATTAGATGCTCTTGTCTTCTCATCATGCTGTGAGTGACTGCTAGCTTATTCTTTCATTACCATGGCAGGAAAACAGTAGTTGATCAATTACAACAAAAGCAACAGTAAAAGCAATTCCCTTTTTATTTAAATGTTAAAAAGTGATAAGCTGCAAGTGCACTTGAAACTAAATTATATGGTTGGGATAAGTAGCTGACATTTACAGAATGCCAAAAAGTAGGAAAAGAGGGCAAAGTTTGCTTACTGAATCGTTAGTAGTAGAAAATCAAGTTTAAATGGTTAGTTTTTTTTAATTACATTTACTTACATTACATTTATGACAGCACAAGGGAATGAAAGGATGGGTTTGAGGGGGAAGATTATAGGCAGCCTGTTAAAAGTAGATTGATGTTCATAGTATCACAGTATCACAGTATCATAAGGTTGGAAAGGACCTCTAAGATCATTGAGTCCAACCTATATCCCAACACTAACACCAACACTAACACCATCATCTAAACCATGGCACTCAGTGCCTCATCCAGTCTCCCATTAAACACCTCCAGGGTCGGCGACTCCACCACCTCCCTGGGCAGCGCATTCCAATGGCCAATCACCCTTTCAGTGAAGAACTTTTTCCTAACATCAAGTCTAAACCTCCCCTGACGAAGCTTGAGTCCATGCCCTCTAGTTCTGTCACTGGTCACCTGAGAGAAGAGACCAACCCCTGCCCAACTACAACCTCCTTTTAGATAGTTGTAGAGAGCAATGAGGTCTCCCCTGAGCCTCCTCTTCTTCAGACTAAACAGCCCCAGCTCACTCAGTCACTCCTCGTAGGGCTTGTGCTCCAGCCCCTTCACCATCTTCGTTGCCCTCCTCTGGACACTCTCCAGCATTCTGACATCTTTCCCAAACTGGGGGGCCCAGAACTGTACGCAGTATTCAAGATGAGGCCTGAGCAGTGCCATGTACAGGGGGACAATAACTTCTCTGATCCTGCTCGCCACACTATTCCTGATGCAGGCCAGGATACCATTGGCCTTCTTGGCCACCTGGGCACACTGCTGGCTCATGTTGAGCTTCCTGTTAACCAGCACTCCCAGGTCTCTTTCTGCCTGACTACTCTCCAGCCACTCTGTCCCCAGTCTGTAGCTCTGCATGGGATTGTTGTGTCCAAAATGAAGTACCCGACATTTGGACTTATTAAACATCATCCCATTAGAATTGGTCCATGTCTCCAGTCTGCCCAGGTCCCTCTGTAGGGCCATACTACCCTGTAACAGATCAACCCTTCCTCCCAGCTTGGTATCTTCTGCAAACTTGCTGATGATGGATTCAATCCCCTCATCCAGATCATCAATAAAGATATTAAATAGGACCGGACCCAACACCGATCCCTGAGGGACACCACTGGTGACCGGCCGCCAACTGGATGAAACACCATTCACCACCACTCTCTGGGCTCGGTCATCCAGCCAATTCCTAACCCAGCACAGAGTGCTCCTGTCTAAGCCTCAGGCTGCCAGCTTCTCTAGGAGTCTACTGTGGGAGACAGTGTCAAAGGCCTTGCTAAAGTCCAGGTATACCACATCCACGGCCTTCCTCTCATCCACCAGGCGAGTCACATGGTCATAAAAGGAGATCAGGTTGGTCAGACAGGACCTACCCCTCCTAAACCCATGCTGGTTGGGCCTGATCTCTTGGCTGTTCTGCAGGTGCCACATGATTGCACCCAGTATTATCTGCTCCATAATTTTACCTGGGACCGAGGTCAGGCTGACAGGTCTGTAATTACCTGGATCATCCTTACGGGCCTTCTTGTGGATGGGCGTCACATTGGCCAACTTCCACTCTTCCGGGACCTCTCCGGTGAGCCAGGACTGTTGAAAGATGATGGAGAGTGGCTTAGCAAGCTCGTCTGCCAGCTCTCTCATCACTCTAGGACGGATCCCATCCGGCCCCATAGACTTATGAGGGTCCAAGTGCCTCAGCAGGTCTCTAACTTCCTCCTCATGGATTGCAGGAGGGCCATATTGCACCCTGTCCCCATCAACCACTTCGGAGGACCAACTCTCAAGCGAACAGACATCCTTACTGTTGAAAACTGAGGCAAAGAAGGCATTAAATACCTCAGCCTTCTCTGCATCTTTGGTTACTATATTTTCCTCCACATCCAACAAGGAGTGGAGGTCACTGCCGCCCTTCTTTCTACCATTGATATATTTATAAAAACTCTTCTTATTGTCCTTAACAGAAGTGGCCAATTTGAACTCCAGCTGGGCTTTTGCTTCCCTGATTTTTTTCCTACACGACTTAACAACATCTTTGAACATGACCTGGCTTACGTCCCCTTCTTTCCAACGGTGATACATCCTCTTTTTCTTACTTAGTTCCTTCAGAAGCTCCTTACTCATCCAGGCCGGCCTTCTGCCCTACGACTCTTCTTACAACACATGGGGACAGCCCACTCCTGCGCCTTCAAGATTTCATTCTTGAAGTGCATCCAGCCTTGATGGACCCATTGGCACTAAGAACTATTTCCCAGGGTACTTTCCTGACTAGTTCCTTAAATAATCCGAAATCTGCCTGCTGAAAGTCCAGCATCGATGTCCTCTTCCTGGCTTTTCTTGTTACATTGTTTACAGAGAACTCAATTATCTCATGATCACTACACCCCAGACAGCCTCCGACAACAACATCACCCACCAGCCCTTCTTTGTTTGTAAACAGCAGGTCGAGGAGAGCCTCACCCCTGGTAGGCTCACTCACCAGGTGCGACAGAAAGCAGTCCTCAATACACTCTAAGAACCTCCTGGACTGCCTCCTCTCGGCAGTGTTAAGTTCCCAGCGGATATCCGGAAGATTAAAGTCTCCTAAAAGAACAAGGGCAGCCAATCTAGAGGCAGCCTCCAGCTGTTTAAACAATAGAAGATCCACCTCCTCCTCCTGGTCGGGCGGTCTATAACATACTCCAACCAGGAGGTCAGACTTGACTGTCCCTCTGACCCATACCCATAGGTACTCAATCTGGTCATCACTGATCTCGACATCCAGGGTTTCCTTAGTAGAGGGGGCTACTCCTCCACCCTTCCTCTCATGCCTGTCTCTCCTGAAGAGCCTGTAGCCTTCCCTGGCAGCACTCCAGTTATGAGAGTCGATCCACCACGTTTCCGTGATAGCAACTATGTCATAGGTCTCCCGCTGAACCAGGACTTCTAGCTCCTCCTACTTTTCACATTCTTTAAATGTTGGGGCATTTCATCTTACAGAATGTGTTTACTTTTATATGAAAATCAGGCAGACATTCTTTAAGGATGGTGATTTTTCAATTTTATTCAGACATATCTGATTTAAAATAATTTGTTCACTTTAAGCTAGCTACAGTAGCATGCAGACCACAGACTGCTAGGCTGTGCAACAGAGGTGGTGTACAATTGGCACAGTCCTGTTCAGACTGCATTTTAGTGAAAGTGTCCTGAGTTATGTTCACATGCAAGTGTGAAGTTTGATAGTTTAGCCCCCTGTAGATGCCACAGATGATGTTATTTTGTGTGGATTTTCTTCCCTGAGGTACTGAACGTGTAACATTTGAAATGGCATTGAATGTAACAAATCTGTAGCGCTGGTTTTACACAGCACTTTTGATGCTGCATTGAGCTTTAAAAAATTGGCATCAGTTATTTGTTTGGTGAGTTTTGCATCTTCTCTAAGGTATTGATGATTGAACTAAGCTAAACAGAAAGAAAAAGAAGGACTTTTATTACCTATTCACTTCTTTCGTGTACTGTTCTTCATTTTCTAAGCTTGAAAAGCAATACCATTTTTCCTTTCATACTGTTCCCAGTTTTCTTTCAAGCACTTGTTTTCTGCTTTATGTTTTTTTTATTGCATGTTCTGTTTCCCCAAACTCCAAAACCACAAGTTAGTCTACATGTTTTCTATTTGCTGCTCCTTCTATTCTGAAGTCTTTTTTCTCACTTCCTTTCTTATTATCCAACTTTTCACTTTTGGCAGACCTCCTGGCCCATTCTGCGTGCATCCACTGCTTGCTTCTCTCACCACATTGTCGCTGTTTGTCTGTCTTCTCGCTACAGTGTGCCCGTCCTCTGCTTCCCACTGCATCTTGCCATCTCCACCTATCTCACCTCTAGATATCTAGATAGATACTGATGCACGTGTCTTTTTCTGTTGCCCTATCTGGGAGGGCTTCTCTTTTTATTTTCAAAGGTCGTTTGTGTGCTATGAGGACCTTCCCTTGTGCGTGCCTTACCACACAGGGTAGCTGCTTTCTCAGTATAGTTTGATCACATATATTGGTCTGTGCTGGTTAGGTTAGAAAGTGAGGAGGCAGAGATTAGAACTAAGTCCATGAATTTGTTGGTATATCAAGAGAGTATCAAACACTGTTACCAGATGGAGATGTGGAAAGCTTTTGTTTCATGAGGGAAGGGTATCATGGTGATATTTCTGCTCTTATCAAGAGCCTCAGGAAGACACTGCTATGATCTTCTTTCACCAAGTCATTGCTATATGGGCTGTAATGCTTCAAAAGACTGGGAGTAATTTCTCCTAACCACAGATAGTTCCTATTATAGTTGATTATATAAAGCTTTTTTTGTGATCAGAGTTAATATAAAACACTTTCAGGGCATATTTCATCTCACCTGTCCCAAACGTCCTTAAAGTGGATTGAATCATGTTCCAGAATTGCCCAATTTTCTCTGTTGACTGCAAAGGCAATTTAGATGATTATCAGGGAAGTAAATACCAACATGTGATCAGATGAGTTTTGCTCGCTGTTTTTTGTACAGACTCAGACAGAAAGAAGACAAATGTATTGAGACAGACAAGTAATTTGATAGTTCAGAGAAGGTATTCAGCACATCTCTTAGCATGACAAACTTGCACAAATGGGGAGACAAAGCTGAGGTAGAAAAAGATTGTGCTAATGAAGCATCTGATGAGTCTGCTAATAAGGAAGAAGTCCTGTGTTATAACAAGAGCTGGTGTAAATATTGTGGTGAGTTAAAATTAGCCAGAGGAGTTTAATACTTACTTTCATAGCTGCCAGTCTAAGTTTGCAATGTTGCATCTTTCTAAATTCCCTTGAACTGACATTGTTTACTTTTTGCTCTTTTTGTCTTGTGTGAAGAGAACCAGTTCCCTGGGTGCATTTGACAATCCTCCTCCAGGTTAGACTGTGATGAAAATTTATCTGAAAAGGACTTGGCTAACGTTGAGGCTATTCCATTGATGCTTGTGAAAGTTTTAATTGGTCTGTCAGAATACATTGTGCTCATGGCTGACATCTTATCTATTTTGGCCAAATCCCTCCTGATAACCTCTTAAAATCCTTTTAACTTTTTCTAGTGCTCAGTGAAATGGTGTTTCCAGGTAAACCTTAACCGTTTTCATCATACATTCGGATCACACTAACTGATAAAGTATCTGAAGAAAGAACTAAAAAGTTGCCTCTTTGTTTCAACAGTGTCAGCATGTTTAATAGGATTTCACCTCTTTCCGCAAAGCTTGTCGGTTTAGGCTGTCAGCCTTAAAATAATATAATTCCTCTTACAATTACTGTATAGAATATGATGTTCACTTATCAAATGGACATTACTTAAGTAATGATAGTCTTGCATAAATTTGTGAAATGGAACCAGAACAGCAATTTTCATTACTGTGCTGTGTAGCCCTGGAGGAGTATTTGAGTAAATCAAAATAATTTCAAATGATTGCTGTGTACTGCCCATTTCTAGTACTATGGAGTACAAGAATAACTTTGTGTACTCATTTGTAATAGCCCTTACAGAATTAAGTTTTTGAGGATAAATAAAAAAAAAAACCAACAAACCTCCAAAACAAAACTTCAAAAGCAACCCAAAGCAAAAAAAGGAAAAAAGTCAAAAGACTATGGGCTTGCCATAGAGAACCAAGTTGTAGATAGCTGTATTTTCTGCATTTTCTGTAGCTGAAGTGGCTGTGCTTACAAGTGGTGAACTTTCAGTTCCAGTCCTTCCATCAGCAGGAGTCTGCCCACCATGGTCCTGCACCTTCCACCTCCTGTGGCTGGCCACTGGTGTGCTGCACTATCTCTCCTCTCCTCTTGTCTGCACCGGTAGTTGGCAGGCCGTGCTTCTCACATGAGTTCACCCTCCACTTCAGGTGCCATCTCTTAGGGCAGTGCTTCAGACTAATGGATGCATCTTTCCGATCATGGACTAATGAAAATATAAACCAGGCTTCTCTTTTTAGTAATCTTTTCTTTTCCTTTATTGGTGGCAAGAGGCTTTTGTTTATCACAGCCAGTGCTTTTCATTAGACAAAGTACACTGCTACAAATGAAGCACCCAAACTAATTACCCATAAATCTTTGTTTATGGGTAATTAGTGTTAACTCTTTCCAAATCAAATTTACTCCGATGGACAAACTATGAAGCTTAGACTTTCCACCATCTGATAGGAGCAGATTTAAAACTTAAGGGAATAACTTCACATCTTTAAATTCTAGTCAGGGAGATTAATAGAGCAAACTGGAAGAAAACAAGCTAACTTTTATTATTTTATATTTCATTTTATTAATGATACTGGCACTAGACCTTTCTGATAACTATAGAAAATGTGCTGAGTGGTGTTCCTCCTTTAGTAACAAAATGTGATACTCTTAGAAGTAATCCCTTAATGGAAGAAGGATAATGAAGATGGAACTGAAGTGGTTATTTGTGTGACATACTAAATGGGAAGTTTGCTGATTTTGTTTTTCTTAATATTTACAAAATCATGTTGAATAGTAGGTTAGCAATAGTTGTTATTTTCAGCAGGAAGCTAAGCACATTTGTTGAGACATTGAAAATCAGTCTTTTCCAGCCTGTTTGTTTTAAAAAAAAATCAACAGAATGATGAAATCTTCTCTGTCCTCTTTCACAAAATCTGTGCTGTTTCACAGAAATTGACAAGCCTAGAAGTTCCCCATAACTGCAAATTACTTTTGCTGCCTATGTTATTGTAGTATGACTACAATAAATGTATAAATTCAAGTAACATCTATTTAGCCATGGTACACTAATCCAGGAAAACGTCTGTAATTATTGTTACCACTAACTGCATATAAAATATCTCTTGTGGTGAAATCATAGTCTGAAGTACAAGCTTCATGCTCATTACGGTCCTGAGTAACGGTAACAGTATTATCAAAGGTTGATTGATCATTAATCTTTGTGATGGTGACTTTGAACAGGCAGCAAATATATGTTTCTTTAGCTTTGAATGGTTTGGATTTCCTCTGTTAGACATTCATTTTTCCTAAAGCCTAGGCACAATATTTATCTCTATTACCTTGTAAATAGTAATGAGCATGCTGTGCGTATTTCCCTTTTGCCATCTGTGGCTTATTAAAACATTTGGTAGCTTGCTACTGGCTGAGTGTTGTCTGAATGCCTCCTAAGTTTTCTTTAAAGATACCTTCCGGTTTGTCCAAGTTGCTTAGTAGTAAAAGACTTCACTGGGTAGTTTGAGTCAACTCTGAAAAATTAGCAGTGACTGAGGAATTATCCATGAGGTTTTGTGAGACTGTAAGATGTTATTTGCTATGAGAAGGGATATTCTTCATCGGAAATTCATATATGTTTGCTGGGAGGCAGTAGGCTGCAGCTAAATACCAATGTCCAGGAAATTGAGCAGATTTCTAGAAATTTTGATGATGGCAAAACACTGTTACTAAACATAGTAAAGGAAAATTTTCTTTTCATTACCAAAAAGTGCAAATGAAATAAGTAAAACCAAAACACTTTGACTGGATATGTTGCATTTATTTCTATTTCCATAATTAGTACTCTCTTCTTCTCTCACCCTCTTGTGACCATGCTAATATTTTTGTAGTCTGGTGATGAATTATGACATGCTTTCCTTTCTGTTAAATGTAGTATGGAAGAATCTCTGCTTAAAATTGTGTACTTAGTTTCTAAAATGCTGCCTCCAGTTCTTGTGCGTTCGTGAAATGTTGTGATTTCCATGCTGCAGTGAAGAACAGATTCAGCTCCTTGGAGTGTTTGGAGTCACTGTTTTATTCACTACTCTTGACTGTACCTCTTTGGTGGGGATCCTTTTGAATTCATTGGCACCAAATCATTGAGTGGAAGGTCAGTGAGTCAATAGCACGTGCAATATGGTCTTAGACCACCTGAACAAAAGGAGTAGTATCTGACTCAGTACAATACAGATCACCTTCTCTCACGTGGCTAGGAAAAGGGGTTTTTGTAAACGTACTTCAGTTTTCCTGCTGAAAAACACACTTGAAATATCCTAATTCTGTCTGTCCTATTTCTTTCATTTCTTCTGAGAGGAGAGGGAGGTTTGGGAATAAATAACAAGAATATTGTTTGAAATTGTGACATACTGAAGTACTTGCTGCTTGTAACAACATTTGCCCTTAGCCCTGAGCTCTTGAGAGCAATCCAGTGTCGAAAACTAAGAACTGTTTCAAGACTCAAATGAATCAGCTGGCGAAATGTGAGTCTTCTGAGTCAGGGTGGCCTTTTTAGGATTTCTTTCCCTCTTTTTTTCTATAGAGTTTTGCTGTATGGCCAGGCTATCTCAGTCTCTCCGCAGCAGTATTTCAGTTTTCTGCCTGTGGCTAGGCCCACTTGCTAAAAGACTCACAGATGGACTGTGTCAGAAGTTAAGGTTTTTCACTGCAGGTGCAACACGTGTATTTTTAAATGTCTTGGTTTTACCTTTCAAAAAAGGCTGGTGTAGCCCTTTGTAGGAGGTTGGTCTAGCTTGACTTCCCCAAAGAACTTAAATGGAAGAATAATGTAGCACTTGGAAGTTGGTTTCTCAGGTAATGATATCCCTGGCACAGACTGGAACAAAACCTGTATTTTAGCAAGAAGCAGAGGTTTTGCCTCAGAACAATGATTCAGGAAATTTACTTAATTTTCTGTTATTGTAGCTCAACACTGCAAACCAGCCCCCACAACAAGCTTAGGTCTTACTGGAGCTACTCGTGAAATCTATGATGAGGAAGTGGTTTTGCCCTTTGATAAAAGCTGAGGTATCTGAACTACATCTCATTTCTTTTTCATTTCTCACTTCTGTTGGGTTTTTTTAAGGGCTTAATAGACCCATGTTAGAAGAGTGATGCCGCTATAAGAAGATGTTTTTTCACTTTTGCAGCAATGAAAGCATAAATTTAATCTCTAGTTACTCATCTTCACAGATTTTACACTACAACGCTGCGCAATTAGGTCCTAGTCTTAGTCCATTTCTGATGGCAAATTTGCCCTGCAGATAAACTTTGCATTTATGCTACTATGGAAGGCCCATCAAAGACAAAGGACTTGAAAAGTACTGTAATTGGCTAAATGTAACCGCAGGGGAAAATCCAGAGGTATTGGAGTATGTGTGGGGTAGCATTGTGTTGTTCAGGTACCACACTTTTTTTTTGTTGAGGTGACTGACACAATGGCTTAGAAAATTCCTATTCAAAAATAAGATTATTGATAAACATTTTTTTATCTGCCATATATTGTTGTCTTGTGGTAAGAGATCCTGCGTTTGCACTGCACATAAACTTTTTGGCAAAAGCAACTTACTTCACAGAAGCCATTGTACAGGAGCTGGTGATTCATCACAGTCTGAATTTCCAAAAAGAAAGCTGCATAGCTTTCCAAAATGAGGGCTATTGAGGATAAAGCTTTGTGTCGAAAAATTGACCTGACACTATTACAAGTTCATATTCATCCAACTTTCAGTTGAAACTTTTTTTCAGGCTTGGTGGGCAAGTAATTGGATTTCCTGTGAAGAATTCCCCTGCTGTCTTAGTAATACAGTTGTTCTTAGGTGCGATCTAACTCAATTTTTTAAAGGCACTAAAGGAAAAAGAAGAAAGAGTGAATGTATTTTCTATACATTTTTCTTCCATGGTGTTATATGAAGTTCTCTGATCTTCACCTCATATGTGCATTTCAGTAGCCTTACCTGAAACTTTGTTCTGAAACCAACCTACTGAAAGTTGAGTTACACCAAGGACAGCAATGTACACACAGTGAAGCAGTAACCTCTGAATTTGGTGTAGTTGGAGTTGTACTTCCATGTTTTCAAGTGGAAGTCTGAGATAATGTGTAAGTCTGGGTCGGCTCTATGCTTCCATTCAACAGAAGTCAGGAAGCCAGATTAGTCAAAATGCTTTAAGACATGCGGTGTTTCTAGTCCTCAATGTTTACCCACCAGCTAAATAGAGATTTAAGAAGTAGTATTTGAGGCAGGGGAAATAATTTAATGTTAACGTGGATGTTATTGAGTGCAGCTAATTTAAACTCTTAGCTGAATGCCCACTGTTTTAAAATGCAATAATGCCAGGTGTAATTAAGTGTTTAGACTCCTTGTGGGATAGAGGCCTTTTTCTATGCATTTTCTGCAATACTTGAGAGGGAAGCCCCACTGGAAGCTAGTAAGAAATCTGCTGCTGCACTTCCAGCAGGAATTAGCAGCTACTGGTCCAGGCACTGCAGCAGGGGTGGCTTGAACTGCTGCATTTTAAATAGTGTTTCACCAGCCAACCTAACCTACATCTAAAGGATTAAAGTTCTACAAATCATATTCTGTGGAAGTTACAGGCTGAGGAATATTAGCAAGCACTAGTTTGATCGCTGTTTATTTAAAAACAGTGTATGTCTTTTGTTGGCCGTGTACTTACGTAAGGCTCCTTTTGTTTGTCTGCCAAATGCAGTGGAGGACGAATATCAAAAATATCTTGTTGGTCTATCGTGTTGCATTTGCAGGCCAGCCTGAACAGGAATCAAAGTCCTTTCACTTCAAATATTAGAAAATCAATAGAACAGCTCAAAGTCGTAGAATCAAAATCTAAAAAGGTATGGATGCTTTTGTTGTCAAAATCAAACCAGACAGAACTGCAATGATATTGACTTTCTTTTTCAGAACTGTGTATGTTTTTTCCACCAGCCTTGCCTTCTTCAAAGATTAGTTTTATTCATTGTAGAATGTGGGAGTCCTAGGTTTTTTTGCCCCCTACACTATGTTTGTTTTGTGGAATTTTTCATTTTCTTTGCGAGTTGTGAAAGAATGAGGGAGAAGTGAGGACTGCAGTTGTGCACAATTGCCTGCAAGTACTGTTTATGTAAATATTGATATTTAAAAGAAACTTTTAGATCAGATTTAAGAATGGCTTATAAGTTCACTGTGGAAAGAAAAGTTTTTTTGATACGCTTTCACATAAAGCGCAAGTTGTGAGAATTTCCGAATTCACATGTATGTGCTCTTTTAAATGAAGACAATAGTGGTAATTCTATAGAATATGCATTTTTAAAATATAATTTTTATTTGTATATCAGTAGCTTTGTCAATTATTTTTTTGTTTTATCCAGTTGTTAACTTAAAATAATGCATTTTATTTTGAAGTCTAGAAATAGTAATTTCATTCCTGCAAATCCATTTTGATCTTCTAGTGTATATAACGAAGAGTGAATTAATGTGTTTTAACTTTATACTTCTGTAAACTGTACAAAAAGTCTTTATGGAAACCAATACTGGACTTTAATGCGTTACTGCAGTTTTGTCTGCACAGATTTCCATGTCTCTGTAATAGGTACAGTTTTCTTGGCACTGTTCATTCTTTCACCTGATTTGTTTGGACAAACTAGGTTGTGTCATCATTCTCTGACTGCATGAAGCACAAACTAATTTATTTTTCAAAAATCAATTCAGAACTTAGGGAGTTTAATCCAAATTAAATTTACAAGAGATTACATTGAGGACTGTATTTGTACTGAGTTGATTCAAAATGCAGTATAAAACCTGGTGGGCATGGTATGGAGATGCTGACCTACATTTGAAAGGAATGATTTTACTACTTCCAGTGAAAGTACTGTCAGTGTTTATTTCATTGTAAAAACTTCAGTTCTAGGAATTTACCCTTCCTACTTACCTGTGACCAAATAAATATCTGTCTGTTTAATTTTGGTTCCCATTTCTGTTTCAGAGGCAGAAGCTTTTTGTGGTTATGCAGGAGGGAAAGCTTTTTCCAACCTGGCTCAAATTCTGTATATTTTCTTGCCTTAGCTTTTCTCTCTCTGCCAGTCTCCACTGTGGGTCTAACCTCATCCTGCAAATTCCATTTTCTTCTTTATGTACAAATTCTGCTGATCACTTCCACCTCCTTAACACCCCTCCTGGGTGTCCCTGCCTTCCTTCCATCTGTGCTGACACCACTATTTTTGACTGCGTGTACTTGAAGTGTGACCATGCCTTTTCTCTCAGCTTTGCAGTCTGGACTTTTTAGCACAGACAGAGCGCTATGGTGCTGTTACCCAATCTCTGTAATAATGTCCTTCTAAAATAACTGTGAATTCAATAACACTTGACAGTAATAAAAAGAAAAATAATCCAGAATACTCAACAAAATGTTTTTAGGGGTACAAGAGTTTTACATTTAATATTTCCAAAACATTTTTCAAATTTGCGTGGAAAACAACACACATGTAGAGATCAGTCATTGAGTGTCAATCTAATTTTACATATTAAGTGGTACTTCTGCCACTTTAAATTTTTCATGCAATCATTGGACTAATGGTTGAGTGAAGGTTTTTTTGTCGGTGAAGTATTTGAACTAGAGGAAAACCAGTTCTATACTAATGCTGAATTGTGTTCGTAGTAGCTGTGGTGTATTCCATGCACAGGATGTTATGATGTTTCTCTTGAGTGTCCTTGTAGGCGGTATCACATAGAAGTGACTGTTTTTATTGTCTGTTATGACCGAGTAATTAATGTGTATACCTGATTTTTTGTTTTTATGTAAATTCAAAACTGAATATAGAAACGTTTGTGTAGTAAAGCATATAGCATATATAATAAAGTGGTTTGGGTTGTTTTTGTTGTTCTTTAGCATTTTCACAATTATAAATGGGCTTTTAAAAGTAAATCTTCAACATAATCGTTAAGTAGCTTTCCAGACAGAAACACATATGTCAGGAAAAGAGAATGTTTTCTACAATGTCGGTGAAATACAATATTTTCTAAAATGCGGGAATTCTAATTTTTACTGCTCACTAAGTTGGCCAACCATATATTCCAAGAGCATGCCTTTTTTCGTATTGTTCCAGCTAACTTTAAATAATCTACGTTTGAATTCAGGCAACCTGTTCCAGGCAGATATGCAAAAAACCAACAGCTGTATGCTCCTTTAAGCCAAATTTTCTTTAGAATTTAAGAGGTCTGCAGTTGCATACACAAATACACATGATAAAATATTTCATACAAGTGCAGGGTTATGTATTTATCCGAAGATAGCTGGATATACAGGTATGTATGTATACACAACCTACAAAGAGGGAAGAGCTAGCAGAATCTATTCTAAACATACCAACACAACATAGTGAGTAATCTTGTGGTTGGACTCATCTGGAGCATTGGAGACTTAATTTCTGGCTTCTAGTCTGAACTGGGCTTGGATTGCTTGTCAATCACACACTGCAGTGTACTTCTGCAAGTGATTATTACCTGCTCAGGCTTAGGGTCTTCTCAGTTTCTTCTCCTGAAGGTGTTCATATCCTATCATAGAATTATATCATAGAATGGTTTGGATTGTGTGGGACGTTAAAGATGATCCAGTTCCAATTCCCCTGCCATGACAGGACCGCCTTCCAATAGAGCAGGTTGCTCAAAACCCTACCCAATCTGACCGTGCACACCTTCAGGGATACGACATCCACAACTTTTCTGGGCAACCTGTGCCAGTGCCTCACCCCCTCACAGTAAAAAATTTCTTCCTAATATACTAAACTAAATCTATCCTCTTCCAGTTTGAAACTGTTACCCTCACCCTATCCCTGCACTCCCTGATACAGAGCCCCTCCCCAGCTTTCCTGTAGGCCCCCTTTCAATACTGGAAGGCTGCAATAATGTCTCCCTGAAGCCAGCTCTTCTCCAGGCTCAACAAGCCCAACTCTCTCAGTCTGTCCTCATATGGGAGGTGCTCCAGCCCTCTGATCATCTCCATGGTCCACCTCTGGACTCATGTTAACAGATCCGTGTCCTTCGGGTGACAAGGACTCCAGAGCTGAAGAAAGTACTTCTGGTGATGTCTCATGAGAGCAGAGGAAAGGGCCAGAGTCTCTTTCCTCAACCTGCTGGTCATGCTGTAGGTTTAAATATTCCCTAATGCTGGTATCTGCTGCTTATCAGATAAGTGTCTTAACCATTGACTGTAGGCGATTTCTTTTTATAGCACCATTAGTATTTACCATTCAGATGATGTGGAACATCACCTGCAGGGAATGACACAGTGAGAGAGTTGCGGTCTGTGTTGTCTGGCCATGAATTCCATTGATGCAGAGAGTGGAGTGCTACCACAAGAATTTTTGTTTTCTGCATATTTGTGTTTTCTGACCAAATGTATCAATTAAATATGTAGTTGATAGACATTCCAGATGTTCTGAGATCCCAGTTGATGGTAGTCAAGGTTTGACGTTGAAAAACTTCAGGTGAGGGCAAGAAGTTACAATTAGAAGCTCTGAGCTTTTCAGTTGCATGTGAGATTTTTGCAGCTGAAGCATCCACTGCTCTTTGGTGATGAAAGCATGAATTGCTCCAGTTATATTGGTGACATTCCAAGTCATACACACTCAGGAAAGCTGTATGTGCCAATTCAGCAGAAGGCTTGCTGAGCTCCAGGGAAGCCAAAATAAGCAAGGCAAAATGCCCTTATTTGCACAAGGCAGTTCGGTTTGCATATATACATTAAGACCCATAGGCTACTTCCGCCCATCATTTTTCTTTTTTTTTTTCAATGGGAAGAAGCAAGGAGATCCGGTTACCACCAAAGAGATAAGGAGTCAAGTCTGTATCAGTAGTGGTTGTCTGCTGAGTTTTGCACAACCTAATCAGGTTGCTGTCCTGTTCGTTAAGTCCCAGTGCTGGTTTCTGGCCTGACAATATTAGCTGTTTGTGTGGTGGTTTCTTTCCTGACTGGTGAGAACATGTCTGTCAGAGACAGACGAGGCACATAAACCAAAAGAGAACTCTGTGAAAGTCTTGTGATGTCTTGTCATCCTTTTTTTCCCAAATTAGGACTCCAGGGACGTGCTATCAGAAATCTTTACAATAGGGAATAATTTTCTAAAGTAGCCCCGCTGTATGGTTTGAACAGTCACTAATGAACCTGACGGCAAACTGCTCATCTGGGCATGCCTTCATAAATTCTTGTCCCTCCAGGCTGTCATACGCCTCTTTTGAGGATTATGTTGCCTCTCTTCCAGCTTCAGGTAGAGTAAAACGAATGGTTAAAGGTGGTGCCATGCTGCCTGTGCTGGTGTAGCTGTTTGTCTCATTACTAATCCAGTTCTGTTAAATGATCAAAGGTGTTGTAGTGACTAGGTTGTTATTCATGCAGAGAGCCAGGTTACAAACTGATAAAGCAAACACTGACAATAGTGTTAGTGAGAAACAGTGACTGCTGTCCATTGCTGCAGGAGCAGCAAACACCTGGAGATGTGTGCAGGAATGGTAATTATATTTTTTTGATCATCAACTGTACAGCTAATCTAATTATGACTGCAACCATATAAACTAATTTCTGCAAGGCTTACTGTCTACCTAGTAGGAGCATAGATAGACTGGTGAGTTTAATGTTTATATTGCACTCTGAATATGTGAAGCGGGGACGAGAATGATTTGCAGTTTATGCGGTGACTTTCCCATTGCAATACTGTAGTGAAATATTGGAGATAAACCTTATCAAAGGTTTATCAAAGTAGGTCCTTGAAATTTTATGTTCTAACATTTTGGTCCTTAGAAGATGTGAGAGTTTTTTTAATGTGTTTTTTTTTTCTTCTTTCTAAATAGAGCCTTTTGAGACTTGGCCACACAGAGGAGATCTAATTAAATTCATGTAATGATTCTGGGAATCACTGAGGCTTGCAGTACTCCCACACATTTATCAGCACACTGTTATGAGGGACAAATCATTTTAGCATTTGAGATGAAGTGAAGATTACTTGATGTGTATTTTGTGCACACAAGCCCTCAGATGATTTAGCTGTGTAACCCTTGCCATAGATGGCCTTTCCTGATGAAGAGGTCTTTCTGAAATAAATCTTCTCAATCAAATGCCAATTCTTGTGGTGACTCATATACTCATAAAAATGGGTACATACCTATTGAGAACATTATCTGGTACCTGTGCCCGCTGTGGAGGGAGAAGTGCAGAGATTCCATGGTGGTTTTGCACAGCAGTGCATCCAGAATAGTAAACCTTGTGTCACAGCTTTATTTATATAGTCAAACGTGGCTATAACATTCCACTGTTTAAAAGGAAGCCTGCATTCTGCAGCTTGTGGTCATCTCCTGTAGATGTACTGAAATGGGTTTCTTTTGATTCAGGGAGATCTGCAGTGTGATTTAATGTGTGGTAATATATGAAATCCTTCTACTGCAGGGTCTGCAGTTCTGCAGTGTATGTTATTTGGGAAGTCATGTATGGTAACAGCAGTCCCCTCTAGCTTAAAAATCTGCAGCTATTCATAGGTGCTGAGTTTTAAGAGTGAGTGACAGTTCTCCTCGAGGACAGGAGACTTCCGAAAATGCCTTAAATACAGTGCTGACACATAGCACATCAGTGTATCCATTTTGATAGTGGCTAACACTAGTTTGCTCAGAGGCTTCTAAAAGTAAATGCAGTAGAATATAAAGGTACCTGAATTGTTTGTAACCATTATGATTGTGTCAGAGGTTTTTCCTCTTTTCAGCTATTTTCATAGAGTACAGGTCCCTTCCTTGACGGAAACAAGCAGATCACAGCAAGTAACCTCAGCAGCTGAGCCTGCCTTTGGAGACTGTCTAGCCCAACATCCCACTCACAGAACTGTCTTCCAATCAGCAGAGTCATAATTTATGTTATGAGTGCTCAGATTTAGCACATTCAAGTGAGTGCACCTTGAATACAACCAGAAAATATATGTCAAGTTCAGTTTTGCTATGAACAAGCCGCACCAGTTTCTGCCAAAAGTGCTGCTTGCTCTGTGTGGTGCTGAACGTGGCTGTTTTGGGCAACTGAGCAGGGAGCAGCACAGTAATTGTCTCTTCTTTTCTGTCTTACTCCCCATTACTGCCATCAACAGATAGTAAAAAACCCCAGTGCAACTAATTGTTGCAAATAAATTGCATTAACAAAGACAAGATATATTGTCAAAGGTTTGGGGCTAGATTACATTCCTTGCTGTGGTGAGGACACCTCTAGGATGTGTCAGGACTGAGAAAAGGTGTCATCAATAGGCATCTTGAGCTTTTGCAAGTTCTGTTGGCTGAATAACTCCTTAAGTTCACTGGTTCAGCGAAGAGCAGTTTTTCCGTTGTTTGGGGTTTTTTTTTTGTTGCAACTCTAGGGAAAAAAATGAAGTATTTTTGCCAAGACTGGGAGGAGTAGAAAATGTAGTTTCAGCTAGGTGACTCTGTTTGTTGGCGTATTCAAAGAGCTGTATATACAACTCTTCTTTTTTTCTTTTTTTTTTTTTTTTAAATTTAGTGGGGCTACATCCATTGTCTACAGATGCAGGCAGAAAGGGACCCAGAAACCTTACGCCGTCAAAATGTTGAAGAAGACAGTAAGTTGTTTTGTTTTGTTTTGTTTTGTTTTGCTTTGTTTTGCTCTGGGATATGTTTGGGATTTTCTCTGTTTTTTTTTTTTTGTACAGTCTCTTTGTGTGGTGGAAATGGGGTAGATTAATGATCCTGCTAAACTTGTGTTTTCTGTGAATGGGTTTCTTCTGCTCATCATCATTAAACAGCTTTTAGACATAGCAGGACTCTGCTAGGAATGCCTCGTCTCCACAAATCTTGCTTCTGCCTTCGTCTGATGTGGTCTGTATAGACAGATTTGGGCAAAATGTTTTTGGACAAAAATTTTTTTCTTTCACTGTGGAAGAGAAGCAGATTTTGGATAATTCAAATATTTTGTGCTTTCACTTTTCTTTAAGACATTGTTTTGCTCAAAAAGTACCACTGCGTCATTCATCTTTTTCAGAAACTGATTTTACCACTGATTCAAACTCAAGTAAAATTAAATATATTAAGGAGGTTCCCCCCTGCCCCTCCCAAATTTGCAAAAGAACCAGTTAAGATATCTTTCTAGCACTCCATATATGTCACAGTCCTACTGCAACTATTTTGTAACAAAAATAGGTGGTGGAAAGCATGAATTGTGGCTAGAGAGGAAAGGCAAGCAATGGTCTGAGAGACTTCAAGTAGAAAGAGAGTGGGGGGATGGGGTAGAGCGGTTCGTGTTCCTAAGAGGGAAAGAGAAATTTGAGAGGGTGCAAGCAAGCTGTGAGGCGTGGACATGATTTTTATTCATGAGTAGTTTTGATTCAGCGTGTTCCAGTGTTAAATCATCCATTATTCCATAAAGTTCAGGACTGTTCACGTGTAGCAACATAATGATGGGTAGGTAATCGCAAACATGTCTAAATGCTGAATTAACTGGTGGTCTCTGTGCAAGACATAATGAGTGGGTTCCACAAGAGTAAAATGTTGACATTAATTTGCCATCTTTGAAAGTAAGCCAAAGTTTAAACTGGCACAAAAATGCAGTTATGTGTGCTGCTTTTGAATTTGCATCTGGGGCATTGGAGAAAGAAGGAAATGTGAGGAGCTTGCATTGCTGCAGCCTACACTCTGTCTCTACTATGGAAATGTGTAGAACTTAATTTTCAAGTTTTTATCCATTCTTTATGCCAATGATTCCCATAATGTTTTAGGAGTATACTGTCTTACTTCTCATTCTGAAATGCACTTGGTAAGAATGGTATTACTTAAAAATACTTTGCCTTTTTTTGGCCTTTGTGAAAATTAACATTAATACTAGAGCTAATTCTTGTGCCGGAATCATGGAATCATAGAATGGTTTGGGTTGGAAGAGTCCTTAAAGATCATTCAGTTCTAACACCTCTGCCATGAGCAGGGACCCTTTCTACTACACCAGGTTGCTCAAAGACTCATCCAGCAGTGTCTTGAACACTTCCAGGGATGGAGTATCCACGACTTCTCTGGGCAGCCTGTGCCTGTGCCTCACCACCCTCACAGTAAAAGATTTCTTCCTACTATCCAATCTACATCTCCCCTCTTTGAGCTTAAAAACAGTACCCCTCATCCTATCACTGCACTCTCTGATAAAGAGCCGCTCCCCATCTTTCCTATAGGCCCCCTTTAAGTACTGAAGGCCTCTATGAGGTCTCCCCAGAGTCTTCTCTCCCCTAGGCTGAACAACACCAATTCTCTCAGCCAGTCCTTGTATAGGAGGTGCATCAGCCCTCTGATCATCTTTGTCGCCCTGCTGAAACTATTTAGTTTTGACTTTTAGCAAACGTACTGTAACACTAATTTTTTAAAACGTGTAGGAAGAACAGCAAACAAGAGGAATGTAAGAAGATGGTTATGTAAGTTGTTTGCACAGCAGCAGTATAATAAGATATACTGCTGCTTGATAATATTAGCAGTGTGGTTAAGCGGTTCATGCAACTGAGTTTTTCCAAGTGTAATTGATACTCTTTGGGATGTTTTTGTGTGAGAGTGAGTGATTCCATTACACAAAGAAACTTATTTGTATAATTGAGAAGATGGGAGACGATACTGTAAGGATGTGCCACTACTTGTGTCTGTGTGCCATGAGCCACTGTAGCTCGGTTCCAATTTAGAGACGTAATTATTTGCACAGAAACAGAAATAACTGTGTGTTGTAGTGCTCCCACAGCAGGAGGCCTGAACAATGTAAAAATAACCAAGTGTAGGCTAAATCATATGCAAAAATGTTGATAGGCTTAAGTCTCCTGTTGGCTTTTTTTAAGTTAGAGAAAACATGGCAGTTCAATAGGGGAGGAAAAGTGATGGAGGAAGAAAGAGGAAGAGCATGTGACTGTTTGCTTTTTATTCAGAGTCCCATTTCATCAATTCTCTTTCTTAAATGCACAGAAGGGAGCTCTGAGTAGCAGTAAAAAATTAGAATAAGAAAAAGGAAGGTAGCAAAAGAGCAAATACTCTGATTTTTCCATTCAAACTGACTGACTTTAAACACTGCATTAAACAAGACAAACTCACTGAAGAAGAGTGCCTGTGAAGAATGAAGGTCAGGGAGAAGATGGTCCAGCTTGTTGTAGAAGTGGTAATGTGTGATTAGGAGTCCGCTGGCTGACTGGCAGCTCCAGATTTGTGAATGATGATCATTATAGTACTGTAATTTGAAGTAAAGCATTAGAAATTATTACTTTTGTCCCATGGGAACAGTTCAGATAAGAAAAAAATAATTCTTTTGGGTTGAAGTAGTGTGCTAGAAACTGACTGCAAGAAACTAAATGGCTATCAGTTATCTTTTAATTTAAATAATATCATTAATTTTTCATTTTGCCTGACTAATGCATTCTTATCAAGAGCAAATAAAATTTTGGGCAAGACATGTCAGCTAGGTTTGAGAATACACACTTGTGGAGAGGTGTGAGTTCTTAGGAGATACTGTAATTAATATTTCCTCATTATCTAGTGTAATTAGATGTAATAAAATAGTGTTCTTAGATTATTTGATCAGTTCTATTTGTTTTTTTCCTGCTAGTTAGTTAAGGCAACGAAGAGAAACAGGAGAAAGCTTTTATATAAACGGTTTTTTGTCAATAAAATGAAATAATATTTGGGGAATATTTTATTTCAGTTTAGAAGCTTAGTCATTGATAACCATAAATTGCAATTTTGTACACTTCTAAAAGGAGGAGAAAAATGCTTTTTTGCTGGTTTGGAACTACTAAAGCAGAATGTTTCAGTTCCGTGTTTTGGTTTGGTTTTGTCAAATTCAGCCCAAGTTTAGGAATAGTTTTGAAACATTTGTGTTACACTTTTGGTGAGTAAAATTTAGTTCAAAGAGTGCTTCTTGTTCTTACTCCTGAAGTGTCTGACTGTCAAAGTTAGGAAATTGACGGTGAATTAGTACCAGAACTTCTAGAGCAACTAAAAGGCAACTGTTAGAAAAGCTAAAGAGGTCCAAATTAAAAATAATGTAGTATTAGTGGGAAAAATCTCTCAGATATAAGAAATAATCTGGAATAATTCTTAATAGATACAGAAAGAAATATATTTATAAAACATCAGCTATGGTATGCTAAGCTATTGCCTTTGATTTGCTTACCCAACCTTTATGCTCAGTTCCTGAACGTAACTGAAAAGTAAGGTTGTATACTCATTATTTGATTTTTGCTATGTTCACCAGATCTCTTAAAGTCCACACAGGTTATAAATATAAAGCTTCAAATAGTGTAATTTTTTTGTGGGGAAATCCATTTCATGAAGCAAAAAAGAAGCAAAGGCAGATCATTTAGCGCTTCAGAAAAAGTCATTTAACAAGCAAAGAAGCAAAGTGCAGTGGTGAACTTCGACACTTGCAGTTCCAAATATGAGGGGATTGGTTTTCACTGTGCAATTTACTTCTGCTTAATGAGTCAGAACTTCAGAAAAATGAAGCATCTTTAGGGTACACTTTACAGATATGATTGTTACTACTCTGCAGAACGGCCAAGAGATCAGGACCAGCCAGCATGGGTTTAGGAGGGGTAGGTCCTGCCTGACCAACCTGATCTCCTTTTATGACCATGTGACTCACCTGGTGGATGAGAGGAAGGCTGTGGATGTGGTATACCTGGACTTTAGCAAGGCCTTTGACACTGTCTCCCACAGTAGACTCCCAGAGAAGCTGGCAGCCCGTGGCTTAGATGGGAGCACTCTGTGCTGGGTTAGGAATTGGCTGGATGGCTGAGCCAGAGAGTGGTGGTGAATGGTGTCTCATGCAGTTGGCGGCCGGTCACCAGTGGTGTCCCTCAGGGGTCGGTGTTGGGTCCGGCCCTGTTTAATATCTTTATTGGTGATCTGGATGAGGGGATTGAGTCCATCATCAGCAAGTTTGTAGATGATACCAAGCTGGGAGGAAGGGTTGATCTGCTAGAGGGTAGGATGGCCCTACAAATGGACCTGGACAGATTGGAGAGATGGGCTGACTCTAATGGGATGATGTTTAATACGTCCAAATGTCGGGTACTTCATTTTGGACACAGCAATCCCATGCAGAGCTACAGACTGGGGACAGAGTGGCTGGAGAGTAGTCAGGTAGAAAAGGACCTGGGAGTGCTGGTTGACAGGAAGCTCAACATGAGCCAGCAGTGTGCCCAGGTGGCCAAGAAGGCCAATGGCATTCTGGCCTGCATCAGGAATAGTGTGGCGAGCAGGACCAGAGAAGTTATCGTCCCCCTGTACTTGGCACTGGTCAGGCCTCATCTTGAATATTTTGTACAGTTCTGGGCCCCCAGTTTGGGAAAGATGTTAGGATACTGGAATGTGTTCAGAGGAGGGCAACGAAGATGGTGAAGAGGCTGGAGCATAAGCCCTACGAGGAGTGACTGAGGGAGCTGGGGCTGTTTAGTCTGAAGAAGAGGAGGCTCAGGGGAGACCTAATTGCTCTCCACAACTACCTAAAAGGAGGTTGTAGTCAGGCAGGGGTTGGTCTCTTCTCTCGGGTGACCAGTGACAGAACTAGAGGGCATGGACTCAAGCTTCGTCAGGGAAAGTTTAGGCTTGATGTGAGGAAAAAGTTCTTCACTGAAAGGGTGATTGGCCATTGGAATGCGCTGCCCAGGGAGGTGGTGGAGTCGCCGACCCTGGAGGTGTTTAAGGGGAGACTGGATGAGGCACTGAGTGCCATGGTTTAGATGATGGTTGGTGTTAGTGTTGGTGTTAGTGTTGGGATATAGGTCGGACTTGATGATCTCAGAGGTCCTTTCCAACCTTATAATACTGTGATACTGTGATACTCTAAGCTGATAATTAAAAATTATGTCAGATTTACAACCAGGCATTCTGGAACAACTGTTGTAAACAACATATAGCACGTGGATCATATTGAAAGAACACAGGATTCTTGAAGGGAGCAAATGTATTTATGTGCTACTTATGAAATGAAACCTCTCATCTGCAGACTTCTGCCTCCTCTTGATGTGTTTTGTAAACTCCAGGCAGCGTATTACAGAATCAAAGAATGACCTAAGTTAGAAGGGACCCACAAGGATCATGGAGTTCAGCTCCTTTCCCTGCAGAGGACAACCCCAACATTCACACCACGTGTCTGAGGGCATTGTCCAAATGCTTCTGGAATATTTTAAGGCTTGGGCTGTGACTGCTTCCCTGGGGAGCCTTTTCCGATGCTGCACCAACCTTAGAGTGAAGAACCTTTCCCTAATATCCAACTGAAATCTCCCCAGCACATCTTCCTGCCATTCCCTCGGGTCCTGTCATTGCTTCCCTTATGAGGAAGCAGCAAACTGCCAGGAGGTTCCCCCTCAGCCTCCTCTTCTCCAGACTGAACAGACCAAGTGACCTCAGCTGCTTCTCATACAGCCTCCCCTCCAGCTTCCCTCACCAGCTTTGTGACCCTCCTCTGGACACTCTCCAGTATTAAACAAGGCCAGCCTGGAGGCTGTCTCGTAGTCTGCATGGGTGAACACCTTCCAAGAAAATAGATCCCCCTCTGCCTTAAGTTTCCTGCCTGAGTCTGGACACGTTGCTTTACAAATAATGAAGAAAACAGATGGCCTCTGTTCTGTAGATACCAGACACCAAGTTCCTGGCTACCCTAGAGGTCTACCAAGTGCTAGCAACTGTAACTGAAGTAATTTGGGAGTTGCTGTTGCAATGAAGCAACATACTTCACAGAAAGGAGAGAGGATGCTGAGCTGGGTTGTCTGGAGCCCCAGTCCTGGTGTATTCCCAGTTAAGCAAGCCTATGCTGCTGGCTAAGGTATTTCTTTTGGTTTCGACTTTCTAATCTATAAAAAATGATGTAATATTTATTTGATTTGCTTCTCAGCAATGCTTTGAAGGATAGTCTGGATAATATTCCTAGGGTTTAATTGATAGGTGCTGTCCCCTAGAGTAATTACTTATTATGAAATATTAAGCTCTCTATGACTCAGTTAATGAGGCATGCAAGTACAGAGACTATTTTTGAAAATTCAATTTTATCATGTGTGAGCATCCTTCCCACAGGGTTTGTGTTGGTTAACTAATACTTTCTCAGTACTTCTAATTAAAATAAATGTTTATGAAGCAGAATTCTTGCAAATTGGTTGATGTTGAAAATCAACCAAATTTTCAGGCACATGAGCTTTTTATCAGATCAGAAACACAGCAACCCTTTTCAAGCAACATATGCTGGAAATAATTGTGCTAGGGTTAATATAGTTGTACTAATCAGTTAGACATTTTCAGAACTACAAATAGTTTATGTCTGTGAAGTAGAGAGGGGGATGTCCAAATGTAAAGGCTTCCCTTCTGGATAAGTGGAGTTGGATATCTGAAGTTAGAGTTGGAAGGAGCTTATAATGGTCTATAAAGGCATATACAAAAGGTCTCAATTGAATTCATGTTTGCATATATATGTGTACACTCATATATATTATGTACACATATATACAAACATATATGTGTATGTAAACACTATAATGTGTATTATAAAATATATAAATTCTCTTCAGGAAGTATAGTTGACTGGCTTTTTCATTTTGTGTCACAGCTCATGCAAATATTTGATCTGTTTTCTTGAAGATGCACTGCTTTTGGTTGAGCCTTCCCAATTGATTGAGAAGGCAGGTGCCGTGGTGTGGAGGTGGGGACTGTGTGTCAGACTGTAAGGCAGTCAGAATTAGTAAATGGGTCTTTTATTGACTTTTAGAGAAAAAGATGTATGTTTGTAGCTATAAAATGAAAATTGCCATTGCTGCCATGTGACTTCACAGGATTTACAATTCGAGTGTCTCCTGCCTCCGTATGCCTGTTTCTTTATAGACTCTCTCTATATTTTACATATCCATTATATAGTCTGTATATATACATATACACTGTAGTGTTTATATATACTCTCTCTATATAGACGTATCTCATATTGTCCAGTAATTGTCAGTACTCTTATTGGACTGACATCAGAGAGTGACAAAGTTTAGCAGACATACCTGGTCCACAGAGAAGGTGAGAGCCTGCCATAATGCTCCAGTTTCTCTGAAGTGCTGGGACAGTATTCTTTTTTCTCCAGATTACAAATGTTTGGAATATATTTACCTCAATTTTTTCCTCACAAAGCTGGTATTACTTAACACGTTGTATTAATGTGTAGTGTTCTAATGATTTTCAAATTTTTCAGAAAGGAAAAAGAACAGTCATATGTAAGTCTACATGAAAACTACATTAGTACTTACCATTAAAATATATTTTTGTCAACTAGCTTACAGATTCTCTTCTGTTACTCATTCACACATAAACACACCACAAATGCCATTGCTTGTAAATTATTGGGAAATGGTAAATTATTAATTACCACTCCATCTGCAGTACTAGCTATTATATATGCAGATTATTTTTCTCTGGTTTGCTCATTTTTAGTCATCCATGTCATCATATCATTCGTGTGTAATTCACGCTGTTAAGTTTCTTCTGCAAGATGAAAAAACAATTCAGTTAAAATTGTTTGGAATAAAGTTATAAGGCAGTAAGGCTTTGAGTTTTCCATGGCTTATATCCAGTTTTCACTAATATGTATGGGGAATCTGGCTTCCACAGTCTGACTCACTACTTTGCAAAAGAAAGAGCTGTAAGTGAATGCTAAGTCTTTCATATGTATAGTATATAAAAAAGCTTGAAAGTTCATTTTAACATAAATGCCCTACAAAACAAGAGAGAACATAGAGGTTGGAGGTGGTTGTTGTTCTGCAGTAAGATACCTGCAGGTTTTCTCTTTAGAAGCCGAGAAATCTGACACCATGTAGCAGAAGTGGAAATTTTACTGAAAAAGAGCTTTATTATATGCTGGTTTAGTTCTTGGACATCAAAAAGTGGGTTTTGTCAGTATTAACAGGACATCCTTCAGAAAAGGAAAAAAATCCCGTTCTGCAATTGTAAAAAGCCTGTCCTACATGCATAAATTTATTTAACTTGTCATCTCTGTTACAGTGTGTTATATCATATTGTAGTACAGATGATATATAAAAATCAGTTAATATAGAGCAGTGTTTTTAACCTGTTGCCATTTAGGTTGAATGACTGTGTTTTTCCTGAGTAAGTCATACCTTGGGTTAAGATCACAGTATCACAGTATCACCAGGTTGGAAAAGACCTCTGAGATTATCTAGTCCAACCTATGACCCAACACTAGCACCCACTTGTCATCTAAACCATGGCATAAGCACCTCATCCAATCTGTTTTTAAACACCTCCAAGGATAATGACTCCACCACCTCCATGGGCATTTCTTTCCAATGGCCAATCACCCTTTCAGTGAAATTTTTTTTCCTAATATCAAGCCTAAACTTTCCCTGACAAAGCTTGGGACCATGTCCTCTTGTTCTGTCACCAATCGCCTGAGAGAAGAGACCAAACCCTGCCTGACTACAACCTCCTTTTAGGTAGTTACAGAGAGCAATAAGGTCTCCCCTGAGCCTCCTCTTCTCCAGGCTAAACAACCCCAGCTCCCTCAGTCGCTCTTCAGAGGGCTTCTGCTCCAGCCCCTTCACCATCTTCATTGCTCTCCTCTGGACACACTCCAGCATCTCAACATCTCTCTTAAACTGAGTGTCCCAGAACTGAACACAGTACTCAAGGTGTGGCCTGACCAGTGCCGAGTACAGGGGGATGATAACTTCTCTAGTCCTGCTGATCACACCATTCCTGATGCAGGCCAGGATACCTTTGGCCCACTTGGCCACTTGGGCACACTGCTGGCTCATGTTGAGTTTCCTGTCCCCCATCACTCCCAAGCCTCTTTCCACTTGACTACTCTCCAGCCATTCTGTCCCCAGCCTATGGTTCTGCATGGGGTTGTTGTGTCCAAAGTGTAGAACCCGGCACTTGGACTTGTTAAACTTCATCCCATTGGAACCAGCCCATCTCTCCAGCCTGTCAAGGTCCCTCTGTAGGGCCCTCCTATCTTCCAGCAGATCGACACTTCCTCCCAGCTTGGTATCGTCTGCGAACTTGCTAATGATGGACTCAATCCCCTCATCCAGATCATCAACAAAGATGTTAAACAGGACCAGGTCCAACAACGACTCCTGGGGGACACCACTGGTGACCGGCCGCTAACTGGATGAGACACTGTTCACTATCACTCTCTGGGCTTGGTCAACCAACCAATTCCTAACCCAGCATAGAGCACTCTTGTCCAAACCACGGGCTGTCAGCTTCTCCAGGAGTCTACAATGAGGAATGGTGTCAAAGGCCTTGCTGAAGTCCAGGTATACCACATCCACAGCCTTCCTCTCATCCACCAGGCGAGTCACATGGTCATAAAAGGAGATCAGGTTGGTCAGGCAGGACCTGCCCCTCCTGAATCCATGCTGGCTGGGCCTGATCTCTCGGTCATTCTGCAGGTACCGCATGATTGCACCCAGGATTATCCGCTCCATAATTTTACCTGGAACCGAGGTCACACTGACAGGTCTGTAATTACCTGTATCGTCCCTATGGCCCTTATTGTGGATGGGCGTCACATTGGCTAACTTCCGGCCATCTGGTACCTCTCCAGTGAGCCAGGACTGTTGATAAATGATGGAAAGCAGCCTAGCAGGCCCATCTGCCAGCCTTCTCATCACCCTAGGATGGATCCCACCCGGCCCCATAGACTTATGAGGATCCAAGTGGCTCTGCAGGTCTCTAACTTCTTCTTCCTGGATTACAGGGGAGCTATATTCCATTCTGACCCCATCTACCACTTCAGAAGGCCAGTTGTCTTAGTGTTGAAAATGGAGATAAAGAAGGCATTAAGAATCTCAGCCTTTTCATCATCTTTAGTTACTATATTTTCCTCGACATCCAATAAGGAGTGGAGCTCGTTGCTGCCCTTCTTTCTGCCATTAATGTATTTGTAAAAACACTTCTTGTTGTCCTTAACAGAAGTGGCCAATTCGAGCTCCAGCTGGGCTTTTCCCTCCCTAATTTTCCTCCTACACAACTTTGAACATAACCTGATTTACCAGCCCTTCTTTCCAAAGGCAATACACCCTCTTTTTGTCGCTTAGCTCCTTCAGAAGCTCCTTACTCATCCAGGCTGTGTCTGCCCCTACGGCTCGTTTTACGGCACATCGGGACAGCCTGCTCCTGCGCCTTCAGGATTTCGTTCTTGAAGTAACTCCAGCCTTCCTGGACCCCCTTGCTTTTAAGGGCTATTTCCCAGGGTACTCCCCTGACTAGTTCCTTAAATAATCCAAAATCTGCCCACCGAAAGTCCTGTGTGGACGTCCTGTTCATGCCCTTCCTTGTTTCATTGTTTATGGAGAACTCAATTATCTCATGATCACTGTATCGCAGACAGCCTCCGACCACAACATCACCCACCAGCCCTTCTTTGTTTGTAAACAGCAGGTCAAGGAGAGCCTCACCCCTGATAGGCTCACTCGCCAGCTGTGACAGAAAACAATCCTCAATACATTCCAAGAACCTTCTGGACTGCCTCCTCTCAGCTGTGTTCCCAGCAGATATCTGGGAGATTAATGTCTTCTAAAAGAACAAGGGCAGCTGATCTTGAGGCAACTTCCAGCTGCTTAAACAGCAATAGATCCGCCTCTTCCTCCTGATTGGGCAGTCTGTAATATACTCCAACCAAGATGTCAGTCTTGATTGCCCCTCTTGCTCTTACCCATAGGCACTCAATCTGATTATCACTAATACCAACTTCTATGGCGTCAAGAGTTTCTTTTATATACAGAGCCACCCCTCCACCCCTTCTCTCACGCCTGTCTCTCCTGAAGAGTTTGTAGCCTTCCATGACAGCACTCCAGTTTCCGTGATAGCAACTATATCATAGTTCTCCAGGACTTCCAGCTCCTCTTGTTTGTTACCCACACTGTGTGCATTAGTGTACATGCACTTAAGTTGGGTTACTGACTTCACCTTGATAATGACTCACTCCCTACAGTCACATCCCTGCTGAGCCTGGTTACATCCCCCTCCCCCTTCAGGCCTAGTTTAAAGCCCTCTTAATGAGCCCTACCAACTCCTGGGCTAGAATCCTTTTGCCCCTTTTGCTTAGGTGGGACCCATCTGGATCTAGCAGACAAGGTGCAGTAAAAGTTTCCCCATGATCATAGAAACCAAAATTTTCTTTGGGCACCAGCTTTTAAGCCATTTGTTAGCAGCGTAAACTTTCTTGTTCCTTGCAGTATACAGCTCCGACACTGGAGGAACTGAGCAGAACACCACCGGCACTCCTGCCCCATCGATTAATCAGCCTAGCTCCTTGATTTTAAGAACAGGGAGTATTTATTGTATCTCCTTTTTCCTTACTCCATTTATTTTATAGGTAATTAGCTCACACCCATTTCTGGTGTTCACAGCTTATTTTTCAGATATACAAAGATCAGGTAATGCAAAGATGAAAAAGAAGGGCGTGCCTTGGCAGTTTGCTAAGGCAGTTCGCGAAGGCAGGGCGAGCAGGCAGGATGAGCAAGGAGAGGGCACTGAACCTCGAACAGAAAACCCAGAACACCACAGTGACCACCCGCCAGAAGAATAAGAAATCTTGCAGCTCTGCTCCAGCCATGACTGTGGCAGCCTGCCTGACTGAGCCCCAGAGGGTACACACTGCCACCCAGGTACCCAGCTGCAGGACATGCCCCCCTCCTGCAGTGGTATCGGATGCCAGTGGCAAAATCATGTGTTGGGGCTGTGCTCAGGTAGAGGAACTCCTCCACTTGGTCACTGAACTAAGGTGAGGTCTGTCAGGCAATATGAGACGAAGATTGACTCCTGGAATAATTTACTGTGCTCCCCGTCACAGCCTCAACAGGCAGACAAGCCTAGTACGAAAGAGGACCCCCATCCCACATCCACTCAACTAAGGTAAGTAAAGTGGAAGATGAAGCAGAATAGCAACAGGTTTCTGCTCATCACAAGCAGCATCACAATCGACACATATCCCCTGTTACTAACAAGGCCCCGCAGGTTCCACTACAAAACAAGTATGAAGGCCTGCAAGTGGAACCGACTCCAAGGACCGACAACTCTCACAGCCTAGAAATACACCCTGGATTAAGTAAACCAAAGCCACCAATTAAGATGGCTTCTGTAAAGAAGAAGAGGAGGGTTGTTGTCATTAGTGACTCCATCCTGAAAGGTACAGAGGGTCCAATTTGCAGACTGGGCCCATTTGCATAGGGAAGTCTGTTGCCTGCCTGGGGCCTCAGCTGGTGAAGTGGCAAGACAACTTCCCAAACTTGTCAAGTCCACAGATTATTACCCACTACTCATTTTCCAGGTGGGTAATAATGAAAACTGACTAGAAGCCTCAAAGCAATCAAAAAGGAGTGGGAGGAGCCAGGAGTTGAATGACTGGCTCCAAACATGGTGTGAAGAACAAAACTTTGTGTTCTTCTACAATGGGTTGGTCCACAAGGCAGGCCTGCTGGCAAACAACAGGATTAACTTGTCCCATAAGGGCACAAGGATACTCTCTAAAAAGTTGGTTTGGACTAATCAAGAGGGTTTAAAACTAGATTAGAAGGGAGAGGGGGACATCACTAGGCTCAATAGATTAAATCATGGGAATGGCACTCAGACTCTGAGTGACGGTCTGGTGATGACAACACCTTGTCTGCCACCTCAGTGGAAGTGGAGAACAGTATTCCAGGTGGCAGCCAGAATTCAAAGATATAACCTTTGAATTGGTTGACAAACCAGTTGGGTTACAAACCACCAATAGTAGACAGTCAGGACTTAAGCCTATTCCGCTTAGGAAAGGGGTGGAAGTAGCAGCCCAACTGAAGTGCATTTACACTAATGCATGCAGTATGGGCAACAAACAAGGCGTTGTCATGCTAGAAAACTATGATATAATCGCCATCATGGAAATGTGGTGGGATGATTGGCACAACTGGTGTGCTCCCGTGGGTGTCTATAAACTCTTCAGGTGGGACAGTCTGGGAAAGAGAGGCGGTGGGGTTGCCCTCTATGTTAGAGAAAGTTTTGATTGTGCAGAACTAAAATATGCTAAGGGATAGAGTTGAGTGCTTGTGAGTTAAAATCAGTGGAACCCACAGTAAGTCAGATGTAGTGGGGGGAGTCCGTTAATGGCCACCCAGCCAGGATGAGGAAACCGATGAGCTCTTCTGTGATCAACTGGGAGAAGTCTCGTGATCACTGACCCTCATTCAACCTTCCAGATGTCTGCTGGAAGTATAACACAGCAGAAAGGAAACGGTCTAGGAGGTTCATCGAGTATATGGAAGATGGTAACTTCCTATCAGAACTGGTGAGTGAACCGACTAGAGAAGGTGCCCCACTGGGTCTGCTGTTTGTGAACAGGGAGGGCCTTGTGGGGGGGGTGACTCACGAGAGTGATCACGAGATGATAGAATTCTCAGTTCTTGGAGGAGTAAGGAGGGGGGTCAGCAGATCTGCCACCTTGGATTTCCAGAGGGCAGACTTCAAGCTGTTTAGAAGGCTGCTTGATGAAGTCCAGTGGGAGACAGTTCTGAACGAGAAAGGAGCCCAAGAGGGCTGGATGCCTCTCAAGAAGGAAATTCTGGTGGCACAAGAGCAGGCCATCCCCGTGTGCCGTAAAATGAGTCAACAGGGAAGAAGGCCAGTTTGGCTTAACAGAGAGCTCTGTGTTGGTCTAAGGAAAAAGAGGAAAATATATGAGCTTTGGAAGAGGGGGCAGGCATCTCAGGAGGTCTACAAGGAGCAGGTGAGATCATGTAGACAAAAAATTAGAAGGGCTAAAGCCCAACTGGAACTCCATCTGGCCAGTTCAGTGAAAGACAGTAAGAAATGTTTCCTCAAGTGTATTAACAACAACAGGAGGACCAAGGAGAATCTCCCTCCTCTACCTGGATGCAAGGGGAATGGTAGTAACAAAGGATGAGGACAAGGCAGAGGTACTTAACACCTTCTTTGCTTCGATCTTTAATAGGAAGGTAGGATGTTCTCTGGGCTGCAAGCCTCCTGAGCCAGAAGACTTTGAAGGCAAACCATCAGTGTTCTAAGAAGACTTGGTTAAAGACCTGCTTGGCAAATTAGACGTCTACAAGCCTATGGGGCCAGATGGGATACACCAACAGGATATTAAGGGAGCTGGCAGAGGTCCTTGCCAAACCCCTTTTCCTTCTCTATCAACAGTCCTGGCTCACTGGGGAAGTGCCACTCGACCGGAGACTGGCAAACGTAACTCCCATTTACAGGAAGGGTCGGAAGGAGGATCTGGGAATTATACGCCTGTCAGCTTGACCCCGGTACTGGGGAGGGTCATGGAGCAGATCATACTGAATGATATAACACAGCACATGCAGGACAGCCAGGTGATCACGTCCAGTCAACATGGGTTTATGAAAGGCAAGTCCTGCCAGACCAACCCGATCTCCTTCTGTTACATGGTCAATGGGCGAGGGAGAGGCTGTGGATCTGGTGAACCTGGACTTTTGTAAAGCCTTTGACACTGTTTCTCACTGCATTCTGCTTGAGAAACTGGCTGCCATTGGCCTGGATGGGCACACCCTCTGCTTGGTGAATAACTGGCTGGATAGCTGGGCCCAGAGGGTGGTGGTAGATGGAACTAAATCCAGTTGGAGGCCGGTCACGAGTGGTGTTTCCCAGGGTTCAGTGTGGGGTCCAGTTCTGTTCAGTATCTTTATGAATAATCTGGATGAAGGGATCGAGTGCACCCTTAGCAAGTTTGCAGATGACACCAAGCTGGGTGGCAGTGTTGATCTGCTTGAAGGAAAGGAGGTGCTGCAGAGGGATCTGGACAGGCTGGATCGATGGGCTGAGACCAACAGGATGAGGTTTAACAAGACCAAATACCGAGTCCTGCACTTGGGGCACAACAACCTTGTGCAGCATTACAGGCTTGGGGAAGAATGGCTGGAGAGCTGCCTGGCGGAGAAGGGCCTGGGGGTGTTGGTTGACAGCTGGCTGAATATGAGCCAGCAGTGACCCAGGTGGCCAAGAGGGCCAATGGCATCTTGGCCTGCATCAGAAACAGTGTGGCCAGCAGGACCAGGGCGGTGATTGTGCCCCTGTACTCGGCACTGGTGAGGCCACACCTCGAGTACTGTGTGCAGTTCTGGTTCGCTCACTACAAGAAAGACATTGAGGTGTTGGAACGTGTTCAGAGAAGGGCAATGAGGCTGTTGAAGGGGCTGGAGAACAAGTCCTGCGAGGAATGGCTGAGGGAACTGGGGTTGCTTAGTTTAGAGAAGAGGAGGCTGAGAGGAGACCTCATTGCTGTCTACGGCTGCCTGAAAGGGGGCTGTTACAGAGTGAGTGTAGATCTCCTCTCTCAAGTGACAGGTGACAGGACAAGGGCAAATGGCTGCAAGTTGCACCAGGGGAGGTTCAGACTGTATATTAGGAAGAATTTCTTTACCGAAAGTGTGGTCAGGCACTGGAACAGCTGCCCAGGGAGGTGGTGGAGTCGCCATCCCTAGAGGTGTTTAAAAAACAGGTAGGTGAGTTTTTGAAGGACATGGTAGTGGATAATGGGTGCGGTTGGACTCGATGATCTCAAAGGTGGTTTCCAACCACAACATTCTATGATTCTGTGAAGTTCAACTCATTGTTACACAGTTTTGGAAACTCAACTGTACCACATCAGTGTTGAACAAGTAGTTCTGAGAAACTAAATAATATTCCTCAGATGATTAATTCAGTAAAAAATAAGAAAGAAATGACACACGTTTAGCTTTAAATAACTTAACAGGAACTTTTGTGACACAATCTGATCTGCACATTTTCTTCCACCAGCTTCCACTCATGCACATCTTGCTTCCTTCCTGCCTGCAGTGATTTGTCTTCTCTATGGCTTTAAGCAAGCCTAGAGGAGCTTTGTGTGTCTAGCGTGCACATAAATGTAGAGAAGCCAAACAAGGAATAGCAATGAAATGTGTTGCTCTGTGAGGGTATATTTAATGCCTAAAGGAAAGACGCAACTCTGCAAAAGGGCTGAGTGGAGGCACAGAGGTAAATGTTAAGCTAGCCTGAGGTTATAATTGTCTTCTTTAGTAAACTCTTCATTATTTACAGCCTGTTAAAGAAATCTGGAGATGTGCCTTTGATCAAGCTGTACTCCAGGGAAGGCAGGGCTTCTGCATAGATTGATGGTTTGTGAGGCTTCAGCTGGGGATCTCTGAATGTCTTCTCTCTTTGCATTTTAGGAAGTTGTCTTCAAGAAGCATATTGCTTTGATCCTGTCATCACAGTTGCAACAGTTATTAATTTTGGAGGAGACAAATTGAGCTTGCTCTATGCTGGTGAGCAAAGAATTAAGGGAAAACTGGCTACATGCACCAAGAATTAAGAGAAGCAGGCAAAAGTTAAGAAATCACAATGTTTTCAGCTGTTGGAATAAAATAAGACCAGTGTATGACTTCAAATGTAGCATCCTTAGTTTATTCCTCTAGCCTGAAGCAGAGTTCTCTGTAGTCCCTCAGAAAGGCAAATTTAATTGAGGTATATAAGAGAGAGGATTTATATTATCAAGAATTCCATAGTGAGCATGTCCTCACTTGACAAACTGGTTACACTAGTGTGTTTCAAAATAAAATACCTCCTCTTTGGCTGAGATCGTCTCTTTTTGTCTTTTTTAGGAAAAAGACTGACCACATGTAGGGTGGAAATAGGAAAACAAAGATGGAAATTAACACAACAATTGTCTTAAGAGGCACAACCCACAAGTGGATGGTTACAGAAGCTGGTTTGAGAAATCATGAAGCCAGCATCACTGTCTCCATGAGATTTGTCTGGAGAGCGTCTCGTAAGACTGGAACTAAGGATCAGTACAGCTTTCTAAGCTGAATATTGTGTTAGTTAATGGCTGCAGGACTAATGTGTGTAGGGGTGAGGTTCATCCCAAATTTTTGTCAAACTAAATTTGCTCTCTGCTCAGATCTCTTTTGATGGGCCTCCTTAGGGGCAAAAAAAATAATCAAATAAACACACACACCAAACTGCCATCCCAATCTCCCTCCCTCCAAAACCTGAACAAAAATAAACAGACAAACAAACCTAATAGTTTTCTTACAAATGTAAAAAACTTGATCGCACTTTCTTTGTTATTCCTCTTCCTTTGTTTTAAGTAGCCTTCAGATACTGCTGTTTGTTTCTAACAAGCTGTTCTATTATTCTTTGCACATATTGAATAAGCAGATGTTTGAAACTCGACTGGGAGTGTTTTCAGTAGAAATAGTTGGAACCAGCTGGAAGCATTTTCTTGTACTGGTGCCTGGGGCTGTTCTTCCCCAATTGCAGGTCTTGGCACTTCCCCATGTTGAACTCATGAGGTTCCTGTCAGCCCATTTCTCCAGTCTGCCTAGGTCATTTTGGATGGCATCATGTACCTCTAGTGTATCAGCCGCTCTTCTAGTTTGGTGTCATCAGACTTACTGAGGGTACATTCTTCCCATCATCCAAGTCATTAAGGAAGACGTTAAACAGAATTGGATACTGTATTGACTCCTGGGGTACTCCAACTAGAGTACCAACTCCAACTACTAGAGTTCGTGCCATTTATCATGACCCTCGGGGTCTGGCTGTTCAGCCGCTTTACTGTCTTCTTACCCAGCACGTACTTCAACAGCTTGTCTATTGGCATTTTATGTGTGATAGTGTCAAAGGCCGTATTGAATTCCAGCTAGACAATGTCCACTGCTCTGTCCTCATGTATGAACCCACTCATTTCATCCTCACAGTAAAAAAATTTCTTCCTACTATCTAGTCTAGATCTCCCCTCTTTCAGCTTGAAACCATTACCCCTCATCTTGTTACTGCACTCCCTGATACAGAGCCCCTTCCTAGCTTTCCTATAGGCCCCTTTTCAGTACTGGAAAGCTGTTGTAAAGTCTCCCTGGAGCCTCTCTTCTGCAGGCTAAACAAGTCCAGCTCTCTTAGCCTTTTATGTTCTTTTATGACAGGTGCTCCAGCCCTCTGATCATCTTTGTGACCCCCTCTAGATTCACGCTAACAGATCCATGTGGGTCCTGTGCTGAGGATTCCAGAACTGAATGCAAGACTCCAGTGGAGCAGAGGGGTAGAATCACCTCTTTCACCCTGCTGGTCACACTACTTTTGATGCAGCCCAAGATAGAGTTGCCTTTCTGGGCTGTGAGCATACATTGCTGGGTCATGTTGAGCTTCTCATCCACAAGTACCCCCAAGTCTTTCTCTTCAGGGCTGTTCTCAATCCGTTCTCCGCCCAGCTTGTATTTGTGCTTGGTATTGCCCCGACCCAGGTGCAGGAACTTGGAAGATTCAATTTCATTTGGGCTGTAGCTATACTAAATTAATCTCTGGATGCTTGGACAATGTTTCTGTATTCCTTCCAAGTTCCCCGTGTTTACATCCACCATCTGTATGCTTTTTTGTTGTGTTTAAATTTGGCCAAGAGCTCTGTGTACGCAGGCCTCCTGGAATTTTTGCCTCATTGGCGTGGTCTGCTCTTGGGACTGGAGGACACTATCCTTGAATATTAACTTGAATAATAACTGTCCCCTGTCCACCTCCTCCTTCCTTCTAGGACCATGTTCCTTGGGACTTTTCTAAGGAGATTTTTGAAGAGGCTAAAGTTCAGGGCTGTGATTGTGCTTTTCATTCTCCTTCTTGCTCTCAGGATCCTGAACTCCACCACCTCAAGGTCACTGCCTTTGCTCTTCGCATCCTTAATGAATCCCTTTTGTTGGTCAGTATGAGGTCCAGAACTCTCCTCACTGTCTCCTTTGTCACTTGGAGAAGGCAGTTATTATCATTTCACCCTAGGTACCTCCTGGATTGCTGGTGCCCTGTGTGTGGTACTTCCAGCAGATATCAGAATGGTTGAAGCTCTCCATGAGGACCAGGGCCTACAAATGTTGAGTCTACTCCTGTTTATCTGTGGCCTCATCTGTAGCCTTACCTATGTTCTTCCTGGTTAGGTAACCTACAGAGTACAGACTATAAGGTTACCTTTTAACTGGTGTGTTACGTCACCTAAGAACTTGTTTTCTAACACAAGTTGTAAGACAGGTCTTCTTCCTCCCATGTAACAGATATGTGAATTGCATTCAAAGACAGCATTATTACCACTGAGCTTTGTACAGAGCTTGTTCATCCCAAAGTTTATGAGTATAGTCAGAATATTGCAATTGTAATAAGGACATCAGAATACTTAGGTTGAAGGTCTCAGACAGTTTCTCATTACTGAGTAGCCTGACCTCACCAAAGGCTGAAGTAGCCACAGATTTTACTGTAGTAACATAACCTATGGGGTCTTCAGAGGTTGTGGGTTTTCTTTAACTACCAAAATGGCATCCCAAATCACACTTAGTGCATTAGAGGTGGATTTAAGTCTGATTCTGTGTGATTTGTTGAATCTATATGCCTGTAAAGGGAAATTATGCAAGCATCCTGAAATTAAAATAATCACATGTTCTGATTCAGGTTCATGTAGCTTACTATTGCCATTTTTCAGCATAGTCTCCATTTACTCTTAAATTGTATAAAGCATCAGTGAACAGAGAATCAAATATGGAAGGCACCCCGTGGATCCTGCATGCAGAATTCACAGGTTGGGGTACTGTTGGAGAGAGAAGCACTGTATGTTCCTACTGCTCTCAGCCTGCTCAGTCGCTTGTCATTTTTTTCCAGCACAGCTCATAGATTCTGGCAGAGGATGCAAGTTAATGTGCTGTCATTAATGTAGATGAGGCATCCTGCACTGCTATTGGAGAGATGTAGGGATGGGCTCTAAACTTTAATGTTATTTGTAGACACATACTGCTAGCAAGAAACTCAGCTCACAATTTCTATCTATGAAGTGAGCTCTCTAAATTAGTTATAAGGACTTCCTTTCATATGCCTGTCTATGTCTCTTAACCTTGTTACCATCCCTACATGCTTCTCTGTATAGTCTTCCAACTTTTCCAATTTTTCATTTTTGGTCCCTGAAACATTTCTTCAGGAGGTTCCTTCCCTGCTTTCCTTTGACGATCTACTGACTTTCTGTATATAACCTGTACATTTTAAGGAATTTGGAGGCACGGTGGGATTTATATAGTTCCTGTAATTGTAGAATTACAAGTTCTATACAGTAACAAGCAACACTGAAGTGACTTCAAGACCCCTAATTATCACTGTTTGGTGTTGACATACCAGGAGAATTGTCTAGGATCAGGAGATTGCAAGTCTCCATGTACAGGTGTCATTTAAGCAGCAGGTCCAGAGATTCAGGATGGTTCATCAGAGAAAACACGGAATACTTAATCTGCACCTGGTGTTGCCCTGATGTCATCGTGTCTGAAGTATTTTTAACAAAATAGTCTCAGAACTAGGTCTTCCCCAATCATCGTCCATGTTATTGCTAACAAAGTGGAGTGGTGCAGCAGATAGTTAATAGTTATGGGTTAACCTCAGCCAGCAGCTCAACCCCACAGAGCTGCTCACCCACTGCCACCTGTGTGATGGGGGGGAGAATTCAAAGGGAAAATAAAATGAGAAAATTTGTGGACTGAGATAAAAGTGACTGTATAGGTAAATAGAGACAAACATGCATAGGTAAGTGCACAAGGAAAATAAGGCATTAATTCCCTTCTTCCCAGTGGCTGGTAGGTGTTCAGCTGTTTCCAGGGTGCAGTTACTTGAGAAGACAAACACTGTCACTCTGCATATTCCCTCTTTCTCCTTCTTCCCCCACCTTTTATTGCTGAGCACCGTGTTACATGGTATGGGATATCCCTGTGTCCCCTCCCAGCTGTGTCCCCTCCCAGCTTCTTGTACATCCCAGTCTTGGGCTTTGTGAGGCGCAGAAGAGACAATGATGCTAGGTAAGCACTACTGAGCTGTAACTAAAAGATCCTGGTGTTACCAACAATGTTTTCATAACTTTTCATCTATGTGCTTTAGCAGAAGCAAAATGGATGGTCTCCAAAGGTCCTTTCTAACCTCTGCCTTTCTTTAATTCTGTGATTCTGTGATCACAAATCTCCAATACAGGCCCAGAAAAGTTACTATGAAGAAAACTAACTCTATCCCGTCCAAAACCGATACACCGATCACATGGAATAATTTGATATCTGTGAAGGAGATTACAATATTAATGGTAGCCATCAGGCATCAAACCTTCACTGGGTAACAATGAAGGTTCACGTGGATCTCTGAGTGTGAGTTGATTCAGAGGAGGATGGCTACACTACCTTATTATTTCTGTGCAATTTCTGAAATTGCAGGAAGCATTACCCTTGGCTTATTTAAGCAGACATAATGTATTCCAGATCTTCATCATGCAGCTGAGCAATCCTAAGAAATTTGACTTTAAGATAAAATGTACAGCATGATAGGAAATGTCCTATCACCTAATAGCTCTCAATTTCTAGAGCACTACTGTTACATGGCAATTTATTTATTCATAGGTATGGTATGAATGTGAAGGCTTTTACAGAATGCTAGATGTGTAAAACTGGTCATGTCACTTAGCATCAAAGCTGAATTAATAAATTTTCACTGAGAAGAGAGAATTTTTTTGAATTTGTAACTGTATAAGTGAAAAGCAAGAAGATGGCGAGTACAATTTTCTAAGTAATCCTATAAATACGACTATTTTGAACTAAAAAAAAGTGTACTTGCCTTTTGTTTTACACATTGTTCTTGCATCTTAAAAGTGTCCTCCTCCACCTAGCTTTGGAAACAGTAGCATTGACAGTAACACACTAAAAAGAGTGAATAACTGAAGTCTATGGTTCATGAATACCTAATACCCTGAAATTTGTTTGCATAAACTGTTCAACAATTATCAAATGTATTTGCAGAAATTTGTGTATAAATGGGTCAGGAACAGAATTAACAACCAAATTAGTCAGATAGTTAGACCACAGCATATAATAATGCCTGTTCCAATGAACATAAAACTTGATTTTAACGCAAACATAAAATTTATTACTGCAAATGACCAGTGTTGTGCAAGCTATAAGTGACCCTGGACCTATCCTTCACCCCTTGATGATACCATCAAATTAATGTGAGTGAGCAATAAAACCCATTCACAAAGGCTTATGTGTCTTTGGGGATATTACCTGGTCAGCATTATCATTGAAATCATATATTACAAGATGCAGGCCCTGCTATCAGATATATCAGCATGGGATTTACTGTCTATATAATCCCACAAATCATCTCCATCCATCTGATGGTTTGTCTGCAAATGTACTGTGCCTTTTGAGAAATGCAAGTCTTACTTCTTTGATGGAACTATTTACATTTAACAGATTAATGGTACTGTCATATGCAGATAGCGCATTTCCCTTCCATTATTTTAAAAGGATATGCTTGTATAAGCCCAGCTAATCTGTATTTTCAGCCAGCAGATTTGCATGTACAAGCAGACTTTCAGGCACCTAACAGGACAAATGCAAGCACATTGATGTAACTTGAAAGTATGTTCAGTATGAAGAATATGCATTAATTGGAAGATTACACCTGCAAATTGCAAATGTGGATGTGTGCACAGAAAATAGTTGCTATAATAATGAATAGGCTGTTTTCTCTTTTAATAATACAAGTTTACTCATGGAGGCTCAAAATAAAAACCTAACAGTAATCTGCAGAGTGAAAACTCCCTGCTGAGTTTATGGAAGATCCTGCAGGGCTATGCCATTATTGTTTGCTTTATTGCATTGTTTAATGCATTTTTCAAGCAACATATGTTCAGCTTGAATAGAAATAGAGCCAGAATAATCTGCCAAGCTTAAACTACTATGAAAGATGATTTTGTAAAAAAAAAAAAAAAGAGGTGCTATTAGTCCGTTAGGAATACAAAGGTTGCTTCCATACAAAGAGAGAGCTGCTGACCTTGCTGAGAAGGTCAAGCAATGTCCCAGCAAGAACAGCTCCAGAAACACTGGAGGAATTCTTTATTTGAGAAGCTTTTATTTTAAATCAAAACAAGGTCATCAAAAGAATCAAATCACCTGAAACAGATGTTAAATAAATGCCCTAATTGGAACAAAGAAGTATCCCTTCATTTAGAAGGGTCAGCCTTTTTTAATTTTGCTTTTACCGACTGGCCTCTGCCACGCTGGTTACTGAACCACACCAGAGTAATTCAGAGAGATAGACTAGTTCATATATAAAGCCTCAATTTTCACTTGTTCTGGGGTTTTTCTGTTGTACCACTTTCCGTATCCCCCCACGATTCTCTCTCACTTATGGTGAAAACTGACACGTTCATTGCATTGATACATAGACCAGCTCAGATGCATGATTTCAGTGGTACTACCCAGCATTATACAAATGGAAAAGCACATTCGGAATTAAACATTTAGAATGTTTTATCCTTGAGGTCTGGGCTGAGAGACTTCCTCAGAAGATATTCCCTGTATGAGCTGGGCAGAAACTGGAATTCCTGTTACCAGGACATTCTGAAATTAAAAAGCAAAACCTGGATAGAATATACATACTTTGAATCTTCTTCTTGTGAAGATGTATTTAAATTCAAGGTTTAAACTAAAGTTCATTTATTTTTTCCTTGAAACCTTCCAGGAGAACTTGGGTAACCCAGCAACCTTGTGTGTATTTGTGACAATTGGGAATAGACCTGTCAGACTGCAAGGGATTTGGTGGCTTTGCTTGTGATTAGTCTATGTCTATATAGGTTTTAATATTTCAACTTAGTAATGGAAAGACAAACTAATGACAAAGTTATAAATGTTAATTATAAATTGACTCCATAAAATACAGAAAGGATTAGGCTGTAGAGCAGTTACTTTAGCTGAGATGAACATAAAAAATGGTTTCTTGAAAGCACTTTTTAATAAGGTGTGGTGACAAGCCAGAAATGACTTGCAGCATGCTCCCTATAAGTGCAGCGAAGTACACGTTCAGAGCCTGACCTGCTGGCTCGATGGAGTGTTCACTGGTCAAGTTAGAGGAGTGCATGTGAGTCAACAAGTGGGATATTAAATAAGGAGCTATGCAGAGCTTGGGGGATCAGCCTGCCTGAGGTGAACAGTGCTGTGAAGCTCCTTGAAAGCTGTTTCTGTTGGCTGCTTCACACCGCTTGCTTGGGCACAGCGCTGTCACCAGACCTACAGGACTGTATCGCACCTACGAAGCACTTCTTGCTGCTTTTTGCCTCTTTATGTGGATGTCTGCATAGGTGAATCATGGAAGCATATAGATGTGGTCTTTACTAATTACAGGCCATCTAGTGATTTTGATTTTTTTCGTCTATGGGCAGTGAAATCTTCGTGCCTGTAGTCAATGGTGACAAACTGATAAACAACCATTTCAGGATTACCTGGTAAATGCCATCTGAAATTGATGTGGATATGTCACAGCAGAATGCTGCTTTATAGGCCTATCACAACAAGTGTCTCTTTCTTGATTGCTTGCAATTTAAAGTTTGAAAACAGGAAATACAGCTCAGTAAAATCACACCAATGTTGAAGTCATCCAACCAGTCATTTGCTTGACTTGGTACAGAATTAGTGTATGTTTTTCACCCAGACAAAAGTAATCTTTTAAGTAGAAATCAAGTTATACTGTTAAAATATTTGATCAAAAGCATGCTCTGGTCCATTTAGCGTAGATTAAAAGCAAAGAATAAAAGAATATTTTAGAAAGATAATTGCTAAACTAGTAGAACTGAGAAACATCTGGAAGATAGCATTTCGTTGTTTTTCTCTTCACAAACAGACTGGTTCTGCTGACCTTATTACTCTTGACTGTGTTATACTCATAAAGTATATCATACTAACAGTCCTATGAGTAATGTTAATTTAAGGAAAGCTCAGATAAACTGTTATGTATTTTACAGCTTATTTAAATCCAAAGAGGAGACAAAATTAAACAGTTTTGCAGCCTCATTTTTGTCAGTTATTACATCTACACAAATAAGATCACTGTATTTGATCTAGCCAGCATACTTATTTGCCCAAACATTTATGTTAGTAGGGTATTTTGGTTAAATTATTTGAGTTTTAAAATTACCTTCTCTAGCAACATACACTGTAGAGTAAAATGCCTGACTGTCATCCTGCCAAATAAGTTCTGTGAGGAATATAAGTAATTGACTTGGTGATACTCCTGCCAAAAATAAAAATATGTGAAGTTTGACCCTGATATACATGGGTACATTTTGTTGGAAGGAGCTGAAACAAGAGAAGTGTAGAAATAACTCTATACTTAGTGTAGGAGAAGGTAAGAAAAGAAAAGTTATAAAACAGGCTGTATGTAATAAGATGCATTAATATATATGCTGCTGTTTTTACTCTGAAACAATTCATATTATTTTTACATACATGCTTTTTTTTTGTAAAATCTACCCCAATAGCCATTTTCCAGGATGCTTATAAATATGTAACATTCCCAAGTGTTTCTCTGTGACATATTACTCATTGCATCTTTTCATCTAGAATTTTGGGTACCTTTTCTTCATGAGTTGAGGGAGTATTATGAAAGTCTACTGTTTTGTGTCAGGTCAGGAATTGGATCACAGACAGACTCGACTACAGTTGCAGAGCAAACATCTGGGAAAGCAAGGGCCTGAAACTGAGCCTCAGTTCACTTTTTCACTTTATTTTTTTTGCCACCTGCAAGATGAGAGAAGGTCTCTGCAGCTTCTCAGTGCCAAAAAGAAACATCTTTACAGTCTCAACAGCCTCTTCCATGCTTATTGGCAGGCATGCTTGATGTGCAAATATTTTCAAAATTGCAGAAAACAAACTGTAGGTTGTTCAGTTTGTAGCGGTACTTTTGGGTAAGATAAATTGCTCAATCTAAACGGCTCTCTTGATGAAATGACTGTCCACGCAATATTGTACGTTAATTTTTCTGATCGTGTCTGAAAACAGTCTAGATTTGTATTGCTCTCAGAATCATCAAGAAGCCCTTGCTACCTATCAGTGGGCTTTGGAGCACTTGGCTCTGTGTTTGTACTCACAGAAGTAACCAGGATTGAATAATGGCACTGATACCAAGGGGATGCTGAAACTGAGTAACAGCACAGGCTGTTGCTCACAGCATTTTAGGAAACCTACACAGGATACCCTTCTTCAAACCTGCTACTCAGTATTTATGTAGCAGGCAAGAACAAAGAAACTCTTGTATTCAGAGTAGAAAGCAATAAAATTTGTAAAACTTATGATGGTCACAGAGCTTAAAGGATTTTTGATCCCAGAGCAGGCATTTATTTTTGAAGATTTAGTTATAGACCATGTTCTTTGCCTAAAATTAGATGTTGAAGTTATGGAATTTTTCATTCTTCTTTGATTTTCGCTTTCTGCTGCTTCTCACATGCACTGGGTTTGTCCAAAGTTGTTTTTTCTTTCTTTTGTTTTGCTTTCTGACAGAGCCACTAAAAGAGGTTCTATGTCAGTGAGTTTTAAGAAATCCCTAGAGGCTCTGTTTCTCCACTCATTTATACTGCTGTCAGAGCATGGTGGCATTACTAACCTGGAGTCTTTCCTGACTAAAACAAGACGAGAATCAAATTCTGCCTGCCCTGTAGTTCTGAATGTAACTAATACTTGGATTTTGTTGTTGCTGGAAAAAATAAAATGCTGCAAAGTAACTCTCTTCTTCCAGGTGATAAAAAAGGGATAATTTTTTTAGCATGTGTCTTCCTCACTGAGAATTTGAAAGTAACTTCATGTTTCTTTTAGATGTTTATTTATTATACCTCTTCATTTCCCATATGGTGTAAAAAAATCCCAAAAGTGTTTTGTCAAAAACCTCCACTAAAAAACTCCACACAACCCCTCCTCAGAATGCTCTTCTTTGACATGATCTGTGCAAACAGTTTGGAAACAGCTAGTGACTTAACTTGCTGATTCTCATTAAATATTTCTTAAGCCCTGGGATGAAGAGTGCTGGAGGAGATATGTGTCTATAATTGTCATCAGTGGAGGATTTCTCTAGGGCTTGTAAGCGTATTTGCAAACCAGATAGTTTCCTCATAAATGTATTGATTACTGTAGCAACATAAAAGCATCCATCGTTTGCTTATGAGCATTTTTCTTTCTTGCTTGCATAAGCATTCAGAGTTCCAGGAGAGCTACTGTTGTCTTTCCTGAGTGAGATACTCCCTAGGTCTGCATTTTTTTGTGAGAGATGATCGATGTCCGCCAACAGGACTTAGGTTGTGCCTGGATTGATGAAGACTGCAGTTTGAGAAGGGAAGGAAAGGAAAGGGCTAATCCTATCCGACATTTAACCAAACAGACTTTTTCATTAATAGAGTGTTCTGTTAGATACAGCTGAAGAAAGTTGAAGTTAAATCTTATACTCTGTCTGTGGCTAGGGGTGTTAGCATCACTATTTTGTTCTAAGCAGTATGCTACACTGCTTTGATTTGTACATCCTGGGTGCAGAAACCTTTTTCCAGTGTAGCTGCTGAACTGTATATTGAAAGGAAGCTGTCTTGGCATAACCTGAACAAATGTAAGTAATGATAGACAAGGACAGAACTTAAGTAAAAAGAGGAATTTTAGCCCCCTTTTCAGATGTATTTCTTATATTCTACTTCTTGCATGACTTACATCTATATTTGTAATAATTTTGCTAGATGCAGATTTGTTTCTGTTATAGTATATCTTGCGTTAGAGGGAGGTTATTCCTTACAGTATATTTGACCTTTGTGTTTCACATCAAATTATTCTCGGAGATCAAGAAATGCTGTTCATACATATTTTTCTGGGGTACAGCTAGACTTTTCTGTGGTAAACATAGAAATAAATTTTTCGCTTTCTCCCTCCCCGCTTTTAACCAGGTAGATAAGAAAATCGTCCGCACAGAAATTGGAGTGCTGCTTCGCCTTTCACATCCAAACATTGTAAGTTTAGCCTTGTTCTTTCACTCCATGTTTGTTTCTTTGGGTTGTTTTGTTTGTTTGTTTTTGTTTGGGGGGGGTAATCTTTTTCCCTGTTCTTGAGAGGTGACTGTCATGGTTCACGTATACAGATTTGGGAGAGTCCTGCATTAAGGCTTTGGGTCCTTTTCATGACCGCGGTAGCAGCTTGTTATGGAAGACTGTTGAATTGTACTTACACTTTAAAATAAATTATTGATGTTCTGATAGAGTTGAGTGAGAAACTATACAGAAGGAGTTCTGCAAGTGAAAGGGGAAGTTAGTGTTGTTAGCCCTTGGAGGGTGGGGAAGGTCTTATTCAGTTACTCTGAAAGATTGGCATACAGGTGTCGACAAGCACTAACGAAAGAAGCTTCTTCAACTCCTGTATTACACAGAGAGTGCTGAGGTATGAGGAGTATAAGAATAACCAAAAAAACCCCAGAATGCAGAGGAGATAAAGCTATCAAAAAAAAGGGAGGTGGGAGAGAACATACACAATAACTTGTTCAACTGCAATGTAAATGATGCACCAGCTTCAGTTGGTACTATCCTCTGCTTTATTTACTGTGGCCTGTTTTCGACTGTTGGCACTGTGATATGATCAGCAAGAAGACAAATAAGCAAAATGAATCCTTCTTGTTATCTTTTACCAGATAAAACTGAAGGAGATATTTGAGACTCCTACAGAAATCAGTCTTGTTCTGGAACTGGTAACAGGTGGTGAACTATTTGACAGGTAAGTTACCTGTACACACTTTGCTATGCCTTCCCCAGGGATGGTACAATCCAGATTTCTTCTCTGCACATAGTCCCTGTGTTATTGGTTATTGGAATTATTTCATCTGTGTGTGGTTTCTTCATGAGTAAATATCTGAAGGAATTAGATTAAATAATTTAAGAAATTTTTTTTTTGAAAGGAGCATATTGTGAAAATGGAGTAAATCATCAGTAAATCCCGAAGAGCACACGCTATTGAAGGAAGGTGCTCAGCAGGTGCATTGCATCAGGCTGTGCTAGAGTAGACAAAAGGTAGGAAAAACTGGCAAAATCACATTAACAGGTCGTCATAAAATGTGGTAGGTGGCAATCAGTCTGCCAGGAGGGTAGCGTTATGTCAGATAAAAGTTTGCTAGGCAGATTAATAAGAAAGAAATTCTCTTTGGTATTCATTGTATTTATAAAACCTCCGTTTTGTTACAGAGTACAACAAGGCAACTATGGAGTTCTGAAGTTACTGCTCTTAACACTGCATATGCTTGTGGTGTAGGTGCATATGTATAAATTACAACTATTCTGTAACAGTGTTGGGGTGAAATTTTACTGGTAGGGATTTGTTTTTTTAAAGCAAGAGAAGATACAAAAAGCATTTGCTACTGACTTGAGTAAATCTGTTAATTCACTGACATTCATGATTTCCAGATTATGTAAGGACAGGTTATTTGATCTTCCTTCTTCTGTAACTGAAGTTTAGTATTTTGGAGGACTAAATACTAAATACGCATCAAAGACTCAGTCTGAAAGTATCTTTAACTTGAGAAAACAAAAGTATACTTTTCTTTTTGTAACAGTCATAGCTAAAAACTTGAGATGAACTATTTCTGAACAATAGAAACAAATCCAGCTCCTCTTGTAACATACTTACTTTGACTGAAGAAAGGTGCCTACTCTCGATACTCAGCCAAAGCAATCAGGACAAACATGCTGGAATTTAAACAATCAGCAAGCGGTCAGTCCTGAGCTGGAGAGAACCCTGCACAAGATGCCTTACCTTTCACATAGCTCTTTATATATCTGCATGGTTTCAGACAAGGTGGTTTTCAGAAATATTGGATACTATACAGGAGTCTTTGATGAGAAGAATTTGCAAAGGGGAAGCAGAAATATACTGGTAAAATGCTTACTGCACAGCAACCATCAGAAGATACTGAAGAGTTGAAGACAAACAGTTCCATGGGATCCAGGGTGGGGAATTGCATTATTTAATGGAACCAAGATTTAGTATTGCAACATTTCCAACATTCTATAATCTGTACTCATCAATGATGATGAGATTTGTGCTCTCGGGCTGATCTTTCACAAAAATTGTGTGCTTGATCCAGTAATTTGGCTAGGATAAGCTGTTTGGCATTGCCTGACAAGAAGCAAAGCTGTCTAGTCACTTATTAGAATTGCAGTGCCCCCTTGTGATGCTATGAATGAAGACTAATAAGTGCTATGGAGGTCTGCTGAATTCAGCATCCTCTTTATAAAACGGAACTGGACCCATTGGCAATACGGTCTCTGATCTGTGCTTTGGAAAAAAAAATCCAACCAATTATACAAAAACCATAAAAAGCTATTTTCAGGTGTTAAGCTAGCAATAGGTGTATTTATTTCACTGTTCAGCCTTAAATAAAAAACAATAATTTAGTAGAAATATACAGCCAAGATGTGTTGCGCTGGTCACTCCAGTTAAGCATTAACTGCCCCTTTCCTGTCTTTCAGCTGGGCTGAAGGATTAACACTTGCTTTGTGCTATACTGTGGATGCAATCTGAGTTTTAGTGAGCGTAAATTTAGCTTTCTGCTTTAAGGCAGACTTCCCATCTCATGCTTAATCTTTTCAAGGATTTAGTCTTATGTCTCTTTCAAATTAGCTGTCAGCAAATGATACAACTAGATGTTTTACAGATGCATCGGCTCTCCTTACTGTAAACATCTTCACTGCTGTTGATGTTACTATGAATTCTGGTAATATGCTGGCACTTTTTATATGAACATTTTTAGCTCCAGTTTTCTGCTGTCCCAGATGTCTGCTCTTCTTTTGAATAGTATTTAGGCAGCAGAGTTCTTTCACGCACACATTCCCCTTATCATGAAGATGGTTTTACAAATACTCAAAGATCCAATTAATTTTTTAGATTTCTATGAGCATTGATGATGTGCTATCTGCTTCATGCCACTCTAACATAGTAGTTCTAGGTAATAAAATTATTTACTTCCTTCACCATATTTAATAATACTGTTAAATCATCCATTTTGCTGCTAAAATGAGCTTTCATTCTAACAATTTTCGGTTGTGTTCCTCAAAAGGAGATAAACTCAAACAAAAGTATCAGTTACACATCTGAGTTAATGCAGCTGAGATCAGGTTGGTTTTGGTTGTATTTTTTTAAAGAAATCTCTTTGCCAGACTTCATAAATCACATTGTAAATTATACACGGACATATAATATTCCACCATCCCAAGCACAACAAATATAAATCTATAGTAAATTGTAGAAGTTTGTGTCAATTAGACTATTTATTGCCAGTTTGCGTGATCATTTTTGCCAGTGAGCAGTAACAGAGAGCTTTTGAAGTAAGACAGACCAATGGATGAACTGTCCAAGACAGAGAGAAAACTGCAGTAGGTCTAAGTTAACTGATATCCTAGTTCTTTCCAGATACCTTTTCTCCATCCCAGTGCTGGCACATATAATCATCTATCGTTGACATTTGTTTGGCCCTCCTCTTTCATTCCTGTAAGTTAAAACAGAGATACCTGATTGAAGTGCATTGAAACCAGCAGTGTTTCGATGGAGTCTTGAGGGACGACCCTCTGGTGTGGCTCTCAGTGTCCCTGCAGTGATGTGCCCGAAGCAGGCAGCTGAGATTCTCACACTGCCGCAATACTCAGGGCAGCTGAGAGGATGCTGCTGTCACACCGGTCCTTACCAGGGCAGGAGACAGCTGAAAAACAAAACCCCAAAATCAGCACAGTTATTCAAATGCATGGCAGAGCGATCATGCTAACATTGGAACAGTCTTTAAAAGGCTGCCACACTTGTGGACAAGAAATTCAGGACTGGGAGCAAAGTGACAGGCAAAGGTCAATTTTCATCTGTCTTTTGAATCTTCCTTCTCACCTCATCTTCTTATGGGGAGTGTTGTAGAACCAAAGTTCAGAACATAGACACATCTTTTCTATGAGAAGTTTGATTGGTGGAAGGACAATGAAATTTGGTTTTATTAGGTTTTTGGATTATATCTTACTGTGCATACAGAATAAAGTAATAAGACTTAAGTGGATACTTTTTTAAAAGGCAGATTTACAATCAGAATTTTTCTCCCTTTCAGTTCTCCATTTAACAGGAAAAGGCTAGAGACAGAGTTGATGGAATTAACCCTCTAGTTGGTTTTAGATTGGTGAGACTGAATTTGAGCTCACATAAATTTCATCAAACCTTTAAATATGAATTAAAGATCACAGTGGAAAAAAGTGTTTAAATGCAGTGACCGTAAGGGAATGTAGAATTAGGGGACACCACAAAAACTGATATAGCTTCCCTGGGAAAAAAGTAGGCTAATCTAATTTATATACACTAGTAGTTTGTCAAACCAACTGCTTTTTATACATGGTTTTATTAATAGTCATTAAAAGATTTAATTAGATAAGTAGCTAGTGGCCTCACTTTTTTATGTTAACCCCTTTGATTATTACATCTTCAATTTTCTTTATAGCTTTTCCCTATTGTGATAGAATAATGATGATGATTCTTAAACTTTGGTCATTTATGTTTTTCTCTTGCCTCTTACTTTTGCCTTCTGTCCCTTCATTGTTCTTTATTTACATATAATTTCTTGGTCCTGGCAACTTTGACTTTTTTTCTATAGCATGTTGTATTTCATCAGATTCTTGGTCACTTTATTGATCTGGCTTTGCTTCTAACAATAAACCTCTTTATTGTTACAGGCAGCAATACGTCTTGCAGCACAGTGAAGTCTAATATCTGTCTTTTTTGAGCTAACATTTTTTTAAGTTGGTCCTTTCCATTCAGATTTTATTCATATCTATTGCCTTTCAACTGAATCACCAGAATATCACTTTTCTAAATATTAATTTCAGAAAAAAATAACACTGCTATAACACTACTTTAACTTCATCTTATTCAGACTACCTGCAGATTGGTAAGAATAGTTTTTGTTAAAGTCTTTTTTCGTCTTCAGATGATAATGTGAATACATACATTCTTCTTGTCTGTACTTTGGCATCTTGATAACAAGCTCATCTGTTTCTTCCATCATGTTATTGTTAAGTGCACCAAACATAGTCCTAAAATACCGCTTAGAGCTGACAGTCTCTTTACTCATTTCCATTTCAGTTTTCATAGTATTGCCTCTGAAATATAGATTCAAGCTGATTCTCTTCTTTTATAGAGCGTACATTAACAAAAATATTAATTACTTGTTCTAAAAAACTTACTTTTTTTAAGAGGTGCAGGAATGATCACCTCTTCTGGAAAAAAAATAATAGAATCATAGAATGGTTTGAGTTGGAAGGGACCTGAAAGATTATCCAATTCCAACCCCCCTGCCATGGGCAGGATCACTTCCCACCAGACCAGGCGGCTCAAGGCCCCGTGCAGCCTGGCCCTAAACACTTCCAGGGAGGGGGCATCCACTGCTTCCCTGGGAAACCTTTGCAAGTGTTTCACCATCCTCATTGTGAAGAATTTTTTCCTAATGTCTGATCTAAATATTTCCCCTTCCAATTTAAAGCCATTCCCCCTCGTCCTGTCACTACCTGCTCTTGTAAAAAGTCCTTCCCCAGCTTTCCTGTGGTCCCTTCAGGTGCTGGAAGGCTGCCATGAGGTCTCCCCAGAGCCTGCTCTTCTCCAGGCTGAACAACCCCAAATCTCTCAGCCTGTCCTCATAGCAGAGATGACCCAGCCCTCTGATCATCTCTGTGGACTCCTCTGGACCCGCTCCTACAATTCCATATCCTTCTTGTGTTGGGGATTCCAGAACTGGACACAGGACTCCGGTGGGGTCTCAAAAAAGCACAGTAGAGGGGCAGAATCACCTCCCTCAACCTGCTGGCAATGATTCTTTTGATGCAGCCCAGGACAGGTTGGCCTTCTGGGCTGCAAGCGCACATTGCTACGTCATGTCAAGCTTCTCATCAGTAAGCAACCCAAAGTCCTTCTCTGCAGGACTGCTCCCAATCTCATTGTTCCCCATCCTGTATTGCATGCGAGGATTATCCCAACCCAGGTGTAGGACCTTGCACTTGGCCTTGTTGAATCTCATGAGGTTCATACAGACCCACTTCTCCAGCTTGTCCAGGTCCATCTGGATGACATCCCATCCTTCTGGTGTGACAACTGCCCCACTCAGCTTGGTGTCATCCGCAAACCTGATGAAAGAAGGTCCATGATCCAGCAGTCTGTATTATCTATGAAAATATTACAAAGCACTTCCCAGGCTTCAGGCACACCTTCTTATTTCTCCTTATGGAAATTAAAATTGCTAAGGGACATACAAAAGATTCTTAGTTACCAAAGTGGTGGTCTCTTATGAGCTAGTGACAGAATTGCATTTTTTATTTGGTATTGAGCTCTGGTCATGCAGTGGCATTCTGTCTTCCGACCAGGAGTCAGAGCAGTTCTTTGAACTCTGTTTCACTTGAGCATGTTACAGTCTCCTCACTCATGAGTGGCTAAAAAGAAAAGAGGACTGGCTTGACTATACCATCTATTCCCTATTATTTCGAATCAGAAGACAACACAGAAGTTAGCTCTAGTTAAAGGTGCACCTTGATGTCATAATAGCTCATTTAATGTGTCTCTTGATTGCAGCTGCAGTAATGACAGAAACTAGTATTTTAATAATAAAGAAGTGTGCATTAATGCTTATTTGTAGCCTTTCCAATGTAATTTGCTATTTCCTTCCTCTACAGTGTTTTAATAGTGCTTTTACACTTTTATGTGGTCAGCGCTTTATTTTCTGTCACTGGATAGAATTGCTCTAGGTAGGTCAGTATCTACCAACTACAGTATTGTCTTCAGGATGAGAAATACAAATTATTTTTTTGTAAATGTTTGTGCATAGGCTACTACTTATGATGTGGTCAGCTTATGCACTTAGAATTAAGTGAAACATGAGGTGCCAGAGGGAACACGCTTACAGCTTTATAAATTATTAAACACCTCAAGCAATGATGATGGTGCATTTATAATACTGGCTGGCATCCTGCCATTCTCTATATGTGAACTGATATGCCCTTAAAGCTTGCCTGGTTCTTAACCCCACTGAGGAAAGCTTTTCACTTAGAACATTTTCATTTAAAATGTCCTCTTGCCTTTTATTGTTATTGCTGATAACTTTGCTGGAGTTGTTAGCATGGTTGGCTGGGACGGGTCTATATGTTGCTAGCCCACCCTGGGAACTAGGCAAGTCTTTTGGAGATAGGACACATCAGTGCCGATGAAGTTCTTAAGTTTGTTAGGTATTGTTAATAGGGAGACGTCTTGTGATTAGAGAGTCTCTGATATGTGTATTCTTGGTTTTCTGCCACTTCCTCACCATTTTAATATAGACATACATGGATACATTATCTGGATTGACAGTCAAACTAAAAGAGATACACCTGTTAAATTAAACAGGAAGTGATCAAGCCCTAGGTGATTTCCTCAATTATAAACAAATTTGGCTTTCAATTTGATATGCAGAGTGTTTTTAGCAGCTCTGAGCAGATGACAAGTTGAGGTAGATATACTTACTGCCTACATAGCTGTAGCCTGCATATATGTATACCTACATATATGTCAGTCTCTGACTGACCCATGAGCTAATGATGCATCTTCTGTGCCTTGATTCAACATCTTTCCTGAAATTATAAAATCATTTAGGATGTGAGTGCTTTGTATGCTTTTTCTCTCATTTCTTTTTCTATGTATGACAAGAGTATAAAGGGATACAAAAATGGTTTAGGAAGAAGTATAATTATCCTAAATATTCAGAGCAACAAAACGCTTGTTGTGAGTGATAATTAAGTAGATTTTTTTTGATGAAAACCTGAAAAGTAAATACTTTTTTAGACGATGTACTTCTTAGTTCAATGTTAAGCATGAGCAGCTGGAGTGAGAAATGTGCCACACATCCATGCCCTGTAAGATGTGCCAAGGCCACTAAAGGAGGATAGGAAGAGGTGAACCTGAAATAATCCTGAACTAAATAATGACACTGTGAATACATTTGCAGATTGTGATAGAGGGATATAAACACAATGTGTGTTAGGCAAGGAGTGCTTAATTTCAGAATTTGGTGGTCATTTGTTCCACTGTTGTTGGGAAGTAAGCGGTGTGCCAGAGTGAGCTCTGAGGCAATATGTTTAAAACATCTTGGCAGCCACAGCTGCTACATGGAGCAATGCTGGAAGCTGAGTAGGTTGGCCAGTGTAGGAGGGAAGCAGTGAAGTAAAGCTAAAAATAGGATAACTAGTCAGTTTAGATGGTGGGGGAGGAAGAGGTAAGTTTGTTGAAGTGGGTAAGATTTCAAATTTTCTTGATTACAAGGAGCCATGAGAACAGCTTGTGTTTGGAATTGCAGGAATAGTTGTTGCACTGGATTCCCATACCCAAGAAAAACAAAAGATACTTTGGTTTTGGGGTTAGTGAGCTGATAAAGTACCTATTTTTTGTACTGTTTGCTTCCTCTTCTACATTGCTTCTTCCACCCCCTGATGCTGTGTATCACAAGTTTCAGGAGCTGTTACAGTGCAAGGCACAGAGTGGCTCAGTGGGCTGAACTGACTGAGAAGGGTGTACAGCCCTTCCTCACCCTTAGCCAAGAGGTCTGCCAGCTGGTATAGTACCAGTGCTGACCAAGAATTTTGGGTATTGGCATAAAGTGCTATCGATGACTATCCTAGTGTAGCATCCTCTGGCACTGGATGACTCCTTTGCTTATTCAGAGTGCATTGCTGGGTGGTTTTAATTGCTTTTCTTACCAGTGCAGCTGTGCAAACAGCTATTTCTCATGCTGGATTTGGAAAGATCTGTCCCTCTGTTTTGTTACTTATTGAAAAATCAAACCCAAAGCCTACCCCTTTCTTTCTGTGATGAGATTTTCACTTCTTTATTTTTGTAGAAGATTGATGCTCAACATGCATTAATCCCCAGATAAAAGTATTTCAGTCAACCATAAAATTGAATATCAATGCAATTTTAATACTGCTGTGAAAATTGATTCTAAAATGACACATCGGGATTCCCCATCTCATTCCTCATTGATTTTCATATCAAGTGTGTTTAGTTTAGCATGTCTGTGCTCTCCCTTTTATTTTTTTCTACCAGTAATAAAATTCCTGCAGAGCAAGTGTGACCACTGCCTACCTCCCTTTAGTGTACAATCCCATTGCTTTCAGTGGCTTCATATAGATGTGATGAAATAAAGTATAGTACCATATCCTCAGAAATATATTCCGAATTATACTGCAGGCTGCAGAAATGTGGTGAATGTTGGTAAGCATTTATGCTTTTGCTCATGTAGACCCTGATGAAGGTGTGCATAATGGAAACATGATCAACACAGGAAGCATTGCGCTTCTGTAGTAGAGTGGCACAGTGCATGTCCAGAGGTTACGCTGAAAATGGTCTGCAAAACTAAAGGATTTATATTGCCAGAAAACTTGCAGTACTTCAAGGGAACAGAAATCCTAGAAAACCTGCATGGAAGCTGGCAAGCATTTCTACAAATTATTAAACACTGGAATGCATGCACAGGCTTCATATTCATGTTTAAGCTGCCAAATTCTGTCTACCTGCTATGTGTAGGAGAGCATCGACCACAAGAAATTTGTTGTTCCATTTCCACAGACTTGTTGGATGGTGTGATGCTAAGAGTGTTTTTTTTCCAGTGCTAAATTTTTGACAGCTTCCCGTTACCTGACAGCACAAGGCTGTTTGGAGGGTGAGACAGAATAATTAGAAAAAAAGGGTAAAAATGTTCCTCTTTTTCAGAGAGGGAGAACTCGGGGGGCCGGGGGGTATGGAGGGAATTCTTCCAAAGGGGCATCTGCATCTCTGACAGTAATGAGAAGGAGGAATGAAGAAGGGCCTTTGGGAAATACTCTCCTTCCTCCCTTTATAGAAGGAGGCAAATTTGTCTCAAATACATTAACATGTGCTTGGAAAGGCAACATCAAATCAGGTGGTGTTCTAGGAGATCTCTAGCTTGACATCCATCAGTACAGTTAGATGTGTGGTTGGCCATGTGCATGTGTGAACAACTAAACCGACATATTTCAATAAATGTGTACATACATGCATGAAAAAGTGATTCTACACAAATCACAACATGAGTCGTTTATTTCATCAGCGTCATGGGTTTTGTTTGCCCTGTGTCACCATCTATTTGAAGCACTGTCTTGAATTTCATGGATGTTTGTGACAACAAATTTAGTGCTTTTCCAAGTTGTTTGTTTAATTTTTTCCTTTAACTTTAAGCATTTCTGTATCATTTCTTCCAGATTCCCTGCTGTCTTCCTTCCAGTTTTTCTCCCTAGCACTCTTTTGGCCTACCTGACTCTTTCATTTGCATATCAAAGACAGTGTTTAATTAGTTCCTTATTGTTACTGCTCATATCTTTCTGTCCTCTGGAGGAAGGTTTAATCTTTTTTCATTTATTATTTTCTTAAAGATCATTCTGTAAAACAGGTATAAATAATTTGTTTTCCTTCTATAATAACAAAACAAGATATTTCTGCAGATTTCCTTCCCGTTATGGAAAAAAGGGCAATGAGTCATAGTTGATCTGCAGGCTGAAATTGAAAAATCCTTGTAAAGAAACTTCATTGGTCTCAGGTAGGAGTATTGTTATAGTAAAGCAAACTGGCACACCTGCCATTTATCTTATGTAAACTACTGCAGGGAGGATGCAAAAAACAGATATGCAAATAATCTCCTAGCATTATTACAGGACCTAAACTACAAAGTAGTCTTTCAGTACTCTTCCTTACTGCCTAATAGCCAGGTTTAATTTTAAAGCAGAATGCCCTTGGAAATAAATCTTCATTTTTAACCAGAAGTATGTTTTCTTTTGTTTATTGCTGTTAGAACGATTAGGTGTTCTATGTGCTGGATTATTATTAATTAAGAATTAGGTTTGTATTCACAGTAAGTCTGTATTCTAGACTTCTGAAAAACTAGAAAGTTAACTGTATGTGACATAAGCTGTAATTGGTTTGCCAGTGCATGTTATTCACATGTAGCATCAGCAGATGAGTCATGTACATTGCACAGTAATTCTGCAGTTAATTTTTAATGCTTTTCTGAAATATGGGCCCACAATTCTTTGCATTTATTTACTGTAAACTGTGAATTCATAGTGGCTTCACTGTTACGGTCTATGTGCTTCTTCTGTTGCATGTTTACATGTAAATGATGAGAGCAGTATCCTATCCAAACCAACATATGGTTGGCTAAGTCAGAGTGGACTGTTTTTCTGTGGTCAGGAGGACAGTCTTGAGCATCTCTTTGATCTCTCCTGTTTCCAGGTGTTAGGTAATTCACAGTAATCTTTCCCCAACTGGTCAGGCATTAACAGGAAGCTCCTCTTTTCTTTGATTTTTTTTGAGTGGAGGAATATACGTAGAATTTGGCTATATTTAAGAAGTCTTTTCCCTCAAGTTTATGTGTTGGAAAAAGAAAGAATAGAAAGAATACTGGGTTACCATTAAGTAAAAGCAAACATTTGTTGCATGGAGAAATATAGAAGTTGAATTGTAACTGTGTTGTAATGCATTTGTTTGATCTTAGTCACATATGCTGGAAAATCAGAGAATTTCAAATCCTATTGAAACCTTAAAAAATTCTGCCTCCTGCCTTGTGTTTCTGAGGCCAGGTGCACAAGGTAATCCTGCAGCTGTTGGAGTGTACTGAGTCAAGACATGGGCAGGGTGGTCCCTTCCCAGGGCTCGTATGCCCGCGTGATTGTGGAATTAAACCTGGTATACTCCTAGCAGCTCACCCTGCAGGTAGCATGTATCTAGCAGCTGTCTCCCACTGCCTGTTTTTTTTTTTTCTGCTGGGCATTGTGGAATATATTCCCAAACCTATGGCAGTTTGAAAGCAGAGGGTTAAATTAGCACAGCAGAATTTTGGGGTTTACTGCCTTGTTACCAAATTTTAAATTTTGTTATGGTCTCCTGTGCCCTACTAAAGATTGTAATCCTAAAAGAGTTACGATGTGAATGTCTTTAATATATGAAATCCTGTAAAACGAGGACAGTGTTTTAACATGCTTCTTGTGCCATGGTTGAAAAAGCAGGTTAGCACACAAAATACCAGCAAGGAAAAGGGAAGATGGGATGGTGATGGAAGTCTGTATTCTGAGAAATGCTTACGGATGCTGAAGACAGGAACCTGCTGACTGAAAGTAAATACTTTATTTGAACTAAAAAATGAGGAGGAAGCCAGACCAGTTTGCCTGGTGAAACAAAGACCCAAATGAGGGTCGCTGTGGCTCAAGTCTCACCGTGTAATCTACCAGAGGGTGATAATTCAGAGAGCCTGAAATAGCTGAGGAGAAATCTTGTTTTCAACCATATTGTAGCATTTTACTGTGTAATCTATGATTTTCCTTAACCTCCTTTCCAACTTGAGGCTGAAAGCCTAACATAATGTGTCATTGAAAAAACTTTGCTTTATTTTACCCTTGTGGTGATTAGTTCAAGCAAAGCTCTCCATAATAGTTTTAAACAGATGACCAAAGCAGAAGGAAGGGCTGGAAGTATAAAAATCCAAAGGAGATGCAGACAAATTAGAGGTGAAGCAGTGCATGTAGGACGGTAGCTGAAGGGCTATCTGAAAAATAAGCTTTTAGAAATAAGGCCAAATAATTCTGCAGCCAAGAAATCATGGTGAAGTAAAAGAACTCCTGATTGAAAGGGATTACTTGCTGTTACTGATGCTATATAAAGAGACGAAGTTATCTGGGAACACAATGAGTGTTAAGGTAAAGTAATTGGAGTTGCTTAGGAATATCTCTGTATAAGACTATTTTCTGCAGTGCCATGCTTGTAACATCCATTTTTGATGGATTATTATCTTTGCGTTGTTCATATTGCATTTAATCTTCTCATGAGTATGTAGTAGTGCTTTTCATACGTACATTAGCCAACACATTTCCTGTCAGCTTTTGTAAAGCTGTGAGGAATGGCATTGGAGGTAGCTCAATATCAGTATGTTATATTGAAGAAGTGATGAAAAGATACTGTAAAAAGGGGGAAGAAGGGAGAAAGGAGGGCACCCTTCTTACCACAAGCAGAATCTATTTCTTGATTCCAAAGCAGATGATCTTTCCAGTGACTTTTGGTTTCAGACGTTATAGGCTTCTTGTTTTCCTGCTTCATAGGGCATTTAGGGCATTGTTTTGTAAAACTGTCTTCTCTGCTTTCAGGATATTGTTTTATAAAATATGTAATGGCACCACAGGTTCTGTATATGTCTTCTTGGGCTTTGAAAAAGGAATAGGGTAAAAAAATAGAAACTTCAGGTTAAAGAGGGGAGGGGAGGCAAAGAGGGAGAAAGGAAACGTACACTTATGTTAAATATAGAAGTGAAAAAGCAGATTCTAAAAGGTATCTAGTTTTATGTGAGAGTAAATTAATTTCCCCGACTTTCAGAAAATTCCAGAATCTTTCAACTGAGTATATATGTATTTCAAGCTTCTTATTGTGTTAGTATTTTGTCTCCAGTTTCTCATTTAACTGGGAATCAAAGATAACTTAAATTGCAAAAGCATCATTTTCTATTCTTCAGGGAGCACGCCGGCACTGGATTGTTTTCTAGCTAATTTTTGAAAAGCAGGTTGTGCCTGTGTTGTATTTTTACCTTCGTGCAAAATCCTGAACACAATTTCTCTGTTTTTTTCTGTAGGATCGTGGAGAAGGGCTACTACAGTGAACGAGATGCTGCTGATGCTGTTAAACAGATCCTGGAGGCAGTTGCTGTGAGTACTATCTAGCATTATACGCTTAGCACCTAATCTCTCACCCATAATGGCTCAACAAACACTTATGTGTGAAACAAGCAGAGTTCACTGGAGACAGCCCACACAAATTCCCTTCGTTAATTAATTTTGTAGTGATTTTTTGTAAGGTAATGGCACTTGAGGTCAAGATGTGACTTTGGATGGCAGTCGGCAATACATTTAATGCTCTAAGTCATCTGTTGTGGTGGTGTGCGTGCTCTGTCCAATCTCAAAAATTTGTGAAGTTCAGCACTCATTGTTTTAGCCCTAAAAGTAATCTGAAGTTATTGGCACTTGTTTAGTCTCTATTCTTTATTTTGACAGAGCATGTCATGGTAATCATATTTGGAACCTTAAAAAAAGAGAGTGCATTACTTTTCCTCTCAGCTTAAAAGGATTAACTGAGCAGGTTAGCTGGTCTGAAGATTTACAGGCATTTGAGTCAGAGATTTCTGCAGAATGTCACCATGAAAATAGTTACACTTCTTTTGCAGTTGTTGCCTGAAGGTGACCCATCACGATTTTGTGACAATCTGCAGGAGCATTTATATAAAAAGGCTCATGACATGAAAGCATATACTATTGATGGTGTGAGCTCTGTGAGTTACAACATGTCTAACCAAAAATCGGTTCTCGCTGCTCTTCACATTGTACATACACAGACTGAGAGTAATGTTGAGAGAGACCAGAATGAAGTTCAGTCTCAGTATGTTGTGCAATTCTTAATATATCTTCTTCTATGTTTTGTGTTCTTTCAAATGTTTGCATTTTTGTTCAACTATTTCACGTTCTGTTGCTTAGAGAAAGGCATAAAGATTTTTAAGACAGGAACCTGAGGACTTCTAGTAGCAAAATACAGTATTTCTGAATGGGATCCATATTTCTCAGTCATTTGTAGCTTTCCCATCTGATTTCTTACCATTTTGTGGTTGTCTGCAAAAGATATTCAGGAGGAAGCAGTCAGGCAGCAGAAAGACTGCAAAGAAGCAGACACAAGTGCTCAAAGTTGTGTAAATAGTGCAGCTGGGATGTGACTGGCTTTGGGTATGTTTCTGGACTGTCAGACTTTTCAAACAAAACACAACTTGTTATCACATGTGAAAAAAAAAATCAGCTTCAAAGGGTCTTTGGAGGGATGGTAGTAGTGAGGCAGGATCCATGGAGATGCAGTGTCAGAAGAGCTCCTCCTCAGGGTAGGACTTGTGGTGGTGAGTGACCTCTGTGGAATGTATCTAGAGATGAAGAAAAATTAGCGTGGTTACAGCAACAATGTGATTATTCAGAAGGAACGGGGCAACTTGGGCATACATACCTGGGATGGTAATAAAATACTCCGTTGTGAAAAACTCCTATAAATCATGATTTGGTATTATTTGTAAGCCTGTATGCAGTAAAGAAGATGTGAGAATCAATGTTTACTATGCTAACCAGACACACTGCAAAACCGTCATGGTCACTTGATGTTACTTTGTGAATGATCTGATGCTTGCTAAGTCACTTTCATTCAATATAATCTAAATTATATATTTAAGTTTAGTGCACAGCATAATACATTTGTATAAACTTCTTAAAATTGCGTCAGATTATTATATAATGACCAATTTTTTCTTCCAATGTAAGTGCCCCAGTTAAGACGGTTCTACATTGTTTATCATTCTTTTGCAAAAATGATAATGATGTTTTGCTGAAGGATGTTGTAGAAGGTGTTTCAGCTCTGTGTTTTAAAAGACAGGATGATCTTCAGCTTCTATGAATTGGAATAGCTTGGCTGAAATCATTGAAACAGACATGTACACAGCTAAAAAGCTGACTTTTATAATGAGCATGCAAGAGTTTGAATTTTTATAGATTGTTATACTAGATCCCTGGCTAGGATGGAATGTATTGACTTTCACTCTTACAGCTGAGTGTGAGCGTCCATGCCAAAGCTGGGAAGGCTGTGGAAGTTGCAGTTCCCAAACTGAGACCTTCACAGCCTGACTGAAATATTGTGATAGATTAGGGCTGTAAGGTTGACAGAATGATGTTTGTGAGCAGAATGAGAGTTACTGTTAGAAAATGGAAAATACTGCTACAGAAGAGTAATCTTTCCAGAATGAAAGGAAATATATCCAGATCATTTTTCATTCTTAAAACCAAATAACTGAACAGTCCTCTCAGTAGACCATGCCAACTAATACCCTCCTGGCATCAGGTAGGCATTTTGACCTGTGCAGAACTTAGCAAAAGAAGCACTCAGCCTTTTCTTTCCTGAACTCTTTTAAACTATTCTGTCTACTTGTTTTATAAATCCCTTGTTAAGGGCTGTTACAATACTATAGTAATGGATCTTCCTTCACAGTGAATCATTGACATGAGGAGATTTTATGTCTTCATGTAGCAAAGGTTTTTTGAGACATTTGGAAGGATTTAATCGAAGTGTAGAGTGGGATTTTAAAAGCACCTAAGCATTTTCGTTCAATTATTTTTGAATTTGTTAAACCAAACAGACAAATACTCTTCAAAAATAAATACCCTCCAAAAAAACCCCCATAAAGATTCTAAGTACATCTGTTTCTTATAATAGCGGAGTACCTGAAAGCCTGGCTCTAACTGGCTTACCAAGTCTCAAGCAAGCAGTCAGACTAGTGCATAGAAAATAAATCTTTATCTTCCAGGTCACAAATGAGCATAAATATATTAGCCATCTGTCCTCCCAAGAACAGAGAAAACAACAAAACCTAGTATTGTTTTGAAGACCACTGCATCCATATTGTCCTTTTCCATGATTTTTCTTTCAGTGTTCCCAGTGCATGATTGTATTTGCTTTTAGTGGGAACAAAGTACTTTTTTTTCTCTCTTCCGCACATTCACCATTTCTGTTATTCTTCCACTGTTCTCTAAGCTGGGAAATTACTTCATTCATAAGCTAAAAGACATGTACAAAACTAGGGCAGACCAATGTTCATTTTTTTAGCTCTTCTGCTGCGCTCTTTTGAACAGGTAGGGAGGTTTTTTTGCTACCCAACATCTCAGATCAGAGTGACTTTCATTCCTGAGACAGAGTGCATTTGAATGCAGTCTGTCTTAGCACATCATTATCTTCTCTCTCCTTCTCAGAGGATCAGTTGTATATGGTATGGCTTTCTTGCATGCCTATTCTGGTTGCAGTTTTTCTGTTAAGTGTAATAAATTAATTACTGCACACGGATATCCTGAGACCAAGTCTTCGCGGCCTGACTTGCAGATGAGTTATTGATGTTACGGAGTTCAAATCATCCTTGAGACAGTCAGAAAAAGGCACTTTCACTTTTTTTTTGTAAAAGAAGTCTACTTTTTAGGTGGTCAAACTTAAGAAAATGACACTCGTATTTTTTAATGTGTACTTTCAAAATCTTATATTTGTAACTGAAAAGAAACTGTGTTCCTTCTTGCCTGTTCATCAGTAGTGTCAAAGTAATAGATTTCTGCTTGAGGGTTAAATTTCCCTTTTCATTGTGTTAAAATTTGAAATAATTTTTAACAATTTACTTTTTGTAACTAGGGCAGTTACTGGCATGCCTTCTATATGTAGTTTTGAACTCATCCAGCAGGCTCTATGTTAATTTCCCATCACATTTTATAATAGGTTATTTTCTTCTGACTTGTCATTATCTTGTCTAGATAGGAACATTTTCCTGAAGCTGTATGTGGGACCACCTACATTTTCATTTCTATTATTTATTTTGATTTTCTGCCACTTCAAGCGTCACTTTATGCCTGCACTCCTATTCAGTTCCTTGTCAGCTTAAATTCCCAGGGAGTACACTAAATTCTCAGCTGTGATTGCAAAGATGGATGGCACTTAGCCACTTGCAGGTTTGAAAGGGCGAATCTAGATTAAAGGTTTCTGTTCGTTTCAGTGAACTTTCATCTGTCTGATAATGACCTGTATGATAGTAGGCAAGAACCTACTGCAAACATGCAGCTTGCAAGTATATTTTACAGACACTGATGCACTGGTATGTCTAACAATTAGAGCTTAGACCAAATGAGGTGATCCAGTTTTTAAAGACTGGCTGTGACTGATGAGAATTGATTAAAATATTTTGACGTTTTAGAATTCAAAGAAACGTGGACATGATTAAATAAAGTCTTATTTTTTTTCTGTACAGTCATTCTGTTAGTGCTTGCTGGAGATACAGGCAATGGGTAGATTTTACTTTTAACCATGAGCTACAGGATGAACTTAGCCAAGGTATAAATGTCACAGAATTCTAAAATTCTGAACAAGACAAATGCATTATATTATCAATATATACTTAGCCAGGCTTAAAAAGGCATACTGTTAAGAAAAGTAAGTGTATTGAGACAAGTAGCAAAGAAACTGGGGCTCAGTTCTGCAGAAAATGAAGCTGAATTCCGTAAAAGAGAATGACAGGGGTACATAGGTATTACAACACAGTATAAAGACCCGTGTAAAATAGTAACAAAATTTGGCAATACTGTATGTAATGTCATGCATGGTTGTAGATATTGAAGAACATTTCCTCTCTTTAGAATATTTTGCAAGAGATTTCCATTTTAATAGAGGAGATACCAACATCTTCAGAAAAATTACTAATGTCAAAAAATTCATGTTAAAGTCATCTGCATGGCTTGTGGCAGTGGGCCTTGCACAAGCTGGACATACAAAGGTTGGCAGAGTAGTGCAGAAATCAACTTGCTTTTCCTATTTCTAGTTAAATACCTAGCTGGAATTATGTTTAAATAGATAAGAGATTTGCATTTGTACATGATATGCAAGCATGTCATAATAAATCTAAGAGCAATTTGAAAATTACACTGAGAACATCTACATTTAATTCAAATAAATTGACTAAAATAGATGTAAAGCTCTAATTACAAATTGGACTCCGTCATCTATTAAAGCATTGAAATTATTACTGTTCTTTGATAATTTCTTTTGCATGATTGAAAGATATTTTGTTTTCTGAAAATAAAAATTAGTATAGAAAGTAAAACATTCCTCTGACCTAGGAAAAGTTTGTAACTTTCACTTTACCCAGATGGTTTCCCTGTATTCAAGGTCATAACTGCGTAGTTGCATGGTTGTATTCTATAGACAAAGTACATGAAAATAGATGCTGTTCTTGATACTTTATGGTTTCCTCATTATTCTAAAGGGTTTTGGAATCGGGGGCAATGAGAGCAGGCAGGTTCAAATTCAGCCCTGCTGACCAGTTTTGCAGCCAGTGCATCTGCCTCTGCTTCCCAGCTGTGCCCAAAAGTGATTTCTCAATGGGCTGCCTACCTTTTTCTGTCATGTGCAACATGCTAAATTTTTGTCTCTATCTGCATGCATATATATAAATATATGATATGTTTGCAACTGTCTCAGTTAAAAAAGTAACACCACAAAATTCCCTTCTCTTTGTATGACAACTTTCTTAGCTTCAAAGGAGCTTATCTAGCTTGTATATGAGTGGTCAAACAGATCTTCTGAAGAATATATTGTACTATGTAATCTGTCATAATGGCAGTTTTATCTATTTCTATTAAGCTATTTTTGTGGATGTGACAAAACTGTATATGCATAGATGTAAGCTTACAATGGCAGTAGTCATAATTATTACTGACTGTGTACACAACAGTTGTATGTGTTAAGTTGTAAAGAAATATCTGGCCTGAAGATAAATGTGTAAGTGAAGGAACTGTCAAAAAGTCTCGGAGCACCATTTCTTTGATATACAAATCAATACAAGGAATGTTGCAGCAGATGTACTAGTTGTACTGATTTAACAAAGTTTGGATGATTGGCAGGTATTCTGAATTCCCTGTTAAGTCTTATCCTGAAGGAAAGTATGAGATAGTGAATAAATGGGATCCTGTAAAAGGGACACCTTATTGCAAATAGCTTTGCAAATAGTGCACTTGAAGTTGTAGTAAGGGAAGAGATTTTACCATTTATAATTATGTTTGTGTAAGCAAATCCCAGCACAAGAAAAAATACAGAGATTAGTTTGCCATAATGAGCAGCATATACTGTCTGGTGTCATCATGTTTGTAACCTCCTGAAATAGCATAAACACCCACTTTAATAGCGGTTGTAGTAGACTACAGAATAAAGAGGTTTTAGCAATATTTCTAAAGAAAAAACCCCATCCATAAAAAAAGGTGTAAAACCTGCGTATCAAGGCAGATTTTCAGAGACGAGGAATAAAATAATGAAGAGAACTTTTGTTTACTTGCATATACCTTCTTATAATCACAGTTATTGAAGACAGGCAGAACCAATGGGTGGATTGGTGTCAATGGGTGGATTGTGTTTTACAGGACAATCATGTGCATTCTTGCCTCAAATCTGAACTGCAACTATGGCCGTATATATGGCATATAACTTAATGACTTGTAGGGAGAAGTAACAGTATCCATCCTAAAGCATTGTTAGGTTTTTTTTTTAATTGTATAGCTGTTGTTTGTATTCAAGGCACAAAGGGTTTATTTCTTCAAAATTTGTGAGGCTTAAGGGTGAATCCTCTTGGAGAGGAATGATTTAACGTATCACGTACAGAGATGACCTCGTGGAAGCTGGGAAATAGACTTGGCCTTTTCATCCCTTTGGTGACAACATTTTAAAAAAGGCTTTGTGAGTGTCCCAGGGCGACCTTTCTAGCACGTTGCTGTCAAAAACAAATGAGCAGGTAGGTAAACTGTCAAGTTATGTAAGAAACCTATTGAAGTGCTGCCACTGCCTGGGAGAGGAATGCATTTGTGTCCTAAATGTGCTGTTTCTGAAGCAATGTTAGGTAGCAAATAGCTTCATACATACAATAATCTGTTTAGAGAGTGAAGGCATTTTGAATGAGTGTATTCATCATTTTGCTAGCTTACATTCATAGGTTTTTCTTGTTTGTGGTAAAACAGTTTTAAAAATAATTTTTCTTGTTAAGAGTTGTATTCAAATTCTTTGAAGAAAAACACAGTGGGTTTTATTATCCCACCTTGATTCAGAATTATTTTGTGAAAAATATTTTTGGAGACCTGTTTTAAGCTGAGTGCAAAGTTTATTTGCAGCACACAAAGAAAAGAAGATTTACAGTCAGAAGTCTAGCAGTGCTGCCATCAACAATAAGGAAATGAGGGTATTGTATTTGATATTATCTCTAATAGAGGAAATGGAACAAGCAATAATGATCATGATGCAGATGTACTGTATTACAATTAATGTCCAGTGCAGCAAAAAGTCAGGGTCATATTTGCTAAGTTATCATCTTAAGTTACACTTTCATCTATGTAAGGTGTCCTTTTGGTATCAAGTAGCTGCAGAATTAATTTTGAAACATATTTGGAAATAGCAATAAAAGTGATTAATTAGCTCTTATTTAAACTTAAAAAACACCACAAACATAGTGTCAGATGCCACTGTTTTTGAGCCAGTTTCTGCAGTGCCTGATTCTTATTCCAGGAGACTGACATTTACAAGTTGTTGTCTAAGATCTGATTAAGTACTCAAGGATTTGACATGTTCCCCATTCTTCTCATGCAGGTGGGCGATTGGCCTGTAGCTTCATTTATAACATTGGTTGTTGAAAATGCTGCATCAGGAGCGTGCTGACCCAGTCCAAAGGCTGGGTCGGTCTGCCTGATTAACTGATCTTTGGAGGGTCATGTAGTAATAGCCTGGCCATTGCCTTTAGTGGGTTCCCTTAGGGCATGGAGATTCTCTGAGAGGAGTATTGGCCTGCAGCAGAAAACAGGCTTAATGCTGACATTGGGCATACATTTGAGTCTTGGCTTCAGAAAGCCACTCATATTTTTTCTATATGTTACCGAGCACAATGTTAGCAATTAATAAAGAAGAAGTAAAGGAAAAAGACTGCCTTTGTCTCAGACTTTAGCTTGATAATATTCTTTTTTTAATTATTTTTTTATTCTATGTGTTGTGCAAACCATCAAGTTGAGACTTATCATCCAAATATCTGTCCTTATGGAACATAAATATTGTACAGCCTGTATCTGCAAAATATACGTGTCACTTTAGGATCCGGGCAGGCGTATGAAGGCTTCTGGCTGGTCAAGCTCCTACAGCATCCCAGGAGCTTTGCATACTTGTGTACAGGCAGTAAAAAACTAGCAATTGGACACTACAGAAGGTGGCAAGAAGGGTTCATGGCAAATCCTGTCGGGCACTAAGGAGGTCTTTCCTCAGAAATTCCCCTAGGGGAAATTTCAAAGTAGAAAATCACCCAGCTATGCATGAATAGATACGGGAGAAACGCTAACTGGTGCTGTAGGAGACTCACCAGTAACTGCTGCTGCTCATGTATACTGTACAACCTTGATAAAGAGATAGCTGTGTGGACAAATACTGCAGTGCTTATTTCTGTAAGGGCTGAAGAGCATCTAGTCAAATGTTACAATGAATGTTCCACAACTGTTTTAAGATTTGAGGAAAAATATAGAGGTTTAATGCCTTTTAGAGAACTTAGTGTAGTGAGAAGGGCCCAGATGCACGTGTGTATAGGAAGCCTCCCTCGGTCCCCAGCATAGACACCAGCCAGAGTACAGGAGCAGCCACTGCATTCCATGAAGTATGCTCCCAGGCAGCAAATTACTTCCCCAAGAAGCCGCTATAGTGTAGCAGGACCTTTGCAGAAATCACTGCTTTATGTCCCAAAAGAGTTGCCGAAACTTAAGGAGGCCCCTTTCTTCAGCTGTCTCCCAAGCCTGCCCTATCTGCAAACCTAACTGAAGACAGGCTTGTCTCCCTGTGCCTTACTGTTCCTGCCTCTGTAATTATGGTAAGGGGAAAAATATGTTGAAGTAAGCTGCAATGAAAGGCATTGCATCTGTGAAATGAAAGGCATTTACAAAAAGATTGCTCAATTGTACTGTTATAGCTTTGTGCACTTAGTCTCCAATTTCATAGTACCAAACTGCCTAGATAGCAGGCTTTCAGCAAAAGGGCCATTTACAAAATTGCATTTCTTCATTATGTAATATAGACACTTGCCTGAATCTCTGTGCTTATGGTTTGAAAAAACGCTAAGAGAATTTCTGCCATCTTCAGGGAAGATTCCTGGCTTGCCAAGGGGTTGTATGAGCTAAGATGGACTGACATTGATGACTCTTAAACAGGCTGTGTAATAATTTATGTTGATAAGTGACTCCGTTTCTGTGGCCCTGACAGCATGAGTGAAACAAGATTCCTTATTTATTCCCTTGAGATTCCTTAATTATTGTTTGATGTGCTAGCGACTGTGGGTATTTTAGAATTTGTAAAGAGTCAGATTTTCTCCTATTTCATTTAGTCTTTTCTCATTCTTTGTATGTCTCTGTGTGACCAATATTATGTGATGTTCTTATACTAGGTAGCTGGCACATGCAAGTTGCTTTCTGAACTCTTTTAGCTCCGTTTTTAATGTTTCTCCATAACTATCAACAAAACTAAGGAGTGCTTTGGCTTTAAATTACACAAACTCCTTCTTTTCAGCTGAGGCTTTCCTAGACTCCTGTGTCTGAGGACCCAGACTCTAGCAGAGGTGAATAATGAAGCTGATATTTTCAGGAGTCAATGCCACTTCACACTTACCATTCCAGTAGGTTTGAGTGTACAGTAGTACGTGTTACTTCATGAGCCAGAAATAAAGAGAAAAGCTATATGTAAGAACCAGGGTGTCTCCTTGATTCAGGTAATGGGTGTTCAGGGGATTTTTAGGAGTGTAGGCCTGGATGTACTGCACTGTTGATGGTAATTCAGGTGTTTGGGCACTGAAAACTTTGATTGCTTGGTGAACAGTGCTGGATGTGGGGGTGTTGGTGGGTTTTCTGACACAAATTCTTGTATAATAGTAATCATAGGCAGTGGCTGGAGTGTAAACAAACTAGGTATTTCATTATTAGAAGTGTTTTTCCAAATACCTGGCTTAGCAGAGCCCACCTGATAAACAGCAATAGCAGCAAATTATGGTGCTGTCGGTTAGTAAATAAACATACACATCTTTTATTGTTTGGGCTTTAAAATTTCTTTGTTGTACCATTGTGTTTTCCGATCTATAAAGTATTACTATAAAGTAATAAAATATGGTAATTATGGATTTTATTGTAGTGTGCAAGACTTAGTGACTGTAGAAGCTGGTACCATAAAATGTCAGGGCTGCAAGCTGGTCCTTTTTCTTGTGTCTGACTTGCATACTTCACTGATGTTCTTGTATCTTTCTATATAACACATTGGTACATGTTTTTGTGCTGCTATGAAGAACTTTGAAGGGCGTGTAATAAAAAACTCTGAGTTTTAAAGCCCCAAAATTATGTCTTTTATTTAAAAAATCAAGATTTAATTTAAAACTCCATTGTGATATGCTAAGATGTATTATGGAAGATTGTTCCTAACAAAAAAATCAAGTGATTTTCTGTACAGATGCAACACCCTAGAAAAAGTTTGCATGTGTGACTGTCAGGAAAGATGAATAATGAAACAAACTCAAAAAAGAAACTTAACAGCTCCATGTCTCTCGTAAATAAGAGTTCTCTCTTCCTGCAAGTGTACTTCATTTTGGTTTCTTCAGTTTGAGCACCACATGAGCATTCAGATGTATGTTGAAGGTGCACCTTGTGTTGTAATCTTTCCCTTGGTTACAGGACTAAAATTATCTCTTTTCGCTTCCTGACTGCTTGATTTTTTTTTTCTCTTTAGGGAGACAGATGGTTGGTAAAGGCTCAAAACTGTTATTTTCCTGTAAAACATTGTTTAAATTAATCAATAGGTTGAAAAGTCATTAATGAGAGGGAATAGACAGATTCCTTACTTCTCCTTTCTCAAAATAGAAGGGCTGGAATCATAGAATGGTTTGGGTCAGAAGGGACCTTAACAGATCATCCAGTTCCAACCCCCCTGCCATGGGCATGGACACCTTCCACTGGATCAGGTTGCTCAAAGCCTCATACTCACTAGCCTTCAACACCACTAGGGATATGGTATCCACAATTTCTCTGGGCAACCTGTGCTGTTGCCTCACTAAGCTCACGGTAAAAAATCTCTTTCATCTTAAAACCTTTACCTCTATTCCTGTCCATGAACTGCCTGATAAAGAGCCTCTCCCCGTCTTTCCTATAGGCTCCCTTTAAGTAGTGGAGGGCTGCTATGTGGTCTCCCTGGAGCCTTCTCTTCTCTAAGCTAAACAAACCCAACTCTTCCAGCCTGTTTGTATGATAGGTGCTCCAGCCCTCTGATCATCTTTGTGGCCTCCTCTGGACTTACTTCAACAAATCTGTGTCCTTCCTGTGCTGTGTTGTCCGGAACTGAATGCAAGACTCCAGGTGAAGTCACATGATAGTGGAGCAGAGGGGCAGAATCCCCTCCTTGCCCTGCTGGTCACACTTCTTTTGATGCAGCCCAGCATATGGTAGCCTTTCTGGGCTGCAGGCGCACATCGCTGGCTCATGTGGATGTTCTTATCCACCAGCAACCTCAAGTCCTTCTCTTCAGGGTTTCTCTCAATCCATTCTCCACCCAGCCTGTGTTTGTGCTTGGGATTGCCCTGACCCAGGTGCAGGACCTTGCACTTGGCCTTGTTGAACTTCATGTGGTTTGCATAAGCCCACTTCTCATGTCTATCAAGGTCCCTCTGGATAGCATCCCTGCCCTCCAGCACATCGGCTGTGCCACACAGTTTAGTGTCATGAGCAAACTTGCTGGGGATGCACTGAATCCCACTGTGCGTGTCTGCAACAAAGATGTTAAATGCCAGTCACAGTACTGACCCCTGCGGGTCAGCCTCCACTTGGACATAGAGCACAACTCTTTGAGTGCCACCATCCAGCTGATTCCTTATCTACCAAGTGTTCCCTCTGTCAGATCCATGTCTCTCCAGTTTAGGGACAAGAATATTGTGGAGGGCATTGTTGAATGCTTTGAACAAGTCCAGGTAGATGATGTCAGTTACTCTTCCCTTATCCACCAATGCTGTAGTCCCATTGTAGAAGGCAACCAAATTAATGAGGCACGTTTGGCCTGATGACACCGATCACCTCCTTATTTTCAATGCACCTCAGCAGGGTTTTCAGGAGGATCTGCTTCATGATCTCACCAGGCACAGTGCTGAAACTGGCTGACCTGTAGTTCCCTGGGTCTTCCTTATTTCTTTTTTTCAAAAATGGGAGTTATATTTCCCTTTTTTCCAGTGAACGTCACTGAACTGCCATGACTTCTCAGTCATGAATCTGCTAATTCCCTCAGGATCTCTGGATGCATCTCACCTCATGGACTTGTACACCTTCAGGTTCCTTAGATGGTCTCACACCTGATCCTTTCCTACAGTGGGCGTTAAGTATGATGCTACTAATGTCCTGAAGTCCAGATCTGCGGAAATAGGTTTTCCTTTTCGAACTGTCTTCATGTCAATCTTTGGTTTTGCTTCTGAGAACCTCCCTCTCACTTCATTTCACATTGGAAATCCAAAGTCAGGAGAATCAACAAGCAAACAGATACTGATTCACTGCTGCAGGCAGCCAAAGCACCACAGCTCCTGGCCTGATGCGAACTGACCATCACTTGGTGGTGAGCCATCGACATTGCCTCAGAGAGGTGTTTCCATAACTCAACCGGTGTTTCTGCCTTGGGTTTGCAGGGGTCCCACTGCCACCATGCAGCAGCAGAAGGTTTCCATCCTTTCCCTGCTGATGTGGATGCCAATGTAGATGCAAGTGCATTTGCTAAGAAATATCTATTGAAATAACCAGTAAAATATGTCTCTCTTGGGGGACTTCTTAAAATCTAGAATTAACCCAGTAATCTAAGGTAAGGACTAGCTGTTGGCGCTGGTTTTTGGTGGCCCCGTCAAGCAGGACAGTTCTCTAGGCACGATGTTGTGGCTGACATCACACATCTGGCATTGGAGCTGATGGGCAGCAGCATTTCTTTGGCAGGCTGGCCTCTGCTCCGAGTGTCTCAACCTCCCCACAGACAGGAGAGGCATACCCCTAGGCTGTGCATCTCCCCACACTTCAGCCTGTGCCAGTTTCCCCAACAAACAAATGCCAGAGTCAGCTCCATTTAGATCTGTAACTCAGATAACACTGCCTTCCCCAGAAAGCCTTCAATCTATGGAAGCAAAAAGATTTATGAAATGCTACCACCATTCAGATTTGATGTACTCTATATGAGGTAGTTTTAACTGTTACACAAAATGGGCATGTGGCTTTTTAAAAGTAAATTATTCATTCCTAACAATGTTACTGTTTACTTACTGTTCTTGCTCATTTTTTAATTCTCTTTTGACCTTTTTATTTTTTTAAATTGTTTTCTTCAGCATGAAATACAGACCAATGTACCTAAAGAGTGAAAAATTGTGAACTGATCTATAGCAATCTGTCAGTTTTCAATTTTATTGATGTTTTTAAAAACATACTTGATGTTTGATCTAGGCAAGGCAAATTCAATTCTTTAATGTGGTAGGGCACAGCTAAGCAAAAGAAAGGAAGTAATTCACCGAATTGTTGTTTTCAAATAGGAGCAGTCTTCCTCAGAGCATTGGGGTTTGTTTCAGAGCTCTGTCCAATACGTTGCATGTTTGGCACGCATCTTTGGCTGGAATGTTTTCATGCAGCTTTGGAAATGTACACCGGCGAAATAAGGTAGCTCTTTATGCTTCCCCGCTGGCCCTCCCACCGGCAATCATGGCAACAAGAACCTTCTTCATAGTCCTTCCCCAAAGATCAGCTAAAATCATACCTGACACAGCCTCTTCCGAAAGTCTCATCTGCAGCCAGAGGTGATGAGAAAAGCCTAGCAGCCCTTCAAACATGAGACCCTTAAGACCCCAGAGTGTCCACAAAAGCTTGCTCATGAAAAATGGTATGAAAAGCAATGTATACACAGAAATGTGGCATTGCCAGCAAGGACATGTTTGTCACTGACTTTCTTGAGCGTATTTCTCATTCTCTTACTGTAGCTTTAATGCTGTTACGTTAACATTGCAGCACTGGGGGGGAGGGTTTGTGCTCATTGTTTTTCTGATTAGAAAGAGTAATTTGTATTTTAGCAGTATTCTAAACTCAGGAATACACATAGGGAAGGGGGTTATCTGCTTGGACAGGGAGGTGCAATTCTTCACCAGTGTTTTTGGGGGGATCAGAGACCATGTAGACCTTCTCTGTTGTTCCTTCTATAATCCTAAGAAAGGGAGTGGCTGCATTCATGGGTTGATCAATGAATGCAAACAAATCACAGTATCACAGTATCACAAGGTTGGAAAGGACCTCTGAGATCATCAAGTCCAACACAACACCAACCCATCATCTAAACCATGGCACTCAGTGCCTCATCCAGTCTCCCCTTAAACACCTCCGGGGTCAGCGACTCCACTACCTCCCTGGGCAGCGCATTCCAATGGCCAATCACCCTTTCAGTGAAGAACTTTTTCCTAACATCAAGTCTAAACCTCCCCTGACGAAGCTTGAGTCCATGCCCTCTAGTTCTGACACTGGTCACCTGAGAGAAAAGACCAAACCCTGCCTGACTACAATCTCCTTTTAGGTAGTTGTAGAGAGCAATTAGGTCTCCCCTGAGCCTCCTCTTCTTCAGACTAAACAGCCCCAGCTCTCTCAGTTGCTCCTCGTAGGGCTTGTGCTCCAGCCCCTTCACCATCTTCGTTGCCCTCCTCTGGACGCACTCCAGCATCCTGACATCTTTCCCAAACTGAGGGGCCCAGAACTGCACACAGTATTCAAGGTGAGGCCTGACCAGTGTCAACTACAGGGGGACAATATCTTCTCTGGTCCTGCTCGCCACACTATTCCTGATGCAGGCCGGAATGCCATTGGCCTTCTTGGCCACCTGGGCACACTGCTGGCTCATGTTGAGCTTCCTGTCAACCAGCACTCCCAGGTCTCTTTCTGCCTGACTACTCTCCAGCCACTCTGTCCCCAGTCTATAGCTATGCATGGGATTGTTGTGTCCAAAATGAAGTACCCAACATTTGGACTTATTAAACATCATCACATTAGAATCAGCCCATCTCTCCAGTCTGTCCAGGTCCCTCTGTAGGGCCATCCTACCCTCTAACAGATCAACCCTTCCTCCCAGCTTGGTATCGTCCGCAAACTTGCTGATGATGGACTCAATCTCCTCATCCAGATCATCAATAAAGATACTAAACAGGATCAATAAAGATATTAAACAGGAGAATGCAGGATGAGAGGCCACAAATGCTTTCCAGTTCCTAAAAGTCTGGAGCCTTCATCACACAGTTCAGCATGCCAGCAGAGGATTGCAAACAAGTGTACCTTTAAAACATTGCTATATCAAATACCCAGCTCTGAGCCCCTCAATAGATTCTGTGTTTTCTACCAAAGCAAACTGAATCTAGCTTTATGCCTGTTGTCCTTCCCTTCTACTGCAAGTGTATGCCCTTGAAGCTGTTTAGATTTGCAGTGGGAGTAACAACAGGAGATTTCAGGATAAGCTGTGGAACCTTACATACTGTAGTTTTCTTCAGCTGCTAACCATTTTGGTGCCTCTTGATTTTATAAGTAAATGTGTAAAATATATTTGAAAGTAACAAAGAAGTGTACCAGAGTGAAATATTCTAGCAAGATTTGTGCTTTTGAGAAGGTTACTCTTCTCTCTGTGCCATTTGGCAATGCAAGCAATTTTACTTAACATTTCATGATAATGAGATTCAGGGACTGCTGTTTCTTTAATGTCACAGACACATGGGACCTTCTAGTTAGAACGAGTGGCTGTTTTTATTGTGCGGTTTCACTAAATAATGATTTACTAATGCACAGTGTCCAGAAGATAATGTGTGATAAGATAGCTCTGGAATCTGCTATGCTTTTCTTCATAACTGTCCCAGAAAAATGCCATCCACATAACTTGCAACTTAGGGAGAAAGTAATGTTTTGCAAAGTGAAAGGTGTTATGACTTTCTTTACTGATTTGCATGGCTTTTGACCAGTGTGAGTACGCTCATTTCCTAGTTGCCTTCTAGTCCTACTAATGTTTCCTTGAATGAAGAGCTGGTATCCCACTTGCAGTGGACAGGAAAGAAGCACCAATAAGTCAAGTGTTATGCACACTGGATCTCCCGTCTCTACACTTGGCTGTCATTCAGCCAGAAGAAAGGCTCTGGTATTCCCATCCCCACTATCAAAGAACATTTAGACGTCAAGTTAAAATAACAGAAGCTTTAAAGAACCTGTTTCTTTAAAGAAAGTGGTAAATACAATAGACATTGTATTGTAAATACTATAGACATTGAATTGTAAATACCATAGACATCCTGTTTAGGCAGGAAGTTGATTCTGAGCACCACCGCACTTCTGTGCAGGAGTGCCATTGACCTTATATCCATGGCCTGAGGAAGATGAAGATGTTTTCAGGGCATCCTAAGTGGATTTTCTGCCACGGGAACCTTTCATTAGGGGCAGACAACTCTGGTAATCACTTTATGGGCAGAGTTTATCTTACATATAAGGTGGTCATGGTGTTTAAAGATAACTGTTTTGGTATATTTCTTAATGAATGTACTGTAACCATGTGGAAAGGCACTTTGAACCTGGCTTTGCCACTCTTTTGTGTGATCTGGCATAGGTCTTCTTTTGTTGCATTTTCCCTGCCTTTTGTGGTGTTTGTTTTTCCTTTTTTCAAGCAGAGGAACATCACTAACAATACCCCAGTGTTCATTCTTATAGGTAGTGTGTTTAATTTAATAGGTAGGTGAATTTAACTATAGGTTTTGTTTTTCTGTTCATTAGGCATTAACACTGACTTTGAGTGTCTAGAACTTATGTTTTAATTAACTTATAAAACTGTTTAATGTTATTTTTTGATGTAGCTGTATTTTGTGTTTAAGTAAGTTTGCTCAGGCCAAAGCATTCTGCATGTTAAATAAATACATCCTCCTGAAATTCAATTTCCCTTGAAATAAATGTATTTAAAATATTGTTTGTATTCCATTTGATTACGCTGCCTTACCCTATTTCAACATGAGAAGGAAAAGACTGTATTGGAAAACAGGTGTGCTGTGAGATGGACCTGGACAAACTAGAGTATACCCAACATCAAATCTGGATGAAAAAGCTGGCCATGCTGGGTTACCAGAGCCCTTTCTGAGGCTGTAGAGTACACCCCTCGAAACGAAGAGTGCAGCTACCAGGCCTCTTATTGTGGAAATGAGGTTTCACCATGCAGCTGCTCTGCCTTGTCCTGCTGCCCACGTCTGAGTCTGTGTGGGGTGAATTTGCCCCCTCTAGAGAGGAGGTCCAAGTGGTAGGAGCAGCAACCATGCACTCTGCCTTGCTTGGGGCGGTGAGAGTTGCTTAGAGCCTTCTTTGTGAACTCATAGTTGATGGAAAAGAAGAAAAGAAACCTTCAAAGGTTCGTCTTCCCAGATTTAAAGTAAAGGAAAAAACTGCAAGACTGATAATGCCCTCTGTGTTGTTAGTGGGTATAACTCTTGTTTTGGCCTTGACTGGTGAAATTGAAGGCATTTGTCGGCCAAAGGCTGTGTGAGCTTCTGACTCCTCTCCGTGTAATGAGGGTTGAAAGAGAGAATGTTTTAAAAGGCTGTGCAATGGAAGGCAGCACAGTGAGACTGAATCTTTGTTTGAATTCTTCTTATGGATTTCTGTCTTCAGTTGCTATTGCAAAAGCAATTTTTTACCCAGAATTTGCTTTGAGAGTATGGTATTCATAAAGCAAAGAAAATGGTGCCTTCAGCTAAGGCTGGGGAAAAAAAAGCAAAAACCCACCAAATGGCCTACAGCCATTTACAAAAAAATTAGTTCTATTTGGCTGCTAAAATTAAAGCCTCTTTTTAGTATTTTTTCTTCAGTGTTTTGCTTTTGGCATTTCTCCTGAAAAGAAGTAACTTGTCTTGTGGAAGGCACTGAAATGTCACTGATTTGCACATTTTAGTGTGCAGTAAACAAAGAAGTATGTTCAGTCTTTAAGAGATCATATGTATAGCTTCGAATTTCTTGTAGTGATAGACTTTGGATGAAATAAGCAGAGCTGTCTCAAACGCTGAAGCCCTTTAGACTATGGACTTCAGGTCCTGTCCTGAATTTTAGAATACTTTGGGTTTCGCAAACATTTTCTTAAAATTACACTTTTTCCTAGGGATTTTATTAACTAATTGTGGCATACTTAGTTCATGGCGGGTAATCATACCTACATATTCTGTCCCTCTTGATTTCACAAATTATTGTGCAAAGGGAAGGAATATGCTCTGAATAGAGAAATACAAATCGATATGTCCTCTCTTCAGTCACTGAAAGCAAATATAGTCTCAGCTGAAATCTTTGTACTTTGATTTTTCAGAGTTTTCTAAAGAGGAATGCCAGCAGAGAGGAACTAAAATGTAATACTTTCCAGGTGGCTTCAGTATCTGTTGTTGCATGAGTTCTCCCTTTGCTTTCACTCCTCTTCATAGACTGGCCATGTGGTTGGCAGCCAGCTAGTGTGTCCCCTTCCAGGGTGGTCAGTTTATCAATAGGAGTTTTAAAACGTTGGTGAAGGATGTTGTCCCTCAGCTGTAGAAGGTGCTGATAGGCAACACAAGGTACCAATACACAACTCCACATGTAACTGATGTCAGTGTGCTGCACATGCTTAAGTTTGCAGTGTTTAACAGGTTAAATGCATATATTTTCTTCTAAGAAAAAGCGTCTGTTTTAACCAAGTCTGTGTACTGTGTGGTGGTATCTGTTTACATGCATACCATCATCCATGTAACATGATAGTCTGTAACTTAACATTGATTGCTTTCATTAGGCTCTGTAGTATTTTTTTTTTACGTGGAAAATAGTCAGCTTTTGCCCACAGTCTGTATGGATGCTATTAAAATTCTGTGCTAGAAGCTTCCAAAACCTGGGATAAGATAGCGTAAACACAGTGGCACTTAAGATAATTATGTTCCCCCAAGAATTAATGGCAGTGAATGTTATTTTAATGGTGGAAAATGTTTGCATTTTCATCAGTATTATGTTTTTGAGTTATTCCTTCTAAATCTTGCATTTGATGGTGTGCCTGATAGTGTCTATTTCCTTGTTTGAAAACAGAATTGAAATTATTTTGTCTTTGTTTAATCGTATTTTTCTAAACACAGTGCAGCAAACGCAGACATTAAGTTTAGCCATGTTGACTCAACAGCTTGAAAAAAAAGCATCCTTTACTTCATGGGACTTTGGAGTCTGGCAAGGATGATTCTGTCTGAAATTCAGTCTTTTGTCTCCATCTTCTTCTTAGTTCTAGTTTAGACAGTTTTATTTTGTGGTATTGCCATTGAGGATATCTTCTCACAGAGTGGTAAGCCACGATCATAAGACTAGTCAACCTTTTGCTCCTGAATTCTTGTTTGAAACCTATTTTCATCCCAGTGATTTGGGAACAGCTATGCGTTTTCATTCTTCCTTCACTCTCCCCCATTCTAGATGTTTACCTGCTATCTTGAGAAACAGCAGTTGTTTTTCCTCCAAGCCTACAAATGTTGTTGAAATAAGAAAGCCCAAATAGAATAATAGAATGAATCATAGAATGGTTTGAGTTCAAAGGGACCTTAAAGATTAACCATTTCCAAACCCCCTGCCATGGGCAGGGACACCTCTCACCAGACTAAGCTGCTCAAGGCCCCATCCTGCCTGGCCTTGAACAGTTCTAGGGAGAGGGAATTCACGGCTTCCCTGGGCACCTGTGCCAGTGCCTCACCACCCTAAGCATGAAGAATTTCTCCCTGATGTCTAATCTAAAGCTCCCCCCTTCTAATATAAAGCCATTCCCCCTCATCCTATCACTCCTTGCCCTTGTAGACAGCCTCTCCCCAGCTTTCCTGTAACCCCTTCAGTTAACAGCCTTGCAGCCTGAGCTGTGCTTGCCTGACAAAAGACATTCCTCACCTGGAACTCTTCCAGAGCAACAGTGTGCGGAGAGGAAAGTCATTTCCCTTACTTGCTTGCAGCATTTTGTGTACAGCTGCCATCTCTCAGTTAGGACGCTCACCCTGGCAAGCACTGAATTGAGATCGATACTTCAATAGGGATGTAGTTGTCAATTCCACTTTGTTGGTGGAACGAAGTCCTCCTAGTTCATAATTTCTCTTCTGGCCTTTATACTTCCAGCCTGAGTGTCTCGTCTAGTCCTACTGCACAAGTTATTGGAGCAACAGTGTTTCCTAAGCAGTATAACCCACAGAAGTCGCTAGAAACTGCAACTAAAAACCATTGAAAAAGCCACAGTATGAAAGAGAAAGAAAAATACTTAACACACTTTATAGCAGAAAAAATGGAAAAGGCTGGTTTTCAGTGAAAAATACTACCGCAACCTAACCTCTACCTTAAAGACAAACTTCCCTTTGTAGATAACAAATGTTATCTGTTAGATAACAGTATGATGTCTCAACATCCAGAGGGCAACACTGCCTCCTGTTCTTTGGTATTGTCTCCGACTCCCTGGCGCTGACAGCCCTTCCTCATCTTGTTACTCCTTTGCTGCCACCACTAGGTGCCCAGGTAATGCCCGGGGGCGGTACAGAGCTGGCAGGTGGACAAGCTGTGAAGGGCAGGGGAACACAGGTGCCACAAGGAGGAGGACGAAGAAGAGAAGGATGGGCAGGTGGACTAAGGCAGATCACTACCTCTTGAGCCACCCAAGAAGGGGTTTAGGCGCCTGGCTGTCTCCATCACTGCCGTGTTGGCAGGTAGCAGATGTACCTGCCCAGCACTGACTCCCTGAGATTGAGTGGGAAGTTGAGTGGTTTTCTCTGGTGACTGCTTTGGGAGAGATGATCTGGCCGGGCTTGACAATTCGGAAGGATGATGAAGGAGTTTCTCTCTGCAGGGACATGTATCCCCTTAGTTGTCTACTGCAGTTCCTGCCCTTACAGGAGCCATATCATGTGGTTTTCTTTATAAGAGTCCTGAGCATCCCATTACAAGCAGTTCATGCTTTGACCTCCCTACACTTCTTGGAAGGTTGCCCTGAATATTTGCAGCTTTTGCAGTCAAGAGCCTTTTTCTCATTTCTACCCTAAGGATGTTTGTAGGTAGTTTCTGATTGGGTTTTTTTTGTGCCAAGAGTCCCTTAGCCTGAATCCCTTTCTTCTACCCTGCCTGGTGTTCATCGTGATGTAGTTGTGGACAGTGGTCACATCCTCCTTCAAACTTTTACTTTGCATTGCTGAACAACGCAGGTTTGGCATCTTCTCATCACCCAGCAGCCTCTCTGCTACCCTGTTGATCTAGAAGGGGTTTCTCAACTCCAAAGGCTTCTCTGGATGTATTTTACCTACTTTCCCTTGTATTAAATTTCATGCCCATTTTGCATTTCTGCTACTGATGTACATTCTCTTCAGTGCGACCATCAGCTGAACCAGTAGCTGATCTGAAATAATATCAAATACCTTACTGAAATACAGACATGGTCATGTCATTGTTGCTCGAAATTTAGGTGATCGAAACCTCTGAAGTCAGGACTTTTTTGTTTTAGATGTAGTCCAGTGTTTCTTTTCCTTCATCATGAGTGTTCACATTCACGTCTTCTGTTGTGCCCGGTGCAGTTGTGGTTGGATGATGAAAGATTCATCCAAGCTAGGAGTAGCACCTGATGTTCTGAAATATGTTAAAATTAACATTAATTTGTCTTACATTAGCACTTTTTAGTCTTAACGAATCTGTGTAACCATAGCCTGCAAAGGGTGAAGGGGGCTTGGGCTCCTTTTGCTTATTTAGACCATACAAAATAGTGAAAGACATTGCATTTTTAATTGTATGTTTCTTCATCATATTTCACATTTGTGATTCAGTTCATAGCAAGCCAAAAGCCTCTATGATTGGGAAAACCCATAAATTGTGGCATTGTAAAGAGTGAGGTGGTAAAAGCTAGGTTGTTAACAGGAGACATAGTTTCCAATCAGACTTTTCATAGTTCTCCAGTCAGATTGTTTTCTTACTCTGATCAATGGGAATTTACTTGTTTACTTGATTGAGCCAAAATAGCTTGTTGTTCTTAACTCTGATGTAATTTTATATTCAGATAAAAAGATTTTAATCCTGGCTAACATTCTTGTTTCTCATTACATGCTGAGATTTGAGTAGAACAATTTTATAATAAGATTTTAATACCTCAATATCCTCAATTTTGAAGTTACACCATAACAATAAAAACATTTTATATCTTATAATGGTTGCCAGACTGATCGATAAAGATCAGACTGTGGATCTGATCAGACAGATTCACAATTGTCCTGTGGCTATTTTTCAGTATGGTAATAAATTTAACACGTCCTTAATCGTGGAGTCTCTTGGACACAATACAAAAAGCACATTCCTAAATTATAATACAAAAATAAACATATATTGCCACCCTCAGAGTGCAGTGATAACATGTGACTAACTGATGGTCATTGGATCTAATTCCACCATTTTAAAACAGAAGACCTCAGCTCTCTTTGAGAGTTACTATATTCACTGTAGGCTGATGTTACCAGAGTTATTTGAATTATGATGGTAGTATGCTACAAAATCCCAAACCACGATGCACATTTTGAGTTCTTTAAAGATACTTGAAGTATTTCCACTGATTTAATAAGATTCCTTGCAGTTTGTCATGTGTGGTTTGTGTTTTTTCTAGCTGTAAGTCCTGATTGAAAATTGATTTAACAGTGGCCTGTAAACCATATGGCTGAGCTGGTTTAGCACACCAGGCTCCTCTGCCATGAGCAGCTTTTCTTACCACAGAACCTACGGCAGATTCTGGAGATGGCAGCATACTCATAGCTGTATTTTATCACTATTCACTGAGGAAAGCACTTGTGCTATTCAAGTTTGTCAAAAAGTCTTATCTCTGTTCTACAGAAATAGCCTTCAGCATTGCAGATGTGAAAAGGTAGGATTATTAGCATTGGGAATACGATCTATCCACAAAGTAAAGTCAAAATACCAAGGTCATGCTCTCAGTTCTGTAGCTGTGATTATTGGAAGAATATGTTACCTAGCACAACAGTTTTGTTCTGGTCATATATTTTTACATGTTTTTTCTGAACCCTCAAAAGAATCTGGCACAATAACTGAGAAACAGAAAATTTTTTTTGTAGCTTCTTTTTGAGATCTCTGTTATAACAGCATAATTTGGAATTGAATGCAGATAGATCTATGTAGAAACTAGGAAAAATATACGTGGAAACAGGATTCTGAAAATTTGTCACTGACAAAATTTGGGTTCTGCATCTTACAGTAAGACACTGTAAGTCTCTTACAGTGGGTACATACAAACTTTCCCTCCAAACAGAATTTTCTTAAAAATAGTCATAGGGAAAGAATAAGCAGATTAACAAACTAGGTTTCAGGGATATCTCTTAGAGATATCTTACAGCTATCTTCAGGGATGTCTCTTACAGTGTCTTTGAGTAATAGTTGATCTCATCAAGGATAATATTTGTAGCCTTTCTATATTAGACATCAGTAATGTGGTGAGTTTTAAAAACAGGCAGTGTTGCTTAAAGTTGTGGGCCAAAGCACCAAACCCACAGGAAGATTTCTTTGTTAATTAATCATCCCATTTTGCTCTGTTGCTGATCTTTCTGAACACAGAGGAGCGGATGGTAAATCTAGGTTTACAATTCTGGATTTCTCCAGGTGGCACTTCGTATTTCCGAATTTCAGTTCCTCAAAAAGCAAATGCCAGCTGCCTTGATAATGTCGTTATTTCCCAGCAGAATGTGGATTGTTCTTTTGTTTTCAGGAGTCTGCACAAACCATGTAATATTCCTTTCCAGAAACGTTGTAATTATATTAGTATGCAATCTGAGATAGCTTTTCAAAGGAAGCAGATACCTACATGATATAAAGATACACAGCCTAATCATCCTGACCACCTCCTCTTTCTAGCAGATATGAATTTCTTTATTCCTTCCAGTTATGTTCTTGCAGGTGTAGCTCATTTTTGTGATTTCAATTTTTTAAAATACATTATTTTTTCACAAATATTGCAGCTACCTCGTCATGTATGACAATGTTTTTTCTTAATGCCATCACCAAGAAACAAATTCAGGCTTGGAAACCTAGAATGGAAATGAATCTAATGAATTCTAGCTGCCTTGGGAATCCTAAATAACTGTCCAGGAAATTTTTTTTTTTTTCAGATGAAGAGGGCAGTGAGTGGCCATTGGAGAGGTACAGTAGACTATTTTCTGGTTTTGAGTATAAATTTTGTTTTGCAAAAGTATGAAAAAGTGGGATAAATGGCAGGTCTAGCCTGCAAGGTTGAGTGAGGAGGTTCCAGAGATATGGTAGAACTGGTAGAAATTGTGTTTTCCTTCCTTGCTTCAGAATGGGAGAGTGCATGTGTCACAGCGGTGTGGAGCTAGGGTCAGTCCAAGTTTGCTACTCCACTGCTGTGGTTTAATATGACGGTACCTGGAAGACTGAGATGGGCCTTTGTATTGTGTGGGGTGAGGGCTCACCTCTAGTAGATGAATAAATGGAAAAGCTTCTGTGCATGTAGACCTTGGGAGAGGTCCTGTTTCGAAATATGTTTTCTAAAGTCTGTAACAAAAGCAAAAAAAGAAATCCCGACTTTTATAATACATGATGTAGCCATTTCTTTCTTAAATGTAAGATCAAAATTAGACTTATCTAGCGATGCTGTTACGTGAAGGCCAACCTTCATATTCAAGGAAAGTGGTATTATATCTGCATAAATGGGAGTTCAAATACTGGAATACAATTATTCAATAGATACAGTGACGCGTTAAAAATGCACAACTTTTTGCATGCATAGTTTTGGAGGAGAGTTTCACAGATAGACAAGAGAAATGTCATCCTCCCTCACCTTTGAAACAATTGTAAGCCTGATTCTATCAAAACAGGCACGTGAGACTTTCTGTGCCCTGCTGTGGCCACACATGTCCCTGATGCACAATGCAACTATCTGGTCTTACTGGCACTCCATCACTCTTAAACTGTGAGATCTCTGTGGATGCGAGGTAATCAGCTGGGGTCACTCCCAGCAATGCCAACTGGCTTGCAACAGCTATATTCATTCCCTGAAATTGTGCCAATCTCCAGAACAAAGTTGCCAGTTTCAGTGTGTCTGTGAGAGTGATCTTTGGCCTGATTATCAGGGAGTTGCTTCGTTAAGTGCTCATTTACCCAGGACTGTTCTAGAAGTTTGAACAGTGTAGACAAATGACTTTTAGCACTCAGGAGCACTCCTTGGCATGGGTTAATTTACTGGTGTAACTGTACTGTACAGGCAGAACAAAATCACCTTGTTCTTCAAAAGCAAGTAATATAGACTCTAACCTACTTCTTACAGTATTTATAAAACATCCCTCTTAAAAAGTGAGATAAATTAATCAAAAGCCTTAAATTGTAACCTTTTGGTTAGAATACAAAAAAAATTAATTAAGACATATTTTTACCGCAAGAAAACTGAAATATATTGGTGCAGAAATGAACCTGTGGCTAATTAAGGTGTTATATTATGGCACCACAAGTACATTAGAGCTATGGTTAGCAAATCTCTGCAGTGAGTAAGATGTAACATTGCCAGAAATAGGTTCCCATCAGTTGTGTGGTCTCTGATGTTGGTGGTTACTGGGGCCTGAACTAGCAACAGGTGTCACTGAAAGCAGCTTTAGATCTATTTTATACTGTGGTTTTTTTTTTAGCTTTTTCATTTCCTAACGGCAAAACCAAGGGCAGTACTGGCTTGCAAAAACATATCTTGCTCTTTGATAACGTGCTCAGAATTCAGAACCTACTTCTTTTTTAGATTTGCTACAATTGCTGTGGTGTTGCTGAAGTTTATATTCTATACATGAATGGCAGATTGACAGACACGTTCTGCAGATTTATGCTCTTCGCTTAAAGGAAGACACCTGATTTTGCACAGTTCCTCCCCATTTCCTTTTAAATTTGCTGTAATGACATTAGTTTATAAAGGCACGTATAGTGGATTTATGAGCTTTAGAGTTTTCTTTTAGCTTGGTATTAAAATGATTGCATCACTAATACTTTTAAAATATTTTTCATATTCTGAAGTTAATTAAAATCTTACTTATTATGACAGGTTTTTTCTACTGATTTATAACGTGACTGTGGTTGATAAAGTGAAAAATACTGAAGACAGGGAGTGAGTAATGGTAGTAGTGTAATGTACATGTAATACTTTTTGTCTTCAAGCCACTGTATAAACAATAAAACTTCAGCGCACTTGGAGGGTTGTAAGAACTACACTGAGTCAAGTAATTCCAGCAGAGAGGTTCAGCGAGTTGTGCAGTACTACAGAGGAGGTGGTTGCTGGTCCAAAAAGCAGGACTGCTAAGTTTAGGCTTATGTTTTGAGGAGTGAGTTGGTGGTGTTCTTAAGCTTTTCTGTTGTTTCGGGGCTTTTTTGGTAAATCCTTCTTGCAGAATTAAAAACAGTGTATTGCACCTCAGCTCTCTGAGAGGTCAAGTCACACATGTTAGGTAAGTTCTACCCGTTGTGATTTTCTGGCATTTACCTTGCATCTAATACCGTGGCTCTTTTGAATTTCATCACAAATGGCAGGGTTTTCCCAAAAGGACATATATACTTCACCTTTTCGTTGTGCAGCTGGAAAGAGGGCTGGCACGTGGTGGGTGCCCAGTTGGTGTGGGAGCTGCAGGGGTAAGGTTCCTCTCCACAAGTTGTCTTCGCACTTGCAGAAAGAGAAACATCTTTGTCTACCACACCACAGGCATGCAGAAGAAGAAAGTTTAAGCAGAGTGGGTGCATGAGGAACATTGTTAATTTATGTTAATTCTTCACTGAATTCATATAATCTGCGAGTGGGTGGCTCTTCTGGGTGGATTTAAGAAGCCACTATAGCAAAACTTTTCTTGTTACTCAGAGTGCTGTGGCCTACTTACAGTTTGAGAGAAGATATTCATGCCACCACAGACAGTTAGCTCTCTGCACAAAGCCTGCTCGTTTGGGATTTGTGTGGGAAGGTGTGTGCGTTATCCTCTCCTACAAATGTCAGACTGTACAGAAATGACTGTACATGATTTGCTGTGATCACACCTGGTGCAGTGTCGTCATCCTTAAGGCTGCTTCAGTCTTCTAAAAGCAGGAACATTCAAAAAATAAAACTATTTCCAAATGAAAAAGCAAATAATTGTGGAGACAACAGGTAAAACTTTATATAACCTAATTACTTAATTTAGAACTTCCCTTCTGAGTTATCTCCTAACTTTGACTATAGTAGACTGACAAAGAAAGTAAACATATGTGTCTATGCTGATGCATTTCTTCACATTTTTTATAGTACACAGATTTATTATCTGAAATCATAAGTCAAATTAGCTGTGTTAATTCATACTTAAACAAAATACAAAGACCAGTATTTTTTATTTCACTAAAATAATATTTTGTTACGTAAGTTTAACCAAACTAATTGGAGTTTTGTTAGGATATTTGGAAGTCAATTTATCAAGTAGCAGACGTAATGGTGGACTCCAATTTCCTAGAGCAATCAATAAAAGAAAGACAAGCGCTAAGAATAGGCTTTCTGCAGGATGTTTGGAGAAACTTTAATTATTTGGTGTCTTTTTTAGACTGCATTTTATTGTTATCCAGATACAGAAATCCCAAACTTAATGAAATATATCCAGAAAAGAAATCACTGTTGGTTTTGTTTTCTGCAATGGTCAAATGGTCTTCTGTCCATTGGTTCCAAAGCCAATGTGACTGCAGTAAGGAAGTAGTGGCAGAGGGAATATTATGCTCTCTATGTAACTTAATTTCACACTTTCATTACTGCAACCTTGTTCATTCTGGTGGAGCTGGGTTCTGACACTGTCACTTGCAGTGTCTTTTTTTTAAGGCTCTTTAAGCAAGAATTCTCAGATACACTTCTGAGAAACAATACCTCTCAAAATAGTCCCTGCTTTTTCAGAATAATTTCAATTATTACTTCCTATTTTGTAAAAAGGAAAAAAATAGCCCTAAATAAATTGTTTATATTGTCAACAACCAAGATAAATGCACTTTTCCATAATCAGTAGAAATCAAACTATCTGTCTCCCAAAGCTGAAGCATACAGGATTTCAAGTGCACTTCAGCATTCCAAGCTATGTGCTGTTTGAGAGATAGATGGAAGCAGAAACAGGCTTCTCACAATAGCCATATTACTGTGCTTTTCAATAGAGCCAGAATTAGTTGTAGTAGTGGAATTTTACATGGAATTTAGTGGGAACAGCACAATTGCAACAACTGGTTGTTATGTATCCCCATTCCCCTTTTGCATTTGTCACTCAGACATCTAAAACACAGCTTATGTGTCAGAACAGCTTTAAAGATGTGGAACTTGAGGTGAAAAGAAACTACTCATTTACTGTACGATAAGACCACAGTAGTTCCAGGTCATATATATCCTCATATCAATCTGTAATTTTTTGTGCAATTATTGGATGTGTGATTTATAAATCAGCTGATAGATGCAGAAGATAATAACACAGCATAGATGCTCACTAACTGAAATTTTAGAATTCATTTGATTCCCCCAAGCCAAATGTGTCTTGTTTTCCAAAGTCTTCACCAATGACTAAGTGTACATTTTGAATGATGCATACTTGTCTCTCTGTACTATGTTAGGTCTGCACTGAATGATTATTCTAGACACAAATTATGTGGAGACTGGCTTTGCCATTCTGCGTATATAAAGTAATTAACAGAGCGATCACTCAGCTTCCTAGGAACAGAAAATAGGAATGTATGTTTATGTATTTGTCCTGTTAGATAATTAAAAGTTGATTTAAACTTTCTCTTAACTGTTTCAGAAACTTTATCAATTAACTGCATCCCTATCAAACATTAGGTAGCTGTAATCAAACTGTAGAACTGTGCATTTGCTTTCTTTATGCAGTTACACCCTTTTGCGAGGGGTACAAAAGAGCTTAGTTACAACTCTATATGTTCCTGAAATGGGAGAAAAAGACATACTCTTTTCAGTTCCTTAGGGATATAGGGACTGCATTTGTATCGGGAAATCTCCAATACTGAATGGTATGGTTCTCCCTTCAGGTACTTGCAGACTTCATTTTGTAATAACTTCAACGTGCAAGACCTAAATATATTACGTGTAGTAACAAAATTGGTAGAAATTTGTCTTTTGAAAACATGAGTAAATCTGGTATTAAGGAATGTGGCAGTCATATTATCGGCTTTCTGGATGGGATTTCATCTGATGGATGATACCACTGCACCAGACACATCAAAGCACAGGTTTCTCCCCACTGCTAAATCAATACACACAGAAAATCATCATCATGACTGAGGAGAAAAGGGTGCACTAGGTCCTTGATCCAAAGCATTTCTGTTGCAGTGGCTGTTCAGCACAACCGGACAAGTTGTGTGCACTGTCCTACAAAGCAGCACTGCCAGGACAGCAGATGTGAGCTGAGTGTGAACCAAAGGGTAAGGTGGAGTTCCCTTAACGCTCGCTTTGGTTGTGTAATGCAATGTTATGAGGGATCTGGGTTCATACATGGCTGGAGCATGTGTAAGCCAGATCAAGGGCACGGAACCACAAAGGAGTTAGGGCATATGTACAACAGTAATCATGAGGACACTTGCTGCTGCTGGAACCGACGTTACTGCAAGGTCTCTCCTCATTGCAACACTAGAGACCATGCCGAGAGTTGGGATCCAGTTCATATCAAAATCCCTTGGTTAGTGAGGAAACATCATGAAAACCAAAGGCTGTGCAGCTCACAATCATTCTCACAGTGGAAAAAAAAGTATTTAGGACTTTTCCCTTACTTGCTGACAAAAGGGAACTTGCAACACTGCGAGCAGTGGCCCTGTGTCTGACAGAGAGAGTGCAGGACCTTGGGAGCATTGCAATGTGGTCAGGGGTCAGCTGGTTTCTCATCAGTCCACTTGTGATCAGGGAGAGCACAGCCTCGACTTAAACAAAGGTACAAACTATGAAGCAGAAAACGAGTCAGGTTGTTTAGGCCTGATTTGGAAGAATAACAGGAATTCGAAGGTTAAAGTCAGAAAGTCCAGGGTAGAAAATGAGATGCATCAACCATAAGATAAGAAGGGCAGCAAAATCAGGCATCCTCATATGAAGAAATCCAGGTGAAGGTGACATATTGAAAGATGTCTATGAGAAGGCAGCAGAGGTTTTGGAGTTTTTTTAGTAGTTTTCAGTTAATGTTAGGCTATAACTAGATGCCTAGCACAATTAACAGCAATGACTGAGCAGTAAAATGGTAGCCTAGAATAAGAAATGGCTGTGTCACAAAGTATTCAAATCATATAGATCTCATTAAATTGGTTGCACCCAGTGACCTTCATAGTACAATATTTAAAAAGCAAGGTTTTAAGTCTGAAACAGATTTAACAAGTAACACTCATTTCTGATGGAGCCTGGTCAGAGAATCAGATGTATGTAGTACTGACTTCAGGAGGAAGAAAGGAGGAATTGTAGACCAACTGTGTTTCCTCCACTCCTGAGAAAAGATCTGCAGTAAATAGTGAAACAAAGGAATATGAGGCATCTGGGAGATAACAAAGCACGAAAATCACCAGCAAGGCAAGCTTTTGTCAAGATCAAGTCATGCCAAATCAGTCTAAATTTTTTCTTAAGGAGAGTAAGAGGCACTGTTAGTAGGGGAAGAACAGAAGGTATCATACGTACTTGACATGAGTAAAGATTTTGGTACTGGTCTCATCTGACAGTTTTACAATAAATTAGGTAAGTGTGATCATGATGATGTGTTTTTAGGCTGGAGGGACACAGTACTTAAAGAATGTCTGTCAGTGTACCAAAAGATCAAGACTGGAGGTTCAAGAAAAATCTTTGGTCTGCCTTTTTAGCATTTCTTGTTGACAATGTCAGATGATAGAATACAGGGCACACTTATGAAAATTTTGAACAACATAAAATTGGGAAAACCTGCAAGTACATTGAAAGAGTAGGACTAGAAAGAAAATAACTTCGGTAAAATTCAGTGTCCTCTCTGTACTGCCAAGGACAAAGTTGTACATGAACTTGAATAGTAGACAGTAAAAACATGGGAGTAGAAATAAAACAGAAAGGACCTGAATGTTACACTGGATCAAAAGACAAACAGGAAGAAAAGGCAAATAGATTTATGAATAAATCCTGTAAAATCTGTCAGACCACAACTGGAATACATTTTTGCATTTTTGACACATTGATGCAAGTCAATACAGCCTGGAGGAGAGCAACAAGAATGATCTCAGGTCTAGAAAGTATGGTCTGTAAGAAAAGGCTGAGCCAGCTGAAGTTCTTTATTCTTTGAGAGAACAATGACTGCATACATGCTAACAAGTACTCATAAAGCTGTTGTAAAAAAGAGAGTAATGTGCTTTCTACCTGTACTGTATGTAGAAGCAAAGTAATGGGCTTCGCCTGCCCCTGTCAAGATCCAGGTAAATCACAAGGAGGTACCTTGCTAATGGTCAAGATAGCCCTGCAACAAATTGCTTGGGAATATGATGGAGTATCTATTATCAGAGGTGTTTAAGCATAAATTGGACAAACAACTGTTGTAGATGTAATTGATGCTGCCAAGGAACATAAGAGAAGTGCATAATTCAGGTTTATTTCACCCCATCTTTACAAGTCTGTTCAATAGACACTATAATTAAAGTCAAGGAGAAAACCCAGAGTTTTAATCAGTCTTCATTTGTCCTCTTGTTATAAAATCTTTCAATTTAGATAGGAACCTAGATTATTAAAGGATAAAACAAAGAGCAAAAGAAACTCTTGTGCAGCAATTAGAAAGAAGCTTTGAAAAAACGAAAAAAAAGAAAAAATTCTTTCTGCAACAGTCAGAATTTTTTTCACAGCAATTGTTCAGTCATGAGTTGCTGTTTTGTACCACAGGCATGAAGGCCAAGATGGAGACTTAGTCTGTCCTCAGTGCTTATAGAGGAGTAATAAGACTGTCATACTCAATTTTGCTAGAATCTGAGATTCCTTCCGCTAATAACACAGTACTCCACTGTGTGCCTGAAGCACAGTCAATTCACCTGCCTAACCTACTTAAATCTCACTTGCCAAAGCAGTCAAAAAAAAATTGTGATCATAGGATGCTATATATTACTTAAAATCAGTACTGTCCCTATTTATAGCACCTGCCTTGATGTAGCATTCAAAAACTAAAAAAATCAGAGAAGAAGGTACATGAGAAAGCAGAATTTTTCTTCCCCTTGCCACTGGCCATCAGCTCACATGAAATGACCGTGCATGGAGAAGACTTTTCCCACAAGATCGTCTTTCATGGGCCTCAGTGTATGATCCTGTGGAGGTCTGTCTTCCATCTACATCTCATCAGACCAGACAAAATACTGTTACTCTATAAGTGAATGTTAGATTTGAGTACATAGATGTTATAGAACATAACTAAAGCTAAATATATCCATGTAGTGTTGCCATGGAAGTACAGAATTTTTATTTAAATACAAATTTTCTGTACCCACCATGTTTTGTTAACACAAATTAGCAAGTCCGCAACCAGAAAACTGCCATGCTTTTGTTTTCTTTTGGCTGTTGGCATTGTCTACTAAAATTAGAAGAGAGAACAGCGTATTTTAGCTACTATAAGAGTACCATGTCACAATCACATCTTACGTGCATGTTTTTTAAAATGTTCTACATCACTGTGCGTTTAAAAACTCATCCATTCTTAGAATACAACTGTTTTTCAAGTCTCATTTGTATCTTATTGATGGGGAAGGTGATGTAATTCAGCAATGCCTAGACTGTAAAGTGAGCCAGTACGCTGCTCTAGCTTGATACATTAGCCCTGATCTTCTTATTTAATCACATCATTTATTCATTAAGAGACATAGTCTGTCAGTAGTAGACCACGTTATCTATTTTTCAATAAGAGTATGCAATGCCCAAAGCGGTACTCCTGCGTGGGAGAATCTTTGAACTTATGCTGCAGAGGCACTGCCTGCAAAGGAACATGATACTTACTAAAATCACTATATGAGAAATAAAGTGCATCTATAAATTGAAACTAGTGTTGTACCAAGTGGATTATGCTAATTTAACTGAATCCATTTCTAAATCAAGATAACTTAACTCTGAATACTGTTGACTTACCTACGAGTATATACTATAAAGTAGCCTTTAATACCAGAAGCTATTATGCTACATGGGGAGCAGAGCTATTGGGACTGGTGAAAATCTGCGTACAAGTCCCAGGGTATTTGTTTACCAAGTAAGGGAGCAATGCTGAAAATGGATGTAGCCTTGGAAGATCCCGTTCATAGTCAGGTAGCTCAAGCTGGAGGACAGGAGGTCACTGCCTGTCCTGGAGGCCTTTAGTAACAAAGTTGTTTGGAGACAGGTACTTTTTACAGAAGTCCAGTTAGCAGTTTCTCCCCTTGGAGGGCCGGGGATCCACGAGGCTAGCTGGTATTTTCATGTGGTTGAAGTGTTGGATTTCTGCATCAGTGAAAACACTGGGTTTTTTTGGTCCATTTTGGCCTCTTATCTGCTGTTTCACAACAAAACTATTGACCTTATTGGCCAACCTCAACAAAATTTGACAGGAGGCTAAGTCTTGGAGGTAGGAGGTGACAACAATTGATCTGTTAAACCCATGACCTGGCAGCTCGAAGCAGCCCCAGCCACATGCATAGCTGGTCCAAGCACCACAGGTATCATCTTGTGCCCAAATATGAAGTCAAGCAAGAGCGAGAGTGAAAGAGAGAGGACAGAGCAGCAGCGACTGACATGAGGGACTGTAGGAACTGTGACGGGATCTAAGTAGACTGCAGGGACAAGGAGAGGTCAGAGAAGGTACTATGGGTATACAGGAATTCTGGGCTAGGATGTTGAGGAAATAAGGGTGGGTGTGGTGTAGAGGAGTAGCTTGGCACTTGTGAGGAGGGCACATGAGACAGAGCACTCAGATGATTACAGTGACAATCTTTGAAAGATGGGGGCTAGGTTATTGAGGCAATTCACATTTTCTGGGCACCCCTGTCCTGTGAGTCTTCTCAGGGAGGCTGAATAGAGGAGGGAAATTTTACTACATGGGGCTTCATGAGTTTATAATAAAAAAAGTGTTCACCCTGGAAGTTGAATGTAAATCTCTCAAGAAGACAGTCACAAGGTGCAAGCATGGTTAGCAGATATTGTTTATAGTTCTTCTGAGAAGAAGGCCTGTAAGCCAGCCTTACCTTATGACTTAAAAGGGGGCAAAACTTGAACAGCTTCTCCCAAAGTTTTTCCCTCCCACAAAAATGTGATTCTAGGAAGAGAAAAATATTCAGTGTTTTCTGCCTCACACCACAGAATGTTTTTAGGATTGTGGGCATGTGTAAAAAAGGACCTATTAAAAGATGGCAGACTTGGCTGGAAGATTTCTGTGCTCAAATTTTATCAAATATTTTTTGTGCAAATGAATTGGAACTGCCTGCTTTCCACCGAGCGATCGCGAAATGTCTGATCCTTCTCCCTCCTACAGAGTCAGCTAAATCGATTTGCAGCACATGAACAGAGATCAGCTCAGACATCCTTTTCTGATCACTCCCAACTTAATTGCTTTTGATGCACTCTCTATGTGCTGCTGTTACCTCTGCATGTCTAACACATCAGTGCTATGCTGTGAGAGCGCCTTTACTGCACTTATGTCTTCACTGGCAGATAAAGATATATTTTTATCCAGGATGGACATGATTGTGTGCAGCCATGCAGATGCGACCACATTAAATGATGTAACACCATGCAATTCATCAGTTTCCATACATTGTTGTCTGTTCTTACCTTGAATAACTGATTAGGCACGTCATTGTTGAAAATACAGCTGGAACGAACACTTAGATTCCACTGTGAGGTAAAGTAGATGACAATCTTTGGGTGGTCTCCACAAGCCACATCAAATACTAGGATTTTAGGATTTTAGAGAAAGTCAACAAGAAACATTTATTGCATGATAAGAAACACACACTTAAAAAGCACTCAGTGTCACAAAACAATGTCCAAGGAAAGAGCGATGTGTTCTCATTTAATTATTTAATCACTGGCAATTTATACAAATGAAAATTCTAGAGATTATACAGAGTCAAAAATTCATCACAGATGCTATCTCAACTTTCTAGATCAATATTCCACCATTTGTCACTTGCTACATAATAGTGCACACACAGAGGACCTTTTTTTTGAATCGTGAAAACTCAGCTGAGAGAGATGCTGCTAGAATGTAGATCAGGAGACTTTCAAATAAGATGTGATTCTTCCCTTGAGCATCTTTCTTTCAAGGCTTCAGAGGCTTCTGCTGAGTGTTTTATCAACAAGAAATACGAAATTTGTTTCACTAGTTTGTCCGTTTGCATCTATCAGTATATCGTATACTTTGTCTATGTCTGTGTATAGCAGTGTAAGAGGTAGCCATATATTCCAGAAATTCTTCTTGCCATTAATGAAAGGCAGGAACAGCATCTTTAATGGATTTCAGGGGTGAGAGAATTCACATATACTGCATGTGCTTCAGCAAGACAGATGGATTTTTGAGACTCTGCAACTGGGTGATTTTCAAACCCCTGAAAAGTCTTCTCCAGGAACTGCAGGGATTTTATAGTTGGCCCAGTACACGGACCAAGACCTTTCTACTCAAAGGTGTCTATTAATAGCTTAACAGTATGACCGTTTTCTTAATCTCTTCAGAGTGTTATAATGTGCAGAAACCACCTTCTTCTGAGCGAGATTTTGGTACCTCAACATCTATTTCATTACTTCCTAGAAGTTACCACTGTATTTAAAAAGCCAGTAATACTTTCTGAGATGTTTTTCTTCTCCAGTGGATGTGATGCTGTCTTTGCCTTCCAAGTTTTAGTTACCTGTTCAGATTACAATATGCATTCATGGATCCTGGGCTGAGCAGTTTTGCAGAAAAAAAAGCTGCTGTCACACATGGAACAGATTATTAATCAGCTGCTAAAGATTAGCAGGAAGATATTAACTCATGTTTGACTATAACATCTTATTCTGACTTAAATATTTGGACTCTCTCTTTTTCTAGTACCTGCATGCAAATGGGATTGTGCATCGTGACTTGAAGCCAGAAAATCTCCTCTATGCAACGCCAGCACCAGATGCACCACTTAAAATCGGTGAGCAGCATTAAATGTATGCTTTCCCAATTCCTTTTTCCCACTAATATGTGCTACCTGATGCTTACAGTATATACATCTCACCACCACTTTATTTAAAGCTGATGCTTGTACTCAAATGAACAGCATGTTACTTCTTCAATGGCACAGCTGTGCATGGTGTTTTTAAAAACCAATCAAAACTAGATGCTTGCTTAGAGAATTTATAGATAAAATTGTGCAGAATGTGGAAGAGAATAATGCCTTCAGGAACAACAGGAAATATCATGAGATCAGCATACAGCTGCATGTGCCAATTTTGTGCCCCTTTCATTGTTAAGGTAGTATTGTAAGAGGAAAGATTCATTGGCACGAACGTGCAAATGTGAAAGTAAGTGGTAGAAAGCAAACTGAGCAAGACTGAATTCTGGTTTGAAAGCAGATCTGAGGGATAAGAGTAAGTGACCTTCGCAAAGACCATAGGAAGGCTGTCTGAAGCACAGTCAGCACCACAGGGGGACTGAGGCCAAGGTGAAACCTGGGATGTATTACACCAGTTCTGTTGCGGATAGTGGCCTCTCGCAAAGGGTGTGACCTCAAAAAATGCTGGGTATGCCTAGGTTTTGCTTCAGCAAAGAGGAGCTCTGTGCACTGCTTCTGAGCTGACTGTAACCAGTTTGGAACCATTGCCTCATGCTCCCTTACTGTGGAGCATGGGGACATGCAAGGGGTGAATGTTGCCGTGTTCATCAGGCCGGTGTTCGTGATGGGTTGCAGGAGCTGGATTTCCAAGAACTAGTGTTGTGTAATTTAATATAAATTTATAGGAAAGTCTTCCATCTCAGGATGATGGTATCATAATATTTTATCTTAGTTCTTCCTGGAAAGGCTCTAAAGAGTAGTATCATGATAGTGTAAAGCAACAGCCAGTGACCTTGGTTTGATGGCCGGAGTGGTGTAGGGGCTGCTGAAGCATTTCCCTAAATGCTGTGATTCTTCACCTTCTCATTAAGATTATTGCCTTGTTCAAAATGAGATCTGATTTACAATGACTGGCATAGTTTATAGTATATTTCTGTGTGGATAAACAATAATATATAAATGTAACCATCTAGGACAGGGGTATCAAACCTCATGGCCCATGGGTCAGATTCGGCCTGCCATCTTGTTTCTGCCAGGCAGCAGCACCGAACTCCTTGCCCCTGCGTTCCTGCCAGCACTGGTCAGTGTGCAGTGTGTGACATGCCTTACGCTGCAAGGACAGGGGAGCAGCAGAAGCCATGAGTTTGACCCCCTGATCTAGGGACAACTGAGGATTTCTAGAATAAAATGTGGATTTCTCGAATAAAATTTGAACTATTTTATCTGATCTTAAGTCTAAAAATTCCCTTCTGTATTCACTGTAAAAAAACAAAAATACTTTCTATTTTGCATTTTTTAAGGCCAGACTATCATCATGTAATATGAAATTTGAATAATCTTTTATTCTCAGTGAAAGCTTGTAGTTATAAAGACTTCAGGTTTTATGTCTTTTGAAAATTAGTCATGCAGGTATGACGTGTAGTATCATGAAGGCTCTTGCTGTCTGAGTAGTAATTCAGGGTGGAAACACTGCAAAAAGAATGATCAGTATTTCTCATGGCACCAACTCCATGCTCCTGGAAGCCTTCTATCAAAATACTGCTGGTATTTTGTCTTGCAGAAACTGCGTACTCTGTCCCTTATCCAGGAAATCAGGGATGCACAATTTTTTAACCCAAAATTGCTTGGTTAATTTTACTGGGTTACTCACAGAATGGCAGCTGAGTGAATGCCTAAAATGCTTTTCTGGATCACTGCTTGTATGCCTCTAGGCATCCCATTGTACTGATTTTGTGCAGTCTTCAGGATAAAACACAGTCTACCTTTGTGTCAGACAAGAGCCAGGAATAGTCATTTGTATGGACAGATTTTGCATCTGGATTGCAGTCTGGGTAGGTTCTTTAAATTGATCCTCATCTCCTGAAATGAATGCTTAAATGCTCATTTGCTTATACATACAATGTAAAAATGAGGTGATTTTAAAAGGAAGTAAGAACAGTATTCTTAAACAATCTTAACAGCTGACTTTGGGCTTTCCAAGATTGTGGAAGATCAGGTGACCATGAAGACAGTTTGTGGAACTCCAGGTTACTGTGGTATGTTTTTTAATTATTTACAGCATGCTGTACTTGATGTGAGGATGTTAGATATTCTCTTTCCAAGGTGAAATGATTCTTCCTAAAGCTGAAATTCAAAAAGCCCCTAAAAAGCACAAACAAAATCTGAAGTTCAGAACTGGAACTGGGCTAAATTTTTCTAAACTCATATTCTTTAGCACTGAAGCTTAATAATCATAACATATTATGATACAAGTTCATTACTTGCATGGAAATAAGTTCAAACATCATAAAAATGCTGAAATTACTCAAATAATACTGGAGAGGCAGTAGAAATTTGGATTATGAAAGGCATAATGGAAAACAGTAAAAATTTATAGAGTTCATAATGATTATGAATATTTGAATATTGCTTTCAGTGAATTTATTGAAAAGTAATTTTTGTAACACAGGGGAAATCAAATTATTCCTTAGAGTAGGTTCACAAATTAATCCTCTAAACCCAAAACATTTCAGCAAATACATGATTTTAAATGCAGGCTCCACTCAGACCATTCTGGTACCTGCTGAAGTGCGACCTGTATAACAGAATTATGAGTACAATATCAAGGAGAGCGCTTTTGTGGCGAATCTTATTTGTGGCAGTGACTGGTGTAGATCTGGTCATCTCTTTCAGCAGTCTTAAGGCTATGGCACTTTTAATTAAACCTCTTTTCTCCTAAACAAAATAAGGATGAAATCATGGATTTGCTTCAGTTTTACTGAGGTGGTGAGAGTCACAAATTTGCCTGTACACTTACATTACTACAATAAGCATGAGTTTGTGGATGACTTCAAAGCAAACATCTAACCAATGAGCTCAGCAGTGTATTGCACAGGAATGGTAATTTTAATTCATTTAGTAATTTAGAAATTGGGAAATTATATACTTAGTGATATTGGGTTTTTATTTTTCAGTTGGTGGCCTTTAAGAACACTTCCTACTTGTCTGACTGTGGAGGATGTGCACAAAGTTTAGAAATTGGGTTTTTTTCTTAGTTGTTCTGTTCTCACGTTTCTTTTTTTTCCAAAGTCACCACTAGTTCATGCTGCATAGTCTTGTAACTTTTCATAATGTAAGGCATCTAATTTGAATGCAAGAAACCCACCTCTGATAGTTCAAATTAAAACAACTTTCCATAGAATCACTTTTAGGTAAAAATATGTTCCATCATTGTAATATGAGAAAGTGAGATTTAGATAAGGAAGTGGAAAAACATAGTACTGGTAACAGACCATTAATAATTAGGAATTTGGGGGTTTTTCTCCATTGCTTTGGGGAGAAATAAATGGGGCAAATGCTATATGCATAACATGTGGCAAACAAAGCTGTAGCAGTAATCCAGAGAGGATACATGAAACCAATGCCCCAGAAATCCAAAATCTAAAAAGAAGAGTTCAAGCACATAACCTACCACAGGAGGGATAAAGCATGCACACAACTGATCTTGAAAGAACAATAAAAAAGGTGTTGCCACACCTCTCTTCTCTCATGGGACCAGAACACTTCACCCTGCCCACAGGGCTGCAGCAGGAGCTGCACTTTTCTTCAGCAGCAGCAGCCCCAGGTCAGAGGGGACAGCATGGGCCTGTCAGATGCTCCGTTCTTGTGGCGAGCCAGTAGTCTGGTGGTCTGTGGAACAGGGCAGATCCCTGGTGGGTTCTTGCTCTTGTGAACTGTGCAAGTCTGAGCTGCCAGCAGCTGGATGGAGGCCTGCAGACTACTTGTCAGCTTTCAGCTCGGCATCCATACACGCTGCCAGGCTCTGAGTACACCTTTGTGCACAGCTTCACTGTCAGAGCAGGGACAGCAAACTCCTGGAAACACACAAAAGCTCACCCAAACTCCTGGAATCAGAAAGCGAGTCAGAAATGAATTCTCCAGAACCAAAACATGCAAAAGAAGGAGCTCCTCTGGCAAAAGAGGATGGTTGCTGCCTCTGCAGTCTCCTTTGTTTCAACACACTTCCGCAAACCAGCTAATAGCCAGGGAGGCTGGGATCTTGTTTACACCAGAGCAAGGCTCCTCTCCAGCAACCAAAGTGATCTTGTGGTGAAACATACTTCTACCATTCTTGATGAGCTCTTGATCCTGAATGGGCTCCTACAAGAGGCCACAAGTTGCTAGCAGTGTGCTGAGTGGTAAGCATCTCAGGTAGTTTTGGGGAGCCAAGCCAGGCCATGTGGAAACTAAAATCTTGGCATTTGCTTTTATAACTGTAGAAACAAAGGAAAAAGGACCTTGGAGAAGATCATAAGATTACTCTGTTACCTTATAGCACAGCTGATAATGCCTTTCAGGTGACATGTCCGTTACTTTGTATGACATTCTCTGCCAAGTACACACAGCTGCCAGTTATGCTTTAGAGTAGCAGTAACTGAATTGCAGTCTGGTTATTTTCATAAAACTGTACTTCACGTGTTAGCTATTAATGTTCTGGTTGTCATCACTTGTGACAGTTATACTACAAATGCCATAAAACTGTAGTTTATCCCTTTTTATGCCTGTCTTTGTATACTATAAAAGAGTAGGTATGACTCACTGAGGAAGGCTGAGGCTCAGTATCTGTGCTGAGAAGAGAAGAAAGGAGCTTTAAGCCTGCAGACACAATCCTTGCTTTATGACCAGAGTTAACTGACCAACCAGAATTCCTGGTGTCTGGAAAATGTTCAAGCATTATTTTACAGAAGTGGAGGAAACTCAGGAGGAATACTGTTGAAACATCTAATTAAACTATGAATAATTCATAGTCACAGACTGCCAGTTCCCACATTCTACCCACCCAGCTATCAGCGGCTTCTCCAGAAAGAACACAGCAAAAAAACACGTACTGGAGTCTGGATGCTTTGTCATCTAGACTTACCAATCTACAGTCACTGGGCTGTACAAAGTGATGCAGAGGACTGAAAGCAAGAAGATGGGCACAAAGAACTTAACTTGCTGAGACATTTTGTTTTCAGTGAACTTAAGAGGATGAGCATAAGTGATTTCTGACAGTAGCACATAAAAATAAGATGGTGCAGAGCAGTGATTCATGATCAGTCTGTTACAGCCTATCTAACAGTAATGGTAAATCCTTCAGGTAAGATGAAGAAGCCTGAGCCAGATGCCTGGAGTCTGTCAGGGAGTTGTGTATACTATGATTAAAATCATGATTTGGGGAGGCTTGCTCCCCAGGATTTTGCAGCATGTTCTTTGGGAGAGCTAGCTGCCCCAGCGGAGACCTCCCACAGGCTAGGAGCAAAGCAGGAGCATGCCAGCAACATAGGTCAGTCCCGATGGGCAACCAGAGCCTCAGGTTGAGCAGGAGCTGCCATACATTTTGGGAAGCCCCAGCCCTTCTTGCGCTGCTGCTCTTGACTGTGGAAGTGTAATGCCAGAAGGAAGAGATGCTCACCTGCTGCAGCACTGGTGCATGTAGGTGCAGCAAGTCCACTGGGCCCCAGGAATATGGCAGCCATCCAATGCACATCATAGAACTGATGGGCTCGGGGCTGTGCTGCCATCCCATACATCTGGTGGATAGCAACACAAACACAATGATTGCTGAGAAGGAGGGCTACTGATACATGGAAGTGTGGCTTAGCAGCGACTTTTAAGTTATTTTTTCCAAATTAGTTGGGTGTTTTTGTCTGTGGCCAGAAAATGAGGGAGGGGATGGTCTTACTTCCTCCAGTACCAAGCACTTCCATTTCCTTCTCTGGAGATGTGGCATTTTCATCCTGCAAACTCAGGAGCTTTGCCCAGGATGGTTTGCCCAGTCAGAGACAAACCTCAAGGGTTATTCTACAGAGCTATGAGCCCTGGAGGTGCAGGGGCCGGGAGCGTTTGAGGTAGGCGTGTGACAGTTTGAGTCTAAACACATGCACATTTTTAGTCACACAGAGCAGCAACAGACACTATCTGAGGGATACAGCAGTCTGCTCAGCTTTGCTTGAGTTGCGTCTTTCAAGATGCTTGTGTAGAGGTTAACTCCTCTTTACAGCTGCAGAGCCAGGGTCCCCTTTCCACCTGCTCCACACTGCAGCAAAAGCAATTGCCTGAAGTAGTCTTGTCTTAACTTAAAATAAAAACGGAATACCAAAAATAAAGCCTAAATAAAGTAACAAATAAATAAATAAAATACTGAAGTCAAAGTACGACTTCTTTACCCCATGGCAGCTCTATGCTGCCTTAGCTGTCCATGGTTCCTTTCACAAACCTAAACCTAAAAAGTAAATTGAAACCAAAGTTTACTCTTCTTTTTACTCTGGCTGTGCTTGGACATGACTTCTGTTGCTTTGTACTCACAGAAAGGGAATAATTTGCCTTATTAAGGGCTTAAAGTAGTGGACTTCTAACTTTTTAAACGACAGTTAATGAACACTTACTTGTGCCCAGAGTTTAAATTGACTTGACTGTTACTTCTACATTTAGTATTCATCTTATTGACAAGTGTTTTATCATCTGCAGCACCAGAGATACTACGGGGATGTGCCTATGGCCCTGAGGTGGACATGTGGTCTCTGGGGATTATCACCTACATCCTGTAAGTGCTGACAGTGCCTCATTTATAAGCACCTGTTTTCATGACATTATGAGCTGTGCCTTTGGAAAGCACAATATCTCAAACGTTTCAGTATGGTTTTCCTAATCTTATTTAAGTAAATCAAATCCTATAGGAGCTTAGCAAAACACTCAGATTACATATTTGATAAATATAACACTTCTTCCTGAACACCAGCAAGGTCTGCACAAAATCATTTTATTAACGTGAATGAATAGCAGCAAAGCTTCTGAAAGCAAAAATAGAAGCATACGAATGTCAGAAAGCATTGGGGCAGCCAGGGAGGTGTTCATTGACAGAAACTGTGAGATATATTATGATCCTAAGTCACTTTGCAACTACAAACAGGGCAAGGAGAAGTTAAGGTGCTTTTTATAGTTTCAGGGTACCTGAGAATATTCCCAAATGCTGCTGCCTCATTTGTGTCAGCCACAGATACTGCTACAGTTTCAGCTGCAGCATCAGTGTTGGTCTTTCACAACATCTCACCTAGGAAGCAGGGGACAAGTTGGACTCTATCTTCACATCAGGCTGACTGGTTAAATGATTGTTGAATTGTTCCACTTCCTGCAAAATAACCAGAGACACTGTTGACAGAGGGCTGTGAGCGATGCTGGGCATACATAATTTAAACAGTTGAAGTTGTAAATACGTTTTCAAACAGTTGTGTTTGAAGGTTGGCACTTGTGTCTGCATCTTAATGTGACTAGTCCTAACTCAGTTGATAAGCATTGCAGTTGTTTTATTGCATTGATGGAATCTTTCAAAAGAAGATTATTGGGAAGGACAGATTGATTCTGATGTGTTCACAGTTCTCTTTATGGGACAATAACTAACTTCACTGATTCCCTTGGTAACACCAGTGCTAAACTGGCTTGCATGGTTATATACCTTACTTGCAGGATGCCTTTTTATGGGAAAAAAACCATAATTTTAAATATATACATTAAAGATATAGTGGATTTTATACATTCAGGCCCATTTTCTTTCCCCTTCTAGGATTCATTAACTGTATACAGCAAGTACAGTGTAATAACAATTATTTTTTAATGTCTTTTGCAAAGAAAGAATTACATTTTCTAGCTTTTATACTGAAAGTACTTTTAAGGATATATAAACACTGGTAGAAATATCAGAAAATATCTTTTGTTCTGTACATAAGCTTCAAATAAGTCACAGCTGTCCTTTTAGGTGCCTGCAAATAATAAGCTACAATATTTGTCATTTTGTTGTCTGCTTCTTTTAAAATGTGAATCTGTGTCTCAAGGCCTGGTTCAGGTCTGTAGATCACACCTCAGATATTGCCAAATGGGTGATCATTTCTCATCAGTTCTAGCGGTCCACCCGTGGCAGAGAGATGTGAAGTTTTCCAGCAGGACTGTCCCTGCCATTGATGAGGTGACATTTTTTGTCCCTTTACAGAGATATCTAGATTAAACCATGGGCTTGCCTAGTTATTCAATAACTGAGGGGTAGTTGTACTCAAAACTGAGAGCTTTCCTAAGCAGAAATAGCTTTCAAATCTAGGCAACCTGCAAGTGAGAATGTACAGGAAGTTCTTATTTGAATATATGGAGTCACATTTGCTGAATGTAGCCTTTAGAAACCTTCCAGCTGTTCAGGAGATGCTCCCCAGCCATATTAAACCTCTGCACTGCTGTAAACACACATGTATGATCTCCTTCTCTGGGTGCAACACTACCAGTACAACCAATACTCAAGCAATGTACCTTCATGCAGGTTAACCCCGCAGTCATACCCCAGTGTGAGTACTTAAACCATAGCAACAGCCAGACAAGAACTTTTGGCATATTCCATTGCGAAAGTCAATTCTTTTAACACCAGAACAGATATTCCTCTACTTCTTACTCCTTTTGGTCCTCTCCTACCCCCTCTCAAACTCTAATTTGACCTACAGGAGCAAACCAGGCTAGTCAAATCCATTTCGCCATCTCTTCCATTTAGCTTTAATAATATTCCAGATTTTAAACTCTTCTGTTGAGTGTAAAGCTTTGTAGGCAAACATTCTTGATAGGTTAGGAGCTGAAACCATACATGTACATTACAGTAGCTAATTGATCAATCCTGCACCCTAAAGAACAGTGTTGGATGTGTCAGTCTCATAGTTTAATACAGGGAACACATTTGCATATTGTCAAAAAAGTACATTGTTGTATGTGCCTCCTAAATGGAGTGGATTTACGAGTTAACGACCATGCTACAGAAGACATGCATAAAACTATATTTTCTCACCAATACAAAGTAGACTTACTATGTAATTAAGAAAAACTTTGACACATATTTTGAGTGAACAATTATTCCTGAGACAAATTATATGAAGACCTATTGATGCTAAGTGTCATAATTTCAAGTAAGCTACATTTACCGTTTTAGCAGCAAAAAGGACCAGTTTTTTTTGTATTCCTACAGCAGGGTAGAAGTGGTACCGCACATTTGAGATGCAGATGGTGGTCAGCAAATATAGTGGCTTTGCCTGTTATCAAAATTGCGTGGATTTAATTAAAGGTGGTTTTTACCAACTTACTTAAAAGGGCACAAAACACTGTCTGGTCATTTCTAATTGATTTTGAAGCTGTTTACATTGATTTTTCTTTATTTGTTAGCTTATTGATTTAAAATGAATCAGCATAATCCTAGTTTAAATTAAATCAAGAGCAGCCATGCTGGGTCTTACTCTGGTTTAATTTATCTAATGTAAGATCAAACTTCTAGTTTTATTCATCTAATCTATCTGCTGAAATTATTTTTCTCTTTCAGGCAGAAGTGTATCCATAGAAATTGTTAATACGACAGCAGTAGGGGATACTAGTGAGTTACAATAACAATATTATTAGGAGTAAATGGAGAATCACTTAGAAGGCTTCCAACACAGTCACAGCAAGCCTTAAGTATGGCCTCACTGTATGTCATCAGTCACCTGGCATTCAGAAGCCAGTTTTGGCTGAACTAGTTGGTGGCCAACAATCTTGCTGAGCAAAGATGTTACATGGGGACAGACCTAAAGGAAGCTCAGAAATTCTGGTGGAAGAGGCAGGCAAACAGGAGGGGAGCAGCGGAGGGACCATGACTGGTCCTGACCTGCTGAAGCACATGATATTTGCATCCTTGTGTTTTAACTCATCTCTGTCAAACTTGAAAATTAAAAATGCACCCAGAATATGTTTACAGTGGAATTTTCCTCCTCTTCAGCAGTGTAAAGTGGTGCAGCACCCAGGGATACACACCACTCTCAAAACCACGTTTGTTCCTTGAACGTCTCTCTCCTTTCTCTGGGCAGTAAGCACACCAATAGGGTTTAAAAATCTAAAATAAAGTTAAAATCATAGAATCATAGAATCTTCCAGTTGGACAAGACCTTTGAGATCATCAAGTCCAACTGCATCCATCATCCGCTAAACCATGTCCCTTAAAAACCCATCTACCCGTTTTTTAAACACCTCCAGGGATGGTGACTCAACCACCTCCCTGGACAGCTGTTCCAGTGCCTGACCACCCTTTCAGTAAAGAAATTCTTCCTAAAATGTACAGTTTAATTTTGTTGCTGACTTGTTCTTTATTGTCTGCTGTTCTTTTCCTGTCATCATTTTGTTGCTTGTTCCGTTTTCTGGAATCATAGTTTACCTCAGAACATATACTGGTTGAAGTTTGCTTTAAAACGTCTGATTATGTGTGCAGGCATGATTTAAGTGCAGTGAAGCAGCAAAAAAAGGACATTATAAATTTTACAATTTGATCAGCCTTTCCCAGTGCTTTTGAATGCTTAGAACCACATTTTGCTCTGCTCTGCAGAATTAGTTCCTAAGTACATCGCAGTCTGGTTTTCCAACGTGGAGTACAGAACACAAAGGAGGGAAAGAAAGTACCAGGAAATAACTCTAACAGCCCAAGACTAACTAATCTTTGATAAATTTCTTTCCTTTTTATCCTTACAGACTTTGTGGCTTTGAACCATTTTATGATGAAAGGGGAGATCAATACATGTTTAAGAGAATCCTGAACTGTGAATATGACTTTGTATCCCCCTGGTGGGATGACGTGTCTCTGAATGCCAAGGATTTAGTAAGTAAAGCCAAAATGAGACAGGAGTATCTTTGCTAGAGTGTATTTCGCTAGTATCACTTCCACTAAGAGAACCCATTTTAGGGTGGGGGCAGAATAATTGGTTAATTATTTGTTCATAAGACTCCTTGTTTTTCTTATCTCAGGTATATTATGGTTCTGTTAAATTTCCCTTGTTAGCCTAGTGCTGTAATTTTGCGTTCAAAACCTTGAATGTTCAGGTCATTCTGTGAACGAAGCCACAGATTGTTGGCAGCTCTCACAGTGTTCATGTATGCCTGCCTTTCATACTACTCTGAGGTGTTTCATCGTTCCACTTTGCAGGGCAAACACCTTCAGGGGAATGAAGAAACAAGTCCTGTATTTTGTGCAGTTTTAAATAAGTCTGAAATTTGGAAGAAGAATATAAAAAGGAGTGAAGCCTCCCCACCCTGCTTTTGCTGACAGCTTTTTTCTGTCCACTTAAGCTTTTTCTCAGTAGATGAGGAAAGGCTGATTGCCTTTAAATATGATCCATTAGCAAAATGCAAGGGCTGGCATGCTACCTGCAATGTATTCTTTTATTACTGGATAAAGTCAATTAGATCCAGGAGACACTGATATGCAAAGATAGGTATGCTTGAGTTTGATTTTTCGTCAACAATTACTTGCACAATTCAGTTATTTCAGTAGCGCTGAGGAAACAAATGCTCAGGTCCATATTACTTACACAAACTGTGCCATAAAATGCTGCATAATTATTGTTTTAAAGTACCTCAGGATGCCTCAAATGGAAGGACTGTAGAATTTCAAAGTACTTTCTTGTTGTTATATTAGATATAAAGCTTTTCTAAGACCGAACAAATATAATTTCCTGCCTTATGTCGTCAAAACCCAGATAAAGAACAGCCTGCAGCAAAGCTGCTCTTTTTTGTATACAGAGAGCTGTGGTCCAAACTCGTCCCTACCATTTTGCTTCAGTAAAGCTCAGAGTTTCAGGTGTGAACACTGTATAGCAAGTTCTAGATAAGGATGAAGCCCATGCCTCTCAAAACCCATGCTGTGGGTTGTTCTAGGGTGTTCAGCTGAAATGATTTGCTCAACTTGACCTGTTCGGTGGATGCACAATGGGTATTCATCACGATGCCTGCTCTCCTGCACCCGCTTCAAGGCATCGTCTTTCTCTTATAGATCTTTGTAGGGAAATTTCAGAGAACAATGCACAAAAGAACCCATAGCACTGATGTAGCCCTGTGCCATCATTTACACTCGGCTTCAAGGGGTGTGCACTCAGGAGAGTTGCTCAAATGTGGCTCTGCTGAGTACCAAAATGCTTCTTTACTCCGTCCTCACCTTTCTTTTTTAAAACACCACTTGTCCAGACATAGAGCAAATCCCAGAAATGCAGCTTGCTTGACACACTTTGTACCCAGCAGTTTGTACCGTCTGCACTCCCAGGGGAGTGTCTGCAGTGCCTTGTTACCAAAATGTGTTACTGTGGTGTTTGGTGAGGTGCAGCTTCCCTGGTCTCAGCAATAGAAAAAGTGACATAAACTGCATTAGTTTCAGAGTAGGCTGAGAGAGAGATACTTGTACAGTACTTTTTAGATCATGTGTACATGAGGTTTTATGGTGACCAAAAGAAACATTTCATTTGTGATGCACCTGGCAGTGACTGCATGGTACAAGCCTGCATGAGCTGCATACACTAGTGTATAAACTTTCTAATCCAGTTTAAACCTTATCCAAATCCAAAAGTGGGGATACTGCTAGGAGAACTGCCTGGCTGGGGATATGTTGTGAATCTCTTAGGATATATATGACAACTCAGACATATAACAGCCTATGCAGGTACAGGCCAGCTGTACTGGTATATCCTCTACAAATGTTTGTAACCAGTTGATTCTTTTTCTCATCTCCTCTGTGTTATTCAGATGTTATTTATGGAGGACCAAGAAATTACAGAAACAAAATACATGAAAAGACCTGAATGCAAATTCTTGTTGCTTTGTTAGAATGTGTTTTACTAAGATGCTTCTCGAACTGAGACCAAAACCACCAAAATGCAAAGCTCCGTAAAAGCAAATGAAGCATAAGGTTGACAGTCTTCTGCATTTCTTCCTTGTGATGCAGGTTAAAAAGTTGATTGTTTTGGACCCCAAGAAACGCCTCACCACTCTACAGGCTTTGCAGCACCCATGGGTCACAGGGAAGGCAGCAAACTTTGCACATATGGACAATGCACAAAAGAAACTTCAAGAATTCAATGCCCGGCGTAAACTTAAGGCAAGTCTCTGGCCATAGTCTCTCTTTTGGGTGGGAAAGCATGCAATTATATTAGTAGCCTTGCAGAAAGCTTACACACTTTTCAGGACAACATTCCAGTGGAATGGAATCTTTTTATTCAGGGTGATTGGATGAAGATGAAAAGTTGAAGCCAATTTAGTTGAGGTCTGCAGCCAAACAAATAAAATTGTTTGAGATTGATTGAAAACTTTATCTACACAGAACTGCTGAGAATATATCCAGCTTTCACAAATTCCTTCCTTCTTTGCTTCTGCCGATTTGTCTGACCTTTACTCCTTACCCATTCTTGGAGCATTAACCAGAAAGAACAAAATTCTGAGTAGTTTCTTCATGAGCATCCATAAGTCTGGAAGATATTTAATCTGCCGTAGCATATTTTGATCTGCAAACCACTCTCAGTTTCTGTATGTATCAATAAAAAGTAGGAGCTTAAACTATCCTTGTATATGATCTGGAGTCAGCTTTTCAGACTTGTAGGTCCATAAAATGTGTGGGCTGAGAATAATAAGCCCAAAACATGCATTTCCAAGTGCCTCTGGGAACAAATATATGCAATAACATTCTTTAGCTGGAAATTAAGTGCTGCAAGGCAATAGTGTAGTTGGGACCTGTCCTGAAAATAACATTAGGTTTTGTGTCACCAGCGTGCCAGTTTGCGATCTAGTCCATGTGTGTGCCGTGGGAAGAAGCGGGGAAACATTTTTAGGTGCAAATGGCAGGCAGCTAGGCATCTAACAGATATAATATTGGGAAACTTTCTTCTCTGTGAATCCCTTCTTCATTTGTTAAAGTCTTGTGTCTGCTGAGGAGAGACTTCCAGGGATACTTAAGCACAGAAAGTGTTACCACAGCTACAGTGAAACTGCCCTTGCAGCCATTGGGAGTATGATTAAAAAGCATCTTGTCTGGGAGCTTTATAACTCCCATGTGCAACCAAATTCACAAGCAATTACCCTTAACTTTTTTTTTTGTTCGTTTATTTTAGTGTTATTAGGGAACTGTGGCAGACTGTTTCTACAGGGCATAGAAAAAAGTTTTATCATTTATAAACGTCTGAGACACTGTAGATATAATTCACAGTGGCGCTTTACTCATGCAGAACTGACTAAACATATATATTAACATTAATTCTCTTCAGAAAGATTTCTGTAGCCTTACAGTAGGATTGCTGTGTATTTGCTGAGGATGCCATGCAACATTGTTATATCACAATGATTTCAGAGCATAAGCAGTCATACATTTCATTATTTCTGAGTGAGCTGTTGCTCTTCATAACTGTATTTCTTCTCTGCTTTTCTAGTAAAGATTAAATGACCAAATCTCGAATAATTAAGATAATTAACTGCAGTTAGCAATTATTGTAGAGTTGATAGTTTTACACATATATCTCTATAAAATGAACCGTAAATTTGTAGGTAATTAATTCCTGTCCAAAAAATAAGAACAAAACAGAAAAACAGGTAGTGAACACATTCTTTAGTTGTTGTTTTGTTACTATCAAATGAGCTTCTGTTTCCCAACATACAAACCCAGCAGCAGACTTTCTTTTTGTGAAGACATATTTTTATAGAATAACTCTAAAACTTTCAGACACAATTTGGTTTTCATAGATTGTGTTGTATTTATTTCATAAATATCCACATGGCTAGAGAGAGTAAATTTCATTAGAAGTATTTTTATACGTTATATCATTGAGTGGCCTGTTTGCAATCTGTAATCTCACTTTCAGAATTGTTGCCACTTCTGTTGGCTCATGCTTTGTAACTTGACTTCATGTTCTGTATTAGCTGATTCTTCTTTCTTGCCAATGTTTATATGGTCTGTTTTTTCATTAGCATTTTCTTTTATTTTCCCTTTTTTTTTTTTGCATGGTTACCTCTCCAAACCATCTACAAAACTTGCTATGATTTTCATCCCTTCCTGCAAACTCACTTCTTTGATGCCAAAGCAAAAAGCTAGCCAAGTCAAAAATAGCTAGAGTTGCCACACACAGAGATTAGTATTTCTTTTCCTTACCTTTGTGTGTTTGTTTTTTCAGGCAATAAAACTCTTCAAGGCAGGGGCTAAGATAACTGTCTTAATGAGTGTCTTAATTTTGTGTGATCCAAGAGCACATCCGCAGTGTGTATTTACAGATATACATAGGAAGTTGCCCATATGCTCTGCACCATTGTGTTTGGTATATGCAATAGTGATAAATGCTGTTTCCCTCTGTGAACTTTGCATGGAATGATCAGCAATAATACCGTTCTTATTATGTCGGAATATAACTTTCTGTTTCCTATCTAACTTCAATACAGGAAATCTGAATTAGCTTCTAAAAAAAATGCAGCATGTGCAGCTGAAAAAAAATTTCTGTATGTGTTGGCCAACTTGTAACCTTGTGAAAGCAGCAATTTTAAATTTCGATCGGGCATTTCAGGTGGCCTTCTAAATCTGTCCAGGCCCAGGCAGGTGTCTGACTGTGATGTTATCATGAAGATTAAATGCAGCTTTGTTCCCTAATGAGATGATGCTAAGGCTGCAGTGCTGACAGACCATGTCCTTTAAGGATTATTTCCGTGATCCTCTCTTTCTCAGGCCGCAGTAAAAGCTGTGGTGGCATCAACTCGCCTCGGCAGCGCCAGTGGTCACAGTGTGCACGACAGCAACAAGCCCAGCCGTAACCCGTCTCCCATCCACGACAGCAAACCCGAAGAGAAACCTACTCAGGAAGCAGAAGCAGCTCCAGAAGAAACATCTTAGGTCAATGTGCTTCCTTGTTGCAGCTGAGATCTGTCATTTCATACACCAGCTAACTTGTCATTCAGCAAGAGAGATTCGTAAGCTTGGCCTCTTTGGTTCTGCTTTGGGGTGCCAAATGCAATGGCTGGTGATCCAACCTTCAATGCATGTGACTGCTTATGAAAATATTAAACTGTTCCATAAGGCATGTCATGGAAACAGTGTTATTTGCAGTAATACCGGCAGGTGAAAATATGGGGATTAATAACTACCTACCATAATGTGTATACTTCATATACATCTATCCAGTGTTTATAGGTGGCATTTGAAACAAAATACTATTTATTTTGTTTTTGTGAAAGTAGGTGTCTTCTGTATGTCATGAGTTTCTTTGAACTGCGTCCTTCCAGATTCATAGTCCTGCAGCAGGCAAAATGGAAGGAAATTCCAAGCCAATGCTTTTAAAACTGATGTACAAAATATTGCTTTTTATCTGTAAAATTAAAAAAGTATTTGGGGATTTATATGCAAAAAACATTCCACTACTTCTGGGAAGAAACTGAAATGTTAGTTTTACTGGGCATGAAGCGTATGTTCCTGAAGCTTATGTTGAGAATGCCTTATCCTGACTTTTCCTGTTTATATACGGTATTTTAATAACAACTAAAATTACTCAGATTTCTGCCATTTCATTCTCTATTAAAGTGTTAGCAAAACAAAATGATAGGCTAAAAGAGGATTAAAGTAGATGCAAATTTTTGAAATACCATTATATTTATTAATTTCTAAACTGTGCAGCTAGAAGACATTTTTATGGGTCCTAAAGGAATATCTGCAATTATACAAATTATAAATGCTCAAAGGAAGCTATTCCACAATTTAAAGATTTTGCTCTGGAGAAGCACTCTTTCGCAAGGTCTGGAAGTAAGTAGTATGATATGGTTGCTTCCCAGGTAGTTTAACCTCATGAGTAACCAGTTTCTACTTGTCAACATTATTAGTCCAGCTTTTCCTAAAAAACTACCCCGCCTGCAAAGTGATCCACCAGCACAGATCTTGCTTCCACAGATCTTGCTCCTGTGTTGTGAGTTGAAAGTTGTGTGCATGGATTGGCTTGCAAAACTAGGATCAGTCTCCAGCTATCTTGATTATTTGTTGAACATAATTGATAGGAATTGAAAAACTAACATGCATCAGTATGTATGACCGTTTACATTTGTTTGTTATCGCTTTGATAGCATGTGAATTTCATAATGCTATTGATATATTACAGAAATGGCAAAAAGAAACTGATGTACAACAATGTCATTTGTGTTTGTTAAACTTTTTAATACTGATAGCTACCTAACACCCTAATACACTCAACAATTCCTCTTCTGCTTTAATTGTTTTTTATGTTGTTAGGCCTTGCACAACTTGTCTTGCAAAAATATATCAGCTACTGAAAAAAAACCTCATTAGTAAAACATTCAGTAGCTACATTTCCTGATGAAATTAAAGAGTAATACCATGTTATTCATGTGATAGGTTTGATAAATAAAATCTATTCTAGATTAATATAAAAAGGAAGATTAAAGATAACTGTCTTTACTAGGTGAGAATGCACACTAATGAATGTATTGCACTTAGGATTTTTTTATCCATTTCCAGTAACTCTTCCAACTTGTACAAAGAGGTTTGCTAATTAAGCACGGTCATAATTTAAAGTACATACATCCATCCTTATCCCAGGTGACACACTTTGAGGTCAGATGGTGGGGTCTTGGCAGCTGTGAACAGGCCAACAAAAACAGTTTTGCAGGTTTTCTGTTGAAAACAAGTACAGTAAGACTATAACCACTTTGGAGAAGGTGACAGGTATGTCCCACCTGTCTCACTTTTTACTGTCTTTCCTATATCCTGTGAGGAGACTGCAGCACAAATGCATTTCTCAGCCACAGGTTTTCTCCCCTGATTACAGTGGTGAAGCCATGCGAGTTTGGTCGGTGGGGAGGTTTGACAGGAGAGGTTGGATTTGTGTAATTGTTTCCTCCTTCATTTGTGATAGTTGCTTCTTATCTGCAGAAGTGGAGCTGGATGCACAGTCATTGCACACCTGTGAGTACTTGAGCAGAAATATCTTCATCTGAGGCATGGTTTGTTGAGCTGTAAAGTAGTCCCAGCTGATTCTTAAAGTTATTCTTTGCTAAATTACACCATAACAAATCATGAATATGAACTGGTGCCATGCAACTGGAGACCCCTCTGTGACAACATGATCTCAGAGGCAGCTCAGTCTTGTGCATAAAGGCTCTGGAGTTTCTGTTGTTTTTTGCTTAGTTTTCTTTTATTATGCTTGATATGAGACAATCAGGATATCTGTGCTGAATGAATTGCAAATACGTGACTCGGTGAAGCATTGTGCCTGGCTTACGTAAGACAGTACTATGCAGAAGGAAAAGCAATGTTACTACATATGCACGTAGCTGAAGAAAGGAGTGTTACCTGGATTTTTTTGGTCTGGAAAATTACACTCAGTGGCATCTGCCATAATTCAGACTTCAGAGTGTGACACCAGTGTCTTACAGTGGCTGAAAAATGGGAACACACCGGAAAGCTACTGGAGATGGGCCAGTTCCACGTCTGTCGTTGTAAACTAGGTAGTAAATTACTGATGCTCTTTTCTGTTGAAATACTAAGCTTTAAAGTTTTTAAATGTTCAATGTATTAGCAAAGTCCTTCAAGTACAAAAGGGAGAACCTTGCAATCTTTTTGAAGTATTTTAACTTAGCAAATCTTTTCCTTTAGAGGCAGACTGTAATATTAGCCTGTTAAAGTCTAATTGTGAGCTAAGCTGAGGATCCAATGCTGTTAAATGGCTAATGATGCCCTGCCCTTGCACAACAACAGTTTTTTTTACAAGTTCAGAAAGATTCACTCCTAAATAGAAGACATTTCCTGTCATTTCAAACACTTTAGTTTGCAGTTTTGCAGATGACACGGTAGATTGCACTTTATGAGCCTAGTGCTGGGTTGTTAGCTGAAGTTGATACTTCACATTGTGCAAGCATGCTTTAAAGATACAGATACACTGTGATTAAGCTTTGGACTGCAAAAGAGCATCGAGGCAGAAGTTTGATATGCTGCATGTTTCGTGGGAAGGGTACTAAGGGCTCTGTCCCCGCAACCAAGCAGGCTGTGGGGCACATGGAGTGGAGTGACAAAAACTGCTCTGAAAAGCCATGTGGTACTAGAGCAGGATAGAAATGGCAACTAAAAAGTTTTTGGAAGGGGCTCAGGTCAGTAAGGAGTCCTAGGCTGGAGGAGGATGTGGCTCACTGGCAGCCAGGCCTCAGCACTTACCAAAAAAAAATCCTTCTACAACTGGAGCTGCAAATGAGCTACAGACACAGCTGGCAGCTGTAAGGGAAGTGCTTTTACTGCTGCCTAGCAGCAGGGAAGGGGAAGAAGATGCTAGGGATATCAGTGTCCAAGTTTAAAAGAGAGTAATAGTGTCTGCTAAGCAGGAAGTGCAAGAGGACTCTGAATAATAAACACCCATTTCCAAATAATGATTGGCAGCTGTCCCTCAGCTCTCACACACGTCCTGGGGCATGATGTTATGCAGAGCCCTGCAGTGCAGCTCTCAGGGTGTTTTTTTAAGAGTGTCATATGAAAGAGTAGGGTGGAGGACTCCCAGCAGATCCTTGCACAGTAACCTGCATACTGCCTGCTTGCAAAGTGATGGGTAGTTGTGACTCTCAGCTCAGTGCCTTGATCCATGGCTTGTGCAGGGACTGTGTATTTCTCCTGGTGAAGAACTCAGTTTTGTATGGCTGAGTCTGCCTTTTTGCTGCTCAAGTTACGAGTGTATAGCTTATGTAGGCATGGCGTTCAAGTAACAAAAGCTATCTTCTCACATGGGAGAAAAGCAGGAATGAGGCTGACCAAGCGTGACGCACACGGTTATACCTGGACTGCAAAGGCAGGGATACAAGCAAGCCCTGAAGTTACCAAAGTTAAACAAAGAGACAACTGAGAACCTCCTTAAAGCTACTTTATAAAACATCAATAGCTTAAAGAATGTCCATCCTTTCTGAGTAATTTCAGTTAGAACATACACTTCCCTGATAAGCTCCATGTTGCATTGTACAAAAGACTATAGCTACATTGCAAAATAAGAAGCAAATAAAATTTTAAGGAACATAGAGGTGAAAAATAGGAGTAAAATAATTATCTTGTGTGTTTATATCCGGAATGTAAAAATCTTAGTTCCAGAGCATATATCAACTTTGACTGAAAAAACTCTAGATTGTCCACATAAGCAAAATTTTGCTTTGTCTCTGGGAGGTAAAACTTCTGGTCAGAGTAATTCAGTGAAGGCTGATGTAAGCCCAGTGCAGATAAGGAGAGCATCCCTTGGCATTTCAATCCTCTAGCTTATGGAAGGGTAGAACAATGTACATGCATATAACTAAAAATTCAGCAAAAGTGAAAAAACTTTCCGCATTGCATGCTCTTGTACCCCTCCAGAGTGGAGCAGAGAACATGAAGACAGCGATGAGCTTTGTCGTTAGTGGAAATCATTCAGATATTGTGGAGGTAGGTATAATGCAGAAGCAGGAGCAGAATAGAATAGTCAAGGTGGTCCAATTCTGAACTTAGCAATAAAAGTATAGATGTATATTAAACTATATTTATGTACATGCACACAAAAGTATAGAAATTTACCAAAAGAGAGGCAGAGACTGCTGAACGGTCTCTTAAGAGCCATGTCTGTATTAACAGTCGCAGTAACCTTTTATGTGGACTTGTGACCTTTGCCAGCATTACTCAGCTGGAACTGAAACCATGGTGTTTCACATTCTTGGATCATCGCTGGATGAAATTCAGTGTAATGGATATCAAGGTATGCAAGATTAATAAATACAGCGGTACAGAGTTTTCCCCAGATTTGGCTCCTTCATACCAAGGCATAGCTGGGAAAATAGTGCTTCATCGCCCTCATCCTTTCACACACTCAAGACCTGGGCTGAGTGGGGTGACAACACAAGCACAGTATTTTATGATGGATCAGAGCTCCCCTAAGCTGCATCAGAGGGCCCTGCCCCGCAATGCTCCATCCACAGCACCTGTGACTGAGAACTCACAATCCAGCCCTTAACTTTTATGTCAGGAACTGGCCGAAGTGTATTAAACACCACATGTTTGCTCCTGTTAAGTAGCAAAGAGCTCCTCCCACAGTATCAACTACTTTTTTCTGTCCACCTGAGAAACTGCAGCATTACATATGCTGATACATCAAAGCTTTAAAGAAAGAGCCCTTTCTGGTTTTTCCATTTGAAACTCTGGTTTCAAGAACAAGTACTAACATGTAGTCATGGCCAAACTGCATGTTGTTTTTCTTCCACTTTATTCTTCATCTCTTTTCCTGGCTCTGGACCCCAAGGGGCACCTGGAAGAGCTGTCAGTCACTGGTCAGTGGGAGCAGAGCCATCTGACAGTTGACAGCTTTTGGCTGTGTTGCCCTGACGAATCTGCTATTACTTGTTGGTCTGTCAAATGCTTTCACTCTTGCTCTTTAAGCAGCTTGTGCTCCCAAAACAGTCTGGGTTTTACTGGTCAAGTATAAATATATTCCTTCATAAGCCACCCTTCATGTGACTTGCCATTGCTAGTTAACTCCCTGGGAGAGGTGTTTCTCGTTTGCTTCCCCTTTTCCTTGACTCATGCTGTTTCCTGGCACCTTCTGTTTCCTTTCTCAAAAGCCTATACCTGGCCAACAGAAATAGCACAGTGCAGTGCAAAAAAACATGCCAGATAGATAGGTAGAATAAGAGAAAAATTCAGCTCCGTGAGTTAGTTTCCCAATAGAAAATGAAGGCACCTGGGCTGCTATAGATGCTTTGGCTGTACGAGCTGCCAACGTTTGCAGTGAGGGGTTCAGAGCAGAGTGGCTCAAGAACATCCACCATGCCAGGTTCTGGCCCTCCAGGTTCCACAATAGGAAGCTCCTGCGTCAGTGGCATCTTTTTCCTTCCATGGAGAAGGTCTGTCCAAAGAAGGACATCAGGTTTAGGAACTCTGAAAAATATCACATGTGCTATGACCAATTATCTTTTTAATATCATTTACTTAATACCAGTTTATATACTTAGTATCCTATTTTATGCAGCATTGCCACTTGCTGTGTTGGCAGAAAAAACAGCAAAGTCAGTTCATAATACTTGGTCCCTTTTGTTGTCTGGAACTGTAATTAACCTGTTTTGTAATAGAAAACTGTGTGGAGCCAATCATTACATCTGCATATATACACACATATCAAAGAGAGAAAAGACTAATTCTTATCCTCATATTGGGTGGATTAGGGATGGCTCTTCTTGAGCTCACTGTGCTGTAGCCTTCAGACAGTTGTTTTGATAACTCAAAAGCTGAGACAAGCCATTTGTATAGACTTAAAACTGCAAATGGCATGTGATCTATCCAGAGACAATATACTCCAGTAGCTACTGAATCCTATTTATTCATCCACAGAACTGCTTAGGAGTCTGCTTTAACGCATCAGCCCTCAGAATCACCTGCCATCTACTTTTGAGCTACTCCTTCCAAAATAAAGCTTTTTCACTGATCTATGAAATTTAAATTAAAGGTGCATAAAGTCAACAATTGTTCATCCATGTCTCCTGGACACTGCAGTCTTGAGGGAGGCTGTCTTCCAACTCCTGCCAAAGCAATAGTGTTGGGCAATATATCAGTTGTGATGAGTTAATGTTATTTTAATCCAGCCCAAGGAATTCTCTCTCTGCCCCCTGGACAAGCCAAAGGAGATGTAGGTTTTGCACATATCCAGTGATCAAATTACCCAATCAATTTACTAACCAAACAGGGTATATGAAAAGTGAAGTACAAAGTTCCACGGCTGTTTAAGACTTTGCTCTTAGCTCCATCTTGCACTTCTGTTGAAGTTACTGAAAATGACCAGGCCCATTTAAATTGCCTGTATGACAGAATCTTTGCAGATTAAGGCACAGATTTTAACAGACATTAGGCACAACCCCTTCTCCTGCAAATATTAGCTTCAAGCAGCTGTGTTGCACTGTGAGAAATAGCTGCCATACCCTCAGGAACCCAGGTATCCAGGAGAAAGCATGATTATATTACTTACAAGGGCTTTACATGAATGAGCCCAACCACCACCACAAATCCCTAAGTGCTGCCAAAAAATAAACAGCCACAACAAAAACACCAGAGGATTTTGCTACAGAGCACACCAAAGAGAGGTTTGTTTGAACAAAGAATAAGGTGAAAAGTGCCTGTGTTTCCTCCAAGGTCCCAGGTTCTCCAATTTTTTTTATTTTCCTGACATCGCCTTCAGTCCTGTTTATGAAAGCAGTGCGAATGTATCCAGTGCCAGCCTCCTCTGGATGGAAAAATGTCACCACGGACCCCACTTTTCATTTTTAAGATGTAAAACCTGTTTTAGTTTGTACTATAAATATGGCTCCCAGTGTTTGCTTCAGCTTGTTGTGGGGCCTGGAGTAGTCTTCAGGGCTGAACAGGAGTTTGTAAAGAACCATTTCAAGCAACTAGGCAAGAACTGGATGCATATCTAAAAAAAATAATCTGAAGGATTTTCTGAATCCTGCTGCAACAGCATCTTCCCTGAGAAATATCTTCCTTGGGAATGACAGTGATCCATGGGACCCTGCAGAGGGTTCCAGGCTGGTGCCACCACCAGCCTGCTGCCCTCAGTGTAGTGGTGGGTGCCTTGTTTGCTCTGCTTGAATTTTTACTATCTTGGCTGCAAGGAAACAGTAATTACAAACTAGGAGATTTTTTTTTTTTGCTGAAAGTAATTAGAAACAAGAATAGCTAAACTAGTGGCTGCTGTGTCTTCATGCTATTGTGCACAACAGGAAACGCTTGTTCACACCACATGCTCATGAGAAGTCATGCTAATGCTTCTGATTAAATAGCAGAATTTCATTAATGTTCCATAAGGGACATTGGGGGTTTGATTGGGGTTGTTTGGATTTTTTTATTCAGAATCCATAGTGTCTGAGAAGCCTGTGCTTGTGAGAAAATTAACTGTGAACTGATTAGGTGCTCAGGGAGAAGCAGAGATGGAAAGGTAGAGGGTAAACCCGAATCCTGAAGACTGAGATAAATAGGATGGTCTTTCAGAACAGCAAGACTGGCTGATCCAGACTATGAGGGAGGGGGAGAAAAGGAGAAAAGTCACTGAGTCTGTCTCACCTGAGGAAAGCAGTTTGTTATTCCGAAGGAGCTATACTACCATGCCATTGCAAGCCTGGGAGGCACCAAGCAGAGCCTGGCTGGTGGCTCCAGACCCACCGTAAGGAGCATATCAGCTTCAGATAGTTCTTACCTGGAGAAACGTGACACATTAAGGGCTTATTTATGACTTAGCCTTGGTCTGAAGAGTCCTGGTGGCTCTTAGCTTTGCAGCTGGATGAGGACCAGATTGTAAGTAGGGAGTTTGTGCTTGTGTTAGTTCAGGAGAAGTATCTGCTGCTTGGTTAGGGTATGTGCTGATGCTTCCAAGACAAACAGATAAATGGTGCTATTGACTTGTAACACAACGTATTTTATAAACCTGTTACAGAAGCTCATTGATCTCAGAGCAATGACAACTGGACTCTTAATAGTAGTGATGAAAATAACAATGATGAAAATTGTCATGTCTATTAGACGTTCTCAAACTTTCTCTGTGTCCTGTGCACATGACCTCTTCTTTTACTGCTTAATGTGTAAGAAATCCTGTACTGTCAGCACTGTTTGCTTGTACTAGCAAAGTTGTTAGCAACTAAATAGCAGTTTATGGACTGCTTGCTTAATTGTACACTTTTACTTCAGACTAACCCTGTTTCTGATACTGTGCAAATGAACCAGAGAGAAATGGAACCAGGAAAATTTGACAGTTTTGCTGTTTCAGTGTATGTACTTGGGACCAGTGTACCTTGTGTGCTTGCATGGAAATGCTGATAAGCCATGAGAATATGCTTTGATGGTGAGAAGTCTATTTTTAGTAAGTGGCTTGCATGACTGTTCTAATGCTAAATAAACTAGTAAACCTAGACATGCTTACATTTATTATTTGCTGACAGCTGATGCCTTGTGTAGGATAAGGAATAATTGTCATCATTATAAGGAATTGTAATGATGGGTGTTACCTGTTTATATGGTCTTGAATGAATTCCCACCTGGCATAGTATTTCCCTTTCTCTTCTCTCAAAGCCTTAGCAGTTGGAAAACAAATTATTGTTTGTTATTAGTGGTGGATTACAGAACTAGGGGACTGGAAAATTGTCCAGTTGTCCAGGCAATGCTTGTCTCCCATGGAGTGTTCTGTAAGACAGATGTTTGTCTCACTTCTTCTTAAGTACCCACAGCAATGCAGGCGCTGCCACTTCCTTGTGCAATCTGCCAAAATATTTTGCTACTCTTGTGACTGGAAAGTATTTTACGAAGTTCTGAGTCTTTCTGTTGCAGTTAGCAGTTCGTCATGGTGATCTGTTTTCTGCAAGCTTTTCTTATGAATCTAAAGGTTTTTAAAATGCTCCTTTGTTCAGAATCTTCCTCTCTCAGCATCACAAACCAAGTCCTTCCTCACAGGTCACATGCCCAAGGTCTTTTACTGCTCTTCTTACATGTGTATGGATATTCTGCCTGTAGTTGACTCTTCTCTGCAGTGCTATAGAGCCAAAAGCTATGTAGCCCAACACTACACATGGTACCTGAGTGGAGGCCTTGGCAAGACTGAGGTGTTGCATTGTTTTTTGTTTGTTTGCTTTGTTTCCATATCTGTAATTTAGCACTCTCAGTGGTGTTCCCTCCTGCTCAGTTTGCCATAGTTGCTACTGCCATGAGTCTGCAGAACAGCTGCTGGGCCAGGTGACCACTGTCTTCTACTGGTGCCACTTATTATTCCTGCCACCTACAGCTCCTTAGACGTGCAAACTACTTAAATGCAGTCTCCTCATGCCCCTTTGTGGAAGATGATTTCTGAAAACCCTCGAGGGATGTAAGAAATAAATGATTATACACTCTGCAAGGTGTTCTGCATGGTAACAGTGGTCCAGAAAATCTAATGTTTCCATGGATGCTGCTGAATATTTTCCCAAGCTGAGGCAAAGCATAGGTTCTTAGTACAGTGTCATAAAATTCATCTTCCTCCAGTCCCCATAACAGTGGATAAGGGCAGTGGAAAGTCAAAAGGAGAGAAGAGTGCATATATAGGAGCTAGGTCTTATGGACTTCAAGTTCCCTCTGGGACCCAGAGGTTTTTTCTCTGGACTGACCTCTTCTTAAAACCAAACAGGAGCATGGAAGCTCATGTTACAGTTTAACATTACTCTAGTTTTATAGAGCTTAAGACAAACAAGAAAATGGGACATGAGAAAGAAGACACAGGTCAGTAACCTGACAGAATTACTCAGAGACTGTCCATAGGTTAGGATAACTGGGAAGTTGAACAAAACCATCCCTGCCTTATAATTAACAAAAATCTGCATTTCTGCTGATGCCTGGTGCAGTCTGCCTCTTTACAAAACCCTGGGGTTTGTAGTTCTGATGTGGTTCTGAGCCATTAGAATACCTTCTTCCTTCAACATGTTGTATATGTGCAAGTAACTTTTTTGTTTAAAATACCCAAGGATGCAATATTTTTACATCCATTGTGAATTATTTATACTTCCACTCAGCATTTTAAAAAAAAATAATGCACAAAGGACCTCTTCCTCACTTTTTTTTTCATTATCATACTTCCATTTCTTCAGGCAAGAGGTGTGTAGCAGGTAGAATGTGCGGTAGCATCGCATTTCCTCAGTTTCGGTTCCACAAATGCTCTGTTTCCATGGTATGGACTGGGAGGCACACAAACAGAACAGAAAGATCTTTTCCCTGTGTAGAGGGTATATGAAACTTGATTCTTCATCTTGCCTGTTGTTTTGCACCAGAAGTGTTGGTTCCCAGCAAAAAGACAATTAGCCTCTGTGAACTATCATTTAAAGTACTATTTGTTAGAGCTAATACGACAAAGAAAGAGAGGGTAGTATAGATGGTGTTGCATCCCTTCAAATGTTGGGAACCTTGAGATGTGAGGCATCCAAGAGGCCCCTAGAAGGGTTACTGCTTTGTTTTTACAGCTATTACAGGATTTTCTGAAAACACTTCATCCAACTATTGATCATTCTACAATCAGGTAGGCAAGGTGTCCACGTGACATCTTCTTGCAGTGCTGTTGGGTACATGGAAGGCCAGACAGGTGGTGCAATTGCTGGTACCGTGTGGCAGCTGCCTGTAGGCTCCTCTACTGTCGTTAGCTGGCTAAGTTTATCCTGCAGCCAGGGAACATGCATGGCACAGCTCACATTAAGGGCTCTGTGGGTCACTAATTCCTCGATGCATGACAGTCCTCTGGTGACGAATACCACACTACTGATGAATACTCTACTATATAATATACTGATGAATATATATATAATATACTGATGAATACTACTACTAATGGTCTCGGGAAACTTTCAGTGTCTCAGCTCTAATGCCCTGTGTTTCTGTACTCATGTTCATGTTTTGATTGCATCTTTTAAATCAGTCTCATTGGTTGAGACAGGGAGATAACCCAAGAAATTCAGCAGAGATGGCTGTACAAATAGGAGTTCCACGCTTGATGCTGTAAGCGTAAGCTAGAGATGCTGGTTTGTAGGGACATTCCTCATGCTCCAGTGACTGGTAATGCTGTGATTTCTTTCCTCCTTCCCCTCACCTGTGAGGAACTCACAATCCTGTTAGGCATCCAGACGAGGAGGCATCATATGACACCCAAACCCAAAGCACTCACATTTGCGGTTGTTCAGATGCCACCCCCTTGAGCATTGCCCTGCATCCACAGTGAGCCCTGAAGCTTGAGCTAATACCAACACTACGGCTCTAATTGTGTCTGCCTAAATTAAAGGCAGCACTCAGACTGACACCCTGAGAACATCAAGGAATCTCACTTAGGGGAGTAATCTGCTTTCCAGAACCACAGCCTGCCTCAGAGCTGGGTCTGTGCTGGCAAGCAGGTCAGCAGGCCCATCACGCATCCCAGGACACAGGTAAACTTGTCCAGAATGTGTGAGCAAGGCCAGTTTCTTATTACACTTTGGGCATTAACTGATCTTCTAATAGCTACATTTAAGTTGCCTGTATCAAAGAAACATTTTCGATGATCATTAGGCAGTCACACAGACTCGATTCACTGAAAGATAAATTTTGAAGAAAATGACTTTGCAAGAGATGATTCTGGATAATATTTTGGGATTTGGGGCACCTTAACTCAGATGTGAAATCTTACTGTGTGGGTCAGCTGTGAAACACGCACAGATGCCTCCTGTTATGTGCTGTTATCATCTATTCCCAAAATAATCAGTCTCTATCATCTGTACTATAAAACTGAGTCATCAGCACAGCTCAGTGAGGAGTGGAAAAGGCAGAATGTTTTACAAAATTCAAATTGTAGTCTAGGACTTCATGATCTATTCTTTCCTAGAGAACATTTAATCTTTAGCATAGATGTATTATACTCTCCCATATTCGTGTTCTGTTTGACTAGGAAATGGGTTTAAACGTCACTATTTTTTTCACAATTCTGATTCATGTCCTTAATCATTTTCTGAAGACCCAAAATGGCCTCTGTACCTATTCCTGCTCCACTTTGCAGAGGGTGACATGATACATGCTCTAGGAGGGTATGCTGCATCTCAGAGACCACAGTACCTTCTCAGCAACAGAAGAGGGCTGTAACTCTTTGCTCTGAAGTCAAATGCTACAAAACTCTCCTGCCTTTACGCAGGCTTAGTAAAAGAAACAGGGAAAGGTTCTACATAAGGGGCAGGTATTTTCTTCCTTTGTTTCTGTAGGTGCTAATTAAATACATGTCAAAATACATGTTGCATCATGCTTTGTAACACTTATGTACCTCCACCTGCCTTTTGCAAGGTGCTATACGCTCACGTGTTTTGCATTAACGATTTTGATGGTTAATAAACCACTCCTAAAGCATGCTAAAACGTAAGTAATATTAAGGCAAAATAATGAAGTTCTTCCACAGCAGTCACAGGGTCATTTAAAAAACCTCCTACATATCTTTAGAATTTGATCTTTAATAAAATCCTTTTTTTTTGTACAGTTTTCAAGAGATTTCAGTTTAGCAAAAAAAACCATTGTGCATCTTCCTTGTCCTAAAACAAGTTTCTAAGATAAGCGTTTTGGCTTTCAAATTTAAGGAGACAAATTGATAGCATTAGATATCACCACACAGCTGAACTACATCATCAGATGCAATTCCCCTGAAAATAACACTACTTCCGATTCCATAAGTATTGAAAAAGCTACATCATGAGACTGCTGGAATCCATATTTTATTTTATTCTGCAATTGCATTCAAAATATAAATACAATCTATTAAGTGCTGAACACAGTCAGTTAAAAACACTGTTAAAAGAGACTGACTTTAACTTCCTGAACATAGGCATAACTTCACTAGTTTCACTAGAATTAAGGCTATTTTTACAGCAGTGAACCTCGTAGGTTGAATTACCACCTCACACCATCAAACCAGTTCTGGTGATTCGTGATTACTGGAGGAATTACACACTCTTTTAAAGTTTTACACATTTTCCATGCTTCACATTTATCAATGCATCAAATTTAAGATCAGGGCTTGTGTGGTTCCCAGAGTATCTGTCTGATGTAGAGGTCCACCTCCCAGCAGGCTGTGGCAAAGTACCTTGGCCTACCCACAAACTGAACTTAGCACAATATCTCTCCTCTGCACATCTAAAATAAGGAGCGCAGCAACAGGCAAGACTTAATGCTAGAGGTTTCAGATGAGGAACAGAAGGCAAACTTGAAAACTGTCCGATCTTTACCCATGTTTCCCATCCACACACAGAGCAACTGTCTTATTGCCTAAACCCCTGAAAAAGTAAGTTATAAAAAATAATACTAGTCATATAAAAATAATTTTGATATGTCTATATACATGCCATTTTCCTAGCAAAAACTTGTCTCTGCTGTTCTTGGGCACCTCATTTGGAAGTTGCTTTTGGATTATTATAGTTTAACTGAAACACTCTTAAATTAACTGCTGTGAGGATGCTAGAAATCTATACTGGATAATTCACTTTGTCTCCCATTTCTCCAAATAAGGAAAACCTAGGGTCCTTCAACTGGCCCTTTCAACTGCTTTCCTGTTATTACTATCTTGGTTCCATCTAGATTGTCCACTATCTTAGGAGGAAAAAAATGCCATGGTGGGAAAAGAGGTTCTGATCAGGTAAGTACTTGATTTTTGGCTTTTTTGGTTCTGAATGTACTCTGGTTAAACAGCTGTGCTTCAACATCCAACATTCCTCTCAATTCTAACTATATGAAAAGAAAATAAGTTTTGCTTTCAAATAAATACAACACACTAAGAAATTGGACATCTTCTAGTTCTATATTACTGTATAGCTGAACTGCTTGGAATAATGACTGCAGGGGTATCAGCTACAGATTGCTTCAGTAGCACAGTCAGCACACATTGTCAATCATTTCATTCCTAAATCAGAAAATTTTTAGACATGAGAGATTCCTCAAAATAAATTCTTAAAATTTGTTAGCACCTTCCATGACTTTTCTCCTCCTCTGACAACTGGAAAAATTGCACTATGCTCTTTTACTGATTAAAAAAAAAACCCAAATCTGCCTCCATTCTCCATCTCCAGTAGTCTCTACTCTGTTACTCACTTCAATCTTCAGAACCATTGGCAGAAGCAAACTACATCTGTTAAAACACACAAAGCCAGTTTAATCGGGGGTGGGGGTGTAGAACTATGATTTTATGAAAATAGAAGGCCTAATTTGCTTTCGGAAACTTTCCTCTCATTCACAACTTCTTTGCCATTTCTAGGCTTGTTACTGAGAACAACTCTCTTGATAAAAAGGAAACTTGCACAGAGAAATTTTTATTTAAAACATCATCATACTTAAAATACACTGGCAATTTTCTTCTGTTTAAACACAAGTTCTTTCTTCAGCTGCTCTGTACTTCATCAGCCTATCTTCTCTGAAAGCATAACAAGCCATTTCACTGAACACTAAACACAGACAGATACTCTACAGTTGTTGGAGCTCTTATATGGCTGTTTGGAACAGGTCCTCTTTATCTTTTCTGGAGTGCCTGGTGTTGTACAAACATCATACTGTAAGTGTCTTGTGCTCCTGACCCACTTCTTCAGCACTGAAGTGCCTCTGTGATTTAAACTGGGGTATTACAGAGCAATGGAATATTTTTCTCTATACATCTGTATAACAGACCCTGAATTAGTCAACCCCAGCAGTTTTTCAAAAAGAAGACACGAATATGCTAATTCACTCTTTTTAACTGGCAAGAATAAATAGGGTACATTTCACATAGCTTCCTCTATAACTGGGGTGTCAAACTAAATTTCACTGGGGGCCCCATCAGCCTGCTGCTGCAGCGTAACGCGCATCACACGCTGCACATGTGACCAGAGCTGGCAGGAGCACACGGGCAAGGGGTTCAGTGCTGCTGCCACATAGAAACAAGGTACTGGGCCAGAAAAAACAAGGTGGAGGACTGGATTCAGCCCATGGTCCTTGTGTTTGCCATCTGTGGTCTATAATCATGTCAGCTTTCATCCCACAGAGCAAGTATAGCTAGGGCTTTCATGATTGTCTCTGTACAAATACTAGAAAGGAATGGGCCCCAGCATTAGGAAGAAGTGTGTCTGCTGATACTAATTCTTTATGCACCTTGTGAACTTCCAGTACTGTGGGGGAATAAAGGAAGACAGAAAAAATGGGAACAACAACCAAGGAGTTTAACGTGAACTACAGAACATGGAGCTGATACTTTCTGCTGATGAAGACACCAATGGCCATTGATGCCGTTGTTTTTAACTGTCTTAATAGCCCTATATGCCTTAATACATGAAGCATGTTGAAAGAGCCATGACTATATGTGGTGTCATGTTTTTCTACCTCTTTGCTTGAGCGCTGAGAAAGAAAGGTCTTCACTGTTCAGAATTCAGCTACAGCGGCCAGTGCCAAAAGAATCAATATTGCAGGGGAACAATTTTCATTTGATTCTTTTTCCCCCCGAAAGCTAATTACAAGTCCTTGGATTGTATGTATTGGCTCCAAAATATCAGGGCTCTAAGGTCCTTACCCTAACTAATAAGCAGCTGAACTTGCCTCTACTAGCACTGGTAAACCACAGGAATAATGACAGTCTCACCTGAGCAAATGATGCCTACCAATACTAAAAGCCTAATGTCAAGTTTTAAAGAGAATTCAGGTTCCTAGTCACACAGACAGCAGTCTTTTGAAAGCCTTTGCTATCTACCTGCCAGCATCACTGGGTGGCTATCAGCAGATCTGAGCAATTCTGTAGCTTGAGCTTTGGCCTTCAGTGGCTCATGTTTTAAGATGCTACTTCCATTTACAGCAAGTATCAGCCTAGGGGTATTTACCACAGAACACTTCCAGTGCACTGTTCCTGCACGCTGGCAGGCTGTCCTGTTGTGGCTACATCAATGCCCATACCTGAAGCAAGTTAGTGGTCCTTTCTAGTAATTGCAGGATTTTCAGCTAAGGAAGACAAAAAAAACCTCCGAAACACAAACACAAACACACACACACACACACACACTCACTTACATGCAAATCGAAGTAAAAAGTTCTTTAGAATTGCAGAGTAACATAGAATATCCATTGGAGGTTTGCTATTTTGACAACCGTGTGATTAAAAGCCCACTAAAAACTACGGAAAGACACTTGATGACTTAAATGAGCTTTGGATCAGCTGTAAGAGCATTTCTTTATCTATGCACTGAGACTGTTATATTCAACATTTAATGAAGTTACAGTTACAACACTGAAGAAATGCCAATAATGAATACTTATTTTTGCTAATGAGCGAATAGCTTTCATATGAACAGTATCATTTAACAACTTAGCTAAGCAATATCCCTATGATAAATCAAAACAAACTTTTCGAATCAAATTACAGATGCACCTGTACAAACTAAATAAATGAAAGATTTTAAGTAAATATAAAAATATATATATTACAAAATAACATCCTTCAATGAGATGCTGCCCGTACAGCAACCTGCACTGGCAAAATCCTGAGTGCTCCGCTCTCACTATTTCCAGGGAGAGTGGAGTTCACACTGCATTTTTCAATCCCCACTCCATGATCTTGGGGTTTCTACCTAGGAAACCAGGGGTGTATAGATTCAGACCACTCCTTACACAGCTGCAAAGTGCTGAGCAGGAAACAGAATCTCACACCATGAATTAGGAATGTATGCTAAGTATCACGTCAAACAGTACTTGGTAAAGTTGTTTGGATCCCTTAAACAATGGTATCATCCAGGAACAATGTTACCTCAACTCAGTAGCTAACCTATGCTAAGCTAAATAATATAATTTGATTGCAAGAAATACATGGACTTCTAAGTCCCTGTTTTTCTATGTTTTCAGTGCCTTTTTGAGGTCAGAGTAGAAATTGGCCAGGGTACTAGACATGGCTGTATCTACTGCAGATTGTGGTAGCAACCCTCGCAGTTCAGTCTGAATATAGCCTGTCAAAAGACTATGGCTAGGGTAGTCCTTCAGAGGGACACAGAACCAGCCGCAAGGGTGATTGAATCCACGGACAAAGTTAGGTCTCACCTCTCCATAGTCTAGGCTTATACCTAGCAAGGAAAACAAAAAGAAAAAAAAAGGAGACTTAATTTGAGACACGTAAAAAGTTCCGCATATTTAAAATATACAAGTCTCTGCTTGCGGAATTCAGTGGAAGTGACGGAAGATTCTGTGTACTTTCATACATGCAAACTTTCTGCTCCTCAGCCGAACTCCACAACAGACAAGCAGAGCTTGATAAGCAGAAATTTTGACATTAAAAAGACATTCCTCTCATTTAATCTCAAGTGGAGCAAGTTGTTGTTCTATGCAGTTTGCAGTAAGAGCTGAGTCAGAGCCCTCAATTTGTCTCTATGACTCCTGTCGCTCAGTTGGCACAGGTGAAACTCGGCAAGCAGGGATGGCTCATAGGTAAACTAGTAACTGGTATAATTCTTTAAATCTGTAAAACGTTAAAATACCTTTAAAATACTTGTTGGAGACCATCTGACACTATTTTTGAATGTTTACTGCAGAACTGAACTCAATTTTAAACAAATCTTAAGCCAAGTAGCTGTTGCACAAAACGACTTAAGCAGATGTAAGCAGTGCCTTACCACATGTTAGAAGCCCATCTTTGTAACTTGTAGTGTAAGAGAAATCAACAAACTCCCTTGGTGCTATGATGTTCCAGAGCTGGCCAGCAGTGGTGTAGCGCATCACACAGCAGTTCTTCTTGAGTGACAGAATAAGGAGGGTAAGAAAATAAAAATGTCTTAGTTTAATTAATTAAAACAAGGAAAGCGGTGCTTGTAGGCTGCTAACCTTTTCCACAAAGGTTTCAGCCTTTGTCAACTACACTCTGCAAACAACCTTAGTGATGTCAGAATGACATATAAAAGTTCCTTAAGAGTAAAGAGCAAAAGACAATCCACGTTCAAGCCAAATATCCACAGGGTTTTGAAGGCATACGGAATGTCCCCAGTGACCAAAGGACAGCTACCACCTCTTCTGTGATCAACTTCAAATCTACATTTCTTCAGCAAGTCCTACCCTTTATGAACTACTTTGGCTCCCAGCACAAAGCCCGGCCAATCAGTGACAACAGCCTTTCAGGAAGAGGGAGAGTTTGCAGCTTCTGTATTTGTGGATTATTAATACCCACAGTTTTGGTTTTTTTGCAGAATGGAACCAGGATGAAAAGGCTCTGGCTTACAAAATATCACACTGTAACTTTCGGTATGTGACTTTTATCAGAAGCTACCAGAGCTCCCACGTCCAAGAGAACTGTGACAGGCCAAGTTTTACTCCTTTATTTTTAGCACTGATGGAAAGTTTAACTTCAAGCTTTAGAATAGGACCTTGCAGCCAGAAAGCCTCATCTGAGGTCACCTACCACATGTATGCACAATATCCCATGTGCATACGGAAAATGGATAGAAAAATGTTAGTATTTGTTGGAATGACTGCTCTGCTGCACTGTTAAATACGCATCTATACACATTTCCCTTAAAAATCTAAACAGGTCTTCACCTCTTCAAATGTTTCCATGATGTCCATTGTAGTCATTAAGCTGTCCCAGTCTAGCCTATAAGGTCCAGGGCGAATATGATCCACTATTCTGTTAGTAACATCTTCCACCACTCCTTGAGCTTTGTAGCTAGAGAAACACAAGCTTACATTTAGAAGTGAGAAACTCTTTATAAATATTTCATTAATTTGCAACAGCATATTTACTATAACACCTTGATACCCGAAGTTACGATCACTGGACAGTTGTATCAGAAATTCAGTATAGAAAAAGACCTATGGGTGCATCTATTCTTCTCTGCAATAAATGTTATTCTGAGAAACTTCATCCTTATGCTGCAAGCAATATTTTGTTAATGGCAAACACCTCCCTCAGATAAAAATCATCATTTCTGTTTCTCTAACAACTTGCTATTTTCCTCCTCTTGTTGGGCAAGCAAGGGAGTCCACCAGGTACAAATAAAGCTAAAAGCAAAGAAGAAAGGAGAGCAGGAATACAATGGGGAAAAAAATTTCATAAAGTAGAAGTAACAGTAGTGGAATGAGGCTAAAGAGAAACTACAGTATGCTTTGGTGGCATATAAGAGTACCAAAGAAAATAATTTGACATTACAGAACATTACTTTGTTATTGAATATTTTTAGTAGATACTATAGATTTTGGTAACTTGTTACACTTTAGCTCTTGAATAGGAAGAATACATCAGGACCAGTATTTTCAAAATACTTATTTATTAAGCTGTTGTTATTAGCAGTAGGTAACTAGCAACAGATTCATCTATTCACTTGTCTAGTCCACCCATTTTTGCTCATAATTACCTGGTTAAACCAATCTCAGCTGTACACTCCAAACTGGAGGAACACGTGAACATGCCAGGGGCTTCCAGATAAATGTCTGGAAAGTTCTTCAAAGCATCCTTTATCTCACCAGGTGTATAAACAACTCTGGAGCCTTCATTTGCACATGGCAGCCGCTGCCCTCTTGACAGCGGTTCAGGTTTCACAACCTGCTGATGCCAGGGCACCCATGGCTCTGCACAGAGTCAGCAGATTCTGGGTGTCTCAGGTCATCAGCTTTTGCAGATTTAACAGATCTTAAATTCCACAGAGCGCAGCAGCCTTTGAGATATTTTATTCTATATTTGTATAGTCACTGCAACAGTCCAAGCCCGAACTAAGTTGTCAACCAATAACACCTTGGACCTACTGAACCTGAACTTGATTCTGTGGTTTGCAGACTACCTTTCCTAAAGGTCTGAGCACCTTTTGTTGCCCACGTCAGCCAAAGGGAGTTTTGTGGTGTGTTCAGCTTTTTTTTTTCATTGTTCTAGTCACCATGCAATGCTAATGCATCAAAGTACAACACTAAAAAGAAATGGTACAGGCACACCAGATGATCCACTAAGCTTCTCCTCTGGAGAATCTGTATAGCTGAGGGCTGTAGAATCCATGACCTGAACCTCTAAAATCCAGAAAACACACACGTGGAACCTTAAAAATGTATCTGCTCTTCAGGCAAACTTACAGGTATCCACTGAATTCCTCTGATGGTTTACGCCACACAGTTGCATCTTTCTGAAAGAAAAAGGAAGATACGACATTAATTGTCACTTACATACAATTATAACATGTCCAGAAAATGCTTCAATTTTTCTGAAGAAAAGCAAATTACTTTACCATTAACTATGGTTCACACTAAAGTGCTCACGAATCTGGGCACTTTTGTACGCTTTTCTCAAGAACAGAGGCAGAAGTTTCAGACATGTTCTACTCGTAATCTTCCATTCTTTTAAAAAAAATCAGTCAATTGCCATTTTCAGTGTCAAATGCTAGAAGTCTGCACAGAAAGGGGACTGGCAGACCTAGCCAGCTTACCATGAAAACATATAGAATAATGGAACCACATTACTAGGTAAAGCTTTTCAATTAAAGGGCAACTGAAAAGCCATTATTTGGCTACTGTTCAGACAGTAAGACCACACAACTTCTCCTTGCACTTCTGTAACACATAACCAAACAGAAGTGTGCAGGAGATGCTGACAGTGGTAGGCAAGAAATATTAATTTACCTTTCCTCCTAGATGCCTGACTAGAAGCATCTTGCTAGCAGTAGCGTACTAATTTTAAAGTTAGCCACAGAAAATAAACGAAACAGTATCTTCCGATTTTTCTTTTAACTATGAAATGGAACTTCTGCACAAAATCTCAGAATTTCAGTGTTAAAGAGAATATCATATGGCACATTTTTATTTGGAATCATGATTACAGAAGCACAAAGGAACAAATGGCCTAAAGAACGGTACTGTAAGTACTGCATCCAGAACAGAGTAAGATACTTAGGGGAAAAACACATCTTCCTGGCAGAATGTCTTGAGGGAGCAAAGAAGAAAGGGAATGTAGAGAAGGAAAGTAAAGAAGGGAACGAAGTCCAACTGTCCAACTGGAAATTTTACAGGACTAAGACTGCGGGAGGAATATGATCTGAAATGGGTAACCTCCTAAAGGCAAAAAAACTCCAATGGTAAACGTTTAAGACTTCGCATTTAGCAGAGCAGAGGTGGTGTAGGTGTTTTACAAGAGCAAAAGGCTTGGATAATCTGTTCCTCCACTTCAAGACAGTCAGTTTGTTCATTTTGCAAATAATCAAGTTGCACTTGGAACAGCTGACCCTCTCTTATCAATGTCTGCTCACAAAGGAAAACAAAATACAAGAGCCATCCAAAGCACTGTAACAAAAGGACAAAAGATAGAAATTTACCACACTAGTCCTACTACATTGCTACACTAAGACACCAAACTACACTTCTACTTCCTATACAGGACAGGACAAAAAATGTATTCACCCTGCCTAGAACTGATGGATCAGCAAAGTCTATTTAGCGTGATGAAGCAGAACTCAGAAAAGCCCCAGAAGGTCAAAAGAAGGACGTGACAAACTGCGTGGAGAAAACAGGAACTGCATTCCCTTTCTTGGAATTAAACTTATGCTAATGTGGAGGCTTTGAAAACAACAGAAACCTGAAGCAATATGAGAAAAAGAATTGAGAACAATCACACTTACTAAGAGGAAGATACTTGAAAGCTGAAGCATGATGGATTCAAGCATTATGGACAAAAGACATTCTAGAGGCTGGCAGAGCCCACCCACAGGCTGTGGCTGGTTTGCTGAAAGTAAAAGTGAGCCTCTGGAACACGGATAGTGCTAAGAATATTTCACATTTTGCTTTAAGAAAAGCCTATAGTCCTACACAGGTAGGATTCTTCTTTGAGATACTTCCCTGAAAATGTTAGAAGGAATGACAGAGTGCATCTGTAGACAGGAAAAATGCATTGTCATCTAAAGGTGTTCCATCCCAAATGGGTAGTTTCACAGGGCCTCTCACATGAAAGTCCTGCAAGGATTTACCAGATGTTTCACATCTGTGTTACATGGCATAATAAGCTTTTTCTTCTCCACAAGTGACCTACAGCCCTCGCCGTACACATGGTGTCACCCAGACAACTCACCGTTCTCTTCGCCAGCCGCCACTCGCTGTCTTGGATACTGTGGTACTGGATCAGGGTGTTCCGCAGCTTTGTAGCCAGAGGGGCTGAATCTGGCAGTGGATCCATTTGCTTTCCTCCTGCATAAAAAAGAAATAGAATTATAGAAAGGTTTGGCTTGGAAGAGAACTTAAAGCCCATTCAGTTCCAACCCCCCTGCCACGGGCAAGGACATCTTCCACCAGACCAGGCTGCTCAAGGCCCCATGCAACCTGGCCATGAACACTTCCATGGAGGGGGAATTCATGACTTCTCTGGGCAACCTGTTCCAGTGCCTCACTACCCCCAGCGAGAATAATTTCCTCCTAATGTATAACCTAAATCTTCCCCCTTTCAATTTAAAACCATCCCCCCTCTTCCTGTCAGTCTAAGCCCTTGTAAAATGTCCCTCCCCAGCTTTCCTGTAGCCCCTTCAGGTACTGGAAGGCCTCTATAACATCCCCCCACAGCCTTCTCTTCTCCAGGCTGAACAACCCCAACTCCCTCAGCCTGTCCTCATAGCAGAGGTGCTCCAGCCCTGTGATAATCTTCGTAGCCCTCCTCTGGACCCGCTCCAACAGTTCCATATCCTTCTTATGTTGGGGATTCCAGAACTGTAGACTATATTGCAGGCGAGATCTCAGGAGAGTGGAGCAGAGAAGAACCCCCTCCCTCGACCTGCTGGCAATGCTTCTTTTGATGCAGCCCAGGACACAGGTGCCTTTCTGGGCCTGACAACACTCATTACATAGACAAGTATCATCACAAGACACTGCACTGGGGATGTTGATAACAGCACTGCTCATTTAAACCCGTGCACTTCAAACACAAACAGCAAGAACCACCCGCACTGCTCCCTGCTCCGCACCCAGGCACACATTCCTGTGGTGGGAGCAACTGGCAGCAGTGATCACAGAATCACAGAATGTCCGGAGCTGGACGGGACCCACAAGGATCATCGACTCCAGCTCCTCTCCCTGCACTGGACAATCCCAACATTCACACCGCGTGTCTGATGGAATTGCCCAAATGCTTCTGGAATATTGTCAGACTTGGCACTGTAACTGCTGCCCTGGGGAGTTGTTCCAACGCTCCACCACCCTCTGGGTGAAGAACCTTTTCCTGATGTCCAACCTAAACCTCCCTTGGCGCATCTTCCTGCCATTCCCTCAGCAAACTGCCAGGAGGTGTCCCCTCAGGCTCCTCTTCTCCAGCCTGAACAGACCACGTGACTTCAGCCGCTCCTCATACGACTTCCCCTCCAGACCTTTCACCAGCCCTGTGGCCCTTTGCGGCGGTCAGGACCCTTGGTGCAGCCGTCACCCCTTCCCGGAGCTCCACGGCCACCAGGACTCCTGGCGCAGCCGCCACCCCCCTCCCAGCCCCCGCCACTAACCGGAGCTGCAGCCCCTCCGCCTGGTCCGTCCGCACCACCCGCCGGCCCGGCAGCCAAACGGCCGACGTCCATAGCCAATCAGAGCGCAGCCGGCTCTCCGGCGCAGCCAATGGCGGAGCAATCCGCCGGGGGGCGGGGCAAAGGGCTCAGCGCCGGCTCCTATGGGGCGGACTGCTCGCCATGTCAGCGGCGCGGCGTCACCGTCGGCGGGACGCCGGCGGGACGCAGCGCGCTCTCCCATTTCCTGCTGCGCAGGGGCGCGGCGTTCTGATTGGGTGGAGG